>CM038554.1:4986307-7419837 GCA_021527575.1 Ensete glaucum
ACTGTGGAATAAGTCAATGAAATGAAGGCTTGGGAAAGATCTGATAGGCTCAGTTTAATGTTCATAAGGATGACAATTGCAAATAATATAAAGACTTCATTACCGGTTGCATCTAGCGCACATGAATATTTAAAAGTTATTGAAGACAAATTTAAATCTGCTGATAAGTCATTGGTTGGCACATTAATGAAAGAACCGACTACAGCTCAGTATGATGGTACTCGAGAAATTCAGGATCACATCCTCAATATGGCTGACAAAGTTGCAAAACTTAAGACATTGGGAATGAATGTTGATGAATCTTTCCTTATGTAGTTAATTCTTAATTCTCTTCCTTCTTAGTTTAGCCCATTCAAGATTCACTATAATACAAATAAAGATAAGTGAGACTTGAATGAGTTAACTAGTATGTGTGTTTAGGAAGAATTAAGATTAAAGTAGAAAAGTTCATATAATGTATTGACAACTACTTAAGGAGTTAGTAACAAAAAAAGAAAATCGAAGTGTCATCCATCAAAGAAATTTGTCGGGTTTGGAAGTGTTAGACAAACTATTGAAAAGAAAACTATTACAGTAAAGTGCTTCTTTTGTGGCAAGAAATGACATGTAAAGAAGGATTTGCATTAAATGTATAACTTGGTTCGAAAGAAAGGTATAAACTCAACCTTTGTATGTTTTGAATCAAACATTACAGAAGTTCCTTCTAATATATGGTGGATTGATTCTGGTGCTTCAACTCATGTTACTAATAATATGTATGGATTTCTTTTAATCCGGAAACCAAAAGAACATGAAAGATTCATAATTATGGGAAATCGTCTCAAAGCAGAAGTGGTATCAGTAGGGACTTATCGCTTACGGCTAGAATGAGTCATCCGATGAATCTGAAAGACATATATTTTGTTCCTACAATTTTTAGAAATTTAATTTCTCTATCTAGAATTGATGAGTTAGGATATTGTGTTTCTTTTGGTAATGGTAAACTAAGTATATTTTATGATTCAATAAAAGTTGGTTCTAGAATTCTATTTGATGGTTTATACAGAATTAATTTGAATTTTGAGTTTGCGAATACATTATTGACCCTGCAATCAAGTATTATAATAAAACATAATTCCAATAATAAAAGATCTTCTATATTGTGGTATAGACATTTGGGCATATCCTCTAAGGAAAGAATTGAAAGATTAGTGAAGGATAATATTTTGGAAAATTTAGACTTCACTGATTTTGATGTTTGTATAGATTGCATTAAAGGAAATCAAACTAAGCATATAAAGAAAAATGTTACAAGAAGTAAAGAACTTCTTTAAATTATTTATATTTATATCTGCGGACCACTTCATATTCCTTGTTTTAGTGAAGAAAGGTACTTCATCACATTTATAGATGACCTGTCCAGATATGACTATGTTTATCTAATACATGAAACGTCTCAGGTCATTGACATTCATGAAGTGTACAAAAATGAGGTCGAGAGATAATTAGATAGAAAAGTTAAAATTATTAGATCTGACAAGGGTGGTGAATTTTATGACAGATATGATGAATCCGGTCAGAATATTGGTCCTTTTGCTAGATTCCTAGAACAACAGGGTATTTGTACTCAATATGCATTACCAGGTGTGTCACAACAGAACGGTGTTGCTGAAAGATGAAATTGTACTCTTATGGATATTGTTAGGAGCATGATGAATTATTCCTCTATACCTGAGTCAATGTAGGGTGATGCTCTTAGGACAACTATGTGTATCCTGAACAGGGTTCCCAGTAAATCAGTTCCATCAACTCCATTTAAGTTATGGACTGGTAGGAAACCCAGTTTGAGACATTTACATATTTGGGGGTGTCCTACAGAGATAAGAGTATTCAATCCACATGAAAAGAAATTGGATCCAAGAATAATTTCTGGATATTTTATTGGTTACCCAGAAAGATCCAAGGGATACAAATTTTATTGCCCTAATCATAATATGAGGATAGTAGAATCTGGTAATGTAAAATTCCTAGAAAATGGTGAAATCAACGAGAGTCAAAATCTCAAAGGATTAATTTTGATATTGAGGAGATTCAGGCTTCTTCTCCTATATTATCCCCTATTCGAGAAATTGTTGTAACTCAAACCAATGATATAATTGATGAGGGTGAATAATAAAATAATATTGATGAATTCTCACATGATGTTGATGTCACCGTTGATAGTCTTGTAGAACAATCACAATTGGTAGATTTGAGAAGATCTCAAAGAAAAAGAAAACATACAATTTCTGATGATTATGTGGTATATCTACAAGAATCAGATTTTGATATAGGAATGAAAAGAGACCCCTTATCGTTTTCACAAGCCATAGAAAGTAATAATTCTGAAAAATGATATGATGCAATGAAAGATGAGTTAAAATCAATAGAGTAGAATGGTGTATGGGAACTTATTGAATTGCCCAATAATTATAAAAGAGTTGGTTATAAATGGGTCTTTAAGATTAAATATGACTCGGTGGGCAATATCGAACAATATAAAGTCAGACTTGTGGCCAAAGGTTTTTCTTAGAAAGAGGGCATTGACTACCATGAGACCTTCTTTCCAGTTTATCGAAATGACTCATTAAGAATCATCATGACATTAGTAGCTTATTATGATCTTGAGTTACATCAGATGGATGTGAAAATAGCATTTCTGAATGGAGATCTAGATGAGGAAATATATATGGAACAACATGAAGGATTCATAGAAAAGGAAAAGGAAAGTTGGGCTTGTAAACTTAAGAAATCAATTTATGGCCTTAAACAAGCTTTAAGACAATGATATATAAAGTTTCATGATACCATTACTTCCTTCGAATTTAAGGAAAATACTGTTGATCAGTGTATATATCTAAAGGTTAGTGGGAGTAAGTTTATTATTTTGGTCTTATATGTGGATGATATATTACTTGTTAGTAGTGATCTTGGTTTGTTACATGAAACCAAGATATTTCTCAATAAGAACTTTAAGATGGTTGATATGAATAAGGCATCCTATGTCATTGACATTGAGATATTCAGGGACAGATCTCAAGATTTGTTAGGATTATCTTAGAAAGGTTATATTAATCATATATTAGAAAGATTTAATATACAGCTTTGTAAAGCCAATGATACACTTATTACTAGAGGTGAAAAATTCAGCCAAAACCAGTGCCAGAAGAATGACTTAGAAATGGATCAAATGAAGAATATTCCTTATGGGTGCGCAATTGAAAGTCTATTATATGCTCAAACCTGTACAAGACTATATATCAGTTTTGCAGTGGCAATGCTGGGTAGATACTAGAGTAAACTAGGAATGAAACATTAGAAAGCTGCAAAGAAAGTAATGAGATATATGCAAGGGACAAAAGATTATATGCTCACATATAGAAAGTCAGATCAGCTTGAAGTAACGGGATATTAAGATACTGATTTTGTAAATTACCTCGATAGTAGGAAATCCACTTTAGGATTTGTGTTCATGCTGGCTGGTGGGGCAATTTCTTGGAAAAGTATAAAACAATCACTTATTGCATCATCTATGATGTAAGTTAAATTTGTGGCATGTTTTGAGGCCACAAATCAAGCTTTATGGCTGTAAAATTTTATCTCAGGACCTGGTGTGGTCGACTCAATTGTCAAGCTGCTGAAGATATTTTATGATAATATTGGAATAGTTTTCTTCTCTAAGAATGGCAAGTACTCTAGTGGTTCTAAGCACATTGAGATAAAGCACTTGGTGGTTAGATAAAGAGTCCAGAAACAATAAGTGTCAATTGAAAATTTGAGCTCCACTATGATGATTACTGATCCATTTACTAAAGCTTTACAGTGTAAAATATTTAAAGAACATGTTCTTAGAATGGGGTTTGTGAGCAAGCCATAAAGGATATGGTGATGCATATTTATGTGGATGCTATTATTGATATTTCTTTTTGCATAATTAAAGTTATTTGTTTCTGTTATCCTGTTTATGGTTGAATGCAAGAAACATGATTGTCTTAACAAGACAAATTACATGGGTCATTATAGACTATATAAGGAAAGACTAACAGTGTTGTAGTACATAGAAGGAAGTGTGACATTGATGACATACAACCGCTATGACTCACATTGATAGTTGGACTGAATATAGTATTATTATGCTTATTGGACTTATTGGCTTATTTTTAAAATTATGGCCATGTATAAAATGCCTTTTCAAAATTTTCAGAATCCAATTATATAAAATTATTTTTAAATAATTTTTTTATTTATTTTGATTTTAGATATCTTTTATATCTTAGCAATTAATGGGCCAAGTGAGAGAATGTAAGATTATGTGGCCCTTTATTAATTGAATAAGATATATTATGGATTATTTGGATTCTGATAAAAGATATTAGCCAATATTAAATAAAGTCCATATTATATTGGGATATTTTAGGAGATGCCCTTGATGGAAGAAACTCTCCTAATAACTTACCCTAGACCCTCTGCTCTCGCCTATAAATAGATAGGACCTACTATAAATGCACGACACAGAAAGACACAGAACGTGCAAAGGGGTGAATAGATCAAGAGATTATAATTATCCTCTTGATATAGATCAAGAGATTATTGTTATCCTCTTGATCTCCGAAAACCATCAATTAAGGTGGTCCTGTGAAAGGATAGGAAGAGAGGAGAAGGGGTCTAGATCTATTCTAGTTCCTCTTGCAGATCGATACCTCGACGTTATTCAGATCCAACTGGCAGTGCTCTTGAAGATCTAATTGGATCTCAATTAGATGACATCTAAAGGTATGCATCATAAACAGATCTAGTATTATTTGATTTCAAATCCTTGCATAATAGTTTTTTCCGCATAATAAATCACATGATTATAATTTTTATGCCAACAACATGAACCATGCAGTGATAATATAGAGACAATGATTATGTTGAATGAGATGATGATGTAAATATAATTTATTATTATAATTTATCATTTGGATTGATTCTCCTAATATTTAAATTATCTTTTTAATCATCAATATAACCTCATACGAAGAATTATGCTTGCTAAGATATATAGAATGGTTAAAGGGGATTAATGTAATGATAGTAATGGACATAAATTCTCTAAGATGAAAACTTATGTTTGGATGAAACAATAATCGAATCTTCGGAGTTGGAGAAGGACATGATGTATATTTGAATTGAGAGATACTATGTGGTTGAAGGGTAGATGATAGGGCAGGGCAGGTAATGGGCTGGCCCAATCACCATAGGCCATGCCAGCCTCAGAGCTAGCTCGTCAAACCACGTCATCCAGCCACCCGAGATAGGTGGCGAGCTTCAGCCGACCTTACACAATGTCACCTCGACCCATCACAGCAGCAGGCTCGAGATCTAGAAGGCGGCGCCATTTGACACCAACCCACTAACTAAGGCCCTAGGACTTAGTAGTACCGTACCTTCGATTCATTGCAGGATGTCACCGACATTAAGGGCCAGGGTACAAATGTCTCTCGTCTAGTAAGTATAAAAGCTATCATAGGGAATGAATCTGGGGTCTCTCTCTCTCTCTTTGACTCTTTATACTAAACCTTTTTTACCATCTCGGTCAGGGCACTGACTAGATCGTCGGAGGCTCTACGTTGGGCGCTCCCACCCTGGCAAGGCCTTTGTGCATGATCTCTTGCCTGATCAGAAGAAGGAGGAGCCCGAGGTGCGCTCCCGAGCTGACCTAACCGACCCCTCCCGAGCCTCCTACCTACTCTCGTTCGACGCGGACGAGCTTGTGCACGCAAGCTGAACCAAGTCGTGTTGACTCCTTAGCCACAATACCAAGTCCAGCAACATTTTTTGCACTAGAAGGAGGGTCATATGTTGCAAGAGCACTTGCAAAACAATACGAACAAAGAGTGCCTTGGGGAGGAAGGCACTACTGCCCCACAAGCCCTCGACATTGGAGGCTCGAACTTCTTTCCTCCCCATGAGGAAGGGAACCCACTGCCCTCACTCTGAATCGTTACTAGAGGTTATTTAATGATCCGGGGTTCTCTCCCATTGTACTAAACCCCAGACCACCTATTATCACAGCCGAAGCCTTCCTCGGCCTCACCCACCAAGTGCATGTGTTGACCAAGATGATGTAGGCTATTATACCACATAATCTACAATTGGTGCACCCATCGGTGCTCCTGCAACTGGTGCTCAGACAGTCCAGCTTGTCATGCTCACGCCTCAAAAGGATCCACTTCCATCCTGACGTGTCGATGCTGAGGGATAGTGCTTCCCTCCCGAGGTTAGGTTGGGAACCCAAGAAGATATAGCCAGATTCTCGATGCCCATTTCGGGAGCCTCCATCCCTAGTCTTCCCGAGCTGGATACCTTCTTTTCCAACTCAGCAGATTCCCTCCGGGCATAATTGTGCTAAGTAAACTAGTTGGATGAGGTCCAGAAAGAGTTTATCAAATCGAAGGAGGAGCTCGAGAAAAGCTCCAAGGGTGGCTTGCCCTTCACACTAGAAATTCAAGATAAACTATTGTCGCTTAATTTTTGGCTCACGGTTGTAGAAGCCTATGATGGTAGCTCGAGTCCTGCAAAGCATGTTGCAGCCTTCTAAGCTCAAATGGTCCTCTACAATACCTCAAACACACTGATGTGCTGAGCTTTCCTAGCGACCTTATGAGGGCTAGCTCGGATGTGGTATAACCGTCTCAAGCCATCCTTCGTCGCTTCCTTCGACCAACTCACAAAAGAGTTTAAGTTGAACTTTCTAGCCAATGCCTGACCGAAGCCTATCACCACATTGCTCCTTGACCTTAGCCAGAAAGATGATGGACCCCTAGTACAGTTTGTCCAATGCTTCGCAGTAAAAATCCGAGGGGTCCCTGAAGCACACCCCTTGCTGGCAATCCAAGCCTTTCTGACGAGTTCGTTACTTCAAGGTTTTTTTGGTCGCTGGTCGAGCGCCCACCCATAACAGTTCCTGAAATGCTATAGAGGGCAAACCAATATATCATTGCTAAGACCATGGTGGCTGAGAAGCACGAGGACCAGAAGTGCCCCTACATATAGCAGTCCAGAGGACAACCCTTGGGGCCCTCGAGGAGGAGACTGGACTGACCCGAAATGCCAACTCTGAGGCTGCCATTGATACCTCTTAACTCCCCTCGGGTTGAAATCTTCCTCTAAATCTGAGAAAAAGGGATCCTCAGGAACCCCAACCTGATGAAGATGCATCCAGAGATATGGGACAAAAGGAGGTACTATCATTTCCACCATGATTATGGGCATGCATCAGGAGTGTCACGACCTCAAGAACCAGATTGAGGATCTCATTCACCAAGGGCATCTTGGTTGTTATGTTCGAGAGTCACGTTAAGCCTCGGACAACCGCTATAGCCGAGACCCCTCACCTTGCCCAAAGGGCCAATAGAGAAGCAAATCAATGTTATTATCGGTAGACCTACTTCTGGGGGAGATAGCTCTTCCATCTGGAAGGCGTACACCCGGGCGACGGTGGAGAAGAGGTCGAGACGCTAGCCAAACCCCAAGATCACCTTTAGGTTAGGAGAGGAAGAATACCCTAACCACGATGATGCTTTGGTGATATCGATGTGGATCACAAACGCCAGAGTCAAGAGGATTATGGTTAACAGAGGGAGTTCGACCGACATATTGTACCTTGATGCTTTTTAGAAACTAGGTTTAACTGATAGGGACCTTGTCCCTGTGACTTCTACTATGACAAGATTCACCAGAGACTCCATCTCCCCGCTCGACACCACCACCCTCTTGGTAATGATTAGAGAAAAGCCAAGTCGAAAACTCTGATGGTCCCATTCATGGTGATCAGCCGCTCGACCCTCAACAAGCTGAGAATAGTTGTTTCAATGTACTATCAAACCATGAAGTTCTCAACTAGGTCTAGGATCAGCGAAGCAAGGAGTGATCCCTAATAGTCCAGGCAATGCTACTTAACAGTGACAACTCTACCCAAAAGAGGAAGGTCGGAAGCACTAATAACCGATCCTCGGGAGCTTAACAAGGCCACCCCACATCTTGAGCTCACGGAGCAGGTGCTGGACGTCCCCCTTGACCCAAAACACCTAGACAAGATTGTAAAGGTCAGGTCGGCGCTCCCCAAAAGCTAGTGAATCTAACTTGTGGAATTCCTCGGACAGAACTCTGACGTCTTCGCCTGGTCCCCAAGGGATATTCCTAGAATCAACCCAGAAGTGGCGCAACACCATCTCAACATAGCCATGGGGTGTGGCCAGAGAAACAAAAGCCACAAAGGTTTACTCCCGATCAACAGAGAGCCATTGGAGATAAAGTGGGTTGGTTGCTGGACGTCGATTTCATTACAGAAGTCAAATACCTGATTTGGCTGTCCAACATTGTACTAGTTAAGAAAACTAATGAAAATTGGCGCATGTGTATTGATTATATCGATCATAATCAGGCATGCCCGAAAGATTATTACCTCCTCTCGAGGATCGACCAGCTAGTGGATGTCACCTCAGACCATGAGCTACTTCCGTTCATGGATGCATTCTCAAGCTACAACCAAATACAAATGGCACCGGGACATCAGGAAGCCATTGCTTTCATTACCCACCGATGCACTTACTGCTATAAAGCAATATCGTTCAGACTCAAAAATGCTGGAGCCACCTACCAGGGAATGGTCAATCATATGTTCAAGGACCAAATCGGGAGAAACATGGAGGTCTACATCAATGAAATGATCATCAAAAGCATTACCGGTAGCACCCACCTCTCGGACCTTGTCAAGACATTTCAGACATTTAAGAGGTATAAGATGGGGCTCAACCCCGTGAAGTGTGTGTTTAGAGTTTTATTAGGCAAATTTCTTGGTAGCGTCATACACCAACACAGAATCGATATGAATCTTGAGAAAGTAAGGGTAATCATGGGGATGCAATCACCTCAGACTATCAAAGAGGTCCAATAGATTATAAGGAGGTTGGTCGTATTGAGCCGATTTGTCTCTCGAGCAAGCGATAAGAGCCTACCTTTATTCTAAGCCCTAAAGCACACTAAAGATTTCGGTTGAACTCCCGAATTCGAGGAAGCTTTCTAGCAACTAAAGCCCCATCTCGGATAGCTCCCACAACTTGCCTTGGTCATTCTGGGGGAGACCCTCAAACTGTATCTCGCGGCATCCAAATATGTTGTCAGCTCGGTTCTGGTCAAGCTTGATGGAGAAAAGCAACAACCAATGTACTACTCTAGTCACATCCTGAACGGTCCTGAGGAATGCTACCTACCGATCGAGAGGCTAGCGCTAGCTTTGGTCCTTATGGCAAGAAAGTTGAGGCCCTACTTCCAAGCGCATCTCGTCAAGGTGATCACTGATAAACCCCTCCACCAGGTTCTTTCTAAATTCAATGTAGCAAGTTAAATGCTGAAGCGCATGGTCAAGCTTAGGGAGCTCGACCTCCAATATGTCCCAAGAACAACGATCAAAGCCCAGGCAGTTGCTAACTTCATCTTGGAGTTAGCATTTCCCGAGTGCCCATCCTAGTGTAGGTTAGTTTAGACACTGCACATCAATGGGTCGACTTACACCGAAAGGGGAGGAGTCGAACTCGTCTTAAGGGGCCCTCCCAACCAAGTGTACAAACACACATTCCGACTTGAGTTCAAGGCCACTAACAATGAAGCAGAATATGAAGCATTATTTTTTGAGCTAAGGTTGCTCACCGAGCTACATGTGGAGGAGATTGAGGTCTTCACTAACTCGTAGCTGATTGCTGGGCAAATCAATGGAGAGTACAAGGCCTAAGAAGAAACAATGATTAAGTACCTCGCTGAGGCAAATCAATGGTTGTATCGAAGAGACTTTAGCCAACCTCTACTCCGCTGTCTATCCCCATCCAAAGCACAAACTATCTTGGCAGAGGTTCATGAGGGGATATGTGGAGAGCACATCAGCACTCGAACATTAGCATTCAAAATCCTATGCTAGGGGTTCTACTGGCTAATCATACATCAAGATGCCCAAGCCTACATTCAAAAGTGTGAGTAATGTCAGAAGCATGCATTACTAGCAATCCCTCTTGCCACCACTAACTGCACGTGGCCTTTCGCACAGTGGAGAATGGACCTCCTTGGCTCGTTTGCCCCTACCTCGGGGCAATGAAAGTTCTTGATAGTCGGAGTCGATTACTTCACCAAATGGGTCGAAGCTGAGCCCTTAGCTCCATTACCGAGAAGTAAGTCGAGGGGTCTATTTAGAGAAACATTATCACCAAGTTCGATATCCCAAAGACCATCATCACTGATAATGGGACCCAATTCAACAATCCCAAATTCAAGTCCTTCTACCAGAGCTACAGAATCCAATTGAAGTTCAACTTAGTTGTGCATCCTCAAGTTAACAGGCTTGTCGAGGTCATGAACCTGTCGTGAAACTATACAATCATAAGGTACATCCTCGACAGATTATGATGGGTGATCTGGTCCTTTAGAAAGCCGAGGTTAGTGACCCGACATGCACCCAGGGCAAGTTGGCACCGAACTAAGTGACTAGGATCTTGACTCTACTCTAACTCATATTCCTTATCAAACCCTAATTCTATCGAATCCTAATCCTACTAAGATTTAAGCTGATTTATTTAGATTGACTCAAGTCATCTCCTAGTCGACTCAATGTTAGGTCTAGGTCAGCCAACAAGGCCCAATCTACGGACTCGACTCAATCGATTAGGACCTGATGTCGTTAGGATTTTATCAGACCCCTTTTCAAATCAGTCTTATTCTCAAGGCTGAGCCTCCATAATCTTTGGAAACTTCAACTTCAATTTGTCATAGGGCTCCCAAGTAGCATCCCTAATAGCCAAGTGGGTCAACTGCACCAGTACTCCTATGGAAGGGCATCAGCTATGCATCATGATCCTGCGATCCAATGTGATCATCGGCTGGACCTGGGTCTCCCCATCAGCTGAGATATCAGGTAGATGGCTCTAGGCTGATTTATTATCCTTAAAGCTTTGATTTGAGGTAGGACACATGGAGGATCATGTGTACTTTCGAGTTAGTGCATATATCCAATCTGTAGGGTATGACTATGATGTGCTCTCCAATTTTATAGGGTCCAAAGAATGAGGAGACCACTTCCTTAAGGCTTGAGTCTTTATGGTGTTCTGCTAGTAAGGCTGAAGACAAAAGAAGACTTGATCCTCAATAGCAAACTTCCTTTGTCTCTTGTGTTTATCAGCCTGTAGTTTTATTTTTGCTTGGGTTGCCACGGGGTTGTCCTTCAATAGTCTTTTCTTAAGATGTATGCAGACCTTTAATATTGGTTCAAGCTTAAATTGAAGTGGGTAGGGCTGAGATTTTGTTGTTGTCTCTCTTGCAAATTTCTTTTCGCTCTTGCATTTGTCATGTGGATGTTTCGTTCTTGTGTTGGCTATTATGTGGTTGTTCTTCAATATTTGCAAAACTTTCCTTTGAGATAGTGGCAACCCTCTAACAAGGTCCATGGAGATGTAGTCCAATCTGAGTCCGGAGTGGTTAGAGGTTGTATTTTTTTGGCTTTCTACCATCTCTCCTTTGTGTTGTTGGTTAGTATCACAAAGCCACAAATTCAACAATAGTCAGTATTTTTTCATCGTAGATTGATAGCATTAGGTGGAATGGAGAGAGGGCTTTGCTGATGTAGGTGAGGGGTCGACCATCTTGTATGAATCACAAGCGTTTACTAAATGGAAGAAACTTTGTATTGATTATAAATTTTTACATGGGAGGTCGGGTGACAGAGACCAAAATGACCCCGACATGCATAAGAGGTTGACAAAAGTGATTGGGCGACCAAAATTCAAAATGACGCTAGATAGACAAAAAAAAGAAATAGAGTACATCTTAGCACATGGGCGGTGGTGAATCATTAAAGGGCTGCTCCGCCTCCATCGAAACGGAGTCATCCATAGGAAGAACTGTGAAGGGGTCCTCATCGATCTCCAAGTCCACATACTGAGCTTAGAACTGGGCTAGAGCGACCTAGTATCTGTACTCATAGGATACTTGCTCGGTCTGTTGTAAACCCATTTTGCATCTAGG
The DNA here is from genome assembly GCA_021527575.1 of Ensete glaucum. Classification (NCBI taxonomy): domain Eukaryota; kingdom Viridiplantae; phylum Streptophyta; class Magnoliopsida; order Zingiberales; family Musaceae; genus Ensete; species Ensete glaucum. The sequence goes on from CM038554.1 coordinate 4,998,377, forward strand.
AGACTCCTTGTAATCCTCGATGATCTTCGAAGGCATCTCGGACTTTAAGGTCTCCATGGCCCGAACTAACTTTAGTAAGTCTGATAGAACCCCAAAGGATTCGAACGCTGGATTGATCTCTGTAGGGGATTGACCCTTCTTAGAACTCTATAACAATTTCTCCCTTCTCTTATTCGGCCATAAGGATGAAGAGAAAATAGATCTATTATTTAATAAGAGGTGGGCGACTACATGCTTTTATAGGGCCTCCAAACCCTAATCCAAGTAAAACACTTATAGTGAGACTCCTACTGTAAGTGAAACACTCACATCCCAACCCTAGTTGACTTTTCTAGTCATGACTAGGATCTTGACTCTACTCTAACTCTTATTCCTAATCAAACCCTAATTCAGCAGAATCCTAATCCTACTAAGATTTGAGTTAATTTATTCATATTGGCTCAACTCATCTCCTAGCTGACTCAATGTCAGGTCTAGGTCGGCTAACAAGACCCAATCAATGTACCCAACTCAATTGATTATGATCCAATGTTACTAGGGTCCTATCAGACCTATCCTCTTCAAATCAGTCTTATTCTCAAGGCTGAGCCTCCATAGTCTCTAGAAACTTCAACTTTAATTTGTCATAGAGCTCCCAGACAACATCCTCAATGGGCAAGTGGGTCCACTGCACCAGTACTCTTGTGGAAGGGCATCAGCGGTATATCAAGATTCTATGATCCAGTGTGATCATCGGTTGAACCTAGGTCTCTGCATCAGCTGAGATGTCAGGTAGATAGCTTTGGGCTTATTCATCCTCCCTAAGCTTTGATTTGAGGTAGGACACATGGAGGATCATGTGTAATATGGAGTTAGCACATATATCTAATTTATAGGGTACAACTCTAATATGCTCTCCAATTTTGTATGGTCCAAAGAAATGAGGAAACTACTTTATTAAGGCTTGAGTCTTCGTGGTGTTCTACTGGTAGGGATGAAGACGAAAGAAGATTCGATCCTCAATAGCAAACTTCCTTTGGCTCTTATGTTTGTTAGCTTACAGTTTTATTTTTGCTTGGGTTGTCGTGGGGTTATCCTTCGATAGTCTTTTCTTGAGATGATGGTAGCCTCTCGATGTTGGTTCAAGCTTAAACTAAAACGGGTAGGACTAAGATTTTATTATCGTCTCTCTTGCAAATTTCTTTTCGCTCCTATGTATATCATGTGGATGTTTCGTTCTTGTGTGGGCTGTCGTGTGGTTGTTATTTAATATTTGCAAAACTTTCCTTTAAGATGGTGGCAGCCCTCTAACGAGGTCCATGGAGATGTAGTCAAATCTAAGTCCGGAGTGGTTAGAGGATGTATTTTTTATGGGCTTTCTACCATCTCTCCTTTGTGCCGTTGTTTGGTATCATGAATCCACAAATTCAGCAATGGTCAGCATCTTCTCATTGCAGATTGATAGCATTAGGTGGAATGGAGAGAGGGCTTTGCTGATGTAGGTGAGGGGTCGGTCATCTTGCATGAGGATAGCACCAACTCCGGCTCCCGATGCATCAAATTCGATCACTGACACCGGAGTGCCTAAGTTGTTAAAATCAGATCGTATGAAAATTGCTAATCCTATGGTATTCCTCACAGTCTACTATAATATTCCTTGGAAAATGACAACTCGTGAGCATATTCCTTAGACAAAGTTAAAGCTATTTCAAGATGTCTTTCTTTATGACCAAGGTATGCATTAAATGAGTTAGTTAACAGATGGAAAGCTCTTAATTTTGTAGTTTCCTATGCATAAAGGATTATTTCAAATAATAGTACTTATTTTGATATTTAACGATTAGAAAAAAAGGTTTAGTACTTGATTTATTTTTGTAGAAGCTCTTTGGAGTCTCTCTAAACTTTATATCTCTTGAATGCATCCTTCAGTAGTGAGTCTTTGATTTAGTTCTATGTCCTTATTTAATTTCCTTAAGGTGATAAATTTTTTATATTATCTTGTGACTTAATTTTGTAGTTCCCTATGCTTGAAGGGTTGTTTCATGTAATAGTACTTATTTTGGTGTTTTAGGATTAGAAAAAAAAATTAGTACCTGATTTATTTTTGTAGAAGCTCTTTAGAGTCTATCTAAACTTTGTATCTCTTGGATGCATCCTTGAGTGGTGAATCTTTGATTTAGTTCTGTATCCTTGTTTGATTTCCTTGAGGTGGTGAATTTTCTGTATTCTCTTGTGACTTTAAACTTGGTAGTGAATTTTTTATCCATTTTACCTAAGTTCTGTACTAGGTTTATTTTTGCTCTACAACTTGACTTTTGGTCTCTCATTTTCTTTCCAAATTTAGTTCCTCTTTCTTCCCTCTCCAGTATTAGTTTGGTATCAGAGCTGAAGGCTAAATATCATGGCAAGACGGAATGTAAAAGAAACAGTTGGTAAAGGTAGTGGCCATGAAAATGATATTGAATCCTTAAAGTTGCAACAACAAAGTTTGTTACATAGTCTACAAGAAAAAAATAAAATTATTAAAGAACTTTGGAACAAAAATAATCAGCATAAAAATGTTGACCAAATGTATGATTCTAATGATGATTCGCCATCTTACCTATGGGGGGTTTCAAATATTTCATCCAAGGCATAGAGATAAAGATGAATGATAGAACAAGTACGACCCAAGAATCGATATTCCAGAGTTTGAAGGGAAAATCAATGTCGATGACTTTATTGATTAGGTTAATATAGTGGAAAGAATATTTAATTTTCATGAAGCACTAGAACAAAAGAAGATAAAGCTTGTGGCACTAAAGTTCAGAAGAAATGCATCTTTTTGGTGAAAAAATCTGAAGAAGCAAAGAGAACGTGAGGGAAAGAGAAATCGTAACATAGGAGAAAATGAAAAGGGAGTTGAAAAGAAAATACTTACCTGACAACTATAGGCAAGAAATCTTTTTGAAAAGGTCTGATATTAAATAAAGAGATCTTAGTGTGAAGAGGCAGCAAAAGTTTGAAAGGGGTTCTCAAGACGGTGTGAAAGATTGTTATATGAGAAGAGAAAATTTTAAGTCTACTCTCCAAAGCAAAGTAGTATTAAAGATACAAGACAAGGGTGAGGGATCATATGGTTTTGGGCATATTGCTTCAGATAGTCCAAATAGGAGGATCATTACATTTGTTGAAGAACATAGTGATGGAGAATGAAATGAGGCCAGTGATGAACCAAAATATGATGATAATAAGGAAGAGGTTACTTATGTTGATCATTGTTTATCTTTTATTTCCTATAGTAAATACAAGGATGAATTAGAAAGGGATGATCATGTTTTGGCTCTATTAGAGGTGAATGAACAATAACATAAGGAGCCACCAACAATGATGAAACCAATCATAGAGGAGTTCCAAGATATTGTGATAAAAGAGATCCCATATAACCTTTCACCTTTGAGAGATGTCCGGCATCATGATGATCTTATTCCTAAGATAGATCTAATAGCTCATTTGGCTTTAATTACTCATTCTATAACTATGCAAATTATTAGAGTTGTTGATAAGGGGGCTAAACAGATAAAGACGTTACATGAGAAAGTTAAAACAACCATTGAAATGCAAAATGAGAGATACATAAAAGCTACCAACAAATATATAAAGCATATGGAGTTTAATACGTGTGATTTGATATGGATTTATCTAAGAAAGGAGAGGCTACCGCTAGACAAATTTGAAAAAATAAAACCAAAGACTGAAGATCTGATCAATAAACTTAAAAAAATTCACGAAAATGCTTATGGGATCAAGCTACCTAAAAATTATAGTTTGTCATCAATATTCGAAATGGCTTGTTTAAATCCTTATAATGGTGACAGAACAAATGAAGACTTAAGGACATGTCTTTTTCAACCAGGGGAGATTAACACGGGAGTGCCTAAGTTGCTAAAATAAGATCGTATGGAAATTACTGATCCTATGGTATTCCCTATAATCTACTATAATATTTTAAAATTTTTAACCCAGCCCACTCAAAAATGACAACTAATGAGCATATTCCTTGGACAAAGTTAAAGCTATTTCAAGATGTCTTTGTTCATGACCAAGGAATGTATTAAATGAGTTAGTTAGTAGAGGGAAAGCACTTAATTTTATAGTTTCCTATGCATGAAGGGTTGTTTCATGTACTAGTACTTATTTTGATATTCTAGAGTTAAAAATTTTTTTTGGATAGCTGATTGTATTTACAGAAGCTCTTTGGAGTCTCTAAAACTCTATATCTCTTGGATGCATCCTTGAGTTGTGAGTCTTTTGATTTAGTTCTGTATCCTTATCTAATTTCCTTATTTTGTATCTTTTTATAATTTTAAACTTGGTGGTGAGCTATCTTTATCTGTTTGTTGTAAGTTCTGTTCTGAGTTTATTGGTTCGTACAACTCGACTTTTGAGTTTTCTCGTTTATTTCTGAATTATATTCCTCTTTCTCCCTTCCCGGTATCAGTTTGGTACCAGAGCTAAAGGCTAAAGAGCATGACAAGACGGAATGGAAAAAGATACAGTTTTTTAAGGTAGTGGCCATGAATATGATATTGAATCCTTGAAGTTGCAGCTACAAAGTTCGTTACATAGTCTACAAGAAAAAAAATAAAATTATTGAAGAACTTCGGAACAAAAATAATCAACATAAAAATGTTGGCCAAATGTATGATTCTGATGATGATTCACCATCTTACCCAAGGGGATTTTAAATATTTTAGCCAAAGCGTAGAGACAAAGATGAATGACAGAACAAGTACAACCCAAGAATGGATATTCTAGAGTTTGAAGGAAAAATTAATATCGATAACTTTATATCAGGCTTAATACAGTGGAAAGAATATTTGATTTTTATGAGCCATCAGAACAAAAGAAGGTAAAGCATGTGGCACTAAAACTCAAAAGAAATGCATCTTTTTGGTAGGAAAATCTAAAGAAGCAATGAGAACGTGAGGGAAAGAGTAAAATTATAATATAAGAGAAAATAAAAAAGAAGTTGAAAAGAAAATACTTACTTGACACCTATAGGTAAGAAATCTTTCTGAAAAGCTCTGATATTAAACAAAGAGATCTTAGTGTGAAGAGACAACAAAAGTTTGAAAGGGGTTCTTAAGACAATGCAAAAGATTATTATACGAGAAGAGAAAATTTTAAGTTCACTCTCCAAAGCAAAGTGGTGTTGAAGATACAAGACAAGGGTGAGGGATCATATGGTTTTGGGCATATTGCTTCAAATAGTCCAAATAGGAGGATCATTACATTTGTTGAAGAACATAGTGATGGAGAATAAAATGAGGCCAGTGATGAACCAAAATATGATGATTATGCGAAAGAGGTTACATATGTTGATCATTGTTTGTATTTTATTTCCTATAGTAAGTGCAAGGATGAATTAGAAAGGGATGATCATGTTTTAGCTCTATTAGAGGTGAATGAATAACAACACAAGAAGCCACCAAGAATGATGAAACTAATCATGGAGGAGTTCCAAATGTTATGCCAAAAGAGATCCCACATAACCTTCCACTTTTGAGAGATGTATAGCATCACGATGATCTTATTCCTAAGACAGATCCAACAGCTCATTTGACTTTAATTACTTGTTCTGTAACTATGCAAATTAGTGGAGATATTGATAAGGGGGCTAAACAGATAAAGATGTTGCATGAGAAAGTAAAAGTAACCATTGAAATGCAAAATGATAGATACATAAAAGCTGCCAATAAATACAGAAAGTGTATGGAGTTTAATATGTGTGATTTGATCTGGATTTATCTAAGAAAGGAGAGGTTATCGCTAGACAAATTTAGAAAAATGAAACCAAAGACTGAAGATCTAATCAATAAACTTAAAATAATTCATGAAAATACTTATGGAATCAAGCTATATCAAGATTATGGTTTATCATCACTATTCAAAATGACTAATTTAAGTCCTTATAATGGTGACAGAACAAATAAAGACTTGAGGACAAGTCTTTTTTAACCAGGGGAGATTGACATGGGAGGGCCTAAATTGTTAAAATAAGATCATATGAAATTACTGATCTTATAATATTCCCCATAGTCTATGATAATATTTTAGAGTTTTTAACCTAGCCCACTAAAAAATGACAGCTCGTGAGCATATTCCTTGGATACAGTTAAAACTATTTCAAGATGTCTTTCTTCATGACTAAGGAATATATTAAATGGGTTAGTTGGTTGATAGAAAACACTTAATTTTATAGTACCCTATACATGAAAGGTTGTTTCATGCAACAGTGCTTATTTTGGTGTTTCAGGATTAGAAAAAAAAAGTTTAGTACCTGATTTATTTTTGTAGAAGTTCTTTGGAGTAACTCTAAACTCTGTATCTCTTGGATGTGTCCTTGAGTGGTGAGTCTTTGATTTAGTTCTGTATCCTTATTTAATTTTCTTGATGTGATGAAATTTTTGTATCATCTTGTGACTTAATTTTGTAGTTCCCTATGCATGAAGGGTTGTTTCATGCAATAGTACTTATTTTAGTGTTTCACGATTAGAAAAAAAGTTTAGTACCTGATTTGTTATTGTAGTTCTTTGGATCTCTAAACTCTATATCTCCTGGATGTGTCCTTGAGTCATGAGTATTTGATTTAGTTTTGTATCATTGTTTAATTTTCTTGAGATAGTGAATTTTCTGTATCTTGTGACTTTAAACTTGGTGGTGAACTTTTTATCAATTTTATCATTTGTTTCTGTTCTACAACTCGACTTTTGGTCTCTCGTTTTCTTTCTGAATTCCATTCCTCTTTCTTCCCTCATTGGTATCAATCATGAACACTTTATCATAGTCGAGTAAGGCTAGCATGATAGGACTCCAGTAGGGTTGAATCCTAATCATCCTAGAAGTAGTCAATAAAAACCTTATGGGATTGTAATAAAATCCCACTTAGCCAATTCTATCCTATAAAGAAGTGTAGCTAGGGTTTAGATTATGACTTTAGGGCTTCGTGGCTGCCACCCCTCCACCCCCCCCTTTACTAGGCTAGTCAGCCAGAGTTTCCACCTACTTAGGTTGGCTATAGAGCCAACCTAGCTGCCACCTACACCTACTAAGGTAGATCAGCTAGAGGCAGGGAAAAGAGATAATTCTACTTATGCAAGCACTCTCCAGAGCTAGGGTTTGAGTCCTATTTAATGATATAGCCGCCCCCTTTCTTTTAATAAGCATGATTAATCTTTTCTTTAACCTTTGTGTCGAGTTCTAGGAGGGAGGAACCCCTATAACATTCCAATGGATGATCCCCTCAAAAATCAAATCTGTATAGCTCCTTCTGGGGTTCTATCATCTGGTATCAGAGCATTATATAGCTATCTCAACTGCCCTCACCTTCCTAAGCAATTCCCATAATTGATGCGACACGCGCCTCCACCTTCCACCCCAATCGCAAATCAAATCAGTCTATCACTGCCCCCTATGTTTGATCTGAAGATCTAGTATATTTTCATCACCATGCCTTTTCAATACTATAAAATCTTTTATCTTACATGTTGAAGAGAATTTTTATATTTTAACTATTGTAAATTTCAATCATCGTAAATGTTATCGTTGTTGCAAAGGTGAAAAGCTACAGAAATTTTTAACTGCTTATTTGCCTCTTGAAACTAGTTTATTGCTTCTCTTTTTCAGCCAAAATTTTTACATAATTTCATATATCATCTTAGCTTCCATTTAACATTAATCACTAAAAAAAATTCCTTCTAGAACCGGTTTTATTGTCTCTTAATTCTTTATCACGCAATGTTAGAATTTTACGATGAAGGATCTACCTTCCGTCTTTTACCCTATTTTCCTATCGTTACTCTGTCAAAATTATGTCAAACTTTTTATTGATATTGATCACATATGAACCAAGGGCTTTTACATATTTTCCTCTAGAATTTATGTCGAGAATTCATCATTTCTCTAACATAAAATTTGTTCAATAAGATAGCACATCGCAGCACCTTTCTTTGTTGAATTCCATCGGATTTGAGTGCTATCTTTTGCAGGTTTTTAGACTCCCTTTCTCTCATCTATAAACCCTAACATCCTCATCAGAACTCTTCTAAACTATATCCTAAACTGATCCCAAACAACCACCCAAATCAGCCCTAAACCGTAGCCTACTTCCATCTACCCGATCCACCCATCCAGCCGGTCACATCTTCTCCAAAAAATTCTCATGCCACTAACCTGATAATAGAAAAAGGATTCTAATCTTATAGATCTAGAGGCCTACATCATGGCATTAGAGGAGGCCTTCAACACCAAGTTCGAAGCCTTTGAAAGCATGGGCTGACCAAGAGTATGGCAACATTCAGCATGGGCCGACCATCTAGCCCAAAGAAATCACAGCAAGGAGAAACTTCAGATTGCTAAGATGATCCTCAAGAGTATGATCATATCATCCCTGATCAAAACACTTCACACATGAAGGTTGACTTCCCTAGATGTGAAGAAAGAGATCCGATTGGATGGATCACGTGCGCGAAACGTTATTTTCAGTTCTATTGAATCGTCGATGCTACAAGGGTGAAAATTGCTGCCATCCACCTCAAGGGAGATGCTATTCAGTAGTTTAATTGGTATGACACACCCATGGAGGTGTCTCTTGGTAGTGATTCAAGGAAGGATTACTAAATCACTTCGGACCAACCAATTTCGACAACATCGATGAATAATTAGCAAAGATTCGGTAAACCTCGACAATTCATGAATATCAAACAAGGTTTAAATATTTATCTAACTAAACTATGGATTAGTCTGAAAAGTAACTTTTAGGGACTTTTATCGAGGGCCTAAAGTCGAAGATTCGAGAGAAGTAGAGGCGCGACAATCATGCACTCTTATGGCGGTTATTTCCTTCATAAGAATCCAGGAAGAACGATTGAACCACGAAGTACGAAGGATAAGGGTCACTCCTCGACCAACCATGGTGAAGCCTTCAACCACCTCTACTGCCGTCCGAGCCCCTACACAAAAAAAAAATTAACAAGAGATGAGCTTCATGAACAATCGACCAAGGGGTTATGTTGGCATTGTGATGAATCATGGAGCTGAGAACATCGCTGCAAAAAGGGTCGACTCCTCATGATTGAACCAGTAGAGGATGAGGATAGCAAACCATCTGAAGAAAGCCTTAAACCCAAAGATGTGGAGGAAGAGCCCCAACCGACCGACTACGAAGTACACGCGTTGGTCGGCTACTCCAACCCGTAGATGATAAAAGTTGGAGGACTTCTTAAAACAATAACCCATCACCGTTCTTATCGACACGGGCAGCACAAATAACTTCCTCAACAGTAAGGTCACTGCATATATGGTGCTTCAAATTGAAGGTTGCAACAAGTTCGACGTAAAGGTCGTCGATGTTCGAATTCTCATTGCGACCAATGATGCCCGAGGGTAAAATTGCTCTTACAAGACCAAGAAGTGGTAGCCGATTTCTTCCTCCTACCCATCGATGATTATGAAGCTGTGCTTGGGATTGAATGACTCACAACATTAGATGACATCTCCTAAAATTTCTCTAAACTAATCATAAAATTTTATTATAAAGGGCGACAGGTCATATTGCGAGGCAAGCGTGGGAGCCATATTTCCATCATTTCGGTGCAATGAATGGAGAAAGAGCTACACAAAACAAATGGTGGATTTTTTATGCATATCTAGCAGCCATCAAAGGAGAAAAAAGTGTAAAATTCAGATCCTAAGCTTGCCCTCTTACTGGACGAATTCACAGATGTTTTTACGGAGTCACGTGGGCTTCCCCTTAACAGACCGCATACCTATTTGCAAGGCAAACCTCTAGTAAATTTGAGACTATACTGCTATCCTCACTTGTAGAAGGACAAAATTGAGAACATTGTCAAGGAGATGCTCGATATCGGAGTAATTCGACCAAGCTGTAGCCCTTACTCCTTGTTAGTGTTGCTAGTGCGCAAGAAGGATGGTACGTGACAGATGTGTGTTGATTATCGGGCTTTGAACGTCATCACTGTCAAAGATAAATATTATATACCAGCCATAGATAAGCTCTTTGATGAACTAAGGGGAGCCTAAGCCTTCATTAAATTGGGTCTCCGTTCTGGTTATTATCAAATTCGGGTATGCACTGAAGATGTTCTAAAAATTACATTCTGCACACATAACGACCACTACGAGTTTTTGATAATGTCCTTCAGACTTACAAATACTCCTTCTACTTTTAAAAGCTTGATGAATAACATCTTTTAGAGGTTTCTATGTAAGTTTGTATTGGTATTTTTTGATGATATCCTCATTTATGGCCCTACACTTGATATACATTTTTAGCACTTATGAACTGTTCTAATGATTCTTCGAAAGAACATCCTTTATGTTAAATAGTCAAAGTGTAACTTTTTATAGCATAAAGTGGAGTATCTATGGCACATTATATCAAAGGATAGAGTGGTGGTAGACCCGACAAAGATCGAAGCAATGCAAGGATGGCCGAAATCTATGAACATAAAATCGCTACACGGCTTCCTTGGACTCACGGGCTACTATCGAAAATTCGAGAAAGATTATGGCAAGATCAATGCCCTGCTCACATCCTTATTGAAGAAGGACTCCTTCTTATGGTTAGATAAAGCCTCTGCAGTCTTTGAACGACTCAAGGTAGCTATGACGATGACGTTGGTCCTAACGCTGCCCGATTTTAGTCCCACCTTCGTGATTGAAGCCGACGCATCCAGAGTTGGAATTAGAGCTATTCTAATGCAAGATGGCCGACCCCTTGCTTATACCAATAAAGCTTTATCTCTCTCACAACTTAAAATATCTATGTATGATAAAGAAATACTTGTCATCGTACATGCCATCACGAAGTGGAGACCCTATCTGATCGACCGACGCTTCCAGATTAAGACTGACCATCGAAGTCTTAAGTTTTTTTTAGAGTAAAAAATATCTTTCCTGGAGTAACAATGATGGGTAACTAAACTTCTTGGCTTTGTCAAAAGGGGAAAGTGAATGCTGTTGCAGATGCTCTATCACGGCTATCGGGACAAGCCAAAATTTCAACCATCTCCCTTCCCTATATCGACTTCCTTAAAGACATTAGGGAGGAATGGAAGAATGATCCAGAGACCCAAGACATCATAGAAAAATTAGAGAAGGATTCGGATTTCATGGGCCACTACACTTGGGATTTGACCGACATGTGCTACAAAAGCTGAATTATTATTATTCCTTCTTCCCCTTGCATCCAGATTATTTTGCATGAGATGCACTCTTCACCTTGAGTAGGGCACTCTGGATTTCTGAGAACATACAAGAGGGTGAAGCAAAAATTCTTTTGGAAGGACATGAAAAGATCGATTTATGATTATGTATTCAAATGTGATGTATGCCAACAGCAAAAAGGTGAAACAGTGGTAAATCCGAGAAAACTACCACCATAGACTGATATCTCCATGGATTTCATCAAAGGGCTACCACCATCTTAAGTTAAAAGCACGATTTTTGTGGTGGCAGATCATCTAACCAGATATGTTCATTTCTGTGTTGTGAGACATCCTTATACCACTGCCAACATTGCTAACTTTTTATGGAAAATATTGTTAAACTACATGGGACGCTAAGGTCAATTGTGAGTGATTGTGATAGGGTGTTTACAAGTAAATTTTGGACCGAGCTCTTCCAACTACAAGAAACACAATTGAAAATGAGCACAGCCTATCATCCATAGACAGATGACTAAACAAAAGTGGTGAATATATGCCTTGAGACTTACAGTGCTTCCTCAGTGATCAGCCCAATGGGTGAACAAGGTGGCTTCCTTGGGCCAAATAGTGGTACAATTCAACTTATCATTCATCAACTAAATATACCTCTTATGAGATATTAAATGGTTGATCGCATCTTGTAATACCGAAATATATAATTGGTACAGCCAAAGTAGATCAAGTCGACTAAAGTAGATCAGGTCGACCAAAACTTAATTGACAGGGATAAGCTTCTACAACTGCTAAAAGATAACATAACTATTGCTCAAGCCCGAATGAAGCAATAAGCAGACACTCACCGGAGCGAGTGATAATTTTTAGTAGGAGATTGGGTCTATCTTTGCCTACAACCATACAAGTAGCTGTCAATCAACACCAAAGCATCGATGAAGCTATCTCTACGATTCTATGGACTATATCATATTTTGATGTTTATTGGGGCCATGACATATAAATTAAATCTTTCAAATGATGCTAAGATCCATCCCATCTTCTATGTATCCTTGCTAAACCTGAAATTGGGAGAACGTGAGTTAGTGCAGACTCAACTGTCGAAAACTACAAATGACGATGAGATTCAAGCTCAACTTAAAGCTATACTTGATCGAAGATTATAATGCATCAACAACGCCCTTAAACTGAAGTACTCGTGAAGTGGAATAACTTACCTTTCGAAGATGCAACATGAGAGTCTTACAAGGACCTGAAGACTTGATTCCCAGAGTTTATGGACCCTTAGCTTTAAGGACAAGGTTGATTTTAATAGGGTGGGCTTGATAGGACTCCAGCAGGGTTAAGTCCTAATCACCCTAGAAGTGGTCAATAAAAATCCTATGAGATTGTAATAAAACCCCACATAACCACTTCTATCCTATAAAGAAGTGTGGCTAGGGTTTAGATTGGGGTTTTAGGGCTTAGTGGCTACCACCCCCTTTACTGGGCTAGTCGACCAGGGTTTCTATTTGCTTAGGTCGGCTATAAAGCCAACCTAGCTGCCGCCTACACCTACTAAGGTAGGTCAGCTAGAGGAGGGGCAAAGGGATAATTCTACTTAGGTAAGCACCCCCTAGGGCTAGGGTTTGAGTCCTATTTAGTGATGTAGCCCCCCCCTCTTTTAACAAGTAAGATTAAGCTTTTTTTCAGCCTTTGTGTCGAGTTCTAGGAGGGAGGAACCCCTCTAACATTCCAAGGGTTAATCCCTATTAAAGATCAAATCTATAGAACTCCTTCTAGGGTTATATCATAGCACCAATGTCATCAATGGCATCACAACCATGAGGGCATCGAAGGCTACTATAGCTTCATCCGACCAGAGGAAGATATCTTTTATTAACAATGCTATGAGAGGAGCGTTGATCTTGTTGTCATCCATCACAAACTTGCAGTGGTCATGCGGTCGGTTAGGGTACAGTTTTATCAGTTTAGCAAACACATCTGAAATTTAGCAAGTAATGAAGGAAGGTTTGGATGTTCATTCATCATTGGTTCCTCTATTTGTAGCCCTTGAAGTTGTATTCGAAATTCAATATGTAATTTGTGCAACACCCTCTCCATGCATTATGTTGAAATAGTTGATACTTCACCCCTACGTTTTCCTCGTAGGATCACTTGTTTCATATGGCAAAAAAATTTTATAATTAATTTAAAAAAATTTCAAGAAATGTCACATAGAGTGGACAACCATTCAATGATGAGTATCACTTTATAGTTGTCCATCGGCAATAGGAATAAATCTACAGCGATCCCTTGGCCCTACATAATTAGCTTCACACGTGAACACTTGTGGCTGTAGTTAAGGATTCAGCCATTTTCGACTTTGATATCAAACCCCCTGCAATCTTCAATCCAAAGAGTTAATTGGGCAATACCCTTATTGTCCATAAAACTTTTGGTGCTTCTAACGTCAATAAGAATGGTGATTGGCTAATGCTTGAGGAACCTATCGATCTCCATGGTTTGCGGTTCACGTAGCTGGCTAAGGCATGCACTGTGCTGACGACCGGCTGTGGTCTTTCCCCCACATCTTCCTCCTCAGGTTCGAGATCTGTATCCTCAGTTTTTGGACCTTTAATCAGTTTGATTATCAAAAAAATTTATTTCTTACAATGGTGGTTACGACTCTATGGCTTGTCGCAATGCCAACAGAGCCCCTTCGTATATCTCTTGTGGAGTTCATCTTGAGTTAATTTCTTGGGCTTATGAGATAGGTTAGCAACAGGGGAGGCCAAAGGTCTAGAAATTGCTAGTTGGGTTGTGATCTTGGTCCTCTGAGCATTAGTGTTCAGTCGTTCCTCTTGGACTCGGGCAAAGAGATAGTTGCCATCAGTGTATAAGGTTGTCATGCTTTTACTTCACATCTGATCTCAGGCTTCAATCCTTTAATGAATGTCCCTAGCAATTATTTATTAGATCAATCTCTAATTTAGTTCGAGAGTCATTCAGACCTAGTTTAATAGTCTTAGACAGTGGAGGTTTGACGAATCTTTGTGAGTTAGCCATTGTTGTTCTCATACTCCAATGGTCCGAAGTGGATCAACAGCCCGCTTTTGAATTACCTCCATGTAGGAACTCCATAAGTATGCTCGAACTAATCATACTACTAGATCACATCTCCCTTGAGGAATATTATAGATGTTTGGAGTCTTATGATGGCAAAATACTGATAGAACCTCACAAGATTTTATCGTTAGAACGATCTCTATAGGGGATTGGCCTCCTTGGAACACTAAAGGGGTTCCTCCCTCCTTGGAAATCAGCATAATGGCTTGAAGAAAAGTTATATTGCTTAACGAAAAAGGGGGGGGCTACTGTTGAATCTTGGATTTTGATGATGAAATCAATTAATGAGTGTTTGATCTAATAAGGTTGTTAGAGTTAATTGATATAGGATTAACTATGACAGAGAGATTATTACAATCAGAGGTTTGGCTAGAGTCAAGTCCAAGCATCAGGCCAGGGATCAAACGATGCGGTTGGGAACTCACTTGGAGTGCGTTGGGAGCTCACCGAGGGTATTTGGAGCTTGCTAGGATTGCACAAGGGAGTTCACCGGAAGAAGACTAAGACTTGTCGAAAGATTGTCGAGGGTAGCCGAAAGGCTTGTCGGGAGTTGGGAAGGTCTTGAAGTGGATTTGTGGCCATGTTGATTGTAATTAATCAAGTTGTAGCTAGCATCATGCAGGTTTAACCACGATGATAAAAAGTAGTTACAGATCAGACATAGACCCAGGATCAAGCTTAGGCATCGAGCCAAGGTTTGGACGATGCAGTAGGAGCTCATTAGGAGTTCGCTAGGACTTCCCCGAAGGTATCACGAAGATTGCTAGGAACATGTTGGGAGATCACCGAAGGAAGACCGTAAGACTCATCGCAGGGAATGCCGGAGGTTGTCGGATTGTGGGAGTGAGGTCATAAGCTTGGTGGTCATGTATGATTGTAATATTTAAGGCATAGGTTAAGATTGAGTCCTAAATAAGTGTGATTTGGAAGGAATCCAAATTAACTTAAAGAGGCAATCGGGTCCACTAAAAGGGTTTGATTGAACTCAGGTTGAGCTCAGTTGGTTGACTAGAGAATTAGTTAACATGTGGTTCAATTCAAGATTGGAAAAGTGAATATATAGATAGTCCTAGAGGATAATCGGTGTGTTGATCTTATATTTCAGTCCCTACCAAATTCTTTTTCTCACTTCATCATAAATTTTAACATGAGCAAGTTTGAGGTGACTCTCCCTGAGCTCCTTAATATGTTGAGGGAAGCTAAGAGCGCCATCAAGAAGGAGAAGTCATTTCTCTATATTAGTGAGACCAAAAAGAAAATGAAGGCCAACAAGATCCTTAAGAAGGGCAAGGGCAAAGAAAGACCAGGTAAGACAAATGTTACCAAGAGAGACCCGACAAAGGACAAAGGACAATGCTTCCACCGCGGCTAAGATGGGCATTGGAAGAGAAACTGTAAGGACTATCTTGCAGAAACCGAGAATGTTTATCATATTTGTAATTTGTTGCAGGTTTTGGCAAGACCTAGGAGATTGGCTAGAGGCGAGATGGACCTCAAGATGGGCAATGGAGCAAGAGTTGTTGCAATTGCTATTAGAGAGGTCACCCTACATCTACCTGATGGAGCTATTATTGCATTAGATGCATGCTATTTTATTCCCTTTATTATCAAAAATATTATTTATATCTCTTGTTTGATAATTAGTGGATATAAATTAGTTTTTGAGAATAATAGTTGTTCAATAATTATGGATGATAAGATCATCACTAGAAGGACCCTAATAAATGGTTTATATGTGTTAGACACTTCTCCACATATCATGAATATAAATATGTCTAAGAGGAAAAGAGATAAGGTGAATAATGCATACCTATGGCATTGTAGGCTAGGTCATATATATGAGGGAAGGATTCAAAAGTTGTTGAAAGATAGATACTTAGATCCATTTGACTATTAGACATATGCAACTTGAGAACCTTGACTTTGTGGGAAGATAACCAACTCTCTTTTTAGTGGAACTGGAGAGAGAGTCACCGAGTTATTGAAACTCATACATAGTGATGTATGTGGTCCCATGTCGACTCAAGCTATAGGTGGTTACTCATACTTTATTACATTCACTGATGATTTCTCTAGGTATGGACACGTGTACTTAATGAAGTATAAATCTGAGGCCTTCAAGAAATTCAGAAAATATAAAAATGAGGTAGAGGACCAAATTGGAAAGAGTATTAAGACTCTTCGATCAGATCAAGGAGGAGAGTACTTGAGTATGGAGTTCACCCATTTCCTTAAGGACAATGAGATTTTATGCTTAGTGGACACCTCCTTATACATCTCAGCTCAATGGTGTATCAGAAAGGAGGAATCACACACTGTTAGACATGGTACGGTCAATGATGAGTTTCAGTGACCTACTCGTCTCATTCTGAGAGTACGCCCTAGAGACTGCAGCTTACCTTCTGAACAGAATTATATTAAAGTTGGTAGTGTCTATACCATATGAGATATGGAAAGGAAAGAAGCTCAATCTTAAAATTATTAAGATTTAGGACTGTCCTGCTCATGTTAAAAGAGACAACCCTGATAAGTTAGAATCAATGACAGAATGGTACACATTCGTGGGATACCCAAAGGAAACTTATGGGTATTATTTCTATCATCCCGAGGATGGAAAGGTCTTATTGCCAAGAGAGTTATGTTCCTTGAGAAGGAACATATTTTTGGTGGAAACAGTGGGAGTGAGATAAAATTGAGCGAGGTTGGAGAACCTAGCTCAAGCACCATTTCAGAGCCTGAGTCTATTTAGGTACCTAACACATAAATTCTAAATTTACGTAGGTCTAGTAGAGTATCTCACCCTCCTGAAAGATATATGGAACATATCAGAGGAGATGACTCTAAGGATGTTAATCCTCAGACTTACGAGGATGCTATTATGAGTATAGACTCCGGGAAGTGACAAGAAGCCATAAATTCTAAGATGGATTTTATATACTCTAACAAGGTTTGGAACCTTGTAGATGCACTTGAGGGTGTTGTATCCATTGATTGCAAATGAATCTTCAAGAAGAAGATCGGATTGGATAGAAAGATAGAGACCTATAAAGCAAGGTTGGTAGCTAAAGGATATCATCAAAGACAAGGAATTGACTATGATGAAACCTTTTCACCTGTAGCCATGCTTAAGTCCATTAGAATTATTTTGGCCATTGCAGCACACTATGACTATGAGATCTGCAGATAGATATCAAAACAGCATTCCTCAATGGCAACCTCGAGGAAGAGGTATATATGATACAACTAGAGGGATTCATATCGAAAAAGAGTCTAGATAAAGTGTGCAGGTTGCTTAGATCTATTTATGGATTGAAGCAAGCTTCCCAAAGTTGAAACATAAGATTTGATGAGGTGATCAGATCTTATGACTTCGTTAAGAACGAAGATGAGCCTTGTATGTATAGGAAGGTAAGTGGAAGCGTTATTACTTTCATGGTGCTATATGTGGATGACATTTTAATCATTGGGAATGATGTAGGAATTCTCTCCACAGTAAAGGCTTGGCTATCTAGAAACTTCTCCATGAAAGACTTAGGGGAAGCATCCTATATGTTAGAGATCAGGATCTATAGAGATAGATCCAAAAGGATGCTTGGCTTGTCCCAGTCTAGGTACATAGACTCCATTGTCAAAAGATTTGGCATGAAAAATTCTAAGAGAGATCTCATACCGATGAGACATGGAATATCACTTTCTAAGAGTATGTCCCCAAAGACTCCTAAAGAAAGGGCAAACATAGATAATATATCTTATGCCTCAGTGATAGGATCTATCACGTATATGATGCTTTGTACTAGGCCTGATATAGCACATGCTCTAAGTGTCATAAGCAGGTATCAAACAGATCCATGTTTAGAACACTAGAATGTAGTAGAGTGTATCCTTAAGTGCTTGAGAAGGACTAAGGATTTTTTACTAATATATGGAGGATGTAGCCTCCAGGTTGAGGGCTACACAGACTCAAGTTTTTAGTCTGACATTGATGATAGCAAGTCAAACTCAGGATATGTTTTCACCATGAATGGAGGAGCAGTAAGTTGGAAGAGTTCCAAGTAAGATACTACTGTCGACTCAACCACAAAGGCAGAATACATTATTGTAGCAGAAGTAGTAAAGGAAGGGGCATGAATGAAGAAGTTCATCAAAGATTTGGGAGTCATACCAAGCAATGTAGAACCAATTCCTATATACTACGACAACAATGGGGCAATGACTAAAGCGAAGGAACCCAGGTCTCATTAGAAGTCTAAGCATATTCTGAGGATGTTCCATATGATAAGAGAGATCATAGCCCATAAAGATATAGCAATGGAAAGAGTTCCATCCGAAGATAATATTGCAGATTCACTAACGAAACCATTGGCTCAGATTATATTTGAGCATCACAAGGGTCTGATGGGGATCAGACATAGGTGATTGGCTTTAAGTCAAGTGAGAGATTGCTAGTTACACGTGCCCTACAAGCCTATCACGCGAGTGATGGCACGTGTGACACACTGTGTAAGCTTTTTGTTTATGATTAATATTGGTATATTCTCATATTATATTATATGTAGCATATATATATTGTGATATCATTGGTTCTGTGCAATAGGAATCGGATCATGATGAGATCACAATAATGAGATCGATTTATCTTTAAACACAGATTCTAAATAATCCCGGTCATAGGTTACTCGAGAGAGATATCAAGATAATCGGACAGACCGGTGTACTATATACCCATCCATATGGTGGAGGCGGTTAGTATCATAGTCACTTGTGTGGAGACACTAAGGATATAGTACAGGTGCTCATTGAAGAATGAGTTCATTGATTGATCCGCTTATGGAATGTTGTATGGTTAATGATACCTAATGTCAGACAATGATTCCATAGTCCCAGATGTGTATCTGGTCCTTGGACTTGAGACACCAAGGATGCCTTGTATGAGTACTTCTTTCTTTAATGCCAGATTTACAAGTTTGAAAAGCTCCAGATCTGGTACAACTAGTTATCAGAATTGGTAGCTAACCTTACAAAGGCAATTGAGTGTCAATAGATGATCATCCACTCTCAGTATCATGAGAGAAATATCCTATATATGCTTGCTTAGATAAATCCCTGGCCAGGGTCATTCGGATTGAGAGAGAAGGAGTTCTCCGGTAGAATCTGATTAGAGCAAGACAAACTGATTCCATGTGTGACCTGACAGTACCATATCCAATATATGGTCTCTGGCATATTATTATTTGGATAAGTGATTATAGATACATGGTAATTATGGACAGACAGGTCTGATGGATTCGATCCCCTTATAC
Source organism: Ensete glaucum (assembly GCA_021527575.1). Classification (NCBI taxonomy): domain Eukaryota; kingdom Viridiplantae; phylum Streptophyta; class Magnoliopsida; order Zingiberales; family Musaceae; genus Ensete; species Ensete glaucum. The sequence continues at coordinate 5,017,986 of CM038554.1, forward strand.
CGTTTGGGGACTATGGCGTAGTGGCTTAGTACGTTCATAGTCGATGAGTCGAGTGAATTATTATGGAGATAATAATTCACTATATCAGAAGGAGTTCTGATGGGAGTAACGGCCAGCTCAGTATCGGGTCTATAGGGTCACCCACATATTGTGGATGCTTCAATGAATAGAGGATTGGATGAAGATCCAATTAGCCCCTATTCTCATTAGATGAGACCTTATACTGATGGGTTCCTTGATTAATGCCTAATTAGAGGCCTAAGGAGATTATTTGATAGAGATCCAATAATACAAGGTTAGTGGGTAATTAGATGGAGATCCAATACCTACTAAGGCAGGAGCCCTAGGATTTTTTTTGTGGCTCTCTATAAATAAGAGGGGAGACTCTTGGTTGATAGACTGTAACTTTAGCTACCACCTCCTATTCTCCTCCTTCCCTCTGAGCAAGAGTTGCAAGATCAGATTGAAGGAGTTTTACTACAGAAATCCATCATGTGGATACCACTAGAAAGAAGGATGCTTGACCTCATTTATCTTCTCCATCCGAATCTGGAATACAGGGATATACGATCTCCCTAGGTAAAATCAATCTCTCACATATCATGATTTTTTTATTTTTATGTTTTTTCTCGCAACCCCAATCTTTTGCACGATGATTTGATCTGCATAGGAAACTAGTTTTTGTTTTGATTTTCACTATGCATGTGATGCACCCACTATAGGTTTCCCAACAGGTGCAACGAAAAACATCAAAAGGTAGTGCTGTAGAATTCTCTATCGATAGCCTACGATAGGTCGTTGTTTTTGGCTACGATTTTGGGTATTGTTTGGATTATGAAAATAAGTTACGATAGTTGCACCTTAAGGCTAAAGATATGGCTAAAGACATCTTAGGTGGTGGCAGCAAGATAGTTGGGTTTCAGTAGGTTAAGGAGAAGAAGAAAGACAAAGGTCTAGCAGCAGATTTTTCATCAAAACAATTTCAACAGTGAAGTCATAATTTTTTCCAGAAATTCTTAACAAAAATTCAAGTGACACTTAAAGAGAATATACTAATAAGGGAGAGATAATATTATCAAAAATTTTGTGGAAAGAAATGACAACAAAGTTTCAGCAAAATCAAAGATTGCAAGAAGGTGTTGTTATAGAATTTTTTCAACAAAAGATTTCAATAGTATAGTTGAAATTTTTTACATTAGTTCATAACAATGAATTGAGTAAAACTCAATGGGAATCTACTAGCAAGGGAAAGATAATATTGTCAAAAATTTTGTGAAAAATAACGGCAGTAAAAGACTTGGCAAGATCAAAGATTGCAAGAAGGTGCTGCGATAGAAATTTTTTCATCAAAGGATTTCAGTAGTATAGATGAAATTTTTTCTAGCAGTTCAAAATAAGGATTCAGACAAAACTCAAGAAGAATCTACTGGTAAGAGAAAACGACAGCAAGAGGTTGGCAAAATCAAAGATCACGAAGAAGTATATCGGCAGATTTTTACGTCTAAAGTGCAGTAGTTTGGACATAAAAGATCAGTAGGTTATATTGATAATTTTTCAACGAAACTAAAGGGAGATCTGAAGATAGGAAGTTCTAAAACTATCATAAAAATTTTGTAAAGATTTGATCAGTAAAAATGCAACAACAAATCAAATAGTCAAGGGTGTGCGACTAGAATTTTATAGCGTAACTTTCATCATAAAGGTGGAAACTTTACGACGAAAACGTTGTGCAATAAATAGGAAGAAATTTTTTTAGATAGGGATAACTAAATTACAGTAGTAGTAAGGTAGAAAATTAGAACCTATTGCAATTCATGGGGAGATCAAAGGATGATCTGCGGTAGTGGAGATGACGACGGAATTTGGTGATAATCTTCAAGTAATTGTGGGAATTGCTTTGGATGGCTTTGGGGGGCTGATGGATGGTTATGGAAGCATAGCGAGATGCCAAGAACGTTGCTCTGATACTCAGCGTTAGAACCTTTGTGGATTCTAAGCTTGGGGTGATCTCTATAGGGGATCAGCCTCCTTGGAACTCTATAGGGGTTCCTCCCTCCTTGGTTTTCTGCATATAGGCTAAAAGATAATTTATCTATTGATGATGAAAAGAGGCTTATTACAAGACTATTTATAGGCCTTCTAAATCCTAATTTCTAATAAGATTCTTACTTCAAGATTCATACTCCTAACAACTCCTAATGAAACTCTAAGTAGCAACCTCCAAACTAATTATAATCCTATTATAACTTAACCCCTCCTCAACCAACCCCTCTTTAACTAAGACAAGTGGTGGTTAATTAGGGTAATATCCATCTTACTCCAAAATATCTTCCTCTAACTAATCTTAACCTAGCCGGCCTCCTCTCTTCTTTAATAGGGGTCGGCTAGATAGGATTTATATGAATGCCCTTAGAATTTATATACTTGCCCTCTTTCATGAAACTAAATTAAAACTCCTCTAGCTAGAGTCCTGACAGAATCGAGTAAGAATTAAATGAAGGCGAGGAAAAGGAGGAAGAAGGAGAGGTCATCGAAGAGGTCATTCCGACCTGATCTAGCCAAAGACGATCGAAGGGTCAAGCAAGGACAGGTACCAAGAGGCGGAAGACTGAGAAGCAAAGCAAGAATGAGTGTAAAAATGAAGTAAGACCTCTCCAATTGATGATGAAGGACTTATAAAGGATCCCCGTGCGAAGCAACGTTTCGCCTCCCTAAGAAACCGAAGCGACTTTGCTTGGGAAACCTAAGAGTCGCATTGAATGTGGGAGAGAGTGGGTAGAGGCAGAACTGCAGGCCCTACACGTAGATGACAACTCCCTAGGCCACGTATCTATGATACATAGCCTAGCACTCTACGTGCCACATTAGCCCTTATAACATGTGAGGCAATCGCCTACCACGTGGGAGTGGCCAATCCATTAGTCTTTGCCCGAGTTCAGGAACTCGGCCAATTCATCAATCTTCGCCTGAGTTTAGTATCTCAACCAGTCCATCAGTCTTTGCCCGAGTTTAGTATTTCAACCAGTTCATCAATCTTCGCTTGAGTTCAGTATCTCGGTCAGTCCATCAGTCTTTGCTCGAGTTTTAGTATTTTGGCCCATCCATGCCCAAATTCAATATCTCAACCAGTTCATCGGTTTTCCCTGAGTTTTGTATCTCGGCCAGTACATCAATTTTTGCCTAAGTTCAACATCTCGACTAGTCCAATAGTTTCTACCTGAGTTCAGGATCTCGACCGGTTCATTAATCTTTGCCCATGTTCACGATCTCGGCCAGTCCATCAGTCTTTGCCCGAGTTTAGGAACTCAGCTAGTCCATCATTCTTTGCCCGAGTTCAGTATCTCGACTAGTCCATCAGTTTTGCCTGATTTAGTATATCGACCAATTCCTCAGTTTTGCCCAAGTTAAATATATTGGCTAGTTCATAAGTCTTTACTTGAGTTTAGGAACTCGGCCAGTCCACCATTCTTTGCCCGAGTTCGATATCTCGGCTAGTCCATCAGTTTTGCCCGATTCAATATCTCAGTTAGTCTGTTAGTTTTGCCCGAGTTCAATATCTTGACTAGTCCATTAGTCTTTGCCCGAGTTTAGGAACTCAACCAGTCCACCATTCTATATCGGAGTTTAGTATCACCAGTCCATCAATTTTGCCCAAGTTTAGTATCTCAGCTAGTCCTTTAGTTTTGCCCGAGTTCAGTATCTTGGCCAGTCCATTAGTTTTGCCCGAGTTTAGTATCTTAGCTAGTTCATCGATTTTTGCTCGAGTTCAATATCTCAACTAGCCCATCAGTCTTTGTCCGATTTCAAGAACTCAACCAGTTCATCAGTCTTTGCTCGAATTAAGGACTTAGGCTAGTCTATCAGTCTTCGCTCGAGTTCTACATCTCGGTCAGTCCATCAGTCTTTGCTCAAGTTTAATACCTCCGCCAACCTATCGATCTTCATCCTAGTTCAGCATATCGACTAGTCTATGCCAGCTATAACCCGACCAAGCCACCCCGACTCTAGCTAGTCCAGTTATACTAGCTTCACTTTAATCCCAATATGTGCCCAAGGATGCCAGAGGCAACCCGACTCCAAAGAGAGGCTGATACTAGGCCAGCCAATGAGGCTCTTCCCAGCGTGCAGGTAATGGGTCAGCCCAGTCACCATGTGCTACGCTAGCCCTGAAACCAACTTGCCAAATCACATCATCCAACCACCTGAGACAGGTGGCACAACCTCAATCGACCTAGCACAGTGTCAGTTGAGCTGCTACAGTGTCATTGTACCTAACACAGTGTTAGCTGACCCATCATAATAGCAAGTTGAAGACCTGGAAGGCAGCACTGTCTAATACCGACCCACTCACTGAGGCCCCGGGACTTAGTAATATCGTTCCCCTAATTCAGTCCAGGATGCCACCGACATTAAGGGTCAAGGTACGATTGTCTCCAGCCTGGTGAGTATAAAAATTACACTAGGGAACGGCTCTGGGGACTCTCTCTCTCTCTCTGACTCTCTATACTGAATCTTTTTATCATCTCGATCGGGACACTGACTAGATTGTCAGAGGGGCTACGTCGAGCGCCCTCACTTCAATAAGACCTTCATGTAGAATCTCTTACCTGACCACAAGAAGGAGGAGCCCGAGGTGCACTCCCAAGCTGACCTAATCAACCCCTCCCGAGCCTCCTATCTACTCACGTTTGACGCTGATGAGCTTAGACATGTGGGTCAAACCAAATAATATTAACTCCTCGACCATAGCATCAAGTTCAATAACAATAAATCAGTCATTTTAGGAGTTCTAGGTGGGACCTAATCCAGCAGCTAATCAATAGGTTTGACCTCAGGGTTCCTGTGCTCTAAGCTAGATCAGTAGGTATGACCTCAGCGGTGGGAGGATGTGACTGTCTGCTCTCTTGATCTACAATGGTGAGAGATGGCCGCTTGGGAGGGGGTTGAACGGTGAAGAAAGACGCCGACGAGGACGATGTTGTCGCTGCAGCAACTGGCGGTGACGGGCTGCATAGGGATTAAGAGGAAGCAGGGAGATCGATCAACCTCAGAGTCGCTGGTGACTGTGCTGAGCGGCGGTGAGGCGGAGAACGTTCGTCGATTGCTGTCGCGTGTAGAGGCTGTCAACAGAGCCGGAGCAATCATAAACGCTGCAGAGATTATGATCGCTGCGGAGGAAGGAGGGATTCTGATCGCTGGGAACAACTAGATCAGTAGACAAGAGATCCTGATCGCCGGATCTACAGCGGAGAATAATAACAGACAGAGGATGATTGCGAGGGAAGACAACAGGAGACCTATACTTAGCGGTGTTCTGATGATATCACGTTGAATAGTATTTAAATTGTATTGTAATAGACTCTGTTTACGTTCACTGTAGTGCTATATATTTGGATTGATTCCCGTAAATAAAGTATACGAATCAGGATGATCACGAATTGATTGAGAATCGTGATACATCGAGAATATAATTATTTATATCCTTATTTATTTTTTTTATCAATGATCCTTACTTCCTTCTATTATCTATTTTCTATCATACATAACATACACAGAAATAAAATTTTTAAAAAAATAACGTATACAGAAACGCACTCCATTTTCTAGGTTCCTTGAATGCGAAAAGGACGATTGTAGTGAAACTGTCGATTGATAGCTCAATCAACGTGCAAACTTGGAGGTTTCCTTGAAAGACTTTTGTTCTCATGCACATATTCTATGGAACTAAATCGCGTTCTACAGCAGTGAGGTATCTTTGGCTCTTACTTGGAGCAGCGTAGAGGAAAACCTAAGCCCTCGTTTGCAAGAAACCAAGTAGAGGCCATCAGTGGCATTCTCATGACATCTAGTGTGCTATCACTTTCCAAAGTTGTGACACCTCAATAATGCACCCTTTTTTTTTATTACTTTTCAAGAAAAAAAAAACATGTACTCTCGAAAATTATATTTGAAAGATGGATATGTCCATCAATGCCGACAACATAAACAGATTGATTTCTGTCTCCATTCAATTGTTTTTAGAAAGGAATTGGTCTATATACGCAAATAACATCAATTATACAATGTCCACTTGCGCCAATGCTTGCACACCCTGTCTCCGGAAAGCGCCTTCTCTCTTTAGCTCACATGGCCTCCTGCCTCACCTCCGCCGAACTCGACGTGGAGTTAACAGATTCCATGACATAACCTGTCTCCGGCTCGTGGAACGCGGTGTACACCTGCCGGACCGGCGAGCCCAACGCGTCGTCCACCGTCGACTCCGACCAACGCTCTCTCATTCCTCGGTTCAGCCTCGCGATGAACCCGTTCCGCCGGCCCTCGCAGTACTGCAGGAATTCGGCTGACCAGTATGAAGAAACGTTGCACGTCTTGTTAGAGCTCTGAGGGAAGAAGCCCGCCGCCACGGCGAGGTAGTCAGCTACGGCTTCCAGTAGCGGCGACGGGGCCGCCTGCTGCGCGTCCCACAGCCGGAGCCGGGCCACCGCCCGGTGCACCTCCGAGGCCAAGGCGTCGTCCCCGTCGGCTGCTGACATGAGGCTCGGGCTCAGATGGATGGTGTAGTCGCCGGACCCGGCGCCTGGGCTGACCGACGTGACCGAGTCAAGATCGTTGCTGGCGAGGTGCAGGATTATGTGGCTGATCGGCTTTCGAGGGTAGGCTTCCTCAGGGTAAAGAGCTTGCTCGACGAATCGACTCGCGTGGTGAACAATCCGGTTGGCTCTGCCGTTGGACACGAAGTTGAGGTCGAAGCGGCGGCCTGCGCGAGATCCAACCGCAGAATTGACGATGGATATGTCGATGTTCATGGAGGCTTCATGGTTCGCCCAAAGGGAGATGGCCACAAGCGTGAGGAGCATAGTCAGACGGGTGAGGATGGTCAAAGTAGAAGCGGCGGTGTTGATGCCGATTCCATCAGCCGAGGAGGAGGAGGAGGAGGAGGAGGAGGAGGTGGTGGTGGTGGTGGTGGTGGCTGGAGAGGAGAGGAGTGGATCCTCTATATCCATCGACACGTTTAGAAAAGCTCGAGACTCAATTTGGACACCAAACTAATTAATAGGAAAGCTCGAGATTCAATTGACTCTTTTACCCCGCCCCAACATGAGAAAAGTTTCCTTGAAAATGTGAAGCTGCAAAATTTCTTTATACATGTTTCTCAATTATAACATAAAACGAATCCTCTCTCCATACATAAATTAAAAAAAAAACCCATTCAAATATTATTACTATTCGTGTTGATCTCCTGATTTCTTTATATTTAAAAATAAATATATGAGGATGTGTCTCCTAAAAATTTCAAAATTTATAAATACAATATCTAGTACTCGTGAGACATATTAAAATCGTTTATAATAAAATATCATATCATAAATAATTCTTTATGAAATAAGGATTCATAAATTACTTTAAATTGTTTGAAGATAACTTTGTTGCAATACATAAATTATCAAGGAGAACCAATATGCTTACAGATCGTACACCCAATATGCATACTTCTAATACTGGAATAACAGATATTGCTCCATGAAATAAATTCTATACTATCTTAATAATGGATTATGCTTGCTAAGAAAGATACATTATCAATATTGGTCAAATATATATTAATTATAAATATTGCAAATAATATGAAATAAATCTTTAAAATTGATTACACTAATAATTAGAGGTGTATCGACAAATGTCGCTGTTGACCTAACTAAACCTTAAGCTAAACTAATATGAAATCACCAAATTCAATTTAAATTAGACTGAGATTGTTCAAATCTGGCTTGAATTGGAGTAAAATTATTTAAACTCGACTTGAACCAAACTAAAATCATTAGGATCAGGCTTGAACTAATATCAATATAGCTTGAACCGATTAGAAATAGGATTATCAAATTTTTAGAACAATATCAAGACTAATCTAAATACAACGCATGAAATTCAATAAATAGGGCTTAAAATTCTATTCAAACAATCAAATGAACAGTAATAAACAATCCAAATTGATAACTGAAAGCATGAAAATAGTATACAAAACTCTAAATATGGTTTGTTAAATGTTAAAATAATTAACTCAATCCGAGCATGCATCATGCCTTCATAACACCAAAAATTCATGAAGCATTAAACGATAATTTCAGTTAAAATATTTTGAAATTTAAATTAAAGAAAAAGTAAGCTAACCCACCTAGAGCTGAAGATTTCTACAATCGAACTCTCCCTCGATTAAGATGGATGACATGTGAGGAAGTTCACCAGTATAAATACAGTAATAGAAGGATTTCAGGAAAAAAAGGTCCAGATCTTAATTTATATATATAAATTTTATATTATAGTGAAAAATAAATAAAAGATCTTATTTGGGATAGTAAGATAGGAAATGATTAAAATTTCTAATAAAGGCACATGGTTTTATGAAGAGATAAAGATATTTTAATCCAGAACAAGAAAATTAAATAATTGGGGGAGATTGATCATGTACGATGCATGGATGACGCATGTAATATTATAATATCAAAAAAAATATAATTAATTAATTAATTAATTAATATCGATTTGTCTCGATGGTGTTGACGTAATTTGGAGTCGAGTGGGCTGCGCGTGGTAAAGTGACCTGGCAATTGGTAGGATAAAGCTGGTACACCGGGGTTTGTGGTGCCAACATGCGTAGCATGCATGCATGGTATGTAACCCAATAATAGAGTTATTTATGAGCGCTTTACAATAATAGAGTTATTTATGAGCTACCCGTCGATATATTTATTTACATACGAAAATTTCCACGTGGTTCCTTGAGACATACGTTCGGTAAGGCTCGACTCGTGCATTGCATGCAATGTAGTAAAAGAATAGTTGTCACCCTCACCCGTTTGTGGTTATTTTTATTGTCTTGGTCTAATAGTAGTAGTAGCCTTTCTCCTGTTCCTTCATTTCCGACTCATCTCACCGACAGAGCATCCGCAGAAGGGTGGAACCAGACTCGCTGCTTTCTCCATTTTAAGGTTGGAGGTTGGAGATTCTACTCATGCAATGGTCAATTTCCTTTGACTTCTTCCCCGAATGATGTTGGTGATGGTACAGATAACAGTCGTATGCTGCTGGGGTTTCGTAGCATGGCCTATTGGAGTGTTTCGTTGGCCATCAAGTTGTTCGATGAAATGCCGGAAGAAGGATGGATGTTGTCTCTTGAAGAAGCACTATTGGCGGCACACGATACGTTGGTGCGATTAACAAGGGGTTTTATTTATTTGAGAAACCTCTTGCTAAGCTTGTCTTCTTCTGTCATCATCCCACATGCTCAGGGCCTTACCTACTCGGATCAGCATTTGCTTGGGTTCTCACACGAAGTAAGCCTAGTAAGAGAAAGAAACTGTTTGATACTAACTAACACAGAAAAAGCTGGTGACGACTCTGTTTTTTTGCAGTATGGTGGATATTTAAACTTTTCTCTCGGAGTTTTAACTGATTCTATTGAATGATTATGATATATTTAAGAAGTTTAGGGAATTTAACTTGCAACATAACAACTATGTGGAGTAGGGCACAATAATATATTTTTTATAACCTCTTCGGCACCAAAAATAATAAATATATATATTAAAAGTGTCTTATGTGAAAATCTTCTTTATACACAGTGCACACATCCAAGATAAAAAAAAATTATTTGAAACATCGGATGCATCGAAGAGTTTTTTTTATACATGATACATCCACTCAAAACAAAAGTCAGATTCAAAATATTTTACATGACCAATAAAAAAATATATATTTAATATTTTACGCATAATAATGAGTTCACTTATGATTAAAAAAAATTAAAATTTTTATTGACCTTTTTTACTATGTCTCAAAATCAAAGTTATCTTTTGTACTTTAAAACTCGTCTAAGTGACCCTTCATATTATGATTTCACATTAAATTTACCCATCATACTTTAAAACTAATGTAAGTGATCCCTCGTATTATACTTCAAAATCAAATTCACCTCCGTACTTTAAAACTTATCTAAGTGACCCATCGTATTACGATTTCGTATCAAAGTGACCCCCTCCATTAGAAATAAGGTTTTGTCGCTAGGTAAAATAATTTGGGGAATTATTTTTATTTGAGAATTACAACTAAATAGTCCTAAAGCCCTAATTCATTTTTCCCTTTCTTTCTTTCTTCCCCAACCTCTATCAACGTTCTTTATATAATGCTAATCTCTACCTTTCTTCATCAACCTCTATCGGTGTTAGTTTGTTCACATTTCCATTATCCTTTTGCCTTTCTCTTTTTTTTTTTTGGTTAGTTTGTTTGTCTTTTCGCTGTCTTTCTGGCTTTATATTTTTTCTTTGCTTGAGATTTATTATTTCTATAATTTTATTGATAAATAAATTAAAGGTAAAAATGTGAATATTTTTTTGAGTTTTAAATTATTTTATTAATTTTAAATTATTTTATATAATGATGTAACATTATTTCTAATAGAGGGGGCCACTTTGATGTGAAATTTTAATACGAGGGGTTACCTAGGCGAGGTTTAAATTACGAGAGTAATTATGATTTTGAGACATAGTATGAGGTCACTTAGATGGGTTTTAAAGTATGAAGTAAGACTTTGATCTTGAGTCATAGTACGAGAGGTCACTTAAACGAGTTTTAAAGTACGGAAGATAATTTTGATGTGAAATCATAGTACGGGAGGTCATTTAGACGAGTTTTAAAGTACTTGAGGTGATTTTGATTTTGATGTATAGTAAAAGGGTTAATAAAAATTTTGGCCTTAAAAAAATAAATATATAAGTGCAGATCAGTTGTTTTGCATATTATGTGTAAAAAAGCAGCCAAAGAAAAAACAATGCTTGAAACAAACATTCATGCTTTGAGGCAAACAAAACTCTTATCTCAAAGCATAATAAGGTCATCATTTTCGACCAATTGGACCTAGACGCATGAAGTCCAACCCACGCTTGTAGGAATGCTAGCTATATAAAGTGATATGCAATTCATATATTCCTATATAGGAATGCTATATAAAGCGTTGATTGGACTTAACGTGTCTAGTCTCAATTAATAAAAAATAATGACCTAATGAGTGCTTAATGGCTTCACTATTAGAAAAATTTTATAGGACAAGCTCCGACATAGTGTTTTGTATGAAAGGGACATTGAGATGTTTTAACCCTCCAACCACAGAGAGACCAAAAAAACCAAATATGAGTGTTTTCCACTTTAAGAAAAGTTTATCCTCTTCCACCTATACTCTTTCGGATACGATGGTACTGAAAAATCAGAACAGACTGCGTCAATTTTCCTGAATCAAATTAACCATCAGTTTACAGGGTATCTATCACTTGTTGTCATGGCTATGCCGTGCACTTGATGTTTTGAAGCATCATGCGCAATTGTGGAAGCTTCCCTTGTTCGGTGATCAAATTTCCTAATCTTAATTTGGAAACTTTAGAAAAAGATGGTTATCTTGCGTGTGATCACCTGGATTTTTGACCTTCTTAAACATTCTATGTGCACAGTCTGCTGCTTGTCGGATGCATGGACACAGATGGGAAAGAAAGCTGAGAAGACGATCGGTTGTTTGATGCCTGGACATGTCGTTCTCATATTGTATTTAGGAGACGAGATGATGCTGAGGATGTCAGAAAGAGAACGGACATTGGTGGTGCAAGTAATATACAGGGATGGATCAATTGTGTTATCGGGTAAGATCGATGCCATGATATATATTTCTTCCTCGTTAAAGTGTTTCTCAGTTGTGTACAGTACAGACATCATCCCGATCCAGTTAAATCAACCACCAGTGTCTCGTCTTCATGCTTCAGATCTCAAGAACACGAAAGAACTCTTTGTTTCCTGTGGTTTGGGTTTAAGCATTTGCCGAGAAATAACAGGAAGTAGTCCGAATCTCACAATCCCTGAGATCGAAACCACTTAATCTGACGTGCAACATCCACAAGCATTGCCATGGAGGACGGAGTCCGGGTGACAGGCCGGAAGCACGAAGCCACCGCGAAAAGCTCTGGCCGACAACACCAGACACCAAGAAACCACGGCCTCCTGCCCACATGCAGTGTGCAAATATAGAATGGCATCCCCCGGCGCCATGCATGTTCTCTTGCCCGTGGCGCGCGGCTCAAACCCCCCTCTTCTTCCTTCTCCTCGTCATAGGCTATGGAAGCGCCGTCGGTGCCCGCTATCAAAGTAAGAAAGTGATCTAATTAAATTCATTGATTCTCGGGAGAAATACTATATTTGTTATCATATCTAAATCCTATATGTTATTATATATAAATTCTATTTAATATCATATCTAAAATACTATATATTATCATGCCTCCGCAAGATCGAGCTCCTGTCAAGGACGTCGATCTTGGAGATGAAGTTGCGGGAGGAGGATCGGACAATGCCAAGGAGATCGGTGTCGATATGATGTTAGTTCTTATTCAACACGGTGACAGTGAGTTCTGGTGAGGAAGAGGAGCCCTCCGCAGAGGTCGCATGCAACAGAGTGGATGAGTGTCGATTAGATCAACTTTGTGTATGCACCGACCCTAGTGACCACGCCAAGGAAACAAGAGGTTGGTGAAACTTCGGCGTGTCAGTGAGAAGTTATCATTGGACAGCGAGGTGGAGAACTAATAGGGAGAGGGCATTGTGTTATGGACAAAAATATAAATAAGATGTTCGATGTAATGCTCATGTTTGTTTGTGTCATTCAATTTTTATACATTCTTTGTACAACAAGTAACGAGCTTACAGTAGGCTTGACAACCCTCGTTTGGTTAGCTTTTTGTGGTCGATTTTGGCTTATAAATGTGAGTTGCGTCATGTAGGTACTTGTGGGGATTTCAGTCTGTAATTAACCATTATCCTTTATGTGTAACTATTCAGAACTCGTAAAGTCCATAGTTGTAATTTGTATTGGCTATATAAAGTGTTTGCTAAAGCTGTTGCTTGTGGATCCCGTGAGAAGTGTTTCCTCTAATCCGTTTTCTCTTTTGTAGGTCCTAAGGGACCCTAGGAGGTTTTCGGGAGGTTGATCTTTGTGGACGGACTCGCAAGGGTGTCGTACGACTTAGGCAAAATCAGCTAAGTCCATGACATTTTGGTATAAGAGTAGGACAAGCACACGCAGAAACACTTGTCATGCAAACATAGAAGACCTAGCTGGATTGTGTGGAGGGCAGCCAAAATGCGCAATCATTTAGGAGAAATAAATATGGAGATGTAGGGAAAGGAGTCGTCCAAAGGAGGGGACATCCATGATTGACATTTAGAGGAATGACCAACCCTTTGCACGAGAGGCACCATGAGGACAAGCAAGCTAGAAAGAATATGTAGCACACAAAGATTGGGATGGTTGAGTTCGAGCTACGGCTCGATGTTAACAACTAAACTTAATAGTGCTCAAGACAAGCAGGGTGCTTGGTAAAAGATGAGACCGTGCAAAGTGGGAGGTATTGCTCAATGACCGAAAGAGTTATGCAAAGCTCACAAATGTGAGGAAAATTGCTAACTCAAATAATTTGGTACTAATATAGGTGATGGAGTATTCGTGGCCATCCCAAGGTGACCGAAACTCGGCGTCATAGAGCATTGAAACTTTCTCTTATGTATGAAAATGATACATCCATAGGAGACTGAAGTGCGCAACAAGTTCAACATGTTGCTAGGCCTTGAATGGTGCAGCGGGGACTACATTGGTGAAGAATCACAATCTAGCAAGTGCATTTACGGGAGCAGAACAATGCACAGATTATTCAATAAGACGGAGTAGTCCAAGGGGATGGTGGTCACTGAAACTTCCAGAGGAAAAAATTCAAAGAGGAAAGTTGCTCCAACAGGATGGATATCCACGAGAGATAGGTCCTGGTTCTCGAGAGGGAGAATCATGTACAACGGATCGTACATATTGAGGAAGAGTACCTTTGGACAATATTTCCACAAAGCTCAATGGATCGAGTGAGCAACGAGGAGTCGTTACATGATCTCAAAGGAAGTAATGCATTGATGAATGTATTGTGAGATCAAGTGAGGGAGAGACCATGACAGTATTATATGAAGGCACAATTAGAGTCAATGTGGAAATCGAACTCAACCGAGGGCTGACCATGGTGGGCACGAGGGCTACCATCAACTCAATACAAATCGAGAGGCGGAGCAACTTGGGTGAAACTTAATGAAGTATTCAAGTCGCATGAAAGGAGTCGATGTAGAAGATGAAACATAGAGCAGAGGCACGAAGCTTTCCTTGGATAGAGGTCAAGGACATAAACTCTTGTAGAGGTAAGAGTGAGATCATGTCATTTCATAGGTTCTTCATTCTGCTGGGCGGACTCATTTTACATTGTGCCAAGACGAAGGGAGCTTCGAAGCACATGCACCTTATCTTAGAGATGCATTTGATAGATAAACTAAGGTGATTCAACTTACTGAGCTGAAGTTAAGATCAGAAGACCTTAGCATGGGGCAAGAGGACGTAGAGGCGGACGCTCTTGAAGAATATGCCACAGTGCTACCATTCGAGTTGTCATGAAGGAAGTGGTGCACAGTAGAGACTGTGCTAGTGGGGGATAGAGGCCCAGGATCCAAACAATGGTGCACCAATTTTAGCAAAGTTAGGGACTTTGAGAGCTACTAACTAATAGATTGTCCTAGGGTGATGCTTTATCTAAGTTGGACCCGAGAGTGGGGGAGCGAAGGTGAATTGCCAAAAGAGCAAACACAATCAGACGTAGCGGAGGCCCTACGATATGCTAATAGAGGCCACACATGAAGAGATCATAGTCCGAGTTCATCATATAAGAATCTGAATGCAATGGAGATATCATCAGGAGGCGATATTATGCAATAGATCATGATAGAATAGTTCGCGGTAGTGTAACATATGCGGAGATGTCTCGTGAGGAACACAATCGTGCAGAGGTATGATCAGGAGCTACTGGAAGCTCCACTTCAGTGAATAACACAACGACAAGAAGGGCTATGGATTTAATGAGTGAATACCATAGTACTTCAGAGGCAGGTCTTCCGTGTATGTGCATCACATCTTGTATTAGATGAAAACCTTGGTCATCAGCATATGGGGGTTGCATACCATCGAGGGAGAATTCTGAGTGCAAATATTAGTGAGTCTAATGGGTGGGACTTGATCATATAGAGGTATGATCGGAGCGGTTAGAGAGTTGGACTGCTTTAGTGCTCTCATTCGCTTAAGGGAGCTCGGCAAGTCAGAAGACAAGGCCAAGTAAGTGAACGTTGCTACCAAGAAAGCTAAGGAGAATAGACTTGGCGTGAGCCCTGCAACAAGATGACAAAGGCCATATATGAGAGTTTCAATCTATCTTTCTATCGACCAAGGGAAACTGCTTAGAGAACATAGATGTGTTGAAGCAGATGGTCGAAAGGGGCGAGGAACCGACGATGAGTCTAGAGGGGCTCAGCTACCCAAAAGCAAATAATTGGTTAGAAAGAAGGTGGACTCAGAGGAGTGCCACCATGTTGTAAAGGCGGACCTACCGATCGCAAAGAAAGGGACACATATGCAAGACAACGGATAGTAGGGCCATGGGCTTAACAGCACTATGGTACCACAGAGGCAGGACTTTCATGGATTCATTGATCCCTTACTCTCATGGAGGGAGATTATTGGTCATAAAAAGGGCCAAGGAGATGAAAAATGCAGAGACAAACTCCAAGTACCAAGACAGGGCAAAAGGGTAGAGGCTAAAGAACTTCATAAGACCAATGTCAACGGGTTTCTCATCAAGATAGTCAAAAGTGAGAGACTTCAGGTTAATGCAGGAGTACTCAACCAAGGAATAAAGTAAGCAGTACATGACATTGTACCTTCTCTACTCAGAGGAGTAGGTGACAAAGGTGATGAAGAAGATAGTAATATCCTAGAGGTGACCAGAACTATCAAAGACATACTGCAAGTTGGGGACTCCAAGTTGGGATAAACTTTCTCTTTTCGGATAAAACTTCTTGCATTCCGAAAGTTCGATGGTAGTGGGAAGGTGAAATATAGTAGCTAACTCAATACAAGGAGTGCAAATACATTAAGTGCTTCAGAAGTATGAGTAAAGAGTAAACAAAATGCTAGTAACCAGCTCGATGTATGAAGTACAATCTCAAGGAGTGGGCAAAATCAAGTAACCTTTGTCTTTTCAACTCAAGAGAGTGGGTGAAACCGAGTACTTTAGTTCTAGTACCTCGAGGAGGCGAGTGAAATCAATTAACCTTTGTCTTCTCAACTTAAAGAGAATTAGCAAATTTAGTACCCCAATTCTCTTATTTACCAGCAGAGGAGTTCTGCACAAGTTCAGTGATCCTTCGAGAAAAACTTATGGAAGACAACAATTATCAAATCCTCACCGTTGGTAATCAGTACTACTAAGAGTAGATTGTCCACTTCATTTCCCAATAGAATATCAATCGACAACAGGAGTGATGCGAACCTACTTGGTAATGACAACTAAAGTTAAAGAAGGATTAATGAGCGAATCTTATGGAGGAAAGACTTTAAAAACTTCAAAGTCTGTGAAGCGATGCTCGTTAAAGCTCCAATAAGTATCCATCCAGTTTAAGCAACATGAGATTATTGTAATACTGGCCCATAACAAGAAAGATATTTTTCTTCACCAAAAGGACTCGCAGAAATCAATAAGGATCAACACACCTCAGCCAACCTCGCATAATAGTCAATCGTTGGCGAGTTAAAGCAGTATGGCGAATCCGAGTTCGACTACTCAACAACAGTGGCAGAGAGTAGCTAGGAGCCAAGGGGCATGTTGTAGTCAAAGCAGAAGATTGAAGATTCAGCAAAAGGCAAGGCGATACAACATTTACAATGGCTTTGACGAGGACATTGAAGGAATAAGTGGGGGAGAATGTCATAGAAAAATATAAACAAGGTATTCAATGTAATGCTCATGTTTGTCCATGTCTTTCAGTTTTTATATATTCTTTGTACACTAAGTAGTGGGCTTACAATAGGCCAGTCCTCGTTTGATTAACTTTTGTGGTCGGTTTAAGCTTGTAAATGAGAGTTGTGTCATGTAGACACTTATGGAGATTTCGGTTTGTAATGAACCATTATCCTTTGTGTGTAATCATTCAGAACTTATAAAGTCTATAGTTGTAATTTGTATTAGCTATATAAAGTGTTAGCTAAAGTTATTGCTTTTGGATTCCGTGGAAAGTGTTTATTCTAACCTATTTTCTCTTTTATAAGTCTTAAGAGAACTAGGAGGTTTCGAGAAGGTGAAGATAAGAGGATTTCCCTTAACTAACCTACGTGATTTCCTCATTTAGTTGGAAAAATCATATCTAAATCCTAATTTAATCTTATTTAAATTGTATCTAAATCCTAACTTAATCATATCTTCTATCATGCCCCCGCAAGATCGAGCTCCTGTAAGGATGTCGATCTTGAACTAAGGACGCTGATCTTGAACCGATGACAATGAATTTGAAGAAAGGAGCAGAAGATTCTACTGGAGCCAAATTCGACAATCCGATTGGATCGGACTATCATGCCCCTGCAAGATCAAGCTCCTGTCAAGGACGTAGATCTTAACTCGATGTTAAGGAGACCGCTGTGTTGTCAACCGCGAAGGTCTGGTTGACTTTGGAAGAGAGATGTCTACTGGGGCAATCGATAGATCCGGCGGCGAGAGAAGCGTTGAATTTGCTATCGTTTGACAATGAGTAAGAACTTACTGCTGATGGGGTAGGGAAGGTGCCGCTGCTTGTTGGAGCTGATGCGACAGTGGTGGTGCACAAGGAAGATGACCTCGTGCAAAAGAACACCTCGGTAGAGGAATTGAGAAAGCCAACGGGTCCAACGGAAGAAGAGAAAGCCGATGTACTTCGGAGAGGATGTCCGAGAGGGTGGCGATGGATGACCCTTGGGTATCTGCGGTTTTGCAGTAGAGTTGTCCACAAACAAATTATGACAGAAGTTGTCGTTTGACAACAAATAAAAAAAAAGAAAAGTAATCTCTCTTATAGAGAGAGGGGGTCTGATACCATGTTGGAAATAAGAATTAATGAAAATGCTCAATTGATTCATTGATTCATCGTCAATTTATACAGGTGAAGATAAGATGCTTTCCTCAACTAACCTATGTAATTTGCTCATTTAGTTGAAAAATAATATCTAAACCTAATTTAATCTTATTTAAATTATATCTAAATCCTAACTTAATTTATCTTCTATCATTTATAATCATATCATATAATTTAGATAGAACGAGGAGATACGATGGCTGCAGCGTAAGAAAGAAAAAAAGAAAGATTACTTTATTTCTATTACACTGCAGAATAAGATGGTGAAGATACGGCAGAACAACGAGCGGTTGAGAACAGCAACCGCTCTACTATCATAGTCTCCGACAGCACATGGGCGGTAGGCGCATGGCATCATGCGATGGCATGTGCCAGCCAAGTCTATAATCCGGGCTCGCATGTCTGGATCCGCTTCCTTTGGCTTTGTTAGAGGTCTGCTTCCACCGCTGGGATTCAGACGAGCGGCTGTTGTGGCCTCACCAGCGCATGTGGAGGCTGGAAATGGGATCGGGTTGGTGTTGAGGGTGACAATGACAGTGTGAAGTCCGGAAAGCCAGAGGGAGCACTTACACAGTGTATGAGATTTGTCCACGCAAATAAGCGATCACATCCATCGAGCTGCAAAGGCATCTTAGTACGTAAACAATGACGTACTTCTCTCTCTCTCTCTCTCCTTTATGATGCAGCTGAGCACTTCCAGATCCCAATCCAGCAACGTTATCATTCCAGCGACGTTAAGTGACATTTATTTTGAGCATAAACACAAACGAAGACATGTGACAATAGATTCAAGTTAATGCGATGATTGAATGCCTACTGCACCACTCCTCATTAGAGCAGAAGAATAAAGCTTTTTTCTACTAACTTTGCCCTATTTGAAGATAAATTTCTCTGTCGTCCATCCCTAGGCTCTAGTCTCTTGCTAGTCCTCCCTTGATCGTTGACATGGAATAATATTTCTTCCCTCTTCTATTTTTCATACGAAGGCCGATGCTATTCAAGTCTTTATCGAAGGACTTTGGCATCATATCGTCGAACCAGTAGATATGCTATCAAGCTTAAATACCACACCTATCATATCCTCAAACTCTTTGGATGGGGCTTGTGCTACCCCGATACAAGAGTCTCAACCAGATTCGACTGTTGTGGCAGGGAGTCGTAATCCAAATTTCCAATACCATCTCAGAAGGATGTCGATGAAACACTGTCGAAGAAGCGGCCATCAGAGGTAGAGACGATGAAGCCTCGGCCAAACGCATGCTCCATCATGTGACAGAATGTTTGGTTAAGGGCTCTAACATCTTCCTACCATCGTTTACACACTCCACCTTCTATAAACACCCTTACCAATGGCTTTGCTAAATCTACCAGCTATATAACCTCTTCTAGTGTTACTGTCAACAATAACACTTTTGCTTCTTCCTCGTTAACTCCATTAATACCCTTGACTTGGCAATTATGATCGTGAATTTGGCGGATTTAAGGAATTTGGCGATCGATAGATACCATCAAAGTTGATAATCTGGCGTTATTGGCCAATCCCAACATGAAAGTGGATTCGACTCTTTGCCAAGATCCGACCCATCTTATCTTAATCATCACTACCCATTGAAGCCCTTGGATATGGAGGTTGACTTTAAATATAATTGTTCCTCCAAGACCTTCTTTACCCACGATACCTCCTATATCTACTTCACAAATAGGGAATGTTGAGAAACCATGAGGAGCATAATATGCATAATGAAAAAATAAAAAAAATAAAAAATCATCATACGAAGATTGATTTATAAGACACAAAAGAATTGAAAACTATATAATATGTGTGAGACGTTCTTATCTAGGGGACATCATATATCCTCGAAATTTAAGATCCAAATCAGTGGATGAAGGAGGTCAGATATGTTGGAAATAAGAAAAAGTAATGAAAAAATGCCCAATTGATTCATTGATTCATCGTTTATTTATACATAATGAAAAGGAGGATTTCCCTCAACTAACATACGAGATTTCCTCGTTCAGTTGGGGAAATTATATCTAAATCCTAACTAAATCATATCTTTTATCATGCCCCCGCAAGATCGAGCTCCTGTAAGGACGCCGATCTTGAACTAAGGATGTCGATCTTGAATCAATGTCAATGAAACTGAAGGAATGAAGCTACTGTATTGTCAGCCGCAGTGAAGACCGGTGGTTGACGCGATAGTTGACTTTGACGGTGATGTCGCAAAGAGTAAGGGTTGTAGCAAAGGTGAACGCGGTTGCGTGGCGGGTGGCGCGAGAGAAGCGCTACGATCGTAGATTTACCGTCGTTGATGATAAAAAACTTGTTGTGCCCTCTCAGAGAGCACCGAGAGCGATACGCGTTCGGTACTCTCAAAGAAAGAGAACATAGCAGAGGTGCAGGAGGGATGGCGGCGGTGTAGAAGCCATCGCCTACTGCAGATGAGGTAGGCAAGGTGTCGTTGCTTGTTGGAGCTTATGCGACAGTGGTGGTGCACAAGGAAGATGACCTCGTACAGAAGAATGCCTCGATAGAGGAATTGAGAAAGCCAACAAGGTCCAACAGAGGAATAAAAAGCCGATGCACTATAAATCTCCAGCTTCGACATCAACGAGAGATTGTCGTTTGACAGTAAGAAGAGATAGATCTGCACCGATGAGGAGAGAGTTACCTTCGGAGCAAAGGAAGCAAAGGATGTCCGAGATGGTGGATGACCCCAGTATCGTGGTTTCGCGGAGTTGTCCACGAATATAAAAGTTGTCGTTTGACAGTGAATAAAAAAAAAAAGGTAATCTCTCTTATAGAGAGAGGGGCTCTGATACCATGTTGGAAATAAGAAAAAGTAATGAAAAAAATACCCAATTGATTCATTGATTCATCATTTATTTATACATAATGAAAAGGAGGATTTCCCTCAACTAACATACGAGATTTTCTCATTCAGTTGGGGAAATCATATCTAAATCCTAACTAAATCATATCTTTTATAGTAGATAAGCGACAATGCTCCTCCTTTTGCATCACAATCTTTCCTCTCCTTCATACATCACAATGTTGCACTAAACTCAAGAAAGGGACCAACCCTTCTTGCTATCCTCATGCTCCAAATAGGACTATCAATTGAGAAGGAGAGGGAGAGAAAATTAGGAGATGGTGGCTAATTAGGCCTAGCCTATGACCCATTTGTTCCTCTCCTATTTATAGAGGTCCTTATCAAATTAACTATAATGGATCATGCCCTAGTAGGTATTGAATCTCTATCCAATTATCTCAATCTCTTAGATTATTGGATATCTATCTATCCAATAATCACTATTTGCTCTTATTGGGTCTCACTTAAAGGATCGAATAAAACAAGGCCTCGTTAGATATCTCATATCCAATACTCGTTGTAATATCTACTATATATGTGTGACCCTCTAGGCCCAATATTGAGCTAGTTATGAGTTGCACCTATCATAACTCTTTCTAACTCAGTGAATTAATATTCCTATAATAATTTACTCAACTCATCGACTATGGTGTATTAGGCCACTACAACATTAGTTCCCAAACAGTATACGGGGATTGAATTCATTGGACCTATTTGCTCTCAATTATATTTATAGTTTCTTGTACACATAATACCCTAGACACCTTATATCGAGCATAGTACTGTTAGGCCCTATATGGAATCTATCATAGTGTCACTCTAATTGAATTCTCTCGGAGAACTCTTTCTCTCTCAATCTGAATGACCCTAGCCAGTAATTTTGAGTGAGAACATATAAGATATTCCTATCGTGATACCAAGAGTGGATGATCCTCTATGCCACTTAATTATCTTGGTAAGGTTGGCTATCATTTCCAATAACTGATTGTACTAGATGTGAAACTTTCAAACTATAAATTTGGTATTAAAGAATGAAATATTCAAACAAGGCATCCTTGGTGTCTTAAATCTAAGGACCAGACACACAACTAAGACTACAAAATCACCGTTTGATAATCATGTATCATCAACCATCCAATATTCTATAAGTGGATCAATCAATGAACTCATTCTCCAATAAGCACCTGCACTATATCCCTAGTGTCCTCATACAAGCAACTATATGACCAACTACCTCCATCATATGGATGGATATATAATACATCGGTCTATCCGGTTATCTCGATGTGCCCCTCAAGTAACCTATGATTGAGATTATTTGAGATCTATAAGTAAAGATGAATTAGTCTCATTATCATGATTTCATCATGATCCAATTCATATTACAGAGATCCAAGGACATCATAATATATTAATCCAATAATATAAAGTGAGAAAATACCATAATATTAATAACAAAAAAAAGTGCATAATGTATCACATTTATCATCACTCACGTGATTGGCCTATAGCTCACTTGTAACTAACAATCTTTCACTTGACTTAAAGCCAATCACCCACATACCTGATCTAGATGTTGCTTAAAGATAGTATAAGACAATAACTTTGTAGGTGAATCTGTAATGTTATCTTCGGATGAAACTCTTTCCACTACTATATCACCATGGGCTACGATCTCTCTGATTAAGTGGAACCTCCTCAGAACATGCTTGGTCTTTTGATGAGACATATGTTCCTTCATTTAAGCAATCACCCCATTGTTGTAATAATATAAGGGAATTGACAACTCATTGCTGAGCACGATTTTTAGATTTACAATGAACTTCATTATCCAGACTCCTTCCTTTGTTGCTTCTATCGCAACAATGTACTCCGCCTTTATGGTTGTAGTAGTATCTTATTTGGTTCTAGCTTACTGCTCCTTCATTTAGCGTGTACACTTACCCTGAGTTCGATTTGCTATCATTGACAACAGACTAAAAACTTAACTCTGTGTAGCCCTCAACCCGGAACTCCATATACCAGTAAAAGATCCTTAGTCCTCAAGTACTTAAGGATATACTTTACTGCCTTCTAGTATTCCAAACTTGGATCCGACTAGTACTTACTTGTGACACTCAGAGCATGCACTATATTAGGCCTGATACAAGCATAACATACATGATAGACCCGCTCATGAGACATAAGGCATCCTATCTATATCTGCCATTTCTTCATGAGTCTTTGGAGATATACTCATAGAAAGTGATATTTCATGTCTTATCGGTATGAGACATCTTTTAAAATTTTTCATACTAAACCTTTTGATAATGGTGTTTACATAATAGGACTAGGATAAGTCAACATCCTCTTGGAACTATCTCTATATCTTCGAATCCCCAAAATATAGGATGCTTTATATAAGTATCAAGTTGATACTAAGAGGGGGGGTTTGGGGGTGAGTTAGTAAAGTGCTAAAATCTCGGTTTAAAAAACTTTGCTCATAGTAAAACTGAAATCGAAAGCTTTTCTAAGAATTCATTAAGAGCAAATATTTGAACGATTTAAAATAAAGCCGAAAGATGATGTTCGTGCTTTTCTCTGAATTAGGTAATAGCAACTATATTTAATAGCAAAATTAAATAAGAATAGAAGAGAAATACTCATAAAGCTCTTATAGTGGTTCGGTCAAAACCTTGACCTACGTCCACTCTCGATCCCTCTTCACTCGAGGTCAACCGATATCTACTAAAGATCTTCTTCTACAGGTGAAGACCAAACCCCTTCCACTTCTCTTCTTTTAACAAGTTAAGGAGAGGAACCTTTTACAAGGTTTTATCTTTTCCCTTTGACTTGCTTAACACTTGAAGCACTCAAGGGAAGCTCTTCAATTTTATAACATTTTAATAGAATTTTCATGCACTTTCTTTCTCTTTTTTTTTGCTCTAAACTTAAGATATTTATATACCCCAATTGGCTTCAAAAAATAGAGTCAAAATCCATTATTTTTTCAAAAAAAATCAGGTACTAGCAGTACTACTACCGGCACCAATGGTATTACCATCGAAAGTGCCCTAGAAATAGGAGCGACGGTGGTACTACCGCCGCCTGGGTGGTACCACTATTGTTTTGGTAGTACTACCGCTGCCTAGGTAGTACCATTGCCACCTGGGCAGTACTACCACCACCCACTGATGATACTACCTTCGGAAATCCCGAAATAATACTTTTCTTATACTATTTCGTACCTGACTTATACATTCTAGTGACCCCTTTTCAGGTCAACGAAATTAGCTTAAGTTGAGCTCAAATCTAACACAAAGTGGATCAGTTACCTTATATTTAATTAATTTTAATTTATTTCAAATCTAACTCAATTAAGACTCAAAACAATCGATGCTAACTATGACACACTAAGGCATACAAATACAATCACTCTTGTTGTCTGATACATCAATTGATCTTCCAAACTCCTGGCCAACTTCTTGGCATCCTTTTGTGAACTCTTGGCAAGCTCCCGATCACCTTTGGCGAGCTCATGGTGAACTCCCCATAAGCTCTCAATTACCTTTGGTGAGCTCTCGACGAACTCTCGACAAGCCCTCGATCACCTTCGGTGAGCTTCCGATGATCTCCCGATGAGTTCCCACTGCATTGTTTGAACTCTGACCCAATGCCCAAACTTGACTCCGGCCCAACATTAGATTGTATTTCTTTTTCATCGTCGTAGTTAATCTTACATTACTTTCTCTAACACATATGTTAGATAATAAAACCCATGAATTGATTTTATCATTAAAATCCGAGATTCAAAAATCTTCCCAGTTTTGATGATAACAACTAATTGATGATGAGAGTAAACCTTAACTTCATCTTTGTATATGCCATAAAATAAATAGAACATACTTAAATTCAAAAGAACCCATCACTTTTGAATTCAATTATTTTGTCAATATTGACTTTTTTTCAATGACAAAATTTTTAAAGCATATAACTTTTATCACAAAAAATTACATTAATCATACATTCATTCATCATATCACTTTCAAACATTTTAAGGAACTCAAAACATTTCTTATGTCATTTCTCCCCCTTTATCATCAACAGAAAGGAAAAGTTCTTAGCTTATATTTGAATATTCTTAAACATTTATGATATAAAGAAATTTCTTTCTCCCCCTTTGTAAATATCATACAAGAAGAAGAACATGGGTGTCAAAGATCCAAAAATCAAGTATCCCAAAATAAAAATTAAATATTAAGAGGAGAAAACATTTGAAAACATTTCATGAAGGATTTATAAATTCTATGAATCAAAAATTTTTTTGAGAGAGGGGATGAAAATGAAACTAATAACAAATAGAAATTTGAATCATATTTTCTCTTTTGTAAATATCAATTTTAAAATAAAATAAATATTTCGAAAGAGAGCTCAAAAAGTCTAAAAATCTAAGAGAAATATAAGAACTTCTCATTGCATTTAGAAGATTATCTCATGTCAATATCAAGAGGAATAAACTAAAGAAATTTGAAAAACAATATGATAGCAAATCATGCATTTAGAAGATTTGAAATCATCTCATGTAGATTTCAAGAAAAGGCTTAAAAAATTCAAAAAATAACAAATCATGCATTTGGATGGTCATCTCTTATATATTTTAATAAGAATTTATAAATTATGTATTTCTTAAACATTTAGAAAATTTAAGATTCCTAATTTTATTCTTGTTCCTCATTTAATGTTATAAGATTTATAATATCCAATTTTCTTCTGACAATTTTATCTCCCCCTTTAGTCATTCCAAAAAGAAATATACTGATATAAATTTTTTTTTACATCCATATTCTAATTACAACTATAAGTAATAAAGGGATCATGTCATTAAAGATGAAAGATAAAATCTTAAGTACCAAGAGACATGATTTATTTTAATAAATCTCTCTCCCCTTTTTTATAAATAATGAAAATGAGTTTTAGGAGATTAAATAATATTGATTCATCCAAGATGATCTTAAGACATCTAATTCATTTAAATAAATATTTTTAATAAAACAAAAAATGATCTCGATTAAAAATCTCAAATTATAATTGTTAAGATCATATATCTCTTTTTTATTAAAAAGAAGAAATCATAGAGATTAAAAGTGATTTCCATGAAGGATAAGTCAAGTCAAGAAATCAATGTAATATTCATGATAAAACAAATATTTAATTTTCAACTCATCTTAAATTTAAGAAATATTAATTTGGTGATAAAGTATTTCATTCATGAATTATAAGGAAGTCATAAATAAATCATGTCATGAAGAATATTAATACTACTTCATGAATACTAAAAGATATTATTTAATTTAAAAAATCTCTTCTTAGATAACAAAAATGAATCTTACGAGATTAAATAATAAGGAGGATCTTGATTCATATAAAAATATCAAGTTATAAATAATGAGAAGTCAATATCATGATTAGAATAATTTTTTTAATAAGTTACAAAAAGAGATATAAAAGAATGAAAGATCTCAATTCATATATAAGAGATTTCAAATTATCAAGATCATGATTCATAAAAAAAAATCAAGTTATAATTCCTAGAAAATAAATTATGATTCATTTGGATAATTCTCTTTAATAAAAGGAAGGGGTCATAGTGAATGATTTTGCTTTATATGAAGATCTCAAATTTTAATTTTCAAGATGTCAAGGTCATGATTTGAACAATAATTTTTGAATTTAAATCATCAATTCATTTTTGTAGTTTAAGAGATTCAACAATAATGGTATAACTTTATCTCTTATTAAAGGCTTGATAGGATAAAAATATTTTCAAGAAGAATTATCCTCCTTTTTAGTTGTTTCATGTGATTTGTTTTAAGAATGCTTTCCAAATCAATGCATTATCGTTTAAGACCAAAAACCAAATATCATTTCTAAAAAAATCAACAAGATCATTAATATAACATATTAAAACAATACAATATCTTCAAACAAAAAAACCTAATTTATTTTAATTTTAACATTTAAGTGAGTCTAACTCTTTACACTTAGTGCAATGAGTTGATATACAATTGCCATGCTTATTTTCAAAAACACTAAAAAGAGAAACATAAATTTTTTTATATCTTATTTCAAGCTCCAATTCAAGAATAATCATTCAATCATACAACATACAACATATTTTGACATACAACTATCATAAAATTTAAATTAATATAATATTTAAATCAATCATTCAACAAGAATATTCATAAGCTATCTTAGTCAATAACCACAATATTTAAATCATTCAACAATAATCTTTATATTTAAATCAACCAACATCCAAATCAATAATTTTGAACCTAACGTTCAATCATCATCAAAATCCTTTTTTTTTTAATTTGAACAAAATCCTTTTTTAATTTAAATATAAGTAAATTTTCATTAAACATAGTTTTTTTTTAATTTTTGTATTAGTATGCTCTAGCTATGCAAAAACCATACACCATCAAAAAGCAATCAAGATTAATTTTATAACCATGAATCATTATGAAACTTCTCATCAATAAACTTAATTCTAATAATTTTTTATTATTATTTTATCTAGTAAATTGAAAAATATGTTAGATCTCAAGTTATGTGTCTTGAGTATCTATTTTCAAAATATCATTTTATGCTCTTAGCCTTATTTGGGATCAATCCTATAATAAATGTGATTTTGATTTAGGTACTTATTTGACTTCTAGTCCCTCATGAAAAGTTTTACCTAATTTAACTAAAGGTATTTGGTTGTTTATGGTTCCTTTAGGAACCCAAATCAACTTATGTGGACTATACTTTCTAAATAGGCATCCATAGGCAAATTGTCCACATCTACCATAAAAATTATATTTATTTTCAGGTGAAGAATATAATATGGGTCATTTAAAAAGATAATTGATTTTTGTTGATAGTTACCCACAAAGCCAATACTTTCCTTATGAACATAACCCTTATCAACAAGGATCATGTTTAGAGACTTATTGTCTATCTTAAGCTTTTCTAGAGTTTGTTATAATATATCATTTTCTTTTTAATTACCTCTAGTGACTCACATTTAGAGTAATAAATACATGATGTTGATGCTTCATGCATGTTTTCAAATTTACTAGCAAGTAAAGCATTATCATTCTTAATAATTTATAAGTTTTACTTAGCTTTTTAAATTTATAAAAAATTCATGAAATATATTTAATAATTCATCAAAAGTAAAGGATACGTTATGTGAGTTATTTATCTCATCATTGATAGTCATAAGCA
This sequence comes from Ensete glaucum, assembly GCA_021527575.1. Taxonomy (NCBI): domain Eukaryota; kingdom Viridiplantae; phylum Streptophyta; class Magnoliopsida; order Zingiberales; family Musaceae; genus Ensete; species Ensete glaucum. Next base: position 5,046,167 of record CM038554.1, read on the forward strand.
CGAGATTCTTCACTTCTTTTTGGTTGTGCTCTTTATCTTCTGAGTGCCTCAGCTTCTTATTCATAACAAAACGATGTATCCATTTTAAGTTTATTTTTATATTTTTATATTTATTTTCATTAATTTTTTTGATTCTTTTATCATAAGTTCACAGTTCTCATCGCTCGAGGTTTTACTCGAGGAGTCATATGTTGTTCTTAATTCAATTTCCTTCGTGTTCTTTGGAAGGTGACATTCTTATGTTTTCGGTTCAATATCTTTTATGTTCTTTGAAAGATGTTATTCTTGTGTCCTTAAGGTAATTCCTTTCTATTCTTTGGAAGGTGTTCTTCAAGTTCATTCTTGCAAGTCATTTCATTTATTGATTCATTTAATTTAATTGTGCTTTCATGTGTGATTTCTAATATATGCCATATACCAAAAGCCGAATCACATGTAGAAACCTGATCAAACTTGTTTTTATCTAAAACACAAAACAAAGCGTTCATAGCTTTGATATTTAAAGAAAATATTTGTTTTCATGATTATTCCAATCATTTATCGGATTGGATGACTTCTGAAAACTATTTTTGGCAATATACCATAAATCAAAATCAAGAAAATAAGCATTCTAGTTTTCTAATAAGTATAATCTATCCTATTGAACATAGGAGAACGTGCGATAGAATGTCTCTCGTTGATGGCAAACAAAGTTATTTACTCACCTAGGTGTTAATCTAATTGAGTATAACCTCACTTTGATACCAATTACTAGGATCAAGTTGGCACTAGGGGGGCGGGGGTGGTAGAGTAGTGAGGGTGAATTAGTGCAAGTGCTAAAATCTCGGTTTTAAAAACTTTACTTGTAGTAAAACTAAAATCGAAAGCTTTTCTAAGAATATGTTAACAGCAAATAACTGAAGAATTTAAAACAAAACTGAAAGATGATATTCATGCTTTTCTCCAAATTAGCTAATAACAACTAAATTTAATATCAAAATTAAAGAAGAGATACAAGAGAAATACTCACAAAGCTTTTATAGTAGTTCAATTAAAACCTTGACCTATGTCCACTCCCGATCCCTCTTCACTCGAGGCCAACCAGTATCCACTAAAGATCTTCCACGGGTGAAGACCAAATCCCTTTTATTTCTCTCATTTTCATAGGTTCGGGAGAGGAACATTTTATAAGTTTTTATCTCTTCCCTTAGACTCACTTAACACTTAAAGCACTCAAGGCAAGCTCTCAAATTTTACAACCTTTTAACATAATTTTCACCTCATTTTTATGCACTTTCTTGGTTTTTTTCTTGCTCCTCCAAATAAGAAAACTTGGGGTATTTATAGACCCCAATTGGCTTTGAAAAATGAAGCAAAAACTCATCATTTCTCGAAAAAATCGGGTACTAACGATACTACCACTGGCACTGACGGTATTACTGTCGAAAGTGCCTTGGAAATAGGATGATGGTGGTACTATCGCTGCCTAGGTAGTACTATAGTTAGAAATCCTAAAACAATACTTTTCTCATACTGTTTCATACCGTTAGGAATCTCGATTTAGTTATGGAATGCTAAAATGAAAAAGCAAGTAAAGAAAGGCTCATAAGTTCATAGTGGTTCGGTCACCAACTTAACCTACATCTACTTTCCGAGTCCTCCTTTGTTGAGGTCCATCGGTATCCACTAATGATCTTCTTCCACGAGTGAAAAATTAAAACCCTTTATACCTTTCTCCTTTTCCCAAGCTTATAAGAATAACCTTTACACTCTCCTTTTCACAGGTTCAGGAGAGAAACCTTTACAATCTTCCACTCTTCCCTTAACCTTACTTGGCACTCTAAGCACACAAGAGAAGTTCTCAACAAATACTAAAAGTATTTTCTTTATATTTTTACCTTTTTTTTCTTTCACTTTCTTGTCTCCCGAGGAATAAAACTTGGGGTATTTATAAACCCTAATGTGGCTTTAAAATTTAGAGCCAAAACTAAAAAATCTCTAAAATTTAGGGTACAGATGGTACTACCGTCAAAAGTACTTAGTGAATAGAGGTAGTGATGGGACCACCGTCGCTTGGGTGGTACCACCATCACCCACTGATGGTACTACCATTGGGAATATCAAAAATGATACTTTGAGTCCTTTTTCATACGAACTTGTACCTCATGTTGATTCCTTTATAAGTCAATGAAATGAGCTCAACCTAAGCAGAAATGCAACCTAAAATGGATTCAGTTGACTCTTATTGAGTGAATTTAGATTTCTCTAAATCTAACTCAATTAGGACTCAAAACATATGATGTTAACTATGATATAGTAAGACACAATTATAATTATGCTTATTGTCTGACACGTCAGTTGATCTTCTGAAATCCGGATGAACTTTCCGACATCCTCTGACGAACTCCCAGTGAGTCTCTCGCCTAATAAGCTCTCGATCACCTTTGGCGATCTCTCAACGAGCTCTTGGGAAGCTTCCGATGAACTCCTTACAAGCCCTTGATCACCTTCGGTGAGCTTTCGTTGATCTTCCGACAAGTTCCCACTGCATCGTCCAAACCCCGGCCTGATGCCCGAACTTGACTTTAGCCCAATGTTAGATTATATTACCTTTTCACTATCCTAGTTAATCCTGCATCACTCATTTCTAACACATATGTTAGATTATACAACCTATCAATTGATTTTATCATCAAAATTTGAGATTCAACACTATATGCCCTTAGTTATCGTATATCTATGGTCTCTCATTTACCTAATATCTCAAATACCCTATATCGAGTATGGTATTGTCAAGTCCCATAAGAAATCCATCTGAGATACACTCTAATTGGATTGAGGACACACATAGACTTTGGCCTCAAGGCCTTCAATGGTGTCATCAAGAGTTTCAATGGTGTTATCAAGACTACGTAAGGGCTAAAAAAATTTCTATATTTCTAAAGACACATTATTGTCTGCTATTATTTGTCCTGCTGATGGACCAATTTCCAACTCTGCTTATTAGGAATTATGGTCATTCTCTTGGAATTATAGAGGCATGCAAAGGCCGACAGCAGTCAGAGTGTTCCTCTCGTCTGCTATTAGAATGCATATGCAGTCCTTTTTTGTAGGAAACTCACACTTTTGAGGAGCAGTTCAATAAAATAATTTGTAACTTCAATAAGGATTTGAAAGATCTGTTGCAGTTTAACGTAGGTGCTCTAGGGTATATTCTCCTAGCTTATAATTCAAATATTACTCAAATACATGCGATATCCACTCAATCACAATTTATACTTTCCATTATTTAGGTTTCTTTATGGAATTCAAATGTTTAAATATCAAATGTTTAATGACGATGATGGAAATATCAAATTTTTAAATATAGTATTTTGGTAAATTGCTATCTTAAAAATCTAATTAGACGTATTTTGAACTCCAATCAGAGTTGATTCTTAACACTAATAAAATCGCTAGTATTACATCAATATGTGATAATCTTATCTCTGCACTTACTTCGGAGGAGAGCTCTTTCATTTATCATATCATTCACTATGTGGTCTAGTCCTTAGCGTTGGAAAAGAGTCCGAGCCCAATGGCTTTGCTGCAATGTTTTATCGATCTTATTGGTATACCCTTTGCCCCCTCCCTTCTTGTTGTTTTCAAATGGTTCTTTGTTGGACCAAAACCATCCTCACACTTATCACCAAGATCGAAAACCCAACTATGACCAGTGGCCTATTGCTTTGTCCAATACTAACCATCGTATTTTGGTTACGGTTCTTTCTAACTGTATGAAGCATTATGAATCCATAATAATATCATTTATTCCTCTAAGAGCAAAAGTCCTTTTACCCTAGTTAAAATTAATTTAGAAAAAGCTTTTGACCATCTTAGTCCATTGTTTTTTACGTTCTCTCTGCTACAAATTTCTCTTTTGTATTTCAAAACTAGATCTAACTTCTGTATCCTCTCAATCTTTTAACTATCTCACCAATGATGGAATTTTTTCTATTTTCACTAGACCCTCTTTCTCCTTATCTAATATACCCTGATAGCATAAATTTTAACTTATTTTTTTTGCTCAAGCTATTGAGTCTAACCATCTTTCTCCTCTTAATTTTGGCCCCAACCATAACTTTAGCTATATTATATATGTTGATGACATCTTCTTATGTTTCAGGGCTAACAAGAAGTCTTGCTTAGCCATTCAATCTATTTTTCATACAAATGAGTCGCTCACCAACCAACGTTTAATCTGTTAAAATCTGAAATTTACTGCTCTAGATCTATTTTTAGATACACCAGACTTAAAATATGCTCATTCTTATTAGATTTAGGACAATTTCCCCTTTAAGATATATTTGTCTAGCCTTCCCCACTCCACGCTTATGACCACATTGTGCACAAAATCAAAGCCAAGTTGGCTTCCTAGCATTATTTATCTCGATCATCTTATTTTAATTAAGTCGATCCTAAATTTCATTCCAGTGCATACTCTTAGTATAAGTTGTTAGATGCTTGAATATACTTTTTCACAAGTTAAAACTCTGGTTAAAACTTCCTTTGGCAGAAAGGCCTTGATACTAAAGGGCTTCAATTTTTATTAATTGATCCATTATAATAGGACCTAAGAAAGATGGGGGGGCGGGGCTAGCTGTTTATGATCCTTCTCTTTTTAAATACATCTTATAAACCCTTTCGGATTACCATATTCCTTGATCATGATTAGCCTTTGGTGTAATGTTCTTTTGATCAAATATGGCCCTATAAATAAATCCTTAGCCCTCCCCCTCCCACCATTAGGAAATTTAGTTGGAGTTGGCATCCTTTTCTTGGAGCTGTGATCAACCTGAGGTGTGGTTTCCCTAAACACATTGAAAATAGGTCACGTATCAGTATTTTCTATCTTATAAATTTGGACTTACCATTCTTTTTAAATAGACTTTTTTTCTGGGATGTCTCAGCTTTGACAAAGGATAACTACTGTGGATTTTTACTCATCTGATCTAATAGTTGAGACACCCAATTGCTATCAGAGATGTTCGACCAGGAGTTGATGTCCCTTATTAGCTCTATTTAGATTGCTCCTTCATCCTGGATGATTTATAAGCCTAGATTGCTCATATGCAAGGTACTAAGACTACAACTATATAAGAAAAAAAAACTTATTATTTCCTTAAAACAGAAGGATTATGCCCCTGATTCCGATTGGGAAAGCTGACATACTCTATCTTATGATAACTTGCTATTTGCTCCTAAAATCCACTTGTTTTTGTTGGAAACTATGGACAGACTCCATCGACCACAGATGCAAACCCATCAGCCTTGTGCACTATGCCACAATTCCCTTGAAACCATCTCGCATTTGTTCTTCAAGTGCACTTACTCAATTCATGTAAGTGCATTTGCTTTTATGAGTCATTATGCTAAATCCATCCTTCCCGAGGGCAATAGAATAAATAATTTTATATGTCGGATTAAATGAAATAAATTACCCCGCTAGCTAGGTTAAGTTAAACACTGTTGGTTCTTCTTCAGTATAGGTTCATGATTCGTGACCAAGATAGCATTTGCAAAGTTGGGGGGGTCAACAATATATCAAAAACAAATCACCTAATCCAATGTGAAGCAATGATACTCCTCAACTTTATGACATATTAACTTTATTCGCTTATAGTTTATTTGGACAACAATAAGTGACATCAAAGCTTTTCTATCTTAACTGACCTCATATATAATATTTATATTATTTTTGTCAATGTAACCAAGTAACTCATGTAAATAAATCTATCTGTTTATGGATAGATAGATACCTTCCTCCTACGTTGGCATCTATATTCTACACTTTGACCTCCAAAGATCATTTTATAGATCTTTAAGGATCTAATAATTTTTTTTTAAAAAAAATATATATATGTATATATAAACAAATTATTGATAAAAAAAACATCTTCTACATGGCTTCAATTTTTTTTTTATTTTTTAAAGAATGTTAGTTTACTATCCATCATCAAAATAGAGGATCAACATGTCGTTTGTAAGGGAATATTATCTTAATTTCAAATTACAACCAATGCATTTTTAGATATATGATGTAAAGCAATCATGAAACACCATGATATATTTATTATTAACACCTAAAAGTGAATAAAATAAAGGATCAACATCTCCTTTGTAAGGGGATATTATCCGATTTAAGATACTTTATGACATGTTATCTCAATTTGGAATTACAATCAATATATTTTTAGGTACTAAAACAATCATGAAACACACTGATATATTATTAGTGTTTAAAAGTGAATAAAGATTTAGATTGATCTATAAAAATAAATTATTATCATTAATTTTGAGTTAAATATTTTAGATCAATAGTTAATAGGTATAGTTTTTCTTTATTAGGTCAGGTGATGCCAATTAGTCTCAGAGCCGAACCCGAGGAGAAGATTTAGATAGGGTGGGTTCTAAACCGAGATATCCCATCCAATTAACAAGTAGGAAAAAGACAGGCTTCCGTTACCTATATATAGCACAAAGCTTTGAGAGGACCAGTGTCGAAGCTCACAAGAGCCAAGACCATGGCATCTTTCACTGTCTGCATCCGGCAACTGAGCCATGTCCTTCGTAGTGGACCTCATTGCACAGACAAGGCAAGAAGGTGAGGGAAGCAGGAAAAGCTGCGCATTAACACAGCTTTCTCTTGTCTTAATCTTCTCCGCCGTTGCAAAGGCATCTCACCGAAAGGGGTCTCCCTCCCCCTCCGCCCCAGGCCAAGCCACCGAAAGGGGAACATCGGTGGCCTCATTGCACAGACAAGGCAAGAAGGTGAGGGAAGCAGGAAAAGCTGCGCATTAACACAGCTTTCTCTTGTCTTAATCTTCTCCGCCGTTGCAAAGGCATCTCACCGAAAGGGGTCTCCCTCCCCCTCCGCCCCAGGCCAAGCCACCGAAAGGGGAACATCGGTGGCCTCATTGCACAGACAAGGCAAGAAGGTGAGGGAAGCAGGAAAAGCTGCGCATTAACACAGCTTTCTCTTGTCTTAATCTTCTCCGCCGTTGCAAAGGCATCTCACCGAAAGGGGTCTCCCTCCCCCTCCGCCCCAGGCCAAGCCACCGAAAGGGGAACATCTCACCGATGTTCCCCTCCACGGGCACATCATTCTTTTGCCTCGGGCCGCCATGTGAGCTGCCTTTTTGTTCCCTGGGATCCCCTTCACTCGTACAAATTTCTCCGAGACAGGATGACATGGTGACCTCCTCCAAGTTCACTACATCATGTTTTGTTACTGTTTTATGATTACCAGATTGGACAATTAAATGTCGATTTCCCTTATGTTTAAATGGATAGCCTAGTGATAAATTGTTGCCCAGTTTCTAGTAATCTAAATACAAGAAGTGATCCCAGTTTTTGTTGGCGCTCCTACAGGTTCTTTGATATGGTAACATTCTGTTCTTCATGGCCTTGAAAACTATTCATTTGTCTTTTGGCCAAACAAAGAAAATATCTTATGCTGCTTGCATTTTTACCAGATGCAAAACCCACCTGCAAGACAACTGAATTTGTATAGGTGATTTGTATGAAATTTCTTACCATATCTTCAATTAATGAAGAAAAAGCTTTCAAATGCTAACAAGAATCTTACAATTTCAACCACAAGACCTGGAACAATTCCAAATTTAAAAGCATTGCAGCATCAAGAATCTAAAATCCCTAATTCCCAATGTTTAAATTCTAAAGAAGCCATAAAGCTTTTCCATATAGAAGGGCATGAGAGTAAATCCCACTGATATCTCTCTCTGTTATACAGATCCAACAAGCCTTGAACAAAATGACTCACCTTTGGAGCTGCTGGGATTGACCATTCAATCCTCTCTACAATATTAGCACAACTTTTTGATGCTGATGAGTCAAAATAGAATGTCTCATACTTAGCATTATAACTGAACTTTAGCATTTATTTAGGTACATGACACATGATCACCATATATTACACAACAAGGTTGTTCTATACTCAATTTCATATGCAACAATCATTTCAACCATGTCAGACCAACAGGCTGATCAATGTATAAAGAAAGATTCAAAGTTTGTGCAGCCTCAGTTGAGCACCGTGTTGAGGTTGAAGAGTCACAAGCATGCGCGGAGCATGAGTATATGACGACGGTGAGAGCTCAAACGAAAACTGCTGAAGAATCATACACAATGCCGTTTTTGCTTCAAGCAACGCAAAATAAATCTAACCAATGCACACCCGAGGGCCCCTGCTGAATGGAAAGAATGCAACCTGGTCTTTTGATGCCTTCGCGATCCCTCGAGCAAATCTTTCTGGTTTGAACTCACTTGCATCTTTGCCCTAGAGATCAGGGTCATGGTGAATGAAAACTATGGGCAGCACGAGCAATACTCCTGGTGGGTAAACTATGTTTCCAAGTTTCACTGTCTTGTATGTTATTTTTTGTATCAGAATTGCTGGTGGATATAGTCTCAGAACCTCATATAGTATCAATGTCACCTGCCAAATAAAGTTTGGACTTAGATGATACTTTCAATCTCATCCTCAATTGTTTGGATGCCAGATTAACATGATATGTACTGATGAAAGGAACATAAACAAGACAAATCTGCAATACCATAGACGCAAATGATTTCAAGTACATCTTACTCAAAACATGCAGATGCTGCTATAAAGAACAGACTGAGAATTGATACAACAATTTGTTTTCCGCAATGTAGCAGTATAATGTCATTTTGAGATGGACATTGCCTAATGCTTGGATTTTATAGAGAGCAGGATGCTAATAAGTAACATAATTAGTTCAGACCACACAATTAAAGCTCAGATACAAACATTTGGAAGTGTGCTCTTCAAATTTGATGCAGGAACAATACTTACAATCTTTAAGCGGCTCAAGCCATCAAAGTCCGGTTTGTTTTTTCCCAAAGACCTGTAGAACCTCTTCTCTAGCCCTTAGTTGCCACTCGGGATGCATGCTCAGCACCACCATTGTCCATGTTAGCAACACAGAAACAGTTTCTTGTCCCGCAAAGTAAAATAATTTACATTCTTCAACCACTTCATCAGAAGTCATCCCGGCATTCTTGTTCCCATGTTCCTGGAAGTGTTGTAAATTGGACTCCATCAACAAGCCCAAGAGGTCATTGTTGGTTGCTTCGCGGGTTCTCGTAGCTTCCTGTCTCTCCTTTATTATACCTCGAAGAATTGACCGAACCTCTCTATTAATCGCTTTTATTCTGTTATTCTGTGGGGTAAGCAGAAATCTGCATTGCAGGCAACAATCAGCACCAAAACAGATCTTGCAATGGTGGCAATTGCAAAAATTTGAATATGTGGAAGCTATAATAGTCTTTGTTCCCCAACTGAAACTTGGGAGAGAAGGAAATCACCTGTAACCCGGGATATACCCACTCTGGATGGCTTGAAAGATGAGTTGAGTTAGCTCAACCTGAAGTTGGAAGATTCATCTACCTTTTTCATAGCTGCTACCGAAAGCTGCTCGTGAAATGACATCTCCGGTGAAGTTTTGGAGCTCAGGCCAAACATCTAATTCACAGGATCCCTCCTGCCCGACCAGATTCTCCCATCTGCCGATGAGATCATCACAACAAGCAGAGAACGCCGGCAACATTTGCTGTAAATTAGAACAAATTAAGAAGCATCTGAATCATCTAAAATTGTACGAGCCGCAAGCTAGAATTGAGATGTGTCCTAAGTGGAGAACCACGGATTATGGATTACCTTTAACTTCTCGACATGGAAAGCAGGGTTCAGAATTCTGCGATGTTTGGCCCACTTTCCCCCATGATAGCTTATAAGTCCAGAAGCTAAAGCTAGTCCGAGGGGGCTTAGACTTGCTCGTCCAAAATGACCAGACTTGTTCGATAGGATTTCCCTCACCAATTCCGGATCCATGATCATCACCCGCGGCACAGGCCCGAACCAGGTAAAGAATGTTTTGCCTGAGTTTGAGACACCAAATTGTACATAACACAGCGAAAGGGTTAGAAATCTGAAGAAGGCCAATTGTTTGCCTCAAAGAAAGTGTATATGCCTACAAAAGAATCTATGTACTCGTTCATCGATCGATCAGTCACTGATAGTATCGAACAACTTGCTGAAACACAGGGAGTTCGCAAAGCAAAAGAGGGAGAACGGGGGGTGTGGGGTGTGGGTGGGGGAGGCGGGTGGGGTGGTGGGGTGAGAGGGGAGTGGGGTTGGGGGTGTGGGGGGAGTGAGAGAGACAGCGGCGGCCGAGAGCACTTGCCGAATTCGTTCATAGCGGTGCGGAGGAAAGGCGCGACGCGAGGGATGATGTGGTGGGAAAGGGGGATGAGCTTGGAGCGCGCCTCCGCGAGGAGGCGCCAGTCCTCCTTGATGTCGCTGCGGATGAAGCGGTAAGGGGTGCCTTGGAGTCCCTGCGCCAGGAGCAAGCGCTCCTGTTGCCTGGGCCTCCACCATGCCCAGTTCAGCGCCCGCACCGCGCAGGCCAAGAGCAGCAGGCCCGCCACGCCCCATCCCAAGCTCCACAGCCCCACCACCGACACAAACAGCCCCAGCCCCATGGAGTACTGCAGCAGGGAGGAAGAGGGAGGGAGAAGTCCGCTGTTGACATATATAGGAAGAAAAGTCTGAGAACTACAAGAAGAGCAAGGACAAGATAAAATATTCTGGGTTTCACTTAATTTTTTTAATAATTTTAATTTTTTTATATTTTATCAATTATTTATTAAAAAATTGAAAATTAATATTTAATTAAAAAAATTTTTTCTCCTGATGCAATGAATTTTTTTTTTTTTTTTGATACAATGAACCTTTTAATTCCAGACGACAACAGTCTCTCGATGGTGGATTTAGTTTGTGTCGCACGAGCTAATCTCTCAATGGTGAATCGATTGATTTCGAGGTAGCGAGACTCCGGTCATCGCGACCGTCGCTACCGGTGCCATGGGAGGGAGAAACATCTGGGCCACCCACCCCACTTTGTTTCTTTCTTGTCTGTCTCTATCTTAATAAAGCTGGTTCAAATTAAAACTTGTCCATGATGAGGGGTTCTCTTTTTATATTGGTGTCACCGTTATTCTATCCCGTATCTATTTAGCTGAGCAATCATTCCAAGCTCTCTCTCTCTCTCTCTCTCTCTTCTCTTTAAGGTGATTCTCAAGTTTTCTGGGTTCACCAGAAAAACTCATCCAGTTTCTCTTTTCTGTATGAAAAATTTAATTGTTATTAAAAAAATATCGATTCAAAGGTAGTGTACATAAGAAATCTAATATGGTTGAGAAAAGATTCACTCACTTGAAAATTAAGGTTGACTTGAATATATGCTCCATAATTGACCTATATAAAGATTATAGTCGAATGAGGTTTTGATAAGGATATAATAATATTAATAAATATTAATTAATCTTGATTTTAATGACATGATTATTTTTTTTTATAGAGGATTGTACTTGTAAAATATCTAGAGGTATAAGCAACATATTCTTTTAGCATTTGTCTTTTATCCACCTCGGATCAGGTTGTCATGTATAAAATACCTTTCTTTTAATCTTAGTATAAATTAATTAGGTTAAATCCCATTCCAATATGTGTTCCTCAATCTATTCATACACCTATTGATCATGAGCTTTATAAAAAAGAAAGATAAAAACAATTAACTTACGTGAGAATTATATAGCACCTTTGTCACACTCCTAAAAAAAAAAATTTAAGAGGCTGTGAATCTATCTTAAATCAAACAAATTATCAATCATTCACAAACTAAATCCACTATCCAAGGCATCAAATTTGAAGACAATAAAAGTACTAAAATCTCATTCACATATAAAAAAAGATGTACAATTTATAATCATTTAATACATCACTCATTAACTCTATAAAACCTAAGGCTAACTCAAAAATCATTAACAATCACCTATAAACTCACAAGAGCAAAATTACTACAATCACCAAATCAATTATTTACCGAAGTTCATATCAACACAAAACTTCTAAATATGAGAGATTATGTAACCTTTACAACAATAAATTCATATTTGTGTGAACAATATTATAAGCAAAGTGTACTTCTATAATAATATCATATCAGACCACCAAAGACTTTGTCAAAATCTTCTAATATTTCTTGGCCCAAACCTAATGTTAGAATGAGTAACAAACTAAAATAAAAAATTTACAAATAGGGTGAGCTACAAGACTCCACTAATATATCCATGCTAAAGAGATGACAGATCATATGACCGAAAAATCAAAGTATCAAGAGTCATATATATATATATATATATATATATATATATCATTTCATTATAATTATACTTAATAAGGAAGCAAAGCGCAACATATAAGTTGCTAAATATCAAGATATAACTCATTAGCTAAAGAGCATAGTTAATGAAGTAAAGAGCATTATACCAAGAAAAAAATACAAAAAATAAACTCAAGCAAAACATTTAATATTTCATTCATATCGAAAGAATATATAGGAATAAGACACTTTAAAAAAACATATCTGAGATCAGAATATAATATGATCCATCAATTTTTATATAACCATTAATATTAGGCTTTTAGTTTTGGGAGCTCTATCCATCCACGTGTTATGTCGGTAAAAGCACATAGTCCCATAAAAATAGTATAAAAAATATTCTAAGTAATAAAGTTAGGATATAAAGGAATCACGTATGAAATACCAAAAGCATATATTGTTGAATCTCGGAAATCAATTGATAGGTTATTGATCTAACATGATTGTTAAAATTAATTGATGTAGGATTAATTATGATAGAGATTATTACAATCAGGATTGGCCAAGGTCAAGTCCATGCATCGAGTTGATACGATTGGGAACTCGCCAGGAGTGCATCAAGTGCTCGTTGAGGGTAAGTTACAACCGGATGATGGGCCAAGATCAAGCTTGGGCATCAAGTCGTGTTTGGACGATACAATGGGATCTTGCCGAAGTTCGTCAGGAGATTCACCGAGGGGATCAAAAAGCTTGTTAGGAACACACAGGGAGATCACCATAAAAAGACCGGATGACTTGTTGCAAGAATACCGGAGGTTACCGGATTGGCGAAAGTTGGATCTTAGTTTAAGCTTGTGGTCTTTAAGCATTATAATCGTTGAGTCATAGTTAGAAGTGAGTCCTAATTGAGTTAGATTTGGATGTAATCCAAATCAACTTAATAAGACAATCGGGTCCACTGTTGGGGGTTTGATTGAGCCCAGGTTGAGCTTAATTGGTTAACCAGAGGGTTAGTCAACATCAGGTTCAAGCCAGAATTTAAAAAGTGGAGGGAACCAATTTTACGAAAATTTCGACGGGTAAACTGCCGGTGAGCGGCGGGTGTACCACCATTTCCTAGGCTTTTAGGTGGCTGACGACGGCTGACCCGCCCAGGCTAGGTGGTTGAACCACCTGTACTCAAGAATTTGGGTACTTTTGACGGTTGACCTGCCCAGGCCGGTGGGTGAACCGCCCGTACTTGGATTTTTCGGATACAATTAGATTTTAGCTCCAGTTTTGAAGCTAATTTAGGGCCTATAAATACCTCAAGTTTTATTATATCCTATATAATAATTTTTGAGATTATATTCTAAGAAAATATTGTGTGAGAATTATAAGAAAAAGATAAGGGGAGTGATCAAAAAGTGTAATCTTGTCTTCCTTGTAAGCAAATTGTAAGGGTTTGGTCTTCACCTAAAGAAGATCTGTAGTGGATACCGGTGTGCCTCAAGAAGGAGGACTCGGGAGTGGACATAGGCCGTTGGTGCCGAACCACTATAAAAATTGTGAGTTCATCTTTTGTTTTTCTTATTAACGCTTCCGATCTTGTTTACTCTTTGAAGGAAAATATTTCACTTATGACGTTTCTTATCTTTCAGATTTTCTTGCTATTTCTTAAGCAATTAGTAAGCAATTAACTTAGTAATCTTCTTATCATTCACTTACTTTATTTGAATAACAAGCTTTGGATCTTCCTGTCATGCTTAAACCGAAATATTTTTGTTTAAAACGAAAAATTTACACTTGCACTAATTAACCCCCCTCTTAGTACCAATTGATCCTAACAATTGGTATCAGAACCTCGACTTTTCTCATTTAGTTTAACACAAAAAAAAAAAGACTCTTATTGGCTTTCAAGAGGACTTTTCTATCGTTCGTCCTCCCATATACAATGGGATAGACTACACTTATTGGAAAACTTTGATAATAGTTTTCTTGCTTTCTTTAGACATTGATTTATGGACTATTATTAAAAATGGATTTGAAAAGTCTTCTCTTCCAATGAACAATTGGAATGATTCGGAGAAGAAAACTTTCTCTTTAAATACAAAGGCTATGAATGTCTTGCTTTGTGCTCTTGATAAAAATAAATTTGATCGGGTTTCTTATTTTGATTCGGCTTAATATAAATGTGAACTTAATATAAATGAATCATTAAATGAAAATACTTCTAAAAATGAACAAGAAGAACACTTTCCTAAAAATTAGAAGGAATGTGAACCGAGAAGAACACGTGACTCCCTGAGTGAAATCTCGAGTAATGAAGACCTTGAACTTCTGACAAATGAACCGAAAAAATTAATGAACTTAAACATTAAAAATAATGTAAAGATGGACAAAACCTATTGCTATGAACGCAATAAGCTAAAGAGCTCTAAAGATCAAATGCACAACAAAAAAATGGATAACCTTGCTCTTATGACCATCGACAATGAGGTTAGTGATTCATTAAGAAATTTATTTTTAGAATTATTAAATATACTTCATGATTTGTTTGATGAATTTAAAAAATGTAGTAAATCTTTTAAGTTGCTTAAATATGAACATGATTTATTAATTGGTAAAGTTGATGAAATGTATTAGTTATTAGCATCACACAATCCTAGTTCTAAATGTGAAATGCTAGACAACTAAATAAGAAAATATCATGCTTAAGGTAACGTTAGAAAAATTTAAAATTGGTAATAAGTCCTTGAATATGATCATTGCTAATAAGGGTCATATTAATAAAAGAAATGAAATAGACTTTGTAGGCAATACCCAACAAAATCCAACTATATTTGTTAAAGGACTAACCTTAAATGTGCCACCAAGAATCAAGTGTAATTTTTATGGAAGATTAGGACATTTGGCTTATAAATGTCTATTTAAAAATTATAGTCCTCATAAGTTAGTTTGGGTTCCTAAAGGAATCATAAACAATCTTATGTCATTAGAGAAAATGGGAAGAACATGTCATGAAAAATCATGCTTCATAGTCTAGTATTTTTATAAATTAAAAATATATTTAATGAGAATGAAATGAGCATGATAACTCACTATACTAAGTCCAAAAATCACTGGAATTAAAATAAATTAAAGTTTTTATTTAAAAATATTTTATTATAATGATGTTGATGAAATTATGTTTTTGACTTTAAATGACATTTTATTCTTAAAATAAATTTCAAAAGGACAATTATTCTTGAAATAAATTTTACTCTATTAATCCTTCAACAAGAGATAAAATAATACTATTATTGTTGAATCTCTTAAACTACAAAAATGGATTAGATAATTTTAGCTATTGAAAAATAATCTATGGTGCTTTTATTGAATTTTTCGAAAAGCTAATTTTGATTATGATTTTGGATAAGTTTTCAAATGATTTTATTTTAAAAAATTAATGAATCGATTATGTTATTTTTATGACTCTCTTGAACTATGAACGTGATTTTGATGATTGATGATTTGAACTTGAATAAATTATTATCATGATTTTGGTAAGTTTAGAAAATAAAACTTGAAAATATTTTATTTTATCATCTAAGAAGAGATCTATTAAATTAAATTATGTCTTTAATATTCATGAATGTCTTTTGATATTAATATTTATCTTGATATGATTTATTTTAAAACTCATGAATGACATAACTTATTACCAAAATTAGTATTTATTAAATCTATGATAAGTTAAAAATTGAAAGAGATTTGTATTATCATGAATATTCTCTTAATTTCTTGACTTGACTTATATATTATGAGAATCACGTTATTGATCTTAACAATATTAATTGTATCAAGATCAAACTTCTTTATTAAAAATATTTATCTTGGATGAATTGAGATTATCCTCTTAGACTCATTTTTATTAGTCACAAAAAAAAGGGGAAAGAAACTTATTAAATAAAATCATGTCTTTTGATATTCAAAAATTTAATTTTATATTTAATGACATGATCTTCTTATACTTTTTGACGTAAATTGAATATGAATGCTAAGAAAAAATTATGCTATCATATTTCTTTCTTGACAATGACAAAAAAAAGGGATAGATAAAATTATTAATATGATATCTTTCATTTCTCTATCTTGATTCTACCTTCTTGCTCACACATATGGAGAAAGGAAATCACTAGCATTTCAAGAGACTAATAAATCTATTAATTATATTTTGAATATCTTAAAATTGATTCTGATGATTATGAAATTAAATGAGTAATTTATCTATATCGTGGTTTTAATTTCTTGGAATTATAACTTGAAATCTTTTATGAATCAAAATTTTTTGTTATATATTTTTATATTATTTAAAAGAATATTTTTATACAAATCATGAACTTGACAACTTCAGATTTCTTATGGATAAATCATGAGATTTTATTTGTTTCTCCTATGACTCGTCTCTTGATATTCACAATTTGTTTTCATAAATTGAATATCTCATCACCATGTTAATTTTTCTTGATATATTTCAAGTGATGATTGATGTATTTCTTGAAAAATGATATAATGGAAAAAGTTTTGCACTACTCTAGCCATCCCTTCTTTTTGACAATGACAAAGGGGGAGCAAAACTTATTAGCTTATAAAATTGCTAGCTTAAACAATGCAAAGGAAGCAAATATTTGCTAGTTTGCACTTTTCAAAAGAGAAGAATGAATTCACTAGCTTGCATGTTCTAAAGAAATAAAAAATTTATTAAATTGCTAATTTTTATATATCAAAAACTTGCTAATTGTACTTCTCTTTTTGTTGATGACAAAGAGAGAGAAGATATAATGATGTGAAATAATGTATAATGATCATGCATGTAATGATGATTTTAAAAATCTACATAAAGATAATGATTTGTTATTGTTTGGATTTATTTGCTACATTTTCTTGAAATTTATATGAAAAAAATTTGTTGAGCTCATATTTAAATTATTTATATATATATATATATATATATATATATATATATATATATATATATATATATATATAAGATTGAGATTTAGTCCTAGAAATGTTAAATCATAAAAATATATAAATTGTTAATATAGATTTCATGAAATGAAACCTTTTGATGATAATATTTTTTTGAAAACTTTCTCCATGATTTTATCTTATTGTTTTCAAAAAAGAAAAATAATAGCATGAAGATGTGCCACATTTTAAATTTATAAGAGATAATTTTTGATATCGACTTTTGCTACATTTAAAATATATAAGTAATCTTTAGATCTCTTGAACTTTTGAGCTTATTTTCGTATTACTTTTAAAATTTATTAAGAGCTCTTCTCTATGATGAAATGATTCAACAATACATTCTTTATTTCTCTCCTTATTAAAGGGAAAGAAAATTTTATAATGCATATACTGGGGGGAGTAATGTCATCATTTACTTTAAAATTATTAGCTATATTTTACCTTTTTGTTAATGACAAAGGGGGATAAATATATATTGATAACACATGATAAATATATTGATGACACATGATCTTGTTGAAATGCATGGATATCTTGGATAAGGATATGAATTAGACATCTTAGATATAGATGCTTAATTCATTTTTACTTATCATTTGATAATGTTGAAATTTGCACAGAATATTAATTGCTTGAATTTAAGAGTGTGTGCTTCTCTTAAATTTAAGTGGCATGAATTTCGGGATAGTTAGGATTAACTCCTGCTATCAATTAATTATTATCATAAAAAAGGGGGAGATTGTTGAACCTCAGATTTTGATGATGAAATCAATTGAGGGGTTATTAATCTAATAAGATTATTAGAATTGATTAATATAAGATTAATTATGATAGAATAATTATTATAATCAGGATTGGCCAAGGTCAAGTCCATGTATCGAGTTGATGCGGTTGGGAACTCGCTAGGAGTGCATCGGGAACTTACCAAGGGTATTGGGAGTTTACCAGGATGGTGCAAGGGAGTTCACCAGAAGAAGACCAAGACTCACCGGAAGATTGTTTGGGATAGCCGAAAAGCTTGGCGGGAGTTGGGATGGTCTTGTAATAGATGTTTAATAATTATGATTGTATTTAATTAAGTCATAATTATCATTGTGCAGGACTAACTATGACATAAGCAATTGAGTTACAACCAGATGATGGACCAAGATCAAGCTTGGGCATTAGGCCGGGTTCGAACGATGCAGTGGAATCTCGCCAAATTTCGATAAGAGATTCGCCGAAGGGATCAGGAAGCTCACTGGGAACACACCGAGAGATCACTGAAAGAAGATCGGATGACTTGCCGCAAGAATACTGGAGGTTACCGGATTGGCAGAAGTTAGATCTTAGTTTAAACTTGTGGTCTTTAAGTATTGTAATCGTTGAGTCATAGTTAGAAGTGAGTTCTAATTGAGTTAGATTTGGATGAAATCCAAATTAACTCAACAAGATAATCAGATCTACTATTGGGGTTTGATTGAGCTCAGGTTGAGTTAATTAGTTGACTAAAGAGTTGGTCAACATCAGGTTCAAACCGAAATTCAAAAAGTGAAGGGAACCACTTTTGTAAATATTTCGACGGGTAAATCACTGATGAGCGGTGGGTGTACCACCATCGCCAGGCTTTTGAGCGGTTGACCCACCCAGGCTAGGCGGTTAAATTGCCAGTACCTAAGAATTTGGGTGCTTTTGGCGGTTGACCCACCCAGGTCGGTGGGTAAGCCGCTCGTACCTAGATTTTTCAAATATAATTAGATTTTGGCTTCGGTTTTGAAGCCAATTTGGGGCCTATAAATATACCAAGTTTTATTACATTCTATACAATAATTTTGGGATTATATGAAAATATTATGTGAGAATTGTAAAAAAAAAAAAGGGGGTAAGGGAGTGATCAAAGAGTATAATCTTGTCTCCCTTGTAACCAAGGTGTAAGGGTTTAGTCTTCACCCAAAGAAGATCGGTAGTGGACATCGGTGTGCCTCAAGAAGGAGGACTCGGGAGTGGACGTAGGCCGTTGGTGCCGAACCATAATAAAAATTATGAGTTCATCTTTTGCTTTCCTTATTAATGCTTTCAATCTTATTTACTCTTTGAAAGCAAACATTTCACTTCGATATTTCTTATCTTTCAGATTTTCTTACTCTTTCTTAAGTAATTAGTAAGCAAGTAACTTAGCAATATTCTTATCATTCACTTACTTTATTTCAACAATAAGCTTTGGATCTTCCTATTATGCTTAAATCAAAATATTTTTGTTTAAAATGAAAAATTTACACATGCACTAATTCACACCCCCCCTCTCCTCTTAGTACCAATTGATTCACACCCCCCCTCTCCTCTTAGTACCAATTGATCTGAATATATATTTGCACACATAAAACAATATGAGGAAAAATAAGGCAAACATAAACTTTTGTATAACTTATTCAAATATAATAAAAATTAATGATGCCTTTGGTCAAGTTGAGAGCAACATCTTTGCTCTCGACCAAGGCTGTTTGGCCATACTATAAAGCAGCAACAATTGTTACCCTTTCCCCTCCTCTTTGTGTTAACAATTTTGACATCTAAAGACTTTAAAATATCTCTCTAAAACATCTCCTCACAGCGAGAAAAGGTGTTGTCTAGATACGAAAAACTATGAAAAATCACAATAAGGTACATAGAAAATAGTTTACACATTTCAATCTCATCACATGCAGTTTAAAAGCTAATCTTTTATACAAGCAACCTGGCTCTTATACCACGGTTGGAAAACCACGAAAGTGTATCATATGTGTAGTGTAAGAACAAAACAAAATTGGTCTCCCATAGTTATCATGATGTCATGTAAAGATTGGTATGCGAAAAATCATAAAAATTGATAACTACGATACGTAAGAGATTGATTACCTAGGGAGATCGTTTATCTCTGAAATTTCAAATCCAGATAGAGGATGAAGAAGGTCAAATGTTCTCCTCTTTAGCGGTATTCACACGATGGATGGTCATAGCGATACTCCTCCAATCGCAGCCCACAAGCTCACAACTCTTATGCACCTTCTCACAGCACTTATAGAAGAAGATCTGCTATCTTTTTCGCTACCCTCTAGTAGTAGGGAAGGACTAGTTAACTAAAACGATGAGGGAGGGAGGAGAAGAAGAGGGGGCGACTAAAGGTGCAGCCTATCACTATTGTACCGCCCCTACCTCCTATTTATTGGGAGCCACCAAAAATCCATAATGGATCTTGCCATAGTAGCTATTGGATCTTATCTATTACCCACTCCTCTTGGATTATTGGATCTCTATCCAATAATCACAATTGACCTCTAATTGGGCCTCATGCAAGGAGACCATCAATGTTGGGTCTCATCTAATAAGAATATGAGCTAATTGGATAACTTATATCAAATTCCTTACTTGCTAAAATATTCATCATATGTGTGTGACTCTCTAGGCCCAATACCGAGCTGACCATGAGTCGTACCTATTAGAACTTCTTTTGACTTAGTGAATTATTATCTCATAATAATTCACTCAACTCATCGAGTATGGACGTACTATAACACTATGCTATAGTCCCCAGGCAGTACAAGGGATCTAATCCATTAGACCTGTCTGTCATCGGTTATCATATATCTATAGTCCCGAAGAACTCATTCTCTCTCAATTCGAACGGCCCTGACCATAGATTTGCTTAGACGATAATACATAGGATATTCCTCTTATGATACCAAGAGTGTATCTTTATTGATACTCAATTATTTTTGTAAGATTAGCTACCAATCCCGATAACCGTCTATGGTAGATCTAAAATTTTTCAGATCTATAAGTCTATCGTCAAAAAAGGGAGTACTCAAACAAGGCATCCTTGGTGTCTTAAGTCTAAGGACTAGACATACAACTAGGAATATCGAATCACTATCTAACCATATAGCATTCCGTAAGTGGATCAATCAGTAAACTCATTCTCCAATGAGCACTTGTACTGTATCCTTAGTGTCTCCACACGAGTGGCTATGAGACCAACCGCCTCCATTATATGGATAGGCATATAGTACACCATTTGTTCAATTATATTGATGTCCCTCTCGAGTAACCTATGACCGAGATTATTTATGGTCTATATTTAAAGGTTAATTAGTCTCATTATTATAATCTCATCACGATTTGATTCCCATTTCACAAATCCAAGGACATCACAATATATATATTTAGCAGATAATATAACATAAAAAATATTGATAATAATAATAATATAAAAAGACTATATTGCATGTCACATATGTCATCACTCATATGATTTGCTCACAGTGCACTTTTAACCAACACTAGCAAGGCCTAGGAGATTAGCGGGAGGCGAAATATACATCAAGATGGGCAATGAAGCAAGAGTTACTATTGTGGATATTAGTAAGGTCATCCTATATATGCTTGGTGGAGTTACCATTACATTAGATGCATGTTATTTTGTTTCTTCTATTATCAAAAATAATTTTCATTTCATGATATAAATTAGTCATTGAGAATAATAGTTGTTAATTAATTTTAGATGATAATATTATCACTAAAGAAGCATTGCATAATGATTTATCTATACTAGATATTGCTCCACATGTGATGAATGTAAATATAACTAAGATGAAACACGATAAGATAAACAATGCATACCTATGACATTGTAGGCTAGGTTACATCCACTATAGAAGAATTCAAAAGTTGCTAAAGAATGAATACTTAGATCCATTTGACTATAAGTCATATGCAACTTGCAAACCTTGCCCTCGTAGAAAGTTGACTAACTCTTCATTTAGTGAAACTAGAGAGAGAGCCACTAAGTTGCTGGAACTCATACTTATCGATATGTCTAGTCTCTTGGGAAACCATGAGAGCATTCCATGCACAATGAAAAAAATAAAATAAAATTGGTTTTCCATGTTTATCACATCGTCGTGCAATGATTGATGTGCAAAAAAATCATAAAACCTAAAAATTATGACTAGTTTGATTGATTACCTAGGGAGATAGTATATCCTTGAAACTTTTAGATCCAATTGAAGAGGATGAAGGAGGTTAGATATCCTTCTCTCTAGCGATATCCACATGTTGGATCATTGCAGTGATGCTCCTCTAATCATAGTTAAAATCCTGTAACTCTTACACACCTTGCAGTGAATACAGAAGATCTACTATCTTCTTCGCGACCCTCTCACAATAGGGAGAGGGTGGTCGACTGAGAAGATGTGGGATGGAGAAGAATAGGAGGGGACCACCAAAGATGCAGCCTATCACCTATGTTGGTCACCCCTGACTCCTATTTATAGAGAGCAATCAAAACCCTAATGGATCTTGGCTTAGTAGGTATTGGATCTCTATCCAAATACCCTCACTTCTTAGATTATTAGATCTCTATCCAATAATCTAAAGTGCATCTAATTGGGCCTCATGTAATGAGTCCATCAATGTTGGGTCTCATCCAACGAGAATAATGGCTTATTGGATAACTCATATCTAATTCTTTACTCGCTAAAATATCCACCATATATGTGTGACCCTCTAGGCCCAATATCGAGCTAGCCATGAGTTCCACCTATCAGAACTCCTTATGACTCAGTGAATTGTTATCCCATAACAATTCACTTAACTCATTGACTATGGACGTACTAGGCCATTATGCCATAATCCTTAAATGGTATATAAGATCTAATCCATTTGGACCTGTTTATCATCAGTTACTGATATCTATAGTCCCTCATCTATCTAATATCCTAGAAATCTATCCCAGTCTATTAGGCCACATACGAAATTTATCCCAGTCTCGCTCTAATAAGATTCTCCTAAGAATTCCTCTCTTAATCCAAACGGTCATAGCCAGATATTTGTTTAAGCGAGAGTACACGGGATATTCTTCTCATGATATCGAGAGTGGATGATCTTCTATTGATATCAATTGCCTTCGTAAGGTTGGCTATCAATCCCAATAACTAGTGTTATCATATCTGAAACTCTCCAAGCCTATAAGTTCGGCGTCAAAGAAAGAAGTACTCAAATAAGACATCTTTGGTGTCTCAAGTCCAAGGACTAGACACATAATTGGGACTACAAAATTATTGTTTGTACTATATATCATTAACCATTCAATATTTCGTAAGCAGATCAATCAGTGAACTCGTTCTCCAATAAGCACATGTACTGTATCCTTAGTGTCCCCACACAAGTGGCTATAAGACCATCTACCTCCATCACATGGACAGGAATATAGTACACCGGTCTATCTGGTTATCTCGATGTCCCTCTTGAGTAATATATGATCGAGATTATTTAGGATCTGCATTTAAAGACTAATCAGTCTTATTATCGTGATCTCATCACGATCCGATTCTCATTATACAAATCTAATGACATCACAATATATATACAACATATAATATATATAATATGAAAAAATATCGATAATAGTCATAATGCAAAAAGACTATGCAGCGTGTCACAGGTGCCATCACTCATATGATTAGCTTGTAGGACACCTATAAACAACAATCTCCCACTTGACCTAAAGCAAATCACCAATGTGTCGGATTGATAGAACCCAGAGAAGCCCTATAGATTTTGACTCTCGAGGGAGATTAACCCTTAGAATACTGTAGGGGTTCCTTCCTCTTAGACTTGGCAGAAGGTAGAATAAAAGATGATATTTGCTTGATAAAAAGAGGTAAAGGTTACATGCTTACATAGGGCTCTAAACCCTAGCCCGAGGGGGTACTTACCTAACTAAAATTATCCTTTTACCCCTTTTATAGCCTACCTACCTTAGAGGGAATAGGTGGCGGCTAAGTTGACTCTATAGCAGACCCTAGCAGGGGGAGACCCTAGCCGACTAGCCTAGTAAGGGAGGCGGTAGTCACTAAGCTCTAAGGCCCCAGTTTAAACCCTAACCACACTTCTTTATAGGATAGAAGTGGCTAGGTGAGATTTTATTATAATATGATATAGTTTTATTTGACTACTTCTAGGGTGATTAGGACTTAACCTTGATGGAGTCCTATCAAACCCGCCCTCTTAAAATCAACTTTGTCCTCAAGGCTGAGGTTCTATGAACTTGGGATTGGATCTTCAGCGCCTCATATGATTCTCATACTATCATCAATTGAACTTTGGCCTCATAATCAGTTGGGGTGTTAATTGGAAGGATTTGGGTTGAGTCATCTTTTTAAAATTTCCATTTGAGGTGGGATATCAAACGGATGAACTATAATCTTGATCTACTATACGGATCTGATCTCTAGGTTAGGGCCCCAATGTGATCCCCAATTTTGCAAGGCTCAAAGAGATAGGAAGACCACTTCCTTAAGGCTCAAGTTTCCTATTGATCGGGTTGGAGGTATAGGAAAACTTGATCTTCAATTTTTCATCCATTTTATAGTTTGTCGGGAGGCTATTTCTTCCTTGCATGTACTACCATATGGTTAGTCTTTAGTAATAGCCAATCTTTCTTCTTAATGAGAGGGATGATATTTTGTTGAGATCTGTAAATGATCTTTCTCTTATTCTGATTTTGCCATTGGAGGGGCTCAATTTTCTCGCAGTCTTGGGTCGTAGATCGGAAGTCATCAACAAGAAAGTCTTTAAGTATCATGGTCCGATCCTGGGAAAAATCGTGAAAGTCTACTGAGATCTAAAAGTGCTGAATCAACAACCATGGTGAGTTCGGCTGAATGTAACACTTCAGAAATAACTTATCCATAGTGAAAAAGATATAGGGATATGTTGTAGTAGGAAATAAGTATGGCCGAATAATCCATGTCCCTATCATCTCTTGACCGATCCTCTTAGCTTCAATCTTTTGAGGTTGTAGGAAGCAATCTGACCGAGCATCAACTGGTATAAGTTTTGGCCACTTCAGTATGGGGGGTTGGCCAACTTCAGAGGAGGTAGTCGGCTCGGTTGGGTAGAGATGCCCAAAAATTCAGCAAGCTATGGGAAGGGTTTCTTATCTTCAATCTCATGAAACTTTTGAATTTGAATTGAGAAACCACTGGATTTTTCTTTTTGTACCCCTTCTAAGTGTGGTGTTGTGGTTGTAGTCGCTGGGCTCCCTTATAGGATCACATATTTTTCTTTGTTAAAAAATTTCATGGTTAGCCTCGAAAAATTCTAAAAAATATCTCTAATCGTGGACAACCAATCAATGCCGACATTATATCAAAATCATCGAGAGGGAGGAGGAAAAAATTAATAACTACTATAGGCTTAGTTTAACCCGCGGGCACTTCCGATTGCACTTCAGAATTTGGCCGTTAGCTACTTTGAATTCAAACCCATTGTAATCTTCTTTTTGGAGCATTAAGTGGGCAGCAATCTTATTGCTCGTGAAGTTGTGTGTGCTCCCGACATTGACTAGGATGATGATGAACTGCTGCTCGAGAAACCCTTCGATCTTCAATTTTTGTAGGTTGGTGTAGCCGGCTAAGGTAGGGACCATGCAGGTGGCCAGTTGTGGTGTATCCTTCTCCTTGGGCTTGAGAATCATATCTTCACATTTGGGGCATTTATCGATCCATCATGAAAGTCTTCTCTTATTAGTTTCTTCGACTGAGGGGATCGGTTGATAGTAGGGGGAGGTGAAAGCTTTAGTGCCACTAGTCGAGGAGTGACCCTAGTCCTCCGGGCTTCATAGTTCAACTTCTTCTCTTGATGTCATGCGAAGGAGATGGCTGCCTTAAGTGTATATGGCTGTCACGCTTTAACTTCTTCACGAATCTCCGGCTTCAAGCCCTTAATAAAAGTCCTTAATATTTACTTTTTAGACCAATCATAAGTTTGATTAGATAATCTTTCAAATCTAGTTTGGTACTCTTAGATGATAGAGGTGACAGATCATCATTATTTCTTCATCATGGTTCTTACAATCAATTGGTGCTAAAGGTTTATATGCTCTTGGTTGAGATGTGGCTCTCATGCTCTAAGCATCTTGATTGAGGTGCCCTTCTTGAAGTTGTGCAAAGGAGGTTGATGTCATCGAGGTGTAGGGCTGCCGTGTCTTAACTTTGTTTCTTATCTCTGGTGGGTTCTTTTTATAATCTGAATTTGCATCACGTTGTGATCTTCTTGGGCTCGATGATTGGCCCAATCTAAACGTCTTGAAGAGAGACCATAATTTAGCATCCATACATATCTCGAAAGCCTCTAATTTGGCTTTGAATAAGACCACCGACGTCATGACATAAGGATATCCAACCTGTCAAATAAATCAACTAAAGAGTGTAGCTGTAATTTTTAGGTTCAAGGTAACGAATGATAGTAATGCTGGGGCTATGGTGGTGAAGTCTCCAAGTGGAGGATGGCAGCCAAGGGTAGTAGCGATGGTGGAGGAAGAAGATGGCAGCAACAATGTCTGTTGCAGTCCTTCGGTGATTCTGTAATATTAATGCTGCAATATCATCGAGGCTGTAATTTTTTAGATGGCTGATATCTATCGAAAGATGACAATCAAGAGATCTGAGTTGGAAGGCAGTAGCGATGATGGAGGAAGAAGAGGGCAGCATCAACGTCGGTTGCGGCTGCGTTGTGACTTCGTGGCTACAAGTGGCGTTAGTTACAGCAAGGGTGCGACTGCAATAGGAGGAAGATGGGCAACGGTGTATATGGCTATTACAAAGGAGGGCAATAGTGGTATGGAGCAAGAGATGGTTGCTGTCGTGTTCAATTTGTTGTTGGTCGCGATCAAAATAGTTAGTAGCAAACAATTATTGCAAGTTACGATGTAAATAGATTGCAGCCAAAGATCACTACTAGTAGCTTTTTGTCGCAAGGATCGCTGCTGGCTGCGATCAAGGAGGATGGCAGTGAGAGGTCGCTATTAACAGCACTATATAATGAAAGATGCATGCTGCAGTTGAAGGGATAAGAGAGATTGGATGGCTGAAAGGTTGGTGGACCGAAGGCTGCGGTTTTTGGGGGTTGGTTTTATGGCAGTTTTGGGTGCGGTTAGGGGCTACAATTTTGTAGAGTTTTGGCTATGATTTGGTGTGGTTTTAGTGCTATGATAGTAGTGGATAAAGGTTAGGAAAAGGGATTTTGGATCTGGGATAGATGGCAGCAAAGGTAGGTGGATCGATAAGGAAGGTTGGATGAAAAGGTAGGTGGATCGGTAAGGAAGGTTGGCTGCAGTTTAGGGTTGATTTGGGCGGTTAGGATCTATTTAGGGTGTGATTTCAAAAGATTTTTAGTGAGGATATTAGGTTTTATAGATGAGAGAAAGAGAGTATGAAATCCCACAAAAGGCAACACTCAAAATTGATGGAATTTGATGAAAAAAGGTATTGCGATGTGCTGTCCTGCTGAATAAATTTTACGTTAGAGAAATAATAAATTCTCGACTTAAATTCCAAAGGAAAATTTAAGAAAAATATACAGAAACCCTAGGTTCAGATGTGATCAATATCAGGAAAAGGTTTGACAAAATTTCGGTAGAGTAATGGTAGGGAAATAGGACAAAAGATGGAAGGTAGATCCTTCATTATAAAATTTCAGCACCGCATGATAAAACTAGTTCCAGAAGAAATTTTTTTCTAGAGATCAATCATAGATGAAAGTAATTTGATCTATAAAATTGTATAAAAATTTTAGCCAAAATGGATGAACAAAATTTTAGTTTCAAGAGGCCAAAATGCGGAGGGCAGATTGTTCGTCATAAAATTTTAGCACTGTATGATGAAGAATTGCAGTGCTATAAGTCCGGATCCAGAAAGAATTTTTTCCTAAGATTAGTCTTAGATGAAAGCTAAGATGATTATAAATTTGTGTAAAAGTTTCAACCAAAAGGGATGAACAAAATTCGATTTCAAGAAGCCAATAGGTGGAAGGTAGATTCTTTGTTGTAAAATTTTAACACTGCACGACGAAGAATTACAGTGCTATAAGTCTAGATCCAGAAGGAATTTTTTTCAGAGATCAATCTTAGATGAAAGTTAAGATGATCTAGGAATTTATATAATAGTTTCAGCCAAAAAGGATAATCAAAAGTTTAGGTTCAAGAAGCAACAATCAGCTAAAATTTTTCTACAGTGTTTCCCCTTCGCAACGACGATAATATTTGCAACGATAGAATTTTACAGTAAGGAAACTTTGAAAAAAACTTTTCCACATATAAGATAAAGGAATAGCAGTAGCAAGAGGTGTGGGTTTTGGAGTTTTTACTAGATCTATGATGTTGATGCAGAGGATGATTGTAGATTGATGGATCTGCAGCTTGGTGGGCAATGGTGGATGAACGTGACGTCAAAAGCAATTGTGGGAATTGCTTGAAAGATGGAGGCAGCAAAGATGGCTACAAGATAGTAGAAACATAACTCTGATACCAGACGATAGAACCCTAGAGGAGCTCTATAGATTTTGACCCTCGAGGGGGAACCCTTGGAACGCTATACGGGTTCCTCCCTCCTAGACTCGGCACAAGGCTGAATAAAAGATAATATTTACTTGATAAAAAAAGATGGAGGCTATATACTTATATAGGGCTCCAAACCCTAGCCCTAGTGGGTGTTTATCTAATTAAAATTACCCTTTTACCCCTTCTATAGCCTACCTGACTTAGAGGGAATAGGTGGTAGCTAGGTTGGTTCTATAGCTGACCCTAGCAGGGAAAATCCTGGCCGGCCAGTCTAGTAAGGGAGGCAATAACCCTAAGCCCTAAGGTTTCAATCTAAACCATAACTACACTTCTTTATAGGATAAAAATGGCTATGTGGGGTTTTATTACAATCTCACAAGGTTTTATTTGACTATTTCTAGTGCGATTAAGACTTAACACTATTGGAGTCCTATCACGGATCCCCATCATACCCCTGTGATGCTAAAAAATAGCCTGAGTTAATGGCTTTGTTAGTGTATTTGTAAAGTTATATTCAAATGGAACTCTTTCCATTGCTACATCTCTACAGGTCACGATCTCTCTAATCAGCTAGAATATCCTTAGAATAATTCTAATGAGACCTGGGTTCCCTTGCTGGTGCTATCGCTTTATTGGTGTCACTATATATGGGAATCGGATCATCGCTGCTTGGTATGACTCCCAAATTTGTGATAAACTTCTTTATCGAGACCCCCTCCTTTACTACTTCTCCGACAGCAATGTACTCCACCTTTCTGGTTAAGTCAGCAGTAATATCTTGCTTTGAACTTTTCTAACTTATTGTTCCTCCATTCAAGATGAAGACATATCCTGAGTTCAACTTGCTATCATCGATATCGGAAAAGAAACTCGAGTCTGTGTGGCCCTCAACCTGGAGGCTACCTCCTTCGTATTCCAGTAAAAGATTCTTAGTCCCAAGTAGTTAAAGGATGCATTTTACTACCTTCCAGTGTTCTGATAGGACTCCAGCAGGGTTGAGTCCTAATCATTTCAGGAGAAGTCAATAAAAACTCTATTAGATTATAATAAGGCATCTCCTATCTTATAAAGGAGTATGGCTAGAGTTTGATTAGTCCTTAGGGCTTAGTAGTCGCCGTCCCCCTTATTGGGCAAGTCGACCAAGGTTTTCCTCTACTTAGGTAGGCTATAGAGCCAACGTAACCGCCCCTTATTCCTATTAAGGTAGGATGGCTATAAGAGGGGTAAAAGGGTAATTCTCCTTAGACAAGTGCCCCCTTAGACTAGGACTTTGATCTTATTTAAGACGTAGCTACCCCCCTCTTTTAATCAAGCAATTATCATCTTCAATTCAGCCTTTGTGCCGAGTCTAGGAGGGAGGAATCCCTATAGCGTTCCAAGGGTTGATCCCCCTTAAGGATCAAAATCTATAGGGCTCCTTCTGGGGTTCTATCATTTGGTATTAGAGCCGCGTTCCTACTGCCCTGTAGCCATCTCAGCCACCTCCACTTTCCCAAGCAATTCCCATAATTGCTACGACACGCGCCTCCACCTTCCACCTCAATAGTAGATCAAATCAGTCTACCACTGCCCCCTGCGTTTGATCTAGAATGTTGGTATATTTTTATAGCCCACACCTCTTCAATACTGCAAGATCCTTCATATTACACATAGGAAAAGTTTTCCAAAGTTTTATTGTTGTAACTTTTTACCGTCACAAATGTTATCATAATTGTAAAGGTGAAACACTCCAAAAATTTTCAGCCAATTGTTGCTACTTGAAACCAAACTTTTGTTCATTGTTTCTGACTGAAATGTTTATATAATTTTCAAGACCAAGCTGGCTTTCATATGGATTTAATTTCATGGAAAAAATCCTTCTAAAACCAATTTTCTTGTACAATCTTTCATCATCATGTAGTTTTAAAATTTTACGATAAAGGAATCTGCCTTGCATCTTTTGCCCTAATTCTCTACCATTATGCTGCCAAAATTTTGTCATGATTTCTACTGATATTAACAACATCTAAACCAAGGGTTTTTGCATAATTTTCTTAAACTTTTCCTAGAACTTATGTTGAGAAATCATCGTTTATTCGACGTAAAAACTGGTTCAGCAGGATAAAACATCGCAACACTTCTTTTCACCGAATTCTATCAGATTTGAGTACTATTTTTTGTGGGATTTTGGACTCTCTTTTCCTCATCACCAAACCCTACCATCCTTACTAAAAATATTTCAAAACCCTACCCTAAACTAAAATCAAATAGCCACCCAAATCAGCCCTAACCGTAGTATATTTCCTTATCGATCCACTTACCTTTTTAGCCAACTTTCCTTACCGAGACACCTACCTTTGTTGCCATCTATCCTAGATCTAAAATCTATTTTCCTAACTTTCATCTACTACTATCACAGCCCTAAAATCATACCAATTTACAGCCTAAACTCTACAAAACTGTAGCCCCAAATTTGTCCTAAACCGTAGCCTACTTCCACCAAAACCGATCCACCTTCAAACCGGGCACCCCTTATCTAAAATTCCTATGCCACTAACCTGACAACAAAAAAAGGATCTCAATATTACATATCTTGGGGCATATACTATAGCATCAGAGGAGGCTATCGATAAAAAGCTTGAAGCCTTTGAAAATCACATGGAAGAGAAGATGCGATTCTTATTCGCCGAATTCAGCATAGACCGACCATCAACCCGAGGAAGTCACACCATGGAGAGACTTCAGATTGGCGAGACGATCTTCAAGAGAATGGACACATCACCTCTGCTCCCAACAATCCATGCATGAAGGTTGACTTCCAAAGATGGGAAGAAGGAGACATGATTGGATGGATCTCATGCGCGGAGCGCTATTTTTAGTTCTACCGAACTGCCGATGCCACATGGGTGGAGATCGTTGCCATACACCTCGAGAAAGATACTATTACTAGTTTAATTAGTTTGAACACACCCATGGAGGACTCTCTCGGTAGCGGTTCAAGGAAGGGCTTTTAAATCGCTTCGGTCCGATCGATTTCGATAACATCGACGGACAATTGGCAAAGATTCATTAAACTTCTACAATACAAGATTACCAAACAAGGTTTGAGCATTTATCTAACCAAATTAAAGATTGGTCTGAGAAATAACTTTTAGGTACTTTCATTAAGGGCCTAAAGCCAAAAATTCAAGGAGAAGTCAAAGCACAACAACCGTACACCCTTATGACGGTAATTTCCTTGGCGCGTATCCAGGAAGAACGATTGAACCATGAGGCATAAAGGATAAGGGTCGCTCCCCAACTAGCCATGCTAAAGCCTGCTACCCCCTTTGCTACCATTCGAGTCCCCGCACAAAAAAAAATTGATAAGAGACGAGCTTCATGAATGATCGGCCAAGGGATTATGTTAGCATTGTGATGAACCATGGAGCCACGAACATCACTGCAAGAAGGGTCAGCTCCTCATGATTGAACCAGAGGAGGATGAGGACAATGAACCATCTGAAGAAGGCCTTGAACCCAAAGAGAAAGCCACAAAGGAAGAGCCCTAATCGGTCGACTACACAGTGCATGCGTTGGCCGGCTAATCCAATTTACAGACGATAAAAGTTGGAGGACTTCTAAAGCAGCAACCCATCACCATTCTTATCGACACAGGTAGCACAAATAACTTCCTCAATAGTAAGGTTACTGCATGTTTATCACTTTAAATCGAATGTTTTAAGAAGTTTGACGTGAAGGTCACCGACAGCCGAATCCTCAATTGCGTCCAATAATGCTTATGGGTGAAGATACTCCTCCAAGACCAAGAAGTGGTAGCCGATTTCTTCCTCCTACCTATTGATGATTATAAAGCCATGTTTAGGATCGAATGGCTCACAATGCTAGGTGATATCTCTTGAAATTTTTCTAAATTAATTATGAAATTCTATTGCAAAGGGAGACAGGTCACATTGCAAGGCAAGCGCGAGAGCCATATCTACACTGTTTCGACGCAACGAATGGAGAAAGTTTTGCACAAAGCGCATGAAAGATTTTTAATGCATATCTAGTAGCCATCTAAGGGGGAGAATATACAAATTTCATATCCTAAGCTTGCCCTCTTGCTGGATAAATTTGTAGACATTTTCACGGAGCCGCGTAGGCTACCCCCTAACCGGCAGCATGACCATCATATTCCTATTCTGCCAGGCAAACCTCCAGCAAATTTACATCTGTATTGCTACCCTCACTTATAGAAGAATAATATCAAGAACATTATTAAAGAGATGCTTGACACCGGGGTAATTCGACCGAGTTACAACCCTTATTCTGTACCGGTGTTGCTAGTGCGCAAGAAGGATGGTACAAGGCAAATGTGCATTGGTTATCTGGCCTTAAATGCTATCACCATCAAGGGCAAATCCTGTACCCATCGTAGATGAGCTCTTGGATGAATTAAAAGGAGCCCGAGTCTTCACTAAACTGGATCTCCATTGCGGTTATCACCAGATTCGGGTATGCACTGAAGATATTTCGAAAACTGCATTCTGCATGCATAACGACCACTATGAGTTTTTGGTAATGCCTTTCGGACTTATGAATGCTCCTTCTACTTTCTAAAACTTGATGAATGATATCTTCTGGAGTTTTTTATATAAGTTCATATTAGTATTCTTTGATAATATCATCATTTATAGCCCTATGCTTGATATATATTTTCAGTACTTACGACTGTTCTAACAATTCTCTGGGAGAATACTCTTTATATGAAATAGTCAAAATACAGTTTCTTATAGTGTAAAGTGGAGTATCTTGGGTATATTATATTAGAGGATAGAGTAGCTGTAGACCCGACGAAGATCGAGGCAATGCAAGGATGGCCGAAACCTACAAACGTAAGAGAGCTGCGTGGCTTCCTTGGACTCATAGGATACTACCAGAAATTCATAAAAGATTATGGTAAGATCAGTGCCCCACTCACATCCCTACTAAAGAAAGGCTCCTTCTTATGGTCGGAACAAGTTTCTACAGCCTTTGAATGACTCAAGGCTACCATGACGACGATGCCAGTCCTAGTGTTGCCTGATTTCAACTGCACCTTCGTGGTCGAGGCTGACACGTCCGGAGTTGGGATTGGAGCTATTCTAATGCAAGGTGGCTGAACTCTCACTTACGCCAACAAGGCTTTGTCTCCCTCACACTTGAAAATGTCAGTATATGATAAAGAAATATTTGCCATTGTACACGCTGTCACAAAGTAGAGACCCTACCTAATCGGCCAGTGCTTCCAGATTAAGATTGACCACTGAAGTCTTAAGTATTTCTTGGAGCAGGAAATATCTTCTCCGGAGCAGCAACGTTGGGTAACTAAACTTCTCAGCTTTGATTATGAAATTACTTATCGAAAAGGAAAAGAGAATGTTGTTGCAAATGCTCTATCTCGGCTCCCGGGGTAAGCCAAAATTTCAGCCATCTCCCTTCCCACCACCAACTTCCTCGAACACATTAGGGAGGAGTGGAAGAATGATCCAAAAATCTGAAACATCATAGAAAAATTGGAGAAGGATCCGGATTCCATAGGGCACTACACGTGGGACTGAAGGACTTATGCTATAAAGACTGAATTGTTGTTGTTCCTTCTTCTCCTCACATTTAAGTTATTTTGCATGAAATGTACTCTTCACCTTCGGCAGGGCACTTTGGATTTCTGAGGACTTATAAAAGGGTGAAGCAAAACTTCTTCTGGAAGGGCATAAAAAATCAATTTATGACTATGTATCCAAATGTGATGTATGTCAGCGGCATAAAGGTGAAATAATGGCAAGTCCCGATAAACTATAGCTGCTACTTATACCAGATTCGACTTGGACGGACATCTCCATGGATTTCGTTGAAGGACTACCACCATCTCAAGGTAAAAGCACGATCTTTGTGGTGGTAGTCGCGTATGCTCATTTTTGTGCTGTGAGACATCCCTATACTGTTGTCACTATTGTTCAGATTTTTGTGAAAAATATTATGAAATTGCATGGGATGCTAAGGTCGATAGTAAGCGACCATGATAGGGTGTTTACAAGTAAATTTTGGACCGAGCTCTTACATCTACAAGGCACCCAATAGAAGATGAGCACAACCTATCGTCCACAAATAAACGACCAAACAGAAGTGGTGAACAGATGCCTTGAGACTTACTTACGATGCTTCACCAGTGACCAACCCAAAGAGTGGACAAGATGGCTTTCCTGGGCCGAATGGTGGTACAACACAACTTTTCATTCGTCAACTAAATGCACCCCTTACGAGGTACTGTATGGCCGATCCCCCTTGTAATTCCCAGATATGTATTTGGTTTGACCAAAGTGGATCAAGTCGACCAAGACCTAATTAACAGGGATAAACTGCTACAGCTGCTTAAGGACAACCTAACTACCGCTCAAGCTCGTATTAAGCAACAAGCAGACAATCACCGGAGTGAGCGAGAATTTTCAGTAGGAGATTGGGTTTACCTCCGCCTACAACCATACAAGCAGCTATCCATCAACACCAGAGCATCGATGAAACTATCTCTACGATTTTATGGACTATGTCAGATTTTGAAATGCATTGGGGCCGTGGCATACCGACTTAAATTTCCAGATAACGCCAAAATTCATCCTGTCTTCCATGTATCCCTACTGAAGTAGAAATTTGGTGAACATGAATTGGCTCAGACTCAACTACCGAGTACTACAATTGAAGGTGAAATTGTGATGCGCCGATGAAGCCCCTCCACCAAAGTACTTGTGAAGTGGAATAACTTACCATCTGAAGATGCAATATGGGAGTCACACGAAGAGCTACAGACCTGGTTCCCAGAGTTTATGGATCCTCAACCTTGAGGACAAGGTTGATTCCGAGAGGGCGGACTTGATAGGACTCCAGCAAGGTTGAGTCCTAATCATTTCAGTAGAAGTCAATAAAAACTCTGCTAGATTGTAATAAGGCCTCTCCTATCTTATAAAGGAGTATGACCAGGGTATGGATTAGCCCTTAAGGCTTAGTAGTCGCCGCCCCTCTTACTAGACAAGTCGGCTATGGTTTCCCCTGCTTAGGTCGGCTATAGAGCCAACCTAATCGCCCCTTGTTCCTATTAAGGTAGGATGACTATAGGAGGGGCAAAAGGATAACTTCTCTTAGATAAGTGCCCCCTTAGGCTAGGATATTGATCCCTATTTAAGATGTAGCCACCCCCTCTTTTAATCAAGCAATTATCATCTTCAATTCAACCTTTGTGCCAAGTTTAGGAGGGAGGAACCCCTATAGCGTTCCAATGGTTGATCTCCCTTAAGGATCAAAATTTATAGGGCTTCTTCTGGGTATGCATGATACCTGCTCGTGACACTCAAAGCATGCAGTATATCAGGCTTGGTATATAGTATAACATACATGATAGACCCTATTGTTGAGGCATAGGGTATCCTATATATGTTTGTCTTTTCCTCAGGAGTCTATGGGGATACTCATAGAAAGTGATATTTTATGTCTCATCAATATAAGACATCTATTGGAATTTTTCATATTAAATCTTTGACAATGTAGTCTATGTTCTTGGATTGGGACAAACCAAGTATCCTCTTAGATATCTCTATAGATCCGAATCCCCAAAATGTAGAATGCTTTCTCTAAGTCTTTCATGGAGAAGTTCCTGGATAGCCAAGCCTTAACTGTGGAAAGTATTCCTCTCCCAATTATTGGGATGTATTTCACATATAGCACCAAGAAGGTGATAGCGCTTCCACTTACCTTCTTGTACACATAAGGCTAATCTTTGTTCTTAACAAAGTCATAAGATCTGATCACCTTATCAAATCTTTGTTCCAACTTCGGGAAGCTTGCTTCAGTCTATAGATGGGCCTGAGCAACCTACACACATTATCTAGACTCTCCTTGGATATGAATCACTATAGCTGTATCATATACACCTCCTAATCAAAGTTGTTATTGAGGAATGCAGTTTTACATCCATTTGCCAAATCTTATAATCATAGTGTGCTGCAAATAGCCAAAAGAATTATGATAGATTTTAGCATGGTTACGAGTAAGAATTTTTCATCAAGTCAACTCCTTGCCTTTAATGATACCCTTTGGCTACCAGCCTTGCCCTATAGGTCTCCACCTTTCTATCTACTTTGACCTTCTTCTTGAAGATCCACTTGCAGCTAATGGGTACGATACCCTTAGGGTGTATCCATAATGTTGCAAACCTTGTAGGAATACATGAAGTCCATCTCATAATTCATGTTTCTTGTCACTTCCGAGAGTTTATACTCATAATAGTCTCCTCGTAGATCTAAGGATCAACATCCTGAGTGTCGTCTCCACTGATATGTCCCATATATCTTTCAGGAGGGTGAGATACCTTACTAGACCTATGGGTGAGATACCTTACTAGACCTACGCAAAGTTGAAACTTATATGGTAGGCACCTAAATAGACTTGGTCTCTGGAATGGTGCTTAAATTAGGTTCTCCAACCTCACTCAACTCTATCACACTTCTACTATTTTCACCAAAAATATATTTATTCTTAAGGAACACAACTCTCTTAGTAACAAAGACCTTATGGTCCTCGGGATGATAGAAATAATACCCTCAAGTTTTCTTGGGGTATCCCACAAACTTGTACATTTCATCCTTGATTCCAACTTATCATGGTTGTGTCTTCTAACATGGGCAGGGCAACCCCAAATCTTAACAACCTTAAGATCATGCTTCTTCTCTTTCAATATCTCATATGGTGTAGACACTACTAAGCTAGATGGAACTCTATTTAAAAGGTAAGCTGCGGTCTCCAGGACGTATCCCTAAAATGAGATGGGTAGGTCGACGAAACTCATCATGGACTGCACCATGTCTAACAACATGCGATTCCTTCTTTTTAATACACAATTGAGCTAAAGTGTATAAAGATGTGTCCATCGTAATAAAATCCCATGGTCTTAGAGGAAATAGGTGAACTCTGTACTTAAGTACTCTCATTGTTCACCTCATCTTGTTTCCTCTTAGACGTACTTACTACTGGTTACAGGTGCCTTATAAGCTAGACATGTTATGTTAGGATCAATTGGCACTAAGAGGGGGGGTTGGGGTTTAAATTAGTGCAAATGTAAGTTTTTCGTTTTAAATAAAAACTTTTCGCTTAAAGCAAGATAAGAAATTCGAAGTTTTTTATTCAAGTATAATAAGTGAGAAAATTACTAAGTTAATAAGTAAACCCGAAAGATTAGCAACGTTGAAGGAAAGTGCTTGATATGAAAACTTTACTTTCAAAGAGTGAATTCAATCGGAAGCATCAATACAAAATTCGTAAGTAATAAAAGCAAGGAAAGAACTCACAAGTTTTATAGTGGTTTGACACCAGCGGCCTACGTCCACTCCCGAGTCCTCTTTCTTGAGGCACACCGACATCCACTACCGATCTTCTTTGGGTGAAGACCAAACCCTTACACTTGAGCTTACAAGAGAGACTTGAGAATTTTGTAACTCTAAGCTCTCTTCTTTCCCCTTTTCTTTTTCTTATAAATCACACACAATTTTATCATAAAATATAATCCCCAAAATTATCGTGTATAGAGTGCAAAAAATCTTGGGGTATTTATAGGCCCTAAGTGGCCTCAGATTTTTAGAGTCAAAAGTCAAATTTACTCGGAAAAATCAAGTATGGACGGTCTACCTGTTGACTTGAGCGGTTTACCCATCATGATCTTCCCGAAAACCAAGTACGAGCGGTTTACCCACCTATCTTGGGCGGTTCAGCCACCCAGTTTCTAGGGTACGGGCGATTTACTCACTGGCCATGGGCGGTTTACCTATCGACAGTTGTTGGTCGTCGCCCGATTTCCAAGGTACGGGCGGTCCAACCGTCGCTCACTATTGGTTTACCCTCCGGAATCTCTGGAAAAATGGTTCCCTCCACTTTTTTAATTTTAGCTTGAACCTGATGTTGACCAACTCTTTGGTCAACTGATTGGGCTCAACTTGAGCTCAGTCAAACTCTATAGTGGACCCGGTTGTCTCATTGAGTTAATTTGGATTCCTTCTAAATCCAACTCAATTAGGACCCAAACCCTAACTACGACTCAATGATTACAACACTTAATGACCAATAAGTTTAAACAAGACCTAACTCCCACCTAATCTGGTAGCTTCCGGCATTCTTGCGGCGAGTCCTATGGTCTTCTTCTGAAAGGCGATCTCTCGATGTGTTCCCAGTGAGCTTCCCAATCCCTTCGGCGAATCTCATAGCAAACTCCCGATGAGATTCCACCGCATCATCTAAACTTAGTCTGATGCCCAAGCTTGATCTTGGCCCATCATCTGGTTATAACTCCATTGCTCCTGTCATAGTTAGACCTGTAATTTTTCCTATAACACACATGTTAGATAAACACTCATCAATTGATCTCATCATCAAAATCCAAGATTTAACAATCTCCTCCTTTTTAATGATGATAATCAATTGATGACGGAAGTTAATCCTAACTCTCCCTAAATTCATATCATAATAAATAGGACCTACATTAAAGAGAATTACTCACTCTTGAATTCAAGTGAATTAAGACAATCAATATTTTAAGCAAATCATATTTCAAGGACTGTAATTAGACATGTATATGTCAATAATAATTTACTTTTAAAGTATTAACACATCAAGGATTTTCATGAATTTTAAATATTTAAAAAAATTTCCTTAAGTTATTATATAAGTTATCAACATTCATTTAATTAGATAAGTCATCAACATCCATTTCTCCCCCTTTATCATCAACAAAAAGATGAAATGTAGGGCTAAAGATTTTAAGGCATATGAGTTTTTGCTCCCCCTTTTAAAAATATGATATAAGTCATAAAGAATTTTATTCCTCTTGTGAAAAAAAAGGAAATAAAACAAGGGAGGAAAGTAGTAAATCATCATTAAATATAGCTCTCAATTTTGTAGAGGTAAAATTTTGAAAATAAGTTTAAAAATATAAGATATTCATAGAGATTCAAAGATTTAAGAGCTAATCATGTATTTAAAATTATCTCATGTAATTTCAAGCAAACGTAGCAAATAAATTCATAAAATAATAATATCATTATCATACAAATTTTCTCTCCTTTTTATGAATAATAAGATAAAGATCTCACGGGAATAATAAAATATTATCACAAAAAAATAGCTCATTATTATTAAATCAAGCAATTCATATATTTTTGTGATTTAGCATTCCAAGTTCTCTTCTAAGAAAATCAAATTATTCTTCATTTAAGGGTTTTGTAAAAATATCCGTTAATTGATGCTTAGAGTGAATAAATTTCAAAGAGATCTTGACAATTTACATGATCCCTTATAAAATGATATCTAATATTAATATGTTTGATTCTTGAATGTTGAATAGGATTTTTAGTCAAATATATAACACTTATATTAACACACTTTATGAGAATATTTTTTAAACTTTATTCCATAATCTTCTAGTGTGTTTTTCATCCAAATGACTTGGGCACAACATGTACTAGCTGCAATGTATTCTATTTTCGTAGTAGATAAAACTACTGAATTTTCTTTCTTAGAAGTCCAAGAAACAAGTGCATGCCCCAAGAATTGATATGTTCTGATAGTGTTTTTTCTATCTATTCTATATCCACCAAAATCAGCATCAGAATAGACAATCAAGTCAAAGTTCTTTGATTTTGGATACCATAATCCTAGTTTAGATGTTCCATTCAAGTATCTAAAGATTCATTTAACTACTTTCAAATGAGAGAGTTTTGGGTTAATTGATACTTTATACATAATCCAATACTGAACATGATATCCGGTCTAGTAGCAGTTAAGTATAATAAACTTTCTATTATACCTTTATAAGTTTTTTGTTTAAATTTTCTTCTTCATTATCTAAGTCTAACTTTATAGAAATGCTCATGGTAGTGTTTAATTCTTTTACATTTTCCATCCCAAACCGTTTTGTCAAGTTTAGGGTGTATTTACTTTGATAAATAAAAATACCATCATCTAGTTATTTTATTTGTAATTATAAAAAGAATGTTAACTCACTGATTAGACTCATTTCAAACTCTTGACTCATTTCTTTAACAAATGACTCACATAAAGATTCATTTGTAGATCCAAAAATGATATCATTAATATAAATTTGAATAACAAGAAGGTCATCTTTAAAATACTTAAAAAATAATATGATATCGACCTTATCTTTAGAAAAATTATTTGAAATAAAAAAAAAACTAAGTCTTTCATACCAAGCTCG
Source organism: Ensete glaucum (assembly GCA_021527575.1). Taxonomy (NCBI): domain Eukaryota; kingdom Viridiplantae; phylum Streptophyta; class Magnoliopsida; order Zingiberales; family Musaceae; genus Ensete; species Ensete glaucum. The sequence continues at coordinate 5,086,995 of CM038554.1, forward strand.
AGGGGCTTATTTTAATCCATAAAGAGCTTTTGTAAGTTTGAAAACATGCTTAGGAAGAAGATTATTTTCAAAACTGGGGGGTTGTTCAATATACACTTCTTCAGATATGAAACTATTTAGAAAATTACTTTTAACATCCATTTGAAATAACTTAAAGTTTTTAAAAGATGCAAAGGCAATGAGCATCCTTATGGCTTTAAGTCTAGCCATAGGAGCAAAGATTTTTATCATAATCGATTCCTTCTTCTTGGTTGAAACCTTTGGCCACTAATCTAGCTTTGTTTCTAACCATAATACCATTTTCATTTTGCTTGTTTCTAAATACCTATTTAGTACCAGTCACTAAATAGTCATTAGGTCTAGGAACAAGCTCTTATACCTCATTTCTCTCAAATTGATTAAGCTCTTCATATATTATATTGACCGAAGAATCATCTCTTAGGCTCCCATCAATATATTTTGGCTCGATTTGAGAAATAAATGTGACATTCACATAAAAATCTCTAAAAGAAGACCAAATTTAAATTTCTTTTGATATTTCTCCTATTATAAGTTCCTTAGGATGATCATTCATATACTTTCATTCCTTGGGTAAGGTATTGAAAGTAGATACATCCAAGTTACTTTTAGAAGTGTTATCATTTAAATTCACAATATCAAGATCAATTTCATCATCAAAATTAATATTTTTAAGTTCAAAAAACTAATTAAAAATAACATGAATGGATTCTTCTATTCTAATGTTCTTTTATTGAAAACACAATAAGCTTTTAAAATAGAAGAGTGACCTAGAAAAATGCCTTCATCATATTTTGTATCAAATTTTCCTAAAACATCTTTCTCATTTAAAATAAAATATTTGTAACTAAATATTTTAAAATAAAAAATATTAGGTTTTTTACCATTCCACAATTCACAATGAATTTTAGTGATTCATGATCTTACAAGAACCCTATTTAAAACATAACATGATGTATTAATGGCTTCGGCCCAAAATATTTGGGTAGTCTATGTTCATTCAACATTGTTCTAATTATTTCTTATAAGCTTCTATTTTCTCTTTTTACTACTCCATTTTGTTGTGGATTTCGTGGAGTAGAGAAATTATAGATATACACATTCGAATTACAAAAATTTTAAAAATTATTATTTTAAAATTCTCTACCATGATCACTTTGTATTGAAGAAATCATGCATCCTTTTTCATTTTGAATAATTTTATAAAACTTTATAAAATATTCAAATGTATCACTTTTATGTGTTAAGAAATAGGTCCAAGTAGATCTACTAAAGTCATCCACTAAAACAAATACATATTTGCTACCACCTAAACTTGTAATATCAATTGGTCCAAATAAATTCATATGAATCAATTGAAGTGGTCTAGAGGTGCTTATTTGATTTTTCAACTTAAAGCTACTATCTATTTGTTTCCCTAATTGACAAGTATCATATACTTTGTCTTTGATAAACTTAAGATTATGTAAGCCTCTTACTAGTTCCTTAGTAGAAATTTGATTTAAAAGTTTCATGCTAGCATGACCTAGTCTTTAATGCCAAATCTGAACATCATCATTCAAAGCCGAAAATAAGTTTTATCATAAATTTTTTCAATATCTATAGTGTATACATTGTTATTTCTTAAGACAATCAAGGATTTGTTTTTGTGTGACAATTTAATTATGCAAGCATTAGGTTGAAATTTAACCACATATCCTTTATCATATAATTGGCTAATGCTAAGTAAGTTATGTTTCAAGTCATCAACTAACAACATATCTTCAATTAAGAGATTTGATGTGTTACCTATTATTCTTTTTCCAATGATTTTACCCTTGTTGTTGTCTTTGAAGGTAACAACTCCTTCACTTAAGCTAGTGAGTTTAGAAAAATAAGATGGATCTTCGGTCATATGCCTTGAGCATCCACTATCAAGATACCATTTGGTGCTTCTAGTTTTAGTTTGAAGATAAATCTATAAGAAAGATATTTTTGGTTTAGGTACCCATTTTACATTGGGTCCTTCATAAAGAGCTTTATCTTTCTTTTCTAATTGTTTGTTATTATATAAAGTTCTCTTAGGAACCCATACAAGTTGATGTAGACTACATCTTCTAAATAGCATTTGTTTGCCTTATGTCCTAATTTACTACAAAAATTACACTTGATTTTTGGTGGCACATTTAATATAGGTCCTTTTACAAAGATGGTTAGCTTTTGTTGAACATTGCCAACAAAGCCTATGTTATTTCTATTATTAATATAAACTTTATTGGCAAGGATTATATTTAGGGATTTATTCCCTATTTCTAATTTCTCAAGTATTGTTTTAAGCATGTAATTCTCTTTTTTAATATTATATGGCATATCACATTAGAACATGATTTATGTAATACTAATGAATCATACATTCTGTCAAGTCTTTTAACTAACAAATCATGATCAGCTTTAAGTAATTTAAAAGACTTGTAAAGTTTTCTAAACTCATTGAACAAATCATGAAATATATTTAATAATTCTGAAAACAAAATATTTAAAGGCTCACTAAACTCATTTTCGATCGTCATTAAATTATAGTTAGCCACTTCTTCTTTGGAATTATCTTCCTTATTTGAAGGGCTCGAATCATCCCAAGTAGCCGAAAGTGCTTTCTTTTTACGTGTTGGCTTCTTCTTCAAATGAGGACATTCATTTTTGAATATCCCATTTTTTTTACATTCATAGCATATGATATTGTCCTTCTTTCGTTCTTTTTTGTTTTCATAGTTTTTATTTCTTTTCATAAATTTTTTTAATTTTATTGATAATAAAGCAATATCATGATCCTTATTACTTGAGGTTTCACTCAAGGATTCATTTGCTATCCGAAGTGCTACATCCTTCTTGTTCTTTGGAAGGGATTCATCAAGCTCATCATGAGCTTTACAATTCTGTTCATATGTCATAAGCGAGCTAATCAGTTCTTCAAGAGGCAAGTTATTTAAATCTTTGGCCTCTTGAATAGTGGTTACTTTAGAATCCCAATTTTTAGGTAAAGATCTCAAAAATTTACTAACTAATTCAAAACTTGAAAAATATTTTTCAAGTGCTTTTAGGCCATTGACGACATTCGTGAAATGGGTGTACATGCCTCCAATAGACTCACTTAGTTTAATTCAAAATTCACAGTTATAAACTAAAATATTTATCTTAGATTCTTTTACTCTACTAGTCCCCTCGTGTGTGATTTCTAGAGTGTGTCAAATATCAAATGCCGACTTGTAAACAAAAATACGATTAAACTTATTCTTATCAAGAGTACAAAATAAGGCATTCATAGCTTTTGCATATAAAAAAAAATTCTTTCTTTCCAAATCATTTAGCTCATTCATTGGCTTAGAAGATTTTTCAAATCCATTCTCAACAATACTCCATAGATCAAGGTCCAAAGAGATAAGAAAAATACGCATCCTTGTCTTCCAATACGTGTAACATGGGAGGATGTGAGATAGAATGTCCCTCATTCATGTCAAAATAAATCATTTACACTAGTGGGTATTAATCCAAAGAGTAAGTACCTTGCTCTAATACCAATTATTAGGATCAATTGGTACTAAGAGGGGTGGGGGGGTTGGGTGTAAATTAATGCAAGTGTAATTTTTTGTTTTAAATAAAAGCTTTTCACTTAAAGCAAGATAGGAAATATGAAGCTTTTTATTCAAGTAAAATAAGTGAGAAAATTGCTAAGTTAATAAGCAAACCTGAAAGATTAGTAACGTTGAAGGAAAGTGCTTGATGTGAAAACTTTACTTTCAAAGAGTGAATTCAATCGGAAGCGTTAATATAAAATTCATAAGCAATGAAAGAAAGGAAAGAACTCACAACTTTTATAGTGGTTCAGTACCAACGACCTACGTCTACTCCCGAGTCCTCCTTCTTGAGGTACACCGATGTCTACTACTGATCTTCTATGGGTGAAGACCAAACCCTTACACTTGAGCTTATAATGGAGACTTTAGAATTTTCTAACTCTAAGCTCTTTCCTTTCTCCTTTTCTTTTTCTTACAAATCACACAATTTTATCATAGAATGTAATCCCCAAAATTATTATGTATGGAGTGTAAGAAAACTTGAGGTATTTATAGGCCCCAAGTGGCTTCAGATTTTTTGAGCCAAAAATCAAACTTACCAGAAAAAATAGGGTATGGGCAGTTTACCCATCATCAACAGCCCGAAAACTAGGTACGGGTGGTTTACCCACCTATCCTGGGCATTTCAGCCATCTAGTTTCAAGGGTACGGGCGGTTCAATTGTCGCTCAACTGCGATTTACCCGTCGGAATCTCTGAAAAAGTAGTTCTCTCCACTTTTCTAATTCCAACTTGAACCTAATATTGGTAAACTCTTTGGTTAACTGATTGGACTTAATCTGAGCTCAATCAAACCCCATAATGGACCCAGTTGCCTTATTGAGTTGATTTGGATTCTTTCTAAATCTAATTTATTTAGGACTTAAACCCTAACTATGACTCAATAAGCTTAAACAAGACCTAACTCCTGCCTAATCTGATAGCCTCTGATATTCTTTCAGCAGGTCCTATGGTCTCCTTCTGACAATCTCCCGACATGTTCCCAACAAGCTTCCCGATCCCTTCGTCGATTCTCCTATCAAACTCCCGACGAGGTTTCACCGCATCATCCAAACTCAGCCTGATGCCCAAGCTTGATCTTGGCCCATTATCTGGTTGTAATTATATTGCTCCTGTCATAGTTAAACCTATAATTTTTTCTCTAACATACATGTTAGATAAACACTCATCAATTGATTTCATCATCAAAATTTGAGATTCAATATATGAGTGGTGGCACGTGTGACACACTACACAATCTTTCTATATTATTATTATTATTTTCATATTCTCCTATTATATTATTTTTTGCATATATATTGTGATTTCCTTGGTTCTATGCAACAGGAATCAGACCATGATGAGATCATGATAATAAGATCGATTTACCTTTAAACATAGACTCTAAATAATCTCGGTCATAGGTTACTCGAGAGGGACATCAAGATAACTAGATAGATTGGTGTACTGTATATATGTCCATATGATGGAGGCGGTTGGTCTCATAGCTACTCGTGTTGGGATGCTAAAGGTACATTATAGGTGCTCATTAGAGAATAAGTTCACTAATTGATTCGTTTATGGAAAGTTGTATGGTGAATGATACCTAACTTCAGACAACGGTGTCGTAGTCCCAATTGTGTGTCTGGTCCTTAGACTTGAGACACTAACGATGCCTTATTTGAGTACTCCTTTCTTTAACGTTGGATTTACATGTTTAAAAAGTTTCAGATCTAGTATAGCCGGTTATCGAGATTGGTAGCCAACTTTATGGAGATAATTAAGTGTCAATATAGGATTATCCAATCTCAGTATTAAGAGAGAAATATCCTATATGTTATTGCTTGAACAAATCCTTGGTCAGGATCGTTCGGATTGAAAGAGGAGTTCTCCGGGAGAATTCGATTGGAGCGAGAGTCATACGGATTGTGTTTGAGGCCTGATAGTACCATACCCAATATACAATCTTTGAGACATTATATGAATGAGAGACTATAGATACATAGTAATTGAGGACAAACAGGTCCAATGGATAAGATCCCCTACACCATCTGGGGATTATGGCGTAGTGGCCTAGTACATCCATAGTATATGAGTCAAGTAAATTGTTATGAGATAATAATTCATTAAGTCAGAAGGAGTTTTGACATGAAGGACTTATGACTATCTCGGTGTTGGGCCTAGAGGTTCACGCACATATGGTGGATGTTTCAGCAAGTAAAGATTGGATATGAGTTATCCAATTAGCTAGCCCTTGTTCTCTTCGGATAAGACCTAACATTGATGGATCATTGCATGAGGCTCAATTAGAAGCTAATTGAGATTATTGGATAGAGATCCAATAATATGATATTAGTGCGTAATTGGATGGAGGTCTTATACCCACTAAGGTAGGATCCGCTAGGGTTTTTGGTGACTCTCTATAAATATGATGCAAGAGAGGCACAATAGTAATAGGCTGCACCATTGGCCGCCCTTCCGTCTTATTCTCCTCTCTCCCTCTGCATAAGAGTTACGAGCTTTTGGGCTGCAATTGGAGAAGCATCGCTGCAATAATCCATCGTATGCATACCGTTAGAGAGAAAGATGTTTTACCTTCTTCATCCTCTCCTTCTGGATCTAGATTTTTAAGGATATATGATCTCCCTAGGTAATCAATCTCTCACATATTGTAATTTTCATTTTTGTGGGTTTTTCGTGTACTAATCTTTGCATGATGATTTGATATATGTGGGAAATCTATTTTATTTTTTTCTTCTATTGCACATGTGATGGTCCTACTAGGTTTCCCAACACTAGTATCAGAGCTAGGTTGCTAGTGCAAAAGATTGACTTTTAAACTACGTGCGATGAAATTAAATCATGTAGAACTGTTCTATGCATTGTTGTAGCGAACGCAAAGCCTACGATCAAGTTGCTTGTGGTGGGGGCTGGGGGCGGCCACCAGGGGCGGTTGCTTATGGCTAGGGCCACTACAAGGGTGACCGGTGTGGTCAGGCACCATGTTAGTGATCACTAGCAGGGAGCAACCACCCGTGGCTAGGTCGCCTATAACAACGAGGCCCATAGGCATAATGCTCGCCCTCAAGAGCGGTCACCTATGGGTCAGATGGCCATGCATGGTGGTGTCGCTCACAAATGTGGCGATCGCTTGTAGGCCAGGTGGCCATGCAAGGCAGGGTTGCATGCAAAGCTGGTGACTACCTACGGCGTGGGCGATCACCCATGAGAAGTAATAGCCCTCGGTAGGTAGGGGCGGCCACCTACGGGAAGCCTACAACAGTGGTGCCGCTGCACTAGCGGTGCTTATCGCAAAAGATGACGACGACGATCGCGAGAATAAGCCAGTATGGGAATTAAGGTTTCTTTCTACGAAATGATGATTCTGCCCCTTATAATTTAAGAAATTTTTGAGGTATTTCCTTTTGTCCAGAATTTCAAAAATCTCCTTAATAATTCTAAAAATTCTTGGCATGTCCTGATTTCTAAAAACTAATTAATTATTAAATATCTAGTAGTTCTATATGATAATGTGTACATGTGATGTATGATGTTGATTGATGATCATGAGCTATGTGTTTTGATGTGTGTATACGATTATTATTATTATTGGAGCCTGCAAGCCTCTATTTTTCACATTTATTATCGGGCTTACATAAATGTGATTTTGTTGTAATTGCATAGAAAGGTGCAGCGTGAGCGTGGAGGTGTCAATGGGACTCACGATGCCATAACGGGCGATTACGATGCTTGGAGATGCGTCGAGGATCCAACAGAACCGATGATGATGAGAAGAACACTTATAAGGCTTGGAGATGCGCTGACACACGCATAGATCCTATTGTGAGTGATTGGGCCCACTAGCTCAAGCCTAATCATATTAGGTGATGGTTCATGATCATCCGGTGTGGCATGCATATATGATATATGATTATACACCTCCTATATATATATATATTATATTAAATATGTATGTGCATGACATGACATATTAGGAGACCTATGTGGCCTTCCATCATTATAGGAAGAAATTGAATCATGACATAGATTAAGTTAGTTGAGTCTCTCGAGGCTCACCTATCTACGTGATCGAGATCTTGCCTACGACATAAAGATGTCATCGTTAATGATGATTTAACTGAATATTATGATTGGTCAAGAGGTCGAGACCATGATGATTCGGAGGCCAAACAGAACGAAAATCGTAAGAAGTTGTAATTAACAAGAGTTGCATATCTGTTTGGGCTTAGTGTGATTAGTCGAGTCCCTCGAGGTTACATTAAGATATCGATTGGATCTCGATCCCCAATAAAAGTCTAACGAAGACTTTAATTTCATGAGTCGAGAGTGTCGCGTGATTCACCAAGAAAATAGTGGAGGTAGATTAAGATAGAAGTCTATATCTTAATTAATTTTCTACAAAATCTGTATGTTATTAAATCACACTACATCTTGTTTGTTAGAAACATGTCGCTTGCAAACCCCTTACATAGTATACTTAATACCAACCACCTCACTAGTCCAAACTACATGGATTGACTCCACTTTTGAGAATTATTCTCATAGGGGGGAAAACTATATATGTCTTTGATGTGATTATGCCCATGCTGGAGGAAGGGGCAAGCGAGGATGAGATCACTCGCTATATGAAGTATATAAACGATTCCACCTTGGTAAAGTACTATATGTTAGCCTCCATGACTCCCTAGATATAGAGGCAACATATGAGCATCGATGCTAATTCCATCATTCTTCATCTTCACTAACTGTTTGAGGAACAGGAAATAACTCAAATATATGAGATGTCTAAGAGTCTCTTCTAAGCCAAGATGATAGAAGAGGCATCAATTCAGAACCATATCCTAAAGATGATAGATTGGATCGAGAAACTCACATGTCTAAGAATAGTCCTAAACCAACATGTGTGTTTCTTAGACATGTCTAGGAAATAACTCAAATATATGAGATGTCTAAGAGTCTCTTCTAAGCCAACATGTGTGTTGACCTTATACTTTAGTCCCTATCGTATTTCTTTTCATAGTTCATCATAAACTTCAATATGAGCAAGTTTGAGGTGACTCTACCTAAGCTCCTCAATATGTTGAGGGAAGCTGAGAGCACTATCAAGAAAGAGAAGCCAGTTGTCTATGTTGGTGAGACCAATAAGAAAAGGAAGACTAATAAGACCCTTAAGAAGGGCATGGGCAAGGGCAAACCGAGTAAAGCAAAGGTTGCCAAGAAAGACCTGGCCAAGGACAAAGATAGTGCTTCCACTATGGCAATGATGGGCACTAGAAGAGGAACTGCAAGAATTACCTTACAGAGAAGGCAAAAGCTTAAAGAAGCTTAAGGTACATTCATGATCAGTCTTAATTTGTTAGACTTTTATGACAACACATGGGTATTGGATACCAAGAGTGCTTATTGTATCTGTAATTCATTGCAGATTTTAACAATGTCTAGGAGACTAGCGAGAAGTGAGATAGACCTCAAGATGAGCAATGGAGAAAGAGTTGCTACAGTTGCTGTTGGCGAGGCCACCCTATATTTGCATGGTGGAGCTACCATTGCATTAGATGCATGCTTATTACATTTTTTATTATCAAAAATATTATTTTTATTTTTTATTTAACAGTTAGTGGATATAAATTAGTTTTTGAGAACAATAATTGTTCGTTAATTTTGGATGATGAGATCATCATAAGAGAGGCATTGATTAATGGCTTATATATGCTAGATATTTCTCCACATATTATGAATATGAATATATCTAAGAAGAAACAAGATGAGGTGAACAACGCATGCCTATGATATTGTAGGCTACATTATATCCATGAGGAAAGGATTCAAAAGTTGCTGAAAGATGAATACTTAGATCCATTCGACTATAAGTCGTTTGCAACTTGTGAACCTTACATTCATGGAAAGTTGACTAACTCTCCTTTTAGTAGAACTGGAGAGAGCCACTGAGTTATTAGAACTCATACAATAGGACCCTAGTAGGGTCTGGTCCTAGTCTACTGAGTCGAATCTACTGATTGGGCCCTATTGGTCGACCTAGACCTGATATTAAGTCAATCAGGAGTTGATTTGAATAAACCAGCCCAAATCTTAGATGGAGTAGGATTTGGGTGAAATAGGAGTCTAGTAGAAGTAGGAGCCAAACTTGGAGTTCTATTTCTAGTAAGACTCTTATTAGGAGTCTAGGGTTAGGGGGTCTCTTCATGAGTCCTATAAATAAGCGTGTAACTATTCTTTTCAAAAATAATGAAAGATTGATTCTTGTTTTCAGCCTTGTGGCTGAAACCCTAGGAAGGCCAATCAATCCCCTACAGAGATTGATTATCCCTGATAGAAACCTTTGGGTTCCTATCATCGGGTACCATAGTAGGTTCTTGGCATCTCGCTATTCATCTACTCCACCGTTGTCGCCACCTTCACCCTTGCTGTCGCCACCTGCAACTCCAATTTGTAGTCGTCAACTTCCATCTCTTGTTGTCGCCATCTCATCTCCTATTGCTGCCACCACCAGCAACATTTATTATAGCCATCTAACTCTAGATTGTTGTCGCCGCCACCACTGTCACCCTCTACTGTCGCCACCACCACTAGCAATTTGCTGCAGCCATCTAACCTTAGATTGCTGCTACTACCTCCTCCTCCCTCTCTGCTATTGTTGTTAACACCATCTGGCATAAATCTCATGCCCCAGACTTGATAGTAGAATAAGGAGTTGAACATCACAGATCTTCAATCTTATGCGATGGCTTTAGATGAAGTTCTCGACGCAAGGTTTTAAGTCTTTGAGGCTCGCATGGAGGATGGATGATTATAAGCACTCTTCCATGAATTCAGAATAGGCTGATCGAAATCCTTAACAAATCTCGGCATAGAGAAAGTTCAGATTGTAAGGAGAACCAATCTGAGAAGGGTGATCAAGCGTAGGACTCTGGGTACCCGCATATAAGGGTAGAGTTCCATAGATGAAAAGATGGAGATCCAACCATATGAATTTCATGCACTGAAAGGTACTTTTTCTTCCACAAAACTTCAGAAGGATCTATGGTGGACATCATCTTCAGACACCTTGAGGGAGATGCAATCTAGTGGTACAATTGGTTCAAGCACACACATGACATACCCATATGAAGGTAATTTAAAAGTGAACTATTGATCCGTTTTGGACCATGAGAGCATGAGAACACGGATGACCAACTTGCGAAGATTCGTCAAACCTCTACCTTGCAAGAATACTAAACCAGGTTTGAATGACTTTCAAATTAAACTTATGATTGATCTGAAAGTTAGTTGCTAGGAACATTCATTGAAGGTAAACTGGAGATCCGATGTGAAGTTAAAGCTCGTCAACCGTATACCTTGATGGTTGCCATCTCCTTCGCCCGTATCCAAGAAGAAAAGCTTAATATCAATGCCCGAAGGACCAAGATCATATATAGACCAACATCTTAAACCATTAGCCTCCCTTGCTGCTAACTGAACTCCTATAATGAAGAAGCTTACCCGAGAATAATTTCGAGAGAGATCGGCTAAAGGGCTCTATTGGCACTGTGATGAATCGTGGAGCAAAGATCATCGCTGCAAAAGAGGGAGACTTTTGATAATTGAACCAATTGAAGATCCAGAACCCGAGGACATAGATCCCAAACCTAAGGAGGAAGATGCAGAGAAAGAAGCTGAGCCGGTCATCAGCACAACACTATCCATGCCCTAGCCGGCTATGTCAACTCTCAAATGATGAAAATCGAAGGATTCCTCAAGCACTAGTCGGTCATAATCCTAATCGACACCAGAAGCACCAACAATTTCATGAACAATAAGGTTGCTACCTAATTAACCTATTGAGTCAAAGATTATGACAAGTTCGACATGAAGGTAGTAGATGGCTAAACCCTATCTTACGGCCATGACTACCCACGGGTGAAACTAATCATGCAGGGCCAAGAGATAACCGTGGACTCTTTCTTGCTACCGTTGGAAGACTATGAAGTGGTGCTCGACATTAAGTGACATAACAACTCTAGGTGATGTTTCCTGGAACTTCTCTAAACTCCTTATGAAGTTTTTCATAGATGAGAAATAGGTGATAAGAGGCAAACGCAGGGGCAAGGTTTCCATCATTATGAGTCAAAGGATGGAAAAGGTGCTACACAAGACGCATACCAATTTCCTAATCCAATTGCAAGGGCTGCAACTTGATGAATTGACGATGCAAGAAAACCCTCCTTTCTCCTCCTTGCTTGCTAAATTTGTGAATATGTTTGCTAAACCGAAAGGACTTCCCCTTGCTTGGTTGCATGACTATTGAATTCCCATCTTGCTGGGAAAATCTCTAGCAAACATTCGGCCATTGGTACCCCCATATTCAGAAGGTTGAGATAAAGCAAATCATCTAAGAAATGCTAGAAATATGGGTCATTAGGCCGAGTGTTAGCCTCTACTCTTTATCGGTCCTCCTGGTACGGAAAAAGGACTTATCATGGTGGATGTGCATGGATTACCAAGCACTTAATAGCATCACAGTGAAGGACAAATACCCAATCCCTATGGTGGATGAATTGCTTTTGAAGGGATGCTAGTTCTCTCAAGTTGGATTTGTGGTCCGGATATCATAAGATCCGGGTGCATGAAGAGGACATATCTAAGACTGCTTTCCAAACGCGCAATGGGCATTACGAATTCCTGATAATGCCTTTCAATCTAACTAATGCCCATTCTACTTTTCAAAGCCTCATGAATGACATCTTTTAGGTTTACCTCCCTAAGCTCGTCTTAGTCTTCTTTGACGACATCTTGATTTATAGCTCCTTCTTTAAATGCTACATCTCTCACTTGAGGATTGTTTTATCAACTCTATGAGAACATTCTCTCTGTCAAAAAATTGAAGTGCAGCTTCATGCAAAGCAAGGTTGACTACCTTAGCCATATCATCTCAAAGGAAGGAGTGGCAGTTCACCCTTCAAAGATCAAAACGATGCAAGGTTGTCTGCTCCTGAAAATAATCAAAGCTTTGCTAGGATTCTTAGGGCTGACTAGCTACTACCGCAAGTTTGTGAAGAACTACGGTAAGATCAGCACTCCCCTCATGGAATTGCTGAAGAAGGATATGTTCCAGTGGTCAGAGGAAGCAACTGTAGCCTTCAATGCCCTAAAGGTTGTGATGACATCCAGTGCTAGCCCTACCTGACTTCAACAAGGTGTTTGTGATCGAATCCGATGCATCATGAGCCGAAATTGGTATTGTCCTAATGCACGAAGGCCGATCACTAGCATATACTAGCAAGGATCTCTTTCTCTCACATCTGAAATATTTGGTCTACGACCAAGAGATGCTAAACATCGTGCACATGGTTATAAAGTGGAGATCCTACTTGATCGGCTGGCGATTATAGATCAAGACCGACCACAAGAGCCTAAAATATTTCATGGAGCAAAAGATTTTCTCCCCCGAATAGCAAAAATAGGTAGCAAAATTGTTGGGATTTGATTATGAAATTATTTATAAAAACGGGAAGGATAACTTGGTTGCGGATGTGTATTCTTTCTTAACCGAGCATGCTAAATTGATAGCCATCTCCCTCCCGATTTATGATCTCTTAGTAGACATCAGGAAGGAGTTCAAGGCGACCCAAAAACCCAAGAGATCATCAAGAAATTAGGAAAGAAACTAGGTTCAGTTGTGCACTATAGCTAGGACTCAAAGGATCTACGATACAAGGGCTGAATTGTGTTGGTGCCTCACTTCCCTTGCCAAGCTGCCATCCTACAGGAGTTGCACTCTTCACTTGTGGCTGGACACTCAAGATTCCTTCGAACCTATAAGAGAATTCGCCAAACTTTCTATTGGAAGGGCATGAAGAAGATCATTATTGAGTTTGTGGCTCGATGTGATACATATCAGTGGCACAAAGGAGAGACGATAGCAAGCTCAAGAAAATTATAGTCTCTACCCATTCTGAGCTTAGCTTGGACTGACATCTCAATGGATTTCATCAAATGGCTACCAACATCCTAAGGGAAAGGTACCATTCTTGTTGTTATTGATCGCCTTACGAAATATGCCTACTTTTGTGCTATCCAAAATCCTTATGCCACGACCAGTATTGCCCAAGATTTATGGAGAATGTAGCTAAATTGCATGGGACACTCCATTCTATTATAAGTGATCGTGACAGGGTTTTCACTAGTAAATTTTAGACGGAGCTTTTTCATTATAGGACACCTAATTGAAGATAAGCACAACATATCATCCCCAGACCGATGGCCAAACAAAGGTGGTAAATAGGTGCTTGGAGAATTACCTTATATGCTTCACCAGTGATAGGCCGAAGGAGTGGAGCAAATGGCTTCTCTGGGTCGAATGGTGGCATAACACGACATATCATTCATCCACCAAATGTACTCTGTTTGATGTTATATATGATCATCCTCCCCCAACAATCACCAAATATGTGGTCGATATTGGGAAACCTCAGCGGGTGCATCACATGCACAGCGAAAATCAAAATAAAAAACTGGTTTCCCACGTAGATCAAATCATTATGCAAAAGATTGAGATCGCAAGAAAAATGTAAAAATCGATAAAATTGTGATGTGTGAGAGATTGATTTTACCTAGGGAGATAGTATATCTCTATATTTCCAAATCTGGATGGAGAGGATGAAGGAGGTCAAGCGTCCTCCTCTCTAGCGGTATACACATGATGGATCTCTACAGCGAAACTCCTCCAATATAATCTTGCAACTCTTGTGTAGAGGGAGGGAGGAGAATAGGAGCGAGAGGTCAAAGCTACAGCCTATCAACCATGATTCTCCCTCCTATTTATAGAGAGCCACCAAAAAAACCCTAGGGCTCCTTCCTTAATAGGTATTGGATCTCCATCCAATTACCCACTAACCTTACATTATTTGATCTCTATTCAATAATCTCTTTAGGCCTCTAATTGGGCCTTAATCAAGGAGCTCATTAGCATAGGATCTAATCTAATGAGAATAGGGGCTAATTGGATCTCCATCCAATCCTGTATTCGCTGAAGCATCCATCATATGTGTGTGACTCTCTAGGCCCGATACCGAGCTGATCGTGAGTCATTCCCATCAAAACTCTTTCTGATATAGTGAATTATTATCCCTATAATAATTCACTCGACTCATCGACTATGGACGTATTAGGCCACTACGCCACAGTCTCCAAATGGTACGGGAGGATCAAATATATCGGACATGTCTGTCCAAAGTTACCATGTATCTATAATCCCTCATCTAACTAATATCTTAGAGATCGTATATTGGACATGGAACTGTCAGGTCACATACAGAATCTGTCATAGTCTCGCTCTAATTGGATTCTCCCAGAGAACTCTTTCTCTCTCATTCTGAATGACTCTGGCTAGGGATTTGTCTGAATAAGCATATATGGGATATTCCTCTCGTGATACCGAGAGTGGATGATCCTCTATTGATACTCAATTGCCTTCATAAGGTTGGCTATCAATCCCGATAACTAGTTGTACCATATCTGAAACTTTCCAAACATGTAAGTCCGGCATCAAAGAAAAGAGTACTCATACAAGGCATTCTTGGTGTCTTAAGTCAAAGCACCAGATACACAACTGGGACTATGGAATCGCTGTTTGATATTAGGTATCATCAACCATATAGCATTCCATAAGCGGATCAATTAGTAAACTTATTCTATAATGAGCACATATACTATATCTCCAGTGTCTTCATACAGGTGGCTATAAGACCAGTCGCCTACATCCTATGGACAAGTATATAGTACACTAGTATATCTAGTTATCTCAATGTCCCTCTTGAGTAACTTATAACCGAGATTATTTAGGATCTGTATTTAAATGTGAATCGATCTTATTATCCTTATCTCATCACATTCTGATTCTCATTGTACAGAAATAAGGATATCGCAGTATATATGCTATAGAGAATATAATGTGAGAATATACTAATATTAATCATAAGCAAAAAGATCACACAGTGTGTCACACATGTCATCACTCACATGATTGGCATGTAGGGCACCTATAACTAGTAGCTAACATATCAAAAGTGGATAAGGTAGACCAAGAATTGATTAACAAGGATAAAATTTTACAGCTACTGAAGGACAACCTCTCGGTTGCCCAAGCAAGAATGAAGCAGCAAGTTGAAAATATATAGGAGTGAAAGAGAGTTTGTTATTGGAGATTGGGTCTTCCTTCGCCTTCAGCCCTACAAGCAAATAAAGACCAGAGCATTTATGAAGCTATCTCCCCATTTCTAGGGCCCCTACAAAATTGTGGAGTGCATTGGGACTGTGGCTTATAAACTGGATCTACCCACAGACTCCAAAATTCATCTGGTCTTCTATGTGTCTTACCTAAAATTAAAACTAAGAGAGGATGAGTCAGCCCAGAGTGATCTACCTGACATCTCTGCTAATGGAGAGGTCTAGGTTCAGCTAGAGACCATATTGGACCATAGGATTGTGATGTACCATCGACGCACTTCCACTGAAGTACTAGTGCAGTGGACCAATTTACTTGTTGAGGATGCTACTTGGGAGCCCTAAGAAGAATTTAAAATAAAGTTCCTAGAGTTCATAGAGGTTCAATCTTGAGGACAAGGTTGTTTTGAAGAGAGCGAGTCTGATAGGACTCTAGCAAGGTCGGGTCCTAGTCTACTGAGTCGAGTCCACTGATTAGGCCCTATTGCTTGGCCTAGACCTAACATTGAGTCAGCTAGAAGTTGATTTAAATAAACTAGCCCAAATCCTAGATGGAGTAGGATTTAGTTGAAATAGGAGGAGTCTAGTAGAAGTAAGAGTCGAAGTTGGAGTTCTATTTCCAGTAGGCCTCTTATTAGGAGTCTAGGGTTATGTTATCTATTCATGAGCCCTATAAATGGTGTGTAACTTTTTTTTTCAAAAATAATGTAAGATTGATTCTTGTTTTCAACATTGTGGCCAAAACCCTAAAAGGGCTGGTCCCCTATAAAGATCAAGAAGGGTCGATCTCCTATGGAGATTAATTATCCCTGATAAGAAAACCTTTACGTTTCTATCACATACATAGTGATATATGTGGTCCTATATCAACTTAGGTTATAGGTAGTTACTCCTATTTCATTACATTCACTAACGATTTCTCTAGGTATGGATATGTGTACTTGATGAAGTACAAGTCCAAGGCTTTTAAGAAATTTAGGAAATATAAGAATGAAGTGGAGAACCAGACTCGAAAGAGTATTAGGACTCTTCGATCAGATCGAGGAGAGAACTTGAGTATAGAGTTCACCTGTTTCCTTATTAACTATAGGATTCTATCCTAGTGGACACCTCTCTATACACCTCAGCTCAATGGTATATTAGAAAGGAGAAATTAAACGCTGTTAGACATAGTGCGATTCATGATAAGTTTCACTGACCTACCCATCTCATTCTAGGGATATGCTCTAGAGACCGCCGATTACCTTATGAATAGAGTTCCATCTAGGTCAGTAGTGTCTACATTATATGAGATATGGAAAGGGAAGAAGTCCGATCTTAAGGTTCTTATGATTTGGGACTACCTTGCCCATGTTAGGAGACACAACCCGACAAATTGGAATCAAAGACAAAATGGTGCAAGTTCATAGGATACCCTAAGTAAACTTATGGGTATTATTTCTATCATCCCGAAGGCAAGAAGGTCTTTGTTTCCAAGAGGGCTGTGTTCCGAGAGAAGGAATACATTATTGATGGAAATAGTATAAGTGTGATAGAGTTAAGCGAGGTTGGAGAACCTAGCTCAAGCACCATTTTAGAGTTCGAGTATGTTCAGGTACCTAGCACATAAGTTCCAACTTTACGTAGGTATAGCATAGTATCTTACCCTCCTGAAAGATATGTAGGACATATCAATGGAGAGGACATTTGGGATATTAATCCTCAAAACTACGAGAAGGCTATTATGAGTATAAACTTTAGGAAGTGATAAGAAGACATGAATTATGAGATAGATTTTATGTACTCTAACAAGGTTTGAAACCTTATCGATGCACCTAAGGATATTATACCCATCAATTGCAAGTGGATCTTTAAGAAAAAGATTGAATTGGATGAAAAGGTGGAGACCTATAAGATAAGGCTGGTGACCAAAGGATATCGTCAAAGACAAGAAGTTAACTATAACGAGACCTTCTTACTTGTATTGATGCTAAAATCCATCATAACTTTTTTGGCCATCATAGCACACTATAACTATGAGATCTGGTAGATGGATGTGAAAATCATATTCTTCAATGCCAACCTCGAGGAGGTGTATATGATACAGCCAGAGGGATTCATACCTATAAGGAGTTGAATATGATAAGACATTCTTACCTGTAGCCATGCTAAAATCCATCATAACTCTTTTGGCTATCATAACATACTATGACTATGAGATCTGGCATATGGATGTAAAAACTATATTCCTTAATGACAACCTCGAGGAGGAGGTATATATGATACAACTAGAGGGATTCATATCCAGAGAGAGTCCAAATAAAGTGTGCAGGTTGCTCAGGTCCATCTATGGACTGAATTAAACTTTCCGAAGTTTGAATATAAGATTTGATGAGGCGATCATATCTTATGACTTCATTAAGAACAAAAATGAGGCCTTGTGTACAAGAAGGTAAGTTGGAGCGCTGTCACCTTCTTGATGTTGTATATGGATGACATCATAATCATTGGGAACGATGATAGGAATGCTCTCTACAGTTAAGGCTTGATAATCAAGAAACTTCTCTATGAAGGACTTAGGGGAAGTATCTTATTATTTGAGGATTCAGATCTATAGAGATAGATCTAAGAGGATGCTTGGCTTATCTTAACCCAGGTATATAGACTCTATTGTCAAAATATTTGGTATTAAAAATTTCAAGAGAGGTCTTATATCGATGAGATATAGAATATCGCTTTCTAAGAATATGTCCCTAAATACTCCCAAAGAAAGGTCAGACATAAATATGATACTCTATATCTTAGCAATATGATTTATCATATATAGTATGTTATGTACTGTGCCTAATATAGTACATGCTTTGAATGTCACAAGTAGGTATCAGGCAGATCTAAGTTTGAAATACTAGAATGTAGTAAAGTGTATCCTTAAGTACCTGAGAAGAATTAAGGATCTTTTACTGATATATGGAGAAGGTAGCCTCAAAGTTGAGGGCTACATAGACTCAAGTTTCTAGTCTGACATCGATGATAGCAAATTAAACTTACAGTATGTCTTTGTTGGTTATAGGTGTCCTGCAAGTCAATCACGTGAGTGATGACATGTGTGACATGCTACATAATCTTTTTACATTATTATTATTATTATTAGCATATTCTCACTTTATATTATCTATTAAATATATATATTGTGATATCCTTGGTTCTGTGCAATGAGAATCAGATTATGATGAGATAATGATAATGAGACCGATTCACCTTTAAATCTAGATCCTAAATTATCTCGGTCATAGGTTACTCAAAAGGGACATCAAAACAACTAGACAGACCGATGTATTGTATACCCATCCATATGATAGAGGCGGCTAGTCTTAGAGCCACTTGTGTGGAGATACTAAGAATACAATATAAGTGCTTATTGGAGAATGAGTTCATTGATTGATCCGCTTATGAAATATTGTATAGTTAATGATACCTAACATCAGACAGTAATTTCATAGTCTCAATTATGTATCTTGTCCTTAGACTTGAAAAACTAAAGATGCCTTATTTGAATACTTCTCTCTTTGACATCAGACTTACAGGTTTGGAATGTTCTAGATCTGATACATCCGGTCATCAGGATTGGTAGCCAACTTTATGAAGGCTATTGAGTATCAATAGTAGATCATCCACTCTCGGTATCAAGAGAGGAATATCCTGTATACTCTTGCTCGGGTAAATCCATGATCAGGTTGGTCGGATTGAGAGAGAAGTTATCCAGGAGAATCTGATTAGAGCGAGATTTAAACAGATTCCGTATATGGCCTGACAGCACCATGCCTGATATATGGTCTCTAGTATATTATATGAATGAGGGATTATAGATACATGGTAACTAAAGACAGATAGGTCCAATGGAGAAGATCCTCTATACCGTTTAGAGATTATTGTATAGTGGCTTAGTACGTTGATAATAGATGATTCAAGAGAATTGTTATGAGATAATAATTCACTGAGTCAAAAAGAGTTCTGACATAAAGGACTCACGACCAACTTAGTATTTGGCCTAGAGGGTCACACATATATGGTGGATGTTTCAGCGAGTAGAGGATTGGATGTTTCAACATTGATTGTTCACTACATGAGGCCCAATTAGAGGCTAATTGAGATTATTGGATAGAGATCCAATAATCATAGATTGGTAGGTAATTGGATGAAGATCCAATACTCACTAAGGCAAGATCCACTAGGATTTTCGGTAACTTTCTATAAATAGGAGGCAAGGGAGACATAATAGTAATAGGCTATACCTCTGGTCGCCCCCTCCTATTCTCCTCTCTTACTCTACGCAAGAGTTGCGAGTTTTTAGACTGTGATTGGAGGAGCATCACTGTAATGATCCATTATGTAGATATCGCTAGAGAGGATGATATTTGACCTTCTTCATCCTTTCCATTTAGATTTGAATTTTTAGGGATATATGATCTTCTTAGGTAATCAATCTCTCACATATCAAGTTTTCATTCTTGCGAGTTTTTTGTGCATCAATCTTTGCACGATGATTTGATATATGTGGGAAATATGTTTTGTTTTCTTTCTTCCATTGCATATATGATATTCTCACTGAATTTCTCAACACTTATATACATGATGTGTGAAAAAATATCTAACACATATAAGTCATTAATCAATGTCCTTATAATGATGATTTTATCATCCAAAATTAATAAATAATTATTATTTAAAAAATTAATTTATAAAATATAAAATAAAAATAATATTTTTGATAATACATGTAACGTGATATCATCCATGTCATATAAAAATTTGAGCAGGAATCTATTAAAAAAACAAAACCTACAGCAAATAGGAGTGGGAACTGTGCAGCCTTTGGCTTCGGCAGCATGTGAACGAAGAGGAAGAAAAAAAGAAACAGAGATAAGAGAGAACTCTCGGGAGAACGTGCAAGCATCAACGGACGAGAGTACGGAAACCAATAGGCATATATAGAGAGAGAAAAGGAGAAGTGGCAAAGGGAAAAAAAGGATAAATTTTTATGGTTTCCTAATTTATAGAACTTGTTGAAGTCGTACAGTAATTGATAGTCAGGCAAAAATATAATAAATAAATGTATAATTTAGAAAAGAAATTTAATGGAATAATAGGGGGAAAATGGATAATTATTAAGTTGCAGTAGTCCTAGTGACATTAATCATATTAGAATTTTAAAATTATATATATGATTATTAACTTGTAATTCTTATATTATATTATTTATGAACGAAAGAAGGATCTTGATTATTGTGTTAATTTTGATCTACAACTAAGTTGTATCTGATCTAATTTATGTTCAAATAATAATGTACATGTTTATGACTTATATATTTTTTGATTGACTTACAAAATACTTTATTATTCGAAAAATATTAAAAATATACTATATATTTTTGCAATTAATAAAAAACATAGCTCAATAAACACCAACCTTATAAAACTAAGTTTGAGGATGATTGAAGTGTTTACAACAGAGCTTGGATTTGGGTTTATTATAGTTAAACTAGCTGACAAGTCTATTTTTCTCTAGTGTCTCTAAGAGTACCTAGGCAAAACTGGGGATGAAACAAAAACATACCGGGGGGATGATCGTAACGATGAAACTCTAATGCTTTTGGTCCTATAACTAGAACTGGACCCACACTTAGTTTCTTGCTCCAAAGAACCAACCCACCCAGTGATTGAATCTATCTCGACAACTACAAAAACACGAATCCATCTCTTTACCACCCTAATTACCACGAGCTCTATCTTGAAAACTGGAATCCTTTCTTTTTAGCGGTCAACGTCAACAAATAATGAAACAATTTTCCCTGATTGCTTCCTTAAATAGGCAGGCACATCTCGAAGTCCCCTTTCATTTCCCCGATTTGAAGACACAACTTAACTCCTCAACAACTTGCTCCTTACTCCCTTCTTTGAACCTCTTCTATATTATAATTATATTGTTTGTAGGAATTGCCCCCAACTACTTAACGTTACTTTTTGTTTGCTTCAAAAGATACTCTTTGTTTCGCATATGCAACATGAAATTCGTAAATTAGACCATCCTTTACTCTAATAAAGGCACTATAAGGATTTAAGAGAGAGTCCTGTTTTTATAATGGAGCTTGGGGGTTCATTATACCATATATTCAAGATGATTACATCTATTGATTGTAACTACTCATAATAGACATTAGACTACTTTGTTAATTAATCATGTTGTTCATGGAAATCTAATATCGACATGTCTCAATCGATGGTGCATGCATGTTGAGATAAAATTATTATTGAATAATGCATAATATTGATGACTAAAGTGGTGACACGTCAAGTGTATATAATACTAATCGCGTTATGAGGATTTGGATATTATGAACCTTTGATAATTTAATTAAATATACTAAATATGTATATCGGTACATAAGACAAGTGGTAGAGTTTTTTATTTTCGTTTTCTACTCTGTAAATTTGACATGATAAATAAATTTTCATAAAGAAAGCATATTATTTCGATGAGCTAGAGTCATTCCAAAAACATTTCTCAACACTATGAGGATAGCCTCATTATTAATCACCACTTCCTTGTTTCTAATCCAAACTAAAAATAGTCTATTGCATTATACAGTAAATAAAGCACTAAAGCATTATAAAACTAAGATCTCCCAAGTGAGATTCCGCTTGTTATGAGATGACTCCAAGTTTGTGCAACCTCAATTGAGCACCATATTGAGGTCGAAGTGTGACGACACTACATGGAGCATGAGTATACGATGGTGAGAGCTCAAACCAAAATCTTTGAAGAATCGTACTCAATCCCATCTTAGCTTCGAGCAATGCAAAATTTTGACCGATGCAAACACGAGGACCCCCACCAAATGGAAAGAAAGCAACCTGATCTTTCGATGCCTTTCCTATCCCTTGGGCGAATCTCTCTGGTTTGAACTCACTTGCATCTTCGCCCCACAAGGTTTGGTCATGATGAAGGAATATTATGGGTAATGCGAGCAGTGTTCCCGGTGGGTATGATACGTTTCCAATTTTCACTGTCTTGTATGTTCTCCTCTGAATAAGTAGCAATGGTGGGTACAATCGAAGAACCTCGTATAGTATCATCGTCACCTGCCACAGCAATTGGTTTAGACTCGGCATTTACCTAAAAGAAAGCTGATTAGCGAAATAGCATAGGGCACTCACAATCTTCAAATGGTTCAAGCCGTCCAACTTTGGTTTGTCTTTCCCAAGGACCTGCAGGACCTCTTCTCTAGCCCTTGCTTGCCATTCGGGATGCATGCTTAACACCACCATCGTCCATGTAAGCAAGATTGCAGTTGTTTCTTGCCCTGCAAAGTAGAATAGCTTGCATTCCTCAACCACTTCATCGATAGTCATCCCAGCCTTCTTGTTCCCATGCTCCTCGAAGTGCTTTATATTGGACTCCATCAACAAGCCCAACAGGTCCTCGTTGCTTGCTTCACCAGTTTTCATTGCTTCCGCTCTCTTCCTTATTATACCTCGTAGAAGTGATCGAACCTCTTTATTGATCGCTTTTATTCTGTTATTCAATGGGGTAGGCAGAAATCTGTGCTACAGACAAAGCAACAATTAGAGGCAGTAATTGCAAGAATTCTAATATTTGCAAGTACAAGAGCATCCAGAGCCATATAGTCTTCGTTGTTCTTCGACTGGAACATGGATAGAGAAGGAGCTCACCTGTAACCCGGGATACACGCACTGTGGATAGCCTGAACAACTAGTTGAGCTAGCTCGAGTTGGAGTTGGAAAATTCGTCTACCTTCTTCGTAGCTGCTGCTGAAAGCTGCTCGTGAAATGACGTCTCCAGTGAAGTATTGGAACTCAGGCCAAACATCTAACTCGCAGGATCCCTCCTGGCCGACCAAATTCTCCCATCTGCGGACGAGATCACCACAAGAAGCAGAGAACGCCGGCAACATTCGCTGTGAATTAGAACAAATTAAGAGGCATTTGAGTGATCTAAATCGTATGAGCCGCAAGCCAAGATTGAGATGTGTCATAAGGAGAGAACCATGGATGATTGATTACCTTTAACTTCTCGACATGGAAACCCGGGTTCAGAATCCTCCTGTGTTTGGCCCACTTTCCCCCATTATAGCTTAAAAGACCAGTAGCTAAAGCTCGTCCGAGGGGGCTTAGAGTTGCTCGTTCCAAATGACCAAACTTGTTCGATAGGACTTCCCTCACCAATTCCGGGTCCCTGATCGTCACTCGTGGCACAGGTCCAAACCAGGTGAAGAATCTTCTGCCTGCATTTGAGACAACAGATTTGTTCTTAATGTTAGTTGTAACATATTTTTCTAATTGAATCAGAAGATTTTATTTATCAGTTGAGAAAAATCTTCCTCCTATCTCTATATAAATAGATGCTGAAATAATATACCAAGTGTGTCTTTTGTTTCTCATATTCATTCTTAACATGATATCAGAGTAATGGAGAAATTTTCTTCTCGCTGTCTAACAATAGAAAATTCTCTCCTAACGTCGCATATCTAGTCCTCCTCCCCAATGACTTTGGCAGCTACTTCATTAGCAAGAGGAAAGTGACGTTTCCTGGTATCTTTCTCATTTTATGACTTAAGAAGAATCACCATCTCTTGGTTGTTGTCAAATGACACCATCTCTCACCGCCAATCGCCCACTACTACATGTTGCCCGTACCCTTCCTCTACTTCCAACGCACTTAGCCCAGACCCACTGTCAGAGCCCCCCTCCCTCCCTACTCCCCGGTCGGGTTCTCCTCTTGCACCAACAGCGCCGCTACTCCCCAGTCGCAGTCGCGCCTCTACCAACTGCCAAGCCCCATTCTGCTGCCTTCCACCCCACCGATGGCATTGCTTCGGTGCCTTCTTACCTCTCCCTCGGTTGATCCGCTACTCCACATCATTGAGATCCCTTTCTTCCTTCCCTGCTACTACTTTAGATCCTACTTCGCGTCTTCCACTGTCAAGCCATAGCAGGATTTCTTCATTCTCCTTATGAGGTGGCCTTCCTCCTCCTTATCCTGTGCTTGAGCGTCTTACCGACGAAGGATCACATGGCTCCACCACGTCCGGTTGTGCGTGGCAGCGGTCAGATCCCCGCGAGCAACAACCCAATGCAACCCCTGCTGCTTCTCCTCCTTCAGTGGTGAGGACTCTCTCTGCCATCAATCAACGTTTATCACTGCTCCTCCATTAGATCTGTAATTGTGGCACAGATGTGTTCATCCTTCTCTATCAGTTCCTGTTGTCAATCACTTCCTGCACTCCATCTTCTCCAACTATGTCAAGGGTGACTACACCCCCGCTGCGCTCTCTGACCTCCTCGGCCATAGTATCTTCAATACCGACGACCACCTCTGGTCCCTCTAGTGCAAAGCAAATGACATCTGTCATGAACCCATCAATCCTTCTGGATTCTTCTCCCTCAGGCCAATCTCCTTCCTGTTGAGTCATTTGCTTCACCAAATGTCAGATATGATAAAATAGGTTGCTTCGGAGGAGTAGGCACTAGGAGAATCCAAGGCAGATAAGAACTGCAATACCAAAACTTGGTTCTCACTATATGCGAGAACTCAGCTCATCGGCGATGTAACCGACGTTGCTCTATCCCTTGGCCCCTCCCTCTGCCTCTCTCGTGGCATCACCTCCATCTGCCCTCCTACGCACTACTAAACTCAGTCGGTAGAACTCCTCAGCCCGAGCGACAGAAAGCTCCCGCTCTAGCAGACAACAGTAGCACTACTACTACTCCCAAATGTTCCTTCGCTGCTTCCCCTCGGCACTATAGTAGCAGCACTCAGTCGACTTCGAAGCAAGCGTTGGGCACTTCCAAGGTTGTGATCGGAATATCTCTCTCCTTGAAGAGAAGTTACCTCTTCCATCAGCAGTTGGATCCTCTTCTTCCTTCTTTAGCACTTTCCATTTGTCTTGGCTAGAGGAATTTGATTTCTCCTAGTGAAAAGGAGAGGTTTCTATCGCATTGCTCCAGTAGAGGAGCGATTCCTTCTCTTGTCGTAGGCTGTGAAGTTTGGAAGGCTCTAGATCTATGCCGGCTTTCCCATCTTTCGATAGTGGTGGCCTCATCTTTGACATCGTTCACTGTGTGCTATACCATTTTCAACGCTGGAAGGGCTGGTTCTGGCAGAACAGGATTACTGCACCCGATTGCTAGTTCAAATGGGTTCCTATCGCTTTAAGCTTCACTCCATGAACCTGCAACCTTAAGAGCGATATATGCAAGCGTTTGCTATCCTGCTACCGTGATTTGCTACTTGTGGCATCAGGACGATGGTCATTTGCTATTCTCATAAGATTGCTAGACCAAAATCACTTAAAGGAGGCAACCCTGTGCTGGTTTGAGGTTTTTCTTTCTCTTTCATACCTCATCCCTATTACTTTCTTTGCCACCTATTTCTCGAATGCTCCAGTTGTATTGTTTTTCCTAAGTCCGCTTACTAGTCTCCCTCGGCTTGTCGTTTTTCTATCCCTTAATGGTCTTCGGAACTGCTTCCTCAGCAAGATTACATACTTCCCTCTTTTGCTTTCTCCTTGGCTTGTCACCCTTGTGATTCCAAAATGTTTTCCTCATTTACCTCTGATGCTCCAACTCTCTTTCATGCTGGCAATTCTTCTTAGCATCCAGGACTCTTTTCCATTAATGTTGTCTCCCTAATCCCCTTTAAGTTATCCAAAGGTGGCAGCTATGTGTCATGGCATGCTCAATTCTATAATCTTTTATTTGGTTATGATTTATTGGGTTATATTGATGGCTCTCTTAGTTATCCACCAATAATGATACATGTTCTAGGAGAACCCAGTCCAGTGCCAAATTCTGCCTACAAGCTATGGTTACGTCAAGATCGGCTAATTCTCCAAGTAATTTAAGCCTCTATCGCTGGATCCATCACTCTGCTTATATCCTCCTATGCTACTACTATGGAAGCTTAGACCAAGTTACAAACTACCTTAGTGAATCGCTCGCGGACTCGCATGCTTGGACTACTCTCTAGCCTTATAAACTTCAAGTAGGAGGGAAGTACTATTGTCGACTACTTACAATATATTAAAATGATTATCGATGACCTGGCTTTGATAGGTTATTCCCTAACTAATGAAGAAGTTCTTGTCGACACTCTTAATGGATTCAAAGAACTAGTAGTAGCACTTCGAGCATGCGACTCTCCAATTTCCTTTGAAGAACTTTACGACAAGATATTAGACTATGAAGCTTACCTGAAGCGTGACGATAGGCTACCAGGACCTTTACTAGGATCTCTCATTGCAGCTCAGTTTAACCAAAAATCCAAAGTGTAAAATCATAAATACAATAAGAATGCTTCAAAAGGTGTGGCCAACTTTCCTCCCACTTCTATGGGTACCATTCCATCACTTCCTCCTTTACATCCTCCATACTTCAACCATCGTCAAAGTGCTTCTTCCAGCCATGTCGTCCTCCTTCTGTGTTTTAACAATGGGTCGTTTGCTAGTTGTGTGATAAATCAGTCACTCTACAAAAGTTTGCAGGTCTTGACCTCGCATCCCAGCTCCGTCAACCTGGCCTCACGCAAATGTCGTAACTACTCCGTCTGATAGTCAGTCCAATTGGATTGTGGACTTTGATGCCCCCACCATATCACTTTCGATCTCCAAAATCTGTCGATCCATAATAGCTATGTCGGAAATGAAGATATCATCATCGGTGATGGTAAAAGAATTCCTATTCCTCATACTAGTTCTACGAAGCTTAATTCACAAGCCACTTCTTTCACACTCGATGATGTTTGGTGTGCACCCCATATTAAAAGAAACCTTATTTCTGTCTCTTAATTCTACCAATAAAATTATACTTATATCGAAATATTTCTTGATTATTTTCTTGTCAAGGACTTGAGCACGAGGGCAACCTTTGTTCACGGCCCGAATAAAGACAATATCTACGAATGGGTATCAGCCTTGTATCTCACTCGACTTACTACTAACTCTTCCACTGCTGCTCTAGTCGACATATGACATCGATGTCTTATACTAATGTTCTAAACCGTTTGGTACATCCTCTGTTTCATGCTCTAAACCGTTTGAGGTTGCTTATACTAATGTTCGGGGTCCTACTTTAGTTATCTCCTTTAACAAGTTTAAATTCTATGTTGTCTTTGTAGACTATTTTACAAAGTACACATGGTTATATCATCTCCGTCAAAAGTCTAATATCACTGTTGTCTTCTCCAACTTTAAAAACTTAGTCAAGAACTATTTTCAGATTACTATTAAAACTATTTATTCTTATGGTGGGGGTAAATATCAAGTCTTTGCATCTTATCTATATGCTTGCAGTATTCAACATCTTAAGTCCCCTCCATATACTCAATGATTAGCTTTATCGAACGTAAACATCGACATATTGTTGAAACTGGTCTAATAATACTTCATCAGGCTTTCATGTCATCTACCTCTTGGTCCGTAGCTTTTCAAATTGCTGTCTACCTCATTAATTGCATGCTTACTCCTATCCTATAATATCAATATCTATTTGAAAAGCTATATTAAAAATGTCATAACCTACAAACATTAAAGGTATTTGGCTGTCTATGTTATCCATGGTTATGTCCTTACAATTCTTATAAAATTCAGCATCGATCTCGAACTTGTATTTTTATTGGATACTTTCTTGAACATAATACATTCCGGTGTTATGATCCTCACACTACTAAAGTCTTTGTTTCTAGACATGTCACTTTTGTCAAGTCTGTCTTTCCCTTTTGAGATCACGGGCAATCTGTTATCTTATTGGATTCCTACGACACATCTTCATCCTCCCATGAGCCTCCGTCAGATCCACACTCTCTTATTACTTCTGTTCTACAGTTTCATTCTCCCTCCTCTCCTCCGGTTCTTCCTCTTCCTATGCAATTACCTCTAGAACCATAGCCTTTATCCTCACCTCATCAGGGTACTTCTATAGTCCTTCCGCCTGACTTAGCCAATGATAACTCTTAGCCCTTACCCCTCAATACTAGTACAGCCTCCCAGCATTTAGTGCAAACTTGTTCCAAGAGTGGTGTCTTTAAATCACATCATTTTTTTTACTTACATGCTAGCACCAAACCTTCCCTCGACTCTATTGATCCAACATGCTTTACTCAGGCCCAAAAATCTCCACATTGGCATAAAGTCATGTGCGAGGAGTATGATGCTCTCCTTTATAATGCTACAAGGACCCTTACCCATTCTCACTCCACACAAAACATTATCAGGTGCAAGTGGGTCTTTTGAATTAAGCAGAATCTCAATGGTTCGATTGCTCGCTATAAAGCATGACTTGTGGCCAAAGGATTTCATCAATGACCTAGTGTTGACTACACCAAGATATTTAGTTTTTTTGTTAAACAAACTATAATATGACTTATCCTAAGTCTGGCAATATCCAAATACTGGTGCTTATGCTAATTAGATATTAACAATACCTTTTTACAAGTGAATCTCACTTAAGATATCTTAATGGAGCAACCTTCATGCTTTATATATCCTCAATATCCATGACATATTTGTAAACTCCAAAATATCATTTATGGACTTCGTCAGGCTCCATGAGCTGGTATACTAAACTTGGTCTATACTTGTCTTCAATCGACTTTATCAACTCTAGATCTAATGTCTCCCTATTTCTATGCCAACAGCATGGGTGCACCATCTATCTTCTAGTCTATGTGGATGATATTATTATCATAGGTGATAACTCTATAGATATTCAAGCATTTATTAAACAATTAGCCGATAAATTCTCTCTTAAAGATCTTGGTAACCTGAATTATTTTCTCGGTGTCGAGGTTACATTTACATCTTCTGGTCTCTTTCTTTCACAGAAAAAGTACATTCATGATTTTCTTTTTTAGATGAACATGTAGGATGCAAAAGAGGTTACCACTCCCTTATCTACCAGTAAGTCACTAAAGTTATGTGATTGTAGTCCTGCTACAGACCCTACTCAATATCGGTAGATGGTTGGCCCCTTACAATATCTCACTCTTACTCGTCCATATGTCTTCTTTACAGTTAATAAATTATCATAGTTTATGCATCGACCGTCTACTTTGTACTAGACTATTGTCAAACGTAGTTTGCGTTATCTTAATTATGATATTTTTCTTCACAAACACTCTCCCTTTCAGCTTCATGCTTTTGCTGATGCTGATTGGGTCGGAAATATTGATGATATAACCTCTACATCATGGTATGTTATTTTTCTTGGTGCTAATCCAATTAGCTGGAGGTCTAAGAAACAAAAAATAGTTGCCAGGTTAAAGAGCTTAATTGGATCACCAACTTACTTAAAGAGCTTCAAATTCACTTTAATTCTATGCCTGTTATTTTTTGTGATAATATTGATGTTATTTATCTTTGTGCCAATCTAGTTTCCCACTCCCGCATGAAGCATGCTGCTATTGACTTTCATTTTGTGTGAGATCAAGTTGTCCGCCAGCAGCTCCGTGTTTCTCATGTCCACACGGCTAATCAACTCGCTGACTCCATAACTAAATCTCTAGCCCGCAAAGTATTTTTCTTATATCGATCCAAGATCGTCATCCTTGACAGAAGCTCAATCTTACGGGGGCATGTTATATGTAACAGATTTTTCAAACTGAACAAAAAGATCTCGTTCATCGTTGAGAAAAATCCTCTTTTATCTTTGTATAAATAGATGATGAAGCAATATATTAAGTGTGATTTTTATTTCTCACATTCATTCTTCACTTCACACAGCATAAGACTTTTCGCTCACAAATCAGTGCACATCGATATCTGTTCTAAGTTGGAAATCTAAAGAAGGTAAATTGTCTGCCTCAAGAAAGTATATATGCCTACTAAAATATATGAATTGATATGTAATATTTGTTCCATATCGTTCAGTGCATGTAGTGATTTCTCAATCGATCAGTTGGTGATGGAATCGAACAGCTTGCTGAAACAACTGAGAGTTGGCAAAGCATAAGGAGGAGAAGGGGGAGGGAGACAGCAGCGGCCGAGAGCACTTGCCGAGATCGTTCGTAGCGGCGTGGATGAAAGGCTCGACGCGAGGGATGATGTCGTGCGAGAGGGGCATAGGCTTGGAGAGCGCCTCCTCGAGGAGGCGCTTGTCCTCCTTGAGGTCGCCGCGGAGGAAGCGGTAAGGAGTGCCTTGGAGTCCCTGCGCCCTGAGCAAGCGGTCCTGTCGCCTGGGCCTCCACCACGCGTGGTTCAGCGCCCACACGGCGCAGACCAAGAGCAGCAGCCACGCCACGCCCCATCCCAAGCTCGGCAGCCTCTCCACTAATACGGACAGCGCCATGGAGTTCTGCATCAAAGAGCAAGAAGCAAGAAGGCTGGTGACGGGTTTGGCTGCTGTAACGCGACCTTATCTCATGGGTTGGTGAAATGGCAAAGGAATCGGGTGGCTCACAGTGTATCCATCGCCATCGCACTAGACTTTCCAAATCGCAACCTGATTGGTCAGCCAATTAACCACGTAATTAGTTTTTCTATATATATGATTAATATAATATACCTCATTTTTTTCACACACAATACCATCAGGTAATTTAAGCCTGTCATCTGCTAAGTCTATCTTAATAGGAGAAGAGGCAACCCGATTAAAAATCATATCATTCCTTGCACGCCAACTACATCAAAGGCCAGTAGTGATCAAAGCCCAAATGTTTTTGCCACCCAAACTTTCTTCATCAAGCCATTTATCAGTTACCTAATCCATTAAAACACAAAAAAGTTCACCTGGATTCAAAGAGATGTCATGAAGAACCAGAGAAGAGACATCGAAAGATATAATGATCTATTATATTTATTCAACAGTAGAATCATAAAAAGGGCAAGAATATGGATTATAAATACCAAATAAATGATTCAAAAACGAGAGGCTGTGGTGCAAAAGCTTCTAAATTTTTTTTTTAATTTAAGGTAATACTGAGAGCTTCTATAAACAATGTAACCAATCCATCTTAGAGTCAATCATCCGGCCTGTGTTGCTTGTAATATATTATTTACACTATAGGATATTACAAAAGCTTCCAATAGAAGATTTGCTATATCTTCTTTAAACTTCATGTGTTACCTATCCTCTTATCTCGTATCAGTGGAACAGTCAACTCTTAGTTTAGTCTATGTCGAGTTATCACTAATGTTTGCCAACTGAGTCTTAGTTTAGTCTATCTTTAGTTGTGTTTTATAGAAATCCTATTATTTTGTTAGAAATAAGAGGAAGTAAAGAAATATACAATTGATTCATTGATCCATTGTCAATTTATATAGGTGAAGATACAAGAATTTTTTTTAACTAACCTATGTGATTTCCTCATTCAGTTGGGAAAATCATATCTAAATCCTAATTTAATCATATCTTCTATCATGCCCTCGCAAGATCGAGCTCCTGTAATGACATAGATCTTGAACTAAGGATGCTAATCTTGAATCGATGACAATAAATCTGAAGGAAGGAAGTCACTATGTTATCAACACGATAAAGATCTGACGATGGTTGACTTTGACGGTGATATCAGCCTAATTGAGAAGGAAGTCGTGTTGTCAATCGTGATGAAGATCTGACGGTGGTTGACTTTGATAGCGATGTCAGCCTGGCTGAGAAGGAGGCCATTGTATTGTCAACCGTGGTGAAGATCTGATGACGGTTAACTTCGACGATGATGGCAGCCTGGATGAGAATAGACGATTCTATTGGAGCCAAGTTCAAAAATCTGATTAGATCGGACTATCATACCCCCGCAAGATCAAGCTCTTGTGAAGGACGCAGATCTTAAACTGATGCTAATGAACCTGAAGGAAGAAGACCGCTATGTTATCAACCATGTGAAGGTTTGATGGTAGTTGACTTCAGCAGCTATGTAAGCCTGGCAAAGAAGAGACCGCTATGTTGTCAACCGTGATAAAGTTCTAACGACAGTTGACTTAAGCGGCGATGTAAGTCTGGCTTAGAAGAGATCGCTATATCGTCAACCATGATGAAAGTCTGACGATAGTTGACTTCAACGACCATGTAAGTCTGGCTGAGAAGAGACCGCTATTTATCAATGGTGGTGAAATTATGATGATAGTTGACTTCTTTTTCTCTCATTTCCTATTTTTTCTTCTTCTTCTTCTTTTTTTGTGATTGCTGCATAAAATTACAACAACATGACTGGAAACGAGTGGGCACTAGTAGAGAGTGGCTGCGGTGGCAAATAGGGAGATGGCAGTGGCTGGGAGTGACTGCTATGGTGGAGGACTCAGTTGGGAGCGATGAGTGGCCGATGGAGGAAAAAGGCCATAGGAAGCAGAGAATGCAATGGTAGGGGAGGAAAAAGAGGCAGCGGTCAGACAGCCGGCTAGAAGAGGCTACAATAGCAATAGGAGGGCACTGCTGGGAGGGGAAGGAACAGTTGGTCAGAGATCAGATCCGGTCACGATCGAGTAGAGAGGTGGGTTGTGCCGATGGCAGTAGTGCAATGAAGGATTGAGGGCTGGGCGGCTGCTAGGAAGGAATGAGCAGCAAGAGAGGAGGATGTAGGGGAAGCAATGGCTGTCGCGGTTGGAGCCATCGGCAGTAGGGATTACAGCAGAAGGATGGTTGCAGTAAAGGGAAGAAGAAATAGAGGAGGCCGATGCTGCTGTGGAGGAAGGGCTGGCTGCGAAAGCAGCTGATCTTGCTGCAAACGAAATGATGGTGCTGATGGCTGCGAGGGCTGGCCGGAAGATAGCAACAAGATCTGATGGGGGTTGAAGGAGAAGACCGCGACTGTGACCGGCAAGGGTCACAGCTGGAGCCAACGAGGGCTGTGTGAGTAACCGACGAGGGTGGTTGGAGCCATCGGGACTTAACAGGTATCTGGACCTGTTTGAGGCAAGCAGGCACCGAAGAAGTGACACTGCGAGATGAGGATCACGTGGAGCAACTGCTCCAGCAACCGTCGCTGTAGCAAGGGGTTACGGTAGGAGACGGTGATGCGGCTGCAAAGCAGCGATATAGGAGGTAGCGACGTCAACGTTTGGGGTTGTAATAGAGTATAGCAGTGTCGGCAGGGAAGGGCAACAGTGCTGCTAGCAGCATGGGCTACAGGAAGCAACAAAAATTAGAGGAGATGACAGTGGTGGATGGCAACGGTCGCTGAAGAGGAGAGGAGGAAGATGCGACAACAGCGTGGAGTTGGCAATTGGTAGGGGATTTGCCGTCGTTTAACATCGAATAAAGAAAGGGCTAAGGCATGGTTACACGCCTGTGAGGTGGGGTTGCAGGCGAGGAACAACGACACGACTGCCTAACAGCGTGTGTTGCGGCTAGAAAGGAGACGCTGACTATGGGAAGCGTCGGTGGTGGTGCACGAGGAAGATGGCCTCATGCATAAGGAGGCCTCGACAGAGGAATAAGAAAGCTGATGGAAAAGAAGACCTATCATAGACAAACGATCATAGAAGTGTCATTTGATAGCGGATAAAGAAAGAAAGCCGACGCACCAGAAGCCGTGGAGGGTGGCTTTGACATCGACGATTGAAGCATCAAAGATAGAAGCCGACGATGGTGAGTCCAAAGAGGAAGGAGGAAACCGATGAAAAATAAGGGTTGTCGTGAAGAAATAGTGATAGAAGCTGTCATTTGATAGTGGATAAAAAATAGGTAATCTCTCTTATAGAGAGAGGGGCTCTGATACCATGTTGGAAATAGGAAGAAGCAAAGAAATATCTAATTGATTCATTGATCCATTGTCAATTTATACAGGTGAAGATAGAAGAATTTTTCTCAACTAACCTACGTGATTTCTTCATTCTGTTGGAAAAATTATATCTAAATCATAACTTAATCCTATCCTCTATCATATTTTATACATGGTATTGAAAATAATCTCTGTGCAGCAGTGGATGTATATTATACACGTTCTTGCTTGTATTTGCTTATCTGTTTTAATATTTATTAGATACTTGTTCAGTCTGTTAGCAAATATTCATGTTTGGAGAGATTAAAAACAGATTAAAAAATATTTTCATGTAGGTAAAGATTGAGAGAATCGGATAATATATATTAAATTTGACTCGCAACATAATAAGTCTAAGTATTTGGAATAAATTAGCATTTAAAATGATACATGTTAACCCTAATCAAATTGAGACTCATGAATTTCTAACATTATATTAGAGCTAAAGTTAAAGAACAAAATGAGTACGTAAAAAAGATTAAAAAATAAAGCTATATGTTGGTCACGGTCAGGTCAAAAAATATGTTCAAATCATAGTTTAACGATTAAACCACACATTATTCCCAACTATGGGTATTATGAAGAGTTTTATTAGATATTAATCAAATGATACTTTAGAAACTTTTTATTTCAATTTAAAGATTTTTATTGACAAACCTCCCCTCTCTCTGTCCCACCCCCCCTCCCCCTCCTTTTAGTGCCAACATGATCCTAACACCTAGGTAAACTTGTCCAAATACCATTTCTTACTATGCATCTTAATCTTCTTAATAGGTTTCTATTGATGATATTAAATTTGTCTAGCTTTATAGTTTCTTCATCCGGTAGAATGACTATGTCATGTGCATGTATTAGCCTAGTAATTGAGCCACCATATGAAAGCATCAGATCATTTGTTGACAATTCAATCATATTTTACCATAACATATATCCAAAATAGTTATCATGACCTATCATAATCCAATACATTGTACTTAATTCCATTTGATTAACTTCATCATGATGGTATTATTTGGGAAGCAGAATACTAATTATGATGTGATAAGATAATTTTGTGTTGAAAGGTAACATATGCTCATAACTTTTTGGAACAATGGATATATTAGGATTTCTAGAAATAGTACCTAAAGCCTCAGAGTATGTAACCCTAATCGATTCAGTGTCTCATTGTCCTTTAAAATAACAACCTCTTATTTTTTTAGGAATTCCTATGAGACTGCAAATTATGCTATCTGTAATAGGTATGTGATACTCCAAGAGATAAGTGGATACCCTATCATGTTCATCTATATGCAAATTATTATAAAACAATCGAATAAGTCTAGGATAAATAAGGTCACTAATTTAAAAAATTGGAAGGACATCTAAGTTAATAAACCATTAAATCGATTCCAAATCACTCAATTCTTCTAGATCTACATATTTTCCCTTATGAACAGTTCTAGACTCAAAGGTTAGGAATTTAAGGGCGTATTCATGGGAGTCAAAGAGTATAGAATCAAAGGTTTTATCTAATCTCCTCTTCCCTTTGTCCCTTGAGGATCTTCTATGTGCCATAAGAACTACATATATTACCATTAAGAAGTTAGATCAAGCAATATATTGAGAGAAAAGTTTAAGGATTACCCATGTAGTGATCTCCAAAAGGATTGAGATTGATCCTTTAGATTTATAAAAGAGAGTAGTTTTCTTGGATTTCTAAAGGAAGAGTAAGGGGAATGAGAGGCGGAGAAAGATTTAGAGAGGTGGAGGAAGGGTTAGGGCGATTCTACCATCGGCCCTAAAATACTTTTTATAGGGCTAGGTTTTGGGCAGTACTACCACCAATTGGGTAGTGCTACCACTGATCGAACCCCAGAAGGAGCCCTATATATTTTGATCTCTGAGGAGGATCAACCCTTGGAACACTGTAAATGTTCCTCCCTTATACAGAACTTTACACAAGGCTGAATAAAAGATTCACCTTGCTTGATAAAAGAGAGGGGACGACTACATCATTTATATAGGGTTCTAAACCCTAGCCCATGTGGTGCTTGCCTAAGTAATATCCTTTTGCCCCTTCTATAGCCGACCTATCTTAGTAGGAATAGGGACGGCTAGGTTGGCTCTATAGCCAACCTAAGCAGGGGGGAATCCTGGTCGATTAGCCTAGTAAAGGGGGTGGCGGCCACTACTCCCTCAGTCCCCAATCTAAACCCTAGCCACACTTCTTTATAATATAGAAGTGGCTAGGTATGATTTTATTACAATCTTATAGGGTTTTATTGATCACTTCTAGGGTGACTAGGACTTAACCCTATTGCAGTCCTATCAAGCTGGTCCTCTTAAAATTAGCCTTGTCCTCAAGGCTGAGGGTCCATAAACTCTGAGAACCGGGTCTTCAGCACATCGTAAGACTCCCATGTTGCATCTTCGGATGGTAAATTATTCTACTTCACGAGTACTTCAGTTGAAGGGCATCGACGATGCATCAAAATCCTCCAATCAAGTATAGCTTCAGGTTGAGCTTCAATCTCGCCATCATTTATAGTGTTCGGTAGCGGAGTCTGCGCCAACTCACGTTCTTCCAATTTCGGTTTTAGCAAGGATACGTGGAAGATGGGATGGATCTTAGAGTCATATGGAAGCTTTAATTTGTATGCCATGGCCCCAATACACTCCAAAATCTGAGAATCGTGGAGATAGCTTCATCGACTCTCTAGTGTTGATTGACAGCTGCTTGTTTAGTTGTAGGCGAAATTAGACCCAATCTTCTATTGAAAATTCTTGCTCACTCCAATGAATGTTTGCTTGTTGCTTCATGCGGGCTTGAGTGACAGTTACGTTGTCTTTCAGTAGCTGTAGAAGCTTATCCATGTCAATTAAGTTTTAATCGACCCGATCTACTTTGGTCGTACCAATTATATATTTCAGTATTATAAGGGGCGATCGACCATACAATGGCTCATAAGGGGTATATTTAGTTGATGAATGATAAGTTATGTTGTACCACCATTCGACCTAAGGAAGACACCTTGTCCACTCTTTGGGCTGGTCACTGGTGAAGCATCGTAAGTAAGTCTTGAGGCATCTATTTACCACTTTTGTTTGGCCGTCCATCTATCGATGATAGGCTGTGCTCATCTTCAATTAGGTGCCTTATAGTTGGAAGAGCTCGGTCTAAAATTTACTTGTAAACACCCTATCACGATCGCTCATAATTGACCTTGGCATCCCATGCAATTTTATAATATTTTTCATAAAAAGTTGAGCAATGCTGGTAGCGGTATAAGGATGTCTCACAACATAGAATTGAGCATATTTGGTTAAACGATCTACCACAACAAAAATCATGTTTTTACCTTAAGATGGTGGCAGCCCTTCGATGACATCCATGGAGTTGTCCATCCATGTTGAGTCCGGTATAAGTAGTGATTGTAGTTCTTCCCGGATTTGCCACTATTTCACTCTTCTACTGCTGGCATATATCATATTTGGATACATAATTATAAATCAATTTTTTTATACCCTTCCAAAAGAAGCTTTGCTTCACGCTTTTGTATGTTCTTAAAAATCTAGAGTGCCCTACGGAAGGTGAAGAGTGCATCTCATGCAAAATAATCTGGATGCAAGGGAAAGAAGGAACAATCACAATTCGACTTTTATAATGTAGGTCCTTTGAATTCCAAGTGTAGTGGCCTATGGAATCTGGATCATTCTTTAATTTTTCTATGATGTCTCGGGTCTCTAGGTCATTCTTCCATTCCTCCCTAATATCTTTGAGGAAGTCGATGGAGAGAAGGGAGATGGCTAAAATTTTGGCTTGTCCCGATAGCCGTGATAGAGCATCTGCAAAAATATTATCTTTCCCCTTTTGATAAATAATTTCATAATCAAAGCTAAGAAGTTTACTTACTAATCATTACTACTCCAGGGAAGATATTCTTTACTCTAAAAAATATTTAAGATTTCGGTGGTCAATCTTAATCTGGAAGCATCGACCGATCAGGTACGGTCTCCACTTCATGATGATGTGAGGGAGATAAAGGTTTGCTGGTATAAACAAGGGGTCAGCTATCTTGCATTAGAATAGCCCAAATTCTAACTCCGAATGTATCAGCCTCAATCACGAAGGTGCGGCTAAAATCGAGTAGCGCTAGGACCGACATCGTCATCATGGCTGCCTTAAATTGTTCAAAGGCTGTGAAGGCTTTTATTTGACCACAAGAAGGAATCTTTCTTCGGTAGGGACATGAGTGAGGCACTGATCTTGCCATAATCTTTCATGAATTTTCAGTAGTAGCCCGTGAATCCGTATAGTAATTTTATGTTCGTAGGTCTCGGCCATCCTTGCATCGCCTCGATCTTCGTCGGGTCTACCGCCACTCCATCTTTTGTTATAATGTGCCCTAGATACTCCGCTTTACACTATAAAAAGCTGCACTTTGACTGTTTAACATAAAGGGTGTTCTCCCGAAGAATTGTTAGAACAGTTTATAAGTGTTGAAAATACAAATCAAATGTAAGGCTATAAATGAGGATATCATCAAAAAAATACCAATATGAATTATCAAA
Source organism: Ensete glaucum (assembly GCA_021527575.1). Taxonomy (NCBI): domain Eukaryota; kingdom Viridiplantae; phylum Streptophyta; class Magnoliopsida; order Zingiberales; family Musaceae; genus Ensete; species Ensete glaucum. The sequence goes on from CM038554.1 coordinate 5,126,144, forward strand.
TGTAGGGCTATAAATGAGGATATTATCAAAATATGCCAATACAAATTTGCATAGAAACCTCCGAAAAATGTCGTTCATCAAGTTTTAAAAAGTAGGAAGAGCATTCATAAGTTCGAAAGACATTACCAAAAACTCGTAGTGGCTATTATGTGTACAAAATGCAGTTATCAGAACATCTTCAGTGCATACCCGAATATTGATGATAACTAGAATGAAGATCTAATTTAGTGAAGACTCGGGCTCCCTTTAGTTCATCCAAGAGCTCATCTATGACTGGTATAGGGTATTTATCTTTGACAGTGATGGCGTTCAAGGCCCGATAATAAACGCACATCCGCCACGTACGATCCTTCATATGCATTAGCAACACTGGCAAGGAGTAAGGGCTGCAGCTTGGTTGAATTACTCCAGTGTTGAGCATCTCCTTGACAAGTCCTCAATCTTATCCTTTTGTAAGTGAGGATAATTGTATGGTCTCAAATTTGCTAGAGGTTTGCCCGGCAAAATAGGTATGTGGTGGTTATGTGGCCAGTTAGGGGGAAGCCCATCCGGCTCTATGAAAACATCCGTGAATTCGTCCAGTAAGAGGGCAAGCTTAGGATATTAATTTTATACTTTTTCCTCCTTTGATGGCTGCTGGATATGCATCCAAAATCCACTATTTGTTTTGTATAGCACCTTCTCCATTTGTTGTGTCGAAATGGTGGAATTATGGCTCTCGCACTTGCCTCGCAATGGTCTGTCTCTCTTTATAAAACTTTCATGATTAGTTTAGAGAAATTTTAGGAGATGTCACCTAATGTTGTGAGCTATTCAATCCCAAGCACTACTTCATAATCATTGATAGGTAGGACGAAGAAATTGACTACCACTTCTTGGTCTTGTAAGAGCAATTTTACCCGTGAGCACCGTTGGTCGCAATTAAGGATTCGGCCGTCGGTGACCTTTACGTCAAACTTGTTGCAACCTTCGATTTAAAGCACCATATGTGTAACAACCTTGCTATTGAGGAAGTTATTTATGCTGCCTGTATCGATGAGAATGGTGATCGATTACTGTTTAAGAAGTCCTCTAACGTCCATGGTCTGTGAGTTAGAGTAGTTAGCCAATGCGTGCACTATGTAATCGGTTAGTTAAGGCTCTTCCTCTATGGGTTCATCTTCGGGTTTGAGGCTTTCTTCAGAAAGTTCACTATCCTCATCCTCTACTAGTTCAATCATAAAGAGTCGGCCTTTTTGTAGCAATGTTCTTGACTCCATGGTTTATCACAATACCAACACAACCCCTTGGCCGATCATTTACGAAGCTCGTCTCTTGTTAATTTTTTTGGTATTAGGGCTCGGATGGCAGCAGAGGGGGCTGAAGTCTTCGGCATGGCTAGTTGGGGAGTGACCCTTGTCCTTTATACTTCATGGTCCAATTATTCTTCCTAGATTCTTGTGAAGGAGATTGCCGTCATAGGAGTGTACGGTTGCCGCGCCTTTACTTCTCCTCGAATCTCCGGCTTTAGGCCCTCGATAAAAATCCCTAAAGGTTGCTTTTCAGACCAATCCATTAGTTTGGTTAGATAAATATTCAAACTTTGTTTGGTATGTGTGTATTGTAGAGGTTTGTCAAATTTTCACCAATGTCTATCGATATTGTCGAAATCGATTGGTCCGAAGCGATTTAATAGTCCTTCCTTGAATCGCTGCCAAGAGAGACTTATATAGATGTGCTCATACCAATTAAACCACTGGATAACATCTCCCTTGAGGTGGATGGCAACAATCTCCACCCTTGTAGCATCAATGATTCGGTAGAACCGAAAATAGTATTCCGCATATGCGATCCATCTGATTGGGTCTTCTTCCTATCTGGGGAAGTCAACCTTCATATGTGAAGTGTTTGGATCAAGGATGATGTGGCCATACTCTTAAGGATCGTTTCATCGATCTGAAGTTTTTCCTTATTGTGATTTCTTCGGGCTAGGTGTTCAGCCTATACTAAATTCGGCAAAAAGAGATCACATCTTCTCCTTCATGCGGCTTTCAAAGGCTTCGTGTTAGGATCAAAGCGACACTAAGAGGGTTAGCGCTTATAAAAATTTCATTTAGATTTAAATACTCAATAAAAACTGTATCAAAAATATATTTAAGCGTAAAGATATGTTTAAGCGTAGAGATACATTTAAGCATAGAGATATTTGTAAGAGTGCAAGCAGAGGTAGTAGACAATTAAGCAATGAACATACATAGCAAAGAAGAGGAAGCAAACTCATTTTATAGTGGTTCAGTCCCCTTGACTTATGTCCATTCTTGATTCCTCTTCACTTGAGGCCATCCTTTTCCACTCCTAATCTTTTTCAATGGGCAAAGATCAAACACCCCTCTTATAGATCTATTCTCCTTTTACAGGTTCAGGAGATAACCTTTACAATTCTCTCAGCTCTTCCTTAAATAAAAACTACATAAGAAGAAATGAGGGGGAGCTCTCAAGGTATTACAATAGCTTTTTCACAAGTTTTTTACTCTTGATTCTTGCTCATTCACCAACAAAAAAGGGTGGGGTATTTATAGGTCCCAAATGACTTTAAAAGTGGAGCCAGAAATTAATCTTTAAGTGTTCCCAATGTGCTATTTTCAAAGACTGTGTTCTGGGTGGTTTAGCCGCTTGACAGCCTAGGAGACTACGGTCTAGACGAGGCGAGATTGTGTCTGGGTGGTTCAACTACCCAGTCTGGGTGGTTCAACTCCTTGACACATCTTCGAAGACTATGTCATCTTGGAGACCATGACTTCGAAGACCATGTCTCATCTGAACTTGAGTTACTGAAATGACTTTTATAATAAGTCCAAATCAGCTCCAATTAAGCCCTAATGGCCTCTTAATTGAGTTAGTAAATAAAAATTAAATCTCATTATGATGCTAACTATGACTCTCAACATACAATCTTTGTTGTCCGATCGTCCCTCGGTGGACTCCCGACATCCTTTCGATAAACCCCGGGTGAGCTCTCAATTTCCTTCGGTGAACTCCCAACGAACTCCCAGCATTTTTTTGGCGAACTCCTAGCTAGCTCTTGACAACCTGTCAACAAACTCCCAATGAACTTCCCGTCAAATTTCTGGTGAGTTCTCGATGAGCTCCCGATTTCCTTCGGCAAACTCCCAACGAACTTCTAACATTCTTTCGGCGAGCACCCTACAACTTGTTGATAAACTCCCGACGAACTTCCCAGTAAACTTTTGGTGAGTTCTCGGTGAACTCCCAACAACATCGTCTAAACCTCAGCCAACCTCTGGCGAACTCTCGGCAAGCTCCCATTGCATCGTCCTAACCTAAGCCCGATGCTCGAACATGACTCTGACCTAACATTTGATTGTACTACCCTTTACTGTCGCAGTTAATCCTGTATCATTTTCTTTAACACATAATTTAGATCATAAAACTCATTAATTGATTTTATCATCAAAATATGAGATTCAATAATCTCCCCCTTTTTGATGATGACAACAATTGATGATGGAATTAACCTTAACTCCCCCTTTGTATATGTCATAGGATAAATACAACAAACTTGAATTCAAAAGAACGTATCACTTTTGAATTCAAGTATAGTATTTTTCATAATTTAACCATTCATGATATCATATATTATAAAAATTTCAAAGTATTCATTTTCTTGGTATCACAGAAAAATTTCAATCATTATATTCACAACATAACTATGTCATCAATTATGATATAACATTCATTTTAACTATTTCAAAGATGTCAAAATATCTCTCTTATATCATCAATTATGTCATTTCTCACTCTTTGATGCTTAATTCATATTTGAACATTTATCACAAATATCTATCATTTAGATATTTATAATTTTTAAATATTTATAAAAAATATTTAAATATATCATTTATCAATATACTATCTCTCCCCCTTTTGTCATCAAAAAGAGAAATGTTCAACATAACTTTTCTAAACAATTATTCAAAACAAATATTTATTATATGATAAAAATTTCAAACATAATATTTATCATATGTCATCAATCATGTTGTTTCTCTTTATTATCAAAAAGAAGAAATATTCACCATATATTAAAATACTAAGTGTTTAATATATATGTCAACACATTTATCATAAATATTCATTACATAGAGAAAGAAATCTAGTCTATTCTCCCCCTTAGTAAAAAAAATAGAGTTTAATCCAATTCATATCAAATAGTTTTCTTCCCCTTTGTAAATAAAATAGAAGAAAAAGAAGAGGAGGGGGTGTCAAAGATCAAAAAATCAAATATCCAAAAACAAAATAAATTATTAAGAGGGGGGATACATTTAAAAATATTCATAAATCCAAAAATTAAAATATTGAAAGAGACCTTGTGAGTCTTATCACAAGAGAATTTTGACTTATATTTCTTTTTTCTTTTATAAATGTCAAGAAGAAAGAATCAAGTGAAACCATTTCAAAGGATAGCTCAAAAAAGTTAAGAAATCTGAGAAAATTATAAGAACTACTCATATCATCTCATGTAAATATCAAGAAATCCTCAAAGTCATGATAGCAAATCATGCATTTATTAGGTTTTTCATATCTAATTTTCTTCAAGCAAATTGTTCCTCATTTAATAATTTTATTGTAAGCTCCTTGGTCATTGTAAATAATGAAAATGAGTCATAGGAGAGTAAATAATCTTGATTCGTTCAAGGTAAATCTTAATACATATAATTTATTCAAATAATTCTTTTTAATAAAATGGAAGAATGATCTTAATTAAAAATCTCAAATTATAGTTGTTAAGATCATAAATCTTTTTTTATTTTAAAAAAGAAATCATAGAGGTTATGTTCAAGTGTAGAGATGCATTTAAGTATAGAGATGCATTTAAGCATAGAGATATGTTAAAGTGTAGAGATATTTGCAAGAGTGCAAGCAAAGGTAGTAGACAATTAAACATTGAACATAAAGAGCAAAGAAGATGAAATAAATCGATTTTATAGTGGTTTGGTCCCCTTGACTTACGTCCACTCCCGATTCCTCTTCACTTGAGGACATCGACTTTCACTCCTAATCTTTTGCAATGGGCAAAAATCAAACACCCCTTTTACAACTCTATTCTCCTTTTACGGGTTCAGGAGATAATCTTTACAATTCTCTCAGCTCTCCCTTAAATAAAAACTACATAAAAAGAAATGAGGTGAGCTCTCAAGGGACTACAACAACGTTGTCACAAGATTTTTACTCTTAACTCTTGCTCATTCACCAGCAAGAAAGGGAGGGGTATTTATAGGCCCCAAATGACTTCAAAAGTTGAGTCAAAAATTAATTTTTAAGTGTTCTCGAGGTACTAGTCTTGAAGATTGTGTTCTGGGCGGTTCAACCGACTAACAGTCTAGGAGACTATATTCTGGGCTGTTCAGCCGCCTGACAATCTGGAAAACTATGTTTGGGCGGTTCAACCGCTTGACAAACCTTCGAAGACTGTGTCATCTTGGAGACCATGTCTTCGAAGATCGTGTTTCATCTGACCTTGGGTTACTAACATGACTTTTATAATAAATCTAAATCAGCTCCAATTAAGGCCTAATGGCCTCTTAATTGAGTTAGTAAAAACTAACTCTCATTATGATGCTAACTATGACTCTCAATACACAATCTTCATTGTCCGATCGTCTCTCGATGAACTCCCAGTATCCTTTCAATGAACCCTCGTGAGCTCCTGATTTCCTTTGGCGAACTTCTAGCATTCTTCCAACGAACTCCCGGCGAGCTCTCGACAACCTGTCGGTGAACTCCTGACGAACTTCCTGGCAAACTTCTGGTGAGTTCTTAACAAGTTCTCAATTTCCTTTAGTAAACTTCTAACGAACTTCCAGCATTCTTCCAGTGAACACGAGGCAAGCTCTCGATAACCTGTCGGTGAACTCCCGACAAACTTCTTAACAAACTTCTGGTGAGTTCTCGATAAGCTCCTGACAACATCGTCTGAACCTTAGCCAACCTCCAACGAACTCTCAATGAGTTCCTATTATGTTATCTAAACTCAGCCCAATGCTCGAACTTGACTCTGACCCAACATCTGATTGTACTGCCCTTTACTATCGTAGTTAATCCTGTATCATTTTCTTTAACACACAAGTTATATCATAAAACCCATCAATTGATTTCATCATCAAAATTTGAGATTCAACACTTCGAACTTGGCATTGATGGCCTCCTCTGATGCCATAGTGTAGACTCTAGATTTGTAATATTAAGATCCTTTTTCTATTTTATGGTTAGTGGCATGAGAATTTTTGGAGACGTGGTGGTCGGTTGGATGGGTGGATCAGGTAGATGGAAGTAGACTATGGATTAGGGCTGATTTGGGTGGTTATTTGGGATCGATTTAGGGTGCAGTTTGGAAGAGTTTTTTAATGAGGATATTAGGATTTGTAGATAAGAGAAAGAGAGTCCAAAAACCTACAAAAGACAGCAACACTCAAATATAATGGAATTCGACAAAGAAAGGTGCTGCGATGTGCTGTCCTATCGAACATATTTTATGGAGGAGAAACAATAAATTCTCGACATAAATTCCAGAGGAAAATTTGAGTAAAATATGCAAAAACCCTCAGTTCAGATGTGGTCAATATCAACAAAACATTTGACAAAATTTTGGCAAAGTAACGGTAGGAGATTCGGGTAAAAGATGGAAGATAGATCCTTCATCATAAAATTCCAACACTGCGTGATGATAAATTAAGGCACAATAAAATCAGTTTAAGAAGAAATTTTTTCTAAAGATCAATCTTAGATGGAAGCTAAGATGATCTATGAAATTGTATAAAAAATTCGGCCAAAAAAGAGAGGTAATAAACCAGCTTCAAGAGGCAAATAAGCGGTTGAAAATTTTTGCAGTGTTTCACCTTTGCAACATTAATAACATTTGCGATGGTCAAAATTTATAGTGGATAAAATATAGAGAATCTTTACAATGTGTAAGGTAAAGGATTTTACAATATTAAAGAGGAGTAAGTGATAAAAATATACCAGATCTCTAAATTATACGCAGGGGGCAGCGACAGACTGATTTGATCTGCGGTTGGGGTAGAAGGTGGAGGTGCATGTCGCAGTAATTATGGAAATTACTTAGGAAGGTGAGGACAATTGAGATGGCTATAGGGACAGTAGGAATGCTACTCTAGTACTAGATGATAGAACCCTAAAAGGAGCCCTACAGATTTTGATATCTGGCGGGGATCAACCCTTGGAATGCTATAGGGGTTCCTCCCTCCTAGAACTCGGTACAAGGCTGAATAAAAGATTAATCTTGCTTGATAAAAGAGCGGGCACAACTACACATTATATAGGATTCTAAACTCTAGCCCATGGGGTACTTACCTAAGTAAAATTATCCCTTTGTCCTTTCTATAGTTGACCTGCCTTAATAGGAACAAGGGGCGGCTAGGTTGGCTCTATAACCGACCTAAGCAGGGGGAAACCTTAGCCGACTAGCCTAGTAAAGGGGGCAATGACCACTAAGCCCTAAAGCCCCAATAAAACCTAGCCACACTTCTTTATAGGATAGAAGTGGCTAGGTGGGGTTTTATTACAATCTCACAGGGTTTTATTGATTACTTCTAGGGTGATTAGGACTCAACCCTACTGAAGTCCTATCAACCACCTATAGGCAGTGTGCTTTGGTGGTGCTACCGCCAGTCTAACAAAGCTACCATTGGCACACTACTTTCAGCTTATTTCAAGCTTCAAATCAACAATTTAAGCTTCAATATAATAGTCTAATAGTGCTAACATTTAACCAACATAATATTCAAGTCAACATTCAATATTCCAGCCAATAATATTCAAGCTATTATTAGGAGTTGGAGTCTTTCACTAGAGAAGAGTCCAAATGAAGAGGGCGTTGAACCTCGAATTTTGATAATAAAATTAATTAATGAGTTATAAATCTAACATGGATTGTTAGAGTTGATTGATGCATGATTAATTACGACATAAGGATTATAACAATCAGGATTGACTAAAGTCAAGTCCATGTATCGAGTTGATGTGGTTGGGAACTCACTAGGAGTGCATCGAAAGCTCACCAAGGGCATCGAGAGCTTGACAGGATGATGCAAGGGAGTTCACCAGAAGAAGATCGAGACTCGCCGAAAGATTGTTGGGGTAGCTGAAAAGTTTATTGGGAGTTGGAATAGTCTTGTAATGGATGTTTTGACAATTATGATTGTATTTAATTAAATTATAATTAGTATCATTTAGGTCTAACTATAATAGGAGCAATAGAGTTACAACTAGATGATGGCCCAAGATCAAGCTTAGGCATCGGGCCGGGTTCGGACAATATGGTGGGATCTTGTCGGGAGTTCGCTAAGAAATTCGCCAAAGGGATCGGGAAGCTCGTTAGGAACATGAAGGGAGATCACTGGAAGAAGATCGGAGAACTTGCTATAAGAATGCCGAAGGCTACCGGATTGGCAGAAGTTGGGTCTAAATTAAGCTTATGATCATTAAGTGTTATAATCATTGAGTCTCAGTTAGAAGTAAGTCCTAATTTAGTTTGATTTAGACGACATTCAAATCAACTCAATAAGGCAACCGGATCCACTATTGGGTTTGGTTGAGCTCAATTAGTTGACCAAGGAGCTGGTCAACATAAAGTCAAAGTCAGAATTCGAAATGTGGAGGGAACCACTTTTGCGAAGAATCCGACAAGTAAACCGTCAGTAAACGATGGTTGGATTGCCCATACCATAGAATTCGAGTGGTGGCCAGTAGCTTTCGATGAGAAAATTACCTAAGTGGTGGTTAAACCACCCGTACCATAAAATGCAAGTGGCGGCTAGCGACTGACAATGGGTAAACCACCTGTACCCGATTTTTCTAGGTATGTTTGATTTTTGGCTCTAAATTTCTGAAGTCACTTGGGATTTGTAAATACCCCAAGTATTCTTACATTCACTACAACTCTTTTGGGCAATTAAATTCTGTAAAAAAAATTTTTAAGTGATTTGTAAGAAAAGGAAAATGGAAGGGAGAAAGCTTAGAGATATAAATTTTTTCTGAAGTCTCCTTGTAAGCAAGTGTAAGGGTTTAATCTTCACCTAAAGAAGATTGCTAGTGGGCACCGGTATGTAGAAGGAGGACTCAGAAGTGGACATAGGCCTTTGGCATCGAACCACTATATAAATTGTGAGTTGTTATTTGCTTTCATTGCTTACATATTTATTGTATTGATGCTTCCAATTTAACTCAAATCTTTGAAATCAAAGTTTTCAAGACAAGTTCTTTCCTTTAAATATTGATTATTTTTTAATTTTCTTATTAACTTTGTAATTTTCTTTTAATCACTCACTCATTTCACTAAGAACGAAAAGCTTCGGATTTCCTATCTTGGTATAATAAAGAAGATTTTATTTAGAAAAAATATTTACACTTGCACTAATTCAATCAACCCCTGCACCCCCCCCTCTTAGTGTCAATTGATCCTAATAATTGGTATTAGAGCTTCGATTTTTCTCATTTGGTTTAACACCCAAGAGAAATGTCTCTTATTGGCTTTCAAGAAGGTTTTTCTATCGTTCATCCTCTCATGTTCAATGGGATAGACTACACTTATTGGAAAACTCGGATAAGAGTTTTCTTACATTCTTTAGACTTTGATTTATGGACTATTATGGAAAATGGATTTGAAAAGTCTTCTCTTGCAATGAATAATTAGAATGATTTGGAGAAGAAGACTTTCCCTTTAAATGCAAAGGCTATGAATGTCTTGCTTTATGCTCTTGATAAGAATGAGTTTAATCATGTTTCCGCTTGTGATTCGGCTTTAGATATTTGGAATACCTTGAAAATCACACATGAAAGCATAATTAATATAAATAAATCAATAAATGAAAATACTTCTAAAAATGAACAAGAAGAACACCTTCCTAAGAACCAAAAGGAATGTAAACCGAGAAGAACATATGACTCATCGAGTTAAATCTCGAGTGATGAGAACCTTGGACATGAACTTTTGACAAATGAATTGGAAAAATTAACAAACTTGAACCTTAAAAATAATATAAAGATGAACAAAACCTCTTGCTATGAACGTAAGAAACCGAGGAACTCCAAACATCAAATGCACATCCAAGAAGTGGAGAACCTTGCTCTTATGGCTATCAACGATGAGGTTAGTGAACCTTTAAATATTTTATTTTCAGAATTATGTTTCATTACTTGTTTGATAAGTTTAAAAAATTTAGCAAGTCTTTTAAATTACTTAAAGTTGATCATGATTTGTTAGTTTAAAGACTTGATGAAATGCATGATTCCTTAGTATCACATAAGCCATATTCTAAGTGTGATATGCTAGATAATATTAAAGAGTAAAATTGCATGCTTAAAACAACATTGAGAAATTTGAGATAGGGAACAAATCTCTAAATATGATCCTTGTTAATAAGGGTCATATTAATAATAGAAATGACATAAGTTTTATTGGTAATGTTAAACAAAAGTCAACCATCTTTGTAAAAGGATCTACATTAAATGTACCACAAAAAATCATGTGTAATTTTTGTGTAAATTAAGACATAAGGCAAACAAATGCCTATTTAGATAATATAATTCGCACCAACTTGTTTGGGTTCCAAAGAAAACTTTACACAATAAAAACTAATTAGAAAAGAAAGACAAAGCTCTTTATGAAGGACCCAATATAAAATTGGTACCTAAATCAAATATATCTTTCTTGTAAGTTTGTATCAAAATTAAAGCTAGAAGCCCCAAATAATGTTTTAGATGTCAATATAATATAACTTGAGATGTAACATTCTTTCAAGCTCACTAGTTTAAATATTAACAAGATTAATTGTTAATAATAAAAATAATTCATCATTATATAATTAATCTTGATGATGCATAGCTAGAGCATGCTAGAATTAGAAAGAAGAAAGTGTAGTTAACTTTAATAAAAGTCATATGTATGAAAGAAAATTTTTGATGATTATTATTGTATTGATGTGTATTAACTTATGTTGATGATGTATCTTGTTTTTTAATATAAAAATCATATACTAAATCATCTTTTTTAAAAAAAATTTCTTGATAACATGATAGAATCTTCCAACATGCAAAAATCATTGGATTTAAAATAAACCAAGGCTTTTGTTTGAAAATGTTTTTGCAATGATCTTAATGAAATTTCATTTTTGACACTAAATGTCATAGCATCCTTGAAATAAATTTCAAAAGAATGATAATTCTTCTTGAAAGAATATTAATCCCATGAATCCTTCAACAAAGATAAAATGATACATTTATTGTTAAATATGTTTAACTACAAAAATAAATAGAAAACTTTAGCTATTTTCGTTTGGAAAAACAATCTATGATGACTTTATTGAAATTTTTAGAAAAATAATTTTTGATGATGATTTTGGATATGTTTTCAAATGATTTTATTTTAAAGAATGGATATATTTAAAGCTATCCAACATTATTGATATTTTGATAACTTAAATCATGACCATGAAATCTTGAAAATTAAAATTTGAGGTTTTTATATAAATCAAGATTGCTTACTTAGATTCCTTCCCTTTATTAAAGAAAAGCTTTCATCCTAATCATGATATTGACTTCTCAATATTTATAATGATATCTATATAAGAATCAATATTCTTCTTATTTGATCTCTTGAAATTTCAAAAGCTTTGAAATTACATCTAGGAAGAAATATGTCAAAATAAATCATGTTCTTAGCATTTATAATTTGATAATAATATTCTTCATAAAATGATTACTTATGACTTTCTTCTTAGTATAACTTATCACTAAAATTAATATTTCTTAAATTTATGATAAGTTGAAAATTGAAAGAGATATATATTATCATGAATATTTTCTTAATTTTTTGACTTTGACTTATATGTTATGGGAATCACGTTATTGATCTCTTTAATTTTCTCTTTTAAATAAAAAGGAGATTTATGATCTTAACAATAATAATTGAAATTTTTATCAAGATTATTCTTGTTTTTAATTAAAAAGATTTGTCTTGGATGAATTGAGATTATCCCATAAGACTCATTTTTATTATTTACAAAAAGTAGAAAGAAACTTATTAAACGAAATCATGTCTTATGATATTCAAAAATTTGATTTTATCTTTAATGACATGATCCCCTTGTACTTTTTGGCATAATTTGAATATGGATGTTAAGAAGAAATTATGCAATCATATTTCTTTTTTACATTAATAAAGGGAGAGATAAAATTGGAAGCAAATTGGATATGATAACAATGAATGAAAAATAATTTACTTAGATGAAAATTTAAAATTTTAAATTATCTAAATACATACAAAATGCATAATTCACTATTTGAGCTTAGTCTACTATCATGTTTTCTTTTGGAATTCATGATGATTATTATCAAGATTACATGAGATGATTTTAAATACTTGAGTAGCTCTTAAACTTTTGAATCTCCTTGAATATCTTGAAATTTTGAGCTTAATTTTGAAATTCATATCTATAAAATTTATATCTTTAAAATTGAGTATTTTTGTGATATGGTATTTTTCATTTCTCTATCTTGATTCTACATTCTTATTCACACAAAGTGGAGAAAAAAAATTATTAGCATTTCAAGAGACCAATAAGTCTATTAATTTTATTTTGAATCTTTTGAAAATGATTTTGATAATTCTAAAATTAAATGAGTTCTTTACCTATATTATGATTTTGATTCCTTGGAATTATAACTTAAAATCTTTAATAAATCAAATCTCTTATGTCTTCTCATATTATTTAAAATGAGATTTTTGCATAAATCATGATCTTGACAACTTGAGAATTATTATGTATGAATTAAGATATTCTATGATTTGTTCTTTGATATTTATAATTTGTTTTCATAAATTGAATATCTCATCACTATGTTAATTGTTCTTAATATATTTCATGTGATAATTGGTATATTTCTCGATATATTTATTGAAAAATGATGTAATGGAAAGAATTTTACACTATTCTAGCCATCCCTTCTTGTTGACAATGACAAAGGAGGAGCAAAACTTGTTAGCTAGAAAAATGCAAAGCAAGCAAATATTTGCTAGCTTGCACTTCTCAAAAAAGAAGAATGAATTTACTAGCTTTCATATTTTAAAGTAATTGTTAAGCTTTCATATATCAAAAACTTACTAATTACACTTCTCCTTTTGTTGATGACAGAAAGGGAGAAGGTATAATGATGTAAAATCATGTATGATGATTATTCATGTAATGATGATTTTAAAAATCTATATAAAGATAATGATTTGTTATTGTTCAGATTTACTTGCTATATTTACTTAAAATTTATATGAGAAAAATTTGTTGAGCTCATATTGAAAACTATATATATACAAGATTGAGATTAAGACCTAGAAATGCTAAATCATGAAAATATATAAATTGCTAATATAGATTTCATGAAATGAAGCTTTTTTATGATAATATTTCTTGAAACTTTCTCCATGATTTTATCTTATTGTTTTCAAAAAAGAGGAGAGAAAATTACATGAAGAGGTGCCACATTTGAAAATTAAAAGAGATGACTTTTGCTATATTTGAAATACATAAGTAGTCTTTAAATCTGTTGAACTTTTGAGTTCATCTTATTATTGCTTTTAAAATTTATTAGGAGCTCTTCTCTATGAAGAAATGATTCAACAATAACTCCCTTATTTCTCTCCTTATTAAAGGGGAGGGAATATTTTATAATGCATATACTAAGGGGTAGTAATGCCATTATGTGCTTTGAAATTATTAACTATATTTTACCTTTTTGTTGATGACAAAGGGGGAGAAATATATGTTGATGACACATGATACTAATTAATGAATACATTGATAACATATGATCTTGCTGAAAAATATGGATATCTTGATATGGATATGGATTGATATATCTTGGATTTAGATATGAGTGCAAATTTCTTTTTTACTCATGATTTGATATCTTGAATATGCAAATTTATGTTAAAATTTGCATAGAATGTTGATTGCTTGAATTTAAGAGTGTATGATTCTCTTAAATTTAAGTGGTATAGATTTAGGGGGAGTTAGGATTAACTCCTGTCATCAATTGATTGTCATCATCAAAAAGGGGGAGATTGTTGAATCTTGAATTTTAATGATAAAATTAATTGATGGGTTATAAATCTAACATGGAATGTTAGAGTTGATTGATACTAGATTAATTACGATAAAAAGATTGTTACAATAAGGATTTGCCATAGTCAAGTCCATGCATCAAGTTAATATGGTTGGGAACTCACCAGGAGTGCGTCGGAAACTCGTCGAGGGTATCAGAGTTTTGCCAGGATAATGCAAGGGAGTTCGCCAGAAGAAGACTGAGACTCACCAGAAGATTATCGAGGATAGCCGAAAAGCTTGTCGGGAGTTAGAATGGTCATATAATATATGTTTTGAAAATTATAATTATATATAATTAAGTCATAATTAGCATCGTGTAGGTCTAACTATGACAGGAGCAATGGAGTTACAACCAGATGATGGGCCAAGATCAAACTTAGGCATCGGGTCGAGTTTGGACGATGCGATGGGATTTCACCGGGAGTTCGCTAGGAGATTGACCGAAGGGATTGGGAAGCTCATTGGGAATATAAAGGGAGATCACCAAATGAAGACCAGAGGACATACCACAAGAATGTCGAAGGCTACTGGATTGACGAAAGTTAGGACTAAATTAAGCTTATGATCATTAAGTGTTGCAAGCGTTGAGTCTTAGTTATAAGTAAATCCTAATTAAGTTTGATGAAATTTAAATCAACTCAATAAGGTAATAGGATCCACTACTAGGTTTGGTTGAGCTCAATCAGTTGACCAAGGAGTTGGTCAACATAAAGTCAAAGCCAAAATTCGAAAATGGAGGGTACTACTTTTGCGAAGAATCTGGCGGGTAAACCACCACTGAACGACTATTGGACCACCCGTACCACAGAATCCAGGTGGCGACTAGTAGCTTTCGGTGGGTAAACAACCTAGGTTACGATTTAACCGCCCATACCACTAAATGTAGGTGGCGGCTAGTGGCTGACGATAGGTAAACCACCCAAGACGGTGGGTAAATCGCTCATACCCAATTTTTCTGGGTATGTTTGATTTTTGGCTCCAAATTTCTTAAGCCACTTGGGGTCTATAAATACCCCAAGTATTCTTGCATTTACTACAACTCTTTTGGGTAATTAAATTCTGTGAAAAAGAAATTGTCAGTGATTTGTAAGAAAAAGAAAAGGGAAGGGAGAAAGCTTATAGATAGAAATTTTTTCTTAAGTCTCCCTTGTAAGCAAGTGTAAGGGTTTGATCTTCACCCAAAGAAGATTGCTAGTGGACGTCGGTGTGCCTCAAGAAGGAGGACTCGGAAGTGGACGTAGGCCTTTGGCGTCGAACCATTATAAAAATTATGAGTGGTTCTTTGATTTCATTGCTCACATATTTGTTGTATTGATGCTTCTGATTTAACTCAATTCTTTGAAAGCAAAGTTTTCAAGATAAGTTTTTTCCTTCAAACGTTGCTTATTTTTTCGATTTCCTTATTAACTTAGCAAAAGCTTCAGATTTCCTATCTTGGTTTAATCGAAAAGATTTCATTTAGAAATAATATTTACACTTGTGCTAATTAAACACCCACCAAACCAACCCACCCCAGTGCCAATTAATCCTAACAGAGGGAGTCTTCTAGCTGCCCCCTCCTCTTTAGAGAGGTTGGCTAGGGTAGAGGTGGAGAGTTCTATTTAGCTAGGACTCTCTTCCCTTGATTGAATAAGAGTCTCCTATAGTCGTTGGCCACCAAGTTGTCTAGGGGTTAGGAGTTGAGGGAGAGAGGAGTCTTGGTTTAGTAGGAGACTTGGTTTAATTAAGGAAGGAGTCATATTAAGAGTTAAGGTTTTGAGTCCCTATATAAACTCATGTAGCCAATACTATTTTATCATCAATAGATAAAATTCCTTTTAGTCATTGTGAAGAAAACCTTAGAGGAGGGAACCCCTATAGAGTTCCAGGAGACCGATCCCCTATAGAGATCAACCCCAAGCTTAGAATCCGTAAGGGTTCTAACACCTAGTAACGAAGCAGCGTTCTTGGCGTATCACTGCCCTTCCTCAGCCACCTATTGTCCTTCTACAGCCACCCAAGCTATTCTTATAATTACTTAGGTCATTGCTAAATTATGTCGTCATCTCCACTATCGCAGATCATTCTTCAATCTCCCCAAAAAAATTGCATCAGGTTCTAGTAAATCTACCTTATTACTACTGCAATTTAGTTATCCTCAAATCAAAAAATTGAAAAAGTATTAATCTATTATGTTGCACAACTCTTTGTTATAAAGTTACCATCTTTACGATGAAAGTTACGCTACAGAATTCAGCAGCATACTACTGCCTTGTTTTGATCTTGCTGCTATTAATTTGCTGCTCAATCTTCTATGTGTTTTTTATGATGGCTTTGGCATTTCTTAATAGTGGATTTTCTTTTACTTTTATGTAAAAATTACTGATATAAACTGTTGATCTTTTATGTCCAAACTGATGCACTTTAGACGTAAAAATCTACCGCAGTAACTTCTCGTATTCCTTGATCTTGTCGAATTCTTTGCTGTCGTATTCTCTCATGAATTTTTTGTCTACATTACTTTCTCTTACAAGTGGATTTCCATTAAGTTTTACTCGAATCCTTGTTATGAATTACTAAAAAAAATTACATCTATACTGTCGAAATTTTTTAATCAAAAATTATGTCGTTGTACCTTTTGTCATTTTTCTTCCCATAACCCACCAAAACCCTACCAATCTTGCCGCCAAGAATCATATCATCTTTAGGCCATCCCTCCAGCTTAAGACATAGCCATCGTAGCCTATTTTCATAATCCATAGCCAACCCTAACAGTCACAAAAATCGTAAGTTATTAACCTTAAATCGCAACCTTGATCCATCACCCTTTTGGCCACCAATCCCTACCAAAACAGTTGCTGCCATCAATAGCAATCCTAAGCCACCATTTAACCTAAACCTCTATCACAAAACTCTCCTTACAGACTCTACAATAGTCCTAAATTGCAAAATCAACATCACTATTTTTGATGAAAAATTTTGCTACACTACCTTCAGTACTACTTGTTGCATCCACACCCGATCCCTACCAAATAGTTATAAGGGTTTGATCTTTACCCAAAGAAGATTGATAGCGGATGTCAGTGGGCCTCAGAGAAGAGGACTCGGAAGTGGATGTATGCCAGGTTAAGGCTGAACCATTATAACTGTGAGTGTCTTTATTTGCTTTATTTTTTACTCTTTATTGCTCTCAATTTGCTTATAGTAAAATTGAGCTTCAATCTCTCTACTCCTTTCAAATTGGTTTTAAATTGTTTTTGTCGAAATATAAAAAGAAGCTTATGTTTTTCCTTCTTCACTTTCCGAAAGCAAAGGTTGTTAAACGAGTATAATTAATTTGAATATTCATTCGATAAAGCTTGTATCGAAAAAATGTTTAAACTTGAAAACATTAGTAGGATTGTAATGAGCAAGTAAAGCAATTTACAAAGTAATTAAATAGCAAAGAAGAGAAGGCACACCAGATTCATAGTGGTTCGATCCATATGACTTACTCTACTCCCGATTCCTCTTCACTCGAGGCCACCGGCTTTCGCTATTAATCTTTTTCCAACGAACAAAGATTAACCATCCTTTACAACTCTTTCTCCTTTTCTCAGGCTCAGGAGAGAACCTTTACAACCCTTTACAAATAATCCCTCATAAACTCCCTTAGAACAATAATATCTAAGCTTCTAGAGAAGGGAACTCAACTTTCTAATAGGGTTGTCTCACTATAAACCTCAAGTTAATAATCTCAGTTCTTGCTATTCCAAGCAAGAATATGTAGGGTATTTATAGACCCCAAATAGCATCAAATATTTTAGCCAAAGTTTAAATCCCTGAGTTTTCGGGCTATTGGCAGTACCACCATCGGCATCGGGTGGTACCACCATCGGATAGAGGTCGAGAATCTAAGCTCTAGCAATATCTGTCGACCTATGCCCTTGACGCACCAACAAAAGAAGAATCTCAACATCAAAGATCTGTAATCCTACACCATGGCATTAGATGACATGATCGATGCAAAACTTGAAGCCATGAGACTCACATAGAGGACAAGTTGTGTGTGCTCTTCAAAGAATTCAGATTGGGCCGATGAAGGAGCCCAAAAATATCTCAGTGCGAGGAAAATTTAGATCATAAGCAGAACCTAATGGAGAAAGGAGATCAAGTGATGGACTCCTCATGCTCATGTATGAGGGTGGACTTCCCTAGATATGAAGATAGAGACACGATCGGGTGGATCATGCGCATGGAACGATATTTCGGCTATTACCTCGGGATGCATCCATGTGCAACATCACTATAATACATCTTGAAGGAGATGTGATCCAGTGGTATGAATGATTCGAGCACATTCATGGAGTTCCTATATAGAGGCAATTCAAAAGTGAGTTGTCGATCCACTTTAGACTGACGGAGTACGAGATCGCGAATGGCCAACTCACAAAGATTCACCAAACCTCAATCGTGTAAGAATATCAAACCAGGTTTGAGTGTCTTTTAAATTAAACTCAGGATTAGTCTAAAAAGTAGTAGTTAGGGATGTTCATTGAAGGATTAAAATCGAAAACTAGATACGAAGTCAAGGTGCGACAACCATATACACATTGAGGGCTGCCATCTCCTTCGCTCGCATCCATAAGGAATGACTGAACAACGATGCCCAAAGGACCAAGATCATGAATCGACTAGCAACCCTCAAGCCTTTAGCCTCCCCTGCTATCAACTGAACCTCTCAGCCCAAGGAACTTACCCAAGAAGAATTCTGAGAAAGATCGATGAAAGGGCTATGTTGGTACTATGACGAACCATGGAGTAAAGATCATCGCTACAAAAGGGGAAATCTTTTAGTGATTGAACCGATTAAGGATCCAAAACCTAAGGACAAAGATCCCGAACCTGAGAAGGAAGATACAGAGGAAGAACCACAATCAGCCATCAACACCATACATGTCCTAGCCAGCTACGCCAACCCATAATCCATGAAGGTCGACGAATTCCTCGAACACCAGCCAATCACCATTCCTACCGACACTAGAAGGACCAATAATTTCATGGACAACAAGGTTGCTGCCTAATTAACTCTCTAAATTGAAGATTGTAGCAGGTTTGATGTAAAAATTAAAGATGGTTGATTCCTTAACTGCAACAAAAATTGCCCGAGGTGAAACTAGTTTTGTAGGGCCAAGAAATCACCACGGACTTCTTCCTCCTACCACTTGATGATTATTAAATAGTGTTCAGCATCGAATGATTTTCCACTATAGGTGATGTTTCCTAAAAATTTTTTAAATTAGTCATGAAATTTTTCAGCCACGAAAAAAAGTGATCCTATAAGGAAAGCGTGGAGGCAAGGTATTAAATTTTTCTATGCAACGCATGGAGAGGGTTGTGCTACACAAATCACATATTAGCTTCCTAATACAACTTCAAGGACTACAAATAGAGGAACTAATGATGAATGAAGATCCTGTTAGGATCAAAGCGGCACTAAGATGAGGGAGGGGGTGAATTAGTGCTGATGAGAAATCTTTGTCGATTTGAAAATTTTGCTCAATGAAAATTGTATCAAAAATGCGTCTAAGTGTAGAGATGTTTGTAATAGTGCAAGCAAACATAATAGATAGTTAAATAACAGAGCAATAAAGTTAAAGAGCAAAGAAGATGAAGCAAATCGATTTTATAGTGGTTCGGTCTCGTGACCTAAGTCCACTTCCCAATTCCTCCTCTGTTAATAATCTTTCTTTAATGGGTGAAGATCAAGTACCCTCTTACAACTCTATTCTTCTTTTACATATTTAGGAGATAACATTTTCAAGACTCAAAGCTCTCCCTTAAACAAAAAACTACACAAGACGAAATGAGGAGAAGCTCTCAATTACAATAGTGTTTTCACAAGATTTTTGCTCTTAATTACTTGTATACCTTAGGCAAGAAAGGGTGGGATATATATAGGCCCCAAATGGCTTCAAAAGTGGAGCCAAAAATTAATTTTTAAGTGATCCTGAGGTGCTAGCCTTGAAGACTGCTTTTGGGTGGTTCAATCACCTGACACGGTCTGGGAGACTGTGTTCTGGGTGGTTCAGCCACCTGACAGTCTGGGAGACTGTGTCTGGGTAGTTCAACCACCTAGTCTATAGGTAATTCAACCGCATGACATGCCTTCAAAGACTATGTCATCTTAGAAACCGTGTCTTTGAAGACCATGCCTTAACTGACCTTGGGTTACTAAAATGACTTTTATAATAAGTCTAAATTAATCTCAATTAAGATCTAATGGCCTCTTAATTGAGTTAGTAAAACTAACTCTTATTATGATGCTAACTATGACACTCAACGTATAATCTTCATTGTCTGATCGTCTTTTCAGCAAACTCCCAGCATCTTTCTGTTGAACCCCCAGCGAGCTCCCGATTTACTTTGGTGAACTCCCAATTAACTTCCAGCATTCTTTCGGTGAACTCTCGGTGAGCTCCTGACAACTTATTAGTGAACTCCCGATGAATTTCTTGGCATTCTTCCAGCGAACTCCTGGCGAGTTCCCGACAACCTGTCTGCGAGCTCCCGACAACCTGTCTGCGAGCTCCCGACAACCTATCGGTGAACTCCCAACAAACTTTCTGGCAAACCTCTGGTGAGCTCTCGGTGAGTTCTCGATAACATTATCTAAACATCGGTCGACCTCTAAAGAACTCTCGATGAGCTCCTACTATGTCGTTCGAACCTTGGCCCAATGCTCGAACCTGACTCCAGCCCAACATTTGATTATAACGCTATTTTACTATCATAGTTAATCCTGTATCACTTTATTTAGCACACTTATTAGATCATAAAACTCATCAATTGATTCATCATCAAAATCCAAGATTCAACAATCTCCCCCTTTTGATAATGACAATCAATTGATGACGGAGTTAACTTTAACTCCCCCTATGTATATGCTATTGGATAAGTACAACAAACTTAAATTCAAAAGAACTTATCACTTTTGAATTCAAATATAGTATTTTTATAATTTAACCATTCATGATACCATACATATAAAATTTTTAAACATTCATCTTCTTAGTATCACAAGATAAATAATGTCAATTGATATGTTTCACATAATAAATATTTTAAACATTCATTTTATATCAAAAATCATACATAATAAAATTTTTAGAGTAATCATCTTTTTTTTGTATCATATAAATATTTCAAAGATTTCATAATACACATTTATCTTACATCATCAATTATATCATTTCTCCCCCTTTGTCATCAACAAAAAGGAGATATGTTCAATTCATATGTGAGCATTTATCATAAATATCCATCATTTGAATGTTTATCATTTTTGAATATTTATCAATAAGGAGAAATGTTCAATATACATTTTCAAATTAATTGTTCAAAACAAATATTCATTATATGATAAAATTTCAAACACAACATTTATCATATGTCATCAATCATGTTGTTTTTCCCCTTTGTTATCAAAAAGAAGAAATATTCATCACATATTTGAATACTAAGTGTTCAATATATATGTCAACACATTTATCATAAATATTCATTACACAAAGAAAGAACTCTATGCCATTTCTCCCCCTTTTTGTAAACAAAAGGTAGAATCATTGAGGGGTTCTGAAAACATCATATTAAAAATACTCAATTTTATAGATGTAAATTTTATAGATATAAATTCCAAAATTACGGGCTACCCATGCAATTTAGTTCGTCTTATGTAAATTTCAAGTAATGAAGTAAATCAATCAAATCATGCATTTTGAAGATTATGTCATGTAAATTTTGATAATGAGCATCAAGAATTCCAAAGAAAATATGAGAGTAAATCAAGCTCAAAATGTTATATTTGTATGCATTTGGAAAGTTCTAAGTTTTTTTAAGCAATTGTTCCTTATTCAATGTTCAAATTTTCTTCTAACTAAATTAATTTTGATTCCTCCTCCATTTTATTGTTAACAAGAAATATAATGATTTAATTTTTAATGCATCCATATTTTAAATATAACCATGAGTACAAAGGAATCATGTCATGAAAAATTAAATCATAAGTATCAATATACACTATTTCTTTTAATAAATCTTCTTTTCGATAACAATTTTAAGAAATTAATTGTAAGTAAGATCTATATTCATGAAAATTATCAAGTTACAAATATCGAGAAATTAATATCATGATTTTACAAAATGAGATATGAAAATATAGGATCTCAATTTTCATCTATAATTTAAATCATCAAGATCATTGTTTAGATTCATGTTATAGTTTCAAATAGATAAATTTATGATTTATTTTCTAAACTTACCAAAATCATGATAATAACTTATTCAAGTTCAAATCATCAAAATCGATATTTCAAAAAAATATATCATAAATAGATTCATCAATCTCTTATTGAAATCTTAATAAGATAGAGATTAAAAAATTTACAAAAGAGATGATCACAAATATTATAATAAGATATTTTCAAACATAATCTTTGGTTTATCTTTGATTCAATGATGTTTCTTTGTTAATTGTGTCTAACTCTTTTAGACTTTAGTGAAGAGAGTTGCACTTATGATGTGTATTTCATTTTTTTTTTAAAGCACTAAAAGGAGAAATATAAAAATTTTGTTTAAAGTTTCAATTTAAAAATTATCATCCAATCATAACTTATTTTAACCTACAACTATCATTATAACATTTAAATCATTTTACAAACTTAATCAATAATATAATATTTGAATCATCAAATTATTGTAGTTTAGGAGATTCAACAATAATGTTATCATTTATCTCTTGTTGAAGGATTGATAAGATAAAAATATTTTCAAAAAGAATTATCATATTTTTGAGTTATTTTTAACTTATGAAATTTATTTTAATAATGAAATTTCATCAACATCATTGCAATAAAATATTTTCAAATAAAAACTTCAATTTATTTCAATTCCAATGATTTTTAGAGTGAGTTACCATGCTCATTTCATTCTCATTAAATATATTTTAATTTTCAAAAATACTAGACATGAAGCATGATTTTTTTTCACCTTTTTATAATGTTCTATACTCAAATTATATCATTCAACAATATCTATTTAATCATACAACCCATATTTCAAGTTACTTCTTCAATATTATCAAGGCCATTATAATAATACATTAAAATGATAAAACATCTTTAAAGTAAAAATTCAATTAATCTTCATTCCAACATGTAAACGAGTCTAACTCTTTTCACATAGTGCAAGGATTTGACAAACTCATTTCAAAATTTTTATTTATTTCAAGTTTATCTAATATAACATTCAAATCAATCATTAAATGTCTTTTAAAAATCATGGTTTATTTAGATAGATATTTAGTCATAACCATGATAAAAAAAATAGACTCATACAAAAAGGTTTTTATTTGGATAAATATTTTAGGAGTCAAGAGGGTTATTTTTTATATATATAATACCTTTCAAATCGTAGAAACTAATATATCATCAATAAAACTCATTTTCATAAATTTTAACATAAATATTTTTCATTAACAATAACTAGGATTTCTTAGTTCTAGTCCATTTTCATACTAGTATGCTCTAACTTTGCATTATGAATCAAAGTTATAATAAGGTAAATCAAACGAGTAAATCACTTTTAAGTGGAGTCATTACTATGAGATATTCTTTAACCAAAATCCAATGATTTTTTGATGTTGTAAGATTCTATCATGTTATCAAGAAATTTTTCCTTTAAACAAAAAATAATTTTGTATATAACTTTCAAATTTAAATTCAATATTTGGTCATTTAATCTCAAGATAATATATACAAATTTAAGCACACAAATTAATACATTAATCATCATCAAAATCTTTCTTTTATAAATTTAAATTTAGATAATGTTTCTAATTCATTTAGAATATCAAAGTTAGAGTGATCAAGATTAATGAGTTATCTAAAGATTTATTAACAATAATTTTATTTTAATAATATTTTTTTATTATTACTTAAGCCACTGAGCTTTAAAAGAGTATTAGATCTCAAGTCATATGCCTTGAGCATCTACTCTCAAAACATTACTTAGTGCTCTTAGCATTATTATGAGATAAATTTATAGTATGAGAGGTTTTAATTTAGGTACCTATTTTACATTAAATCCCTCACAAAACACTCTACCTAATTTTACTAATAGCATCGAGTTATTTATGATTTCTTTCAGAACTCAAATTAATTTATGTGGACTATACCTTTTAAATAAGCATTTATTAGCATAGTATTCAATTCTTCCACAAAGATTACATTTATTTCTAGAGAAAACATATAATGTAGATCCTTTAGTGAAGATAGTTGACTTTTGTTAAGTGTTACCAACAAAGCCTATATCATTTCTTATATTAATATGACCCTTATTTGTAAGGATTATATTAAGAGATTTATTCCCTATTTCAAATTTTTTTAACATTTGTTTAAGCATGATATTTTCTTTTTTAACATCATCTAGTATTTCACATTTAGAGCAAAAATTGTGTAATGGCAAAGCATCATGCAAGGTTTCATGTTTGATGCATATATTGTGTGATGTTGCTACTTTATGTATTTCATCAAGTTTACTAACTAATGATGCATGTTCTTCCTTAAGTAATTTATAGGATTTGCTAATCTTTCTAAATTCATCATAAATCTCATGAAAAGAAAGTCATAACTCATTAAAAATAAAAGAACTTTCGGATGGGTTACTTGCCTCATCGTGGTTGGCCACAAGTGTGATATCTTCTACTTATTCTTGATTGTGCTTTTCATCTAGGTTTTGTCCATTTTAAGTTTTTTGTTCATATTCATTAAATCTTTTGATTCTTTTGTCAAGAGTTCATGTCCAATATTCTTATCACTCGAGATTTCACTCGAGGAGTCATATGTTCTCTTTAGTTCCAATTCCTTCCTGTTCTTTGGAAGGTATTCTTGGGTTCTCAATGTCAAATTTTTCTTACTCTTAGGAATGTATTCTTCTTGTTCATTTTTGTAAGATATTTTATTTAATAATTCATTTAGATTTAGTGTGCTTTCATGTGTTAATTCTAATGTATGCCAAATTTCAAAAACCAAACCACAAGAAGAAATTGATCAAATTTATTTTGTTAAAAGCACAATATAAGGCATTCATAGCCTTGGCATTTAAAGAAAATATTTATTTTTCATAATCATTCTAATCATTTATTGGATTAGATGACTTTTGAAAATATTTTTTAATAATACACCATAAATTAAAATCTATCGAAATCAAAAAGATACGCATTCGAATTTTTCAAGATGTGTAGTATGTCCCATTGAACATACGGGGACTTATGATAGAAAATCCCTCTTGATTACCAATAAAAGCATATCTTATTTGAATTCTAAGCCAAATAAAGATAAATGTGGCTCTAATACCAAAGCGGCACTAAGAGAGGGGGGTGAATTAGTGCTGACGAGAAATCTTCGTCGATTTAAAAAATTTGCTCAATGAAAACTATATCGGAAATACATTTAAGTGTAGAGATGTTTGTAATAGTGCAAATAAAGATAATAGGTAGTTAAATACTAGAGTAATGAAGTTAACGAGCAAAGAAGATGAAGCAAACCGATTTTATAATAGTTCGATCTCGTGACCTACATCCACTTATTGATTCCTCCTCCATTGAGGCCACCGGCTTTCACTATTGATCTTCCTTTAATGGGTGAAGATCAACTACCCTCTTAGGAGATAACCTTTACAAGACTCAAAGTTCTCCCTTAAACAAAAAACTACATAAGACGAAATGAGGAGAAGCTCTCAATTACAACTGTGTTTTCACAATATTTTTGCTCTTAATTGCTTACATACCTTAAGCAAGAAAGGGTGAGATATTTATAAGCCCTAAATGGCTTCAAAAGTGGAGCCAAAAATTAATTTTGAAGTGATCCCGAGGTGCTAGTCTTGAAGATTGTGTTCTGGGCGGTTCCATCACCTGACACAGACTAGGAGACTATGTTCTAGGTGGTTCAGCTGCTTGATAGTCTGGGAGACTATGTTCTAGGCGGTTCAACCGCCTGACACTAGGAGACTATGTCTGGGCAGTTCAACCACCCAGTATAGGTGGTTCAACCGCTTGACATGCCATCGAAGGTTGTGTCATCTTGGAGACTGTATCTTCGAAGATCGTGCCTTATCTGACCTTAGGTTACTGAAATGACTTTTATAATGAGTTCAAATCAGCCCTAATCAAGGCCTAATGGCCTCTTAATTGAGTTAGTAAAACTAACTCTCATTATAATGCTAACTGCTAGTTACAGGTGCCCTACAAGCCAATCACGTGAGTGATGGCACATGTGACACACTGCGTAACCTTTTTGCTTATGATTAATATTAGCATATTCTCACATTATATTATATGTAGCATATATATTGTGATGTCCTTGGTTTTATGCAATGGGAATCGGATTGTGATGAGATCACGATAATAAGATTGATTCACCTTTAAACACAGATCCTAAATAATCCCAGTCATAGGTTACTCGAGATGGACATCGAGATAACCGGATAGACTGGTGTACTATATACCCATCCATATGATGGAGGCGATTGGTCTCATAGCCACTTATGTGGAGACACTAAGGATATAGTACAGGTGCTCATTGGAGAATGAGTTCATTGATTGATCTGCTTATGGAATGTTATATGGTTAATGATACCTAATGTCAGACAGCGATTCCATAGTCTCAATTGTATATCTGGTCCTTAGACTTGAGACACCAAGGATGCCTTGTATGAGTACTCCTTTCTTTAACACCATACTTACAGGTTTTGAAAGCTCCAGATCTGTACAACTAGTTATCGGGATTGGTAGCCAACCTTACGAAGGTAATTGAGCATCAATAAAGGATCATTCACTCTTGGTATCATAAGAGAAATATCTCATATGTGCTTGCTTAGACAAATCCCTAGCCATGGTCATTCGGATTTAGAGAGGAGTTCTCTGGTAGAATCTGATTAGAGCAAGACAAATTGATTCCGTATGTGACATGACAGTACCATATCCAATATACAGTCTCTAGGATATTAGTTGGATGAGGTATTATAGATACATGACAACTATGGATAGATAGGTCCGATAGATTTGATCCCCCTTGTACCGTTTGGGGACTATAGCGTAATGGCCTAGTACGTCCATAGTCGATGAGTCGAGTGAATTATTATGGGGATAATAATTCACTATATTAGAAGGAGTTCTGATGGGAGAGACTCACGGCTAGCTCAGTATCGGGCCTAGAGGGTCACACACATATGGTGGATGTTTCAGCAAATAGAGGATTATATGAAGATCCAATTAGCCCATATTCTCATTAGATGAAACCCTATGCTGATGGGCTCCTTGCTTAAGACCCAATAAGAGGCCTAAGGAGATTATTGGATAAAGATCCAATAATGCAAGGTTAGTGGGTTATTGGATAGAGATCCAATACCCACTAAGGTAGGAGCCCTAGGGTTTTTTGGTGACTCTCTATAAATAGGAGGGGAGACTCTTTGTTGATAGGCTACAGCCTTAGCCACCACCTCCTATTCTCCTCCCTCCATCTGAGCAAGAGTTGCAAGATCAGGTTGGAGGAGTTTCACTATAGAGATCCATCGTGTGGATACTGCTAGAGAGGAGGACGCTTGACCTCATTCATCTTCTCCATCCGAATCTGGAATACAGGGATATACGATCTCCCTAGGTAAAATAAATCTCTCACATATCGCGGTTTTATCGGTTTTTGTAATTTTTCTCGCGACCCCAATATTTTGCATGATGATTTGATCGACATGTGAAATCGATTTTTGTTTTGATTTTCGCTGCACATGTGATGCACCCGCTGTAGGTTTTCCAACAGTAGTATCAGAGCCAAGGTTTTTGTACGAAAGATTGGTTTTAAACTATGTGTGATGAGATTGAATCACGTAGAATCATTTAACATGTTTCACAGCGAAGGAATCGAGGAGAAGGGGCTCGTCTGGTGGTGCAGGCGACCAACCGCAACCGCCACTGGGGGCGACCAGGGAGGGCCCCGCAAGGGGCGACGCCATGGGCACGATCGGCCGCGCCACCGCCACCAGAAGGGCGACGTTGGCGCAGGGTGGCCGCCTAGCGTGTAGCGCGGTTGTCGGTCATGCCGTAGCACCGCCACACAGTGGCAGCAAGAGGGTGAAGGAGAGGGTTAGGGTTTCTTTTTGAGAAAAATATGGTTATGACCCTTAGAATTTGAGAAATTCTAATTTTATCCCTTTAATACAGAATTCTAAAAATTCCCTTAACAATTCTAGAAATTTCGAGGACTATCCTCTCATCCAGAATTATAAAAATACCCTTGACAATTCTAAAAATTCTGAGCATATCCTGATTTCTAAAAAAATAATTAATTAAATAGTTTAATTAATTATTATATATATTTAGTAATCCGATATATGATGTGATGTACAAGTGATGTATATTGTGGATGGATGATCATGAACCATGTGTTGTGATGTGTGTAATTGTGATTATTATTATTATTGGGGTCTGCGAGCCTACGTTTTTCTCGTTTATTGTTGGGCCTACGTGCCTGTGATTATTTTTAATTACATGGAGAGGCACAGCGGGAGTGTGAAGGTGACAACGGGACCCACGATACCGTGGCAGGAGATTACGAAGCATGGTGATGCGATGATCCGACGGAACCGATGATGACAACATCAATAATCACAGGGCATAGAGATGCGCTAATGCATACATAGATCCTATTATGAGTGATTAGGCCCATTGGCTCGGGCTTAATCATATTAGGTGACGGCTCATGATCATCTGGTGTGGCTTGCATATATGATGTGTTATACACCTACTATATATATATATATATATATATATATATATATATATATATATATATATATATATATATATATATATATATTTGCATGTGATGTAGATATATATTAAATATGTATGTGTGTGACACGACATATTAGGAGACCGATACGAAACAAAAACCCCTCCTAAGATAATATTAAGTCAGTAAGCATGAGGTAATAAGATTGACCCACGTGGCCTTCCATCGTTATAAGAAGAAATTGAATCACGACATAGGTTAAGTTGGTCGAGACCCTTGAGGCTCACCTATATACATGATCGAGTTCTTGGTTACGATATAGAGATGTCACCGGTAACCTGAGGACATGGTATGCTTAGTCGAGTCCCTCGAGGGCATATCATTGGATCATACTCATCTTGTAATGATGGTGATGACTTAACTGAACGTTATGGTTAGTCGAGTCCCTCGAGACCATGATGATTCGAAGGCCGAACGTGACGGGAATCACAAGGAGTTGTGATTAGTAAGAGTTGCCTACCTTTTGGGCTTAGTGCAATTGATCGAGTCCCTCGAGGTTGCACTAAGATGCCAATTGGATCCCGATCCCCACTAGGAGTCTGTCGGAGACTTTCGTCTCACATGTTGAGGGTGTCACGTGATTCGCTAAGAAAATAATGGGAGCACATTAAGATAGAAGTTCATATCTTAATTAGTATTTTCTGTAAAATCTGTATGTTATTAATTTTTACTATATCTTGTTTTGTCAGAAATATGTCACTCACAAACCCTCATACATGGCATACTTGATGTCAACCGCCTCACTGGTCCAAACTATACAGATTGGCTCTGCAATTTGAGAATTGTTCTCATGGTGGAGAAAATCGCATATGTCCTTGATACAATCGTGCCTACAGTGGAAGAAGGGGCAAGCAAGGATAAGATCGCTCACTATGTGAAGTACATAGATGATTCCACGTTAGCAAAATATTATATGTTAGCCTCCATGACTCCTGAGTTACAAAGGGAACATGAGAGCATGGATGCAGATTCTATCCTTCTTCATCTCCGCCAGTTGTTTGAGAAACAAGGAAGAACTCAAAGACATAAGATATCTAAGAAACTCTTCCAAGCTAGGATGACAGAAGGGACATCGGTTGAGAACCATATCCTAAAGATGATAGAGTAGATCCTGAAACTCACAGGTCTAGGAATAGTCCTAGAGGATAATCTGTGCATTGATCTTATACTTCAGTCCCTACCAGATTCCTTTTCTCACTTCATCATGAATTTTTACATGAGCAAGTTTGAGGTGACTCTCTCTGAGCTCCTCAATATGTTGAGGGAAGCTAAGAGTGTCATCAAGAAGGAAAAGCCAGTTCTCTATATTGGTGAGACCAAAAGGAAAAGGAAGGCCAGCAAAATCCTTAAGAA
This sequence comes from Ensete glaucum, assembly GCA_021527575.1. Taxonomy (NCBI): domain Eukaryota; kingdom Viridiplantae; phylum Streptophyta; class Magnoliopsida; order Zingiberales; family Musaceae; genus Ensete; species Ensete glaucum. The sequence continues at coordinate 5,156,538 of CM038554.1, forward strand.
AGGCAAGGGCAACGAAAGACCAGGTAAGGCAAAGGTTGCTAAGAAATACCTGACAAAAGATAAAGGATAATGCTTCCACTATAGCCAAGACGAGCATTAGAAGAGGAACTATAAGGACTACCTTGCAGATAAGGCGAAATAGAAGCTTGGAGAAGCTTTTGGTATATTCATGATCAGTCTCTACTTGTCAGATTTTCATGATAACACATGGGTATTGGATACTAGGAGTGTTTATCATATATGTAATTCATTGCAGATTCTGACAAGACCTAGGAGATTAGCTAGAGGTTAGATGGACCTCAAGATGGGCAATGGAGCAAGAGTTGCTGCAGTTGCTATTGGAGAGATCACCCTACATCTACCTGGTGGAGCTATTATTGCATTAGATGCATACTATTTTGTTCCCTCTATTATCAAAAATATTATTTCTATCTCTTGTTTGACAATTAGTGGATATAAATTAGTTTTTTAGAATAATAATTGTTCAATAATTATAAATGATAAGATTATCACTAGAGGGACCCTAATAAATGACTTATATGTGTTAGATGCTTCTCCACATATCATGAATATAAATATGTCTAAGAGGAAAAGAGATGGGATGAATAATGTATACCTATGTCATTGTAGGCTAAGTCATATACATAAGGGAAGGATTCAAAAATTGCTGAAAGATGGATACTTAGATCCATTTGACTATGAGACATATACAACTTACGAACCTTGCCTTCGTGGGAAGATGACCAACTCTCCTTTTAGTGGAACTGGAGAGAGAACCACTGAGTTATTGGAACTCATACATAGTGATGTATGTGGTCCCATATCGACTCAAGCTATAGGTGGTTACTCTTACTTCATTACATTCACTGATGATTTCTCTAAGTATGGACACGTGTACTTAATGAAGTACAAATCTGATGTCCTTGAGAAATTCAGGGAATATAAGAATGAGGTAGAGAACCAAATTGGAAAGAGTATTAAAACTTTTCGATCAAATTGAGGAGGAGAGTGCTTGAGTACAGAGTTCACCCATTTCCTTAGAGACAATGAGATTTTATTCCAATGGACACCTCCTTATACACATCAGCTTAATGGTGTATCAGAAAGGAGGAATTGCACACTGTTAGACGAGGAATTGCACACTGTTAGACATGGTGTGATCCATGATGAGTTTCACTGACCTACCCATCTCATTCTAGGGGTACGCCCTAGAGACCGCATCTTACCTTTTGAACAGAGTTCCATCAAAGTCAGTAGTGTCTACACCATATGAGATATGGAAAGAAAAGAAGCTTGATCTTTAAATTGTTAAGATTTGGGGCTGTCCTGCCCACGTTAGAAGACACAACCCCAATAAGTTGGAATCAAGGACAGAATTATGCACATTCATGGGATACCTAAAGGAAACTTGTGGGTATTATTTCTATCATCCCGAGGTCGAAAGGTCTTTGTTACCAAGAGAGCTGTGTTCCTTGAGAAGGAACATATTCTTGGTAGAAATAGTGGGAGTGAGATAGAATTAAGTGAGGTTGGAGAACCTAGCTCAAGCACCATTCTAGAGCCCGAGTCTATTTAGGTACCTAACACACAAATTCCAAATTTACATAGGTCTAGTAGAGTATCTCACTCTCCTGAAAGATGTGTGGGACATATCAATGGAGATGACTCTCAGGATGTTGTTCCTCAGACCTACAAGAAGGCTATTATGAGTATAGACTCCGGGAATTAGCAAAAAGCCATGAATTCTGAGATGGATTCCATGTACTCTAACAAGGTTTGGAACCTTATAGATGCACCTGAGGGTGTTGTACCCATCGGCTGTAAATGGATCTTCAAGAAGAAGATCAGAGTGGATGGAAAGGTAGAGACCTATAAAGCAAGGCTGGTAGCTAAAGGATATTGTCAAAGACAAGGAGTTGACTATGATGAAACCTTTTCACATATAGCCATGCTTAAGTCCATTAGAATTATTTTGGCCATTGCAACACACTATGACTATGAGATCTGGCATATGGATGTCAAAACAGCATTCCTCAATGGCAACCTCGATAAAGAGGTATATATGATACAACCAAAGGGATTCGTATCCAAAGAGAGTCCAGATAAAGTGTGTAGGTTGCTTAGATCCATTTATGGATTGAAGCAAGCTTCCCAAAATTAGAACACAAGATTTGATGAGGTGATCAGATCTTATGACTTTGCTAAGAACGAAGATGAGTCTTATGTGTACAGGAAGGTAAGTGAAAGCGTTATTACCTTCTTGGTGCTATATGTGGATGACATCTTAATCATTGAGAATGATGTAGGAATGCTCTCCACAATAAAGGTTTGGCTATCTAGAAACTTCTCCATGAAAGACTTAGGGGAAGCATCCTATATTTTCGGGATCTGGATCTATAGAGATAGATCCAAAAGGATGTTTGGCTTATCCCAGTCTAGGTACATAGACTCTATTATCAAAAGGTTTGGCATGAAAAATTCCAAGAGAGGTCTCATACCGATGAGACATGGAATATGACTTTCTAGGAATATGTCCCCAAAGACTCCTGAAGAAAGGGCAAACATGGATAAGATACCTTATGCCTCAGTGATAGGATATAGCATGTATGTGATGCTATGTACTAGGCCTGATATAGCACATGCTTTGAGTGTCATGAGTATGTATTAGGCAGATCCAGGTTTAGAATACTGGAAGGCAGTAAAGTGTATCCTTAAGTACTTGAGAAGGACTAAGGATCTTTTACTAGTATATGAAGGAGGTAGGCTCCAGGTTGAGGGCTACACAGACTCAAGTTTTCAGTCTGACATTGATGCTAGCAAGTCAAATTCAGGGTATGTTTTCACCATAAATGGAGCAGCAGTAAGCTAGAAGAGTTCTAAGTAAGATACTATTGCCGACTCGACCACAGAGGCGGAATACATTGCTGCAATAAAAGCAGCAAAGGAAGGGGTATGGATGAAGAAGTTCATCAAGGATTTGGAAGTCATACCAAGCAATGTAGAACCAATTCTCATATACTACGACAATAATGGGGCGATAGCTCAAGCGAAGGAACCCAGGTCTCATCAGAAGTCTAAGCATGTTCTGAGGAGGTTTCATCTGATAAGAGAGATCATAGCCCATAAAGATATAGCAATAGAAAGAGTTCCATCTGAAGATAACATTGCAGATCCATCGACGAAGCCGCTGGCTCAAATTGTATTTAAGCGTCATAGGGGTCTGATGGGGATCAGACACATAGGTAATTGGCTTTAGGTCAAGTGAGAGATTGTAAGTTACATGTGCCCTACAAGCCAATCACGGGAGTGATGGTACGTGTGACACACTGCATAATTTTTTTGCTTATGATTAATATTAGCATATTCTCACATTATATTATATATAGCATATATATTGTGATGTCCTTAGTTCTGTGCAATGGGAATCGGATCGTGATGAGATCACAATAATGAGATCGATTCACCTTTAAACACATATCCTAAATAATCCCGATCATAGGTTATTTGAGAGGGACATCGAGATAACCGTATAAACCGGTGTACTATATACCTGTCCATATGATAGAGGTGGCTAGTCTTATAGCCACTTGTGTGGAGACACTAAGGATATAGTACAGGTGCTCATTGGAGAATGAGTTCACTGATTGATCCAATTATGAATTGTTGTGTAGTTAATGATACCTAATGTCAAACAGCGATTCCATAGTCCTAGTTGTGTATCTGGTCCTTGACACTAAGGATGCCTTGTATGAGTACTCCTTTCTTTGACGCCAGACTTATAGGTTTGGAAAGCTCTAGATCTGGTACAGCTGGTTATCGGGATTAGTAGCCAACCTTACGAAGGCAATTGAGTGTCAATAGAGGATCATCCACTCTTGACATCACGAGAAGAATATCTCATATGTACTTGCTTAGACAAATCTCTGGCCAAGGTCATTTGGATTGAGAGAGAAGGAGTTCTCCGATAGAATCCGATTAGAGCAAGACAAACTGATTCCGTATGTGACCTGATAGTACCATATCCAATATACGGTCTCTGGGATATTAGTTAGATGAGGGATTATAGATACATGGTAATTATGGATATATAGGTCCAATGGATTTGATCCCCCCTGTACGATTTAGGGACTATGGCGTAGTGGCCTAGTATGTCCATAGTCGATGAGTCGAGTGAATTATTATGGGGATAATAATTCACTATATCAGAAGGAGTTCTGATGGGAGAGACTCATGGCCAGCTCGGTATCGGGCCTAGAGGGTCATATATATATGGTGGATGCTTCAGCGAATAGAGGATTGGATGGAGATCCAATTAGTCCCTATTCTTATTAGATGAGACCCTATGCTGATGGGCTCCTTGCTTAAGGCCCAATTAGAGGCCTAAGGAGATTATTGGATAGAGATCTAATAATACAAGGTTAGTAGGTTATTAGATAGAGATCTAATACCCACTAAGGTAGGAGCCCTAGGGTTTTTTAGTCTCTCTCTATAAATAGGAGGGGAGACTCTTGGTTGATGGGCTACACCCTTAGCCACCACCTCCTATTCTCCTCCCTCCATCTGAGCAAGAGTTGCAAGATCAGATTAGAGGAGTTTTACTGCAGAGATCCATCGTGTAGATACCGATAGAGAGGAGGATGCTTGACCTCCTTCATCTTCTCCATCCGAATCTGGAATACAGGGATATACGATCTCCCTAGGTAAAATCAATCTCTCACATATCATGATTTTATCGGTTTTTCTCGCGACCTCAATCTTTTGCACTATGATTTGATCTGTGTCGGAAACCGATTTTTGTTTTGATTTCTGCTTCGTATGTGATGCACCCGTTGTAGGTTTCCCAACACTAACTATGACACTCAACATATAATTTTTGTTGTCTAATTGTCTCTTTGACAAACTTCTGACATCTTTTTGATGAACCCCTAGCGATCTCCCGATTTCCTTTGGTGAACTCCCAATGAACTTCTAGCATTCTTCTAATGAACTCTTCGACAACCTGTCGGTGAAATCCCGACGAACTTCCCAACATTCTTTCGGTGAACTCTCGATGAGCTCCTGACAACCTATTGGCGAACTCCCGACAAACTTCCCGGCAAACCTCTGGTGAGCTCTCGGTGAGTTCCTAATAACACTGTACAAATATCGGTCGACCTCCAGCAAACTCTCGACGAGCTGCCACTATGTTGTCGGAATCTTAGCCCTATGCTTGAACCTGACTCTTGCCCAACATCTGATTGTAATGCCCTTTTACCATCATAGTTAATCCTGCATCACTTTCTTTAACACACTTGTCAGATCATAAAACTCATCAATTGATTCATCATCAAAATTTGAGATTCAACAGATCTAAACATCCCCTCATTGCTTGTTAAATTTTCGGATGTGTTTAGTGAACTAACAAAACTGCCCTTTACCCGGCCGCATGACTATCGTAAGTTCACGGAGGACAACTACAAGATCAGTGCTCCCCTCATGACATTACTAAAAAAAGATGTCTTCCTCTGGTCAAATAAAGCTATAGCAGTCTTTGATTCCCTCATGGTTACGATTCCATCTACACTAGTGCTAGCCTTACCCAACTCTAACAAAGTGTTTATGATCAAATCTAATGCATCGAGAGCCAAAATTGGTGTTGCCCTCATGCAAGATGGCTAACCCCTAGCTTACATCAGCAAAGCTCTCTCTCTATATCACTTGAAGCTATCAATCTACGACTAGGAGATGCTAATCGTTACTGAATTTGTGACTTAGTATGATATCGGTTAATAGCATAAAGGAGAGACAACAGTAAGTTTGGGAAAATCTCAGCCCTACCCACCTTGGTTTCAGCTTGGACCGACATTTTCATGGACTTCATCGAGGGGCTACCATCATCTTAAGGAGGGACTATTAAAGGACAAACCCATGGCAAACCAAGCAAAAATAAAACCGCAAGCAGACAAACACAAGGGCAAAAGGGAGTTGGCCGTTGGAGAGTCGTCCTTCATCTTCTGCCTTACCAGCAAAAATCCATAAAGACTCGAGCCTCAAGGAAGTGGTCTTTCTGTTTGTTTGGACCCTATAAAATTGGAGAACACATTGGAATAGTAACTTATAGATCGGATCTGTGCATTAATTCAAAAATGTAACTAATCCTCCAAGTATCTCACTATAAATGGAAGTTTAGCGAGGATGACTCAGCCCATATCCACCCACCTGACATCTCAGCTAATGAGGAGACCCAAGTTCAGCTAATGATCGCATAAGATCATGGGATCACGACACGTCACTATCCAAACACTACTGTTGATAAAAAGATACAAGACAATGTTAGATCACAGAATCATGATGCATCTACTACAGAGGCCACAAGGTAACCTCATGAAGAGTTGCAAATTAGGACCCGGAGTCATAGAGTCTCTACCTTAAGGACAAGGCTAATTTGAAGAGGGTGGGTCTATTATGACCCTAGCTGAGTTGGGTCCAAGTCGATTGAGTCGAGTCCTTAGATTAGGCCTTGTTAGCCAACCTAGACATGACATTAGGTTGGCTAAGAGAAGATTTAAGTCTAATATAATAAATCAACCCAAATCCTAGTAGGGTTAGGATTAGACTGAACTAGAGTCAGGTTAGGAGTAGAAGTTAGATTCGGGTCAGAGCCAATTGAACCATAATTGTAATCAACCCTAATTGGCCACCCACCTTGGTTAAGGAAGTCGGCTAGGTTTGAGTTCCTTCTAGGGTTGGGACTCTTCTAGACTTATGGTCGAAACTAATGAACATAAAATTGCTATGCGGCTTTCTTGGACTCATGGGCTACTACTGAAAATTTATGAAAGATTATGGTAAAATCAGTGCTCCACTCATGTCCTTACTGAAGAAAGACTCCTTATGATTGGATAAAACTTCCATAGCCTTTGAATGACTCAAGGCAGCCCTGACAACGACACCAATCCTAGCACTGCCCAATTCAGTCGTACCTTTGTGATTGAGGCTGATGTGTTTGGAGTTGGAATTGGGGATGTTCTAATGCAAATATGGCCAACCTCTTGCTTACACTAGCAAGGCTTTGTTTCCCTCCTATCTTAAAATGTTTGTATATGATAAAGAAATGTTTGCTATCATACACACCATCATGAAGTGGAGACAAGTCAAAATTTCAGCCATCTCTCTTCCCTCCAGTGACTTCCTTAAAGACATTAGGGAAGAATGGAAGAGTGACCCAGAAACCAAAGGCATCATAGAAAAATTAGAGAAGAATCCAAGTTTCATGGGTTACTACACTTGGGATTCGAATGACCTGCACTACAAAGACCGAATTGTGATTGTTCCTTCTTCCCCTTGCATCAAAATTATTTTGCATGAGATGCACTCTTTACCTTCAACAGGGGACTCTGGATTTCTAAGAACATATAAGAGGGTGAAGCAAAACTTCTTTTGGAGAGGTATGAAAAGATCGATTTATGATTATGTATCTAAATGTGATGTATGCCAACAGTAAAAAGGTGAAACGATGGCAAGTCCAGGAAACTACAACCACTACCTATACCGGACTCAGTATGGACTGACATCTCCATAGACTTCATCAAAGGGCTACCACCATCTCAAGGTAAAAGCATGATCTTTATGGTGGTAGATCATCTAACCAAATATGCTTATTTCTATGTTATGAGACATCCTTATACCACTGCCAGTATTGATCATTTTTTTGTGAAAAATATTGTAAAACTACATGGGATGCTAAGGTCGATTATAAGTGACCGTGATAGGATGTTTACAAGTAAATTTTGGACCGAGCTCTTCCAACTATAAGGCACCCAATTGAAGATAAGCACAGCCTATCATCCACAAACGGACAACTAAACAGAAGTAGTGAATAGATGCCTCGAGACTTACTTATGGTGCTTCACAAGTGACCAACCCAAAGAGTAGACAAGGTGGCTTCCTTGGGCCGAATGGTGGTACAACACAACTTATCATTCATCAACTAAGTGTAACCCCAATGAGGCATTGTATAGTCGGTCATCCTTTATAATACCTAAATATGTAATTAGCGTGGCCAAAGTGGATCAGGTTAATAAAAACTTAATTAACAGGGATAAGCTTCTGTAGCTACTGAAAGACAACCTAACTACCACCCAAGCCCATATGAAGCAACAAGCAGGCACTCATCGGAGTGAGCAAGAATTTTCGGTAGGAGATTGGGTCTACCTTTGTCTATAACCATACAAGCGGTTGTCAATCAACACCAGAGTGTTGATGAAGCTATCTCTATGATTTAATAGACCATATTAGATTTTGGAGCATATTGGGGCCATGGCATACAGATTAAAGCTTTCAGATGACGCTAAGATTCATCCCATCTTCTACGTATCCTTGCTAAAGTCGAAACTAGGAGAACGTGAGTTGGCTCAGACTCAGTTACTAAGCACTACAAATGATGGTGAGATTCAAGCTCAACCCGAAGCTATACTTGATCAGAGGATTGTGATACGCCATCAACACCCTTCAACTAAATACTCATGAAGTGGAATAATTTACTATCTGAAGATGTAATGTGGGAGTCTTGTTTGAGTACTTATTTCGTTAATGTCAGACTTACAAGCCTAGAAAGTTTCAAATATGGAACAGTCAATTATCGGGATTGGTAGCCAATCTTATGAAGATAATTGAGTACCAATAAAGGATTATCCACTCTCGGTATCACAAGAGGAATATCTCATGTGTTATCGCCCAGTCCTTGGTCAGGGTCGTTTGGATCGAGAGAGAAGGAATTCTCCGAGAGAATCTTATTAGAGCAAGACTTAGACGAATTTTATATATAGCCTAACAGTATTATGCCTAATATACGGTCTTTGAAATATTAGATCGATAAGGGTTTATAGATACATAATAACTAAGGACAGGTAGGTTCAATGGATTAGATCCCCTGTACCGATTATCATGGACAAAAATACAAAGAGGGTGCTCAATGTAATGCTCATGTATGTACACATCTTTCGGGTTTTATTTATATTTTGTACAAGTAACAGGCTAGCAATAAGCTTGGTAGCCCTAGTTTGATTAGCTTTTATGGTCGGTTTTGGCTTATAAATGAGAGTTGTGTCATGTGAACACTTGTGGGGACTTCGTCTATAATGGACATTGTTCCTTTATGTGCGATAGTTTAGAGTTTATAAAATCCATGGTTATAATTTGAACTAGCTATATAAAGTGTTTGTGGAAGTGGTTGCTTGTGGATCTCGTAAGAAATACTTTCTCTAACCCATTTTCTCTTTTGTATGTCCTAAAAGACCATAGGAGGTTTCAGGGAGGTTGACCTTTGCGGATGGACACGCGATGATGTCGTACAACTTAGGCAAAACCAGCTAAGCTCATGATATTTGGTATCATAGTGGGGCAAGCACACACAGAAACACTTGCCACATAAACGTGGGAAAACTAGGTAGGCTACGTATAGGGTAATCAGCACACACGACCGTTTAGGGGAAACGAACATTGAGATATAGGGAAAGGAGTCGCTCAAAAGAGCAAGTATCTATAATTAGCATTCAGATGACATAAATCCTTTATGTGAGAGGCACTATTGAGGATAAGCAAGATAGGAAGAATGTGTAGTGCACAAAGGTTAGAATGACTGAGTCCGAGCTATGACTCGACGTTGGCAACCAAACTTGATGGTGCTTAAGGCACATGAGGTGTTTGGTAAAAGATAAGAACGTACAAAGTGGGATGTGTTGTACAACGACCGAAAGAGTTATGCAAAACTCACAGAGGTGAGGGGAATTACTAGCTCGAAGAATTCAATACTCATACAAGGGCTTATATGCAGATGATGGAGTGTTCGTGGCCATCCCAAGGTGACGAAACTCATTGCCATGGAGCATTGAAACTTTCTCTTCATGATAGAAAGGATATGTCTGTATAAGGCTAAAGTGTAGAACAAGTTTAACACCTTGATATGCCTTAAAGGGTATAGCTGGGGTTATATTGGTAAAAAGTCACAATCTAGCAAGTGCATTTATGAGGCAAAACAATTCACAGATTGTTTAGCAAGATGGTGGTCTCTGAAACTTCCAAAGGAAAGAATGCAAAGAGGAAAGTTACTCTAACAAGATAGATATCCAAGAGGGAAAATCATATACAACGGACCGCACATGTTGAGGAAGAGTACCTCAAGACAATATCTCCACAAAACTTAGCGGACTGAGTGAGCGGCAAGGAGTCATCGTATGATCTCACATGAGATAATTCAGTGGTAGATGCATTACGAGATCAAGTGGAGGAGCAATCCATGGCAATACTATATGAAGGCATATTTAGAGTCAATGTGAAAATTGGATTCAATAGATGGCTGACCCGTGGAATGGTGGGCGTAAGGGCCACCATCAATTCAATGCAAATCGAGGAGCAATCCATGGCAATACTATATGAAGAGTACCTCAAGACAATATCTCCACAAAACTTAGCGGACTGAGTGAGCGGCAAGGAGTCATCGTATGATCTCACATGAGATAATTTAGTGGTAGATGCATTACGAGATCAAGTGGAGGAGCAATCCATGGCAATACTATATTAAGGCATATTTAGAGTCAATGTGAAAATTGGATTCAATAGATGGCTGACCCGTGGAATGGTGGGCGTGAGGGCCACCATCAATTCAATACAAATCGAGGAGCAGAGCAACTAGAGTGGAACTTGGTGAAGTATCAAAGCCATATGAAGGGAGTCGACGTAGAAGATGGAACATATAGTAGAGGCATAGAGCTTTCCTTGGATAAAGGTCAAGGACATAAACTATTATAGAGGTAAGAGTGCGATCATATCATTCCATGGGTTTTTCATTCTGATAGGGCAGACTCATCTTACATGGTACCGAAGATGAGCTATGCTTTGTCTGACGACTGTCCTACTATATGACGGAGTGTCATAGAGCTGTGTTTTTTCCGGGTGTGACCAAAAAATGAGTGGATGAAAGTCAGTTGCCAAATGAGCGAACATAATTGAAGGTGGCGGAGGCCCTATAATGTGCTGTCATAGGCCACACACAGAGAGATCGGAGTCTGAGTTTATCACACAAGAATCTAAATGCAATAGAGATGTCACCAAGAGGCGACATGGTGTAGCGGATCACGGTGGAATAGTTCAAGGCAATACGACATATGCGAGAGAAGTCCCATGAGGAATGTGATCATGCGGAGGTATGATCAAAATATACTAAGAGCTCCACTTCGGTGAATAATACTATGGCAAGAAGGGCTATAGATTCAAAGAGTGAATTCTATAGTACCAAAGAAGCAGGTCTTTCAAGCATGCATCAAATTTTAGTCATCAATATATGGGAGCTATGTACCATTGAGAGAAAATTTTGAGTGTAAGTACCAATCAGTCCCATGGGGGGGGGGGGGGGGGGTTGAGACTTGATTATACAGAGGTATAATCAGAACAACTGAAGAGTTGGACTGCTCCAGTGCTCACATTTACTTAAGAGAACATGACAAGTTAGAGGACAAGGCCAAGTAAGTAAATATTGCTACCAAGGAAGCTAAGGAGAATAGAATCTACACGAGCCCTGTAACAGGATGGCGAAGCTATGCATAGGAGTTGTAATCTATCTTTTCATTGACCAAGGAGAACTGCTCAAAGAGCACAAAGGTGTTAAAGAAAGTGGTCGTAAAGAGGCGAGGAAGTGACGACGAGTCCAAAGGGCTCAGCTACCCAAAAAGCTAAGCATCAGTCAGAATAGAGGTAAAATCGGAGGAGTTTCACAGTGTCACGGAGGCGGATCTAGCAATCATGAAGAAAGGGACGTAGATGTAAGACAACGGATAGTAATGTCATAGTACACAGAGGTGAAATTTTCATTGAGTCATCAATCCCTTACTCTCATGGAGAGAGAGCGTTGGTTATAAAAGGTGCCGAGGAGGTGGAGAATGTAAAGGCAAACTCTAAGTACCAGGACAAGGCTGAAGGAAAGGGACCAAGAAACTTCATATAACCAATATCAATGGACTTCTCATCAAGATAACTGAAAGTGGGAGACTTCGGGTTGATATAGGAGTGCTCAACTAAGGAACAAAGTAGGTAGTATGTGGTGTTGTACCTTTTCTACTCATAGGAGTAAGCAACAAAGATAATGTAGAAGACGGTACAATCTCAAAGACGATCAAAACTATCAAAGACTTGCTCCAAGTTGGGGTAAAATTTTACACTTTTTGGGCAAAACTTATTGCATTCCGAATGGCAGAGAGAAGTCAAATCATAGTAGTTAACTCAATACAAGGAGTGCAAATACTTCGGGTACTTCGGAAATGTGAGCAAAGAGCAGGTGAAGACTAATAACCAGCTTAATATATGAAGTACAATCTCGAGGAAGCAGACGAAGTTAAGTAACTTTCTTCTCAACTCTTAATAGAATGGGCAAAATCAAGTACCATAATTCTTTTATTTATCTTGTAGAGGAACTCTGCACAAGTTTAAAGACCCTTCGAAGAAGTCAAATCCTTACTATTGATGATCAATGCTACTGAAAGTAGATTATCCGATTCATTTTCCCAACAAAATATCAATCGAAAGTGGAAGTAATACGAGCCTACTTGAAAGCAACAACTAAGTTGAAGAAGAATTGATGGGTAAATTTTATGAAGGACCTTAAAAAAAAAATCAAAGTCTACGAGGCGATACTTGTTAAAGCTCCAACAAGCAACCACCCAATTTAAGTTGTATGAGACATTTGAGATACTAGCGTAAAATAAGGAAGGTCTTTTCCTTTATCAAAATGCTCCACAAGAATCAACAAGAATCAATAAGAATCAGCACACATTAGACGACCCCATACCAGAGTCAATCATTGGCGAGTTGAAGCAGTATGGTGAATCAAAGTTCGATTACTTAATAAAAGTGGCAAAGAGTAGCTGGGAGCCAAGAGACATGTTGCAATTAAAGCAGAAGATTGAAGATTCAACAAACAATGAGGAGAAGTAACGTTTGCAGTAGCTTCAATGAGGACATCGAAGGAATAAGTGAGGGATAATGTCACAAACAAAAATATAAAGAAGGTGCTCAATGTAATGCTCATATATGTTCACGTCTTTTAGGTTTTGTTTATACTTTGTACAGCAAGTAGCGGGCTAGTAGTAAGCTTGGCAACCCTAGTTTGGTTAGCTTTTGTGATCGATTTTGGCTTATAAATGAGAGTTGTGTCATGTGGACACTTGTGGAGACATTGGTCTATAATGGACCTTGATCCTTTGTGTGCAACTATTTAGAGTTTGTAAAGTCCATGATTATAATTTGCACTAGCTATATAAAGTGTTTGCGAAAGTAGTTGCTTGTGGATCCTATGAAAAATATTTTCTCTAACCCATTTTCTCTTTTATAAGTCCTAAGGGACCATAGGAGGTTTCAGGAATGCTGACCTTTGCGGATAGACACGCGATGGTGCCACACAACTTAAGCAAAACCAACTAAGTTCGTGATAGTATTAGAACTATGACACAGTGGCATAGTATGTCTATAGTAAATGAGTTGAGTTAATTGTTATGAGATAATAATTCACTAAGTCAAAATGGGTTTTAATAGATAAGACTCACAACCAGCTCGGTGTTGGGCCTAGAGGGTCACATAAATATTATGGATATTTTTAGCGAGTAGAGGATTAGATATAAGTTATCCAATCAGCATTTATTCTTATTGGATGAGATCCAACATTGATGGACTCCTAGCATGAGGCCCAATAATAGGCCAATTGAGATTATTAGATAGAGATCTAATAATCTAAGAAGAGTGGGTAATTGGATGGAAATCCAATACCCACTAAGGTAGGATCCCTTAGGGTTTTTTGTGACTCTCTATAAATAGAAGGCAAGGGCGACACAATAGTGAGAGGCTGCACCTTTGGTTGTCCCCTCATATTTTCATTCCTCCCTCATCTTCTTAGCTGACCAGCCCCTCCCTACTGTAAGAGAGCAGCGAAGAAGATAACATATCTTCTTTCATAAGTGTTGTGAGAATATACATAAGAGTTGCATGCTTTTAGGCTACAATTGGAGGAGTATCGCTGTAGTGATCTATTGTGTGGATACTACTAGAAAGGATGACACTTGACCTCCTTCATCCTGTCCATCTGGATCTTGAATTTTAGGGATATATGATCTTCCTAGGTAATTAATCTCTCATGTATCGTAGTTTATAGATTTTACGATTTTTTCACACATCAATCTTTACACAACGACGTGATAACTATGGGAAACCGGTTTTGTTTTGTTCTTTCGCTCCATATATGATGCTCTCTCATGTTTTTCGAACACTTCGCGATCAACCGACAAGCCTTATGAACATCGCATAACCGCTATGTGTCCCACATCAATAGAGCATGTCCATGACCAATCACTTGTTGCTGCGTCCCGTAATGTCAACATAGTGCAACCGTAAGCCGCTAGATGCAGCCTACCATCGATGTCATATATCGACCATCGTTCATAGCTATGCCACAATTGATGTTGTCGTGGACACCTTCACCATCCTCATCAACTTCGCTTGAGGGCATCTGACATTGTCGTCCCACCATTACGTGTGCAACGCCGCCTGCAACCAAATCCTACCACCATAGGCAATAGCAATGTCGCCCAAGTAAGTCGTCGCCCATAGTGGTAACCATAGCACACAGTAGCATCATTACAGCACTTCCACTGCTTAAGTTGTTGTGAGCACTTCCACTGCTAGGGCTACTATGAGCACTTCTACTATTGGGTTGTCCAATCTTAGTAGGAGTCGGCTAGGGTTCTTATCTAGAAGTTGTTATCTTGTAGGACTCATAGTCCTAGTGGACTGAGTAAAACTCTATAAATATAGGTGTAATGTCTTTGGCTAGTTTTTTCTCTCAAGTAATGAACTAATCTTTTTTATTTTAGCTAACAAGGAGGTCGATCCTCTCGAAGTGATCTTATATATATTTCTCTTTTCTTAATGATAAAACCCTAGGGGTCTTATCAGGTTGTTGCACATAGCAACTATTACCTATGATAGGGCCGGCAACCAACAGAGACTACCGTCTTCAAAAGTGCTTCAGTTGGCAGCAAGTTGTTGATGATACCCAGTTGAACAAATACAAGGAGGATACTTATGTCGTAGTTCCCCTTGCATCGGAAGTAGCGAGTAAGCGAGGAGCACTAAGGAATAAATTTAAAAAGTGTACAAAATGGACAAGATAGGAAAGTATATCAATAACATACCAAGATCATTTGTACAATCAAAATCGTATTATATCTCTTAACAAACGAACGGCGCTAATAAATAGATCTAAATACAAAATAGATGTAACATACTTTTACAATCTATGGTATTTGATTTTAAAACACGGCTATGATACCAATTATAAGCATAAAACTATAATTATGCTATTATATGAAAAATTTTAATGTTAAAAACTAAAATTAAATAACGATATATAAAAGATTATGATTGCATAACTTTTGATGTTATTTAGAAAATCTTTATCCGATACATAAATACATTATAGTTTGATTTGAAAGAAATAATAATATTGATCTGCAAAAAGAACTAGACTTGTCTTTCTTGTCTCTTCCTGGCTTTCATAGGATCATAAAATTGGAATAGAGACCAAGGAAAGATGAGAGATAGGCAAGAGTAGATGATATAATAAAGTATAATTTAACATCACGTATTAAGTTTTTAGGATGTTTTTTTTATTTAAATACAAGAGCAAAGGGAATAAAGGGAATAAGAAAATTAATTAGAAGAGTCATTCTCATCAAAATCAAAATCATTTCTTATGAGTCCCAAGGATATTTTGTCTATCTATTTATATGAGAGAGCTAATAATTAATTAGTTGAATCATTCCCATTACCAACATCTCCTAAAAAATTATATCATAATAAAAAGAATTCTTAATTGATAACTATACTTAGAATCTAATTAAATCTTCAATACATTTCATGTAATTAGATGGAATCGTATGATCTAAAGAGGAGCTGACCTGTAACCTGGGACATACACAGCAGTTTTGCCGGTTTGAATGATGAGTTCAGCTATCTCAGCTTGAAGCTCGAAGATTCGTCTACCTTCTTCGTAGCTGCTTCCAAAAGCTGCTCGCGAGATGACATCGCCTGTAAAATTCTGTAACTCAGGCCACGCATCAAATTCACAAGATCCCTCCGGCCCGACCAGTTTCTCCCATCTGCTGACCAGATCACTACAACATACTGAGAACGCTGGCAGCATTCGCTGTGAACCCAACAGCGGACAAGAGGAAGTACATGAACATTAAGCGGATAACTCATTTGAGATATGTTTGAAGTGTCACCGAAAACTATGGATTACCTTTAACTTCTCGAGATGGAAAGCAGGGTTTAGAATCCTCCTATGTTTGGCCCACTTTTCGCCTTCGTAGCTTAGAACTCCAGTAGCTCAAAGTCGTCTGAGAGGGCTTATATTTGATCTTCCCATATGACTAAACTTGTTCGATAGAATTCCCCGTATCGATTGGGGATCTGTGATGGTCACTCGAGGTAAAGGTCTACCGCCAACTCTATAACTGAACGAGCCAATCTAGTTCATTAGTTGAGGGAAATCCTCATTAGTTGAGGGAAATCTTTTGACTAAGTCTACCGTAACTGAATAAGTAAATCTCGTTCATTAGTTGAGAGAAATCTTCATTAGTTGAGGGAAATCTTTCCTCATCCCTGTATAAATAGACGACGCATTTATCAATAATATCAAGTTTTTATTCTCTCATTTTCATTTCTAACATGGTATCAGAGCCATAAGAGAAATTATTCTCTCTGTCAAACGACAGAAAAATAGTTGTCATTACATGCTGCCTCCTTTACTGCTACCTCATTACCGAGGCAACGCTACTTGCTGGATCTTTCAAATCTACTATCACCTGCAAACACTCCGATCCACAGCTTTATAGCTCTGCAGAGCGCTTCTCCTCGTGTGCCGACGTCGCTACCACCGTTCTCTGTCCTTTCAGTGTCTGTATTCCAACAGTAAGGTAGTCGGATTCTCATCTGCGGCTGCACCTGTACCTATTGGACTACTGTTGGATATTCTCATTCGCCACTCACTCCCGTATCTACCAGGTGTTTTCTACACTATTCTATTCAGTTCAGTTTTGTTAGCCACCTTCTGATTTATGCTACTACCTACAACTTTATAGCCATTAATTGCTTTTCTTTTTCTTTTCTTCTTTTCTTTTTCTTGGTCACAAGTTGTGTTACTGTTCTCAACTCTGTGCAACGGCTTTTGTGATTTCCTAATGTCTTTCTCATCCACTTCTGATGTCCCTACTCTTTTTCCTACTAATAATTCTGTTTCATCATCCGGTCTTATTCCATTATGTTGCATCTTTAATCCCCTTTAAGTTATCTAAAAATGACAATTATACCTCTTGGCGTGCTTAATTCTCTAACCTCTTATTTGGTTATGATTTATTGGGCTATGTTGACGGTTCACTTAGTTGTCCACCAGCCATGATTCATGTCCCAGGAGACCCTAGCCCAATTCACTACAAGTTATGGCTTGGGATCGACTAATTCTCCAAGCCATTCAGCCTCATTCTTTGGATCCATCGCTCCGCTTGTGACCTCCTGTACCACTGCTGCAGAAGCATGGAACAAGTTACAGACTACCCTGGCGAACCGCTCTCGGACTCACATGCTTGGACTACTCTCCAATCTTATGACTCTCAAGCAAGAGGAAAGTTGCATTGCTGATTACTTACAAAATATCAAAGTCATTATCGATGACCTGGCTTTGATAGGTCATCTTCTTACTGATGAAGAGATACTGGTTCACACGCTCAATGGCTTAAATCCTGAGTACAAAGAACTTACTGCTGCTCTTCGGGCGCGTGACTCTCCTATCCTCTTTGAAGAACTTTATGACAAGCTGACGGATTATGAAGCTTACTTAAAGCGTGACACCAAGCTATCGGGACCTTTGTCAGAACCTCCCATCACAGCTCAGTTCACCCAAAAACTCAAAAAGCCCAGCCGTAAATACCACAACAATACTTCAAAAGGTGTAGTCACCCAACCTCCCACTACTATGAGTTTTCATCCATCACTTCTTCCTCCATATCCTTCGTCCGTCAATTCTCATCCAAATGTTTCCTTTTCACCTCGTCGCCCCCCACCTATGTCCCTGCAACTAGTTGTCTATCAATTGTGTGATAAAATCGGTCACACTGCCAAAGTTTATCGATCGCGTCTTCCAGCACCATCTACTTGGCCTCAAGCAAATATCCTGACTGCTTCTTCTGAAGGTCCGTCTAACTGGATTGTGGATTCTGGCGCTTCCCACCATATCACCTCTGATCTCCAGAATTTATCACTCCATAATGGCTATGGCGACCATGAAGACGTCATCGTTGGTGATGGTAATTGAATCCCTATTACTCATGTTGGTTCTAAGACATTACATTCTAACGACTCTTCTTTTACACTTCATAATATTTTGTGTGCCCCTCACATCAAGAGAAATCTTATTTCTGTCTCTCAATTTTGTCAACAAAATCATACTTCTATTGAGTTCTTTCCCGATTATTTTCTTGTTAAGGACTTGAGCACGGAGGCATCTCTAGTTCGCGGCCCGAATAAAGACAACATCTACGAATGGCCGTCTACCGTGTTTCTCACCCAGCCCACAGCAAACACTTCCACTGCAGCTCCAGTCGATATATGACATCGTCGTCTTGGTCATCCCTCAAACTCTATTCAACAAAAATTGCTTTCTCGTTATTCTATTCCTGTTTTAAATCCAGCAATATTCTTACTCCTGTAATGCCTGTCTTAGTAATAAAAGTCATCAATTACCTTTTAGTACTTCCTCTCTTTCTTGCTCTAAGCCGTTTGAGGTTATTTATACTGATGTTTGGGGTCTTGCATCGGTTGTTTCCTTTGACAAGTTTAGATTCTATGTTGTCTTCGTAGATTACTTTACGAAGTATACATGGTTCTATCCTCTTAGTCAAAAATTTGATGTCGTTGTTGTATTCTCTAAATTTAAGAACATAGTTGAGAACTATTTTCAAACTACTATTAAAACCATCTATTCTGATGGCGGAGGTGAATATCAAGCTCTTGCATCTTATCTATCTACTTGTGGTATTCAACATCTTAAGTCACCTCCGTATACTCCTCAACTGGTTGGTTCTGCCGAACGTAAACATCGTCATGTTGTTAAAACTGGTCTAACTCGCTTCATCAAGCATCTATGCCTTCATACAGTGCGCCTTTCAAACTGTGGTGTACCTCATTAATCGTATGCCCACTCCAGTTCTTCAGTATCAGTCACCGTTTGAAAAGCTATTTCAAAAATGCCCTAACTAGACACATTAAAAGTTTTTGCTTGTCTGTGTTATCCTTGGTTATGCCCCTACAATTCTCATAAACTGCAGCCTCGATCTCGCCCTTGTATTTTCATCGGATATTCTCTTGAACATAATACTTTTTGGTGTTATGATCCTCTATCTGCTAAGGTATTTGTCTCCAAACATGTCACTTTTATGGAGTCTGTCTTTCCCTTTCGAGATCAAGGTCAGTGTGTCATCCCATTGAGTTCCTCTAATACATCTTCCTCCTCCCCCGTGCCTCTACAAGATCCACACTCACTTGTTATTTCGATTCCGCACATTCCTCCTTCGTCTTCTTCTCCGGCTTCTTCCTCTCCTCCAGAGCCAATGCCTCTGTCCTCACCTTGTCCTGGTTCCTCTGTAGTCCTGCGTCCACCTCCACTAGTGATCACCTCAATCCTTACCCTCTGCTACTCCTATCGTCTCAAGCCATCCAATGCAAACCCGCTCCAAAAGTGGTATCTTTAAACCCGTCAAGTTCTTAATTTACATGTCACCAACTCTTCTCTAGCCTATCTTGAACCATCATCTTTTACTCAAGCCCAAAATTCTCACCGTATAGCCATGAGTGATGAGTATGATGCGCTTCTTCGTAATGGTACATGGACTCTCACCCCCTCTCACCCCACGCAAAACATTATAGGGTGTAAGTGGGTCTATCGCATTAAGCGAAACCCTGATGGCTCGATTGCTCGCTATAAAGCTCGACTTGTGGCTAAAGGTTTTCATCAACGTCTTGGTCTTGACTACACTGAGACATTTAGTCCTGTCGTCAAACCTACTACCATTCGGCTTATCCCGAGTTTGGCCGTCTCCAACGACTGGTGCTTACGCCAACTCGATGTTAACAATGCTTTTTGCAATGAAGACGTTTTCATGCAACATCCTCCAGGTTTTATACATCCTCAGTATCCAGGTTTTATGTCTGTAAATTACGAAAAGCCTGGTATACTGAGCTTGGTCTCTACTTGTCTTCGGTTGGCTTCATTAACTCTAAATCTGATGTCTCTCTTTTTCTACGCCACCAACATGGGTTTACTATCTATCTTCTGGTTTATGTGGACGATATTATTATTACCGGTGATAACTTTATGGTGGTTCAAGCATTTATTCAGCAATTGGCCGACCGATTCTCTCTTAAGGATCTTGGTCACCTAAATTATTTTCTCGGAGTCGTGGCTACATCTATGTCTTCTGATCTCTTTCTCTCACAGAGAAAGTATATTCTTGATTTGTTGTTCAAGACGGCTATGCAGAATGCAAAAGAGGTTGCCACTCCTCTATCCTCCAGTGAATCACTGAAGTTATGTGATGGTAGTCCTGCTACGGACCCTACTCAATTTCGACAGGTAGCTGGCTCCCTACAATATCTTGCCCTTACTCGCCCGGATATTTCATTTGCAGTTAATAAATTGTCTCAGTTCATGCATCGACCATCTGCTCTCCATTGGACTGCTGTCAAACGCGTTTTGCGTTATCTTAAAGGGACTATTGATCATGGTATTTTTCTTCGCAAACATTCTCCCTCTCAGCTTCATGTCTTTCTTGATCGATTGGTGCAATGTTGACGATCGAACCTCCACATCTGGCTATATTATTTTTCTTGGTGCTAATCCGATCAACTGGAGTTCTAAGAAACAAAAGACAGTTGTCAGGTCTACGACTGAAGCTAAATATCGAGCTATAGCTGCTGCTGCTGAACTCATTTAGATCTCCAACTTGCTTAAGGAGCTTCACGTTTCTTCTTCTACTCTGCCTGTTATTTATTGTGATAACCTTGGTATAACTTACCTCTGTGCGAACCCGGTTTTTCACTCTCGCATGAAGCATGTGGCTATCGACTTTCATTTTGTGCGGGATCAAATTGCTTGTCAGCAGCTTCGTGTTTCTCATGTTCACACGGCTGATCAACTTGCTGAATCCCTCACAAAGTCTTTAGCTCAAGCCCTTTTTATTGCATCGGTCCAAGATCGGCATCCTTAACAGAAGCTCGATCTTGCGGGCATGTGACTAAGTCTACCGCCAACTCTATAACTGAACGAGCCAATCTCGTTCATTAGTTGAGAAAAATCCTCATTAGTTGAGGGAAATCTTTTGACTAAGTCTACCGTAAAATCTGTAATTCATTAGTTGAGAAAAATCTTCATTAGTTGAAGAAAATTTTTCTTTATTAGTTGAAGAAAATCTTTCCTCATATAAATATACGATGCATTTATCAATAATAATATCAAATTTTTATTCTCATTTCTATTTCTAACGAGATTGACCGGTGAAGACATCACTGACATCGAACAACTTTCCGAATTCGCTCATGGCGGCGTGGAGCAGAGGAGCGACGCGGTGGATGATGTGATGGGAGAGGGGCATGGGCTTGGAGCGCGCCTCTGCAAGGAGCCTCGCGTCCTCCTTGAGGTCACCGCGGAGGAGGCGGTAAGGGGTTCCATGGAGTCCCTGCGAGCGGAGCGCCCGCTCCTGTCGCGTCGGCCTCCACCACGCCCAGTTCAGCGCCCACACGGTGCACGCCAAGAGCAGCAGCCCGCCCGCGCCCTATCCCAAGCTTGAAACAGCCATCCTCATGGAGGTCTCCGCCGATGACGAGGACGATGGCTGCAGCAGCAGGAGCTCATCCACGGTTCAATCAATAGTTCGACTAAGAGGAGATTGGTTGGCTTCAGCGATGACGTATGAGATGTTGGAGCTACTAGAATGCCGAAAAAGTCAAACACCGTCGCCATCGGCAATGGTTCAATTTCCAGGCTGTATCAACATTTAGATTACTGTTCAGCACTATATTCCTCCATATTTCTAAAACTGGTTCAATTTCCATGCTGTATCCACATCTAGATTACTGTTCAATTTATTTTCTTGCCATATCACTTGGATGAGATAGGTTTTCATGCGCGACCAGCTTTATGTATCATACATATCTATTCAGGTTTTTGGAACAATCCGTGGATTTTGCTTCCAAATGTACGGCACATAATTTAGCCTCCGTCAGCCTTTAAATTGGGTTTCCCCTTCCGCTTGCAACGGGTTAGCAGTATACATATATACTATAGAAAAAAATTCTCCTTTTTATTTTTCCCAAAATAATTTTTTTCTCAAATAATACCTTTTAAATTATATTGTAAATACCCTTAACAACTTCAATATATTTTTCTTTCTAGTGTTGGTCTAAGTAGAAGTACAATACTGTAACTACCATAGTAAAAATACTATAAAATATATTTTAAATACTATAAATAATATAAATGGACTCATAATCTCAACCAAATTAATTTCAAATATAAAAATTTAGTATCATAAATAATCTGCAAGAAAATGATAACTAAAGAGACATATATACTATTTTCAGCACCTCATCAAAAACAATATAATGCTATTAGAGAACACTATAAGTAAGCTAAATGGAATAAAAACATACTAGAAACCATTTGATATAATATATTATAATATAGATAAATTTTTATAATAATTTAAGAATAATATCATCCAAATAGGTATCAAAAATTGATCTATTACATCTTTGTCACTAAAATAAAAATATTATAAAAACATAACAAATGATCTAAATAATTTTTTAACCATAATCAAATCAACTATAAACTTAAAATCATAATATTTCTAATAGTCTACGAGCAACGATGGCCAAAGAAATATAATATAATATCACTGTTAATGTTTTTCACTCGTTTTACAATGATTTCAGTACTTTAATAAAAAATATTATAAATGATTTAAATAAAAACTGTAACGGTGCATTCATTTGGACTGTTGCAATTTATAGACTGATCTATGGAGTCTCCAGAACTAGCAAAAATAAATTCATCAGGATCGATGAGGGAAATTTTTGGTATTATTTAAAACAACACCATTTGTAAAATACTGAAAACACGGGCCACTTTAAAAAATATAAAGAAAATTTTTTTTAAGAATAATCATCACATCATATATATATACATACATATATATATACATATATATATATACATATATATATATATAGAGTCACCACGCGAAAAAAATCCAACAGCCAAATAAAGACATTTACATCGCTAGAACGATATATCTTCTTCTTTCCCAAACTAGAAGAAAGCTCTTCCACTGGCCACTGGGTGTGTCATAAGGGCTACATTTGCATTGCTAGCTTCATCAATTCATGGATAGTTAGCTAGATTATTACAAACTGTTGCAACATGAAGCATGTACAAAGAGTTCTAAAGGATCACATATCACATAACAACGGAGATCGAGAACACGAGACTGCGGTGCAACCATGTCATGGCTGGCTGTCGTGATCAAAAGAAGTAAGTACGTCTTGCAGGAGGCCATATTCAGGGAATTGGAGCTGCTGCAGAGCAGGCGGTAGGTTTGCCAGATCCATTACGTTCCCTTGCTGGCAAGTATTGCTCAGATGGGGCACTTGATGCATCATAAGGTCATGGTAGAAGCTCATCGGCATCGTCCTCGGAGGTGCCACTAGGTGTGTGCTCCCTCGCACTGCTGCGGGGCTCTGATGAGTATGTTTCCCTTCGTAAGTGGTCACCACGATTCTTGGGTCTTGGTAAGATCTCTCCACCCTCTTCTTCACCGGGCACTTCTGAGTCGTGCAGCGATAGTAGCTCCTGAGATCATTGATTTGGAGAAGCAAAAGAGATCAGTGAGTGTGGTAAAGGGATTGATGGAAATGGTCGAGCCTCACAATTTGACTAACCTTGGATGAGGGCTGTTCTTGACTGCTTTCTGGCCATACTTTCTCCAGCGATAGCCGTCTTCCAAATGATCAACCTCGCTTTTGGTCACGAAAGCGAAGGCAGGTTCCCTTTGCCTTTTCTCGCCTTTCTTCTTGGATGTGCTGCTGCTCATTGGATTTCAAACCATTAGCTCGTAGAGGTTAGTGATCGTAATTGCATGCCAAAGAATGACACAAGGAGATGAGTGACAGAATCGACAGAAAGTGACAAGATCTTCACAGTTACGGATTCTTCCTAGCCAAAACGTTTATCTCGTTAGAGTAGGAAGGTGTAGATCCTAAAGTGAGAAAGAGAAGAAGGAACTTTTTTTGCTTGCAGGAAACCTAAAAGTCTTGTTTCGTTAGGCAAGGTGAGAAACCCTAGAAATAGGCAAGCTGATGGAACTTTCTACCTCAATCTGCTACCTACAGAAACTGTTACATCCAACAAAATCCGACCTTTGAAAAGATCAAAAAAAGAAAGCAGGAAAGGAAAAGAAATGGAAAGAGTTCGGCCATCCAACTTACAGTGTCTTCGGCTTATCACCTCCTTCCTGGTCTCCCTTGGCCTGTTTCTTCTGCTCCTCCCCCTGCTTCTTCTCATCTTTCTTGCACCGCTCTGCATCTTCTTCGCGGGCGGCCTCAGTGGACGATGAGGAAATCGAAGAGTTAGGCGTCACCGGAGTCGTGCCTAAACTGCAACCCAACAAAGGTACCAAGCTCTTCCTACCATTGCCAACATCCACCATCAGTTCACGAGACGCCGTCCCACTGGAACATAGAAACTTCGACGGCGCCGGACACGACAGGCCGAGAGCTCTAGCTATCACACCGTAGTCCATGTTGGAGCCACGGAAAGCGTCGGCGAAGTTTACCAGTGGCGATTCCGCTTGCTGGTCGAAACCAACCGAACCGGTGTCGTTAACGTCGCCGCCTGCGGGCTTCTGGGAGAAGAACGACGAGAGCTCGTCATGGAACGGGATGTGGTAGTGGTCCGCTTCCCCATGATCTCCGGGCATGACGAGCGCTTGTGGTGCAAAGAGAGGGTGGGGGGGGGGGGGGGGTGGCGGCGGGGACGGGAAAGTGGGCCAGGGGGCAAGAAGGGGTGGAAGGAAGCGTAGACAAGGAGCTACAATGTAATATATAAACGATATTTACTTTTTTTTTTTCATTCATATATTTCGCTTATTCATTTTCCTGGCTTTTTATCGGTGATGAAAAACACATGGATGGGAAATGGAGAAGGGGACGGGGATGGAATCGTTCGTGCTCGGTCTGAGGAAGCCAGGAGGGGGATATGAGTCAGCGACGAGGTAGGCAATCGGCTACCGCGGGTCACGGGAAGAGCAGCTAAAGAGAGGCAGCGGCCAACAGTTGCGCGTGATGGTGAGGGAGCAAAGGCATTTGACCGGCTCTCAGCACGTGGGCCCCGAGGGTGGGGCCCGGCCGCGTTGTTGTCATGGCCGTCCGTTTGATAAGCATCAGACGCAGGGTGGGAAACGTGCGAAGACTATTATGCCTGCTGCCGTTGTTTGACTGAGTTGCCTTCACTCTCGTGAATGAGACATGAATCTATTTCGGTGATCAGGATATCGACCGTCAATTTTCGCCACGAGTGCCTATGATCGACGTTAATTTTGACTTTCTTTTGACTATATATATATATATATATATATATATATATATATATATGTGTGTGTGTGTGTGTGTGTGTGTGTCGAATTGCTTGCGTCAGATAGAGCATGAGTAAAAGAAAAGACATTTTGCTTTATCGCATCTTACTCAGCGAGCACCATTAAGCCACTATTTTTGACGTTTCTGATGTGAAAGATAGATAAATGTAACCTCGTTTTAGTTAGAGCATTTAGATTGTGAGATTCACAAGTTTCTTTTTCTACTTGAGACTCACAATTACAATATGCTTATAGCTCAGATCCAAGTGCTTCTTCATGTGTTCTTCGCTCAGATCTAAGTGATTTATTAAATCAGATAACCAATTGGATCACTTCCTTTCGGCAACAAATTCGATTAATTTGTGACAGGACTGCTTGTTGTAGCAAAACGTTTCGAGCTCGAACACACTGTTGTTTGATTTATTTTGCTCGAATGATGTCGTCACATGGGCGTCTAAGAATCTCCTTGTTGTTTGATTAATTTTGTAAATTGCTTCATATAAATAAATTTTAAAGGCGCCAATCTGTCATCCTTAATATTTTTTTGATTTCAGTTGCAATTTAAACATGGAGATGACTTGAATGATTGGTCCACTTCATTTGTGATATATAATCCTCTGGTCCTTTTGATTGTCCATGATTGAAATAGTGTTTACGTTTAAGACCACCATAACATATCTTGATTCATAATTTGTTAGAATCTCTCAAAATATATAAAGATAAATAGATTTTCATTTCTAAAAACTTGTCTATATTGCATGCATGTCGTGTAAAAAGATATGGCAAGAGAAATAGAGGAAGAACTTTGATAATTTGTTAGGAACCACACATATAATTCAATCGTTCTTTGTTTTGACTTAAATTGTTTTGAACCCAAAAGAGGTATACTGGCAACTGCCATCCTGTCATCCTGCCATTGTGGTCACCCAAACCACAATCACCAGAAGGCGGCATTTATGTGACGGCAGGAGGGAGACGGAGGAGGAGGGGATGCAAGAAGAATGGGGATATACATGCCGTGGGTTGTACTTCAAAACAAGGGGCGGGGCGGTTGCTTAATCACTACGTCTGGTTTGTCAAGCTCAAGGTCTGAGAGGAGGCGTGACAAAGGAGTGGGCGACGGCAAGAGCGAGAGAGCATGAGATTGTTGACTACGATGGGAAAGTGATGGGATTGGGTGGAATGGTCGGGGGTCGTCTCCACGATACCACATGCTGAGGCCATAAGACATGGACTGAGATGGACGGGTAAATTTCCTCCTCTTCTATGCCTTGCTAGCCAACTACTATTAGAGAACAAATCAGCATTAAGTGTTATTAGCAATGAAATATCTTCTTTACAGGTTACATCAAATCAGAGATCCTCAGATTAAATCGGTGCTCAAGCAGTCCCACCACTTCTCGTGCGTCGGACTAACGATTGTTAAAATGTGGCCCAGATAAACGATTCTTCAAAATAGAAAAAGAAAAAAAAAAGAGAAGCTAAGTCTAATCTTTTAGTTCTCTATAAACTTTAATAAGATTAAAATAAAGAAACTTTACCGTATACCTTCTTCCTGGAGATTGATATCTTGAGAGAGAGAGTAGAGAGAGCAAGGTCCGTCGTGCATACCTAAGCCGACCGGGTCAACAAGAAAGCCGTGCACACCGGACCGGTCTTCAACGGAACCATCCGCTGCGGCCCGATCGAATAACTGAAACGGACGGTTCGGCCGGGGGGGGGGGGGGGGGTGCGGGTGCGGGCGTGGGCTGGTCCGCCGTTTCCTCGATCGAAGAGAACCATTGAGCCGTGTTTGTTCCCTTCACCGCCGGATCTCCGCAAGCCTCCGCCTCACGTCGACGGCGAGCTCGCCCTGCCCGATCGCTGCCAGCCCCTCCACCACCCCCAACCGCACCCCAATGGAAGATACGAAACCCCTCCCGGCCATCTCCGCCAGCACCCGCGCCGCCACCACCACTTCACCGCCCTTCAAGCAACCCTCCGCCACCACCTCGTACGCCTCGAATCCCACAGCGCAACCCGCCCTCTCCAACAGCCTCAGCAGCTCCGCCCCCCGCCTGGAGTCGCCCTGCGCCTTCATTTTCGCCGCCACCCGGGCCACCGTCCCCTTCCTCGGCAGCATCCCCCTTCCCACCACCATCTCCACCAGGAGCCCTTCCGCCGAATCTCCGTCGATCGCCTCGATGACTTCGCAGTAGCTCCCGCTATCCGGGACGATCCCCGCAGTGGGCATTCCCCTGAGGACGGCGGCGGCCTCATCGGTCTCACCGGCGGCGCAGAGGGAGGAGATGAGGTAGTTGAGGGTGTTGAGGTCGGTTGGGCGGAAGCCGAGGGCGCCCATGGAGGATATAATCGCACGGATGGAGCAGCGGCGGCGAAGGGCGAGCCAGTTGAGGGGAAGGGAGTGGCGGGTTTCCCGGGGAGGGGGGCGGCCAGATCGAAGGGCCGACTGGAGGACGGCGAGGGCGGCGGGGAAGAGGACGGAGGAGGGGGCAGGGCTAGGAATGGGGTTGGGGAGCGTGAAGGAGAGAAGGGCGGCGTAGGCGGGGTAAGGGAGGGAGCGGGGGCGGAGGGCAGCGAAGGAGTGCAGGAGGTCGGCAACGGTGGCGGCGGCGAGGGTCGGGGGAAGGAGGGAGAGGTAGGAGAAAGGGTTAGGGTTAGGGTTGGAGGAGCTGGCGAGGAGGAGGTGACGGATTTCGTGGTGGTCTCTTGACTCGATGTCAGCCTTGATGGAACACTTGGGAGGTGTTTCGCTAAGGTCGGGGAAGGAGCTGCCGCAGAAGCGGCGGCACTGTAGATGACGAAGCGAACCAGCTAGCCTTGGACGGGCCATTCTGCAATTTCGCGTTCCGCTGGAAGGTGCAAGTAACCAAGCCAGACTGCAACCAAATGGATTGATTTCGCTCTATAGTCTTAAAGAGTTGATCTTACTCCACTTAGCATGGAGTGCAGCTTAATCCAGGAGGGACTCCCACATCTCCAGTTACCCAAAAAAAAAAAAGCAGAAATTGAAGATTATTATAATACGCGGAACCACCAACTGTTCCGGTTTAGCAGAACCTGAAATCGTCAGAGGTCAGTTTTGGAATGCGAACCATCAGTTTTAGTTCAATCGGTTTTAGTTCTCATAATTTTAAATATTTTTTAAAATAATTATAACTTTATTTTTTAAATTTTGAAAAATTGATATATATATATATATATCCAAAATGAGTTTAAATATATAATGACATAATTAAAAAATTAAATATATAATTAAGTAGATTTACATGTGTTTAATCATTATCAAACTTTTTGATAGTTCCTTCTGTTGATATGTCCAGTAGGAACTTTTCGGTTGATATGTCCAATAGGAAATCATGCTCGATTTTTTAAAATAATTATAACTTTTTATTTTTTAAATTTTAAAAAATTAATATATATCTAAAATGAGTTTAAATATATAATGACATAATTAAAAAATTAAATATATAATTAAGCAAAATTTACACATGTTTAATCATTATCGAACTTTTTGATAGTTACTTCTGTTGATACGTAGAATAGGTAATCTTTTAGTTTTCTTTTGTCATCCTTGTTCAATCATCGATATACACTTAAGCTTTAATTTATTTATGAGTCATGCTAGATCTACCTTCATTTCATGATTCATCCTCGCTTGATAGTTATTTTTGATACTATGATCTCTAATATTTCCCTCACAATTTTCACCAAGATTTAAAATATTATTATGTATCACACTCATCATTCCATAAGACAAAACTCTATACTTACAACGTTATCACCAAGCTAAAAAATGGTTAGATACATATCAAATTAGTAGTTCGAGTTTGAGGATCCCTTTGGTTTTTTGTTTTAATCTTTGCACTCAATAGTTTTTCTATCTTAAAGATTTTACTACCGTGTTAATTTTTGGTCAATAGATACAAAAATTTCGAAGATACTATATTCTCTACTATAGTTGACTATAATGGTCAGATAAGTTAATAAATTAATTTTTTAATATCTCTAATTTTATGACCAATATCAACATCTACTCCTTAGTATTCATAGTAAATGGAAAAATAATCACCTAAGTCATCTGATCTAATAGGATGATTAAAAATAAATTGATAAAATTTTAAAAAAATAATTTATCCATTTCGATTTTATAGCCATTATTATCATATTTAAATCGTTATCACATTTTTCTAATGCACCAACAATATTAATACAAGCAACTAAAAAATGTGTAGTAGGATAATGAATACCAGAAAATGTATATGCTACATAATTAAATTTTTTTTATTTTTTATTTTTTTCATACACATTCCAATGCGATGGATATAAACTAACTTATATAATATTATTTGTAATAAAAGAACATAATAATTTGTATATTCAAAAGATTATTTAAGAATTCATATGTACATTTTTCATCGGGTACAAATATCCTAGAAAGTTTTTTTGAGCCTTTTGCCATTTAATTAAAAAAAAATTAGCCTGTTCTTTCATTACTTGTGGATGACTCCACAAGAATACAATAGCTTGTTTGATAGGAGAAAGAAAATTTTGAATAGATCCAAGTCCATCTTGTGCACATAAATTTAAGATATGGCAAGCATAAGTAACATAAAAAAGACACCATCATAGCAGGTTGACAAACTAATAGAAGAAATAGTATTTGCCGCTGCATTATCAAAACTAACAGAAAAAATTTAAAAAATTAAATAATATTTTTTCTAAAATTATTTGTATCATTCTATATATATTATCATTTATATATCATTTCATTCATCAAAAACTTTAAAATCAATAATTCGTTTTTGCATAGTTCAATCAATATATATCCAGTGACAAGTTCAATTGCATTTATCAGTAATCACTCTAAATATCAGCACAAATAAAAGTACGATTGTCTAAAGCTCATAAAAATTTTTAATTTTTTTATATAATAATTATGTAAAATACGAGTAAGAGTGGTAAGAGAAACTGGTTGCGTGATGGAATTTAA
The DNA here is from genome assembly GCA_021527575.1 of Ensete glaucum. NCBI lineage: Eukaryota > Viridiplantae > Streptophyta > Magnoliopsida > Zingiberales > Musaceae > Ensete > Ensete glaucum. Next base: position 5,187,297 of record CM038554.1, read on the forward strand.
ATCCTCTTGACAATAATTAACATGTCTAACTTTTTTCATTAAAACTAAAAGATAAATAGTTAATAATAAATACTTCACGATTTTTTCAACAAAAAATGGAAAGTTGAGAGATGTAAGGAACCTAAAAATTTAGGTTTAAGACCTCAGTATACTAGCTTGTGTCGGGTGTTTCTTCTCAATATGCTTTCAAAAAATTCTATATCCACCTCTTTTGAATATAAAAATTTAGTCACAATAATTGCATATGGCATGGAAAGAACCATTAGCATAACAAGCCTTCTTAAGAGTATAGCTTGATCTTAAAGTATAGTTGAATGTTGATGTATTGACTTTCTTAACTTGTCATGATTGGATTCAAAAGCTTCGTCGGTGGTGAAGTGGTGGCTTTCTTAACTTGTCATCGGATTAAGAAGAGAACTGAAGAGCATTAAAAAGTTCACTGAGTGTGAAAAATAATGAGAGACTTGAGGAGTATTACTATATAGGGTTTTTGAAACTTTTCCCTTCTTAAAATACCAGTTAGGAGGGGTAAATTTATATTTTTAAAATTATGAAATATTTAAAAATCCCTAAATATAATCATTTGTATGAGTATTGAGAGAGACGAACGAGTCATTTAATCTCTTCATCGACCGTTGAGTGGATCGTTTAAGCCAACCGATCAATCAACAACCTATTGATCGAAATTATTTTTAAAATAAAAAAAAATCATCGAATCAACTATTCCAGTTCTTGAACTGCGGTTCCGGAAATCAATGATTTCAATTTTCCAAACTTAAGGAATCAGAATCAAACCATCACTCGATTATTCCGATTCGATTTAGAATTAACGAACCACCAAACCGATTTTGCTGCTGGAATCGGACCGTGATAAAAGATAAACCAAGGAAGGAACTATGTTTCCGTGTTCAGATGTGTGTGACTACAATCTTAGGACAATTCCCATAAATTTATTGGGTCAAACCAAAAAATTGTGTCTCTCGCAATGTAAAATAACATACACAAGATCGTGCTACATGGTCTGCGATTTAACGAAGGTTGAACACTAACGTCAATTGAAGATGATGCGTCTGATGGATAGATAATACGCTTTGGTTATCAGCAGCACAAAGAACTAGCATGTAACTTTTAGTCTACAAAATTATATTTCAAGTGCTTGCTTTGTCTTAAGCAACAATTCCTTGAGATAACCCAATTGGAGGCTCCAAAAGATATCACAGAGTAAGATCAAGTTACTACAGACCTCTGAAAGTTGCAATATCTATGTTGGACAATGCCACATGCTTCAGAAAATTTTAGGCTTTTTTTGGTCAGCCTGAAGAAAAGCAACTTCATTACTACTTCGAATGATGTCGTCTTCTCTGAAATCTATTGCGTCGATGGTACAGGCAAAGAACAATGATAAGCATCGCAGACACCACCTGTATGACCAACGCCACCTTCAACCCTGCAAAAAAAGATTCACATATCAAATGGCTTATACAAATTATAAATTGCTTTCTGTAGCATTAATGCCTTCGATAGCACATATTGGTACCTCGTAACTTCTGGATGAGATCCTCCGGATCAACTATAATTTTCCTATCTTGTGCATTAGTGTCATCCAAATTGTTAGACTCTGAAGTTAAATCACCAGTACTATCTTCAGAAACATTCTGATCCTTGCGGCATGTGTTTGGACAGTGAATGCCACTATCATACTCGTCACTTCCATCACAACAGTCTAGAAATATTTATCATTAAGAAAGAGTTGCTGTGGATCAGATGCCTCAATAAATCGGCAGCTTTACATCATCACAGAAGCAGCATCGAGAAATATGTGAGAAACATGCTTTCAAGTTGCAAGAAGAAAGAATGTTCTTAAGTTTACGCACCACAGATGTAATCATTCACCCGAGAAGAAAATATGAACTCAGGTTTAGCTCCGAAATTTCTGCAGTAGAATTTGCCTTCCGGGCAAGCAGAAGTTCCTGCAATACACAAATGAGAAAGAGCCCAGTGGCATGGTAAGAAAAAAGTGTTTAAAGAATGTCAAAAATAACAATCACCAAGAATTAAAAAATGAAAGTCTTCTATTTCATCATGTCGGTGCACTGTTTTTTCCAACATTACAAAAATATGATGTATGCCAGTTTACGAAAAGATCACTGCTAAGATTGCCTACATTTTAAGCTCTTGATCGCCAACAATCATCGATGTGTGGTCATTTTGAAGGAGATACATGGGCAACTAGAAATGCTTCCAACTCAAAAAAATGCATTCCGATCATTAATATACTAAATATGCACTCCCTAATGGATAATCTTTTGTAACTTAGTTATTTACTTAAGAAAATTTTGATAATGCAGGATAGCGCAGCTTAAGATCTTTCCAAGAGTGTCATATCATTAAACCCATACAGGACCAAATGCTAAGCATAACAGCGATGAAAGCAATCCGTTCAAATTGAATACAGGTTGTCTAATATGTGACTAAAACCTGATCACTTACTTAACTCTGGCCACCATAACTCCGGCAAGTGGTCAAAAACTAAAAGAAAGAATTTTACTAACATAAACAAATCTATCATCATGCCCTTTTGTTGACAAGCATTGACATAATCTGTCGATAAAGTCATCTCTTGTTATGATAGTTTTCAGCTTGCAGTTCATCATATCTATCTGTAATCTTTTATCATCAAAGTAGCATAATGAATCACACAAACTAACAGCTAAAACGTTCTAGAGAACAATCAACTGAACAGCACCCAAATCCAGGAGGAGAAAGAGGGCACCGGGTTCATCAGTTCCGTCAGGGCAATCGCAGAATCCGTCGTTCAGCCGGTCCTTGGTGAAAGTTCTGGAGCCATCCCTGCAGCCGATCACCGGCCCTGCAAAGTACATCTCATCTGGAAGACCACCCCAAAGCAATAACAACGATTAAGACAAAAGTAGAAAGAAAGACAAAGAAGCAGTCAGAGAGCGGAGAGGAGAAATAGAAGGAGGCGAATAGCACCTTGTGGGGAGATGCCACGAAGAGGGGAAGCAGAGAGCAGCACGGAGGAGGAGAGGGCGAGAACGGCGATGCAGAGGAGGCAGCCGTCCGGCCTCGCCCCCATTAAGCTGATCCGTCCGACGCTAACCATCTCGATGGACAGATCGGAGCTGTCTGCTGTGGAAGAAGGTGCGGTGCGCATCAGAGCATCGAAGGCGCGTCAGGGCTTCCCCTGCCTTTCCACCACAACTTCGGTCGCCGCGTGTCGCCGCGGATCGTCTTCTTCGTTCTCGTGAGAAAGGCATATCGGTCTGTGCTGACGGGTGTTGATTCTACGGCCCCACCGTTAAAAAAGAAAAAAAAAAAAAGGCAACAATGTATTTACTACATAAATATAAAAAAAGCAAAAAAATAAAATAAAATAAAATAAATAAAAAACTCACCGTATACGAACCGTTTCTACATGCGACACGAAGAGAGTATAAAGGAAGCGGCTGCGATATGAAAAGATGTATACAATCGAAAAAATAAACATATATTTTTAAATTAAATAATAAATCAAATCAAATAAAGAAAGAAAGAATTACATCCTCTCTCGGTACTTTTACAATCAAAACAAATACTAGTTCAAGAAGTCCTGTAATTAATTTAATTAATTACTTATTTAGAAATATAAAGCTGATCGGTAGGCTGTTTCCAATCATCGGGTATATTGATCTGTCTAATCCATTTAATTAAAATTGGTACAGCTGGGAATAGCATGTACTTGTTCGTTGGGTTTATATTTGGATATAATAATTTTTCAGTGTCCTAGTCAATCCATTTAAATTGGCTTCATGAGATTTTTAATTATTTTTATAATTATTTATATATATATATTATAATTAAGATATCATATGTGTTAGAATCAATTGACACTAATTAGTACATGTGTTGAAAACTTCCGTTCAAAGTAAAATTGAGATCGGAAGCGATTTCATTCTAGTTGAGTAAGTGAGCAATTAAACTATTTAACCATGCTAAGTTATCTTGCTTAAAAAATGATGTAAGAACATTCAAATTCAAAAAGGGAAGTTAAGAGACACTTACAATTTATTGTGGCTCGATCACAACTTGGACTACGTCCACTTCCCGAGTCCTCTTCGTCGAGGCCCGTCAGTGTCAACTATTGATTTTCTTCGAGTAAAGACCAAACCTTTACACTTCTCACTCTCATTTTCACATATTCAGGAGAGAACCTTATAAGTATTTCACTTTCCTTAGTCACTCTTATCACTTGTATCTCACAAGAGAAATTCTCAATTTTTTACAATACTTTTACTATAGTTTTTCTCTTTTTTCCGTTCACCACCCTTATTTCAACAAGTAAGAAAAATTTGGATATTTATTAACCCAAATTGGCTTCAAAAATAAAGCAAAAAATTTAAACTTTTTCGCAGTTCCTGCATACGAGCGGTACTACCGTTGGCGCTAATGGTACTAGTGTCGAAAGCACCTTAAAAATAGGATGCCGATGTACTACCATCGCTTGGGCGATACTATCATCGGGAATCCCACAAAAGTACCTTTTTTTGTATTTTTTCATACTCGATTTATACCTCCTATTGATCCCTTTCCAGATCAACAAAATTAGCTCAACTTGAGATCAAATGCAGCCCCAAGTGGATATAATTGCCTCATATCAAGTTAATTTGGATTCCTTCTAAATCTAACTCAATTTGGACTCTAAACCAAATTGATACTAACTACGACATACTAAGGTATACAAATACAATCAATTTGACTAACGTGTCAAGTGATATTCCCAACTCCCGACGATCTTCGCGATAACCTTCGACGAACTCTCAACGAGTCTCGATCATATGTTGGCGAATCCCCGACGCATTCTTGCCAAGCTCCCGATCACCTTGGCGACCTCTTAATAAACTTCCGATACCTTCGGCGAGTTTCCTACGAACTCCCCGCAAGCCCCTAATACCTTCGGCAAGCTTATTGCGAACTTTTGGGAAACTCCCGATATATTCGGTGAGCTTTCGACGATCTCCGAATGAGTTCTCACTGCATCGTCCGAATCCAAACTCGATGCTCGAACTTGAGTCTGACCCAACATCTGATTTTATTATCTTGTTATAATTAATCTTGCACTATTTATCTCTAACATACATGTTAGATAAAATACTCATCAATTGATCTCAATATCAAAATCCGAGATTCAATAATATAATTCTTTTCGATAATTTTTAAATAATAAATTTATTTTATTATGGAAACCCCACTTCCTTCTTTTCTGACTAAGATTAGTATATTCGTAATTTTTTTTAGTGATAAAATTGGCTAGAAATTTGTACATTTTTATATCTTATAAACATAAAAAACATAAGAATTTCGGTTTACATAGGCGCTGTTGCGCACATCATCAAAACAAACGACGTTCCATTACCTCTTCTTTTTCTTCCTCTGCGGATCCACAACACAAACCCTCGTCCTTGATTCCCTTCTCTGCGCCTTCTTCTCGCTCTCGCACGCGTCCTCGGTCTCTCTCGCAATGCCCACAACTCTTCCAGCGACGGCGTTCCGAAGCAAGTGGAGGTCGCGGATTTGATTGCGGGGCGGTCGAAGGAGAAGAATGACGTATAGGGCAGACGACGACTACAATTACCTCTTCAAGGTGGTGCTCATCGGCGACTCCGGCGTCGGGAAGTCGAACCTCCTCTCGCGGTTCACGCGGAATGAGTTCAGCAATGAGTCCAAGTCCACCATCGGCGTCGAGTTCGCCACGCGTAGCATCCGCTTCGATGGCAAGGTCGTCAAGGGCCAGATTTGGGACACCGCCGGCCAAGAGAGGTCCGATATCCTCCCTTTTTCCTTATCATGATTAGTTTTGATCCAATCTCTCGAGGTAGGGGATCGCGTCTTTTAGATCCCTGGCATTGTTTTGTTTCTCTGATGCCGCTTGTTATCGTTAGTAAAGGATCTCAGCATGGCCTAAGGAATTTAATCTCAGCACCCATTATTTCCTCTTGTTGCTTTAGGTATGCAAACCCAAGTCCTTGAACTCGATATTCTTGATCACAGAACCGGAACTGATAGTGAGTTTTGATATCAAATTACTTCCATCATTCCTATTGATAGAAATGAAAACAGGAAAAACAATTACCATTTTCGTTGGTTATGTCATGAAGAAAAGAAAATGGTGTTGGAATTTCCAAAGATAATTGGAATCCTACAATATATTTGGTTCACATGTCCAATCGAGTGATTTCAAATTACATTATTGTCATAATAATGGTGATGTAAGTTTCATTGATGATCAAATAAAATATTTTTTATTAGTCCCTAATGAAGATGTTACCTCAAAAGGATAAAAGCATTAAGGATAAAATATTAAGTATGACACTAAATATTTCATGAATTAAGGTCGCTTGTCTAGCTTATATATAATCAGTCATATGACTGACTATTCATCAAGGTATAGGTATCCTTGAAGTTTCATAAGACACTACTCTGTTTTTAAGTGCATCATTCAAGAATTTCAGTATTCTTCATCCAAAAACTTATTCTCGAACAATTATGATGGGAGGTACTTTTATTTTTCATTGAATATTCAATATTAGATTATTTTTTACTAACATTAGTGGTATTAGAGTCATGATTCATTCATGTTGTTCATCAAAACAACAACAAGGATTCATGCCATTGACCCAATCGATTTGTGATAAGATAAACCAAGGTGTTGAGATCAGATTTCTCCATTCTCCTAGGTGTGATCAAAGTACCGAGGTAACAGAAAAAAAAAAGGGCCCTCCTTAACCTAAAAAAAATTATAGATTTCCCTCTTCACATCCCTACTCACACACCTCGAAAAAAAAAATCTCAGATATAGACACATTTATTTTTTGATTGGTAAGAGATTCAAAAAATACAATGCACACTCTGAGAAGAACGATTGTTCGTACGAAAACATACAATGGTATCATCAGTATACATCAGGTGACAAACCTTAAAAGACCTCTTAAAGCAAAAAGGTATAATAATCTTCTTGTTAGAAAAAGCATCATTAAGTAAAAATGATAAAAGCTGAGACACATGAATGTAGAGATAAAGGAAAATAGGATCATCTTCCTCGTTCTCTTATTCCCCCAGAAAAAATTGAGATGGTTGACTGTTCAAAAGACTTGCAAATGATAGAGTAGAAATACAAGTTTTAATCCAAGAAACAAATTTATCCAAAAAATTGGTAACCTCAAAATCGCCAAAATGGCCTGCCAGAAACCCTATTTACCTTTTCAAATCCAATTTAAGCATGATAGAAGGTTTTTTTACCTTTGGAGTTATATGAGGAGTGACCAATTTTTTGAATCACTAAAATATTATAATAAATAAATAGATAGATTAAAAATAAAATCATATTATTCATGGAAAATGAAATGACCTTCTTTCTTCCATTCTGAGGTCTCACATTTAAATGAACATCACATATCAAACTTATCATTGCTTGGCACAAGTAAACAGTTTTTTGTTTTATATTATTAGGTGAAGCTAGAAGAAAAGTGCTAAGGGCTGATAATGAACTGTCAGTTTTCTTCTCTCTTCTTGGTATCAGCCTCCAATTTTAAGTACTTTGAATCATTTCAGGTAATGAACTTTGTATTGCAAAACAATGCGAAATTTAACATAGGGAGGAACCAAAGGGGCCAATATATCACTTTTCTGAAGACTCGCAGTGGGACAGATTTCAATTATTTAAATTTTTGTTGTGAGACTTGTAGGTCCAGAATACTAAACACTGATGACATTGCCAAGACTGAAGATTAAAAGGTCTCTTCAGAACATCAGAGGCAAGCTAGCCTGGATGAGATTTTTCTATTTCTAAAATTTTGGGATATGGGCAGAATTTGAATGTTTTGTAAGAATCCTGCCTTGGGTGGGGAAATATACATTTTTTGCCTGGCTTTATGGAGTTTAACTGTGAAACATTTTACCGCCTACAAAAATGGTAGATAGGTTGACACTTAGTTTGAGTGAGATTTTCCTTTTGTTTTGATATCAGATAATGACATCAATTTGAAAGCTGTTGTTGACATCAGGTTAAAAATGAGTAGGTAGTGTCTCTAGTTTTCAGTATATATCACATTTGTCATAGATTCCTGCTGACATGCTATTGCCTTATTCAAAAGTACACATATCTCTTTTTTTGGCGGGGGTGAGAAAACAGTAAAATATACACCTAGAAGTTTTGGTAAGTAGATGCACATATAGATAGAACGCTGAGAAAGGAATGTCATAGATTGATACTATTTCTCCCAAAATTTCTAAATCTAATGCAGTGGAATCAAGTGCTTACACTAGAATTTTTGTGTGTTAAATTGCAACAAAAAGATGTTGTTTTATTTGCTTTGTCATCATTACAGTAGATAGGCACAAAGAAAATGATTATAATTTTTAAATAATAGAAATTTTCTTAGCGCATCTACAAATAAAAGATTTGTAGTTGCTTTTTCTCTTGAAGAAATTAGATGTATAAAGCATTGACGGCTTGCAATATGGCTTGAAAGACTGGTTTTAGGAGAAAATTACTTTTTTTTTTTTTGTGCAGTCAATAATTGACATGAATTGAATAAATAAAAGTATGGAAGAGTTCTAATATCCTGTATTGCTATGTAAAGGTGTACCATATGTGACTAATGGATTTAGCAACTATGATGAGCAAGCAATTGAAGCAGCTTCATAATAGATTTAGCAATTACATGAAAATTCTTGAACCTGAACAACTATCTATTACTCATTGAGTTCTTTCAATTTATAAGTGGATCTTATAGGCATGCAAGCTGTGGCTAACGTCTTGGTGGAGATACTGATTGGTATACATTGTCTTGTATGACAAAATCTACATTGCACTTGTTCCTTTTTTGTTAATTTTTAAGCATCGCTGCATACTGAATTAGTCTCCATGGTATTGTGGTATTAGCTTTTCCTGATCTGATCATCCCCTCATGATCAGTGTTGAGTGTTTCCATTTTGCGAGTCTCATAAGATTGACCTGTTGCCTACTTTGTTCTTGGGCAATTACGAGTGCTTATTATCAAGGAGCAGTAGGCGCACTTGTGGTCTATGTCATAACTCTCAATGTGACATTTGAGAATGTGGAGAGAAAGTTGAGGGAGTTCAGAGATCATACTGATACAAGCGTTGTCATCATGCTTGTAGGAAATAAGGCAGATGTACGGCATCCCAGGGCTGCGACCACCGAGGACACGCGACGGCTTTTGCTGAAAAGGAGAAAACATTTTTCATGGAGACGTCTGCTCCGGAATCAACAAACGTGGAGACGGCCTTCAATGAAGTGCTCACCCAAATATATCAGGTGGTCAGCAGGAAGGCACTCGAGGCAGGCAATGATTCAACAAGTTTGCCCGAGGGTCAGTCATATGATCAACGTGGGCAAGGATGACGTTTCTGCTGTTAAGAAGGTTAGTTGCTGCTCAACTTAGATATACAAAGTTAGATTGAATTTGGAATTTTTTTTTTTTTTTTGTGAAGAAAGATACAAAGTCGTCATAGAGGTGTTGAAAGTTATAACAAAAAAATTAATATTGTTCCCATTAGGATTTAACTCATTTTGGTAGCAGTGAGGGTTCAAACTTGTCCTCGGGGCTTGAGATAAGAATTTATATCTGCAGATGTTGTTCTATTCCACCAAAATAATTCAATTTACTTTGCCATTGATGTATTTTTATTGTTTTTTAGGTCCTGTTTCATCAACTGATTGTTTACAATGAACATTGCGGCAATCCGAATAAATGTGTTGCTACGCAATCGGTTGGTTCTTTAACTAAAATTGATTTATTGAGCTTAAGCTGTGAAATCTGGATCATCTTCATCTTATTTCTAGTTTCAATTGGGAACCATGTAAATTTGTATTTAAACGGGAGTCTATTGATGAATATGATGCCTTCAAATATTTGCCACCACTGACAGGTCGTCGATGCCTTTTTGAATTTGCCATAGGGTTTAGTGTTGAAGCTTCACCACCGTAGAAGAGGTTGTAACTTCAAAGATGGAAGAATCTTGGACTTGGCTGATTCACTTTATGTGATGGAAGTCTCTAACAAACACAGTAATGTTTTAACCTGCTCCATTCATCCAAAGCATATGCCATGATTAGAAGCAGGAATGAGGAGATTTCTAAGCAAACAACCAAAAGAATTGAACGCCTAACAAGACATGCCAACAATATTAAAGCAGATATAAGATAAAGCACATTACTTGGTAGTTAGATAAGAAGCAGAAATATACATGACATTGAAAAAAGTTAAAAAGATAAATGATTGGAAAGTGCATCAGAAACCAATTGAGAAAGAGCGATTAACACTTAAAAAAAGAGTTTATAGTGTTGTAGCGTAGCCCAGGTCTTCTAAAGTTTAATTCATAATTAGCTGGTAAAGATGCAAATCATATTACAAACGACTTTTATTAGGCATCAGTTGACGACAAACTATGATTGTTTACCAAGAGTTTGGAGCCACATTTCCAGAAATTTCATAGCAAAAGATCATGCAGCCGAGGTGGTGCTACTTGTACCAAATTGTACCAAAACAAATTGCCAAAGATCATTACTGGACAGCAGCACTATGTCAGCCTCAATTATCATATCATGGGAAGCAAAGCATTCTTTTCCAGGTCATTAAGCCGCAAATAAATCTCAAATTTTAGATCCTAATTCCCATGAAAGCTCCCAGAGATACCTTGTTACATCACTTGGATGCATGCGAACCACATCTTCTGTCCAGTAATGAAGTCCTGAAATGGAGCTACACAATCAGCATGAAGGGGGCACATTTGAGGCATTGAAGTGGAGAAAGTAATCTTTTCAGTCAAAAGGAAAAACCAAAAAGCATGCATGCATCCCTTTCCTTCGGCTGGCATTCCTCTCGTTTTCCAAGTCCGACTTGCCAGCCAAGACAGGAGCATAGACTTTTACCATTTTGTGTTGCTGAGTGGTGAAATGACAGACAACCCGTGGTAGGCCAAAAATGGAGAGTTTGCATCTTCTCTATGCAAGGTTTTGGAGCCATCTAACTTGGCGGAGTAGCACTCATGATCACCCCTCCTGCCTTGACAATTCATGCTATGCATAGGCTGAAACAATAAATTTTTTGAACTTGCTCCTTGTAACATTAGCACTGATGACGGTGGAAATGCTTGGACTGATGGCAAAGACTGTTGAACAAGAGTAACATATCCAAGAGATGCTCCGGGCAGTCTGCTTTGAGTATGATATGCATGAAGACCATCAAACCGGCCATACACACCATGAGCATCAGATCCAGCTCCGAGGAATGGTGGAAATTTTGAGAAAACTTCTTGACCTTGCAAGACCTTTTGGAATCCAACAGATTCACTAAAGCCTGTGCAATTGAAGGAAAAGTCAGCTTTTCCTTGTGGGGTTCTGACCCTACTTCCTGGAATAAATTCACCTATGATGCTGTTATTTGCATCAGCAGATTTCCCCTTAATCTCTGAGTTCTCAGAAAAATGAGAGAGAGAGAGGCTGCCACACCGACAGAAATTGGAGGTGTGGTGAGTAGTCTAGTAACTTCTTGACCTTGCAAGACCTCGTGGAAGCTTGCAGATTCCCTCGAGTCTGGACACCCATTTGCATCTGCAAACAATTGCATACAAGAATGAGAAATAATGCAAGAAACACATATGAATAACCTTTAGTATTCTGCAACACATCAAAGACCCCTACTTGGAATTGGAAAATCCATATTGACACAGGGACAAGTGATTTTGGCCCTCTTGAGACCAGCTGTTGTCGACCTGCCACAGCCTATAACAGGACCAATTGGTTCAATTTCCCATGGAGATATCCTTTTTTGTTGATTAGCATCTACATCATTGTCCCAATTTACCTGCATTAAAGAGCAAATACATCTTAAATCAGCATTGCAGATTCCAATCAAATGAAGAAAAAAAAAAAACAGTTTTATGTATCCGAAAATGCCTACAGTACAGACAATAATACATCAAGAGATATATTTTTTCTTTTTTTCCTTTTTTGAGAAAAGTATTGGTGGACATTATCCCCCCATATAATATACCAAATAGGATACAAAAGAATCAAGTAACACAGCATGAATGTCATCGATTAGGAACAAAAATCAAAGTGACAGAGAAGAAGAAGAAAGAAGAAAATGAAAAACAACCAGAATTTCAATGTATCCAGATGCTCAACATCTCTCCAAACCAAAAGGAAACATGCATTGTTCTTAATAAGACTTAACTCCAAAGTTTGAACAAACTAAGGTTGTGAATAAACCAGTCACCTTTGGTATTGTTTTTTGGCTTCAAAAATTCTTGAGTCCACTTCTATCCATAATTTCTAAAAGAAGACCAGAACAAGAGCAACCCAACCTTGTTTAACATTTAAGTTTACTGTCTTTTCTCCAGCTAATCAAAATGTGATCTGGGACTTCAGGTAGAAGCGATGTATTATTGAATATGCAGCAGAGAGATCTGACATTGCAGCATTCAAGACACAAGTGGTTGGCAGATTCATTATCCCCCAGACAAATGATGTGTTTCTCATAAAAATTGAGGCTTCATCTTATCAATCTATTGGAAGTGTTAAGCCTACCACAGACAGGATATAAGCCACACACTTGAACTTCAGTGGAGCATCAATACAGCAAGGAATATTGGAGAACTATGCTATTCTTTAACAGTTATATCTAAAGACTCCATTTCCATACCTATGATGATCCAGCAAACAAAATAATAAGACTCCATTTATAAGTTTTAGGTATAGTTCGAACCAACTAGAAATCGAGCTTGATGGGGGTCAGACATAATAATGTAACACCACGGTAATTAACTTATTTAGCATCATCATGGATAGAATCTAATTCCAATGAAATCAAACACTCCTGCCAACAAGCCGAGCACCTCATTTCAGCAGCAATAGAAAATTTATTATGAGAAGACCTCCAATCGAAATGATAGTTATATCCATCATAAAATTATCACCTATTTGGTCCAAAGAAATTTAGTTGCTTATGCAGATTCATGTCAGAATTGCTCATTTAACAAAGCCTATACCACTTGCCTCTCAGAATGGTTATCATGTCAGTAGTCCAAGATGGGTGCAAGATATGACCCTTTAACAAGCATTCTCGTGCTCTATATATCTAGAATACTAAGTCATACAATTTAATTTGACAAAGTATCATTTTGTTTAATATATGAACAAAACTGGATTAAGTATATTAGCATACCGACAGACACCTCCACTTGGAACAAGGCCATCTTATAGGGTCCATGTCACTGATCCCAGTTATTAGTCCTGTGGACCTACAGAGGAAAAAAAAAGCAAATTAATGTTAAATTTCTCACGTCTCAATTTGGATATCAAAAATAATTGCAAGAGTTTATGTATCAAACCTTCTCTCTGTGGCATCATCACTCTCATATATCATTCTGAACCTCATTCCCACAGAAATGAGATGATTAAAACTTTTTAAAAATTTCCAGTATGGAACTATGAACTTCGATGAGGTTGCCCTGGAGAATATGAACTTGGCATTTAGACACTATGAGAACTACAAAGATGTACTAATGGGTGTACTTCCAGTATGGATTTTCTTGTGATGGGTGTCCAAGTATTGGGTTTGTCATGAACTTCCAGTATGGGTATTTTTAAACATCTTGAAGTCCCTCATGAAGTTCATCTATCTAAAGATCAAACAGTTTATAGATACTAATGGTTTGTAGTTTTAGTGACAACAAATTAGGCCATGATATAACTAATACAGACCATAATTTGAGATAAATTATAGAAAAAAATATTATTTAAAGAAGGAACTGCAAGATTGATATGAGACTAGGATTCAGACATGCTTGGACAATCAACCATGTAACAATTAATCTGACAACTAATCTATATGCAAAAAACGAAGTCTGTATATCTGTCTTAGATCAAAAATCAACTGATAAAGAATCATTGGCATGAGTAGCTTGTAAAGGAATTAGTTTATGTATCTTTTGGAGTTCAGACACATCTGTTTTGAGCATAAAAGCAATCTAGTTTTAAAATTACACCTCGTCCAACATTTGAGGGCATTCAGAAGAAAAACAATATGCTTACCACTTTTGGCAGTCACAGTTTCTAGATGTGATTGATGGTATTCACAATTCATACAGATACAACACAGGCTTTTACATATGCAAAAAGTTTTGCATAAACCATCAGTCTGCCACAAGAAGCATACCTTGGGTTATAATAGATGTGGAAGATGTTTCTTGTGGACACAGAATTAGCAATGATGGTGAGTGTAACTAGATTCATGTTCCCACTTGGATGTGCTGAAACTGGACTGCCGCTTTTAAATTGAGCTGCTCTTCTAACACCCAATCTAAGCTCGCCATCATTACCCCTAATCACAGAATGAAAAATCCTATTCAGGCAAAAAGGATCTTTATGTAGTTTATGATGACAATTTGATGATGCCAATGCCTACCGAAGAAAGAGAACTGCGTCTCCTGAGATTAGCTTTTTCCTATTCACAAATGCACTCCATCCAGTTGTAAGAAGATACCTACGTGGTTGACCTAAAAGACAAATAAACTAAACATCCATTCATAATATAATATTTTACAACTAAGACATCTAAAACATTACTCTAGAAATCAAATGAATAAGTTGTATTGCAACATGTTACTGGCATTATTCAGCATATAAATCATTAGAGAGAATTTCTTCACACAATTTTCAAATAAGCTTCTTCGACAAGTAGTATATGGTAGAATAGCGCCAAAATATCGAAACAAGCAACCTGGTTGAATGGTGAGACCAGTATCTTCAGCTAAATGCTTTAAAATGACAAAATATTCATCAACTACAGACAAAAAAAATTAATAGCTAAATGTCTTTAAAATACAGTAAAAATAATATTAGCACAAACGATGCCGCAGGTCTTTTGAGCACAAGAGTGAAGTCAAAACTAACCTAAAAAATTGGAGTATAAAGAGAAAAGGTTTTCTGAGGGGAGTCTTGGTTCAAACATTGGAAAACTAACAACAAAGGCTTAGATCTGTTTGATATACCTCTGTAGATATGTCTAAACGTCCATTCTGTGCCATGTAGATCTTTTGCAATAAGCTCTTGGGAAGGCCTCTGCAGCTTATAATCCTAAATCAAAAGGAGAAAGAAACAAACACGTTTAAACCAATGGTCATTCATGCCCACGGTTGCAACCAACCAACCCATTTTAAATTACACCAATAATGAAGTATCTGTTTCAAATTAGAAGCTCATGATATATATTATATATATATATATATGCCATCATGAGCTGCGATCAGAATAGCCACAAGTTCAAGAGTGTCTAGTCACCAGGGGAGGGAAACAGTCGTCGGCGGCACGGCGGGGCACAGAAAACCCTCCATGGGTGCTCGTGTCGGAGGCAGTGAGGGTTTTGCAGAACATATGTGGAATAGAGGATCGACTTATCCATTCGACATCCTCATCTTCCTCATTTCCTTCAACCTCACCCTTCTTCATTCTCAGTTCAAATTCCTGAGCCAAAAATAATGGTACAGCATCAACCATAAGAATGGAAATGACAGTTGGACTCGAGAAAAGAACCACAATACCTACCACCAAAGTGCAGCTCAACATAAAACTTGTTCCATGTTACACATTCTTTACATTTGGACAGGCTTTTTGAAATTGACCATGAAGGTTTATGTTGCCTAACATACTTTTTCTTGATTCAGGATCAACTAACTACACATGATCGAGCTTGTACCTTTAGAAGAGATACGGCAGGCCTTACAACTCTATCGAATGGCAAATCGGGACTAAGCAGAAGCCATTACCTCGCTTTCAGCAAGAACGGAGAGCCGGGCATAGACCTCATCCGTAGCCGCATCAGCCTGCGTGCATAGACGACTCAAAAGAAGGAAGGATTAGAGAAGGAAAAGCCACCTTTTGAACCCCTATATGAAAGATCGAAACCAGAGTGAGATGACGAACGAACATGAAGCTTGACGTCGACCACACGGCAAAACACATGAGGCGGCACATCGCGGCGGCAGACTCCGCCTCTCCGACCACCGTCCTCCCCAAAGTGATCGATATGCCCCTGCGGGAAGTACACCACCAAGCTTCCCTTCTTGGGCAACCATATCCGGGGCCCCGCGCACGCGTGCCACGGCTCCAGCCACACCGACGTCACCTGAAGCGCAAGATCCAGCGGTGTCGCTGCGGGCGGCGAAGCGGCGTGCAAGGCCGACTGCTCCGGCTCTTCTTCCTCCTCCTCTATGGTGTTCAAATCGATCCCCATTTTATCCAAACCCAAAGAAGCGAAAAGCCCAGGTACCGAAGGCGAAACCAAGCAAGAGAGGAGCCAAATTCAGGGGATGAGGGGACAGGTATGGGATGTGGGTTAAGCCAAGGATTATGGAGGGAATCAGAGCACAGTCATGGTGAAGCGACGCATGAGAGGGAGCGCTAAAGGTGCCTAAAGAAGACAAGCGTGGGAGGCGGGAGACGCGCAGAAGCAGCCGAGTCGAGAGCACAGCAAAAGAACAGAGGGAGCATCAGGGCGAGGTAAATACATATAAGAGCTAAATACCAAAAAACCTTTGGCTTTTCTCCTCCTCCTCCCTTTCTCTTTCTTGGACGCCCTAACCATGCATAAGCTTTGCCAATGGGAAGCGGGTCAAAAGCAACCCCCCGAGCCATGCCTCGTCCGTACCCTCTGTAGCTCCGACCTTCATAACTCCTCCCTCTTCACCTTCTCTTTCTCTGTGTCTCCCTCACCACGTACTTGTCATTTTTAATCTCTCTCGGTTGCTGTCGCAGCGTCGTTTTGATGCGGTCGTCGTCGCTGCGGCTGCTACTCCCGAACAGCAGCTGGCTCCGTGTCAATGCTTGAACCAAATGGCAAGGGGGGGAAAGAGAGAGAGAGAGAGAGAGAGAGAGAGGTGGGGGAGGACGCAGTGTCTCGGGTTATCAGTTCACTTTCGCCTCGCTTTTCTCGGTGGAACTGTGTTGCTGGTGCTGGTGCTGGTGCATTAGCAGCTTCTGCAACGGCCGCAGTGGGCGCAGAAGGGAGCAGAGATGGGGATGGATGGCAGCAGAGTTGCCGGGGGCCGCTTTACTTCGGCTGCTACCGCGAGAGAGACCGTTTCTCTTATCCAAGCCCTTTTATCTGTGGGTCTCGTCTCTCTCTCTCTCTCTCTCTCTCTCTCCGTGCTACATCAGATGACAAGACGTAAGAGCTCATCTGCTTTTCCCCCGGTCGCTGTGTCCAGTATCGCTCGATGCCACCCTTGTTGTAGATCACAGTAAAGCTATGGACCGCCATGCGCAAACCCTTTAAGAGGAAACAACAAGGAAACAAAACAAAATCTATAGAGGTTCCCAGGCATGCATGTCACAACCTCCGCACTGATTCCTCCTCTATTGAGTAACTTACCAGCCACGACTGTTGTCGTTACAGCGCTGACCACGAGGACCTTTCAGCATCTGTGTTGTTCATTGTCGCTGTCCCTCGGAATATTGCTCATCATTCAATCGTGTCATGAAGCCTGTCCTACCAACCTCGTGTAGGCGTTGTCGTTACAGCGCTGACCACGAGGACCTTTCAGCATCTGTGTTGTTCATCGTCGCTGTGCCTCGGAATATTGCTCATCATTCAATCGTGTCATGAAGCCTGTCCTACCAACCTCGTGTAGGCGTTGTCGTTACAGCGCTGACCACGAGGACCTTTCAGCATCTGTGTTGTTCATCGTCGCTGTGCCTCGGAATATTGCTCATCATTCAATCGTGTCATGAAGCCTGTCCTACCAACCTCGTGTAGGCCGTATCGCCTGAAAGATTCGGAGGATCTAGTCGAGTCTTTGTCGTGGATATTATACATACCACTCTCGGAATTCCGAGCTTAAATTTGCATGCCTCGGGAAATGAATGATGTATTAGGTAACAAGTAATCTTGTTAATTCTAAATTTCGGATAATTTTTATAGTGATCGATCTTTTTAGAATTTTATAGGGGTTTTTAATTTATATATATTTTTAAAAATTAATTAATTTATTGATGAAAAAATAATTATAAGATTATTTATAAGATTTTTAAATCCTAACTTGTAATAGAATTTCTAGTCAAGACTCTTATTCCTAATAACTCCAACTTCAACTATAATAATTAATTTCTACTTTTAACAACTTCAAGTCCAATTCTAACTTCAACTCTAAATCAACAAATCTAATTTATTGTTTAAGAATTAACCCTTAGCCAACCTATTTTAAGACGAGAAGGGGTTAAGAAACTTTTATCCCAAGAACTACACTTTAATTTTTTACCATGGGATGATGATTGACTCCTAACCCAATTCTAGATTAATCGAAACCTAATCTTATTAGGATTTGAATTGATTTATTATAATAAACTTAAATAATCTTCTAATTGACCTAATATCAAGTCTAAAATTAATTAATAAGATCTAATCTATGGATTCTAACGATATCTTATCCCTATATTTTTAGCTCCCTATGTGTTCTTATGTAAAATTATTTTATTTCTTTTCATCTAAATGCTATTCACCAAAAGCAGCGGTCAGAGGCTATTACCACCGCACAAACAAGCGAGCCCTCCCTCCCGTCTTCTGCATGATTGGAAGGAATGGCAGTGTCCAAAGACCGAGACAATGGCATAACGAAATCTAGCTCCTACTTAATTAATGCTGCTTGCGTTCGCAACTGTGGGGAACAGAGGCTCACATGGTGGGGTGTGAAAAGCACGTACTTCCCTTTTTAACTCTCTCTGTAAGCCTGTGAGCGTTAGAGTATAGTAGGAAGAATCAGCAGCCATGGCTCTCGCTGCTGGTGTAGAACAGTCTAATTCTGTGCTCCCTTTATAGGAACAACCCCCGAAGAACCCCCGGATAAACCGGAACATCGCACACTGCTCTCACCTACTCCTCTTTTCTTTCCCACTTCAGAGCCTGGAGGTTCTTTTATGGCTGACGCTCTCATACTTTATACGCAGATGCCTCACCTGTTACCAGCTAGCCACCACAGGCCCCTATTTTACCTTCCCTGTCATTGGCTTTTATCATCAGAGGCTTAAGAGGCCCTTACCTTTGTTTCCTTTTTTTCTCTCTTAGGTCATAACATCACAGAGAGAGGGAAAAAAAAAGAAGAAAGGGACAGATGTGACGAGTTGATAAAGCAAGGAAGCAAAAGGTGATGGGACATTGATTTGGGGGTACTGGCGACCGGGTGGAGGAGGAAGAGGAGCCGGGCCAGCCAGGAGGTGGCGGCACAGGCTCTTTTCATGAAGAGAGCAAGTTGGGTTCCCCCACGACCCACCCGAACAGGGCTCCGAAAACCAGACCCCAACCCCCCGGCGGTGAACTCTTTTCCCTCTATCTGCTTTGTTGGATTTGTGCTTTGTGTCCACTCCTGGTGGAGGCAGGTGGATCCACCAAGGAGAGATCTTCTTCCACAGAAAAAAGTCGAACTCTCTGTCTCGTTATGGGGCAAGGCTGCGAATCTAGACATCATGGTAAGATTACTCCAAATGTACATTGATCATAGTGTTCCATGCTACCCACATATGTCGGCAATCGACATGGGAGGTCAGGCTCCTCGTTATTATCCTTTCAGCACACAGTGAGAGGATGCATGAGCAAGAGAGACATTGGGACAGACAGAGAAAAGGACTGAATTCATCGATTGCCCAATGATAATAAGAATTTTGAGATTTTTGTTTTTCTAATGCAATCAATTGGCCTCGTATATATGATTCTCGCAATCTATAATAACGTAGTTTTTTTTTTTTTGGATCTATAGTTTAGACTCATCAAATTAATTGATCCATTATCACATTAAAAATCGTGACGTACTGTTAAGTATACTGAAAGATTCGAATAATTAATGGATTACTTTGGATAAGGTTTGGATTGTGATGTTTGCGGTGTTTGCTCATTATTAAAATGATCGCCTTAATCTACTTTAGCACTCTTTTCTTTGGAAGCCCTAAAAGAACCGAATTCAGTGCCATGAGGGAGTCATCGAGATAGATAAACAATTGAGTCATGCCACACTTTAGATTCCATCTCCAATAATTTACTGTTGGTTTACATATAAAACAGTGACCCCAAAGAGGGAGCCTCTAATTGTGGTTCAAAAAAGACTGACACTTGTCGACTCCGAAACGGTTAAATCATCCACTTGTTGTTCATTGATTCTTCTTCAGTGCTAATCGTATTTCTTCTTCTCTGATGGTGAACAGGCAATGATCAGTGTCGTTCTAATCAAGATTTTAAAGCTTTCCGGTTTTCACAGGAGAAGAAAAAAGATAAAAAAATTCCATCATAATCCACTACAACTTTGTTTATTATTGTTAAAAATATAAGTGAGGATTAAAAGACTAATTAAATACATTATCTCTATACATATTTATACAAGGTCGGAAGGAATCACTCTAATGATGGGTAAAGTATGGAGGTTGCGGAGGAGGAAAAGATGGTTGAACTAAGCTGTGATGGGAGATTCTGGCAGACGTCATGACAGCTTATCGTTATGCTTCACATATGCTTCATAGTCTATCAGTTTGTCGTAAAGTTCTTCAAAGGAGATTAGGGAGTCACGTGCTCAAAGTGCTGTTGCCAATTCCTTAAACTCTGCACTCAGTTCATTAAGTGTGTGGACAAAAACTTCTACATAAGGGAATGACCTATCAAAGCTAGGTCATCAATAATCATTTTAATATATTGTAGATAGTCAGCGACAATACTTCTCTCTTACTTAAAATTCATGAGACTAGAGAGTAGCTCAAGCATGCGAGTATATGAGTGATTCACTAGGGCAATTTGTAATTTGTTCTAAGCTTCCGTAGTAGTAGCACAAGAGGATACGAATGGGACGACAGATCTAGCGATAGAGACTTGAATTACTTGGAGAATGAGTCGATCTTGGCATAACCATAGTTTGTAGGCTAAATTTAGTAATGGACTGGGTTCCTCTGGAATGTGGATCATTGCTGGTAGATAACTAAGGAAGCCATCAATATAACCTAATAAATCATAGCTAAAAAAAAAATTAAAAAATTGAGCATGCTAAGATGCGTAGTTGCCACCTTTGGATAACTTGAAGGGGATTAGAGAGGTAGTATTTATGGAGATAAGGCTTGGATGTAGAGAAGAATTCCCAATAAGAAAGATATTTGGAGCATCAGAAGAAGTAGATGAAGAAGATATTGGGAAACCACCAAGAATGACAATCAAGGGGAAAGTAAAAGAATGCAATGTCTAGTAGGGAAATCTTCCTGAAGAGATAATGAGCAAGAAGCAACAGCGATCAAGAGCTCCTTTCAAAGCTTGTAATTGTGCTACAGCTGTAATCTCTGTCAGTTGAGAAAAGAAGAGGGATGTCGGGGGTGAGCCAAGGGTGGCCTGCAAGACCAACAGCAGGATGGAAAACCTCTTTATTGGCAGTGGCAACAGCGATAGAGGCAGCCTCGAGGTTGTTGGCATAATAGAGGCCACACGTGATGACACTACTACCATTATGGCTAATGCAACAATGGGGGAGTTACAGTAGGCGGCTGCTGGAAAGATAGCTAACGACGCTAGTGCTGCAGCTATTGTAGTATATCAACGTGAAAGTCTAGGATTACTATAACTGCATACAACAGTCCTCAAAGCCAATGGGGAGGCCAGAGGCAATCGGCGGATGTGAGAGCTACAATCACATGAAGCACCAAGGAAGAAATGATATAATGTTGATTTTGTGGAGATATCGCAACGAAAGATCATAATGGCATAATACTCTTACAGGATGTTGAAGCAGGTCAGTGAGAATGAAGGGCAACCACATTACATAGTCTGATTGCTTGTCCAGAGAGTGGCACCAGTGCAGAATTGAGGAAGATCACTACAACAACTGGAGCAGATAGTGCGAGGAAGAAGTCGGCGACTCAGATCAGTGTCGCATAAGACACTTAGGGGCCTTCTGGTCAGCCCAGAGATCAAGAGTGAGATCACTCTTAGTATCGAGGCTGACGCTGAGGAGAAAGTGTTGATACAGCAGGAAGAGCAGGAAGGCAGATTGGAAAGTAGTACCAGAAGCCACTGAAGGAGAGGAGAAGCGGTCAAATCATCTCTTTGTATGCGTCGAGTGGAACTCTATGTGCCTAGAGAAGGTGGTGTCATGGAGGGCCGCAGTCACTAGCAAGGAGCAAATTGGGTGCGCTCTACGTTGAAACTAGAGGAGACGCCGATGGTCGAAATAGTGAAGGCCCACCGATAGTCGAAGCTAGGCTGCAGCACCTCCTTGAATTCGAAGAAGTGCTTCCTAATTAAGAAGGGAGGAGGCTGGGGTTCTTGCTCTCAAGGTCGACGACGGAGAGGCTTGACAGAGGTGGCTAGTGGATTCATCCAACAGTGAAGAACATTCTCTACCACTTTAGTTCGAGTCTCCCTTTCTTGGTAGCAGATTGAGGAGCTATTGCAGTCGGTGAAGGGCTTGGCACTAGTGGCGTGGTAGGTGGCAGACGAAGGAGTAGCTGTAGGCAGGAGCGGACCACAACAGTGATAGAAATGAGAGAAGAGATTAGGAAAGAAATGAAGTGCACTTGTTTATTCTTTTACTCATACCTATTTATACAAGAAAAGAGAAGGTTGAAAAGATTAGGAGTTGAGGATTTCCCTCAACAGTCTAACCATTATGCTAATATTGTTAAAACAATTTTATCTCTTAACATGCCCTCGTAAGATCGTGCTCCCATCAAGGACGCCGATCTTGGACTTATAAAGTGAAAATAACTTACAGGCGAGTGGCTTCATGAGGGAGTCCACCAGTTGATCTACTCTGTGAACATAAGAAACACGTAGTTGATGATTGATTACTTGATCTTGTACAAAGTAAAAGTTAATTGCTATATGTTTTATACGAGAGTGAAATACTGGATTGACATATAAGTAGGTAGCCCCGACACTATCACAGTTTATTGTAGGAGTAACAAAAGAGTGGATATTAAGTTTTTCGAGCAGATTTATTGTCTAATTAGATTCTGCAGTTGCAGATACAATAGAGCGATGCTCAACTTCAGTGGTTGACCTAGTAACTATTTTTTGTTTCTTAGAACTCCAGCTGATTGAATTGACTCCTAGGAAAATGATATACCTAGATATTGATGTTCTATCATCAAAGTTTCTAGCCAAATCAACATTAACATAAGCATGAAGTTGGAGTGGAGAGTTTTTATAGAGAAATATACCATAGTCAAGAGTACCATTAAAATATCGTAGTACTCGTTTAACTACTAACCAATGTGTGGTAGATGGTCTATACATGAATTGTGACAACTTGTTACCTATAAAGGAGACATCTCACCGAGTGAGAGCTAAATATTCTAAAGAGTCAATTACTTACCGATATTATATAGAATCTGTAGCAGGACTACCATCATTTAACCAAAGCGATTCACTAATGGAGAGAGGAGCTGAAATAGCATTTGTATCCTTTATGTTTGTTTTCACTAATAAGTCCTGAGTATACTTCCATTGAGAGAGGAAGAGTCCCGACGATATAGACATTGCTTCCACACTCAGAAAATAATTGAAGGGATTGAGATCTTTAAGGGAAAATTGGGCGGCCAACTTCTTAATGAATATTGTGACCTCTATAGAGTTATTACCTGTCACATTGATATCATCCACATATACTGGAAGATATATTGTACTCCTAGGTTATTAATAGAGAAATAAGAATGTATCACTTAGAGTTAGAGAAGTCGACTAACATAAAAAATGAGCCAAGTTCTTTGTACCAGGCTCGTGGAGCTTGATAAAGTCCATAAATAGCCTTGTGGAGTTTATAGACATATTTCAGATACTAAGGGTGAAGAAAACCAAGAGGTTGCTCCATAAAGACATCGTTAGTTAATGTTCCTTGTAAGAAGGCATTGTTCATATCAAGTTATCATAGATGCTAACCTTTTGAAATGACTAAACTCAGAATCAGTTGGATTATCATGGGTTTAACAATAGGACTGAATATCTATGTAAAGTTAACATCAGGACGTTGATGAAAGCTTTTGGCCACTAACGGGCTTTATACCTAGCAATGGACCCTTCAGGGTTCCGCTTAACTTGAAAAACCCACTTACACCCGATGACATTTTGTGCGAGATAAAATGGAACAAGTGTCCAGGTAGAGTTATGAAGGAGGGCATTATATTCATCATACATAGCTTGAGTGTTCAAAGATTGGATATTTGTGGTAGGAGATATGTATGCAAAAGGAGAAGAAAAAAAGAGAGCGGGATATTGTACTAGAGGAATGCTCTACTCGTGTATGTGTGCCGGAGTCAGTGATTCTTGTGGAGGCTCATTGGACAATAGTATGTATTACTAATACATATTCACCAGAGTAGTTGGTATAGTAGAAAATTTGGACTAGTAAAATGGAAAGGAGGACTCCACAAAGACAATATGACGAGACACAAAGACCTTGTGAGTCAAAGGATCGTAGCATAGATAAGCATTATATTCAAGAGATTAACCAATTAAGGTATAAGGCTTTGACCTTGAGGCTAGTTTATGTGGTGCATAAGGACATAGCCAAGGATAACAAACACAACCAAAAACCCTAAGTTTATGAAGATTTAGGAATTTATGAAATAGTTTTTCAAATGGTGATTGATTATGGAGAACTAGAGTAGGCATACGATTAATCAGATAAACTATAGTCTGAAAGGCTGCATACCAAAAACTAGTTGGCATAGAGGCATGATGGAGAAGTGTGAGACCAGTTTCAACTATATATCGATATTTGCGTTCTACGGAGCCAACTAGTTGAGAAGTGTATGGGGGAGACTTGAGATGTTGAATAACATAGGCTAACAGGTATGGTGTTAGTGTTTGGTATTCAACCCTTCGTCAGAATAAATTATTTTAATTATGGACTGAAAAATATTTTTTAATATTTTTTTGAAGATAAGGAAGATTGTTGAGACCTCAGATTTATGTTGAAGAGGATAAAACCAAGTATACTTGATAAAATAGTCAATAAATACAACATAGAATCTATTTTTATCAAATGAAATAATTGGTGTAGGAACTCAAACATCAGTATAAAAAATTTTAAATAATTGTATGCAAGAAATATAAGAAGTTTCAAATGGTAATCTATGACTTTTATTACTAAGACATGCATCATAATGAGTAACAATAGAGCTAGCTATAAAAGCTGGAAGAGAATAACGAGAGAAAAATTGTTGTTGAGTTAAGGAAGAAGGGTGACCAAGACGACGATGCCACACATCCATTAGAGCAACAACAGAAGAGTAGGCAGTGGGCTGAAAGATTGATGGCCATTGATAGATATTGTCTTTACTTTAGCCTTGAATTAATGATGCCCTCATGTTCAGATCCTTGACAATAAAGTAGTCAGGAAAAAAATTCAATGAAGGTATTATTTTATTTACAGAATTGAAAGACAAAAATAATATTCCATTTAATATGAGGAGCGCACAACATATCATTGAGTATAAAGTTAAGAGTATGTGAATTAAGCATTGTGGAACCAGTATGAGTAATAGGAAGTCGCTTACCATGACCGATGATGATGTCATCATACCACCATAATTGTTGTGAAGGGACAAACTCTAGAGATCCGAGGTTATGTGATGAGAGACTCCAGAGTCCATAATCCAGTAATGTTGATCAGAAGTCGGAGCAGTAGAGAGATGTGCTTGGGGCATGATTGCAGAAGGGTATGGACAAGACCGACAAACTTTAACGGAGTGACCAACTTTATCACACAGTTGGTAGACTGTTCATTATTGAGGCATAGGAGCAGGACACCAAGGTTGTTGGTAGTTGTTGTTGCTATGTTGAGGTATGGGAGCAGGATACCAAGGTTGTTGGGAACCAAATTTGCTACTTGGATTATGGAAAGACGATTTCTCCCTTTGTTGATAGGCTTAGAAAATAGATTGCTCTTCTTTCTAAATTTATGACTTGAGTAGTGATAGGTGGTCCTGGTGCTCTATCTTCATGCTTCAAGTACATCTCGTTGTCAGTCAACTTATCATATAGCTCATCAAACGATATCAACAAGTCACGTGCCTGTATTTCTACTACCAATTCTTTATACTCAGCCTAAGACCATTGAGGGTGTGTACAAAACTTCATCATTGTTAGGATCAATTGGCACTAAGAGAAGGGTGGGGGGGTTGGTGAAATTAGTGCAAGAGTAAATTTTTATTTTAAATAAAAACTTTTCATTTAAAGCAAGATAGGAAATCTGAAGCTTTTTATTCAAGTAAAATAAGCGAAGGCACAAACCTAGGCGTGGTATCGGGATAATTAGAATCCAAGGAAGTAGTAGAGGACTAGGGCGTTAATCAAAATAAGCAATAGAGTACTTGAACTTGCAGTTACTTTCAAAGAATGAATTCAATCAGAAGCATCAATATAAAATTTTTAAGAATGAAAGCAAGGAAAGAACTTACAAGTTTTATAGTGGTTCACTACCAATGACCTACGTCTACTCCCGAGTCCTTCTTGAGGCACACTGGTGTCCACTATTGATTTTTTTTAGGTGAAGACTAAACCCTTATACTTGAGCTTACAAGGGAGACAAGATTATAACTCTTTGATTACTTCCTTACCCCTTTCCTTTTTCTTACACTTAACATAAGTTTTTCACAAAATTTTTTACCTAAAAATATTATATGAAATGTAAAAAAAAATTGAGATATTTATAGCCCCAAATGGCTTTAAAATTTTAGAGCAAAAAATCAAATATATCTGAAAAATTTGGGTACGGGCAGTTTACCCGTCTACTTGGGCGGCTCAGCCACCCAAAACCCTAGGTACGGGCAATTTATCCGCTAGCTGTCAGTTGCTCGAAACCTAGGCGATAGCGGTTTACCTATCGCTTATTGGTAGTTTATCCATCGGAATCTCTGCAAAAATGGTTCCCTCCACTTTTCGAATTTCGGCTTGAACTTAATATTGACTAATTCTTAGGTCAACTAATTGAGCTCAGGTTAAGCTCAATTAAACCCCATAATGGACCCAATTACCTCTTTGAGTTGATTTCCAAATCATACTCAAATTAGACTCACTCTTAACCTACGACTTAAAGATTACAATCAAACATGACCACCAAGCTTAATAACCTCACTACCGCATTCGGGCAACCTTCAAAATCTCCAGCGATAAGTCTCACTGTCTTCCTCCGACGATCTCCCGACGTGTTCTTAGCGATCTTCACGATACCATTGGTGAAATCATAGCGAACGCCTAGTGAGCTCCTATTGCATCATCTAAACCTTGGCTCAATATCTAAGCTTGATCCTAGGTCCATGTTCAATCTGTAACTCCTTCTCTCGTTGTTGTTAACCTGCACAATGCTAACTATGACAATGAATTACAATCATAATTACCAAACACATCCACTCCAAGACCTTCCTAACTCCTGACAAGCTTTTCGGCTATCCCCGACAATCTTTCGGCAAGTCTAGGTCTTCTTCTGGTGAACTCTCTTGTACCATCCTAGCAAGCTCTCGATACCCTCGACGAGTTCTCGATGCACTCATGGCGAGTTCCCAACCGCATTGTCTAAACCTAGGCCCGATGCTTGGACTTGACTTTGGCCAATCTTTTGATTGTAATCTTCTCTTTATCATAGTTAGTCCTACATTAATCAACTTCTAATAACCTATGTTATTGCTAGTTATAAGTGCCCTGCAAGCCAATCACATGAGTGATGGCACGTGTGACACACTACGTAATCTTTTTGCTTATGATTAATATTGACATATTCTCATATTATCTATTACATACATATTGTTATGTCCTTGGTTCTATGTAATGGGAGTCAGATCGTGATGAGATCACGATAATGAGTTCGATTCATCTTTAAACACAGATCCTAAATAATTTCGGTCATAAGTTACTCAAGAGAGATATTGAGATAACCGGACAGATCGGTATACTATATACCCGTCCATATAATGTAGGCGACTGGTCTCATAGCCACTTGTGTAGAGACACTAAGGATATAGTATAGGAGCTCATTGGAGAATAAGTTCACTGATTAATCCGCTTATGGAATGTTATATGGTTAATGATACCTAATATCAGACAACGATTCCATAGTCCCAATTATGTATATGGTTCTTAGACTTGAGACACCAATGATGTCTTGTATGAGTACTCCTTTCTTTAATGCCAGACTTACAGGTTTGAAAAATTTCAGATCTAGTACAACTGGTTATCGGGATTAGTAGCCAACTTTATGAAGGCAATTAAGTGTCAATAGAGGATCATCCACTCTCGGTATCATGAGAGGAATATCTCATATGTACTTGCTCAAACAAATCCCTAGCTAGGGTCATTCAGATTGAGAGAGAAAGAGTTCTCCAGGAGAATCCGATTAGAGCGGGACTATGATGGATTCTATATATGACCTGATAATACCATGTCCAATATACAGTCTCTGGAATATTAGTTGGATGAGGGATTATAGATACACGGTAATTGTGGACAGACAGGTCCAATGAATTTAATCCATCTTGTACCATCTGGGGACTATGGCACATGGCATAGTACGTCCATAGTCGATGAATCAAGTAAATTATTATGGGGATAATAATTCACTAAGTCAGAATAAGTTCTAATGGCTGTGACTTACGATTAGCTCGGTATCGGGCCTAGAGAGTCACACACATATGGTGGATGCTTCAGTGAATAGAGGATTAGATGAAAATCCAATTAGCCCCTATTCTCATTAGATGAGACCCTATACTGATGGACTCCCTACTTAAGGCCCAATTAGAGGCCTAAGAAGATTATTGGATAGAGATATAATAATACAAGGTTAGTGGGTTATTGGATGGAGATTTAATACTCACTAAGGCAGGAGCCCTAGGGTTTTTGGTGGCTCTCTATAAATAGGAGGGGAGATTCATGGTTGATAGGCTGCAGCTTTAGCCACCACCTCTTATTCTCCTCCCTATCTCTGCGCAAGAGTTGTGAGATCATATTAGAGGAGTTTCACTGCAGAGATCCATCGTGTAGATACTATCAGAGAGGAGGATGCTTGACCTCCTTTATCTTCTCCATCCGGATTTGGAATACAGGGATATACGATCTCTCTAGGTAAAATCAATCTCTCACATATCGCGATTTTATTGGTTTTTATATTTTTCTCACAACCCCAATATTTTGCACGATGATTTGATCTGTGTGGGAAACCAGTTTTTGTTTTGATTTCTACTATGCATGTAATACACCCGTTGAGGTTTCCCAACAGTTATATCAATAACCTATCAATTGATTTCATCATCAAAATCTGAGATTCAATATTCATCACCGAGGTTGTGCCCTATTAAAGCTAAATCATCAATGATAATCTTTATATTTTAGATATAGTCAGCGATGGTACTTCCCTCTTATTTTGTGTTCATTAACTAGGGAGGAGGCTGAGCATGCGAGTGTGTAAGTGATTTGCCAATGTAGTTTACAGCTTGCACCATGCTTTGGTAATAATAGCACAGGAAGATATAAGCAGTGTAACAAAACCAACAATTGAGGCTTGAATCACCTGAAGAATGAGACGATCTTGACGTAACCATAGTTTATGCTCCGGATTTAGTACTTGACTTGCTGTCCCCGGGATGTTGCTCATTGCTAGTGGACAACTGAAAAATCCATCAACATAACCTAATAAATTATATACAAAGAGGAGATTAGTGAATTGAGTACACCAGGATACATAATTTCCTCCTTTGGATAATTTAAAAAGGATGAGAACTGCAATATTGATGGAGACCAGTCCTGTATTATGAGAAGTAGTCTGAGAAGTACTAGTACTTCTTGTGGGGATAGTGACATGAATGTGAGAGGTAGAATATGAAGACATTATGAGAAAAAAAAATATCGATCACTATCTCGGTTGGATCTGAAAAATTTGTCTTACTAAAATGCTTGTTGCAGATCAGCTGCGTGGCCGACGAAATTGCTGGAACTGAAGACAGTTGTAGCAAGAAAAGACAGAAACTATTATTTTTAGGATCGGTGATGCTTGTTATGTTTTCCTACCTTCTGTGTTGCCTATTGTGTTTCACTGCCTGCTGCAAGAGTAGTATGCATGGAGTGCTTGGGATGATGCTGGGAAGAGAGGCCGGTAGCGTCATCTCCAATAGAGGTAGGCTTGATTCGGCCGACAATGACCCGAGCGAGCACGGACAACGGCAGCGAAGTCCGCTGGTGGAGGTGACAACACCTGGTGGGTCCAACTATTTGGGTGGTCGTCAAAGCCCAACTACATTGACGACAAAGGGGAAGAGCAGGAGGCCGGCGGATCTAAAGGGCCATGTAGTGAAAGAGGGAGAAGCCGAGGCAAGGAGGGAGAGAGGGGATGTAGTGGGTGTCTCCGTGACGGGGCCGGGGAACGGCTTCCTCGAGATAGGGGACGCGACGGGCGACTTCACGGGAGCGTTAAGTCGACGTTGGCATCTCAAACCCAGTGATGCTTCTTCTTGAACTGTTTAGCATGCTGGTGGGTATCACCAGCTCTGTGATCCTTTCTCTACTATGCACGTTGCTATATGAATAGGTGGGTTGCTACAGTGGATCGAGGGTGGCTCGCATGGCTAGCGATGGGCGTGACCAGCGATGAGCACTGTTGGAAGATTATCGCGAAGCGCGGCCAGTGATGGCAGCATAGGTGCCGGCTAGGTTGAGCAAGAGGGCTGCCAGACCAGTGGAGGCCAATGAGGGATGAAGAAGGGAAGGACAATGACGTGGACACTAGCATAGAGCGGGACTCGAATCTTCGAATCCTCAAAGGAGAACAACACTGGCGACAGAAGAGCAACAGAGGAGTTGGCGATGGTGCGACAGTGATGCTCGAGCAGCAGGCGATGAAGGGAAGGGTGTGGTCAGCAACGGAGAAAAGGCAGTGGGTATTTTGCTATATACGCTGTTGGAAGAGACTATTGTGGCTTTGTTTTTGTCAAGAAACAGAGGTGGCGACTTTACAGAAGAGGAGTCAACTGACGGCTACGACTTCACAAAAAAGGAGTCAATCGGGAAGTAGCAATAGAGGAGGCAGCAACATCGGCATTTGGGGCAACTGAGACTATAGCAACAATGTGTGAAGGAGAGGTAGAAAGGTACCGGGCAGGGGAATTTGCTGTCGTTTGACAGTGAGAAGAAAGCTTACTCTAGGCAAGTGGCTCTGATATCATGACAGAAATGAGAGAACAAATTAGGAAAGAAATAAAGTGCACTTGTTTATTTCTTCGCTCATACCTATTTATACAAGAAAAGAGAAGGTCAAAAAGATTTAAAGTTGAGAATTTCCCTTAATAGTCTAACCATTTTGCTAATATTGTTACAACAATTTTCTCTCTTAACAAGCAGAAGGTTGGAGATGTGATGCCAGGGAGAGGAGAATGAGAGAAAACAAGGTCCACAACTCTCAGAAGAAGAATAACGGGCCGCAGGTTTAGCTGCAGATGTGGCCTCTATGATATGCTCTTTGGAGCTTAACAAAACAGATCAAACAAGCTTTGAGAGGCGACCTCTATGATCTGCTCGAGTTGCCGAAGGAGCGGGCAGTTGCAAGGGTGTCAAGGCCAAGGTCGATGGTTGAGATGCAGTGGGTGTGCTAGCAGCTACACTCGCCGCAACCGATGTGAGGGTGGTGCTTCTGCTACATGATGGAGGCCTGCTCACTGCGGTTTCGGCAGAAGAAGTAGCGGCAGGGAGAGGCCACTGGCGTAGAGGCCACGGTCGTTGGTGGAACAACGGAGAGGGGGAGGAGGATTGACCACCAAAGGAAGAGGCGAAGAGGGTGGTCCGCTGACCTGGAAACAACGACGGTGGCTGGGATCAATGAGGGAGTGGTCTGCCATGAACATGAACCCCTGTCGGTGCTAGTGGGGTCGGCGAGTTCCACGGTGGACGCTTGCTGCCAGGTGCCTATCAAAGAAGGGGAGCTATCACCGGAGGCATCAAGGGCGCAGACAAGGTGGAGATGGGCAGGGTCAACCGGCTGGCGACCAGCGCGACGACAAGGAGGCAGAGGAGTAAGGGGAGCACTCGACAAAGAAGGTTGCAATGGCGACAGGGAAGGTCCAGCAACATCCCGAGCGAAGCAGGAAACAGAGAAGGGGCTTCACCAACAAGAGAAGCAGCAATTGTGACATATACTTCACAAGAGGTCTCTTCACTGAGAGAAGAGGATGAGTGAGAGGGAGAGGATGCCCACGGGAATTTGTTGTCATTCAATAAAGAAGAAGGTAATCTCTCTTAAAGAGAGAACTCCTCTAATACCAGGTTGAGAATAGAAGTGAGGATCAAAAGGCATACAAAATACATTGTCTCCACATATATTTATACAAGATTGAAAGAAAGATTTTCCTCAACTGATCAACGAGATCTTCTCGTTTAGTTAGATAAATCTATATGGCTAACAATTACATTCTAAAGTTTGCTGTAAAAGAAATCATTTCTCATCAATCAAGTCATCTCACTTATTCTCAGCTTATACATGCGACCGGAGTATACATGGGGTTGTCGTGAATGCTGCTTCCAGTGCTCGTAGGTCTTGGCTTCATCGTCCTTTTCTCCAGCCCCTTGTTTGTGTAGTATCTGAACTGGTGCAGCGGAGTGGAGTTAGTATCAAGGAAGTGCAGTATCGTCACCATGAACACCGAGCAAGCAAACATTGGAATGGGTCCAAAGATCCAAAGCAGCAAGGTTGTGGCGAAGTACATTGCTCTCAGACCCATCGACCAGAAGTTGCTGCCCCTGATCACTGCGGTCTGGACGTAGCTCACGGGTATGTCGGAATCCAGCGTGCTCATCATGAAGCTGGCGTGGACCAAGTATCGCGCCGACTGGATGAAGCAGGTGAAGGCGGCCAAGAAGCAGATGAGTAGGGAGACGTACTTGACGGAGGAGGTGGTTTGGCTTGTGTCCCCGTAGACGACTTCGGTCATCAACACCTTGGAGCTGCTCCCTATCCAGGTGCCGATGAGGGAGCTCAGAGCAATGGAGAGGGAAGCCAGGTTGCTGGATGCTGCTATACTGCTTGAGATCACCTGCAGAGCTATTCCAGATTCCTCTGGAGTTGTCTGTAGAAGTTACAAAGTAGTCAGCTATAATTCATGACATACGTCTTCGTGAGAGATCGACAAGAGATTTAATATGTGAAGGACTAAACAGCAGATTTTGGATAAACAGGAAGAGGTAATCAACACGAACCTGCAACATCCGCTCGACCCAGGCTCGCTTGTTATGGTTCTCGTAGCCAATCACGGTGGTGTGGGGAAACCTGAGGATCCTGTAAAGAAGGAAGAGATGGTACCCAAACATCATGGCCAGACCAGCTGGGACCAACACCAAATCTATGGATTCTCTATCCAGCAGCATCTCTCTCTCTCTCTCTCTCTCTCTTTCTCTCTCTCTCTCTCCCTCACATCTTAGGCTTCTGCTACCAATGCAGTGCAGTCATTAGCTCTTCATTCTGGAGATGAGATCCAGAGAGTGATTTAAAGGGAGACCAGCCTGCGTCCAGGGAAAGAAAGCTGAAGAGGTGGGAATGCACAGATTGGACGTGCTTGCTTGCACTCCAGCTTGTGTACAAATGGAGGCATCTTGTAGTGTAGGACAGCACTTCACCGAGATGGCGTATCTTGATCGGAATTTAGATGGTTGTTCACGCTAGACAAGTTCATGTGGCAGAGGATGAGCAGATCATGTTTGCATCTAAGAACCAGACAATTTTGGGCAAAACGTGGTGTCGGAAGAACAAAGGAATGCTGTGCACCACAATAAACTATGAACTGCTTAGCAGAGCATCGTGGCATTCAGAAACTAGCAACAAGTCCATCAGCTTAGAACGAGACAAACTGGCTTCTCTCACATGGTAAAGATGCCTTTGAAGGCAGAGGTGATGTCCTGTGAATTATCAGAGAATAGTTGTTCATTTTGCTCATGAAAATCTTTAATATATTTCTCTGTTTCTTAAAACAATGTAAATATGTGAACAGAAGTTAGGATAAGTGCAAAATCTACAATTTTGCACTTGAGAGGAGACCTACTATTTCATTTACCTTCTCTGTGACCCAGAGTTGCTTTTGTCATTTTGTGATTAGTTAGGATAAGAATTATTCATGGTAATTTGGATGACAGGGAGTTGCTTTGGACTGCCAGAACGTCTGCTGAAAGCTTGAAATCGCCAATTAATCATCGACATTAGAAGAACATCTGCTGAAGACTCGCTTAGGTAATGACTATTGTGATTCACAACTTTATGACAGCACACAATGATAAAAGAACAAAAAAAGGGCAGACAATAATATTACTCTCCTTACAAACACGCTGCTGGAGTCAGTTGGCTCATCTTTACAACCATTGCAGGAAAAAGCTGGACAAACTTATTTGATACATGTAAAAGCAAAAGGAACCCCCTACCTCTCATGCATTCCATCAAAAGCTTCGTGTTGGAGTGAATGAATGCGTTCACCTGTGTACAAAATTAAACAACCTTGACAAATCATTTGTTCTTCTATATATATATATATATATATATATATATATATATATATATATATATATATATATCATGGAAGAAAAGAAGCTCCAGTTGCCTGCATGGCAAACTTAGCTTGGCTGTTCCTGGTCTGGTCATAGGATATCAGCGACGAGCTACAGTAGTTACTGATGCTGCCATCTTTGAGGATGGTATTGCCGCCCCCTCCGTATCCCCTGAGCCTTGTTTGGACCGCATCCTTCGCTCCCAAACCACACTGCCGTGGCTGCGTCTGGTAGAAAACCTTTGACACAACAAGTTCCCCTTCCTTCTCCTCCTCGTCGGAGCCGAGATGGTACTGGTGCATCACCCAATTTGTCTTCTCCGGCTTTCTTTGGTTACCATAGTTGGTGTAGAGGACGAGGATCTTCTTGTAGCCCTTCAGACTTCCGCCCACGAACACTGGCCTTGTCTTGCCGGTCTTGTGCCACCGTGTCTCACCGCCATGCTCATCGGTGTGCACCTTTCTCCTCTTCCTTGTCCCCGTCGTGTATGCCTTGGAGGGGCGATGGAAGAAGTGTCTAACTAATCCATCCCTCCTCACCCCTACACACAATACCCCATTTTTAAGCTCATATTTGCATTCATATGTGTGAATCTAATTATATGTAATCGATCCACCCGATGGTAGCACAAGAAGTATGTCGTACAAGATCTCGAGAAAGCAGTGACTTGAGCATATATATAAATCATTACGCAGTGCATGCAATATGATAGAAATCCGGTAGAGAAACTTCTTTCATGATAATACTTTTTGAGGAACATGAGAACTGTTATTCGATTGGTCCCACGCAATAACCTTTTACATTTTATATGGGTAGATTTTTCGGAGAACATGGTTTCCAAGAATTCGATACAATCATTTTAGGAGATTAGAGAGACTTCATGCTTGCAAATTCTAATGAAACTTTTGTGAAGGTAAATAATCATTCTATAAGAAAATAAAAAGGAGTATCTCAGACTCCTATAATTAACTTCGTCAGTGATAAATCCCTCTACGGCACACGAAGAGACGATCAAACCTTATCCAAATCTTGCATATCTCAGAGAGAGATCAATGCTCAATTCTCAATTACAAATGCATTTGGATAAAATGTATATAATTCTGAAAAGATATGGATTATGCATGGATGCCTTCAGGCAGCTGCAGATGTCACTGTGCAGGTACCAATACATACAGGAGAAAACCAAGCATGTATGTCTAGATGGAGAGAAACTAAGATGACTATAATGATGTGAAATCTACTCTAATTGAAGCTCTCAAGCATCGAATTCTATGTATTCAAGCAAAACTCATGTTGCTCATTCAGTCAGCTATTAATTACCAGGAAGCTTCTCAGGATGGGTGTAGCAAATCCCACTCTCTCCTTCTATGGTGGGAATGAACTCATCGATGAGAGGGTGAAACTTTCCCGACTCGGGAATCGCTTTCCCCTCCAAATGCTCGAGCAACTCTTGGTCTGTTGGATCAAACTTCACTCCGGCGGGCAACCCCGGCAAATCTTGAATGGCAGAAGGAGGCTGAATTCATCCATGTTCATACGCATGAGCCTTCCATTTTTTGTTTTCCTTGTGTTGATTGAGAGTCATATATTGTTTCTTTGATGCAAGGTTAATCAAGTACTATCTCGAAGTACAGAAGAAACGAAGGAGAAGGAACACCTTTTCGGATTCGACAAGCTCGATGCGATGACCACAAGAAGGACATGCCTTGATGGAATTTGCTTTCAATCTCTTTCCAACTCCAACCGGTGCCACCGAGGAGGCTAGATTTCTGTCGAACATGCGATCGTTGTCACAGCCACTGCACCAAGCCATATTGGGAACCCTTACCTGATCTCATACTACCCACCACAATGCCCAAAACTCTGCTGGGGAAAGCATTCCCTTCTCTCTCCTTCCCGCTTCTCCGGACCCGGCAAAGAGAATAATAACTAGACAAGGCAAGGGGCGGATGGAAAAGGGAAAGAAGAAAGAAGCTTGTTTCTCACAAAGCAACGTGACTCCTCTTTGCCGTCCTCAGCTGTCCTTGAGAGTAGGGAAGGAATAGAATTCTCCTTCGCTTTTGCTCATCGTTCCCAAAGGAGAAGAGAGGAACACAAAAGGAAAGGACAAGACAAAACGAGGTTATGGGAAGTGTGAAGGTGAGGAAGAGAGATACTCTACTCAACAAAATGTGACAAATTCCTTGACCCTTAAGCTTTGCTTGTGTTCATCTACGTCTCTCGAGGACTTTGTAACCAAACTATCCTTAAACCTAAGTGACTTTAAAACGAGGGGGGAACATGTTCATGCTCTCCTCTTCATTGTTCAGCTGTAAAGAAGGATTAAGGGAACAACAGCACGCAAAAAAACGGGAAAAGAGAACTAAAAAGGAAGAAAAAATAAAAAAAAAAGGAAAAGTGGTGTAGTTGGTTGAGTGAAGACGGGGCAAGCAGGGCCGTAGGAGACGTTTCACCACACTGAGAGAGATGGGTAGATGAGGAGATAAGAGATACCAAGAGGAGATACAAAGAAGAGAAGTGAGCTAGTTTTTAGCTCCAAGGTCACGTTAGAGTAACGTGGAAGATATGCTGATGGTTCACCTGTTTCCTTTTCCCACAACTAAGTTCCCTATATCTTTGTGTAGATCTTTTCCTCTATATTATGGACTAAAATTTATAATAGGGGATCTCCTCTCTGAACCACATGTCTCTCTCTAGAGTATACCTCTACGATCATGATGAAGAATTACAAACGTGTACTCGAAGAAGTCTGATGGTAAAGAAATGTTAGGATGCAATATCAACTTTTTAAAGTTAAATGGCTGGTGTATTAATTCAAGCTCTACGTTATGCGTTGTATTGATGAGAAGAAGTCGAGGTGCCCTCGTATAGACCTCTTTCTCTTTCTCCCTCTTCGGATACATATAAGAAAACATATGATGAAGTAGTTATTGTTGGGCAGATGGCTCGTACTCATTATTTTTTTTCTTAATTTAAATCCTAAATTCAATGGTTAAAGGTTGAGGAAAAATAAGCAATGACGACTATGAATGTGGGAGAGATAAAGAAAGCAGCAGATTAATAGCAAAGGATAAAAGATAAGAGATTCAGAAAAGGGAAGAAGACAAGGACAGAGAAAGTCTATTCTAAATCATCCAAACAATATTCACATCTCACGTTAGATTAGATATGCAGTGGATATTTACTATGATCACTTGAGGAGGTTTTGAATGTTGTGCATAGTAATATAGTCATTGTATCCATGTTATTCTCTTATGATTGTTGCTTGGGCTTGGGCAAGAAGCATTGACATTTATACATTCATTATTTTATAGTAGATTTTCTCTGGCTTACCCCATAGTTTTTACCCTTCGAGTTAGAGGGATTTTTCACGTAAATCTTGGTGTTCATTTGATTATGATTTGAGTTTAATTCTGCTCTATATTACAGCCTGCTAGTATTTGTTCGTATACAAAATCTTTATTTTTTTTATCCTATCAACTGATATCAGAGCAATATTTGGTGACATTTAACTTTTGTATTAGAACATGGAGGTCGGCAATGTTTCTCGTATGATTAGCTTGAATGACAACCAAGAATGGAAGATATCTTGTATCACAAGGACTTGTATATACCTTTGCAAAGGGGATAGTGCAAAGCCTACAACTATAACAGATGATGAGTGGAAGAGATTAGATCAAAAAATAGTTGGATTCATTCGACAATGGCTTAATGACAATGTCTTTCACTATATTTCTACTAAAGGTTCTATATATTCTCTTTAAAAAAAGTTGGAAGGTCTCTATGAAAGAAAAACTCTTGGCAACAAAGCTTTCTTAATTAGAAAACTTGTGAACCTAAAATATAAAGAGGACGCTTCTATTGCTGAGAATCTAAATAAAATGTAGAGTATTACTAACCAATTATCTTCTATAAAAATATCTCTTGATGATGAGTTATAGACATTATTACTTCTCAGTTCATTGCCAAAAAGTTGGGAGACACTAGTGGTTTCCCTTAGTAATTCTGCACCAGAAGGTGTTATCACCATGAGTCAAGTAACAAATAGTTTGTTGAATGAGAAGTTGAGGAGAAAGAATTCAACAACGTCTCAGATTGATTCACAGACACTTGTCTCAGAGAATAATGGAATGTCAAAATCCAAAGATAGAAGTGGTTCATGCATGGGTAGAAACAAGTCAAGATTAATAAAAAATATTATTTGCTACAATTGTGGTGAGAAAGGACATTATAAGAATCAATGCAAATAACCTAAGAAGAGTAAGGAAAAGAGGAAAGAAGTGGAGCCTACAGAGTCAAAAGAGAATACTACAACTACAGTGCAGGGTGGTGACTATTTTATTTTGTCTACTTCTGATGATATTTTTTCTTGTGTGTTAGGATCTCGAGTGTATAATTGACACAAGTGCTTTTTATCATGCTATACCATGGAGGTAGTTTTGGTGTTGTCAAGATAGGTAATTATGGTACAATAGACATCATTGACATGGGTGATATCTAC
The DNA here is from genome assembly GCA_021527575.1 of Ensete glaucum. NCBI lineage: Eukaryota > Viridiplantae > Streptophyta > Magnoliopsida > Zingiberales > Musaceae > Ensete > Ensete glaucum. Next base: position 5,226,408 of record CM038554.1, read on the forward strand.
ATAAAGACCAATCTTGGTTGCAAGTTAGTGCTTAAGGATGTGAGACATGTAATTTACTTAAGAATGAATTTAATTTCAGTTGGAAGGCTGGATGATGAAGACTTCAATGTCAGATTTTACTGAGGGTAGTGGAAGCTCAGTAAGGGTTCTCTTATTATAGCTAATAGAAAAAAATGTCACATCTTATATAGATTATAGGCTAAAGCTTATGGTGAGCAGTTGAATACTACAGAAAAAGACTTCAGCATGAAGTTGTGGCATAAGCGATTGAGACACATGAATGAGAAGGGGCTACAAGTTCTTTCTAACAGAGAGGTATCGCCAGACCTTAGAGGTACACGTCTGAACCCTTGTGTTGATTGTTTGGCTAGCAAACAACATAGAGTTTCCTTTGCTAGTCCTATTTTATCTAAAACAATGCATGCCTTTGACCATGTCTATACAGATGTGTGTGATCCTTTGAGGACAAAAACTCTTAGTAGATCTATTAATGTTCATAGTATCAGTGGTGCACTTTATTTTGTCACTTTATATATGACTTTTCTAGGAAAGTTTGGGTCTATACTATGAAGATCAAAGATCAAGTTATTAATGTCTTCAAAAAGTTTCATGCTAGAGTTTAAAGGGAGATAGAAAGGCAATTGAAATGCATAAGATCAGATAATGGTAGTGAGTACATAAGATTGTTCAATGATTATTGCAGGTCATATGATATTCAACATGAGTTGACAGTTCCTAGCCACACCTCAGCATAATGCAATTACAAAGAGGATAAATTACACAATCATAGAAAAGATCAGATGTATGCTTTCACAAGCTAAGTTACCTAAAGGGTTTTGGGATGAGGTTTTGAGAACTACAGTTGATGCGATCATGTTATCATATATAGCTTTAGATGGTGATATTGCAAAGCATGTATGGTCAGGGGAAGATGTCTTATATAAGCACTTAAGAGTATTTGGTTGTCGTGTATTTGCACATGTTCTAGATAATAAGAGGTCCAAGCTGGATTATAAGGTAAAAGAGTGTATTTTTCTTGGCTACTCATATGATTAGTTTGGTTACACGCTTTGGGATCTAGAAAAGTAGAAGGTGTTCAGACATAGAGATGTGGTCTTCTTTGAGGATCAAACCGTTTATGATTTAAAGAAAGAGACACTAGCTAAGGCTTCTGCAGAAGGATTAGCAGACTATGACCCAGTTACTCCTCTAGTATATCGGGGTGATGGGAGAGATGTACAGGAAGATGATGTAGAGCTTGATGTTGATCTACCTGCAGGTCATGTTGAGCAGTAAGAAGATAAGGAGCAACCTCTCATAGAACCTCAGTTGAGAAGATCTTCTAGACCACGTCAACCTTCCAAAAGATACTCTACAGATGAGTATATGATGCTTACTAATGCATGTGAACTAGAGAGTTATCAAGAAGCAATTGAAAGTGAGCAGAAAAAGAAGTGGTTAGTTGCTATGTAGGAAGAGATGGATTCTTTACAAAAGAACCACACATATAATTTGGTGCAACTACCAAATGGAAGTAAGGTTTTAAAAAATAAGTGAGTTTTCAGGTTAAAGACTCAAGAATATTATTCTTAACTAAAGTATAAAGCTAGATTGGTTGTGAAAGACTTGGTCAAAAGAAAGGTATTGATTTTGAAGAGATTTTTTCTCCTATTATTAAAATATCTTATATCCGTGTTACTCTTGGTATTACTGCTAATCTAGACTTGGAGGTTGAGCAGTTGGATATGAAGACAACTTTCCCTCATGGTGATTTAGATGAGAAACTTTATATGGAGCAACCAGAAGGCTTCAAAGTTAAAGGTAAAGAAAATATTGTCTGCAAGTTAAGGAAGAGCTTGTATGGGCTGAAGCAAGCTCTAAAATGGTGGTATAAAAAGTTTTATTTATTTATAGTTAAAAATAAATATAAAAGAATAGCTTCAGATCATTGTGTGTACATCAAACAATTTGGTAATGATTTTATTATTCTCTTATTTTATGTTGATGACATGCTTATCCTTGGGAAAGATATGTCTGTAATTGATAGGTTGAAGAAGGTACCGAGTGAGTCTTTTACAATGAAGGACATGGGGCCAACAAAGCAAATACTAAACATGCAGATTTCTCATGATAGAAGAAACAAGAAGATTTGATTCTCACAGGAGAAATACATTGAGAAGGTATTAGACAGGTTCAATATGAGCAATGCAAAACCAGTTGGTTCTCCTCTTTTAGGTCACTTCAAGTTGTGCTCAGAGCAGAGCCTATCAAGTGATGAGGAGAAGGAGAAAATATAAAAGGTTCCTTATGCTTCAGTAGTTGGAAGTTTAATATATGCGATGGTATGTACGAGGCCAGACATTGCATATGCAGTAGGTGTTACTAGCATATTTATTACAAATCCAAGCAAAAAGCATTAGGCAGTAGTGAAGTAGATCTTTAGATATCTCAGATGGAGCTCTAAAGTTTGTCTAAACTTTAGAGGTGGACCACCTATGTTGACAGGTTACACAGATGCAGATATGACAAGAGATATTGACACAAGAAAGTCCACATCTTATACTCACTTTTGTAGGGGGAGTTGTATCATGGTAGTCTAGATTACAAAGGTGTATTACTCTCTTCACTACAAAGGTAGAATATATTATTGCTACAGAGGTTTGCAAAGAAATATTATGGATGAAAGAATTCTTATGAGAATTATGGTTGAAATAGGAAAACTATATAGTGTATTATGACAGCTAGAGTGCTATTCATTTGTATAAGAACCTAACATTTCATTCATTCCAAGTCAAAATATATAAATGTTAGATACCACTGGATTATAAATATGCTTGAAGGAAAGCAGTTTCAACTTTAGAAAATTCATACAGATGATAATGGGGCAAATATATTGACAAAGACTTTACCAAAAGAAAGATATGAGATGTACTGACAGCTGGTCGGTATGACTTCACATTAAGGAGTCATGGGATAGCCTCCCTTATGGGCTAAAGGGGGAGATTGTTGGGCAGATGGCCCAGATTCAGCCCATAGCGGGCTTTAGTAAAGCTCGTAGCCACTAACCCTTTTTTCTCTTAACCTAAACCCTAGATTCAATGGCTAAATCTAGACCATCTACCCAACAATCTCAACTTAGGTTAAATCAGATCTATAGTGAATTTTTACTGTTATCACTTGAGGAGGCTTTGGATATTGTGCATAGTAATATGGTCTTTGTATCTTTGTCATTCTCTTATGATTATTGCTTGGGCTTGGGCAAGAAGTATTGAGATTTGTACATTCATTATTTTTGTAGTGGATTTTCTCTAGCTTATCCCGTGGTTTTTACCCTTTGAATCAGAGGGATTTTTCACGTAAAATCTTGGTATTCATTTGATTATGATTTGAGTTTGATTCTGCCGTGTGTTACGGCTTACTAGTATTTGTTCGTATATAAAGTCGTTATTCTTTTTATCCCATCAGTTTTGTGAGATTATTAATTGACCATCCTCTTTTGTTGATTCCAAGAAGAGAATATATTTCTAATAGGGATAATTTTACTCTATGTCAGCTCATCTACCATAAAGGTTGACACTTCAGTAGGGCGCAATGTTATCAACTCTAAAATGACATCGCAGTGCGTCCTAATGATCGACAATAACTGCTTTACCTTATTAGGATCAGAAACTAGAATGATCAAGTGGTTAACCTAATCATATCCTAGGCTAACCATTATGAAGGCCTACGGATCAGGTATAAAAGGGACCTATCAGCACATAGGAGGGACTCTCTCTACTTACTGACCCAATCATATAACTTACATTGTTGCCTTCTTCCCTTCATTGACTTAAGCATCAGAGCGATCGCATCAGGCAACCCTCGAGTCGGCCTATCGTGTAGGATCATCGGACGACCGAGGACACTTAGATGACTCAACCTTTAGAGGAAGAACCTCGCAACTAGGAGGATTCCAGTCCGCTTACCTGACACTATGAACTTGGTTCTCACCAAAATAACAGCTTCTGATTGGGCCACTTATGCAGTCTCACCCCACCAAGTTTCTCACGTCAGTCAGGAAGAGGCACTTAGATAACCCTGCACCCTCGTTAGTGGACCAACTATTCTAACTCATCAGTTAGCGGTACTCATGAAAATATCATTCTGGTGCTAGAAGGAGGGCCGAGCGTCACAGGCACACCCTTCCGCCATGCTTCCTAATGAACATCCAAGGCGAAGAGGGCCCCTCCTCCCTTTATAAAAAGGTGGAGGCAAGCCCTGTGTGTACCTCATTGGAGGTGCTCCTTAGGCCTTAGCGTCAAGAGGCTAGGCATTTGCAACTTTATACTCCTGTGCACCCTTGGCAAGCATCGTCTTTTACCCTCGCCTCTAGGAGACCGAAAGCCAAACCCTCAATGACTCCCAAGGAACACCCTGACGATAGTCAAGACTTAAGGGCTCTTACCTCGTGAAATAATAAGATGAAAAAACTCTAGATATTCTACCACTCAAGAATCATACAAAAGACGAATAAAGAGGTCTTTTATTAAATTGAACCAAGTGACAAAATCAGATGCCATCTCAAATAGGAGCTAACAAAAACAAAGAGGAGGGCCACTAGGACCCAACTGTATCAAGCTGAAGGAGGAAGAGTCCAAGGGGACATTAGGCGATCGTTGAAGGGAAGTATTAGGCACTTTGGCATCCAAGGGAAGCTCCACCTATGGGTCCTCATCGACCTCAAGTTCTGGGTACCTGAACTCATAGGCGACCTAGTCGAAGCACTGAAGGCCACATTAAAACCCTTGGACTCTTTGTAGGATGCCACGACCCTCCTCTCCCACTTGAAGGCTTGGTTCTTTTTGTCATCCTATGCCCTTTTGGCCTCCTCGACTGCTAGTTGTGCAGCCAACTCGTTGAACTTAGTTGATATTTGCTCCCCCAGTAGCTTCCTCTCCTTAATCACTTTGCCTAGCTACCAATAAGCATCTTTTAACTCATAATGAAGGGCCTCGATCTGCTACTTACCCTCTACTATATTTTTGGTGGCCATGTCCTCCACTATAGTCGCCTTATCCCGAGCCTTCTCCACTCGTGCTAATGGCTTCTTCAGCATGACAAAAGGTAAGACCAAGCTCCTTGGGAATCCACCTCCCTTTGCGCCTCTATAAGGCGTTGCTTTGCCTCCTTGGCTTGAAGGCAGGCCTGAGCCAATTGTGAGGACATATTAGCAACTCGAGCTTCTATAGCCTTCCTCTCTTCCTCAGGCCACTCCGCTTGGGCTTGTAGGGTGGAGTTAGCCTGGGAAAGCTGGTTGATCAGTGCCCCTATGTCTCATAGATGGTTAACAAGCACCGTTAAGTATTTATGGTGTTACACAAGGGTAGGAGCAGAGGAAGTTAAAGAGGAATACTAGAGAAGATAATAGATATGCTCAAGGAAGGGGCCTTACCAAGACTTCATTGCAGGAGCAGAAATCAGCTAGTACCTCTAGTGGGCAATGGTATACCAAGCCAACCAGGACAAGGCTAAGGGACCTCCGACAATAGGTGGCCACCACCCCGGCCTCCTCCCAACAGCTAGTCCTCAGTTAGCCCCTCCCAATGTGGCTTTAGTGGGGCACCTGGGGACGGAGCCACACTACTAGGGGCAATAGTGCACAGACCAGAGGTGAAGGAGCTCCAGTCCACCAAGACATTAATGGATGGAGGAGGAGGGATGACCATCGGCCCTTGGGGACAGGTTCCCCCTCTAGAGTGGAAGGCTCCATAATCGCCTCCTTATAGGGTGGTGTCACCGTAGATAGACTCGAGGATGGGTTCGAAGAAGTTACGTGTGGACCCTCCCCTACTGAAAATAGTGGTGGGTTAGGGCCCTCCTTGATTGATGGCTCTACTGGTTGTAGGTGCCCTATAAGCCAATCATGTGAGTGATGACATGTGTGACATGCTGTATGATCTTTTTTGTTTTTTATTATTACTAGCATATTCTCACTTTATGTTGTCTATTGCTTATATTATAATATCACTAGATTTGTACAATGATAATTGGGTCATGATGAGATCATGATAATGAGACCAATTTATCTTTAAAGGCAGACCCTGAATAATTCCAGTCATAGGAAACTCGAGAGGGACATCGTGATAATAGGACAGACCGGTGTACTGTATACCCATCCATATGATGGAGCCGACTAGTCTCATAGCCACTCATATGGAGACAGTAAGAGTATAGTATAGGTGCTCATTAGAGAATGAGCTTATTGATTGATTCATTTATGGATGTTAGATGGTTAGTGATACCTGACGTTAAATAATAATTTTGCAGTCCCAGTTGTGTATTACTAAAGATTCCTTATTTGAGTGCTCCTTTCTTTGACATCGGACTTATAGGTCTGAAAGTTTCAAATCTGGTACAATTGGTTATCGGAATTGGTAACTAACCTTATGAAGGTAATTGAGTATCAATAGAGGATCATCCACTCCAATATCATGAGAGGAAATATCTTGTATATTCTTACTCAAGTAAATCCGTAGTCGGGGTCGTTCAGATTGAGAGAGAAGAAGTTCTTCGGGAGAATCCAATTAGAGCGAGACTCAGATGAATTCCATTTAAGGCCTGATAGTACCATGCCAATATATAGTTTCTAGGATATTAGATAGATGAGAAACTATAGATACATGATAACTGAGGACAAACAAGTTCAATAGATTAGATTCTCTGTACCATATGGGGACTATGGCGTAATGGTCTAGTACGTCCATAGTTGACGAGTTGAGAAAATTATTATGGGATATCAATTCACTAAGTCAGAAGAAATTATGAGTCAAAAAGAGTTTTGATAGATGCAATTCATGGTCATCTTGGTATTGGACCTAAAGGGTCACACATAAATGATGGATGTTGCAATGAGTAGAAGTTCAGATATGAGATATTCGCGGAGCTCTTATTTTATTGGATATCCAATAAGCCTCTGTATTATTGGATCCTATGGATTAGATCTAGTAAGAGCTAATAAAATATTATTGGATAGAGATCGACTAATCTAAGTGGCTTAGGTAGCTGGATAGAGATCTAGTACCCAATAGGGCAAGATCCATTAGGATTAAGCTGACAGGGACCTCTATAAATAGGAGGGGGCTAAAGGGTTCATAAGCTAAAGCTTTTGATGGGTGCCCTTTCTATTCTCCTCAGCCTCCTCTCCTCCTTGGGCGATGGATCTTGAGTGCTACACTTGGAGAGAGAGATTCCACAGTGATCTGAAGAGCATCATCGTTGCACCCACCGTGTGGATATTGTTAAAGAGGAGGAAATCTAACCTCCTTTATCTATGCCTACGGATCTGAGTTTTCAAGGATATATGATCTCCTTAGGTAAAACATCTAACATATAATATATATATTTTTATTTTATTTTCTATGCACTAATCATCGCACGACGATTTGGCCAATGTGAGAGACTTTTTTTTTTATTTTTCAGCTAGCATGTGATACTTCTGATAAGGTTTCCCAATAGTGGCATTAAATCCAGGTTCATCATGCGATGATTGGCTTATAAACTCTATGTATTGTGTTGAATTGCATAGAATTATTTTATGCATTCTCGCTGCGCTTGGAGATGCATGTGACGGCCTCCTACGAAGAGTTGGCGTGCACGCAAGGGCTGTGGAGGAGCCATGTTGTTAGGACTCTACTAGCTAGGAGAGTCCTAATTTAGTTTCATTGAAGAGGACAAACATGTAAATCCTAAGAGCATTCATGTAATCCTATCTAGCCGACCCCTATTAAAGAGATAAGGAGGTTGGCTAGGTTAGGATTAGTTTGGAGGAAGATATTTTGAGGAAAGAATAAGATACATGTCACCCTAATTAACCACCCATTTTCCTAGTTAAAGAGGGGTTGGTTGAGGAGGGGTTAAGTTAGAATAGGATTAGGAAACAAATAAGCAACCGGCCACCCTAGATAGGCCGGTTGGAGGTTAATACTTAGAGTTGTATTAGGAGTTGTTAGGAGTAGGAGTTTTCGAGTGGGAGTCCTATTAGGAATTAGGATTAGAAGGCCTATAAATAGCCTTGTAATCATCCACTTTTCATCATGAATAGATGAATATTTTCTACAGCCCTTGAGCAACAATTTGGAGGAGGGAACCCCTATAGAGTTCTAAGAAGGTCGATCCCCTATAGAGATCACCCCAAGCTTATAATTCATAAGGGCGTGTGCCTGTGAAGATAGCGCCTATAGGTATGGTGCCCACGTGTCACGGACAAAAATATAAAGACGGTGCTTAATATTATGCTTACGTATGTCCGTGTTGTTCGGATTTTATTCATACAATGTACGACAAGCAGTAGGATAGTAGTAAGCTTGACAATCTAGTTTGGTTAGCTTGCGTGGTCGATTTCGGCTTGTAAATGAGAGTTCTCATATGGACACTTATGGGGACTTCGGTCTGTAATAGACCTTGATTATTTGTATGCAACCATTCAGAGTTTGTAAAGTCCATGGTTGTAATTTGGACTGACTATATAAAGTGCTCGCTGAAGTGGTTGTGAATCCTGTGGGAAATACTTTCTCTAAACCATTTTCTCTTTTGTAGCTCCTAAAGGACCATACGAGGTTTTAGAGAGGCTAACCTTTAAAGATGGACACGAGATGGTATCGCACGAATTAAGCAAAACTAGCTAAGTTTATGATATTTGATATCAGACTAGGATAAGTACACGGAGAAACACTTGTCATGCAAATGTGGGGGACCTAGCTGGGCTGTATAGAGGGCAGCCAGCACATGTGATCGTTTGAGGGAAATATATATTGAGATGTAGCGAAAAGAGTTATTCAGAGGAGCGGGCATCCAAGATTGGCATTCAAAGGAAACCCCAACTCTTTGTGCGAGAGGCACTATGAGGACAAGCCAGCTAGGAAGAATACATAGTGCACAAAGGTTAGGATGACTAAGTTTGAGCTATGGCTTGACGTTGGCAACCCTACTTGATGACGCTCAAGGTAAGTAGGGCGCTTGGTAAAAGATGAGACCATGCAAAGTGGGATGCATTATGCAACGACCGAAAGAGTTGTGCAAAGCTCATCGAGGTGAGGGGAATTATTAACTCAAAAAATTTGGTACTCATGCAAGGGCTTGTATGCAGACAATGGAGTATTCGCGGCCATTCCAAGGAAATCAGAACTCGATATCATAAAGCATTAAAACTTTTTCTTTAGTATGGAAAGGATACATCTGTAGGAGGCTGAAGGGTGCAACAAACTCAGCACGTTGTTAAGCCTTGAAGGGTTAATGTGAGCTGTATTGGCGAAGAGTCGCAATCTAGCAAGTGCATTTGTGGGGGCAGAACAATATACAAGTTGTTCAGCAAGACGGAGTAGTCTAAGGGGATGGTGGTTCCGAAACTTATAGAGGGAAGGATGCAAAGAGGAAAGTTACTCCAACAGGATAAATATCCAAGAGGGATAAGTCTTGGTTCTTTAGAGGGAGAATCATGTGTAATGGACTGCACATGTTAAGGAGGAGTACTCCAAGACAATAACTTTATAAAACTTAATAGATCGAGCGAGCCAAGGAGTCATAAAATGATCTTACATGAGGTAATGCAGTGGTAGATGCATTGTGAGATCAAGTGTAGGAGCAATCTATGGTAACATCATACGAAGGCACACTTAGAGTCGATATGGAAATCAAACTCAATAGATGGCTAAGCCGTGAAATGGTGGGCTTGAGGGCCATCATCAACTCAATGCAAATTGAGGAGCATAGCAACTTGGGTGGAACTTGGTGAAATATCCAAGTTGTATGAAGGGAGTTTATATAGAAGATGGAACATAGAGCAGAGGCACAGAGCTTTCCTTGGACAAAGGTTAAGGATATGAACTCTTATAGAGGCAAAAGTGAAATCATGTCATTCCATGGGTTCTTCATTTTGATGGGGTGGACTCATCTTCAATGGTGCCAAAGACGAAGCGAGCTTCGAGGCACATTCATGCACCTTATCTCAGATATGCATTTGATGGAGGAACTAAGGTGATTCAACTTGTGAAGGCAAAGTTAGGATCAGAAAGGTTTAGCACAGGGCTAGATGATAAAGAGGTAGGTACTCTTAAAAAATATGCCACGGTGCTTCCATTCGAGTTGTCATGAAGAAAGTGGTGCACAATAGAGATTATGCTAGTGGGATAGAGGCCGAGGATCCAGACAATGATGCACTAATTTTAGTAAAGTATGGGGACTTTGAGAACTGCTAGGTGATGGACTATCCTAGAGTAATGCTTTACCCGGTTACGACCCGAGAATAGGTGGGCAAAGGTGAATTGCCAAAGGAGTGAACATAATTGGAGGTGGCAGAAGCCTTACGATGTGTTGACAAAGGCCACATATGGAGAGATCATAGTTCAAGTTCATCCCACAATAATCTGAAGGTAATGAAGATGTCCCCAAAAGGCAACATGGCGTAGCAGATCATGGTGGAATAGTTCGAGGTAATACAACACATGCAGAAGAAGTCCCATGAGGGACATGATCATATGCTGAGGTATGATCAACTATTGGAGCTGCACTTCAGTGAACAACACAATGACAAGAAGGGCTATGGATTTAAGGAGTGAATGTAATTATACCGCAGAGGTGGATCTTCCGTGTGTGCATATCAAATCTTGCATCGAATGAAAGCATTAGTTATCAGCATATGGGGGCTATGTACTACCGAGGGAGAATTTAGAGTATAAGTACCAGTGAGTCCTATAGGGGGACTTGATTATACAGATGTATGATCAGAGCGGTTGGAGAGTTGGACTGCTCCACTGTTCAAATTTGCTTAAGGAGCCCGACAAATCAGAGGACAAGGCTGAGTAAGCGAATGTTGCTACCAAGGAAGTTAAGGAGAACAGATTTAGCGTGACCCCTACAATAGGATACCGGAGGCCATGCATGAGAGTTGTAGTATGTCTTTTCATCGACCAAGGGAAACTACTTAGAGAATATAAGGTGTTGAAGTAGGTAGTCAAAAGGGGCGAGGATGCAATAATGAGTCTAGAGGGGCTTAGCTACCTAAAAGCAAAGTGTCAGTTAGAAAGGAGGTAGACTTGGAGGAGTGCCACAGAGGTGGATCTACCAATCATAAAGGAAAGGATGTAGATACAGGATAACGGATAGTAGGGCTAGGCTTGGTAGCACTATGGTACCGCAAAGGTAGGACTTCCATGGAGTTATCAATCCCTTGCTCTTATGGAGGGAGAGCGTTAGTCATGAAAGGGGTCGAGGAGGTGGAGAATGTAGAGGCAAACTCTAAGTACCAGGTCAAGGTTTAAGGGCATAGGCCAAGGAACTTCATAAGACCAGTATCTACAGGCTTCTCATCAAGATAGTTGAAAGTGCGAAACTTCGGGTTAATGTAGAAGTGCTCAACCAAGGAACGAAGCAGACAACTTATGGTGTTGTACCTTTTCTATTCAAAGGTGTAGGTGACAAAGATGATGGAGAAGTCGGTACAATCCCAAATACGACCAAAACTATCAAAGACTTGCTCCAAGTTGGGGTAAAATTTTACTCTTTTCAGGCAAAAATTCTTGCATTCCAAAAGTTTGATTGCAGAGAGAAGGAGAATCATAATAGATAACTCAACACAAGGAGTGTAAACACTTCAGGTGCTTTGGAACTGTGAGTAAAGAGTGGGCGAAAACTAGTAACCAGCTTAATGTGTAAAGTACAACCTCGATGAGGTGGGTAAAGTCAAACCTTTGCCTTCTCAACCCTTAAGAGAATAGGTGAAATTGAGCATCTCAATTCTCTTATTTATCCAGCAGAGGAGCTCTGCATAGAGTTAAAGACCCTTCAAGGAAACCTAATAAAAGATAACAATTATCAAATCTTCACCAATAGTGATAAGTGCTACTAAATGTAGATTGGCCACTTCATTTCTTAACAAAATATCAATCAAAAGTGAAAGTGATGTAAACCTACTTGAAAGTGACAACTTCATTGAAGAAGAATTAATAGACAAATTTTATAAAGGAAGGACCTCAAAAACTTCAAAGTCTGCGAAGCGATGCTCGTTAAAGCTCTAACAAGCAATCACCTAATGTAAGCTCAAACAAGAAAGGTATTTTCTTTTATCAAAAGGATCTACAAGAATCAACAAGGATCAGCATAACTTAGTCGACCCCACATCAGAGTCAGTCATTGACAAGTTGAAGCAGTATGGCAGATCAAAGTTTGACTACTTAACAACAGCGGCGGAGAGCAGTTGGGAGCCAAGAGGCATATTGCAACCAGAGCAGAAGATTGAAGATTCAGTAAACAATAAGGGGATGTAACATCTACAGTGGATTCGATGAGGACATCGAAAGAATAAGTAAGGGAGAATGGTATGGATAAAAATATAAAGATGGTGCTCAATGTAATGCTCATGTATGTCCATGTCCTTCGGGTTTTGTTTATACTTTGTACAGCAAGTAGCAGGCTAGCAGTAAGCTTAGCAGCCCTAGTTTAGTTAGCTTTCATGGTCGATTTTAACTTATAAATGAGAGTTGTATTGTGGACACTTGTGGGGACTTCGGTCTGTAATGGACCTTGATCTTTTGTGTGCGACTATTCAAAGTTTATAAAGTCCATCATTTAATTTGCACTAGTTATATAAAATATTTGCTAAAGTGGTTACTTATAGATCCCATGGGAAATACTTTCTCTAACCCGATTTCTTTTTTGTAGGTCCTAAGGGACTATAGGAGGTTTTGGGGAGGATGACCTTTGCAGATGGACAATTAATGGTGTCACACGACTTAGGTAAAATCAACTAAGTTCGTGATATACGAGCAAACTGCCTACGGGCAGGGGTGGCATTGACGGTAATAGAGGCGATGCCGCATTGGTGATTACATGTGCCCGAGGTGGTGCCGCACCAATGATTATCTATGTAAGGACGTCGTCTGCGGGATGCAAGCAACCGCTCACAGGAAGGGAAATAGGGTTTTTTATAATAAAATGATGATTCTACTCATTTGAATTTGAGAAATCTTGAGGTTTATCCTTTTGTCCAAATTCCAAAAATATCGTTCACCAATCAAAAAAATTCCTATATATCCTAAATTTTAAATAATAATAATAATAATAATAATAATAATAATAATAATATTTATCTAATAATCTCACATAATGATGTATACATGTGATGTATGATGTGAGAGAATGATCATAGATCGTGTGATGTGTGTATGTGATTATTATTATTATTGGAGCCTACGAGCCTCCATTTTTTTTGTTTATTGTTGGGTCTACATGCCTACGATTATGTTGTAATTATACAAAAAGACGCGATGAAAGCCTAGAGGTGCCAGAAGGACCCACGAGGTCGAGACGGATGATTGTAATGCATAAAGATGCGTCAAGGTGCAGGTAGAACCGATGATGATGAGATAGATGATCACAAGACATGGAGATACGTCGATACATACATAGATCCTATTATGAGTTATTACATCCACTGACTCGAGCCTGATCATGATCACATAGATAGTTAACAAGCATCGTCAAGTAGTGCTGATGTTGCACAAGGGCAAGAGCAAAGGAGGTTAAAGAGGAAGACTAGAGAAGATAATAGATATGCTCAAGGAAGGGGCCTTACCAGGACTTCATTGCAAGAGCAGAGATCAGTCAATATCTCTTACAGGCAACAATATACTGAGCTAGCCATAATAGGGCTCAGGGACCCTCGGCAATAGGTGGCCGCTACCCTAACCTCCTCCCACAGCTACTAGTCCTCAGTCAGCCCCTCCCATTGTGGCTTTAGCGGGACGCTCAAGGATGGAGACACGTGGCTAGGGGCAACAATAGCGGATGGACTAAAGGCAGAGGAGCTCCAGTCTACCAAGACATTAATGGATGGAGGAGGAGGGATGACCATTAGACTCTTGAGGACACCTTCCCCCTCGGGAGCGGAGGGCTTCCCAGCCACCTCATCATATGGCGGTGTCACCATGATGGAATCGAGGATGGGTTCGAAGATGTTTACATGTGGATCCTCCTCTACCAGAGACAATGGCAGGTTAGGGCCCTCCTCGATTGATGGCTCTACTGGTTACAAGTACCTTGTAAGCCAATCATGTGAGTGATGGCACGTGTGACATGCTACACCATCTTTTTTGCTTATTATTATTACCGATATATTCTCACTTTATGTTGCCTATTGCTTATATATGATGTCATTGGATCCGTGTAATGACAATTGGATTATGATGAGATCATGATAACAAGACCAATTCACCTTTAAACACAGACCTCAAATAATCCTGATCACATATTACTAATAGGACCCTTGCTGGGTCGGGTCTTGATCGATTGAGTTGATCCGTTGATTGGGCCTTGTTGGTCGGTCTAGACCTGACATTGAGTCTGCTAGGAGATAAGTTGAGTTACTTTGAATAAATCAACCTAAATCCTAGTAGGATTAAGATTCGGTTGGATAGGGGTTTGATTAGGAATATGAGTTGGAGTAAAGTCAAGATCCTAGTCATGATTGTAATAAACCCTACTTGGCCACCCACCTTGATTGGGAAAGTTGGCTAGAGTTGGGATGAGAGTGTTTCACTTGGAGTAGGAGTCTTACTAAGAGTGTTTTGCTTGTAGTAGGAGTCTCTCCAGGGTTAGAGTTTGGAAGCCCTATAAAAAGCATATAGCGACCCACCTCTTTTCTCAAGCAATAGGTCTATTTTCTCTTCAGTCTTGTGGCCAAATACCAGGAGGGAGGAGCCCCTATAGAGTTCCAAGGAGGGTTGATCCTCTACAGAGATTAATCAGTATTAGAATCCTTTGGGGTTCTATCATCTTGTATCATAACAATATTCTTGGCATCTGGCTACTCTTCCACCTTCGTCGCTGTCATCAACCACCCCACCATCCTCAGTTATAGATCCCACATCTGCTTATCTCACTGTCGACTCCACTATCATCACCCTTTGTCATAGCTCCCACATCTACTGTTGTCGCCCCTTATTGTAGTCAGGATCTGGTATGGCTCTATCTTGTGCAATCATTACCATTGCTGCAATTTCTCTTATCAATATCATAAAATTTGCTGCATTTATCCTTGCTCCAAATTATTGCATCATCTTTATCTTCATCATAAAAAAATTGTTGCATTGATCTTTTGTCTTTGTCATAATTGCATTGCTTCTACTGCATCAGATATTAGTGCTATCTTGTAGCCATATTTGCCACAATATTGCTATCATCTATATTACTAGTATCCTTGTTGATTTCTTACTGCCATATTCCTGAAAATACTGCTACAATATTATTGAAACTTTCATCATAAAGCTATTGTCTTTTGATAAATTTTTGCCATACTTTTTAGTGTTTCTTGCTACATACACAACTGATTCCTGCCGAATTTGTTGCTGTCATATCACTATCACTATTCTTATCAATCTTGATGCTATCCTCATGGGTTTCTTGCTATCATAATCATCTAAACATCACTACCATATTGCTAGAACTTTCATTGCAAAATTATTATCCTTTTGATGAAAATTTTGCTGCCATAACTTTCGGTGTTCCTTACTACATACCCGATCTCTACTAAACTTATTGTTGTCATCAACATCATCCTATGACACACCTATAGCCTTAAGCCACTGCTGTCATAGCCCCCTTGTAGCCTCTACTATCAACCCAAATAGTAGCACAAATCGCAGCCCCAAACAGCAGCCTACTATAGCCCTTACCCCTGATCTTGGTCTCTTTTAACCACCAATTCATCCCATCGATCCATGCCCTTAACCCGACAGTAAAAAAGGACCTTAATATTATAGATCTAGAGTCATATATCATGGCATCAGAATATCTAATTGATATAAAGTTGGAGGCCTTCGAGACACGTATGGAGGACAAACTACGTGCTCTCTTTGTGGACTTCAGATTGGACTGATCACCGAGCCCAAAGAGATCACAGCATGGCGAGAATTCAGATTGCAAGAAGAATCCACTAGAAAAAGAAGAATAAGTGATGGACTCATTGTGTCCTATATGAGGGGGGACTTCCCTCGATGGGAAGACACATACCCATCTATAGTTGATATTGCTGCCATCCATTTAGAAGGAGATGTGATCCAATGATACGATTGGTTCAAGTACACCCACGGAGTCCCAACAGTGTGGCAATTTAAAAGTGGACTGCTACTCCACTTCGGACTATCTGAATATGAACACATCGATGGTCAACTTACAAAGATCCGCCAAACCTCCATAGTTTAAGAATACAAGACTAGGTTTAAAACACTTTCTAACCAAATAAGAGGCTGGTCTGAAAAATAATTGCTAGGGACTTTTGTTAAGGGGCTAAAATCAGAGATCCAATGATAAGTCAAGGTGCGACAACCCTACACATTGATGGTGGTTATTTCCTTTGCGCGACTACAAGAAGAGCGGCTAAACCAAGATACTCGACAGACCCACAACCCGACCAACAACCCCTGAGCCTTTAGCCTCCCCTACTGCCAACCAATCATATCAGCCTAAAAAGTTGACTCGAGATGAACTTTGCAAGAGATCTATGAAGGAGCTACGTTGGCACTACGACAAGCCATGGAGCCATGACCACCGTTGCAAAAAAAGGGTGACTTTTGGTGATCAAACCAATTGAAGATCTAGAATATGAAGATGTAGATCTCGAGTCCAAGGAGGAGGATGCGAAGGAGGAACCACAACCAGCCATTAGCCTAATGCATGCTTTAGCTAGCCATGCGAACCTATTGACTATGAAGATCGATGGGTTCCTTAAGCATCAGTCTGTCACTGTCCTTATCGACATCGAAAGCACCAATAACTTCATGGACAGTAAGGTTGCTACTCAATTGACTCTTCAGATTAAATATTGTAGCAAGTTTGATGTAAAAGTTACAAATGGCCGAATCATCAATCGTAGCCATAAGTGTTCACAGGTAAAGCTAATCATACAAGACCAAGAGATCACCACAGATTTCATCCTATTATCGATGGACAACTACAAAGTGATACTCGGTGAATGGATATCCACTATAGGTGATGTTTCCTAAAATGTTTTCAAACTGATTATGAAATTTTTCAGCTATGGGAAACAGGTGATTATATAAGGAAAACACGGGGCCGAAGTATCAATTGTTTCTATACAACACATGGAGAGGGTACTACACAAATCGCATATCAGCTTCCTAATACAATTTTAAGGGCTACCAATGGAGGAACCAATGATAAATAAAGATCCAAATCTCTCTTCATTATTTGCTAAATTTTCAAATATGTTTGCTAAATTGACAAAATTGCCCCCTACCCGACTGTATGACCACCGCAAGTTCATAAATGACAACAGCAAAATCAGCGCTTCCCTCATGACATTATTGAAAAAAGGTGCCTTCCACTGGTTGGATGGAGCTATAGTAGCCTTTGATGCCCTCACGGCTATGATGTAATCTACACTGATACTAGCCTTACTCAACCAGAATTGGTGTTGTCCTCGTGCAGGATGGTCGACCCCTACCTAGCCTACATCAGCAAGGCCCTCTTTCCACCACACTTGAAGCTATCAATATATGACAAGGAGATATTGACCATTGCTGAATTTATGGCTTGGTGTGATACCGGTCAACGACACAAAGGAGAGATAGAAGCAAGCCCAGGAAATTTGCAGCCTCTACCCACTCCGGACTCATATTAGATTGACATCTCCACAAACCTCATCAAAGGGCTGCCACCATCTCAGAGGAAAGTTTTGCAACCTTTGAGGAACAACCATATGGTAGCCCACACAAGAACAAAACAACCACAAAATAAACATTGGAGCAAAAAGAACTTTGCAAGGGAGACAACAACAAGTTTGAGAAAATCTCAATCCTACCTACTTTGGTTTCAACTTGGACCAATATTCTCATAGACTTCATCAAGGGGTTGTCATTATCTCAAGAAAAGACTATTGAGGGACAACCCCACAGTAGCCCAAGCAAAAATAAAATCACAGGCTGACAAACACAGGAGCCAAAGGAAGTTTACTATTAAGGATCGAGTCTTCTTTCATCTTCAGCTCTACCAGCAAAAATCCATGAAGACTCGAGCCTCAAGGAAGTGGTCTCCCAATTTTTTTAGACCGTATAAAATTAGAGAACATATTGGAGCCATGTTCTATTAATTTGATCTATGTGTCGACTCTAAAGTACACCTGATCCTCCACATGTCCTACCTCAACTTGAAGCTTAAAAAGGATAAATCAGCCCAGATCCATCTACCTGACATCTTAACTGATGGTGAGGCCTAGGTTCAGCCGATGATCACATTGGATTAGAGGATCGTGATGCGCCATTGATGCCCTTCCACCGAAGTATTAGAGCAGTGGACCCATTCGCCCACTGAGGATGCTAGTTGTGAGCCCTATGATAAATTGAAGCTAAAGTTTTCAAAGTCTGCAGAGGCTCAGCCTTGAGGTCAAGGCTGATTAAAAGATAGTAGGTTTGATAGGACCCTACCTGGGTTGGGTCCTAATAGATTGAGTCGAGTTGATAAACCAAGCCTTGTCGATCAGCCTAGACTTGACATTGAGTCGGTTAAGAGATACGTTGAGTCAATTTAAATAAATCAGCCCAAATCCTATTAGGATTAGGATTCGACTGAATCGAAGTTTAATTAGGAATAGGAGTTGGAGCAAAGTCAAAATCCTAGTCATGATTGTAATCAACCCTAATTGGCCACCCACCTTGACCAGGAAAGTCAGCTAGGGTTGGGATGGGAGTGTTTCACTTGGAGTAGGAGTCTGACTAGGAGTGTTTTACTTGGAGTAGGAGTATCTCTAGGGTTCAGGTCCCTATAAAAGTATGTAGTCACCCACCTCTTTTCTCAAGTAATAGATCTGCATTCTCTTATGCCTTATGGCTGGATACTAGGAGAGAGAAACCCTATATAGTTCCAATGAGGGTCGATCCTCTATAAAAATCAATCTAGCATTGAATCCTTTGGGGATCAGTTACTCAAGAGAGACATTGAAATCACCAGATAGATCGATGTATTGTATATCCGTCCATATGATGGAGGTGACTGATCTAATAATCGCTCATGTGAGGACACTAAGGGTACAATACACACTAGAGAATGAGTTTACTGATTGATTCACTTACTGAATGCTAGATAGTTAATGATACATGATATCAAACAATGATTTTATAGTCTCAATTGTGTGTTTAGTCCTTTGACTTAATATATTAAAGATGTCTTATTTAAGTATTCATTTCTTTGATGCTGGAGTTACATATATAAAAGTTTTAGATCTGGTATAATTGGTTATCAAGATTGATAGCCAACCTTACAAAGGCAATTGAGTGTCAATAAGGATCATCCATTTTCGATATCATGAGAGGAATATATCGTGTGTTTTTACTCTAGTAAATCTTTGGCTAGGGTCATTCGAATTGAGAGAGATATTCTTCGAGAGAATCTGACTAGATTAGTCGTTGGTGACAAGGCACCCATAGAGGTGGCACCTGCAGGCATGACGCCCATAGGCATGGCACTCGCCTGCACATGGGACCCGCCTGTAGGCAAGGGTAGCCGCTCGCAATGGCGACCACCTACGAGCTTGGTGCCTAAGCAATGCTGCACATAATGGTGGCGACCACTTGAGGCATGGGTGGCACCTTTGTGCACAGTAGAGGTGCTGTCACGCATAGGTGGTGCGCTTGTGCGTGAGGCGACCCTACGCAAGGACGTCGCCTGCGGAAAGGCAGTAGCCACAAAGTGGAATTAGGATTTTTTTGGAATAAAAGGATGATTTTGCCCCTCTGAATTTGAGAAATCTTGAGATCTATCTAAATTCTAAAAATACCCTTCTCAAATTAGAAAATTTCCTATATATCTCATATTTTAAAAAATATTAGAAAAAATTAATTAACTATTATTATTATTTATCTAGTAGTCCTACATGATGTTATATACATGTGATGTATGATGTGGGAGGATGATTATGGATCTTGTGATGTTTGTATATGATTATTATTATTATTGCCTATGAGCCTTTATTTTTTAATCGTTTATTGTCGGTCATACCTGCCTATGATTATATTGCAATTACACGAAGAGGCACGATGAGAGTGTGGAGGTGACAGTTGTCACGGACAAAAATATAAACAAGGTGTTTGACATAATGCTCATACTTATCCATATCTTTTGATTTTTGTACATACTTTATACAACAAGCAGCGGGGTTACAGTAAGCTTGACAGCCCTCGTTTGGTTAGCTTTCATAATTGATTTCTGCTTGTAAATGAGAGTCATGTCATGTGGACACTTGTAGGGATTTTGGTCAATGATGGACCTTGATCCTTTGTGTGTAACCATTCAGAGCTTGTAAAGTGCATGGTTGTAATTTGTATTAGCTATATAAAGTGTTCTCTAAAGTGGTTGCTTGTGGATCTCATAGGAAATATTTTCTTTAACCCGTTTTCTCTTTTATATGCCCTAAGTGCCCCAGGAGGTTTCGGGGAGGCTAACCTTTACAGACGGACACACAAGGGTGGCACACGACTTAGGCAAAATTAGCTAAGTTCGTGATAGGTGGTATCAGAGTGGGGCAAGCGCATGTAAAAATACTTACCATTCAAATGTGGGGGACCTAGTTGGGTTACATAGAGGGCAACTAGCACATGTAATCATTTAAAAGAAACAGACATAGAGATGTAGGGAGCTCAGAGGAGTGAGCATCCATGATTGGCATTCAGAGGAATGGCCAACCCATTGCGTGAGAGGCACCACAAGGACAAGCAAGCTAGAAAGAATGATAGCGCACAAAGGTTGGGATGTCTAAGTTCGAGTTATGGTTCAACATTGGCAATTGAACTTTACAGTTCTTAAGGAAAACGGGGTGCTTGGTAAGAGATGAGATCGTGCAAAATGGGATGTGTTTCACAATAACCGAAAGGGTTGTGCAAAGCTCACAGAGGTGAGGGGAATTACTAACTTGAAGAATTTAGTACTCATGCAAGAGCTTGTATGCGGACAATGGAGTGTTTGTGGCCATCCCAAGGTGACTAAAACTCGACGTCGTGGAGTATTAAAACTTTCTCTTTGGTATGGAAAAGATACTTCCATAGGAGACTGAAGTGTGTAATAAGTTCAGCACATTGCTAGGCCTTGAAGGGTACGACAGGGGTTGTACTGGCCAAGAGTCACAATCTAACAAGCGCATTTGTGAGGGTAAAATCATGCATAGGTTATTCGGTAAGACAAAGTAGTTTAAGGAGATGGTGGTCTTCAAAACTTTCAACTCTAACATGATAGATATCCAGGAGGAATAGGTCTTGGTTCTCTAGAGGGAGAATCATGTACAGCAGACCACACATATTGAGGAAGAGTACCTCAAGACAATATTTTTACAAAGCTCAACCGATCAAGCAAGCAGTGAGGAGTCATTGTATGATCTTAAATAAGGTAATACATTAGTGGATGCATTGCGAGATCAGGTGGGGGAACGAATATAGCAATATCATACGAAGGCACACTTAGAGTCGATGTGAAAATCAGACTCAACGGAGGGCTGACCCGTGGAACGGTTGACGGAGGGAGAATCATATGCAGCAGACCACACATGTTGAGGAAGAGTACCTCAAGATAATATTTTTACAAAGCTCAACAGATCAAGCAAGTAGTGAGGAGTCATTATATGATCTCGAATGAGGTAATGTATTAGTGGATGCATTACGAGATCAGGTGGGGGAGCGACTATGACAACATCATATGAAGGCACACTTAGAGTCAATGTAGAAATCAAACTCAACGGAGGGCTAACTCGTGGAATGGTTGGCATAAGGGCCACCATCAACTCAATGTAAATCAAGAAGTGGAGCAACTTGGGTAGAACTTGGTGAAGTGTCCAAGCCGCATGAAGAGGGTCGACATAGAAGATGGAACATAAAGCAAAGGCATAGAGCTTTCCTTGGACAAAGGTCAAGGATATAAACTCTTATAGAGGTAAGAGTTAGATCATGTTGTCTTATAGGGTCTCCATTCTAATCAGACAGAATCATCTTCTGTGGTGCCAAAGACGAAGGGAGCTTCGAGGCACATGCACCTTATCTTAGAAATGCATTTGATGGAGGAACTAAGGTGATTCAACTTGTGAAGGTAAAGTTGGGATCAAAATGTCTTAGCACGGAGCAAGAGGAAGCAGAGGCGAGTACTCTTGAAGAATATGTCATAGTGTTGTCATTAGGGTTGTCATGAAGAAAGTGGTGCGAAGTGGAGATTATGTTGGTGGAGGGTAGAGGCCCAGGATCTAGATAATGGTGCATCAATTTTAACAAAGTTGGTGGACTTCGAGAGATATTAGGCGACAGACTGTCCTAAAGCAATGCTTCATCTAGGTGTGACCCAAAAATGGGTGGGTGAAGGTGAATTGCCAAAGGAGCAAACACAATTAGAGGTGGTGGAGGCCCTACGATGTGCTAACAAAGCTCATACATGGAGAGATCATAGTTCAAGTTTATTACATAAGAATCTGAATGTAATGGAGATGTCATCAAGAGGCAACATGGTGCAGCGAATCGTGGTGGAATAGTTCGAGGCAATACAACACACACAGGAGATGTTCCATGAGGGACGTAATTATTTAGAGGTATAATCAGGAGCTATTGGGAGCTCCACTTCGGTGAACAACATAATGGCAAGAAGGGCTATAGATTCAAGGAGTGAATGTCATAGTACCATAGTGGCGGGTCTTCCATGTGTGCACATCGAATCTTGCATCGGATAAAAGCCTTGGTTATCAGCATATAGGGGCTATGTACCATTGAGGTAGAATTCCAAGTGTAAGTACCAACGAGTCCCATAGGGGGACTTGATAATACAGAGATATGATCAGAATAGCTAGAGGGTTGGACTACTTCAGTGCTCATATTCACTTAAAGGAGCTGAAAGTCAAAGGACAAGGCTGAGTAAGTGAACACTGCTACCAATGAAGCTAAGAAGAACAAAATTAATATGAGCCCTGTAATAGGATGGTGAAGACCATGTATGAGAGTTATAATCTATCTTTCCATTGACTAAGGAAAACTGCTTAGAAAACACAGGGGTGTTGAAACAGGCAGTCGAAATGGGTGAGGAAGTAATGACGAATCTAGAGGGGCTACGCTACCCAACAGTAAAACATCGGTCAAAAAGGAGGTGGACTCAGAGGAGTGCTACAGAGGCAGATCTACTGATTATGAAGAAAGGGACACAGATACAATGCAACGGAGAGTAGCGTCATGGACTTGGCAGTGCTATGGTATCGGAGAGGTGGGATTTTCATGGAGTCATCGATCCTTTGCTCTCATAGAGGGAGAGCGTTGGTCATGAAAGGGGCCGAGGAGATGGAGAATACAAAAGCAAACTCCAAGTACTATGACATGACAGAAGGGCAAAGTCCAAGAAACTTCATAAGATCGGTGTCAATAGGCTTTTCATCAAGATATACAAAAGTGGAGAATTTCAGATTGATGAAGGAATGCTCGATCAAGAAATGGAGTAGGCAGTACGTGATGATACCTTTTCTACTAGAGGAGTAGGCGACAAAGATGATGGGGAAGATGGTACAATCCCAAAGGTGACCAAAACTATCAAAAACTTGCTCTAAGTTATGGTGAAATTTTACTCTTTTCGGGTAAAACTTCTTGCATTCTAGAAGTTTAACGGTAGAGAGAAGGCGAATCATAGTAGCTAACTTAACGCAAGGAGTGTAACCACTTCGGGTGCTTCAGAAGTATGAGCAGAAAGTAAGCGAAGACTAGTAACCAGCTTGATGCATGATGTATAACCTTGAGGAGGCGGGTGAAGTCAAGTAACTTTGCTTTCTCAACTACTACGAGAATGAGTGAAACCAAGTACCCCAGTTCTCTTATTTATCTAACAGAGGAGCTATGCACAAGTTCAAAGACCCTTCGAAAAAACCTAATGGAAGATAATAGTTGTTAAGTCCTCACCAATGGTGATCAGTGCTATTGAGAGTAGATTTTTTGCTTCATTTCCCAATAGAAGGTCAATCAAAAGTGAAAGTGATGTGAACCTACTTGGAAGTCACAACTAAATTGAAGAAGAATTGATGGGCAAATTTTATGAGGGACGGACCTCAAAAACTTCAAAAGTCTGCGATACGATGCTCGTTAAAGCTCTAACAAACATCACCTAGTTTAAGCGGCATGAGATGTTTGAGATACTAGCGCAAAATAAGGAAGGTCTTTTTCTTTATTAAAAAGATTAGTAAAAATCAACAATGATCAACACAACTCAGCTGACCCCATACTAGAGTCAGTCATTGGTGAGTTGAAGCAACATGACAGATCAAAGTTTGACTCTCAACAACAGTAATAGAGAGTAACTAAAAGCCAAGAGGCATGTTATAGCTAGAGCAAAAGATTAAAGATTTAGCAAAATGTGTGGAGATGCAATGTCTATAGCGGCTTTGACGAGGACGTCGAAAGAATAAGTGGGGGAGAATGTCATAGACAAAAATATAAACAAGGTGTTCACCTAATGCTCATGCTTGTACGTGTCTTTCAATTTTTATACATACTTTGTACAGTAAGTAGCGGGCTTGCAGTAGGCTTAGTAGCCTCATTTGATTAGCTTTCATGGTCAGTTTCGGCTTGTAAATGAGAGTCATGTTATGTGGACACTTGGGGACTTCGGTTTATAATGGACCTTGATCCTTTATGTGCAACCGTTCAAAGCTTATAAAGTCTATAGTTGTAATTTATATTGACTATATAAAATATTTTCTAAAGTGGTTTCTTGTGGATCCTGTGGAAAATATTTTCTCTAACCCATTCTCTTTTATAGGTTCTAAGGGACCCTAGGAGGTTTTAAGGAGGCTGACCTTTGCGGACGAACACGCAAGGGTGCTACATAACTTTGGCAAAACCAGTTAAGTTCGTGACACAGTGGGACCTACAAAGTCGAGATGGATGATCGTGATGCATGGAGATGCGTCAAGGTACCGGCAGAATCAATGATGATGAGATGGACAACCACATGGTATGAAAATGCATCGATACACATATAGATCTTATTATGAGTGATTAGGTCCACTAGCTTGGGCCTGCTCATATTATGTGATGTGTTCATGATCATCCGATGTGATTGTACATATGTGATATAGGAGACCGAATCAAAATCCCCTCCTATAATAATATTAAGTTAGTAAACATGAGGCAATTGGATTGACCCACGTGGCCTTCCATTATTATATGAAAAAATCGAATCTCAACATAGATTGAGTTGGTCAAGTCCCTCGAGCTTCACTTATTTTCATAATTTGAGACATAGAGATGTCACTGATGACATGTGAATATTGTATGCTTGGTCAAGTCTCTCGAGGGCATATCAGACTCATCTAGTAATAATAGTGATGACTTAACCAAACATCATGGGTAGTCGAGTTCCTTGAGGCAATGATGGTTCAAAGGTCAAACATGATAGGAATCATAAAGAGTTGTAATTAGCAAGAGTTGCTTACCTTTTCGGGCTTATTATGATTGGTCGAGTCCCTCGGAGCTACACTAAAACGTCGATTGGATCTTGATCCCCACTAGAAGTCTATCAGAGACTTTCATTTCATGTGTTGTGTCATGTGACTCACCAAAAAAATATTGGAAGTAGATTAAGATAGAAGTTTGTATCTTAATTATTTATTTTTTTATAAAATCTGCATGTTATTTATTTATGCTATATCTATGTTTATCATAAATATGTCGTTTGTAAATGCCTACGTGGCATATTTTATGCCAACCGTCTTATTTGTCCAAACTATATAGATTGGCTCCATAACCTGAGAATCATTCTCACAGTAGAGGAAATCACATATGTCCTTGACACGATATTTCTCGAGGAAGGGGCAAGTGAGGATGAGATCATTCACTAGTAAAGTGTGACTCCTGACCTGCAAAGGCAATAGAAGAGCATGGATGTCAATTCAATCCTTCTTCATCTTTGCTAACTATTCGAGAAATAGGAAAGAACTCAAAGATATGAGATATCCAAGAGTCTCTTCTACACCAGAATGACAAAGGGGATATCGGTTCAGAACCAGGTCCTGAGGATGATTGAGTAAATTGAGAAACTTATATGTCTAGGAATGGTCCTAGAGGATAACTTATGTGTTGATCTTACAGTTCATTCCCTACTATATTTCTTTTCTCAATTCATGATGAATTTTAATATGAATAAGCTTGAGGTGACTCTCCCTTAGCTCCTTAATATATTGAGAGAGGTAAAGAGTACTATCAAGAAAGAGAAATTATTTCTCTATATTGGTGAGACTAAAAAGAAAAAGAAAAGTTGATAAGTCTTTTAAGAATGGCAAGGGCAAGGGCAAACCAGGTAAGGCAAAGGTTATCGAGAAAGACTTGATAAAAGACAAAGACAAGTGCTTCCACTATGATAAAGATAGACATTGAAAGATGACTACAAAATGTACCTTGTAGAGAAGGTGAAATAGAAGCTTGGAGAAGCTTCATATACATTCATGATCAATCTTCATTTATTAATTGTTTATAATAATATATGGGTATTAGATACTGAGACTAACGAGAGGCGAGATAGACCTCAAGATAGGCAATGGAGCAAGAGTTATTATAATTGTTATTAAAGTGGAGCTACTATTGCATTATATGCATGTTATTATGTTTCTTCTATTATCAAAAATATTATTTTCATTTTATGTTTGACAGTTAGTAGATATAAATTAGTTTTTGAGAAAAATGTTCAAGTCCTTTACTTATTGGATTGTTGTTACTTTTAGATCTCAACTTTTTAGAAGAGATCTTAAAATCTTATTTATCATTTATGGTTAGTATAACATTTACTAAGAACTTTTAAACCATTAACAACATCCATAAAACGGGTATACATGTCACCAATGATTTCGTTTGGTTTTATTTTAAATAATTCATAACTGTGTACTAAAAGATTAATTTTAGATTATTTTGCTCTACTTGTTCCTTCATGAGTAACTTCAAATATGTGTTAAATATCATATGTAGCTTTATAAGTAAAAACACAATTAAACTCATTTTTATCTAAAGTAGAAAATAAAGCGTTCATAGCTTTAACATTTAAAAAAATATTCTTTTCTCAAAATCATTCCATTCATTCATCGATTTAGAAGATTTTTAAAAACTACATTCAACGATGTTCCATAATAATCCATAGAAATCAAGAAAATATTAATTCATGTTTCCCAATAAGTATAGTCCATCCCACTGAATATAGGAGGACGAGTGATAGAGTAATCCTCTTGATTGCTAGAAAAAGTCATTAAATCTCACTTAAGTATTAATCTAACTAAGAGAACTTGGCTCTGATACCAACTATTAGGATCGTAATGACACTAAGAGAGGGGGAGAGTGAATTAGTGCTATCATAATAAGGTTTTGATTCTTCAAAAGTTCGAACAAATATATGAATCGAAAATATATTTAACTTAAAAGTGTGAGTAAGAGTAGTGAGTAAATAAATCAATACGATAAGGCAAAGAAATAAATAAAATGTAAACTAATTTATAGTGGTTCAATCATCCCAACCTATGTCCATTCTCGATTCCTCTTCTCTCGAGGCCACAGGCTTTCACTTTTGATCTTATTTCCAAAGAGTGAATATCAACTACTCTTGTTACAACCCTTCTCCTTTTACCAGGCTCAGAAAAGAACCTTTACATACTATTTTACACAAGACCTCACACATCCTTAGAATAACCATTAAACGTAAGGAGTAAGAGACTAAAACACTTTCAAGAGTTTACAACACTTTTAACTTTAAGGATTCTTACTTGTTCACCCTTGTATCAAGCAAGCATGCATTAGTATTTATAGACTCACAAAGGCTTCAGAAATAGAGCCAAAAAATTCAAATCATCGAGTTTTTGGGTTACTAGCGATACTACTAATGGCACTGGGTGGTACTACCACTAAACAAAACTTAGAATCTAGGCTCTAGCGGTACTACCATCAGCCTAAGCGGTACCACCATCATTGGGTGATACTACTATCAGAATATTCGAAAAAGCATAAATAGTGCTTTTCTACTATCTGGGCGATACCACCGCCCAAATCAATTTTAGGTCATTGCATTAGTCTTCAATTAGATTCAATCAGCCCTAGTTCAGGCCCAATTTTACTAGATAGACTCCTACTTCTAGTAAAAATCCTCCTCTCCTAACCCTAGCTGACTCCCATAAGCAAGGTAGAGAGCGACTAGTTAGGGTTTTATACATGCTTAAATATTTTATTATATCATGACTTGGTTGACTAGGTCCCGACCCTGCTAGGGTCTTATCATGTATATGATATAACCAAAGAGATTCGTATCCAAAGAGAGTCTGCATAAAGTATGTAGGTTGCTCAGGTCCATTTATGGACTGAAGCAAGCCTACGAAATTTGGAACATAAGATTTGATGAGGCGATCATATATTATGACTTCGTTAAGAACGAAGATGAGCCTTGTGTGTTTGGAAAGGTAAGTGAGAGCCCTATCACCTTCTTGGTGTTGTACATAGATGACATCCTAATCATTGGGGATGATCTAAGAATGCTTTCTATAGTAAAGGCTTGGCTATCCAAAAATTTCTCCAAGAAGGACTTAGGGGAAGCATCTTATACTTTGGGGATCCAGATCTATAGAGATAGATCCAAGAGGATGCTTGGCTTGTCCCAATCATAATATATAGACTCTATTGTCAAAAAGTTTGGTATGGAGAATTTCAAGAGATGTCTCATATAAATGAGACATTGAATATCACTTTCTAGGAGTATGTCCCCAAAGACTCAAACTCCTAAAAAAATGGCAAACAAGGATAAGATACTCTATGCCTCAACGATAGGGTATATCATATATGTTATGCTATGTATCAGGTCTGATATATCACATGCTCTGAGTATCACGAATAAGTATCAGGCGGATCCAGGTTTAAAACACTAGAAGGTAATAAAGTATACCTTTAAATACTTGAGAAAGACTAAGGATCTTTTACTGGTATATGGAGAAGTAGCCTCTAAGTTGAGGGCTACACGAACTCAAGTTTCTAGTCTGACATTGATGATAGCAAGTCAAACTTAAGGTATACTTACTGATACCAGTAAGCTGGAAGAGTTCCATGCAAGATACTACTATTAACTCAACCACAAAGGCAAAATATATTATTATAGTAGAAGCAATAAAGGAAGAGGTGTAGATAAAGAAGTTCATCAGGGATTTGGAAGTCGTACCGAGTAACATAGAGTCAATTCTTATATACAGTGACACTAACAAGACAATAGCTCTAATAAGGGAACCCAGGTCTCACAGAAGTGTTCTGAAGAGGTTCCAACTGATTAAAGATATCAAAGCCTAGAAAGATAAAATAATTCAAAGAGTTTCATCCGAAGATAACATTACGAATCCACTAACAAAGCTGTTGGCCTAGATTGTCTTTGAGCGTCACAGGGGTCTAATGGGGATCAGATACATATGTGATTAACTTTAGGTCAAATGGGATATTGCTAGTTACAGATGCCCTACATGCCAATCACATGAGTGATGACACATGTGACACGCTACACCGTCTCTTTGCATCATTATTATTATTAGCATATTCTTATATTATATTATATACCGAATATATATATTGTGATGTCCTTAGTTCTACACAATGGGAATCGAATCGTGATGAGATCATAATAATGAGACCAATTCACCTTTAAATACATATCCTAAATAATCTTAGTCATAGATTGCTCAAGAGGGACATCAAGACAATCGGACAGATCGGTGTACTGTATACCCATCCATATGATAGAGATGGCTGGTCTTATAGCCACTTGTGTTGTGACACTAATGATATAGTACAGGTGCTCATTGGATAATGAGTTTACTGATTAATCTGCTTACTAAATGTTATATGGTTAATGATACCTAATGTCAGATAGTGATTTATAGTCCTAGTTGTGTATATGGTCCTTAGACTTGAGACACCAAGGATGCCTTATTTGAGTACTCCTTTCTTCGACATTGGACTTATAGGTTTAGAAAGTTTCAAATCTAGTACAGTTGGTTATCAGGATTGGTAGCCAAACTTACAAGGGTATTGAGTGTTAATAGAGGATCATCCACTCTCACTATCATAAGATAGATATCCCGTATGCTCTCGCTCAAGTAAATATCTGATGAGGTTGGTCGGATTGAGAGAGAATGAGTTCTCTAGGAGAATCTAATTATAGCAAGACTTAGACGAATTTCGTATTTAGCCTAACAGTACCATGCCTAGTAAATGATATCTGGGATATTAAATGGATGAGAGATTATAGATACATGGTAACTGAGGACAGACAAGTCCAATAGATAATATCCCTTGTACCATTTGGGGACTATAGTGTAGTGGCCTAGTACGTTCATAGTCGATGAGTTGAGTAAATTATTATGAGATAATAATTCATTAAGTCAGAAGGAGTTCTAACATAGAGGACTCACGGACAACTCAGTATTTGGCCTAGAGAATAATACACATATGGTGGATGCTTCAACGAATAGATGATTAGATATAAGTTATCTGATTAGCCCCTATACTCATTAGATGAGACCCTACATTGATAGGCTCCTTGCATGAGGCCCAATTAGAGGCAAAAAAAGATTATTAGATATAGATTTAATAATCCAATATTAGTGGATAATTGGATGAAAATCTAATACCCACTAAGGCAAAATCCCTAGTGGGATATTTGACCCATCATATGGATACTGCTAAAGAGGAGGATGTTTGACCTCCTTCATCCTCTCCATCCAAATTTGAAAAAATAAGGATATACAATCTCCCTAGGTACATAATCTCTTACACGATGTGGTTTTTGGTTTTGTGGCTTTTTCTCGCACTATTCTTTTGCATTACGATTTTAATCTCTGTGAAAAATAGATTTTATTTTTATCTTTCGCTATACATGTGATGCTCCCACTGATGTTCTCCAATAGGATTAACTACGATGATGAAAAGGCAATATAATCTAATGTTGGGCCGGAGTCAAGTTTGAGTATCAGGCCGAGGTTCGGACAATGTAGTGGGAACTCATCGGGAGATTGTCGAAAGGTCGTTGAAGGTGATTAGGGGGCTTACTGAGAGTTCATTGAGATTACCGAAGGTGATCGGGAGCTTATCGAGAATGCACCAGGAGTTTGCCAGAAGATGATCAAGAGCTCATCGAGAATTCACCGGAGGATGCCGGGAAGTTCGTCGAGAGTTTAAAAGATCAATTGACATGCCAGATAACAAGAATGATTGTATTTGTATACTTTAGTGTGTCATAATTAACATCATATATTTTGAGTCCTAATTAAGTTAGATTTAGAAGAAATCAAAATTAACCTAATGTAAGGCAACCAAGTCCACTTCTGGTTGGATTTGAGCTCAGGTTGAGCTCATTTCGTTGACCTAGAAAGGGGTCAAAAGAAGATATAAGTCAGGTATAAAATAATATGGGAATGTATTACTTTCGGGATTTCCGAAGGTAGTACCATCGATGGGTGACGATGGGCGATACTCGCCCCTATTTTCTCGGTGCTTTCGACGGTAGTACCATTGGTGTCGATAGTAGCATCGCTCGTACCCTATTTTTTTAGAAAAGAGTGAATTTTGACTCCATCTTTTTAAGCCAATTGGGGTCTATAAATATCTCAAGTATTCTTGCATTAAATAGTAAGAATGTGCGAAAAAAAGGGTGAAAATTCTTGAGAAAATTTTGTAAAATTTGATAGCTTCCCTTATGTGCTTCAAGTGTAAAGTAAGTTAAAGGGAAAAGTGAAAAATTATAAAAGTTCTTCTCTTGAGTCTAGAAAAAGAAGAAAGTTTTAAGAGTTTTGATCTTCAATGTGGAAGAAGATTATTAGTAGACAATGGCGAGCCTCGATAAAGGATAACTCGAGAAGTGGACGTAGGTCAAGTTGGTGACCGAACCACTATAAATTTGTGAGCCTTCCTTTACTTATTCTCCTTTAAACTTATTTTTTATTTTAGCATTCCGAGCTAAATTGAGATTCTTCATTCGATCTTAAGTTCAATCGTTCACTTACTTGATTTCAACGAATTACAAGAAATTCTTCAGGTTTCTTCTTTATTTCGAGCAAAGTTTTTTCAAGTCGAGCATTTTTATACTTGCACTAATTAAAACCCCCTATTAGTGCAAACTCGATCTTAACGCTTTTCTTCTGACCTAATGTTTTAACTCATGGCATGAAGTCCATTCTACAGCACATTAACCAATCCTCAAGCCCAACGTCCAATCTTTGACATGATGTTTTTTGGCCCAACATTCGATTTTCCTGCTTCAACATTAACCCTCCGATGGTTTGAGTCAATAATCAAAGTTTTTCTTATATTACTTATCTTGAAAGCATATTAATTCATAAATTTATTAATTGATTTCATCATCAAAATCCAGGATTCAATAATTTTATCCCATGTCAGTCATCATAAAGGCCTAGGGATCAGGTATAGGAGGGACCTATCAGCTCATGCTGAGAGGGGACTCTCTCTACTCACCGACTCAACCATACATCTTACATTATTGTCTTCTCCCCTCTACTGACTTAAGTATCGGAGGGGCCACGTCGGGTAACCCTCTGTGCTGGCATGTCATACAGGATCGTCGAATGACCGAGGACACCTGGATGACCTAGCTCTAAGAGGAGGAACCTTACAACTGGGAGGATCTCAGGCCACCTACTCGACCACCATAAACAGGATCCTTACTAACAGAATGACTTTCGATTGTGTTGTTTACATGGTCTCACCGAACACCCCACCCCCCTACCCACCCATGTCTCCTACGTTAGTCAGGAAGAGGCACAAGGATGAGCCTGTACCGTCGATAGTAGACCAACCATGCCGACTTATCAATCGATGGTACTCATGACATTATCATTCTGACGCTAGAAGGAGGGTCAAGCGTCATAGGCACACCCTTCTCTTATCCTTCCCGGTGAATGTCAAGGTAAGGGAAACCCCTTCTCCCTTCTAAAAGAGCAAAGGCGAGCCTCGGGAGTGCCTCGATAGAGACACTCCTCAGGCCTTGGTGCTAGGGGGCCAAGGACATGTGGCTTTGTACTCTTGCCACACCTGTGGCAATTCCCCCCTAACCCTCTCATGCCAACACTCAGTCTCCCATGTTCTTAAGAAAATTGGAGTTAGGCCCTCGACTACTTCTCGGGGGCACTCTGATGACGGCCGAGACTTAGGGGCTTCCACCCCATGAAGTAACAAGGCGAAAGGATGTTGAATGTTCCCTTACTCAAGAATCATATAAATGGAGAACCATTAGGTTTTTTCATTAAGTATTAGAAGCAAATGTCATCCCAAGGAGGAGGCTACAAAAGGGGAGCAAACAAAAAACAAAAAGAAGGGTCACCAGGACCCAATTGCATCAAGCCGAAGGAGGTAGTGCCGAGGGGATGTCGGGTGATCATCGAAAGGAACCTCTATACAAGTAGGCAGTTTTGCATCTGAAGGAAGCTCTGCATATGGATCCTCATCAACTTCAAGTTTGGGGTACTTCACCTTGAAGTGACCGATGGAGATCTGATGCTATAACTTGTATGCAACCTAGCTGGAGCATTAGAGGCTATAGCAGAACGCCTCTGATATTGAATCTCAGATTTTTATGATGAAATCAATTGATGAATTTATAAACTAATATATATTCAAGATAAGTGATGCAGGAAATACTTTGATCACAGACATAAACTATCACAGGGTAAATTATCAAAGTAGGAGAATCATACATTGGATCGATGGAGTATCATGTCAGAGATTGGACGTCGGGCTAAAGGATTAGTTGATGTGCCAAAGGATGGATTTCGTGCCATGAGCTCAGACATCGAGCCAGAAGGATCAGGTATTGCACCAAAAGATCAGATGTTGCGAGAAGTCTACATGTTAATGGATCGGGTAATACGTCGAAGGAAAGGATGATGCATCGAATGTTTCGACGAAGTGTCAGATGATCAGATGACATGTTGGAATGCTAGTCAACATGTTGATTGCTTTGTGATTGTGTTAGATATATGATTAAGTAGTTAGGTCTTGATTGTAGTCGTATAGAGTCGAATTAAGTTGGTATTGGGCCGAAACCATAACAACTTAATTCGGGACCCATTGGGCCTGAACCAAGACTGAATTGGGCCTAATGAAAGGTCAATTCAGTATTCTCTGAAAATGACCTGAGTGGTGGTACTGTTGGGTCCAGGTGGTGATACCGCCAGAGTGCTGGAAAACATAGTTTATGCTTTTCTAGGCTTTCCAACAGCAATATCGCCACTTATTAATGATGGTACCGTCAAGCGAGTGTTGGTACTACCTAGTCCGGTGGTAGTACCACCAGAGCCTAGATTTCCATGCTATGTTCGATGGTAGTATATCTAGTGTCAATGATGGTATCGTCGGTACCCTGAAAAACTAAGGATTTAAAATTTTGACTCCAATTTTGAAGCCACTGGGAGTCTATAAATTCTCTACCTATTCTTGCTTGATGAAGCATGAATAAGAGATGAAAAGGAGAAAAAAATCTTTAAGAATAAAGTGTTGTAAACTCTTAAGTCTCTTCCTCCTTGAGTCTAGCGATAATTTTAAGAATGTGTGAGGTCTTGTGTGAAAGAGTTTGTAAAGGTCATCTCCTAAGCTTGGTAAAAGAAGAAAGAGTTGTAAGGGTAGTTAATCTTCACCCAGCGGAAAGAAAAGCGATAGTAAATACTGATAGCTTCAAGAGAAGAGGAATCGAAAGTGGACGTAAGTTGAGATAATCGAACTACTATAAATCATTTTATATTTTATTCTTACTTTTTCTTGTTATTTACTTACTGATTTACTTTACTCGTTACTTCTACTCAGACTTTCAAATTAAATAGATTTTCAATTCATATTTTTGTTAAAATGATTTCAAATCGATTTTTTTTTTATAAACACTAATTCATCTAGATTTGATACCAACAATTGCATCATCATTTTTATACATATTCTTTGGCGTCTATATGTGATATTGCGTTCACCATTAGCTTTATGTGGTGGTCATTATTTCGCGCTGAGTTTCTAAGTAAATCTCTCTCGAAGTATAAGGTTTTGGCGTGTCGATAATGTTACTAACAAGCAGATCCATACATGCCTCAACCAATCAAACATCAGCTACTTAAAGCTCTTTCTAACGTAAACCCCGCCGCCATTCATGCAAACCGTTACCTTCCCTCCAACTCCTGCTTGCTCTTCCTTGCAAGCCAACTCTTGACGCCTTCCCTTCCTCCTCACCCCCTTTCCTTCTCCTCAGATGTATCTTCCATTTCGTCCCACTACAATCCACCATAAATCACCTCCATAGTCGCCGAAGAGTTGCCGAGGAATCCCTTCACTGACAATGGCAACAAAGATCACTGACGCAGAAGCTCAGCAGCAGCAGAAGCAGCCTCTCTTGGCTCCAGATTCGTCGGGTGACGATCAAGTGACCCCCGTACAGAGAGCCATCAGCCAGACCTTCAGGAGCACCGCCCACCTCGCCAAACTGCTCCCCACCGGCACCGTGCTCGCCTTCCAGCTCCTCGCCCCGATCTTCACCGACGGAGGCCACTGCGTGGCGGCGAACCGGCTGATGACCGTGTGCCTCGTGGCCCTCTGTGCCCTCTCATGTTTCGTTTTCAGCTTCACGGACAGCTTTCGGGACGGGAACGGTACGGTGCGGTACGGACTGGCGACCTTCAAGGGACTGTGGGTCATCGACGGGATCACGCCGCTCCCTCCCACGATCGGAGTCGGCTACAGGATCAAGTTCATCGACTTCGTCCATGCCTTCATGTCTATTATGGTCTTTGCAGCGGTTGCGCTCTTTGACCAGAACGTGGCGTCCTGCTTCTATCCCATACCGTCGGAGGAGACGAAGCAGGTCCTCACGTGCCTGCCGGTGGCGATCGGAGTTATCTGCAGCATGCTGTTTGTTACGTTCCCCACCACCCGCCATGGAATTGGCTTTCCCCTTTCTCCACACTGAGACCAATCAATCTATTCCCTCCTCCCTTCTGTAATAAACACACCTGTTGGGATTTCCCATTCATTTATTGCTGATACTTGAAAAGATTGTTGCAGTTGTCTGAAGTAGAATAAAAGAAGAAAAACAAGTGGCTCAAACTGTAATCTCTTCTACTGTCATAACGTGATGTATCCAATCAATTGTATTCTCGATCTCCTATCTGAAATTAACAGTACTATGTTAGTTTAGAATGCCCGATTGATAGAAGTCTTCCAAGCTTACCGGCGACATCGGCCTATGACAGAGATGTGGACGAAAGGTTTGGAACAGGGAGAAGGGTGGGCTCTATGCGAAACACCCAAGATATTACATGTATCATTCATTACATGAGGCGTACGTCGTCAAGGAGATTAGGATTGATCGAACAGCATGCGAGATGGGATTAGAATTGGGGCTGCTTTAATCCACTAGGCCGACCCACGTGGCAGCAGTGACACATCACCACCGCATCAAAAGGTCAAGCTTGCACGATTCTTGATGCCCTGCCCGAATCCGAAGACCAGTGGGCTTGGTGGTGCATTAAGTCAACAAAAACACACACACACACACACAAATATATATATATATATATATATATATATATATATATATATATATATATATATATATATAATTTATAAGTTGTTTATACAGTCATTATGATATCTTATACACGCTTTATTTTAATTACTAACGAATCATCTGCCGCGGCCATTCCTCAGGTCCCGCTGGTGGCCCCACTCGTGGACCGAGAGTTGGAGCTGCTTCGCCGCCACCAGCAGCTCCACCGCCTGCTTTGACGTCAGGATCTCCAACACCAGCGTCCTCGCCGTCCCTAGCCTCAGTTGGTCCGCTTCCTCCACCAGCCCCTCCATTGACTCCGTGTACTCCTCCATCGCCGCCTCCACCTCCGCGTCCCCGCCGCCGTTCTCGACGCGGGAGGTGCCGCTCCACTGCCACATCTGCCGCCGTTTGACTATGGGGATCAGCGGCCCGTCGGCCACGTTCTCCTGCAGCGTGGCCATCTGGGACGTGATCTTCTCCTCCTCCTGAAGCGTCGCTTGGTGGAGCTCGTTAACGCGGGCCAGCTGCGATGAGGACAGCCCCACCATCCCTTCGCCGTGGGAGCTGACGGCGCGGCCGGTGGAGGTATCGAGGTGGGCCTCTAGGCCGGAGGAGCTGAGGGAGTAGATGAGGCGAATGAACATGGAGGGACGGCAGCCGCCGGCCCAGAGCATGGAGTTCTCGAAGGAGTTGCACCAGGGCGGACAGAAGAAGGTGGGGCCGTCGTCCCGCACCAGGCAACGCCGCCGCTCGTGGTACTCCTCGTAGTGCCTCATGCACCTCTCCACCAGCTCTCGGAGTTCGGCCTCGCTCCAGTCCCTGTTGCCGTGCCGGGTCGAGATGGCTTGGAGGAGCTCGTCCAGGTCGGCTTCCTGGATTCCGAGCCACTCCTCGTAACAAGCCAAGAATCGACCCTCCATCGATAAATCGTCTCTGAGCTTCAAGAAGACACTCTAACAAACACTTAGTTGATGGCACATGAACGAGACAGGCGGAAGAATACTCACAGAAGGGTCGAGGGGAAAACGAAGATCGATGAGGCAGAGACTGCGGACCTGTGCCTCCTCCGAGGTGAAGGTAGGTCTATGTAATCATCTACACCGGTGTAATGCGTCGAGAGAGGACAATAGGAAGGCTGTCAAGCTTAGAGGTTTAACCCATCAGCTGCTAGTTGTATCGTTTTTGTTTGTGTCTGGGATTCAAGCTTCTCTGTTTAGGGCTGACTTGGCGGATTATTCGGGAGACGGAAAGCAGACGACGTCCCCGCAATCCCGAGTGGGGAATGCAAACCATGGTTCCATCCGTGGCGGAGGTGGAAGGGACCAGACAAGTGTCCGTCTGCATGTTTGAGACGGTGACAATGGACGCTGGTGCTTCCACTTGTGGCAGAGACGAGTCCAAGAGTGTTTCTCTTCACAGTTGCTTGAGAATTTTTATTTTATTTTACTTATTTTAAACTAAATTAGGATTGAAACTTTATCCATGGAATAATTAATTTATTAATTTTATTTATTTTTTAAAATTAAATTAAAATATTATACTAGCCATAAGTAATATACTTCAAAAGAATGTCTAATATAATGTTTGTGATATTGAGATTATTATGGTGGAACAAATTAGATGGGGCTTACTTTTTAAAAAAAATATTAAATTATGAGAATCTATCTAGTTTGGTAAGATATATTATAGATATAATTAATTTTTTTACTATAATTTATCAGTCAATTAAGAAAATTAAATTATAGTAAAATTTTTTAGGAGAAAACTAGATGAACTTTCCTAATTAATTATTGTAGACCTGCTCTCACATATAAATATATAAGACATCTCATCTATAAATAGATATTATCTACTAAAGACTCAGAATAATATAAATATATAATAATTAAATATATGAATAAATGGGTATGTTAATGTGTATATACATGAGAGATTATATATCTTCCCTCTCTCCTTTAGTCACATGAACTAATCAATAAGATATTTTTGTAAATATCTTGAGATTACTATCATAGAACAAATAAGATGGTGCTTACCTTTTTATAAAAAAATAATATCAAATTATGAGATTCTATCTAATTTGATAAGATATATTATAGATATGATTATTTTTTTTAATTATAATTTTATCACTTAATAAAAAATTAAATTATAATAAAAATTTTAGGAGATAACTAGATGAACTTCCCTAATTAATTATTCTCAACTCTCTACTCTCACTTATAAATATATTAAACCTCTCACTTGGATCTGACGATAGTGTGATTGTAGATCAGAGAAAAAGTTTTTTGAATAGCATTACACATCGTAAATTTAGATCTATTGTAATTTGATCTTAAATTTTAATATTAAAATTTGTTCACTTAGTAATAATATATTATAATTTTGTATACTTATAAATAATCAATATCTATGGCTATATAATTAAATCATGTATGATCCAACAACTCAGTGGTAATGCAGGATTTCTTAAATTTGAGAAGCAAACTAAATTTTCCAGGATTAGCTTTAGGGTTA
Organism: Ensete glaucum; assembly: GCA_021527575.1. Lineage (NCBI taxonomy): Eukaryota > Viridiplantae > Streptophyta > Magnoliopsida > Zingiberales > Musaceae > Ensete > Ensete glaucum. The sequence goes on from CM038554.1 coordinate 5,265,522, forward strand.
ATTAATTAGAGTAGAAGCTTCTATAAAGCAAGATGGAGTGCACGAATAGAAAAGAATATAGAATACATATTAGATTGATCAAGAAAAGCTTTAGTTGTTCTCCAAAAGGTTTTGAGAGGCAGAACTATTGTTCAGCTTGCACGGCAAAGGCTTGGCTTAATCTTCATGCCGTGCATGAAACTTCTGTTGTTTTAATTCGCTTCTGGGTTGTAAATCCTTAATCAACGATGGATATGTAATTGGAGAAGAGGAGTAGAGAAAACACTGAATTCTACAAGGTAATTTACCAATGCAGACAAATACCAGAAGGAGAGAAATGTGGACGTTGGAAGATTCTTGCTCATCATCATGTGGAAGCTGACTCGGGAAGGGTAAAAAAATCATCTCGCATTCCTTCAAATCTGACTCATCCCTGTCAATTTCTGCCATGGTAAAGCTGTTCTTGGAGCTGCAGAGTGTGCAGGGTGCCGAGCAAACCCTTCGTTGGTTCACTAGGGAAGAAGAAGAAGCAAAGACCTAGCTAGTGTTGTGTGTTCCATCTGTTAAAAGAAAGAAAGCAGGGAGCTTTACCATAAAAGCTTAAGATCATTTTAGTAGGAGACCGCCATCCCCTTTAATGTAAGAGTGAATCACATAAATGCTGCAGGTTTTGTTTAACTTCACAGTGGCACCAACCCCACGCCATTTTTTATGCTTGTAGGTTTGGAAACTACTGCAGGTGATGGGCGTTTCAGTCACAAAAATACCAACGGGCCGATTTCCACAGTAGACGCACGGTAAAGTGATATAAAGGTCTGCGAGCATGAAAAGGAGAGAAGAAGCAAGAACAGGGGAGGTGAGTTTTGGTGGGTGGCAAAGCAAGCGTTTCCTGTCCCAACTCCAGTCTTCCTTCCACTTTTTCTGCGAGCGACGACAAGCGCTTCTCTACTCCCCTCGCTCAGCTCTCTTCTTTTCCGTCGTCCCATCCTCTGTGCCTCTGCTTACACCTACATTTCCTCTCAGCTTTCGGTGGTAGTTCTGCAGCTTTTCTCCCAAGACAACCTTTTTGCCTTGCCGCTTGGCTTTTCATCCGCTTAGCCGTCGGAAAAACCCCATCTTGGTTCTGTTTAGAGGAACCGAGAAAGGTTGGATTTTTCTTTGTTCTCTTTTCCCCCCTGTTTGGGTGTTTGGAGCTTTTGGGGGTTCGTAGATAATGGCAGAAATCAAGCCTGAGGAGATCACGCATCCGCCCATGGATCAGCTGCAGGGATTTGAGTACTGCATCGACTCCAATCCAGCTTGGGGTGTGTTAGATTGCTCGCAAGCTTCTTGGCGTTATTATTATTATTATTATTATTATTATTATTGTTTTATTACTACGTGTGTGTTCTGATTGGTGCCTGACTAACTGGATCACAGGAGAGGCTATTGTGTTGGGATTTCAGCATTACATATTGGCCTTGGGCACGGCCGTGATGATCCCGACTCTGTTGGTACCATTGATGGGTGGAAGTGATGTGAGTCTTGGGTTTCTGTAGTAAAATGCCATCCTTTTTTCACTCTATTCCTTCTTTTCAGTATTCGCTTAAAGCCTTCTTTACTTTCTGCGATTAGTTGTGTTGTGACAAATAGTAATATTTTTCCGTTTAATTATTTAGTTTTTTAAGAGGGATAATCGGAGAATCTACGATAAATCAACGTGGGAAACACCTGAGAGTAACCTACTTTCCGAGGAACAGAGAATCTGTTGTTGCTGCTGTTGACTAAATATCATACGAACGCACCAAATGATGGTCGATTTTTGAGTCAATATATAAGTTCTAGCATTGTGGTATGCAAGATGGCAGTGGTTGCTTACTGACCATAATGAGATCTTCTGATTAGCTTATATGCTTATCCAGTCAGACCTTTTACTGCTACTTGCATCTTTTACCTAAATATTCCAGTTTAACTAGGCAAGGCAACTAGTTGAAGCTTTAATATTCAAGTCCAATGCTGCAGGATGACAAGGTCAGGGTCGTTCAGACGTTGCTATTTGTGACTGGAGTAAATACATTGCTTCAGACTTTATTTGGGACTCGTCTTCCGACTGTTGTTGGTGGTTCATATGCATTTGTGGTTCCCATCATATCCATAATACATGACTCCTCCCTGACACGAATAGTCGATGGCCATGAAGTAAGTAGACCAGTTATTATTTAGTCATGAGTTTTGCTCCATTTAATTTTCAGTCACTATATTGCTTCGGTTCGATTCTTCTGGGGATGGGATAGTTTGGGACTACTGCTTTGTTTTGCATGTGTGCAGAGATTCCTCCAAACCATGAGAGCTATACAAGGGGCATTAATTGTCTCTTCCAGCATTCAGATTATTCTTGGTTACAGCCAGTTGTGGGGTATATTCTCCAGGTTGAGATCCTCCTTTTTTCCAATCACCAAATGAATGTTATCTTTTGTTTCCTAGTATGCTGTCTGGCAAAATAATTGAACAGGTAGGTCATGGTCCATAAGTTCACCTAATTATCCCTTGGATCAACTAATTTGTTTTCATCTATAATAATATGGTAGAATTTTACTTGCATTGGAAGGGTCCACCAAACAGATCCATCATATGGAATCTGTTGATAATGGGGGGCAACTCTAAGCAAGCGACAAAGCATGAATTACTAAGATAGCCTTGCATATCGTTACTTTGATACGGTTTAGACGTGAGCCATAAGTAAAATGATGGTTATGTTTCTGGTTCAGATTTTTCAGCCCTCTGGGAATGGTTCCAGTGGTTTCACTGGTAGGATTCGGCTTATTTGACAGAGGATTCCCTGTGGTACTGCTTCAACTGCCTATTCTTTAATATTTAGTTTGTTTGGAATAGCATGTTAATATGCTATTGTGGCCTTGATAATCCAGTTGTATAGATGCTAAGAAACCATGCATCTTGACGCGCATTCTTTCATCACCTATCTGCACATGTTGATGTTGCATTATTGTGATGACCATGCTTGTGTAGATGTGTAGTCATACCACCATGATTTCCCATTGTTGTGCTTCTTGCTTCTTGGATAAGATGGAGAACAAAATGCAACTATAGAAAACTTCATTTTGAATAACCAAATTTGTTTAACTATTACTTACTATATAACTAGAAAACTTGTGCTGCATTTTTGACCTTTGGAATCTTTCACAAGCACCTGGTATCAAGGATGATTCTTGGTGTTGAATATCTATATGTTGTTAATTCCGCAAATGCCGAACAAAAACTATTAGGTACCTTCAGTTTGTGCAATACAAAATGATGTTACTAAATGCTTGTGAATATTATTAACACTTTGGTAAATTGATATGTTGAACTTTTTTAACCAAAGTTAAACACCAGAGGCTTACATTTCTAGGACAGATGTTGCACCATTAGAAAATTTCAAACAATTCATGAACCTTTGGTAACAGAACCACTAGTTCAAGTATGTAACTTAGGCCTTTTTGTTAACAGAATCACCAATTCAAGTTTGTAACTAAGGCTTTTTGTTAACAGAACCACCAATTCAAGCATGTAACTAAGACAAATAGTGCACCACCAATTCGTGAAACTCAAATTCAAGTTTGTAACCAAGGCTTTTTGTTAACAGAACCATCAATTCAAGCATGTAACTAAGACAAATAGTGCACCACCAATTCATGAAACTCAAATTCAAGTTTGTAACCAAGGCTTTTTTGTCAACAGACCCACCAATTCAAGCATGTGACTAAGACAAACAGTGCACCACCAATTCATGAAACTCATTTTCCAAGTGGAACTTCCCATTCAAGTATGTAACTTATTGTTTTTCTTCTACTTGATTCTGGTTTCGTGAAGTTTGCTGTTTGCTAGCTACGATATGCAATGCAAACAATTGATTTAGACATCCTTTTGGGAGTGTGAACGAAAAATCTGACTTTCAAATTTGAAGATTCATAGACTAATGGAAAAATGTCTTAAAAGTTAGAATTATTTTGTTTGCCATTTCCTTTTACATTATTCACCTAATAAACAGACCGACATTTCTCTAAGAAATGAAGACTTGAGCATTTATGTACAACACTGAACTTCAAGGAATTTTATGCATTAGGTTGGGAGATGCGTAGAGATTGGCGTTCCAATGCTCATCCTATTCGTTGCTTCCTCCCAGGTACAGATGTGCTCTAATGATTTAACCAACTTCAAAAATCTTTATGTACTGTTTCCTTCCAAATTCTCTTTGTAATCTAAACATGTGACAACATGAGCAGTATCTAAAGCATCTACATGTTAGACGGTTGCCCGTATTAGAGAGGTTCTCTCTTTTGATAACCATTACCATCGCATGGATTTATGCCCACTTGCTTACGGTTGGTGGTGCATACAAATACCGGCCTGAGCACACCCAATTCAACTGCCGCACTGACCGTGCAAACCTCATCTCGTCTGCTCCCTGGTACTCATCTATAACTTCTCTTTTTTCCTCTTGATCCTGTCCTGCATCTGCTTGTACTAATAAATATATCGAGGGCTTCAGGATAAAGATTCCATACCCTTTGCAATGGGGTGCGCCAACTTTCGATGCTGGCCATTCTTTCGGGATGATGGCTGCTGTCTTTGTATCCTTGACTGAGGTAAAAAAAACTGGTGACATGTAACTCCAATGTCTCTGATGGTGCACATTGTTCTTTTGGGCTGATAGGTCTGTTGTTTTGCTGCAGTCGACAGGGGCTTATAAAGCTGCAGCCCGCCTAGCTAGTGCAACACCACCTCCAGCTCATGTTCTGAGCCGAGGCATTGGATGGCAGGTGACTTGCCTACCTCTTAAGCTCAACTTCTGTGTATATATCTCTTGTGAAATTATTGGCCACTAAGTGAATTCTGCTCATCTTGTTGTCTTAAAAATTAACAGGGAATAGGAATTCTACTTGATGGGCTATTTGGCAGTGTAACTGGATCAACTGTGTCCGTGTAAGTTCACTATGCTCTGGCTTTTTTTTGTCTTTCCTCACTTATAAAGAGTATGACTGTTAGAGATATTTGGCACTGTAACTGGATCAACTGTGTCTGTGTAAGTTCACTATGCTCTGGTTTTTTTTTTTTTTTCTTTTTTTCCCTCACTTATAAAGAGTATGACTGTTATAGATACTAATAAAATGGCAACGCGACAGGGAGAATGTTGGGCTTCTTGGATCAACTAGAGTTGGGAGTCGTAGAGTCATCCAGATCTCAGCTGGGTTCATGATATTCTTCTCCATCTTGGGTGAGCGATGAACTTACCATGACCTTACTTTTCCTGTCATCTGCATTATGTGAGATAATACTGAAGCTACCTTTTTTGGACTAGGGAAATTTGGAGCATTGTTTGCCTCCATTCCATTCACCATCTTTGCTGCTGTCTACTGTGTTCTATTTGGAGTTGTGGGTATGTTCTTCGTTTACATGTACACAACTGGTTTTCCTGTTTCTTGCTTCAGGAATTGATGTTCTCTTTTGGTTTGCTTTCCTGTTCTCAGCTGCGGTGGGGCTCTCCTTGTTGCAGTTCACCAACATGAACTCTATGCGCAACCTCTTCATCATTGGCGTCTCCATCTTCCTCGGCCTGTCGGTTCCTCAGTACTTCTTCCGCTACACCATGAGTGCTCAGCATGGTCCAGCCCACACCAAGGCATCATGGGTTAGTATATCCACTTGCACTTGTTTGTATTTTCTTAGCCTTTTGAACTAAATTGAGCCCAAATGATTAATAGAAATATATTCATAAATCCAAACATAAGTTCCAGAAATAAGCATTCTGAAAGCTGTGTAGGTTCATAATGTGGCCAAAGTAATCATCAACACTAAGTAAAACTTACACTTGAGTCTAAGTAGAGCGACTATCACTCGTGTTGCTGTTCTTGAGATGGCTCTCATTTGAGGGAAAATGAAAATGAAAGGATCAAAACACTCTTTGAAAGACACCCTATGAAATGAATTATGGTAAAATAGTATTTATCAGATCTGGATTCATATCTGCATTGTGCTGTTGCAGTTCAATGACTACATGAACACAATCTTCTCCTCTCCACCTACCGTGGCACTGATAGTTGCAGTTTTCCTGGACAACACACTCGACTTCAAGGACACTGGCAAGGATCGAGGCATGCCATGGTGGGCCAGGTTCCGGACGTTCAACGGAGACAGCCGGAATGAGGAGTTCTACACTCTCCCCTTCAACCTTGACCGCTTCTTCCCTCCATCATGACTTGTTGATGGAAAGTGAAGAGAGAACGGTGGGAAGGAAGACTCGGATTGACGAGCAGAGGAGAGTAGACACAGTGTTGTAGTAGGCTTTAGCCAAATTTGTAGGCCAATTGCTTGGACTTGTTGCTCATTTCATGTATATTTTTGAAACTGTTAAGCAATAAAACAAGCTTTTATTTTTTTTCTGTTATTCCTGTTATGGTTCAAGCAACATATAGTGTTTACAAGTAACATATCAGGTGACAACTCTGCAAGCCATCTCCATTCTTCTGGAATGAATGCACAAGACAGAACAATGATGAAAGGACAGAGGGAGAGGTGAAGGTTTCGAAACCAGGGAATACAGTGATTTATTAGCATCACTGACCATTAAATCTACAAGTGGTGCAACAGCTTGTCAGATGAAGACCATACATACACTATCTCTGTTATGTTTTCTCGTGTACTAACTATCTTAAGGTATAGGATATCAGCCTCTGATCTTGCCCTATAATGAAGAAGAACACGAAAGCCATATGTGGTGCATTATTATCTGATTTCTCCGTCACAACAACCAAGACTGGCGTTCTTTTCTCGCGTTTACACTTGCATCGTTATCTGATTTTTTTTTTCTCTCTCTCTCTCTCTCTCAACAACCAAGCCTGCATTATTCATCTATTAATAATGAATTGGAACAAGGTTTGGGCCATACAGATAGAGCATATCTTTTGGCATTGAATGTCGAAAAGTTGGGAGCTTGCTTTTTCATGTTCATTTCGAGTTTTTAGCAGATTCATTGATCGAGGAGTTTATCTATCTGATAACCAAATCCATGTCCCTTCCGGTTAAGATAATTGTGAGTGAAACATCTCTGTCATATACGCTTGTTGGGTTGCTGCAAGAAATGGCTCACTTATTTCACTTTCCTGAAGCAACTTCCTTTTTCATGGTGATGCAGCCTTCGAGACCAAAGAGAGCCTTGTTCTGCCGAAGATGGGAAGGCCATTATGGTGTCATATCAAGCAATCAACTTGGAGGCAAGTGGTCTCGGTGGATCGACTCTGCATTCCACAAACTGTACCTTTTTTTTTTGTGCTCCATGTGGTTCTTCTAAATCAGGAGCCAACAACAACAGTTGTTGCCGTAGGTGATCAATGTACTCACTTACAGACATACTACTACTCTCGCCTCCATGAATCTGCTGTACCAAGGTTTGAGGTTGTACCACCCAGGTAGCTTTTCTCTAGTCTTACCTCTGAGATGTATCTTGGTCAGAATCCTGGACTTGGTTGATAGACAATTTGTTGCTGCTCTGTTTTATATGCAGACACTGTCACCCGGATCTCCATGATCAATCATTATTCAAACTCTCCTAGCTTGCTTGACTTGAGACCTTTCTACCCCAGTTTTATAGAGCAAACCAATGATCTCCAAGGTCCATCATCCCTGATATTACCAGCATAGCTTTTTTGGTATCTCCAATCCCCCCATACAAACCTTTTGGTGCCTTGGTGGGCCATTCATCCCCATGCAGCTTCACGGGCACCTCCTCAAGCCAGTCCATGGGGATAGCAACTGTCAAAAAGAGACCGCAGTCCCCACCATGTTGCAGAAAGCTATTAATAATCTCAGCCGTTGTGCTCAACTTGACAGGCAATACTTGCTCTTGAGTTCTCATGCATTATTATTCTGCAAGTCGTCCACATGGCATGTGTTAGAAATAGGATGAAGGAAACAAATAATCATTGATTTTATTATTCATCATCAATTTATATAGGTGAAGATACGAGAGTTTCTCTCAATGAACCTACGTAATTTTTTCATTTAGTTGGGGTAATCATATCTAAATCTTAACTTAATCCTATCTTCTATCATACTCCTATAAGATCGAGCTCCTGTAAGGACGCTGATCTTGAACTAAGATACCGATCTTGAATCAATAATAATGAATCTGAAGGAAGTCATTGTGTTATCAACTGCGGTGAGGATCTGATGACGATTGACTTTGACGGTGATGTTAGTCTAGCTGACAAAGAGCAAACGATTCTGCTGGAGCCAAGTTTGAAAATATGATTAGATCGGACTATTATGCCCCCGCAAGATCAAGCTCTTGTGAAGGACACAGATCTTAAACTGATGCCAATGAATCTAAAGGAAGGAGACTACTATGTTGTCAACCACAGTGAAGATCTAATGACAGTTGACTTCGGTAACTATGTAAGCTTAGCTGAGAAAGAGGATGCAGGCATGGTATCAGAGCCCCTCTCTATAAGAGATATTACATTTCTGTCATCAGTAGCTCTGATTTCTCAAGGAGCAGTCCGATCTTGAGATCAATCTTCTTTCTTTACTGTCAAACGACAACATCTCTCGAGCCCTTCACCGATCCCCCTATTGCTACTCTACTTACTGCCCTCGTTGCAGCCCTTATCATTACTGCAGCAATTGTTGCCATAGCAACTACTACTCCTCTCCGCCGGCCACCTCTATTGCGCCTGCTATTGCCGTCGGCCAGCCACTATTTCTCCCCTGTCGCCTATCACCACGTTGTCGTTAGCAGCAGCAGTAGCCCTCGGCCGCACATAATAGTGATGACGCTGCTGCGCCCCCCCACCCTCACATAGGTGACGCCTTCGTATTGTCGCCATCTCTCTCCTTAATCGTGGCTCCATCGGAGACGGCTCTACTAGTGTCTTCTTCTGCACGAGAATGGTGTCGCTCTCGCTGCTCTCCTCCTGTGAGGCGCTCTTGCTACGCGCCCGAATCCTACGTATGACTACCACGACCCTGCCTCGGTGCTTCGCCTCGAGCCCTCTCTCTCGTGGCCGCTGCGTCTACAGGTGGAACTTCCTCCCCGCTATGACCCCATTTTCCAACACGTCAAGACATCTTTTTTTTTCGACTCACCCCTTCCCACTCGCTCCTCGCATCCCATCGCATCTGTCGTGTGCAGTAGCTGCCAATGATGAACAACCATGCGCCATTGCCCTTCCCACCAGCGTATCTCCCTCTCACTCATCCTCAAGAGAAGAAGTTTGCAGCATAGTTGTCGCTTCTCTTGCCATTGAAGCACTTTCCTCCTCTACATCCCCACTATTGCGCCCTTGATACTTCCAGTGATAGTGATTGCTCCCCTCTTAGGCACCTGGCAGTAGGCATTTGTCGTGGACCTTTCCTAGCCCACCTGCACTGGCAGAACACTCGGTGTCCTATTCCTCCTACTCGTAGCCAGTGTCTCCTCACCAAACTGCAACCAGAGGCGATCATCCAAATATGTGACACCATCTGACTTCTCTACATTACGTCTCACCGTTAGTTGCTCCTCGGCTTGCTCCAGGGCCATCTTCACCAGTGATCACCCATCTCCCCCAGCCATGGTGCACCTTCGTCAATGCCCAAGTGACGTGGGTTTGTGATCGCACCCTCGACCACATTGTCTTCTTTAAGCTTGCCCTTGTCGTTCTTGTTTCTATCGCTGCATAGTGTACTGATATCCTCCTTATAGAAATAAGCACACTTCAACATAGCCACACTTCCAAGAAGCCTCCGGTGGAGAAAGCAGCAGTGCTTCTAGCAGAATTTGGTGGTCGTTGTTCTCATTCCATCGGCGCTTGCATAGTGCTGTTCTTCCAGTCCAAATTAATCAATAATCATCCCCATCCGCAACTCTGAAGTCAACCACAGGACACCTGTTGCTGTTGCTATTATGCCACCCTTAGCAATTCCAAGGCATCCTCTACCTTTTTTGGCCCTATCGGCATCGAAGCTTTCATCCCCTTCCTAACCTAGTCGGTGCTTGCTACCCTGCTGTAGTGGGTAGAGACAGAGTATTGGCCCTCCCCCCACCTCCGGTTGCTTGGTCCTCCCTCTACTCATGCTCCACCTGAATTTGACTTTATTATTAATGTCAGACTAAAAACTTGAGTCTATGTAGCCCTCAACCTGGAGGCTACCTCCTCCATATACTAGTAAAAGATCCTTAGTCCTTCTCAAGTAATTAAGGATACACTTTACTGCCTTCTAGTATTCTAAACTTGGATCTGCTTGATATATGCTCGTGACACTCAGAGCATGTGCTATATCAGGCCTAGTACATAGCATCGCATATATGATAGATCCTATTACTGAGGCATAAGGTATCTTATCCATGTTTGTCCTTTCTTTAGGAGTCTTTGGGGACATACTCCTAGAAAGTGATATTTCATGTCTCATCGGTATGAGACCTCTCTTGGAATTTTCTATGTTAAATCTTTTGATAATGGAGTATATGTACCTAGACTGGGATAAGCCAAGCATCCTTTTGGATCTATCTTTATAGATCCTGATCTCCAAAATATAGGATGCTTCCCCTAAGTCTTTCATAGAGAAGTTTCTAGATAGTCAAGCTTTTATTGTGGAGAGAATTCATACATCATTCCCAATGATTAAGATGTCATCCACGTATAGCACCAAGAAGGTGATAGCGCTTCCATTTACCTTACTATACACACAAGGCTCATCTTCGTTTTTAACGAAGTCATAAGATCTGATCACCTCATCAAATCTTATGTTCCAACTTCAGAAGCTTGCTTCAATCCATAAATGGATATAAGCAACCTGCACACTTTATCTGGACTCTCTTTGGATACGAATTCCTCTTGTTGTATCATATACACTTCTTCCTCGAAGGTGCCATTGAGAAATGCTATTTTGACATCCATCTGCCAGATCTTATAGTCATAGTATGCTGAAATGGCCAAAATAATTCTACAGGTAAAAAGATTTTGTTATAGTCAACTCCTTGTCTTTGATGATATTCTTTAGCTACCAGTCTTTCTTTATAGGTCTCTACCTTTTCATCCACTCTGATCTTCTTCTTGAAGATCCATTTGCAGCCGATGGGTACAATACCCTCAGGTGCATGTACAATGTTCCAAACCTTGTTAGAGTATATAGAATCCACCTCAGAATTCATGGCTTTTTGCCACTTCTCGGAGTCTATACTCATAATAGCCTCCTCGTAGGTCTAAGGATCAACATCCTGAGAGTCATCTCCATTGATATATCTCATATATCTTTTAGGAAGGTGAGATACTCTACTAGACATACGTAAATTTGGAATTTATATGTTAGGTACCTGAAGAGACTCGGGCTCTGGAATGGTGCTTGAGCTAGGTTCTCCAACCTCACTCAATTCTATCTCACTCTCACTGTTTCCACCAAGAATATGTTCCTTCTCAAGGAACACAACTCTCTTGGAAACAAAGACCTTTCGGTCCTCAGGATGATAGAAATAATACCCACAAGTTTCCTTTGAGTATCCCACGAATGTGCATCATTCTGTTCTTGATTCTAATTTATCGGGGTTGTGTCTTTTAACGTGGGCAGGACAGCCCTAAATCTTAATAATTTTAAGATCGAACTTCTTTCCTTTTTATATCTCATACGGTGTAGACACTACCGACTTTGATGAAACTCTGTTCAGAAAGTAAGCTGCAGTCTCTAGGGCGTACCTCCAGAATGAGACGGGTAGGTTAGTGAAACTCATCATGGATCGCACCATGTCTAAGCATGTGATTCCTCCTTTCTGATACACCATTGAACTGAGGTGTATAAGGAGGTGTCTACTGGGATAGGATTCTATTGTCCCTGAGGAAATGGGTGAACTATGTACTTAAGTACTCTCCTCCTCGATATGATCGAGGAGTCTTAATACTCTTTCCAATTTGGTTCTCTACCTCATTCTTATATTCCCTGAATTTCTCGAAGGCCTCAGATTTCTACTTCCTTAAGTACACGTATCTATATTTAGAGAAATCATTGAATGTAATAAAGTATGAGTAACCACCTATAGCTTGAGTCGATATGGGACCACATACATCACTATATATGAGTTCCAATAACTCGATGACTCTCTCTCCAGTTACACTAAAAGGAGAGTTGGTCATCTTCCCATGAAATCAAAGTTCGTAAGTTACATATGTCTCATAGTCAAATGGATCTAAGTATCCATCTTTCGGTAACTTTTAAATTCTTCTCTCATGTATATGACTTAGCCTATAATGCCATAGGTATGTATTATTCACCTCATCTCTTTTCCTCTTAGACATATTTATATTCATGATATGTGGAGAAGTGTCTAACAAATATAAACCATTTATTAGAGTCACTCTAGTGATGATTTTATTATCCATAATTATTAAACAACTATTATTCTTAAAAATTAATTTATATCCATTAATTGTCAAACAAGAGATATAAATAATATTTTTGATAATAGAGGGAACAAAATATCATGTATCTAATGCAATAATAGCTCCACCAGGTAAATATAGGGTGACCTCTCCAACAGCAACTACAACAACTCTTGCTTCATTGCCCATCTTGAGGTCCATCTCACCTCTAACCAATCTCCTAGGTCTTGCCAGAACCTGCAACGAATTGTAGATATGATAAATACTCCCGGTATCCAATACTCATATGTTATCATAAAAATCTGATAAGTGAAGACTGATCATGAATATATCTGAAGCCTCTCCAAGCTTCTATCTCACCTTCTCTGCAAGGTAGTCCTTACAGTTCCTCTTCCAATGTTCATCTTAGCCACAGCAGAAGCATTGTCCTTTATCCTTTATCTGGTATTTCTTGACAACCTTTGTCTTACCTGGTCTTTCTTTGCCCTTGCCCTTCTTAAGGATCTTGTTGGCCTTCCTTTTCTTTTTGGTCTCACTTATATAGAGAACTTACTTCTCCTTCTTAATGGCACTCTCAGTTTCTCTCAACATATTGAGGAGCTCAGAGAGAGTCACCTCAAACTTGCTTATGTTAAAATTCATGATGAAATGAGAAAAGGAATCTAGTAGGCACTGAAGTATAAGATCAATGCACAGATTATCCTCTAGGACTATTCCTAGACCTGTGAGTTTCTCGATCCACTCTATCATCTTTAGGACATGGTTCTCAATCGATGTCCCTTCTGTCATCTTAGCTTGGAAGAGTTTCTTAGATATCTCATATCTTAGAGTTCTTCCCTGTTTCTCAAACAGCTGGCAGAGATGAAGAAGAATAGAATCTGCATCTATGCTCTCATATTGTCATTGTAACTCAGGAGTCATGGAAGCCAACATGTAACATTTTGCCAATATGAAATCATCTGTATATTTCACATAACGAGTGATCTTATCCTCGCTTGCCCTTTCTTTCGGTGTGGGCATGATTGTATCAAGGACATATGTAATTTTCTCTATCATGAGAACAATTCTCAAATTGTGGAGCCAATATGTATAGTTTGGACCAATGAGGCAGTTGGCATCAAGTATGCCACATAGGAGGTTTGTGAGCGATATGTTTCTGACAAAATAAGATATAACAAAAATAAATAACATACAGATTTTACAGAACAAACTAATTAAGATATGAACTTCTATCTTAATATGCTCCCACTATTTTCTTAGCGAATCACGCGACACCCTCGACACATGAAATGGAAGTCTCCGACAGACTCCTAGCGGGAATCGGGATTCAATTGGTGTCTTAATGCAACCTCGAGGGACTCAACCAATTGCACTAAGCCAAAAAGGTAGACAACTCTTGTCAATCACAACTCTTTGTGATTTTCATCATGTTCGGCCTTCAAATCATTATGGTCTCGAGGGACTTGACCAACCATAGCGTTCAGTTAAGTCATCACCATTATTATAAAATGAGTCTGATTCAATGATATGCCCTCGAGGGACTCGACTAAGCATACTATGTCCTCAGGTCACCGATGACATCTCTATATCATAGGCAAGAACTCGGTCACGTAGATAGGTGAGCCTCGAGGGACTCGACCAACTCAACCTATGTCGTGATTCAATTTCTTCCTATAATGATGGAAAGCCACGTGGGTCAATCTTATTACCTTACGCTTATCGACTTAATATTATCTTAGGAAGGGTTTTTGTTTTCTATCGAACTCCTAATATATCGTGTCACACACATACATATTTAGTATATATCTACATCGCATGCAAATATATATATATATATATATATATATATATATATATATATATATATATATATATATATATATATATATATATAGTAGGTGTATAACACATCACACATGCAAGCCACATAGAATGATCATGAGCTGTCACCTAATATGATTAAGCCCGAGCCAATAGGCCTAATCACTCACAATAGGATCTATATGTGCATTGGCGCATCTCCATGCCTTGTGATTGTTGATCTCGTCATCATCGGTTCTGTCGGATCATCGCATCACCATGCATCGTGATCTCTCGCCATGGCATCGTGGGTCTCGTTGTCATCTCCATGCTCCCGACGCGTCTCTCCATATAATTACAAATAACCACAAGCATGCAGGCCCGACAAAAAATGAAAAGAACAAAGGCATGCAGGCCCCAATAATAATAATAATTATAATTACACACATCACAACACATGGCTCATGATCATCCATCCACATCATACATCACATGTACATCACATCATATGTAGGATTACTAGATATATTTAATAATTAATTAAATTATTTAATTAATTATTTTTTAAAAAATCAGAAGATGCTCAAAATTTTTAGAATTATCAAGGGTATTTTTGTAATTCTAGATAAGAGGACAGTCTTGAAAATTTTTAGAATTATTGAGGGTATTTTTAGAATTCTACACATGAAGATAGTCCTCGAAATTTTTGAAAATCAGAGGGCTAGGATCATCCTTTTTCTTTAAATGATGCCCTAGCCCTCTCCTTGCCCCCATCTGTGTCGCCGCTACCACTGCCACCGTCTGCAGTGGTCAGGCCGCGCCGTCGTCATGGGCAACCACCCCACGACAGCGCCGCCGCGGCACCTCGTGACTGCAGCAGAGTGCCACGGGCCCCTTGCGACCAGGCCCGCCACCACGGCTGCCACGGCGGTGTTCTGCGGTCGCGTCGCAGCAGTGCCTGGTTGGCTGCAGTCATGCGGCTGCCGCCTGTAGGTGTCCGCCCATGCGGTCGCCCACCGCCTGCAGGGAGCCTTGGTCAGTCACCGCCAAGGGACCGCCGTGGCCATGCCGATCGCTCCTTGCAGGCCTTCACGCTGCAAAAAGAACGCGTAGAACGATTCTATGTGATTCAATCTCATCACACACAGTTTAAAACCAATTTTTTGCATAAAAACCTTGGCTCTGATACCAATGTTGGGAAACCTATAGCGGTTGCATCACATGCGCAACAAAAATCAAAATAAAATTTGGTTTTCCACGTAGATCAAATCATTGTGTAAAAGATTGGGGTCGCGAGAAAAATCACAAAAATCGATAAAATCACGATACGTGAGAGATTGATTTTACCTAAGGAGATCGTATATATATCCTTGTATTCTAGATCTGGATGGAGAAGATGAAGGAGGTCAAGCGTCCTCCTCTCTAGCGATATCCACATGATGGATCTTTACAGTGAAACTCCTCCAATTTGATCTTGCAACTCTTGCTCAGAGGGAGGGAGGAGAATAGGAGGTGGTAGCTAAAGTTGTCGCCTATCAACCAAGAGTCTCCTCTCCTATTTATAGAGAGCCACCAAAAAACCTAGGGCTCCTGCCTTAGTGGGTATTGGATCTCTATCCAATTACCCACTAATATTACATTATTGGATCTCTATCTAATAATCTCCTCAGGCCTCTAATTGGGTCTTAATCAAGGAGCCCATCAGCATAGGGTCTTATCTAATAAGAATAGGGCCTAATTAGATCTCCATCCAATCCTCTATTCGCTGAAGCATCCACCATATGTGTATGACGCTCTAGGCCCGATACTGAGCTGGCCGTGAGTTACTCCCATCAGAACTCCTTCTGATATAGTGAATTATTATCTCCATAATAATTCACTTGACTCATCAACTATGGACGTACTAGGCCACTATATCATAGTCCCTAGACGGTACAGGGGGATCGAATCCATCGGACCTATCTGTCTATAGTTACTATGTATCTATAATCCTTCATCCAATTAATATCCCAGAGACCGTATATTGGATATGGTACTGTCATGTCATATATGGAATCAGTTTGTCTTACTCTAATCGAATTCTACTGGAGAACTTCTTCTCTCTTAATCCGAATGACCCTAGCCATGGATTTATCTGAGCAAGCACATATGAGATGTTCCTCTCATAATACTGAGAGTGGATGATCCTCTATTGACATTGAATTGTCTTTGTAAGATTGGCTACTAATCTCGATAACCAGTTGTACCAGATCTGGAGCTTTCCAAACCTGTAAGTCTGGTGTCAAAGAAAGGAGTACTCATACAAGGCATCCTTGGTGTTTCAAGTCCAAGGACCAAATACACAACTGGGACTATGGAATCGCTATCTGATATTATATATCATTAACCATACAACATTCCATAAGCGAATCAATCAGTGAACTCATTCTCCAATGATCACCTGTATTATATCCTTAGTGTATCCACATAAGTGGCTATGAGACCAGCCGCTTCCATCATATGGACGAGTATATAGTACACCGGTCTATCCGGTTATCTCGATATCCCTCTCGAGTAACATATGACCGGATTATTTATGATTTGTGTTTAAAGATGAATCAATCTCATTATCATGATCTCATCACGATCCGATTCTCATTGCACAGAACTAAGGACATCATAATATATATGTTACATATAATATAATATAAGAATATACTAATATTAATCATAAATAAAAAGATTATGCAGTATGTCACACGTGTCATCACTCTTGTGATTGGCTTACAAGGCATCTGTAACTAGTAGTCTTTGTAGACTATTTTATAAAATACGCATGGTTATATCCCCTCTATTAAAAGTTTAACATCGTTGTTGTCTTCTCCAATTTTAAAAACTTAGTTGAGAACTACTTTCAATCTACAATTAAAACTGTCTATTTTGATGGTGGGGGTGAATATCAAGACCTTGCATCTTATTTAATCGCTTGCGATATTCAACATCTCTCGAGCCCTTCATTGACCCCTCTTGCTGCTACTCTACTCGCTGCCCTCGCCGCAGCCCTTGTCGTTGCTGTAGTAATTGCTCCTCTCCATCAGCCACCATTGTCGCACTTGCTACTACTGTCGACCGGCCCCTATTTCTCCCCTATCGCCTATCACAGCATTGTCATTCGTAGCAGCAATAGCCCTCGGTCGTGCACAATAATGGTGATGCTGCTGTTTTCCTCCCACCCTTGCAGCAGCCTATGTCGTCGCTGACCATCCTTCCATCCCACAAAGGCGACGCCTTCATTCTGTCGCCATCTCTCTCCTCAGTCGTAGCTCCACCGGAGATGCTCTACTAGTGTCTTCTTCTACACAAGAACAGCATCGCTACTGCCACTCTCCTCCTGTGAGGCACTCTTGCTGCATGCCCGAGTCCTACGTACGACTGTCACGGCCCTGCCTTGGCACTTCACCTCGGGCCCTCTCTCTCGTGGTCGTTTCATCCGCAAGTGGAGCTTCCTCCCCGCTATGACCCCATTCTCTGGCCAACAACTCCTTCCCCTCCTAGTAGTGCCCTCCTGCTACTGATGCAGTTGCTTCCAGCCAACTATCTAGCCACTGCCTCTTGTTCCTCCTCTGCCACTACATCCTTTGTTTCCTATGACTTTTTCCTCCATCAGCCACACCATTGCCCTTTTGTGCCACCGCTACCTTACTCAACCACAGCTGTAGCCCTCCTTCTTCCTCCTCTATGGCCACTCTCAACCTCAGCCACAGCTGCGAAGTCATCCCCTGCCGACTGCTGCCTTCTGCTCCCAACCGTCGACCACCACTGCCCTCAACCTCTTCATCATTACGTCCAACTGCACCCATATTTTCGTTACCTCTATCACTGCTGCAACCCATGTAGCCATCGGTTGCACCTTGGCATGATCATTTTGTCGCAACTACCACTGCCAATCACCCGAGCCGCAGCATCCATCTCCTCCCCTTGCTACTAGTGTTGTTCCTCACCTTCTACATCAATTGTAAAAAAAAAAAAAAAGGAGGGAAAAGAGAGAAAGAGAAGAAGACAAAGGGCACCACTGTCGCATCTTTCTCCCATTGCTTCCAGTCCTTACTGATGTCATCCGCTCACCCGATGAGATCCTTCTATCCGCTACCGTTGCTCGGCAGCACCGATGCCTTCTTCCCCGATAGTCAGCCCTAACTCTATCAGTTCTCCACTTCATTGTCCAACGACAGGTTATGCTCCATCCTTTCTACTATTCATGCCTCGTGTCAAATCTCCTCTTCCTCCCATGCTTGTACCCTTCTTCTCAACCAGGCTTACATGACCACTGAAGTCAACTACCGTCAGACCTTCACCGCGACTGATAACATAGCGATCTCTTTTCAGCCATGCTTACATAGTTGCCGAAGTCAACTATGTGGTTGACAACATAGTGGTCTCCTTCCTTTAGATTCATTAGCATTAGTTCAAGATCTACATCCTTCACAGAAGCTTGATCTTATGGGGGCATGATAGTCTCATCTAATCAGATTTTCAAACTTAGCTCTAGCAGAATCGTCTTCTCCTTCTTAGCTAGGCTAACATCGCTGTTGAAGTCAACTACCATCATATCTTCACCGCAGTTGACAATACAATGACTTCCTTCTCAGCTAGGCTAATATCACCGTCAAAATCAATCGTCGTCATATCTTTACCGCAATTGACAACACAACGACTTCCTTCTCAGTTAGGTTGATATCACCGTAGAAGTCAACCGCCATCAGGTCTTCACTATGGTTGATAACACAACAGCTTTCTTCCTTTATATTCATTGTCATCGGTTCAAGATCTACGTCCTTAGTTCAAGATCAGCGTCCTTATAGGAGCTCGATCTTGCGGGGGCATGATAGAAGATAGGATTAAGTTAGGATATGTTTTCCCCAACTGAATGAGAAAATCATATAGGTTAGTTAAGGAAATCCTCCTATCTTCAAATGTATAAATTAATGATGAATCAATGAACTCAATGGGCTTTTCATTACTTCTTCCTAATTCAACATGGTATTAGAGCCCCTCTCTCTATAAGAGAGATTACCTATTTTTTATCTGCTGTCAAATGACAGCTTCTATCACCATTTCTCCACGATGACCATTCTTTTCCATCGGCTTTCTCCTCCCTTGTCGGACTCACCATCGTCGGCTTCTGTCTTTGATGCTCCACTCATCGGCTCTACCACTCATCGGCTCTGCCACTATTATCCTTTCCCTTACTGCTTTGCGGCTCTAACACATCAAGACCTCTTTTTTTCAGTGATTTGCATCCTTTTGTTCCTTACCTCTATTTGTATCAGAAGAAGTCAATGGTTTCTACCGTTTTTTTTAGTGATTTGCATCCTTTTGTTCATTCTCTCTATTTCTATCAAGGCCCTTCTCTCTATAAGAGAGATTACCTTTCTAGCATGAGATGATCTCATGTCTATGGTTTCTACCTTTTGTTCCAATGTCTACAGCAGAAGTCAATGGTTTTTACCTTTCCGGTGATTTGCATCCTTTTGTTCCTTACCTTTATTTCTATCAGAAGAAGTCAACGATTTCCCTTGTTGCCTTGTGGTTCCAATGCGTCAAGACCTCTTTTTTTCGACGATTTGCATCCTTTTGTTCTTTCTCTATACTTCTATCAGAGCCCCTCTCTCTATAAGAGAGATTACCTTTCTGGCATAAGATGACCTCCTGTTTGTGGTTTCTACCTTTTGTTCCAATGGCTACAGCAGAAGAAGCAGAGGATGCTCTATTTCTATTGCACTACAGAAAAAGATGCTAGCGACATCAAAAGAAAAGGTAAGAAGCTGTCATTGGACAGCGAAGTGGAGAACCGATAGGGCTGGGGCCGATTGTCATGGAAGAAGCCACGATGCAGCCGAGCAACGGTAGTAGATAGAAGGATCTCACCGAGTGAAGGTGATAGTAAAGGCTATAAGCGAGGGGACAAAGATGCGGTAGTGATGCCCTTAGTTCTCTTTCTCTCTTTTCCCTCTTTCTTTCTTTCTTTTTTCTTTTTTTGACAATTGCTACAGAAAAGTGAAGTAAGGTGGCTGGAAAAGGGCGAGTGTTGGTAAAGAGTGGCTACGATGGCAAATGGGGAGATGGCAATAGCTGGGAGCAGCTGCTGCAGTGGAGGAATCAACTAGGAGCGATGGGCGACTGATGGAGGAAAAAGCCGCAGGAAGCAGAGAATGCAGCAGCAGGGGAGGAAGAAGAGGTAGCAGTCAGGCATCCGACTGAAGGCAGTTGCAACAACAATAGGAGGGCGCTGTTGGGAGGGGAAGGAGTAGTTTGGCCGGAGATCAAATCCGGTCATGATCAAGTAGAGAGGCAGAGCGCACCGCCTCTACTGCTCGAGTACTGCAGTTGGCGACACGAGGTTGCCATGAGTAAAGAAGCGTGACAGCTGAGGATGTCCTACGGGTGGAGGAGTAGCAAATCTGGTGGAAGATGGCCCCCACGAAAACTGCTAGCGGAGTCAGTAGTGATACACCAATGGCCCCACGAGACAAAAGGGGAAGAGTAGCGGAAGGGGGAGTGAAATAGCCATCGATCGAGAAATCGATCGTTCATTGACCATTGCTACTGATGCGTGGGTTGTAGCACTTCTACGGCGAGAGAAGCAGGGGAGCGACCATCGATAAAGAGGAAGGAAGTGAGTTTGTCGACCATGCGCAACATAAGTGTTGTGCTGGTGGCTGAAATTTTGCTATCGATGAAGGAAGAATCGACAAATTTGGCAGTAGGGTGGAGATGACTAAGAGGATGGTCGCCTAGGTCACTGGACCTTAGAGGGCTACCATTGATAGAGGAGAAGAGCGGGCGTCGTCAAAAGCATCATGAGTGATGCTTGTCTCTTGTTGGAGAGGTAGATTTACACCAATGAGGATAGAGTTACCTTCAGAGCAGAGGAAGCAGAGGATATCTAGGAGGGTGGCGGCGGATGAGCCTTAGGTATCTATGGTTTCGCAGTGGGATCGTCCATGGACAAACGGTGATAGAAGCTACCGTTTGATAACGAATAAAAAAGAAAAGTAATATCTGTTATAGAAAGAGGGACTCTAATAGCATGTTAGAGATAGGAAGAAGTAAAAAATACCCATTGAGTTCATTGATTTATCCTCAGGTGAAGATAGGAGGGTTTTTCTCAATTAACCTATGTGATTTTCTTAACATAATATTTTTATTTAATTAAAAAATTATATCTAAATCATAACTTAATCATTATCTCCTAAATTATGGATCTCAAAAGGTTAATGTTCCATAGTGTTGCTTCGATCACACTCTGGAATTATGTATACACAGAGGAGAAGTCGGTTTTTATAGGACCAATGGTCACTGACCATGGAAACAGATGAAGTATCCCTGTGGCCCCTCCCCAAGTGGGCAGGAGGCTCCCAGGCCTCGGTTATGGCCATGGCTTCTCTTCCACTTGCTATCATCACAGCGAAACCTTACGGCTGCTTTCCGTGCCTGAGCCACAGGTACGGACAGCCGAACCATGAATACTTGTGGCATACGGCCATTACGTGTTTCTTGTGAAGAGCAGTATGAAGATAACAGCCACTCACTGTAAACCATTATTCTTCGTTGCAATGCTTCTTCAGCATTCAAAATCGTAAGGGAACGGTTGGAAGGATGAGAAGTTTCAGCGAGAAAGGCTTCGCTGTTGGCTCCTCCAGTCTTGTGTTTGACTGTGCTGCGCTGCACTGCCGTCTTTTATTTATGCTGTGCAATGGGTGGTGTTGACAAAAAAAAAAAAAATAATAATAATAATAATAATATTATTATTATTATTGGATTGATTGTGTAGACTATCAGCTGAGATAAAAGAATTTTGATGTTAGTTATTATAATTCGAATGCATGCTGGGGTGCCAAGTAAGTCTTCGGTTAATGGTTAAATGTTGTAGTGGGGAGGAGTCAAAAGAATCAGATTCAATTTATACTGAGTCTGTATGTTATGGTAACTTGAAAGTCAATCTTGAGCGTGAGTGCTTTATAATAATAAATTAGTGATGTATTTTGTAAATATTATTGTCCTGTAATTTTATAAAAGTCATCCTATGAACCCGAGACCATAGTCCTACAATGAAGAAGAGCCATCAATGTGTAACTTAACCCAACCAAGAGGTGGTTTACTCTATTTAATTCATATATAAAATTATTCATTCTATTATTACCCACAGAACGACCAGGTCCTTGATATAGATATATTATAGTGGGTAGTTTTCTTTATAAACAGAGATGAATTTAATGTCGTCTAAATAAACCAAAATTGGTTTATAATATTAGACCGAATTAACTTCCCAAAGTCAAGAAAAGGGGGGATCCTCTAGAAGCTAATTACCTCCTACCTATATTCCACGATCCTATTAAGGATGAATTAATTGGGTTGGGAAAACTTGAGATCATTTATCCCAAATCTAGATCAAATAAGAATATTAAAAAAAAATAAAGTCTAAGTAAGTGTTAAATATTTTTAGGGGTATTGATAGATAAGTCTGATGGAGTTACATCTATAGCCAATAGAGTCTATCTGGCAATCGAAGCAATTTCCAAACAAACAAGTAGATTTTAGGAGCAACAAAAAAATTTCACAAAGTATACTAGTTGTACTAATAACTAGAATATGGGGCATAGTTCCTTTGTTTTAAGACAATGATAATTAAAACAAAGCCAAGGATCATGGAAAATATTGGTTTGTGATCCATTCTCAATATGTTGAAGGAAACCACCCCTCAGATTGATCATAGCTCAAACAAATAGGCACTAGCTCCAATTAAAATTTTTAATGATAGGGGAAGACCAAAGATTTTATAGAACACTCTTGTTATGATTGAAGAATCTGACACTAATAGTAAATAAATTAATAAGATGAAGCTATTTAGTTTTAGGGCCTTTCTACTAGAGCAAGTTTTTTGAATCATAGTTTTCATCTTGTGAAAAGGAGACACTCGGCATCCAGTTGACACTTAAGTGTGTGCATAGGAATGAAATTAAGGATCGATTTTAAGTTAACATGGCAGCTTACCTTTAATTTTATGAAGGATATCATCACATGCATGGGGTGGGGGACGCATGAAAGTAATAGACGTACCGATATATTTAAAAAAAAAAAAAAAGGAAAACTATCCTACCTTGAAACCTAGAAATGAACAGATTTCAGGTCTAGTGTACCTTGGAGTAAATATATGAAAGTAAATTTCTGATTTAGGATAAATCATAAGTATTAAAAATAGATTAAATGACTAAGCAAGACTTTCTTATTATTATTACCTCTGAAACATAACATGATGTCATCAGTGAATATGATATTTTAAGGAAAGAGCTAGGTTAAAATTTACACAACGAGGAAATATAGAGATAAGGAGGGAGCAGGTCATCTTGTCTAACACTGCATATATTAACTAGTGAAAGGCAAGAAAATATGTCTATCAGTGAGACAAGCAAAAGTTGGAAGGGGAAACATAAGAATATTCGATGTCAATATGAACCATGACTAGGGAATTTTTATCTTTTGAAGAGTAAATGGTATGAGCAACCTCCTACATAATCACATGTTATCATGGATGTTTAGATTAGGAAGAAAGGTCAACTGATGGAGACTAATGAGATGCGGAAGATAAGGTTTCATGTGGGGTTAGAAAGAACCATAGTTAACGTTGGATAAAGTAATAAGCCAACGGGTTTTCAATCTTAGGGATAAAAAGTAAGGAAAGTCTTGGTCTATAGCTATGAGGTGTAGAAACATGTTGGGTGTAAAGCATTTTAAAAACATTAAAGAGGGAGGGGAGAAATGACATCCCAATATGCTCAATAGAACTCACAGGTAAGTAAAGCTATCGGGGTCAGGACTTTTTTCTCTACACTAAGTAAGGATCAGACGGCAGAGTGAATGAATCTCATCTATAGTGAATAATTTTGATCAGAGATGGGGGTGGCTGTCCTCCATAGTGAGAGCAGAAGGGGAAGCATGGATGGCTGGAGCAAAGTTAAAGGTGTAGAGGAAGAGATTGCCATAGATCAATGTAATGCTGGCCAAAAAAAAAAAAAAACAGTGTCTAGAATCTACTTTTGATTCGGGTTTAGTTTAGGATACCTCTAATGAAATTTTTACGATGACGACGATTCACAATAATATTATGAAAATATTTTAACATTATGTTTGTCATCATTAATTCAAGAGCATTTTACTTTTGACCCATCATTTAAGATTGATTTGCTTAATAAAGGCGAGCTAGAGGTTATATAGACAGTTTTCACTGTTGAAGGTTAGAATTAGAGGGGGGTAGACTCTTCAATTTGAGATCCAAAAGACATGATAGTGTTGTTCTAAAGGGTCTCTAAGTTGTTGTACTCCAAATTGCTAAGGAAATGTGCAAAAAGGTTAATGCCATTTGAGGGGTGGATTCAATTGGACTTGACAAAATTAATCATTTCAAGATATTCAGATTAGAAGTTTTGAAATTAAAAAAAAAATGAGTACCAAATATTCATATATTTAATGTGAAACTTAAGTAGGGCATGATCTAAACAAGTTCCAGGAAGGTGGTAAAAAAAAAAAAAAAAGAAGAATCATTAAAAACCCTATTAAGACGAACAAAGATGCACACATGACTCTTTTAGATTATTGCACCAGGTGTACTTAGGATAAAAAAAAACCTAAAATCTCTTTTAAAGCGTAATTTTTTTTTTTTTGAAATCCTAAAAAGTTGGAACAGATAAGTTAGCTTAGAAAGGACGACTATCATATTGGTTAATACCATGTAAAATGCAGTTGAAGTCGCCTAAAACACACACACACTAAGAAATATATAACAAAAGTTAAGCTCTAAAAGATAATTTCAAAGAATTTTTTTCTTTTTCCAAAAAATATCGAGTTACTAGCATAGAGAAGAAGCCAAGGCCGATCATTTTGCAAATTGGATAAAAGAAGGAATGAATTGTGGTTGATGTAGATATCACTTACATTTGGCCAGCCAGCTGTTGAATTGCAAGCTGGAGGATACCCCCTCCCGAAGCTATGAATTATTCTACTGAATCATTCTACTTTAGGTGGTGAATAGATGAGTTCAGGTGTAGACGAAGGATTTAAAGCCATAGCCATAGCCATAATAAACATCATCAATGTGGCTGGCTTAGATGAAGCGATGGGAGGACAGAGTTGGAGTGTTGGCGAGGAATCAGATCCACCCACAACCATATTTGGTGGGATCGGCTAGCTTGTCTCCTTTCGTTAAAACCACAGCCTTTATCCATTGGATCCACGACTATGTTCTCTAGATCCAGGTGGGATCTAGTTTGAGTCTTTGCACTTTTGGGCGACAGTAGTATGAGCTCGCTCACTCCCGCCGTCTGAAGATTCTAACAGCACGATAGATAGGGCGATGGGAGGAATTTAACTTGGTTAGCACATGATGCATTGCATCATTAGTTCAATCAATGTCCCTAACCAACCATAACGAATGATTGATAAATAAAGGAAAGGAATAGTTTCATTAAAAAGATGAGATGATATGAAAAGAAACCAATGTGAGGTTCACCAATCTAGATTCCTTGTTTTAGGAGTTGGGTGATGTCAATCTTGACACCAACGCGAGCGAAGTGAGCACGCTCATATATCTCACCGGAACAAGGATCGATCCTAATGGGATGATGACCTAATAGAGAAGTGATGTGAAACAAAAGACTCCTCCTTACTCCAATACTCTTAACTAGGGGCAGCAGACCTCGAAGATGAACGAACCCAAATGGGCAATTCAAGCGGTTACTGTTGGTTGAAAGTTGAAAAGCTAAGGGATGATGAATTGAAGGACGTCACCACGAAGATGCCAGGATCCTTCGGCAAGGACCTAAGTAGTGGCAGCATCAACCTGCATGTGAAAACGAAAAAGAAAAGAACAAAAAAGAAAACACATGAAGTTTTTCTTCTTCGAATAAAATCATGTTTGTAGAAGAGACTTTAATCAGCTCCGATGGAAGCCGAGTGGTAAACATCCAATGTTTATAAGGCAAAAAAAAAAAAAGAAAGAGAGAAACATATAAAACAGAGGCCAAGGCCAAGTGGAATGAGGAGGAGGAGGAGGAGGAGGGGTTTAGTGTTCTCTTTCCGGGATTGGAGATTTACTCGGGTCTTTGCACAACTTTTGGCGCGCGGCTTCTCCCCCACAATGCGGCCCCCTTCTGCGTTCTCGTGGACAGGAAAAGATTGACTTGGGCTGTTTTGACCGGAGAGCTCTGCAACCAATCGACGCCTGGGAAACAGAGACTTGTGCGCCTCAGCCGCAGCCGCAGCCGCAGCCGCAGCAGGTTTGACCGAGACATCTCCTCCAAAATGACAGAAACTTGTGCGCGATGCAAACCCGGTTCAACATTACGACAAGGTTGCGTTGCCTTGTTGAAGATGATGGAGCGAACTTTGACGTTGAATCGTACTGCTGAGCCGTGTAAGCAAGCATGGGAAACCAAACCTTTGTTCCAAGTTGGTCAATGAATTCTTCGACACCATCAATAACTACATTATTAAACATGTTACCATTTTTTTTTTTGCATGCAATCTCATTAATTGAAACACTCAGATAATTACATACAGTCTTACCATAATTGTGTAAGGAGTTTGCCAGGGTCGGATTATGTCGGTCATCATAACGATCAAAACCCGTTATTTTGCTGCATGAGCGTGTTACAAACAAGCGATATAACGGTTTCTTACGAAAAACCGCTTCATTTATGACTGTCTTCGGCCTGGCGTTAAATGGTGTCGCCTGGAAAACCATGAAACTGAGTCTCTACAAAAGCGGTCTGTGAGAACCCTCCGCCTCTTCCGCCACATGGCTGCTTCCCTGCCGCTTGGACCCCATAATCCGCCGCCGCCGCCGGAGCAGGGCTCCTTCGTCCCCGCCGTACCTTCCAGCCACCCGGAGATGGCCCAAGATAAGGTTGTTACCCATTCTTCCTATGATCTCCTCTAGTATTCGGTCAGACGAAATCGATCCTTTGAGACGATTCGAGCTGGATCCTCGTGGTTTTGGAACCGCTTATTACTCACCTGCTTCTATCTTGCCGCAAAACAAAATGTTCCTTGTTTTAAACGTTTACTTGCTTTAAGAGATTTTACTACATTCGTCTCACTAATTTGGATCTAATGTCGTTTTTTAGTTCTTGTTGAGTTAGGCCGGTGGATCTGAAGTATTATTGTTCCTTCCATTTCTGCTTATTCTTTTTACAAAATTGCATTTTTTTTCTTGAGAAATCTTAGAGAATGTTATCTGTTCTGTGCGATATGTTCACTATTCTGTTGTTTCTTTGTTGTGTTTTTCTATGTAATTAGACTCGGTTATATTTTACAATCTTTTCGATTTTGGGCTTCTCGTTTTCTTTCTTTTTGGGGTTTGAAAAGTCTCATTGTATTTCTTGCTTTGTGGGCTGCTGATCTCAGCTGTAATCCTACTTAACGAGCAAACTCCCTATGCCATCTTCATTGATTCTAAGAATCTTTGCCAAGAACTTGCCTTGGCCTTGATCTTTGAATCATTATTTGGATGTGTTCCTGTTCTTGTTTGCTCTGCTTCCTCTTTAGTGCACTTATGCAGCTGTGTCGTTTAGAGTGTTACAATACTCTGATGGCTGGGGTTCATCTTGTCTTCAATTGATCTGATACTCGATCTGTCTGTTTAGTGATTTAGTGTTTTCAGCTGTCTTTTTGTTTCTTCTGCTGAGATAGAGATATTGAGTCTAAATCAAGACCTTTTTCGCTACTTGTCTCAGCAAGCATCTGTTGTGGAAGGGAATGATGCAGTCACTGGGCATATCATATCCACCACCATTGGAGGCAAGAACGGTGAACCTAAGCAGGTTAGGAGCTTTTAAACTATGCCATAGGTATTCAATCCCCATATTCTGAGTTATTTTACTTGCCATGCAGACCATTAGTTACATGGCAGAGCGTGTTGTGGGAAATGGCTCATTTGGAATTGTCTTCCAGGTATTAGTTCACTTTTTTCTGGGACTTCAATTGAAGCATGACACCATTTAGGTTTTTCGGCTACAAATTTTGTTGTCTTTTGGCAGGCAAAATGCTTGGAAACAGGCGAGACTGTTGCTATAAAGAAGGTTTTGCAGGACCGGAGATACAAAAACCGTGAGCTGCAGTTGATGCGCTCAATAGATCATCCAAATGTGATCTCTCTAAAGCATTGTTTCTTCTCCACCACAAGCAGAGATGAACTTTTTCTCAACCTAGTTATGGAATATGTGCCTGAAACCTTATATCGTGTTCTAAGGCACTACAGCAGTGTGAGTCAAAGGATGCCACTTATCTATGTGAAGCTTTACACATATCAGGTAATTTTTTGCCCTTTCTGCTGCGGGTGTTGTTATGCAGATACATGGATTAGTGTATTTATTTGGAATTGTGCTCAGATATTTAGAGGGTTGGCTTACATCCATACAGTTCCCGGCGTTTGCCATAGAGATGTAAAGCCACAAAATGTTTTGGTAGGTTTTCGTGGCCTCAAAATATTAATATTTTGTCAAGCATGATTTAATAAATTCTCATCCTCTTATAATCTGTTTCTCTTATAAATAATTGAACTTCCTGCAGGTAGATCCTCTCACTCACCAAGTGAAGCTATGTGATTTTGGAAGTGCAAAAGTTTTGGTATGCTAAACTTGGAAAGTACCCATACATGTTTGCCATGTATTCCGACCATTCTTGATGCTCCATGGATCAATCACTTTCATGAACTTTTCCAGGAACATGCATTTGTTGAATAATAGCTGTGAGGTGTTGTTGCATCATAAGATAAAGATTACTATGACAAAAGACTGCGTGCAATATTTTCTGTTAAGGACTATTGATATATGTCTGTTGTGATTTTTCCATGTCAGCTAATTTTTGTATATAAAATTTCACACTTGTTATTTTCTGTTAAGGACTATTGATATATTTCTGTTATGATTTTTCCATGTCAGCTAATTTTTGTATAAAAAATTTCAGCACTTGTTGAAGAACTTCACTTATTCTTCCTTCTATTTCATTTCTAAGTTATGAAGAATAAAAGTAATGAACTAGTGGTCATGTTAGACTTTTTCAACAGATGAGGCATTATGTTATTTACTACCATGGTTGGTAAATAACATGACGCAACACCCAATGTCATAAAATCTTAAAGAATTTCAAAGTAAAATTTTGTAGCCTTATGCTAGATCACAATTCTTAAGTTTGAGAGTTATGACACATAAAGCATGAATGTATTCCTTCCGCAAATTGACAAATTGTTGAGAGGGGTTTCCATGCCACAATGCATCCAAGAGGCCAACAGTTGAAGATGTGTTAGAATGAATTTATTTTTTGCAGCAAATAATGTGCTCCATGTAAGTCACAAATGAGCATGATAGATACTGAGTGGTAGTACGATTGATCCACCAAAGTCAGAAAGGACAGATATCAATAAATTGAATAAAAGAACTAGCAAAATGCACTAGTGTGTAGATATTATAGATTTTTTGTAGGATGTCCTGCTTTTGTACAAAATCTAATCGAACATTCTTTCGTCAACTGACACTGGAATCTTTTAGCATCTTTTTTGTTTGTTTTTTAATATGGCTCTTCCTTTCTACTAATCAATTTGTCCTGTTAGGTCAAGGGTGAACCGAGCATTTCCTACATTTGCTCTCGCTATTACCGTGCTCCAGAGCTTATTTTTGGTGCAACAGAATACACAACATCTATTGATATATGGTCAGCAGGTTGTGTTCTTGCTGAGTTGCTCCTTGGACAGGTACTCTTTACTTGACCCACCAATCTTTATACTTCAATGAGCTATCAAGAAAATACAGGAGAAAGTGCCATATCTTGGACAATTAAACATTTATCAACACTGATTTTTGCATATTTTTCAGCCATTGTTTCCTGGAGAAAGTGCTGTTGATCAGCTTGTTGAGATAATCAAGGTACAATTTTGCTACGCCTGTTGGTTGATGTTGGTTCTTGTGACTTTTTAAGGATGCACGATGGTATGAGAATTTTCTCTTTTTTATTTATTTAGGTTCTTGGAACTCCAACCCGTGAGGAAATTCGGTGCATGAATCCTAATTATACTGAGTTCAAGTTTCCACAGATAAAAGCTCATCCATGGCACAAGGTTGGTTGCATCCCCTTTCATCATGTTGAGTTTGCTTTTCATCTAAGCTATCCTTTTGGACTATCACACATACATAAACAAAAGAATGCCAACAAACTGCCATCCTATAGCTTAATTATTTTACAATTAATATTCATATAAATGTTGACGTGCCCCCTCCTTTTCAAATTGCAAAGTTCTATGAATAAAAATTTATATGAAAAAATTCCTTATTTATTCTTGTCTAAGGTAGATTCTCTGTTTTATCATCCCTCCACTTCTATAATTTTTCTAGGTTTGGTTTTATAATTTGCTTAACCAGATTTTTTGTGATTTTTAGATGTTTGATTCAAATACAGCGAACTTACCATAAGTCTGCATCACTTAGCCATAACTAATATTTGCTTCTTTATAATGCATGTACTTGGAAAAGTATTGACCTTTTCTTTTGTGGAGTCTTAAAGTTGTAATTTTTTCAGATATTCCATAAACGAATGCCTGTGGAAGCTATAGATCTTACATCACGCCTTCTCCAATACTCTCCAAGTTTTCGCTGCACCGCAGTAAGTCTTCTCCCCAACTTCCTTTAAATATAATGATGTGTTTGCCAGCATGACTAGATTATGGTCCAATTTTCTTGTACAACAAGACTTAGGAATTTTTTTGTGCCTTGCCAACAGAAGGTAGTAGTGAAATGGTAAAATTCTGTTGACTTTTTGAGGGACTGAAGCCCTTTATTTTACGTGATCTAATAACTAGTGAAATATGATATGATATGATATTCCTCTCTGTTATAGTTAACTTTATATTGTTCTATTCCAGCTGGAAGCATGTGCTCACCCCTTTTTTGATGAGCTACGGGAACCAAATGCAAGGTTGCCAAATGGCCGTCCTCTGTCTCCTCTTTTTAACTTCAAACAAGAAGTAAGTTAAAACATCTCCATGGGCCGCCTGCGACATTAATGCTTCTCCCTTGAAACTAATTTCATTTAGATCATATCCGAAGCTGTCTTTAATGTTCATCATTACTTATGTGGCAAAATCCTTGTTAGCCATTTCCAGGTGTATCTGAATTTGCAAAAGTCGTTACTTCCAAAAAAATAAACTAGGACAATTAGAAGCACTTTGAGCAATATTATTAGCACTAGTAATGACAACTGGTTCCTCAATTAAGACATCTTCCTATTAGCAATGTGTCAACAACTTAAAACAACCATGCATTATATAATATTTTTGTTGTCTTCTGACCTCTTCTATGTGATTGCACCTATGCTTGTTGCAAAAATCTTCAGCTTTAAGAGGTCAAATGATTGGTTTGAATGATTTCTTAAGTTTGTAGTTTAGCTTTCAGAATATATCTTTAATTAGCTATGCTAGATATGTCGAAAGTTCTAAATTGGTTTCAATTGCTTCTGGAATATATTCTTGGGCCAATAGTATTTTAGGGAATGACGTCTTTGGTCTGTTTGATTGATTACTAGTTGCTGTGGTTAAGAATATTTATCTTATAAAAGGATAATTCTGGTTCTTTTTTCTGCTTTCATTTTAATCAGTGAACCAAGTGCTGGTGGATTATCCGAAGATAGAAATGAAACACTGAAAAGAACCTGCTGTAAAGGTATCTTAATTCAGATAAAGTAATCCTGGCTACAACTTTTGCAGTTAGCAGGTGCATCACCAGAGCTCATCAACAAGCTGATTCCAGAACATGTGAGGCGCCAATCTGGTCTCAGTTTCTTGCAAATGCCCGGGACATAGTACTGCAAACACTTCAAATGTGATTAGTCAATAGCAAGTGTAACATGGTTTTCACTGCCCTTGAGGAAGTCTGCCAGTGCGAGTGCTCGATGGCAGCCGGAGCTTAAGCAGTTGAGCTTCTGGGGTGGTGGGCGGTGGGTGTTGGTTCCTTATATTTTTACCTATCTGCCAATCTTTGTATATATGAAGATGTTAGGATCATTGTAATGTAGTCGCTGTCAATCCCTCAGGATCAGATTGTATGTTGTATGATAGGACAACCCTGCAACGCCTATGAACTCTGGCTTCTTCTTCTTCCACGTTGACCCCCATGGAGTCTCGTCGCTCTGACTGTACTCGCTAGACGGTACAAGTGATGCAGCTCCATTGGCATGCTGTCTCATTTAGGTTGTTTCTCTTGGTGATGCTTCGATATCTTTGTCCCATTGTATTCGTTTTCATGTTTTCTTTTTATTTTTTTGGTAAAAAGATAAGTTTTCTTCGATGTCTAGGTCTTGGACCAATGATCATTATAGTCTTTATCAATTAAATTGGTTAACATCTTTTTAATTAATTTATACCTTATTATCGTTTTTTTTCTAAAATGTTTTTTATTATTGTAAAAAGTATGCTTTTTGCTCAGGAGTCGAGTTTGCAGACTGCGTGCGTCACTATGGCAGGTTGAATCAAGTAGGCATTTGACTTTGAACATTCTTTAACCCCCGAACAAGCGTCTTCTTGTATACGTGAGTTTAGGTGTGTCAGAGCAAATGCAGAAACCATCTACTGGCGGAGACGAACTCTCGATAGAGAAGAATATCCATCCGCACGATCTTAATTTAACGGCCCAGATCCTTCTCTTGTGAGCGTTCCCTTGGAATGGCCCACACCGTGCGAAGAAACGATTCATTTGACCAAAATGCCCATATGAATCTATAGTTCGAAACTAGTACACTATTAAATAAGGCCAATAGGATGCCAATTTGATCATTTTACAATCTGATACAAATAGTTCAACAGATCCCAAGGACCAGTGAAGGTTGGATTTGGGCGGAGTCCGTTTATCGCCGGGGGGCCTGTTGTTTGGCGGATTGGTTCGCTGTCTCCGCTCGGCTTCCCACCAAAACCCTACCTTTTGGCGTCCCAATCTGGGGTGCCTCACGAGCCGATGCCAGCGTTCCCATGGAGATCGAGTCGCGGAGGTCGACGTTCTCCTAGTTACAGGTTTGTCTCTTGCCACTCTTATTACGGTGCTCGAAACTTTCTTTTGCGGATATGGCCACCGTAAACCTCTTCGATCTTCTGGGAGACTACAACAGCGAAGAACCGGTGCAGCTCATTGACGCCCAGCATGAAAAGATCTTCTCCAAGAAGCTCGCTTCGGCTGCCACTGCCGCCGTCGCAGCATTTCGTCGTCGCCGAAGCTCCTGACCAAGCCACTCCCTGCTGCTCAAACTTGGTCAGTCCCATTGAGCTGGTTTACTCAGTTAAATGTGCTTTAGGAAGGGAAAAAATGTTGTTTCTTTGTGAAATTTTCTACAAAAAAATTGGATTTTGAAATTTTTTTTTGCGTCGAACCCATTTGAATTTCTAGTGCTTGAGTTGGAAAGACCTTCTTTCTTGCTATCGAATTGGAACTCATTTATTTACAGTCAGAGAAGTAAATGAACAGTACCGGGCACCGGAGGTCGAGGTGTAGGGGTGGGTTGAGTGATAGAATCCGAGCTCATCTTTTGAGGGACTGGGAACACTATAGAGATTTTTTTCTCATAGAGTCGGCCAAGACAAATAGAATATATTCTTGTTTGATTTAAAAAGGATGAAACTACACGTTTATATAGGGCTCAAAATCCTAATACTAAGGGGATACTATTTAAGTAAAATTATTTTCTTGCCCCTCCTATTAGTCGTCCTGCCTGAATAGGAATGGGCAGCGGCTAAGATGGCTCTATGCTCGCTTATACTTGCTAGAAATCCTGGCCGACCAATCATGTTGGAGGCCTATCAAGCCCGCTTTCCTTGAATCAGCTTTGTCCTCAAGGTTGAGGATCCATAAACTATGGAAACTGAGTTTTTAGCTCCTCATAAGACTTCCACGTGACATCTTTGGATGGTAAGTTGTTTCATTGCACTAGTACTTAAGTTGAGGGGCATTGGCGGCACATCACAATCTTTTGATCAAGTATGGCTTGTGGTTGAGCTTGAATCTCACCATCATTTGTAGTGCTTGACAACTGGGTCTGGGTCGACTCATGCTCTCCTAGCTTAAGCTTCAACCATGATACGTGAAAGACAGGATGGATTTTAGCGTCTTCTGGTAGCTTCAATCTGTATTCCACGGCCCCAATACGCTCCAAGATATGATATGGTCCATAGAATCGATGAGATAGTTTCATCGATGCTCTAGTGTTGATTGACATGTGCTTGTATGGTTATAGGCAAAGGTAGACTCATACTGAAAATTCCCACTCGCTTCGATGAGTGTCGGCTTGTTGCTTCATGTGGGCTTGGGCGACAGTTAAGTTGTCCTTCAACAGCTGTAGAGGCTTGTCCCTATCAATTAAATTTTGGTCGACGTGATCTACTTTGGCCACACGAATTACATATTTAAGTATTACAGGGGGGTGGCCGGCCATACAATGCCTCATAGGGGGTACATTTGGTTGATGAATGATAGGTTGTGTTATACCACCATTCGGCCCAAGGAAGCCACGTTGTCCACTCTTTTGGCCGATCACTGGTGAAGCAACATAGATAAGTCTCGAGGTATCTGCTCACCACTTCTGTTTGGCAGTCCCTCTGTGGATGATAGGCTATGCTCATCTTGAGTTGGGTGCCCTGTAGTTGAAATAATTCGATCCAAAATTTGCTTGTAAATACCCTGTCACGGTTGCTTACAATTGACCTTGGCATCCCATGCAATTTAACAATATTTTCAACGAAGAGTTGAGCAATACTGGCAACGGTATAAGGGTGTCTCACAGCACAAAAATGGGTGTATTTTGTTAAACGATATATCACCACAAATATCGTACTTTTACCTTGTGATAATGACAACCTTCAATAAAGTCCAGGGAGATGTCAGTCCATGCCGAGTCCGGTATAGGTAATGGCTGCAGCTTTCCCGGACTTGCCACTGTTTCACCCTTTTGCTGTTGGCATATATCACAATTAGATACATAATCACAAATAGATCTTTTCATGTCTCTCCAAAAGAAGTTTTGCTTCACCCTCTTGTATGTGCTCAGAAATCCAGAGTGCCCTGCTGAAGGTAAAGAGGAAGGGGAAGAAGGAACAATTACAAGTCGGCCTTTGTAGCGTAGGTCCTTTGTATCCAATTTCTTTATGATTTCTCGGGTCTCTGGGTCGTTCTTCCATTCTTCCTTAATGCCCTCGAGGAAGTCGGTGGAAGGAAGGAGATGGCTGAAATTTCGGCTTGCTCCGACAGCCGAGATAGAGCATCTGCAACAACATTTTCTTTCCCCCTTCGATAAACAATTTCATAATCAAAACCCAGGAGTTTCGTTACCCATATTTGCTGCTTTGGGGATGATATTTTCTGCTCCAAGAAGTATTTAAGACTTCGGTAGTCAGTCTTAATTTGAAGGTGTCGGCCGATCAGGTAGGGTCTCCACTTCGTGACAGCGTGCACGATTGCAAGCATCTTCTTGTCGTACACGAACATTTTATGGTGGGAGGGAGATAAGGCCTTGCTGGTATAGGCAAGGGGTCGACCATCTTGCATTAGGATAGCTCCAATTCCAACTTCGGATGCATCGACAATCACAAAGGGTCGGTTGAAATCGGGCAACGCTAGGACCGACATCGTCGTCATGGTTGTCTTGAGTTGTTCGAAGGTCATGGAAGCTTTGTCTGACCATTGGAAGGAGTCTTTCTTTAGTAAGGAAGTGAGTGAGGCACTGATTTTGTCGTAATCCTACACAAACTTCCGGTAGTAGCCCATAAGTCCAAGGAAGCTGTGCAGCGATCTTACGTTCATAGGTCTCGGCCATCCTTGCATCGCTTCGATCTTTGTCGGGTCTACTGCCACTCCATCCTTTGATATAATGTGCCATAGGTACTCCGCTTTACGTTGTAAGAAACTATACTTTGATTGTTTAAAAGAAAGGGTATTCCCTCGAAGAATTATTAGAATAATTTGTAAGTGCTGAAAATGTATATCAAGCGTAGGGCTGTAAATGAGGATGTCATAAAAAAAATACTAGCACAAACTTGCATAGAAACCTCCAAAAAATATCATTCATCAAGCTTTGAAAAGTAAAAAGAGCATTCGTGAGTTCGAAAGACATTACCAAAAATTCGTAATGGCCGTTATGTGTGCGGAATGCTATTTTTGGAACATCTTCAGTGCATACCCTTATCTGATGATACCCGGAATGGAGATCCAATTTAATGAAGACTCAGTTCCTTTTAGTTCATCCAAGAGCTTGTCCACTATTGGTATAGGATATTTATCTTTGACGGTGATGGCGTTCAAAGCCCGGTAATCGATGCACATCCGTACGTACCATTCTTCTTGCGCACTAGCAACACCGACGAGGAGTAGGGGCTAAAGCTTGGCCGAATTACTCCGGTGTCGAGTATCTCCTTAACGATATTCTCAATCTCGTCCTTTTGCAAGTGAGGATGACAGTATGATCTTAAGTTTGTTGGTGGTTTGCCCGGAAGTATAGGGATGCAGTGATCATGCTGCCAGGTAGGGGGAAGTCCATGCAGCTCCGTGAAAATATCGGCAAATTCGTCTAGCAATAGGGCAAGCTTAGGATCTGAGATTTGCACGTTCTTCTCCTCTGATGGTTGCTGGATATGCATCAAAAACCCACCATGTGTCTTGTGCCAAACCTTCTCCATTTGCTGCGTCAAAATGGTGGATATATGGCTTCCGCACTTGCCTCATAAGGTGACATGTCTGCCTTTACAATAAAACTTCATGATCAACTTAGAGAAATTCCAGGAGATGTCACATAATGTTGTGAGCCATTCAATTTCGAGCACAACTTCATAGTCGTCGATGGGTAGGAGGAAGAAGTCGGTTACAATCTCTTGGTCTTGTAGGAGCAATTTCACCCGTAAGCACCGGTGGTCGCACTTAAGGATCTAGTCGTCGGCGACCTTTACATCGAACTTGTTGCAACCTTCGATTTGAAGTGCCATATGTGCAACAACCTTGCTATTGAGGAAGTTATTTGTGCTGCTCGTATTTATGAGAATGGTGATGGGTTGCTGTTTGAGAAGTCCTTCAACTTTCATTGTCTGCGGGTTGGAGTAGCCAATCAGCGCGCGTGCACCCTAAAGTCGGTCGATTAGGGCTTTTCCTCCGTGGCTTCATCTTCGGGTTCAGGGCTTTTTTCAGATGATTTAATGTTCTCATCCTCTATTGGTTCTATCACAAGAAGCCGTCCCTTTTTGCAGTAATGTTCGCGTCTCCAAGGTTCGTTGTAGTGCCAACATAATCCTTTAGCCGATCGCTCTCGAAGTTTGTCTTTTGTCAATTTTTTTGGTGTAGGGGCTCGAATGACAGTAAAGGGGGCTGAAGGCTTCGACATTGTTGGTCGGGAAGCGACCCTCGTCCTTCGGGCTTCGTGGTTCAATCGTTCCTCTTGTATTCATGCAAAAGAGATAGCCGCCATAAGAGTGTATGGTTGCCGCCCCTTCACTTCTCGTATCTTCGGCTTTAAGCCGTCAATAAAAGTTCCTAGGAGTTGCTTTTCAAACAAATCACAATTTTGGTTAGATAATTGCTCTTGTATTGTAGTGGTTTGCTGAATCTTTGCCAATTGTCCGTCAT
Organism: Ensete glaucum; assembly: GCA_021527575.1. Classification (NCBI taxonomy): domain Eukaryota; kingdom Viridiplantae; phylum Streptophyta; class Magnoliopsida; order Zingiberales; family Musaceae; genus Ensete; species Ensete glaucum. Next base: position 5,303,359 of record CM038554.1, read on the forward strand.
ATTTTATAGTCGGTCGGTCCAAAGCGATTCAATAATCCCTCCTTGAATTGCCGCCAAGAGGGACCTCTGTGAGTGTGCTCGAACTAATTGAACCATTAAATAGCGTCTCCTTCGAGATGGATGACAACAATCTCCACCATGGCAACGTCGACGGTTCGGTAGAACCGAAAATAGCGCTCCGTGCGCGAGATCCATCCAATTGGGTCTCCTTCCTATCTAGTGAAGTCTACCCTCATGCGTGGATTACATATATCAGTGATGGTGCAACCTCACTATTGAGAATCATCTTTCCGATCTGAGGTTTCTCCTTGCTGCGATTTCTTTGGGCTCGATGGTCAAACCATGCTGAATTCAACGAAGAGGGATCAAATCTTCTCATCTATGCGGTTCTGAAAGGCTTCAAACTTAGCATTAATAGCCTCTTCAAATGTGATGGTATAGGCCTCTAGATCTGTGATGTCGAGGTCTTTCTTCTATTGTCGGGTTAATGGCATGAGAATTTTTTTAGAGAAAAGGTGGCTGGTAAGGTAGGTGGATGGGTAAAGATGAAGGCTATGGTTAGGGCTAGTTTTGAAGGCTGATTGGGATCGGTTTAAGGTGCGGTTTGGTAGGGTTCTTGGGTGGTGATGTAGGGTTTGAAGATGAGAGGAAGAAAGTCCAAAAAAAATCGAAAGAGACAGCAACCAAATCTGATGGAATTCGATAAAGAAAGTGTTGAGTACGTGTTGTCCTACCGAATAGAATTTGCGTCGGAGAAATGATGAATTCTCGACATAAATTTCAGAGGAAAATCTGAGGAAAATATGTAGAAATTTGTCAACAAATCCTCGGTTCAGATGTGGCCAATATCAGCAAATAGGTTCAACAAAATTTTGGCAACATAACAATAGGAAAATAGGTGAAAAGATGGAAGGCAGATTCTTCGTCGTAAAATTTTAGCAACACGTAACGAGGAATTACAACCCAAAAGGTCCGATTTTAGAAAGAATTTTTTCTACAGATCAATCTTAGATGAGAGCTAAGATGATCTATGAAATTGTGTAAAAGTTTCGGTTAAAATAGATGAGCAATAGTTTAGTTTCAAGAAGCAACAGTCGGTTGAAATTTTTTTGCAGCGTTTTCCCTTCGTAACGATGATTACGTTTGCGACTATAGAATTTTGCAACAGAGAAAATATGGGAAAACTTCTTCAACATGTAAGGCAAAGGGATTGCAGTAGTAAATAGGTGTGGGTGATGCAATTATACCAGATCTCCAGTTCAAACGCAGGGGGCAGCAGCAGATTGATTTGATTTGTGGCTAAGGGTGGAAGATGTAGGCGTGTGTTGCAGCAATTATGGGAATTGCTTGGAAGGGTGGAGCAGTAGGAATGATATCAGATGATAGAACTCTAGATTGAGCTCTATAGATTTTGATCTTTGAGGGGAATCAACCATTGGAACACTATAGGGGTTCCTCCCTCCTAGAGTCGGCCAACAAGGCTGAAATAGAATAGACTCTTGCTTGATTGAAAGAGGAGGCTACAAGCTTATATAGGGTTCAAAACCCTAACCTTAGGGGGGTGCTACCTAAGTTAAATTTATTCCTTTGCCCCTCCTATAGCCGCCCTGCCCTAATAGGGATGGGCAGCGGCTAAGATGGTTTGATGGCCGCCTATACTTGCTAGAAACTCTGGCCGACCAGCCTAGTAAAGGGGGTGACGACCAGTAAGCCCTAAGGCCTCAAAATAAACCTTAGCCACACTTCTTTATAAGATAGAGGTGACTAGATGAAGTTTTATTACAAATCTCACAGTTTTTATTAACTACTTCTAGGGTGATTAGGACCAAGGTTTGACTTATCGGTCCGTACCGGTGTATCGACATATTGTCGGTACCGGTACGGGACCCGTATCGGGCGGTATGCACAGTGCGTACCACCCAATATTAAAATATAATATAATATTTTTATAATATAATATTATATAATATAATATTAACATATTAAAAAGAAAGAAAAGGCGACGCGCTTGATCATCTCCTGGGAGATGCTTCCTCGCACGAGAAAAAGCGGTCATGGCGGTCATGGTGACCAGAAGCGATCACACAGTAACAGCAGCAGCGGCGAGGTATTCTTTCTTCCTCTCTTTTTTTTTTTTTCTTGTCCTCTTCTTCTTCCCTTTTTCTTCCTCAATCAACAGTCGACGATCGATTTCTCTCTCAATCGACCGTCGATGGTTGATTTCTTCTTCAATCGGCCGTCAACGATCGAAATCGATCGCCGACGGTCGAAATTGGCCGCTGACGATCGATTTTTGATGGAACCACCCGGTAGCGGACAGTCCGCGTATCAATAACCTGGCGGACCGATATGTACCACCTGTATCGGGCGGTACAAGTCAAAATTAGGATCCAATCCTGCTATGTTGGAGTCTTATCACTGAGTCAAAATTATGATTTTGGGAATGGGAGACTCAGTGGAGTTTCACGAGGATACGGAGGTCCTGATGGTGGTGGTGGAGGTGAAGATGGTGATGCAAGTAGGTCTTATAGGAGAGGGAACGCCTGCCAAACTAGCTGCTTATTATTGGTCGCCATCGTGGTGGATAGATATATGGCGGTAGTGGTGTATACGGGAACGTGGAGGTTGGAGGTGATTCGCAATGATCAGTTGAAAGAAAGAGGGCATGCGTATGAGATGAAACACCGTGGGAAACTACACCTGAGGGAACTATTGCACGGTTAAGATATAACATTCTATTACTAGTCTTATTTATATCTTACATTGACTACATTAAAATATTTTATTTTATTTCTATTATTACTATTGATAAATAGACTTATAAAATATATAATTTTAAAATTAAAATATATTAATTTATTAAATAAAATAATAATTTTTTATATATAATATTTTTATAATTATAACATCTAATCAAAGAAATATACAAACATAACATATTCAAAATGTATACTTATAAAATGTTCATAAGTCATTGTTCATATTTGCACTCACATGAACTTGTGTTTAAAAATAGTATATATAGTAAATAATCACTCAGTGCGTTGGAAGCTTGTCGAGGGTATCGGGAGCTTGCCTTGATGACGCAAGGGAGTTCGCCAGAAGAAGACCGAGACTCGCTGAAAGATTGTCGAGGGTAGTTGAAAGGCTTGACAGGAGTTGGGAAGGTTTTGAAGTGGACTTGTGGGTATTATAATTGAAATTAATTAAGTCGTAGTTAGCATCATGCAGGTTTAACCACGACGGGAGGAGTTACATATCAGACATGGACCCAGGATCAAGCTTAGACATCGGGTCAACGATTGGACAATGCGGTGCGAGCTCGTTGGGAGTTCATTAGGAGATTCGCCGAAGGGATCAGGAAGCTCGCTAGGAACACGCCGAGAGATCGCCGAAGGAAAACCGTGAAACTCGTCGCTGGAGATTCCAAAGGTTGTCTGAATGCGGGAGTGAGGTCATTAAGCTTGGTGGTCATGTTTGATTGTAATCTTCAAGTCGTAGGTTAAGAATGAGTCCGATTTGAGTATGATTTGAAAATCAACTCAAAGAGGTAATCGGGTCCACTATGGGGTTTGATTAAGCTCAGGTTGAGCTCAATTAGTTGACCAAAGAATTGGTCAACATCACGTTCAAGTCGGAATTCGAAAAGTGGAGGGAACCACTTTTGCAGAGATTCCAACGGGTAAACTGCTGGTAAGCGACAGTTATACCACTGTATCCAGGATTTCGAGCGGTTGTCAGTGGCTGAGCCACCCAGCAGTTTTACCACCATACTCAGGATTCCGAGCTGTCAGTGGTTGAGCCCACTTGGGCGGCTGAATTGCTCGTATCTAGGAATCTGCGCACTTTCGGTAGTTGACTCGCCTAAGCCGACGGGTGAATCACTTGTACCCAAATTTTTCAAATACGGTTGGATTTTGGCTTCGATTTTGAAGCCAATTTGGGGCCTATAAATACCCCAAGTTTTCTTATATTCTAAATAACAATTTTGAGGATTATAATTCTGTGATAAAATTGTATGATTTGTAAGAACAAGAAAATGGGAAGGGAGAGAGAGAGCTTAGAGTAGAAAATTCTCAAGTGTCCCTTGTAAGCTCAAAGTGTAAGGGTTTGGTCTTCACCCAAAGAAGATCGGTAGTGGACGCCAGTGTGTCTTAAGAAGGAGGACTCGAGAATGGATGTAGGCCGTTGGTGCCAAACCACTATAAAAATTATGAGTGTTTCCTTGCTTTCATATTTTTGTATTGACGCTTCTGATTTAACCCAATTCTTTGAAATCAAAGTTTTCACGATAAGTTCTTTCCTTTAGACATTGCTTATCTTTCCGGTTTGCTTATTAACCTAGCAACTTTCTTTTAATCACTCACTCGTTTCACTAAGAATGAAAAACTTCGGATTTCCTATCTTGGTTTAATCGAAAAGTTTTCATCTAAACTGAAAATTTACATTTGCACTAATTCACCCCCCTAGTGCCAATTGATCATAACAATTGGTATCAGAGCCTCGATTTTTCTCATTTGATTTAATATCTAAGAGAAATGACTCTTATTGGCTTTCAAGAGGGCTTTTTTATCGTTCGTCCTCCCATATTCAATGGGACGGACTAAACTTATTGGAAAACTCGGGTGAGAGTTGTATTGCTTTCTTTAGACCTTGATTTATGGACTATTGTTGAAAATGGATTTGAAAAGTCTTCTCTTCCACTGAATAATTGGAATGATTTGGAGAAGAAGACTTTCTCTTTAAACGCAAAAGCTATGAATGCCTTATATTGTGCACTTGATAAAAATGAATTTGATTAGGTTTCTTGTTTTGATTCAACTTTCAATATATGACATGCATTATAAATCACACATGAAAGCACAATTAATATAAATGAATCAATTAATGAAATGTCTTACAAAAATAAACTTGAAGAACACCTTCCAAAGATCAGGAAGGAATTTGAACTGAGAACATATAACTCATCGAGTGAAATCTCGAGTGATGAGAATCTTGAACATTTGACAAATGAACTGAAAAAATTAATTAACATGAACCATAAAAATGATTTAAAGATGGACAAAACCTCTTGCTATGAACGCAAGAAGCCGATGAGCTCTAAAGATAAAATGCACACCCAAGAAGTGGAGAACTCGCTCTTATGACCATCAACGATGAGGTTAGTGATTCATTAAATATTTCTTTTTCAGAATTATTAAACATGTTCCATGATTTGTTTAGTGAGTTTAGAAAACTTAGCAAATCTTTTAAGTTGCTTAAAAATGAACATGATTTGTTAGTTGGTAAAGTTGATGAAATATATGAGTTATTAGCATCACATAATCTTAGTTCTAAATATGAAATGCTAAACAATATTAAAGAAGAAAATATCATGCTTAAGATAATGTTTGAAAATTTTGAAATTGAAAATAAATACTTGAATATGATCTTTGCCAATAAGGGTTATTTTAATAGAAGAAATGGCATAGGCTTTGTTGGTAACATTCAACAAAAGTCAACTATTTTTGTTAAAGGACCAACCTTAAATGTGCTACCAAGAATCAAGTGTAATTTTTGTGGAAGATTTGGACATATGACTTACAAATGTTCATTTAAAAATTATAGTCCTCACAAGTTAGTTTGGGTTCCTAAAGGATCCTTAACAATCTTATGCCATTAGAGAAAATGGGAAGAACATATTATGAAAAACCCAAACTCAAGTTTTGAGGCTTAATGATCATTGTTTCTATTATAACAAATCCTTTTATTGAAAATAATTAATTATTATATAATTAATCTTGATGATGCATAGCTAGAGCATGCTAAAATTAGAAACAAGAAAGTATAGTTAACTTAAATAAAAGGATCAAATATTAAATGGGTACCTAAATCAAAACCTCCCTTAATATAAAGTTGTTTCCTAATAAGGTTAAGAGCAATAAAAATATTTTGAAAGTAGATGCTTAAGTCATATCACTTAAGATCTAACACTCCTTCAAGCTTACTAGCCAAGTAGTAATAAAAAAATATTAAAATTAAAATTATTGACAATAAATCTTTTAATGATTCATCATTAATATTGATGATGCATAGTTAGAGTATACAAGTATGGAAATGTATTAGAACTAAAGAACCTTTGTTATTGAAAAAACATATTTATATTGAAACTTACAAAAATGAGATTTTGAGTAAATGCTAAAATAATTGGCTTGTTTAAATGTAATGATTATTGTTAAATGGTTCAAATATTGACAAAGTCTATGGAATGATTGATTTAAATATTACATTGATTGAAATGCTATGATTGAATGATTGTGTTGAATGATAGAATTTTAGTATAGAACAATATAGAAAAGGGAGAGAAAAATCATGCTTTATTATCTAGTATTTTTGTAAATTAAAAATATATTTAATGAGCATAAAATGAGCATAGTAACTCGCTACAATAAGTCTAAAAATCATTGGAATTGAAATAATTCAAAGTTTTTGTTTGAAAATATTTTATTGCAATGATGAAATTTTGTTTTTGACTTTAAATAATATTACATTCTTGAAATAAATTTCAAAAGAAAGATAATTATTCTTGAAAGAATTTTTATCATATTAATCCTTCAATAAGAGATAAAATAATACTATTATTATTGAAACTCTTAAACTACAAAAATGGATTAGAAAACTTTAGCTATTGAAAAACAATCTATGATGCTTTCATCAAACTTTTCGAAAAGCAATTTTTGATGATGATTTTGGATAAGTTTATAAATGATTTTGTTTTAAAATGAGATTGATGAATCTATCCAATGTTATTGATATTTTGATGATTTTATCATAATCTTGACAAGTTGAAAAAATTGTACTTTGAAATTCTTATATAAATTCGTTCAAAGAAAATCATATGAATGAATCATAATTTGTCTCTTCGGATCTATTACTTGAAAATCTTCTTATGAACCATATTCTTGAAAACTTGAAGTTTCATATATATAAATCAGGATCTTCTATTTTTTCTTCCTTGAAATTAACCATGATCTTGATATTTACAATATGATATCTTTATGAATAAAGACTCTTTTTTGATTTCTTAAGATTCTATTTTATCATCTAAGAGAAGATTTATTAAATTAAATAATATCTTTAATATTCATGAATGTCTTTTGATATCCATATCTATCTTGACATGATTTATTTTAAAAACTCATGAATGACATAACTTATCACCAAAATTAATATTTCTTAAATTTGTTATAAGTCGAAAATTATATGAGATTTGTTTTATTATGAACAATTTACTCTTGACTTTATCCTTTAGGGAATTATGTTTAAATCTTTACGATTTTCACTTTTAATAAAAAAGATTTATGATCATAATAATTATAATTAAAAATTTTATTAAAATCATTCTTCTATTTTATTAAAAAGATTTATCTTGGATGAATTAAGATAAACCCATAAGACTCAATGTTATTATTTACAAAAAGGGAGAAAGAAACTTATTAAACGAAATTATGCATTTTGATACTCAAAAATTTGATTTTAGAATTAAATATGCATGTAAAATTCTTGATTAACAATTTAAGTTATTATGTTTTCTTTTGAAATTTTGGATACTTATCATCAAAATATAAATAAAAGGTGATCTACGAAAATACATGATTTGCTATTTATGTTAGAAAATCACACAATTTAAAGGCATGAGTGACTATTAATTCTTCTTGGATTTCTTAGATTTTTGAGCTCACTTTCGAAATCACTCTTGTTAAAATGAACATAAGAAGAGGATTTAAATTTTTGTGATAAGATAGTTTTAAAAGATTATTCTTGTTTCATGAATGTTGATGAATGTTTACAAAGGGAAACATATATAACATAAATTTATATGATACTTGAAATAAGTCTTTGATATTAAATTTTTGATAAATCACTTGATGTGCTACTCTTGATTTAAATGAATTAAATTGCATAGGTAGATATCAATTCTTGGAATTTGAAATTTACATCTAAAAGATTGAGTCCTATTTTTGTGATACAATGTCTCTCACCTCACTCATTTCTTATTTATTATTCAAAGTAAGGGAAGAAAATTCTTTCATAAAAAAATTATCAAATGAGAGCAAAACCTATTTGCTTGCATGATATATTGCTAGCTTGAATATTACAAAAAAAGCAAAAATTTGCTAGCTTGCAATTCTCAAAAGAGAAGAAAGAACTCACTAGCTTTATTTGCTACGTTTTCTTGAAATTTATATAAGATGGATTTGTTGAGCTCATATTCAAAATTTTTAAAATCTTATATTTACAAAATTGAGGTTGAGAGTTAAAAATATTAAATCATGAAAATATATAAATTGATAATCTATATTTCATGATATTAAGCCTTTTGTGATAATGTTTTTGAAAACATTCTTCATGTTTTTATCTTATTGTTTACAAAAACAAAAAAGGAAGAAAATTTGCATGTTGTTACCCCACATATTTATTTACTACCCTTGCTTGAAATTAGATGAGATGTTTTTAAATGCATGAGTAGCTCCTAAATTCTTGAATCTTCTTTAATATCTTGGATCCTTGAGCTTATTTTTGAAATTCATATGTACAAATTGAAAGCTATGTATAATGATATTTTATAACTCCTCTCTTATTTTCTTTCCTTCTTGTTCACAAGAGAAATAAAATTCTTTATGACTCATGTCGTATTTTTACAAAGGGGGAGCAAAAACTTATGTGCCTTAAAATTCTAAGCCCTATATTTCAACTTTTTGTTGATGACATAGGGGGAGAAATATACATTGATGACACATTATATTAATGATATACATTGATATGGATATGGATTGATATATCTTGGATATGGATATGAGTGCACAATTCCTTTTTACTCATCATTTGATATCTTGGATATGTAAATTTGTGTTAAAAATTTACATAGAATTTTGATTGCTTGAATTTAAGAGTGTGTTATTCTCTTAAATTTAAGTGGCATGAATTTAGGGGGAGTTAGGATTAACTCTTGTCATCAATTGATTGTCATCATCAAAAAGGAGGAGATTATTGAATATCAGATTTTGATGATAAAATCAATTGATGACTTATTGATCTAATATGAATTGTTAAAGGTTAATTGATGCAGGATTAACTACGATAGAGAGAATGTAACAATCAGGTTTGGCTAGAGTCAAGTCCATGCATTGAGCCCAATGGGTTCGGACGGTGCGGTTGGGAACTCGCCAGGAGTACGTCGGAAGCTTGCCGAGGGCATTGGGAGCTTGCTTGGATGGCGCAAGGGAGTTCACTAGAAGAAGACCGAGACTCGCTGGAACATTGTCGGGGGTAGCCAAAATGCTTGCCGGGAGTGGGGAAGGTCTTGAAGTGGACTTGTGGTTATTATGATTGAAATTAATTAAGTCATAGTTAGCATCATGTAGGTTTAACCACGATGGGAGAAGGAGTTACAGTTCAAACATGGACCCAGGATCAAGCTTAGGCATCGGGCTAAGGATTGGACGATGCGGTGGGAGTTCACCGGGAGTTCGCTAGGAGATTCGCTAAGGGATCGGGAAGCTCGCTAGGAACACGCCGGGAGATCGTAGGAGGAAGACCGTGAGACTCACCGCTGGAGATTCCGAAGGTTGCCGGAATGCGGGAGTAGGTCATTAAGCTTGATGGTCATGTTGGATTGTAATATTCAAGTCGTAGGTTAAGAGGGAGTCCAATTTGAGTGTGATTTAGAAATCAATTCGAAGAGTCAACCGAGTCCACTATGGGGTTTGATTGAGCTCAGGTTAAGCTCAATTAGTTGACCAAAGAATTGGTCAATATAAGGTTCGAGTCAGAATTTGAAAAGTGGAGGGAACCACTTTTGTGGAGATTTCGGTGGGTAAACCACTGGTAAGCGGTGGTTGTACCATCGTACCTAGGATTCCAGGTGGCTATCAACGGTTGAGCCGCCGAGGCTGGGTGTCTGAACCGCTCGTACACAGGAATCTGGGCACTTTCGATGGTTGACCCGCATGTACCCGGATTTTTTAGATACAGATGGATTTTGGCTCCGGTTTTGAAGCCAATTTGGGGCCTATAAATATCCTAAGTTTTATTACATTCCAAACAATAATTCTGAGGATTATATTATGTGGTAAAATTGTGTGTGATTTGTAAGAAAAAGAAAAGGAGAAGAGAGAGAGAGAGAGAGAGGTTAGATTAGAAAATTCTCAAGTCTCCATTGTAAGCTCAAAGTGTAAGGATCTAGTTTTCACCGAAAGAAGATTGGTAGTAGACGTCGATGTACCTCAAGAAGGAGGACTCGGGAGTGGACGTAGGTCGTTGGCGCCAAACCACTATAAAAATTGTTAGTGTTTTCATTACTTTCATTGCTTACATATTTTTGTATTGATGCTTCAGATTTAACTCAATTTGAAAGTAAAGTTTTCACGATAAATTCTTTACTTCAAACGTTACTTATCTTTTTTGTTTTCTTATTAATTTAGCAACTTTCTTTTAATTAATCACTCGTTTCACTAAGAACGAAAAGCTTCAGATTTTTTATTTTAATTTAATTAAAAAATTTTCATCAAAATTGAAAATTTACGCTTGATCCTAACATCTAGTAGTCTTATCTAGAGTGAGATTACCTCGGTTCATTCTTCTTATGCATGTATTCTACCTATGAATATGAGTTAGGAGGCCGGTTACGCTATGTTATGTCAGTGAAATGCTTTCGAATAAGCAACAGTTCAATACGAGAGAGAAAGAAAGACAGTGTAAAGAACTTGAAAGCTAGGATAGAAAAAGAAAGTCTAAAGTAACATTTGAAAGAAACTAAGCTCATATCGTATGAGAGCAGTAAAGAGTAAGCAGTTTGGTTACCAGGTAGTGGGTGGAAGAATAATTACTTGTTTCTTTCCAGTTTGTTCCGTTGGTTGTTGAACTGGCTTATCTTTTCTGTACTACGTATGATCGACTCTGGGGTATATCTTTCTATACTAAAGAAAGGCTCAGCTAAAGGTCTCTTGTCTCTCTCTTTCTTTCTTTCTGTCTGTCCTCTCCTCAAAAGAAAGAGCTAAAAGGTGGGTAGGGTCTCTTCTCTTAAGGGGAGTTGTTCGGGTGGTAAAAGGTGCGCATCATCAATCAGTATCTCGTATCTTTTGGGTGGGAATTTGATGAGACTATGACGGACGGGGTCATAGTCTCAAAAGAAAGGCGCTAATAGATGATAATTTCCAACAATATCTATTATTAGGCATTGACACCCCAGACTTAGTTAGTACCAAGAACTGCAACTTGCTGCTGAAGCTCTTTGTTTTTGCTCGCTTCATTTCATTATCCAGATGAGGGGGATAAAAAGTGAAACAAACCAACCCCCCTGATGATGATTAGACAGACAAGACCCAACCTTCCTTGTTTATTACCGCCGACCCATTTGGCTCACTTCCTTTTTAAGATACCAATGGTACTTGCATACTTTTTTTAGATTATAGTTAAAAAAAAAAAAAAGTACCTGTACTCTATAGCTAAGCATTTGGAGTTCTTGTACTTGCAATACTTTTTAAGATACCATTTGGCTCACTCGACTTGTTTAAGTCGAAGAATTCAATGAAAAATCTATATAGATTACAGCACCCACCCTACCTACTCCTACCATAGATACCGGTAAATACCCTGCTTCCCCTACCCTACCTTTCCACAAATAACTCCCACCACGAAGCGCTTCTGCCCTTAATTAAACCTTTCTACAGCTAAAGCTTCTTTTATTCTCCAGATCTATAGACCCGATTGCAACTTCCCCTTCGCTTGGAAAAAAAAGTTAAGTGATCCTTCTCTTCTCACGCACCGCTTCTGATACACCATACTGCAGATTAGCTTTCTACCTTGTCGCCAAGAACCCTAGCATGGAGTTCCTCCTCCTGTATCAGATTAGCTTCTGATACACCATACTGCAGATAAGCCTTGTGATTCTCTAACTCCAATTACCTTTTCCATAAGAGCAACTTCTTTAAACTTCAACACGATTGATTTCCTAGCGCCCCCCCCCCCCCCCCCAACAAACGAACACGTATTACTTTCGAACTGGAGCTTCCTCCTTACCTGTAATTGACTCTTACTCGAACCCGGAAGTGCCTGTATCTGATCCTCATCTTTACTCTTTTCTTTTACCAACTTCTACACGATACTCTATTCCTCTACAGACACAGAAGGTGAAACTCATATAGCTGTCTGTATCCGGATCTGAAGCAACATAAGAAAAAAAAAACGCAGAATCATGAGCTAGCCTTGGGTATGATGGATATATAATATATTCTGTAAGTAACCAAGGAAAGGAGGAGATGTGCTTGCTATAAAGCTAAGTATATCAGGAGAGCTAGCACAATAGCTAAGTTAGCTCATTAGTTGACAAAACCCCCCGGAAAAAAGGCTTTTTTTTTCCTATGGTATATTTACTCCTTTATAAGAAACCCATATAAATTCCAATTCTAGTCTTTATCATCTTATTATATTATATGATAAACAAATAGGATGTAACGCCAACTGCATCTTTTTTTTTTTAATGTTAGGCAGAACATATTGGCTTGAGGGTCATCGAGTTTGGGGAGGAGGAAAGTAAAGGATCTGCGGCTTCTGATTAATAGCTAATATCTTCAGCGGGGAAGGTAAAGCAAGTCCTGTTTTAGGCGTCAGTTCAATCTCATTCTGCACTAACTAACTAACAGGAAAAGTAAAGCAAGGCTCTGCGGCTTCTTGCCTGCCTGCCTGCTTGCTTCCAACATAAATAATCTCGTCCGGCTTCATATCAATAAGAATTTGAAATATTTATTTTTATCAAGTAATTGAAGCAGGTTGGAGTAGGGTTGAAAGTTGGCTTGCTCTTTATTCGCAATAAACTTCTAAACAAGCTTAGCGACGTATAATGAATGTTAACAACACCTTCTTTGCTAACAACTCAGCTTAAATTTCAAGCGAAGGTAATCCATTTAATTCCACCACTATCAACGCTTACTTTACCACCAATTTTTTTTCCGTTGCTTTTGGAATTCGTATTCTATGAAAGCTTAACTAACGCACGCAACCTTGCTCTCGGGACAAACTGAGTAAAGCTATTTGAAGTCGAGGCTAAGTGATGGAATATAAAAGGTAAAGGTTTTATAATAGGAACAAATGCTAGTAAATCATCAAATACAGTGGAATTAAATAAAAATCATAATCAAATGAACATCAAGATTTATATGAAAAACCTCTTTAACTCGAAAGGTTAAAAACTAGGGAGACAAGCTTGAGAAAATTCACTATAAAAATAATGAATATATAAATCTCAATATTTCCTACCCAAGTCTAAACAACAACTACAGGAGAATGATAATGATATAAGGATTATATTACTATACACAATATCCAAAATCTCCCCAAGTGATTACAGTAAGAATCTACTACAGATCTGATCTAACCTAAGATGAGAATACTATTTGGATGATTGAGAATAGTCTTTCTCTGTCATTGTCTTCTTCCTTTTCCTTGATCTCTTGTTTTCTGTCATGTACTACCAATTCGCTGCTTCGTTTCTCTCTCCCACGTTCACAACCATCGCTACCCACTTTTCCATAAGAGAAATGAATGTTACGGCTATGGGCTTCACTAAAGCCCATTATAAGCTGAATCTGAGCCATCTGCCTAACAACCTCCTCATTCAGCCCATACGGGGAGGTTGTCCCATGACTCCTCAATGTGAAGCCATGCCAACCAGCCGTCAGCATATTTTTGATCTTTCTTTCGATAAGGTCTTGGTCAACATGTCTGCCCTATTATCATCTGTGTGAATTTTCTGAAACTTTAACTACTTCTCTTCAAGCACATTTCTGATCTAGTGATATCTGACATCTATATACTTCTGACTTGGAATGAAATGTTGGGTTCTTGCACAAATGGATGACACTCTGGCTGTCACAATACACTACATAGTTTTCCTATTTCAACCTTAATTCTTATAAGAATTCTTTCATCCATAACATTTTTTTGCAAACCTCTGTAGCAGCAATATGTTCTGCCTCTATGGTAGAGAGAACAAGATGCCTTTGCAATATAGATTGCCATGACACAGCTCCCCCTATAAAAGTAAGTACAAAACCTGATGTGGACTTCCTTGTGTCAATATCTTTTGCCATATCTGTATCTGTGTAACCTGTCAACATAGGTGGTCCACCTCCAAAGCTTAAACAAACATTAGAACTTCCTTTGAGATATCTAAAAATCCACTTCATTGTTGCCCAGTGCTTTTTGCTTGGATTTACAAGAAATCTGTTAGCAACACCCACTGCATATGCGATGTCTGGCCTCGTACATACCATTGTGTACATTAAACTTCCAACTACTGAAGCATAAGGAACCTTTTACATTTTCGCCTTCTCCTTATCACTTAACGGACTCTGATTTGAGCACAACTTGAAGTAACCTGAAAGAGGAGAACAAACTAGCTTTGCATTGCTCATACTGAACCTGTCCAATACATTCTCAATGTATTTTTCCTGTAACAATTAAATCATTTTGTTTCTTCTATCATGAGAAATCTGCATGCCCAATATTTGCTTTGCTGGTCCCATGTCCTTCATTGCAAAAGACTGACTCAGTTCCTTCTTCAACCTGTCAATTGTAGATAGATATATCTTCCCCAACGATAAGTATGCCATTAACAAAGTAAGATAATAATAAAATCCTCATTAAATCGTTTGATGTATGTACAATGATATGAAGTTATTCTTTTATATTCATTTTCAATCATAAATGAATCAAACTTTTTATACCACTATTTTAGAGCTTGCTTCAGCCCATACAAGCTCTTCCTCAACTTGTAGACAAAATTTTCTTTACCTTGACTTTAAAGCCTTCTGGTTGCTCCATATAAATTTCCTCTAAATCATCATGAAGGAAAGCTGCATTCACATCCAACTATTCAACCTCCAAGTCTAGGTTAGCAGCAATACCAAGAGCAACACGGATAAAAGATATTTTAATAACAGAAGAAAAAATCTCTTCAAAGTCAATACTTTTTCTTTTACCAAAGCCTTTCACAACCAATCTAATTTTGTACTTTGGTTGAGAACAATAAGTCTTCAACCTGGAAACCCATGTGTTCTTTAAGGATTTACTTCCATTTGGTAATTGCACCAAATCATATGCGTGATTCTTCTGTAGAGAATTCATTTCTTCCTACATAGTAAAAAATCACTTCTTTTTCTGCTCACTTTCAACTGCTTCCTGATAACTTTCTGATTCACCTGCATCAGTAAGCATCACATACTCATATGTAGAGTATCTTCTAGAAAGTTGACGTGGTCTAGAAGATCTTCTCAACTAAGGTTCTGTGGGAACTTTATCCCTTTTCTTCTTCCTGCTCAACATGTCTTGTAGGTAGATCAATATCAAGCTCTACACCATCTTCCTTTACTCCCCCATCACCCCGATGTACTGGAGGAATAACTGGGTCATAGTCTACTAATCCTTATGCAGAAGTCATGACTTGTGCCTCTTTCTTCAAATTCTCAAGGGTTTGATCCTTAAAGAATACAACATCTCTGCTTTTGAACACTTTTTGCTTTTTTGAATCCCAAAATCTGTAACCAAACTGATCATGTGAGTAGCCGAGAAAAATACACTCTTTTATCTTACCATCTAGCTTGGACTTCTCCTTATATGGAATATATGTAAATGCACGACAACTAAACACTCTTAAATACCTATAGGAGACATCTTTCCCTGACCATACATGCTCTGCAACATCACCATCTAAAGTCGTACAAATGACAAGTTGATCACATCAACTATAGTCCTCGAGGCCTCGTCTCAAAACCTTTTGGGTAGATTTGCATGTGAAAGCATACATTTAATCTTTTCCATGATGGTGCAGTTCATCCTCTCTGTAATTGTATTATGTTGAGGCATGCTAGGAACTGTCAACTCATGCTGGATGTCATGTGACCTGCTATAATCATTAAATAATCACGTGTACTCACCACCTTTATCTGATCTTATATATTTCAATTGCTTTTTTGTCTCCCTTTTAATTATGGTATGAAACTCCTTGAACACATTAATAACCTGATCTTTGGTTTTCATAGCATAGGCACAAATTTTTTTGAAAAAATAATCTATAAAAGTGGTAAAATAAAGTGTACCATTGATACTAGGAAAATTAATAGATCCACCATGAGTTTTTGTCCTTAAATGACCACATATATGCTAGTTACAGGTGCCCTGCAAGCCAATCACGCGAGTGATGACACGTGTGACACACTATGTAATCTTTTTGCTTATGATTAATATTAGCATATTTTCGCATTATATTATATGTAGCATATATATTGTGACGTCTTTGGTTCTGTGCAATGGGAATCGGATCGTGATGAGATCACGATAATGAGATCGATTCATCTTTAAATACATATCCTACATAATCCCGATCATAGGTTACTCGAGAGGGACATCGAGATAACAGGAATGACCGGTGTACTATATACCCATCCATATGATGAAGGCGGCTGGTCTCATAGCCACTTATGTGGAGACACTAAGGATATAATACATGTGCTCATTGGAGAATGAGTTCACTGATTGATCCGCTTATGGAATGTTGTATGGTTAATGATACCTAATGTCAGACAACGATTCTATAGTCCTAGTTGTGTATTTGGTCCTTGGACTTGAGACACCAAGGATGCCTTGTATGAGTGTTCTTTTCTTTGACGCCAAACTTACAGATTTGGAAAGCTCCAGATCTTGTACAACTGGTTATCGGGATTGGTAGCCAACCTTACGAAGGCAATTGAGTATCAATAGAGGATCATCTACTCTCAGTATCACGAGAGGAATATCTCATATGTGCTTGCTTAGACAAATCCCTGGCCAGGGTCATTTGGATTGAGAGAGAATGAGTTCTCCTTTAGAATCTGATTAGAGCAAGACAAACTGATTCAGTACATGACCTGACAGTACCATATCTAATATATGGTCTCTGGGATATTAGTTGGATGAGGGATTATAGATACATGGTAACTATGGATAGACAGGTCTGATGGATTCGGTCCCCCTATACCGTTTGGGGACTATGGTGTAGTGGCCTAGTACATCCATAGTCGATGAGTCAAGTGAATTATTATGGAGATAATAATTTACTATATTAGAAGGAGTTCTGATAGGAGTAACTCACAACCAGCTCGGTATCGGGCCTAGAGGGTCCCACATATATGGTGGATGCTTCAGCAAATAGAGGATTAGATGGAGATCCAATTAGCCCCTATTCTCATTAGATGAGACCCTATGCTGATGGGCTCCTTGATTAAGGTCCAATTAGAGGCCTAAAAAGATTATTAGATAGAGATCCAATAATGCAAGGTTAGTGGGTAATTTGATGGAGATCCAATACCCACTAAGGCAGGAGCCATATGGTTTTTTGGTTGCTCTCTATAAATAGGAGGGGAGACTCTTGGTTGATAGACTGCAACTTAAGCCACGACCTCCTATTCTCCTCCCTCCTTCTGAGCAAGAGTTGATCAGATTGGAGGAGTTTCGCTGCAGAGATCCATCGTATGGATACCGCTAGAGAGGAGGACGCTTAACCTCCTTCATCTTCTCTACCCGGATCTGGAATACAGGGATATATGATCTCTCTAGGTAAAATCAATCTCTCACACATCGTGGTTTTTTCGATTTTTACATTTTTCTCGCGACCCCAATTTTTTGCACGACGATTTGATCTGCATAGAAAATCGATTTTTGTTTTGATTTCTGATGTGCATGTGATGCTGTAGGTTTCCCAACAGTAGTATCAGAGCCAGGTTTTCATATGAAAGATTGGTTTTAAACTGCATGTGATGAGATTATATCGCGTAGAATCGTTCTACGCGTTCTTGCTGTGTTTCACAACGAAAGAAGCCCTTGCAAGGTATGGCCAAGAGGGCAGACCACCGCAGGGTGGAGCCAGCCCCTGCAAGGGTGGTTGCGCCAAGAACCCCGCAAAGGCGCGCACGTGGCAGTCCCTGGGTGGCTAGGCAGGGCAAGAACCCCACGCACGCCGGCACCGCTACGCCGGTTGCAAGGGCTCATCGCCGTCGGCGACCATGGCCACGCCGCAAGGCGCTACCGCAAGGGCAAGCACGCGCACCGCAAGGCGATCTAAGAGCTACCCACCATGAGGGCCGGGCAAGAAGCCGGCTACGCCCATGCCTTTGGCGCCGCACTAAGGCACACACGAGATGGGGGCAAAGAGAGGGCTAGGGCATCCTTTTAAAAAAAAGGACGATCCTGCATCTCTAATTTTTAAAAATTTCGAGGAATGTCCTCATATGCAGAATTTCAAAAATGCCCTCAATAATTCGAAAATTTTGAGGACTATCCTCTCATCCAGAATTATAAAAATGCCTTTAACAATTCTGAAAATTTCGAGCATGTTTTGATTTTCAGAAAAATAATTAATTAAATAATTTAATTATTATTATATATATATCTAGTAATCCTACATATGATGTGATGTACATGTGATATATGATGTGGATTGATGATCATGTGCCATGTGTTGTGATGTGTGTAATTATGATTATTATTATTATTGGGGCCTGTGTGCCTCTATTTTTCTCATTTTTTCTCGGGCTTACGTGCTTGTGATTATTTGTAATTACATGGAGAGACGCGTTGGGAGCATGGAGATGATAGCGGGACCCACGATGCCGTGGTGGGAGATTACGATGCATGACGATGCGACGATCCGACGGAACCGATGATGACGAGATCAACAATCATAGGGCATGGAGATGCGCCGATGCACACATAGATCCTATTGTGAGTGATTAGGCCCATTGGCTCGGGCTTAATCATATTAGGTGACGGCTCATGATCGTCCGATGTGGTTTGCATATGTGATGTGTTATACACATACTATATATATATATTATATTTGTATACGATGTAGATATATATATATATTAAATATGTATGTGTGTGACATGACATATTAGGAGACCGATACAAAAACCCCTCCTATGATAATATTAAGTCGGTAAGTGTGAGGTAATAAGATTAACCCATATGACCTTCCATCGTTATAGGAAGAAATTAAATCACGACATAGTTTGAGTTGGTCGAGTCTCTCAAGGCTCACCTATCTACGTGATCGAGTTCTTGTCTACGACATAGAGATTTCACCGGTGACCTGAGGACATGGTATGCTTGGTCGAGTCCCTCGAGGGCATATCATTAAATCAGACTCATCTTGTAACGATGGTGATGACTTAACTGAATATCATGGTTGGTCGAGTTTTTTGAGACCACGATGATTCGGAGACTGAACGTGACAGGAATCACAAGGAGTTGTGATTGGCAAGAGTTGCCTACCTTTTAGGCTTAGTGTAATTGGTCGAGTCCCTCGAGGTTGTACTAAGATGCCAATTGGATCATGATTCCCACTAGGAGTCTGCCGGAGACTTCCGTCTCGTGTTGAAGGTATCGCATGATTCGTTAATAAAATAGTGGGAGTACATTAAGATAGAAGTTAATATCTTAATTAGTATTTTCTACAAAATCTATATGTTTTTTATTTGCGCTATATCTTGTTTGTTGTTTACAAAACCCCTATATGACATACTTAATGCCAACCGCCTCATTGGTCTAAAAGCTCCGCATTTTGAGAATTGTTCTCACGGAAGATAAAATCATATATGTCCTTGACATGATTGTGCCCACGCTGGAGGAAAGGATAAGCGAGGATGAGATCGCTCGTTTTATGAAGTATATAGATAATCCTAGAGGATAACATGTGTATTGATCTTATACTTCAGACCCTATCGGATTTTTTTTTACAGTTCATTATTAACTTTAATATGAACAAGTTTGAGGTGACTCTCCCTAAGCTCATCAATATGTTGAGGGTAGTTGAGAGCGCCGTCAAGAAGGAGAAGCCAGTTCTCTATATTTGTGAGACCAAAAAGAAAAGGAAGGCCAACAAGATCCTTAAGAATAGCAAGGGCAAAGAAAGACTAGGTAATGCAAAGGTTGTCAAGAAATACCCGACAAAGAACAAAGGACAATGCTTCCATTGTGGCCAAGACGGACATTGGAAGAGGAATTGTAAGGACTACCTTGTAGATAAGGCGAAACAGAAGCTTAGAGAAGCTTCAGGTATATTCATGATCAGTCTCTACTTGTCAGATTTTTATGATAACACATGGGTATTGGATACCAGGAGTGCTTATCATACCTGCAATTCGTTGCAAGTTCTGGCAAGACATAGGAGATTGGCTAGAGGTGAAATGGACCTAAAGATGGGGAATGGAGCAAGAGTTGCTGCAGTTGCTATTGGGGAGGTCACCCTACATCTACCTACTGGAGCTATTATTGCATTAGATACATACTATTTTGTTCCTTCTATTATTAAAAATATTATTTATATCTCTTGTTTAACAATTAGTGGATATAAATTAGTTTTTGAGAACAATAGTTGTTCAATAATTATGGATGATAAGATCATCACTTGAGGGACCCTAATAAATGGCTTATATGTGTTAGACACTTCTCCACATATCATAAATATAAATATGTCTAAGAGGAAAAGAGATGAGATGAATAATGCATACCTATAGCATTGTAGGCTATGTCATATACATGAGGGAATGATTCAAAAGTTGCTGAAAGATGGATACTTAGATACATTTAACTATGAGACATATGTAACTTGTGAACCTTGCCTTCATGGGAAAATGACTAACTCTCCTTTTAGTGGAACTGGAGAGAGAGCCTCCTGAAAGATATGTGGGACATATTAGTGGAGATGACTCTCAGGATGTTGATCCTCAGACCTACGAGGAGGCTATTAGGAGTATAGACTCCGGGAAGTGACAAGAAGTCATGAATTCTAAGATGGATTTCATTTACTCTAATAAGGTTTGGAACCTTGTAGATGCACCTGAGGGTATTGTACTCATCGGCTGCAAATGGATCTTTAAGAAGAAGATCAGAGTAGATGGAAAGATAGAGACCTAAAAAGCACACTATGACGAAACCTTTTCACCTGTAGCCATGCTTAAATCCATTAGAATTATTTTGGTCATTGCAACACACTATGACTATGAGATCTGGCAGATGGATGTCAAAACAACATTCCTCAATGGTAACCTTGAGGAAGAGGTATATATGATACAATCAAAGAGATTTGTATCCAAAGAGAGTCCAGATAAGGTGTGCAGGTTGCTTAGATCCATTTATGGATTGAAGCAAGCTTCCCGAAGTTAGAACACAAGATTTGATAAGGTGATCAGATCTTATGACTTCGTTAAAAACGAAGATGAGCCTTGTGTCTATAGGAAGGTAAGTGGAAGCGCTATCACCTTCTTGGTGCTATATGTGGATGACATCTTAATCATTGAGAATGATGTAGGAATGCTCTATATAGTAAAGACTTGGCTATCTAGAAACTTCTCCATGAAAGACTTAGGGGAAGCATCCTATATTTTGGAGATCCGAATCTATAGAGATATATCCAAATGGATGCTTGGCTTGTCCCAATCTATGTACATAGACTCCATTGTCAAAAGGTTTGACATGAAAAATTTCAAGAGATGTCTCATACCAATAAGACATAGAATATCACTTTCTAGGAGTATGTCCCCAGAGACTCCCGCAGAAAGGGCAAACATGGATAAGATACCTTATGCCTCAGTGATATTATCTATCATGTATGCGATGCTATGTACTAGGCCTGATATAACATATGCTCTGAGTGTCACGAGCAGGTATTAGGCAGATCTAGGTTTAGAACACTGGAAGACAGTAAAGTGTATCTTTAATTACTTGAGAAGGACTAAGGATCTTTTACTAGTATATGAAGGAGGTAGCCTTTAGGTCAAGGACTACACAGACTCAAGTTTTTAGTCCGACATTGATGATAACAAGTCAAATTCAGGGTATGTTCTCACCTTGAATGGAGGAGTAGTAAGCTGAAAGAGTTTTAAGCAAGATACTACTACTGACTCGACCAAAGAGACGTAATACATTGCTGCAATAGAAGCAGCAGAGAAAGGGGTGTGGATGAAGAAGTTCATCAAGGATTTGGGAGTAATACCAAGCAGCGTGGAGCTGACTCCCATATTTGTGATAGCGACAGGGTGATAACTCTAGCAAGGGAACTCAAGTCTCATCAGAATTATTTTGAAGAGGTTCCATATGATTAGAGCGATCATAACCCATAAAGATATATCAGTGAAAAGAGTTCCATCCAAAGATAACATTGCAGATCCATTGACGAAGCCGCTGGTTCAGATTGTATTTGAGCGTCACAGAGGTCTGATGGGGATCAGACACATAGGTGATTGGCTTTAGGTCAAGTAGGAGATTGCTAGTTACAGGTGCCCTATAAGTCAATCACGCGAGTGATGGCACGTGTGACACGCTGTCTAATCTTTTTGCTTATGATTAATATTGACATATCATCACATTATATTATATGTAGCATATATATTATGATGTCCTTGGTTTTGTGCAATAAGACTTGGATCATGATGAGATCACGATAATGAGATCGATTCACCTTTAAACACAAATCCTAAATAATCCCGGTCAAAGGTTACTCGAGAGGGACATCGAGATAATCGGACAGACCAGTGTACTATATACCTGTCCATATGATGGAGGCAGTTGGTCTCATAGCCACTTATGTGGAGACACTAAAGATATAGTACAAGTGCTCATTGGAGAATGAGTTCACTGATTGATTTGCTTATGAAATGTTGTATGATTAATGATACCTAATGTCAGACAACGATTTTATAGTCCTAATTGTGTATCTGGTCCTTGGATTTGAGACACCAAGGATGTCTTGTATGAGTACTCCTTTCTTTGACGCCAGACTTACAGGTTTGGAAAGCTTCAGATATGGTACAACTGGTTATCGGGATTACGATGCCTTGTATGAGTACTCCTTTCTTTGACGCCAGACTTACAGGTTTGGAAAGCTTCAGATATGGTACAACTGGTTATCGGGATTAATAGTCAACCTTACGAAGGCAATTGAGTGTCAATAAAGGATCATTCACTCTCAATATCATGAGAGAAATATCTCATATGTGCTTGTTTAGACAAATTCCTGGCCAGGGTCATTTGGATTGAGAGAGGAGTTCTCTAGTAGAATCCGATTAGAGCAAGACAAACTAATTCCGTATGTGACCTGACAGTACCATATCCAATATATGGTCTCTGGGATATTAGTTGAATTAGGGATTATAGATACATGATAATTGTGGACAAACAAGTTCGATGGATTCGATCCCCTTGTACCTTCTGGGGACTATGACATAGTGACCTAGTTCATCCATAGTCGATGAGTCGAGTGAATTATTATGGAGATAATAATTCACTATATTAGAAAGAGTTCTGATGAGAGCAACTCACGGCCACCTCAGTATCGGGCCTAGAGGGTCACACATATATGATGGATGCTTTAGAGAATAGAGGATTTAATGAAGATCTAATCAGCCCCTATTCTCATTAGATTAGACCCTATGCTGATGGGCTCCTTGATTAAGGCCCAGTTAGAGGCCTAAGGAGATTATTTGATAGAGATCCAATACCCACTAAGGCAGGAGCCCTAAGATTTTTTTGTGGCTCTCTATAAATAGGAGGGGAGACTCTTGGTTGATAGGTTGCAACTTTGCCACCACCTCCTATTCTCCTCGCTCCCTCTGAGTAAGAGTTGCAAGATTAAATTGGAGGAGTTTCGCTGCAGAGATCCATCGTGTGGATACCGCTAGAGAGGAGGACGCTTGACCTCCTTTATCTTCTCTATCCAGATCTGGAATGCAGGGATGATCTCCCTAGGTAAAATCAATCTCTCACACATCGTGATTTTTTCAATTTTTACGTTTTTCTCGTGACCCCAATCTTTTGCACGACGATTTGATCTACGTGGGAAACCAGTTTTTGTTTTGTTTTTTGCTGCACATGTGATGCACCCGCTGTAGGTTTCCCAACAATATATCTATATAAACACGATCCAAGACATGCATTTTTATAAACAAAACAGGACTAACAAAGGAAACTCTATGTTGTTTGCTAGCCAAACAATCAATACAAGGGTTCAAATATGTACCTCTCAGGTCTGGCAATACCTCTCTCTTGGAAAGAACTTGCAGTCCCTTCTCACTCATGTATCTCAGTCGTTGCTAGTTATAGATGTCCTACAAGTTAATCACGTGGGTGATGGTACCTGTAATACGCTGTAGTAATCTCTTTGCTTATTATTGACATATATATATATATATATATTGTGATGTCCCTGGTTCTGTGCAATAGGAATTAGATCATGATGAGATCATGATAATGAGATCGATTCACCTTTAAACATAGATTTTAAATTATCCTGGTCGTAGGTTACTCGAGAAGGACATCGAGATAACCATATAGACCAGTGTGTTGTATACTCGTCCATATGATAAAGACGACTAGTCTCATAATCACTTGTGTGGAGACACTAGAGATACAGTATAGGTGCTCATTGGAGAATGAGTTCACTGATTGAGAATGTTGTATGGATAATGATATTTAATGTCAAACAGTAATTCCGTAATCCCAGTTATGTACCTGATCCTTAAATTTGAGACACTAAAGATTTCTTGTATGAGTACTCCTTTCTTTGATGTCAGTCTTATAGGTTTGGAAAGGATCTAGATATAATACAACTAGTTATCGAGATTGGTAGTCAACCATATGAAGGTAATTGTGTGTCAACAAAGGATCATCCACTCTTCGATATCATGAGAGGAATATCTCATGTGCTCGCTTAGGCAAAAATCCCTGGCCAGGGTCGTTCAGATTGAGAGAGGAGTTTTTGGGAGAATCCGATTAGAGCGATACATAGAAGGATTTCGTATAGATATAGTATCCATACCCAATATGCAGTTTCTGGGATATTAGTTGGATGAATGAAGGACTATAGGTACATGATAACTGTGGATGGAAAATGTCCGATGATTTTGATCCCTCTGTACCGTTTGGGGACTATGGTGTAGTGGCCTAGCACGATCATAGTCGATGAGTCGAATGAATCATTATGGAGATAATAATTCACTATATCTATAATAATTCACTAGATCAAAAGAAGTTACGATGGTTATGACTCACAGCTAGCTCGGTATCGGGCATAGAAGGGTCACACATATATAGTAGATGTTGCAACAAGTAGAGGTGCGAATATGAGATATTCGCAGGGATCTCGATGCAGATAAAGATTGAATGAACTCTAATCTGGATAAGATCCAGTGTGAATGACATATAGAATATTCCAAGGATATATCATCTGGATACGATCGAAGAATATTCTAAAAATATGTCACAAACATGAATATTTCAAAGAATATACTATGAATATACTATATGGATAAATATTCAATGACATCAAGAATATGTCATTTGGATAAATATCCAAATGTGAACGACATCAGATCGACATTAGGAATATGTTTTTTACCTCTATAAATATGGGGCACCCTGTGTTCATAGGCTAGAACATCAGAGATTCAGCTTCCTATTTCTCCTCAGTGCTTTCTCCTCCTCCTTACTGAGAGTATCGACAGGTTGATCCCGCTATTGAGATGTTGTCGCTGCGGTTGCTGTGTAGATATCGCTAGAGAGGATCACGCGAGTGTTCCATTGACATCTTCGTCAAATCTAGAAGTTTCAGAGATATAATCTCTTCAGATAACACATTAATTTGTTCTATATATTTTTTTAAAATTTTATGAAATTTTTGTATATCAATCATCGCACAATGACAAAATGATCAACTTCTGGAATATGAGATTTTTATTTGCTTCCACTGAGCATGTAATGTCGATTCTTGAATTCCCGATAGTGATATCAGAGCAAGATTCATTGTGCGATGATTGACTTTGTAAACTGCATACGACGTATTCGTTTATGTGAAATTTGTTTTCCACAGTTTTTACTGTATTTCGATATAATTTTTCGACCCCAAAGCATCTTATTCTCACTGGTTGAACGGTGTTTTAGAGGGATTTTTCGATGTCAAAAGTGTAGATGCGAAAGACGTAACAACTGTTGTTGCACGGTGGATCGGTCGGAAGTTGACGCAAAAAGGTCTCAGTTGTGGAAATTCCACTCGCGGGCAAGAGCTGCGGTGAAATCGTTAATTCGTAAAGATTGTTTTGCAGTGAAACGAGCAGCAATCGTTGCTGTCAGCCTGATCGACTGAAAAATTGCTGTTTGCGATAGCCGGTTGCAGAAAATAGACGCGCGCAAGAGTTGCGGCAACGCGATTTATCCGCAAAACGCTGCAAAAGCAACGTAAAGGCACTCTGCACGAAAAACCGCGCTGCAGGTGCAGTTCCGGATATTGCAGCTAGTCTGCAGGCAGCTTGAAAGCTGGCCTGAACTGGCTGCGGGGCAATCAGCCGGCGGTCGGCCGGCCAGCAGCCAACATGTGGGCGGCCAGGCGGGGGCCGGCCTGCCCACTGCCCTGCGCAGACAGTGATCGCGGCCTGCGCAAGACGGCCACACCGCCTTTGGGGAAGGCGGTGGTCTGTGAGAGGCGGTGGCCGCCGGTCAAAGGCGATGGCTGCCTCCGGGAGAGGCGGTGGGTGCACCCCCTCACGCGGCAAATGCTGCGACGCCACGCGGCGGCACCGCGACGTCACGCGCTACGTGGCGCCTGAGTGACACGCGGCAAACCGCGAGCCACGTCAATGGACAGCTAACCGGAAAAGAACAATAAGGATTTTAGAAAAATGACGACTTTGCCCCTGGCATTTCGAAATTCCCGTCATGTCCTTTGACCAAATTACGAAAATACCCCTTATATTTCAAAAATTCCCATTGAATTGTTTAATTAATTATTATTATTCATTTAATAATTTTATATAAGTTTGCAAACACATGTGAGAACAAAAATAAATCTACTCCTATGTAATATTAAGTCGGTAAGCGTGAGACAATAAGATTGACGCACGTGGCCTTCCATCGTTATAAGAAGAAATCGAGTCATGACGAAGGTTGAGTTTGTCGAGTCCCTCAAGGCTCACATATCCTTGTGATTTAAGATCTTATCTACAACATGAGATGTCATTGATGATCTGATAACATTGTATTGTTTGGTCGAGTCCCTTGAAAGCATATCATCGAGTCAGACTCATTTTGTAACGATGGTGCTGACTTAACTGGATGTTATGGTTGATCGAGTCCCTCGAGACCATGATAGTTTGGAGGCCAAAAAGGACGGGAGTCACAAGGAGTTGTGATCGACAATAGTTGCATATTTTTTGGGCTTAGTATGATTGGTCGAGTCCCTCGAGGTCATACTATGATGCTAATTGGATCCTGATCCTCACTAGAAGTCTGTCAAGGACTTCCATTTCACGTGTTGAGGGTGTCACGTGATTCGATAAAAATAGTGTGAGCATATCAAGATAAAAGTTTATATCTTGATTATTTTCTTTTTGTAAAGTCTATGTTATTTATTTATGCTACATCTCCTATTTGTTAGAAACATGTCGCATACATACTTTCTATGTGGCATACTTGATGCCAATCGCCTTAGTGGTTCAAATTTTGCTAATTGACTCCGCAATTTGAGAATAGTTCTCATGGTGAAGAAAATCGCATGTCCTAGAGGGTAAGACAAAAGTTGTCAAAAGAGACCCAATGAAGGACAAAGGACAATGCTTCCACTGCGGGAAAAACAAGCATTGTAAGAGAAACTGCAAAGAGTCTCTTGCAAAAAAAGCGGAACATAAGCTTAGAGAAGCTTCAGGTACATTCATGATAAGTCTCCATATGTCATCTTTTTGTGATAACACATAGGTATTAGATACCGAGAGTGCTTATCACATCTGCAAATCGTTGTATCTTCTGACAAAACCTAGGAGATTGGCTAAAGGTGAGATGGATCTTAAGATGGGCAACGGGGCAAGAGTTGCCATTGTGGTCATTGGCGATGTCATTTTACATCTACTTGGTGGAGCTACTATTGCATTAGATACATGTTATTATGTCCCTACTATTATAAGAAATGTTATATCCATTTCATGTTGAACATTAAATGGATATAAACTGATTTTTTAGAATAATAGTTGTTCACTTATAAAGGATGATATGATCATCCTAGGGACATTGCATAATGGTTTGTTTACGGTAGATACTACTCCACATATCATAAATGTAAACATGTCTAAGAGGAAAAGAGATGAAGTGAACACAACATACCTATGGCATTGTAGGCTAGGTCATGAGGGAATAATTCAAAAGTTGCTTAAAGATGTATACTTGGATCTATTTGACTATGAGCCATATGCAACTTGCGAGCCTTGCCTTCAAGGAAAGATGACCAACTTTCCTTTTAGTGGAATTAGAGAGAGAGAGCTACAATGTTACTGGAACTCGTACATAATGATGTATGTGGTCTTATGTCAATTCAGGCCATGGGTGAATACTCCTACTTCATTACATTCACTAATGATTTCTCAAGATATGGATATGTGTACTTAATGAAGTATAAACCCGAGACCTTTGAAAAATTCAGAGAATATAATAATGAAGTAGAAAATCAAATTGGAAATAGTATTAAGACTCTTTGATCAGATCAATGAGGAGAACACTTAGTACAGAGTTCACCCAATTCCTCAAGGACAATGAGATATTATCTCAGTGGACACCTCCTTATACACCCCAACTTAATGATGTATCAGAAAGGAGGAATCACACGCTATTAGACATGGTGCGATCCATGATGAGTTTCATCGACTTACCCATTTCATTCTGGGGATATGCCATATATACCGCAGCTTACCTTCTGAACAGAGTTCCATCTAAATCTGTAGTGTCTACATCATATGGGATATGGAAAGGGAAGAAGCTCGATCTTAATATAGTTAAAATTTGGGGACACCCTGCCCACGTTAAAAGACACAATCCCGATAAGTTGGAATCAAGGACAGAATGGTGTAAATTCGTAAGCTACCCTAAGGAGACTTATGGGTATTACCTTTATCATCATAAAGACCAAAAGGTCTTTGTTGCCAAGAGGGCAGTGTTCCTTGAGAAGGAATATATACTTGGCATGGATAGTAGGATGATGATAGAGTTAAGCGAGGTAAGAGAACCTAGCTCAAGCACCATTCTAGAGACTGGATCTGTCCAGGCACCTGACACACAAGTTCCAACTTTACGTAGGTCTAGTAGAGTGTCATATCCTCTTGAAAGATATGTGAGACATATCAACAAAGTGGACACTCATGATGTTGATCCTCATACCTATAAGGAGGCTCTTACGAGCATAGACTCCGAGAAGTGGCAAGAAGCTATCAACAAGGTTTGGAACTTTGTTGATGCACCTGAGGGTATTGTACCCATAGGTTACAAATAGATCTTCAAGAAGAAGATCAGAATAGATGGAAAGGTGGAGACCTATAAAGCAAGGCTAGTGGCAAAAGGATATCGTCAAAGGTAAGGTGTTGACTATGACGAAACCTTCTCGCCTGTAGCCATGCTAAAATCTATTAGAATTCTTTTAGCTATTACAGCATACTATGATTATGAAATCTGGCAGATGGACGTGAAAACTGTATTCCTCAATGGTAACCTCACAGAGGAAGTGTATATGACACAACCTGAGGGATTCATGTCCAAAGAAAGTCCAGACAAAATATGTAAATTGCTTAAGACCATTTATGGATTAAAGTAGGCTTCCCGAAATTGGAACTTAAGATTTGATGAGGCAATCAGATCTTGTGACTTCATTAAGAATAAAGATGATCCATATGTGTACAGGAAGATATGTGGGAGTGATATTACCTTTTTGATATTATATGTGGATGACATCCTAATTATTGGGAATGATGTAGGAATGCTTTTCACAGTTAAGGCTTGTCTATCTCGACACATCTATATGAAGGACTTAGGGGAAGCATCCTATATATTGGGGATATGGATCTATAGAGATAGATCCAATATGATGAATGACTTGTCTCAATCCAGGTACATAAATTTTATTGTCAAAAGGTTTGGCATAAAAAATTTCAAAAGAAGTCTCACACCGATGAGACATGGAATATCACTCTCTAGGAGTATATCCCCAAAGACTCCTGAAGAAAGGGCAAACATGAATATGATACCTTATGCTTCAACCATAGGTTTTATTATGTATGTCATGCTGTGTACCAGGCCTAAAAGAGCACATGCTCTGAGTGTCACGAGCATGTATCAGACAGATCCAAGCTTGGAGCATTGAAAAGCAGTAAAATGTATCCTTAAGTACTTGAGAAGGACTAAAAATCTTTTACTAGTATATAAAAGAGGTAGCCTCCAGGTTGAAGGCTACACATACTCGAGTTTCCAGTCTGATGTTGATGATAGCAAGTCTAATTCAGGGTATGTGTTTACCTTGAATGGAGTAACAGTAAGCTAGAAGAGTTCTAAGCAAGATACTACTACTAACTCAACCATTGAGGCATAATATATTATTGTAGCAGAAGCTGCAAAAGAAAGAGTTTGGATGAAGAAGTTCATCACAGATCTGGGAGTTGTTTCGAGTAGCGTAGAACTGATCCCTATATATTGCGACAATAATGGGGCGATCGCTCATTGGAGAATGAGTTCACTGATTGATCTGCTTATGGAATGGTTAATGATACCTAATGTCAGACAGCGATTTCATAGTCTCAGTTGTGTATTTGGTCCTTAGACTTGAGACACCAAGAATGCCTTGTATGAGTACTCCTTTCTTTGACGCCAAATTTACAAGTTTGGAAAGTTCTAGATCTGGTACAGCTGGTTATCAGGATTGGTAGCCAACCTTATGAAGGCAATTGAGTGTCAATAAAGGATCATCCACTCTTGGTATCATGAGAGGAATATCTCATATATGCTTGCTCAGACAAATCCTTGCCTAGGGTCATTCGGATTGAGAGAAAAAGAGTTCTCCGGGAGAATCTGATTAGAGCGAGACTATGACGGATTCCGTATGTGACATGACATTACCATATCCAATATACGATCTTTGAGATATTAGTTAGATGAGGGATTATAGATACACGGTAACTGTGGACAGATAGGTCTGATGGATTTGATTCCCTCTGTATCGTTTGTGGACTATGACGTAGTGGCATAGTGGCGTAGTACGTCCATAGTCGATGAGTCGAGTGAATTATTATGGGGATAATAATTCACTATATCAGAAGGAGTTCTGATGGGAATGACTCACGGCCAACTCGGTATCGGGCCTAGAGGGTCACACACATGGTGGATGCTTCAGCGAATAGAGGATTGGACGGAGATCCAATTAGCCCTTATTCTCATTAGATGAGACCCTATGCTGATGGGCTCTTCCTTAAGGCCCAATTAGAGGCCTAAGGAGATTATTGGATAGAGATATAATAATGTAAGTTTAGTGGGTTATTGGATGGAGATCCAATACCCACTAAGGCAGGAGCCCTAGGGTTTTTGGTGGCTCTCTATAAATAAGAGGGGAGACTCATGGTTGATAGGCTGCAACTTTGACCTCCCCCTCCTATTCTCCTCCCTCCCTCTGCGCAAGAGTTGCGAGATCAAACTAGAGGAGTTTCGCTACAGAGATCCATCGTGTGGATACCGCTAGATAGGAGGACGCTTGACCTCCTTCATCTTCTCCATCCGAATATGGAATACATGGATATACGATCTACCTAGGTAAAATCAATCTCTCACACATCGTGATTTTTTTTATTTTTACGTTTTTCTCGTAACCCCAATCTTTTGCACGATAATTTGATCAGCATGAGAAACTGATTTTTGTTTTGATTTTCACTACGCATGTGATGCACCTGCTAAGGTTTTCCAACAGTGGTATCAGAGCCAAGATTTTCGTGCGAAAGATTGATCTTAAACTGCGTGTGAAGGGATTGTATCACGTAGAATCATTCTACATGTTCTTGGTACGTTTTCGCAGCGAAGGCAGCGAGGAGGAGGGGCGGCCAGCCACGACCAACCCCCATGCAGGGCCGGCTACCCACGGGTAGACCACGGCCAAGGCCCCGCAAGGGGCGATTGGTCGGCCACCAAAGGGAGGCGCCGCAGGAGGCGTCAGGGCAACGCCACGGCAAAAGTGTCGCAGAGTCGTCATGGGCATTGCCGGCCACCAGTGCTGCGACGACGCCCGCAAAGAGTGCCAGTAGGGAGCCCACAAGGCTACCACCCATGGCCCCACCGCTAGGGTGGCACCACAAGGGTGGCCGCCTGGTAGGGCGCAGCGTGTAGAGGGGAAAGAGGGGTTAGGGCATCCTTTGGTGAAAAGGATGATTCTGCCCTTATGAATTCGAGAAATTTTGAGTACTGTCCTCGTGTACATAATTCCTATAATACCCTCAATAATTCTAAAAATTTCGAGTATTATCCTCTCATCCAAAATTATAAAAATACCCTTGATAATTCTAGAAAATTTGAGCATATCCTGATTTCCAAAAAAATAATTAATTAAATAATTTAATTAATTATTATATGTCTAGTAATCCTACATATGATGTGATGTACATGTGATGTATAGTGTGGATGAATGATCATGAGCTATGTGTTGTGATGTGTATAATTATGATTATTATTATTGGAGCATGCGTGCCTCTGTTTTTGTCGTTTATAGTCGAGTCTGCGTGCTTGTGATTATTTGTAATTACATGGAGAGGCGCGTCGCGAGCGTGGAGATGACAACGGGACCCACGATGCCGTGGCGGGAGATTACGACGCATGGTGATGTAACGATCCGACGGAATCGATGATGACGAGATCAACAATCACAGGGCATGGAGATGCGCCGATGCACACATAGATACTATTGTGAGTGATTAGACCCATTGGCTCGGGCTTAATGATATTAGGTGACGGCTCATGATCATCCAGTGTGGCTTGCATGTGTGATGTGTTACACACCTACTAGTTATATGTATATATATATATATTTACATGTGATGTAGATATATATTAAATATGTATGTATGTGACACGACATATTAGGAGACTGATAGAAAACAAAAACCCCTCCTACGATAATATTAAGTCGGTAAGCGTGAGGTAATAAGATTGACCCACGTGGCCTTCCATCGTTATAGGAAGAAATTGAATCCTAACATAGGTTGAGTTGGTCGAGTCACTTGAGGCTCACCTATCTACGTGATCGAGTTCTTGCCTACGACATATATATGTCATCGGTGACCTGAGAACATGGTATGACTTGGTTGAGCAATCGAGATCATATCCATCGAATCATACTCATCTTGTAATAATGGTGATGACTTAACTGAACTTCATGGTTGGTCGAGCAGTCGAGACCATGATAATTCGGAGGCCGAACATGATGAGAATCACAAGGAGTTGTGATTGACAAGAGTTATCTACCTTTTAGGCTTAGTGTAGTTGGTCGAGTCCCTCGAGATTGCATTAAGACGCCAATTGGATCCCGATCCCCACTAGGAGTCTGCCGGAGACTTTTGTCTCACGCGTCGAGGGTGTCACATGATTCGTTAGGAAAATAGTGGGAGTATATTAAGATAGAAGTCCATATCTTAATTAGTATTTTCTACAAGATCTGCATGTTATTTATTTTTTACTATATCTTATTTTTCACAAACATGTCGCTCACAAACCCCCTACGTGACATACTTGATGTCAACCGCCTCATTGGTCCAAACTATATATATTGGCTCCGTAATTTGAGAATTATTCTCATGGCTTAGAAAATCGCATACGTCCTTGGTACAATTGTGCCTATGCCGGAAAAAGGGGTAAGCGAGGATGAGATCGCTCGCTATGTGAAGTATATAAATGATTCCACATTGGTAAAATGTTATATGTTGGCCTCCATGACTCTTGAGTTACAGAGGCAACATGAGAGCATGGATGTAGATTATATCCTTCTTCATCTTTGCCAGCTGTTTGAGAAACAAGGAAGAACTCAAAGATATGAGATATCTAAGAGACTCTTCCAAGCCAGGATGACAGAAAGGACATCGATTGAGAACCATGTCCTAAAGATGATAGAGTAGATCGATAAACTCACAGGTCTAGGAATAGTCCTAGAGGATAACCTGTGCGTTGATCTTATATTTCAGTCCCTACCAAATTTCTTTTCTCACTTCATCATGAATTTTAATATGAGCAAGTTTGAGGTGACTCTCTTTGAGCTACTCAATATGTTGAGGGATGCTGAGAGTTCTCTATATTGATGAGACCAAAAGGAAAAGGAACATCAGTAAGACCCTTAAGAAGGGCAAGGGCAAAGAAAGACCAGGTAAGGCAAAGATTGCCAAAAAAGACCCGGTAAAGGACACAGGACAATGCTTTCACTACGGCCAAGACGGGCATTGGAAGAGGAACTGTAAGGACTACCTTGCAGATAAGGCGAACCAGAAGCTTAGAGAAGCTTCAGGTATATTCATGATCAGTTTCTATTTATCAGATTTTCATGATAACACATGAGTATTAGATATCGGGAGTGTTTATCATATCTATAATTTGTTGCAGGTTCTGGTAAGACCTAAGAGATTGGCTAGAGGTGAGATGGACCTCAAGATGGGCAATGGAGCAAGAGTTGCTGCAGTTGCTGTTGGAGAGGTCACCCTACATTTGCCTGGTGCAGGTATTATTGCATTAGATGCATATTATTTTGTTCCCTCTATTATCAAAAATATTATTTCTGTCTCTTATTTGACAATTAGTTGATATAAATTAATTTTTGAGAACAATAGTTGTTCAATAATTATGGATGATGAGATCATCACTAGAGGGACTCTTACAAATGGTTTATATGTGTTAGACACTTCTCCACACATTATGAATATAAACATATCTAAGAGAAAAAGAGATAAGGTGAATAATGC
Source organism: Ensete glaucum (assembly GCA_021527575.1). Taxonomy (NCBI): domain Eukaryota; kingdom Viridiplantae; phylum Streptophyta; class Magnoliopsida; order Zingiberales; family Musaceae; genus Ensete; species Ensete glaucum. The sequence continues at coordinate 5,338,215 of CM038554.1, forward strand.
ATACCTATGACATTGTAAGCTGGGTCATATACATGAGGGAAGGATTCAAAAGTTGCTGAAAGATGGATACTTAGATCCATTTGACTATGAGTCATATACAACTTGCGAATCTTGCCTTCGTGGGAAAATGACCAACTCTCCTTTTAGTGGAACTGGAGAAAGAGCCACTAAGTTATTGTAACTCATATATTGTGATATATGTGGTCCTATGTCGACTCAAGCTATAGGTGGGTACTCATACTTCATTACAATCACTGATGATTTCTCTAGGTATAAACACGTATACTTAATGAAGTACAAATCTGATGCCTTTGAGAAATTTAGGGAATATAAGAATGAGGTAGAGAACCAAATTGGAAAGAGTATTAAAACTCTTTGATCAGATCGAGGAGGAGAGTACTTAAGACAGAGTTCACCCATTTCCTTAGGGACAATGAGATTCTATCCTAGTAGACACATCCTTATACACCTCAGCTCAATAGTGTATCAGAAAGGAAGAATCATACGCTGTTAGACATGGTGCAGTCCATGATGAGTTTCGCTGATCTACCCGTCTCATTCTGGGGATACTCCCTAGAGACCGCAGCTTACATTCTGAACAGAGTTTCATCAAAGTCGGTAGCGTCTACACCATATGATATATGGAAAGGAAAGAAGTCCAATCTTAAGATTGTTAATATTTAGGGCTGTCCTGCCCACATTATAAGACACAACCCTGACAAGTTGGAATCAAGGACGGAACGGTGCACGTTCATGGGATACCCCTAAGGAGACTTTGGGGTATTATTTCTATCATCCCGATGACCAAAATGTCTTTGTTGCCAAGGGAGCTGTGTTCCTTGAGAAGGAACACATTCTTGGTGGAAACAGTGGGAGTGGGACATAATTGAGAGGTGTTGGAGAACCTAGCTCAAGCACCATTCTAGAGCTCGAGTTTGTTCAGGTACCTAACACACAAATTCCAACTTTGCATAGGTCTAACAGAGTATCTCATCCTCATGAAAGATATGTGGGACATATCAGTGGAGAAGACTCTTAGGATATTGATCCTCAGACCTATGAGAAGGCTATTATGAGTATAGACTCCGGGAAGTGATAAGAAGCCATGAATTCTGAGATGGATTCCATGTACTCTAACAAGGTTTGGAACTTTGTGGATGCATCTGAGGGTATTGTACCCATCGGCTACAAATGGATCTTCAAGAAGAAGATCGAAGTGGATGGAAAGGTAGATACCTATAAAGCAAGGCTGGTAGCTAAAGGATATCGTTAAATACAAGGAGTTGACTATGACGAAAACTTTTCACCTATAGCCATGTTTAAGTCCATTAGAATTATTTTGGCCATTGTAGCATTCTATGACTATGAGATCTGGCAGAAGAATGTCAAAACAACATTTCTCAATGGTAACCTCGAGGAGGAGGTGTATATAATACAGCCAGAGGGATTTGTATCCAAAGAGAGTCCAGATAAAGTATGCAGGTTGCTTAGATCCATTTATGGATTGAAGCAAGCTTCCCAAAGTTGGAACATAAGATTTGATAAGGTGATCAGATCTTATGACTTCGTTAAGAACAAAGATGAGTCTTGTGTGTACATGAAGGTAAGTGAAAGCGCTATCACCTTCTTAGTATTATATGTGGATGACATCCTAATCATTGGGAATAATGTAGGAATGCTCTCCAGAGTAAAGCTTGGCTATCTAAAAACTTCTCCATGAAAGACTTAGGGGAAGCATCCTATATTTTGGGGATTCGAATTTATAGAGATAGATCCAAAAGGATGCTTGACTTATCCCAGTCTAGGTATATAGACTCCATTGTCAAAAGATTTAGTATGGAGAATTCCAAGAGAGGTCTCATACTGATGAGACATGGAATATCACTTTTTAGGAGTATGTCCCCAAAGATTCCTGAAGAAAGGGCAGACATGGATAAGATACCTTATGCCTCAGTGATAGGGTTTATCATGTATATGATGCTATGTACTAGGCCTGATATAGCACATGCTCTGAGTGTCACGAGCAGGTATCAGATAGATCTAGGTTTAGAACACTGGAAGACAGTAAAGTGTATCCTTAAGTACTTGAGAAGGACTAAGGATCTTTTACTAGTATATGAAGGAGGTAGCCTCCAGTCGAGGACTACACGGACTCGAGTTTTCAGTCCGACATTGATGATAGCAAGTCAAATTCATGATTTATTTTCACCCTGAATGGAGGAGTAGTAAGTTGAAGAGTTTTATGTAAGATACTACTGCTGACTCGACCATAGAGGCGGAATATATTGCTGTAGCAAAAGCAGCAAAGGAAGGGGTTTGGATGAAGAAGTTCATCAAGGATTTGGGAGTCATACCAAGCAGCGTGGAGCTGACTCTCATATATTGTAACAACGACATGGCGATAACTCTAACAAAGGAACTCAAGTGTCAACATAATTGTTCCGAGGAGGTTCCATCTGAGTAGAGCGATTATGACCTGAAAAGATATAGCAATGGAAAGAGTTTCATCCGAGGATAACATTACAAATCCACTAACGAAGCCACTGGCTCATATTGTATTTGAGTGTCACAGGGGTCTGATGGGGATCAAACACATAGGTGATTGACTTTTGGTCAAGTAGGAGATTGCTAGTTACAGGTGCCTTGTAAGCCAATCAAGTGAGTGATGATACGTATGACACGCTGTGTGATCTTTTTGCTTATGATTAATATTGGTATATTCTCACATTATTTGTTACATATATATTGTGATATCCTTGGTTCTGTGTAATGGGAGTCGGATTGTGATGAGATTACGATAATAAGATTGATTCACCTTTAAACACAGATCCTAAATAATCCTGATCATAGGTTACTCAAGAGGGACATTGAGATAACCAGATAGATCAGTGTACTATGTACCTATTTATATGATGGAGCTGGTCTCATAGCCACTTGTGTGGAGACACTAAGGATATAGTACAGGTGTTCATTGGAGAATGAGTTCACTAATTGATCCGCTTATGAAATACTGTATGGTTAATGATACCTAATGTCAGATAGCGATGCCATAGTCCTGGTTGTGTATCTAGTCCTTAGACTTGAGACTCCAAGGATACTTTGTATGAGTACTCATTTCTTTGACGTCAGACTTACAGGTTTAGAAAGTTTCAGATCTGGTATAATTGGTTATCGGGATTGGTAGCTAACCTTATGAAGGCAATTGAGTGTCAACAGAGGATCTTCCACTCTCAGTATCATGAGGGGAATATCTCATATGTGCTTGCTTAGACAAATCCCTGGCCAGGGTCATTCGGATTGAGAGAGAAAGAGTTTTTCGAGAGAATCCGATTAGAGCGAGACTATGACGGATTCTATATGTGACCTGACAGTACTATATCCAATATACGGTCTCTGGGATATTAGTTGGATAAGGGATTATAGATACACGGTAACTATGGACAGATAGGTCCGATGAATTTGATCCCCCCTGTATCGTCTAAGGACTATGGCGTAGTGCTCTAGTACATCCATAGTCGATGAGTCGAGTGAATTATTATGGGGATAATAATTCACTATATCAGAAGTAGTTCTGATGGAAGTGACTCACGACCAACTCGGTATCGGGCCTAGAGGATCACACACATGGTGGATGCTTTAGCGAATAGAGGATTAGATGGAGATCCAATTAGCCCCTATTCTCATTAGATAAGACCCTATGCTGATGGGCTCCTTGCTTAAGGCCCAATTAGAGGCCTAAGGAGATTATTGAATAAAGATCCAATAATGCAAGGTTAGTGGGTTATTCAATGAAGATCCAATAGCCACTAAGGCAGGAGCCCTAGGGTTTTTGGTGGGGCTCTCTAAATGCAACTTTAGCCTCCCCCTCCTATTCTCCTCCCTCCCTTTGCGCAAGAGTTGTGAGATCAGACTAGAGTTTCGTTGCAGAGATCCATTGTGTGGATACTGCTAGAGAGGAGGACGCTTGACATCCTTTATCTTCTCCGTTCGGATCTGGAATACAGGGATAAACAATCTCCCTAGGTAAAATCAATCTCTCACACATCATGATTTTTTTTATTTTTGTGTTTTTCTTGTAACCCCAATCTTTTGTACGATGATTTAATCTGCATCAGAAACTGATTTTTATTTTGATTTTCACTGCGCATGTGATGCACCTGTTGAGGTTTCCCAATATAGTAGACGTTGCGACAGGTAGAGGTGCAGATATTAGATATTCGTAGGGATCCTGATGCGGATAAAGATTGGATGAGATCCAATCTGGATAAGATCCAGTGTAAATGGCATATAGAATATTCCAGGGATATATCATCTGAGTAAGATCCAAGAATATTTCAGAAATATATCAGGAATATACCATAGATATTCTAGGAATATATCATGAATATTCCAAAGAATATGCCATGAATATGCTGTATGGATAAACATCCAATGGCATCAGGAATATGCCATTTGGATAAATATCCAAATGTGAACAACATCATATTAGCATCAGGAATATACTTTTTACCTCTATAAATATGGGGCACTATGTGTTCATAGGCAGAATAGCAGAGGTTCATCTTCCTATTTCTTCTCAGTGCTTTCTCCTCCTCCTTACTAAGAGTGTGGAGAGGTTGATCCCATTGCTGAGGTGCTGTCACTGCGGCTGTTGTGTGGATACCGTTAGAGAAGATTATGCAAGTGTCCCTTCGACACTCCGTCAGATCTAGAAGTTTTAAAGATACAATCTCTTTAGGTAACACATCAATTTGTTTTATGCAGTTTTTCAAGATTTTACGAAATTTTTGTATACCAATCATCGCAGAATGACAAAATGATCAACTTCGAGAATTTGGGATTTTCACAACTCTATCATGAAGTCTTTCTCTGTAGCATTCAACTACTCACCATAAGCTTTAGCCTGAAATCCGTATAATTTATGACATTTCTTTCCATTAGCTATAATAAGAGAACCCTTACTAAGCTTCAACTACCCTCTGTGAAATCTGACATCAAAGTCTTCATCATCCGACCTTCCAACTGAAATTAAATTCAGCCTTAAATCAATCACATGCCTAATATCCTTAAGCACTAACTTACATTAAAGGTTGGTCTTTATGCGGATATCACATATGCCAATGATGTTTGCTGTGACATAATTGCCTATCTTAACAACACCAAAATTTTCAGATCTGTAAGTAGCAAAAAACTACCTTCGTGGTGTAGCATGATAAGAAGCACATATGTTAATTATCCACTCGAGATCCTGACACACACAAGAAAAAAATATCATTAGAAGTAGATAAAATCAAATAATCACTACCCTGCATTGTAGTTGTTATATTATCTTTTGACTTTATGGACTCTACTTCTTTCCCCCTTTTCTTGTTCTTCTTAGGTTGCTTGCATTGATTCTTGTAATGTCATTTCTCACCACAATTATAGCAACAATTTCTTTTCTTGATCTTCACTTGTTTCTACCTAAGCGTGAACCACTTCTATCCTTTGACTTTGACTTTCTTCTATTATCTGAGATAAGTGCCTGTGAATCAATCTGAGAAGTTACTGAATTCTTTCTCCTCAACTCCTCGTTTAATAAATTATTTGTTACTTGACTCATTGTGACAATACCATATGGTGCAGAATTACTAAGAGAAACCACTAGTGTCTCCTAACTTTCTAGCAGTGAACTGCGAAGTAACAATACTTACAACTCATCATCAAGAGACATTTTCATAGAGGATAACTGGTTAGTGATAGTTTGCATTTCATTCAGATGCTTAGCAATACAAGTGCCCTCTTTATATTTCATGTTCACAAGTTTTCTGATCAAGAAAGCTTTGTTGCTAGTTGTTTTCCTTTCATAGAGACCTTCTAACTTTTTCCAAAGAGAGTATGCAGAACTTTCAGTAGAAGCATAGCGAAAGATACTATTATTAAGCCACTGTCGAATAAACACAACTAATCATTTGTCATAGTTGGGGACTTTGCACTATCCCCTTGCAAAAGTCCATTCAAGTCTTTGCAATACAAGAGATCTTCTACTCTTGATTTTCATATCATCCAATTGTTTCCATTCAAGCTAATCATGCGAGAAATATTACCGGCCTCCATGTTTGAACAAAAAAGATTAAATACCACAAAATCCTGCTCTAATACCAGTTGATGGGATATAAAAAGATAAAGACTTTGCATATGCACAAATACTAGTAGACCGTCACACACAGTGGAATTAAACATAAATCACAATCAAATGAACACCAAGATCTACGTGGAAAATCCTTTTAACTCAAAGGATAAAAAGCACAGGGCAAGTTAGAGAAAATCCATATAAAAATAATGAATGTACAAATCTCAATGCTTCTTGTTTAAGCTCGAGTAATAATCAGAAGAAAATGATAGGAATACAAGGACTATATTATTATGCACAATATGTAAAACCTCCCCAAGTGATCATAGTAAGAATCCACTGTATATCTGATCTAACTTGAGATTAGAATATTGTTTGGATGACTGAGAATAATCTTTATGTCCTCGTCTTCTTCCCGTTTTTCCTTTCTCTCTACTATGTTTATAGCCACTTTTCCTCGACCCTAATCATCAAATTTAGGATTTAGGTTAAGAAAAATGAAGGATTTAGATTAAGAAAAATGAATGTTAGAATTGTGAACTTCATTAAAACTGAATCTGAATCATTTACCCAACACTAATACACTATAACTCCTGTCTGCCAACGATAAAAGAAGAAAGTAATGAAAATGCCCACTTGATTCATTGATTCATCGTTTATTTATACATAATGAGAAGGAGGATTTCCCTCAACTAACATACGAGATTTTCTAATTCAGTTGGCGAAATCATATCTAAATCCTGACTAAATCCTATCTTTTATCATGCCCCCGCAAGATCGAGCTCCTGTAAGGATGCCGATCTTGAACTAAGGATATCGATCTTGAATCAATGTCAATGAAACTGAAGGAATGAAGCTACTGTGTTGTCAACCGCAGTGAAGACCTGACGGTGGTTGACGTTGACGGTAGTTGACTTTGACGGTGATGTCAAAGAGCAAGGGTTGTAGCAAAGGACGAGAACGGCGTGGCGGCGGTGGTGGCGAGAGAAGCGCTACGATTGTAGATTTACTGTCGTTTGACAGCGAAAAAGAACTTGTTGTGCCCTCTCTATAGAGCACTGAGAGACGATAAGCGACGGCCCGTAGATGTACTCTCAGCAAAGAGAATAGAGCAACAGAGGCTGCAGGAGGGATGGCACCGTGACATCGCTCATCGCAGATGGGGTAGGCAAGGTGCCGCTACTTGTTGGAGCTGATGCGACAGTGGTGGTGCACAAGGAAGATGACCTCGTTCAGAAGAATGCTTCAGTAGAAGAATTGAGAAAGCCAACAAGGTCCAACAGAGGAAGAGAAAGCCGATGCACTAGAAATCTCCATTTTCGACTTTGACGAGAGACCGCTTGACAGTAAGAAGAGATAGATCTGCACCGATGAGGAGAGAGTTACCTTGAGCAAAGGAAGCAAAGGATGTCCGAGATGGTGGCGGTGGATAACCCCTGAGTATCTGTGGTTTCGCAGTGGAGTTGTCCACGAACATAAAAGCTGTCGTTTGACAGTGAATAAAAAAAAGAAAGGTAATCTCTCTTATAGAGAGAGGGGCTTTGATACCATGTTGAAAATAAGAAGAAAGTAATGAAAATGCCCACTTGATTCATTGATTCATCGTTTATTTATACATAATGAGAAGGAGGATTTCCCTCAACTAACATACGAGATTTTCTAATTCAGTTGAAGAAATCATATCTAAATCTTGACTAAATCCTATCTTTTATCAAAAAAACCTCTATAGCTGTAGGAAACTTTCCTGTCAACCCAATTACCGAACCTGAGCCTAGTCAACATTCTTCTGAACAAGCATGCATCGGGTAGTGAATGAAGGACTTGATTCTGACTTGAACCTAGATGGATTTATTTTCTGGATGAACCATCGAAGAGAGACGTCCCTAAACAAAACAATAACAAGTTTGCTTATTGGATTAGATTTGACCTTATTGGTCTTGTCTTCAGCCATCACTTGGTTAAACTCGGAGCAAGCTAAGAGAGCACTCACTACTGGGCGAGATTTGTTGTTATCTGCATTAAGTAGGTAGGTAGGTCCGCTTACTTTCATTCGGCTTCTATATACGAGGACACCACTTACTGTCCAAGTCCCCCACCAGTGTAAATAAATCAGGGGAAAAAAAAAAAAGTGGACGAGTTAAAGGATCTGGATTAGGAAAGTACCTCGGGCGAATGGAACCTGCAATAATAATAATGGGAACCCAAAAACAGGCACTGTAATGACTCATAAGTTGTTTAGTTACTCCTCGTGCAGTGACTTTGTCTAGTAGTAATTTGCTTGTTAGTTACCATGTCTTATATATATATATATATATATATATATATATATATATATGGCGCAAGACGATTCCAGTACGTACATCGAGGTCGGAATGGGATCGGGGTGGTTTTTTAACATCTTACCTTTCGGTGCCGAGTTTTTCTTTGATTGGAGATAGAGAAACAACAAGAAGAAAGAGAAAAATTGAAAAAAAAAGAGAAAAATATAAAACATAAGCATCAGTGCAGGTCCTTACTTTATTTAGTCAACATTAAGTATGTATGTATACATCAATGCAGGTCGTCTTTTAAGTTTAGTCAATCTCTCAAGTGGTGGGTTCGCCAAGGATTCGATCCAGCCATAAGTTCCTTCCGCCCCTACGACTGAGATTACCTTTGTTACGACTTCACCCCAATAGAAAAAGACCTCATATGCGTCCATCAATACAATTACTAAATTACTTTGTGACACAAGTGTGGTACACACACAAGTTATGGATTCGATGCTTCGGGCGAACCTTGTTCCCGAAAAAATACACATAAAAGGAGAAAGCAAAGAGAAAAGGCAAAAAAAAGTAATAGCAAGTCAAGAACCTCTTTTTTTTAAAATCTTATTAGAGGTAATAAAGCTAATAAATAAATAAATAAATCAATCAATCACCTCCTCTCATCGCCAACACCTAAATACCCATTTTTTTAACAACAATCACTGTTGATTCTCGACTTGAAAACCTGCTGCTTGCTCAAGTGATAGGATATGAAGTAGCAAGTGAAGATCATTTAGTTGAATTCGAAGACCAGACCACCCAATGCTTCTTAATTGTGCTATCTATATCGTACCCTACCTCTATTCTTATTCCATCCATTTGGTAGTAGTAGTAGTAGTTCTATTCTTCTCCCATTCTGGTAGTTCTATTATTCCTCCATTCTGAGTCTATTATACTAGATGTGCTACCATCGTACCCCTACCTACCCTATTCTAAAATAGAGTTGAATTCTGGCTTGTCTAGAGTAGAGTTGAAATTCTAGCTTGCTGCCCTTTAGCCTCAATAGTCTATTATTCCCCGAATTGAAGATGACTTGGTTGAATTCTAAGACCACTGGGGTTTGGCGAGGAGGAGGAGCACGTACTATATACATACATACTAGTAAGGTTTGACAAGAGGGGGAGAAAGTGAAATTATTACTTTTTTCTTTTAGCCCGCTTAGACCCCTTGTCAGAATTGAAGACTTAAAAGAGTTGGTTGGTGAGAGATGGAACCACTAGGTTGGTTTGGCACTTACCTTCTTTATCTTATATTAAACTATGTTGGTTGGATAAAGCAGTTACCTTCTTTTATCTTTATATTAAAACTATTTTGGTTGGATAGGGCAGTTACCTTCTCCTTCTTATATTAAACTATGTTGGTTGGGTAGTTTCCTTCTTTTTCTTCAATTGTAAGGAAGATAAGCGAAGCCTTTTATCTATCTCCCACTCCAGCCTTCTTGTCCTTCGTCTTAGTAGAAACATTGATTTGTTCATCTCTTGAGAGGCTCCATCATAATAAATTGCTATAGTTTCCCTCCCTTGTGAAGCATTTCAAGAATAATACTTCTTTCATCTTTTTCTATCCAAGTGAATCAATCAAACCTTTCTCCAACAAAGGAAGTGTGAACCTCTTCTGGATAATCCTTATGTTCTTATCCAGGACTGCATCAACAAAACACAAAGGGCGAGAGAGATCCACTAGCACTTTTTTTCTCTTAACATTCCTTAAGCAACGATCGAACTGCCAATTAGAGAAATATCTCGGTGACAAGATCCTTCGGTTGGTGAACAAACTACTGCTCTCTTTCTTTCTCATTGTTCTATATCTTATGAATCCGCAGGTCATTCCGAAATTAACCTAAAGTAAGATCTCGTTTAAGTCAGGCCAAAGGACAACTGCTTAACTCTGTTGGAGAAGGAGGAGCAAGGAAATGATAAAACAGAATACTACGATCCAAATAACGGAAAATGCTTTCAATCAAGAAAACGACGTAGTATTAAACAGGAGGTAAAAGAACAAGAACACTTACAAGATTATCTCCAAATGCACACACTCTATTTTCTGCACTATTCTTTGCACTACTACTTCATTCACTAAGGTCCTATTTATAGGACATAATAATAACTACCTCACACCACTTACTTCATCCCACTATCTCACTATCTCCCATCATTAATAACTACCCCCACTAACTCATAAACTACCTCAACAACTCCTAAACATGGGCCACTACTCCTAAACATGTTAACTAACTATGTAACTACCATGAATCAATTCTCAACACTCCCCCTTGATTCATAGTTACATACACCAATTTGAGACATAAAATAAACATGCTTCTGAACTGGAAGTGACTTGGTGAGAATATCTACAACTTGTTCATCCGTGCCACAATACTTCATTGTTATAGCTTCATTTGTTACAAGATCTCGGATGAAATGATAACATATCTCTATATGCTTTGTTCTTCCATGAAATGTTGGATTCTTCGTCATTGCAATTGTAGCTTTGTTGTCACAAAATATTTCTATTGCTTCCTTTTGTTCTTAATTAAGATCTTCAAGAAGTCTTCTAAGCCATATAGCTTGACATGCTGCTGATGTTGCAGCTACATACTCCGCTTCCGATGTTGACAATGCAGTTGTTTCTTAGTTCTTTGAACTCCAAGATATAGCTCCTGATCCAAGGCTAAAAATATTGCCCGAAGTATTCTTTCTATCATTCAAATCTCCTGCCCAATCACTATCAGTAAAACCAAATAATTTACATTTAAAATTATGAGAATACCAAATTCCATAATCCGTAGTTCCAGCAATATAACGTAAAATTCTTTTAACAGCTCCGAGATGATGTTTACTTGGGCTTTGCATAAACCTGGATACTACACCAACAGAGAAGGTAATATCTGGTCGAGTATGAGTTAGATGGATCAAACCTCCAACTAAACTTCTATAGTATCTTGCATTTGTCAAACCCGTACCATCTTCAAGTTTCAATTTCTCATTTACATTCATGGGTGTAACTGCAGCTTTGCATTTAATCATGTTAGATTTTTTGAGCAGATCCGTTGCATATTTTCTTTGTGAAATAAAAATTCCATCTGATCCTTACTTCACCTCCAACCCAAGAAAATAGTGCAATAGACCTAAATCTGACATTTCAAACTTATTCATCATGCATTTTTTAAATTCTGCCACAACAGAGACAGATGAACTCATATATATAATATCATCAACATAAAGGCAAACCATAAGAATATTATGTTCACCTTATTTCTTCAGATAAAGTGTAGGTTCATTATCACTCCTTTTAAATCCATTTTGATGAAAATAACAATCAATTTTACTGTACCATGCTCTTGGAGCTTGTTTAAGCCCATAAAGTGCTTTCTTTAGCTTATATACCTTTTCTTCATATCCTTTAACCAAAAAACCTTCAGGTTGAGTAACAAAAACCTCTTCTTGTAAATCTCCATTTAAAAATGCAGATTTCACATCAAATTGATAAACAGGCCAACTCAAATAAGCAGCTAAAGCCAAAAAGGTTCTCACGGTTTCGAATCTAGCAACCGGAGAAAAAGTATCATCAAAGTCAATACATTGTTGTTGCGAATATCCTTTTGCTACAAGTCGAGCCTTATGCTTTTGGATACTTCCATCTGCATTATACTTTGTTTTGTACACCCATTTCAAACCAATAGCTTTCTTTTCTTTTGGTAGATCCATTAGCTCCCAAGTTTCATTCTTCTCAATTGACTTGATTTGCTCCTTCATTGCTTTTCGCCATTCCTCTTTTTCAACTGCTTCCTCAAAACTTATAGGATCTGAAATAAAGAAAGCAAATGTTGAATCATAAATCTCTGTTAGTGATCTAAACCTTCCTGGAGGGGTTTCATCTGAGGAATCATTTGCTGAATTTGAGCTACTACTGGGTGAGGTTGACGTTGAACTTGTTGGAGCAGGATCTGTCACTTGATTCGATGGAGTAACTAGTTCTGTCGGAACACGAATTTGTGTTTCACCTTCATTGATCTCCCAATTCCAACTTGTCATTTCATCAAATACAACATTTCTGTTAATAATAACTTTGCCACTTACAGGATTATATAATCGATATGCTTTGGATTGTGTAGAATATCCAATTAAGATGCATTTTTCTGATTTTTCATCAAGCTTATGATGATTTTGTGAATTTACCAAAGCATAAGCAATACAACCAAAAATTCTTAGATGGCTTACAGTTGGCTTTATACCATACCAAGCTTCAAAAGGAGTTCGATTCATAACAGCCTTTGTCGGTGAAATATTCAACAAATAAACTGTTGCAACTATCGCCAAAACCGATTCTAAGATGCTTTCCTTTAAGCAAGCTTCTTGCCATTTCGACAACAGTTCATTTTTACGTTCAGCTACACCATTTTGCTCCGGTGTATATGGTGCTGTTAATTCCCTGCGAATACCATTTTCTTCACAAAAAGAATTAAACTCATTAGAGATAAATTCACCACCTCTATCTGTCCGAAATGTCTTTATGCGTCTACCACTTTGCCTTTCTACAAGTGCCTTGAATTTTCTAAAGTTATCAAATGTTTCAGATTTCAATTCCAGGAAATATATCCAACTCATGCGGCTATAATCATCAGTAAATAATAGAAAATATCGACTTCCCCTAAAAGATTTTGTATTCATAGGTCCACATAAGTCAGCATGTATTAATTCAAGACAATTAGATGCTCTCCATGCTTTTCCAACAGGAAATAGTTTCTTACTTTGTTTGCCATAAATACATCCTTCACATACATCAAATGTATTAATTTTAGGCAATCCATAAACCATTTCTTTTCTATTTAACAACCTTAAACCTTTAATGTTAAGGTGTCCATATCTCAAATGCCATAAATTTGTCTCATTCTTTTGATTTGCAACAAGGGCATGTTTCTCAATATTTGAAACATCAATTGGAAACATCTTATTTTGCATCATGCAAATATTTGTCATAATCAAGCCAGATTTTTTATCTTTAATAGTGCATGAACCATCATCAAATATAACTGAATATCCAATATCTATCAATTGTCTAACGCTCAACAAGTTATGTGATAAGCTAGGAACATAGAAAACATTATGAAGGTATTTTACCTTCCCTTGATTTGTCTTCACCTCAATTGTTCCTTTTCCTTCTACTTGGATTTGCTTGCTATCTCCAAGTTTAACTTTCAACTTGTGAGTTTCATCAATATCTCTAAATATTGATCTTATGCCTGACATATGATTAGAACATCCACTATCCAAAAACCAAATATTATTCGAGATATTATTAACTTGTGAATGAGTCATAAACAACTTACTATTGTCATCATTTTCTTCCACATAGCTTGCTTGCTTTTCTCTTTTCCAGCAATCTGCCTTCATATGACCAAACTTCTTACAATAGTGACATTGAATTCTACTCTTGTAGTTTTTATGATCATAATTTGATTGTCTTTCATCATGCCCATCAAAGTGTCCTCTTCCTCTTCCTCTTCCATTTCCTCTACCACGAAATCCTCCTCTGCCACGTCCTCTTCCTGTTGATTTTTTGTCTTCTTTTGAAGTAGAAGACTCCCCCTTAACCTGAAATGCTTTTTCTTCACTTTTTTCCAGTGACCTGTTCAACCTTGCTTCATGTGCTGCTTGCAAGGAACCCATTAGTTCATCAAATGAATAAGTAGATAAGTCCTTTGACTCTTCAATTGCTGCAACAACATGATCAAATTTCGGAGTTAAACTTCTCAAAACTTTTGCAACAATTATTTGATCATGAAGATGTTCACCATAAGATTTCATTTGACTAACAATTTCAGTCACTCGAGAAAGAAAATCTTGCACCGATTTATTGCTTTTCATAAATAAAATTTCAAACTCACGGCGAAGGGTTTGAAGTTTTACCGTAATCACCCTCGATGAGCCTTGAAATTCATTTTGAAGTATCAACCAAGCTTGTCTTGAGGTTGTCGCTGCTGCAATTCTTGAGAATATTGTCTCATGCACAGCTTGCTGAATGAAGAACAATGCCTTTGAGTCCTTCTTTCTATTCTCCCTCAGCCTGGTTTCTTTATCTGGATCTGCATATCCATTCTCTATCAAGTCCCAAAGATCCTAAGACTTGAATAGAGTCTTCATCTTAATACAAAATTAATAGGATTTGCCCGAGAAGATGAGAATAAGGGGTTGAGACATAGAGTTGCCATTAAAAGCCATAATGCCCAGTTCAGATTGAAACAAGGCTCTGATACCACAAATGTTGGGGAAGGAGGAGCAAGGAAATGATAAAATAGAATACTACGATCCAAATAACGGAAAATGCTTTCAATCAAGAAAACGACGTAGTATTAAACATGAGGTAAAAGAATAAGAACACTTACAAGATTATCTCCAAATGCATACACTCTATTTTCTGCACTATTCTTTGCACTACTGCTTTATTCACTAAGGTCCTATTTATAGGACATAATAATAACTACCTCACACCACTTACTTCATCTCACTATCTCATTATCTCCCATCATTAATAACTACCCCCACTAACTCATAAACTACCTCCACAACTCCTAAATATGGGTCACTACTCCTAAACATGTTAACTAACTATGTAACTACCATGAATCAATTCTCAACAAACCCTCGGAGGCAAGCTAGCTATTAATTCAAATAAAGGAAAAAGAATATTGATGAGGAAGATTTTGCCACTCATGGATACATTGTTTTGATGATCTATCACACCAATATATCTACACATAATATACCAATATATATCCGTATTTCAAAGAGAAAAAGTTGATAAAAGAACAATGGAGAAAGAGAGAAAAGAGAAAGAAAAGAAAAAAAGAAGAAGAGGAATCGTCGGAGGTGGAAGAAGAGGAGGAGAAGCAACGACAATGTTATATGTGAGAAGAGGGCTCATGAATTTTTATTTTAAAATATTTTTTTTCTATCAAGTTATCATGATTTTTTATTTTTTATATTTTTATCCAATTGAACCACGCCACCGGAAATGAGAGTGGTCCGCACACTAGCTCAGGATCAATAAATACTATTAGTTTCGTACTATTTCAAACAATTCAACAATCCTCACTCCCATCTCAACTTAGCACTCCGTGCAAAAAAAAAAAAAGACAACCTCTAATTTGGAGAATGGAGGAATCGTCCGAATCCCCACGACCCTCTTAGGTCCTTAAGTAGGAGGCTCGACAAATTATGGGAACTTCTGGTCCCTGATACACTCCACCGTATTGTATCATCACAGAACGAGGATGGACAACCATCGACTCCATCTACTTCACCAACCCGAACAACGAAGCTTCATTTGAACAACACCCATAAAATATAAAAAGCAAAAACAAATACCTCTGTGAAATGAACACGATCCAAGTGACATTACAACTTAGCGGAAGATCTATTTGCAACTTTTGTTGATATGAACACATATGAAAAAGATGCTCAATAATAGATTTACACAAGGCAATTTCAACAATGCTGACCTAACATATCCATAGTGCTATTCATATGCCAAAAACACAATGGAGGACGAAGATTCTCACACATCAAAAATGCTAAAAGCAGAACTCATTGGTTGATTAACAGAGATTAGGAGAAAGGATTAAAGGCAAGGTCAGATCAACAAGACAAAACCACCTTATCCTCGAAGCAGAGACATTTAGAATCCCTGTGTTGCATCTTGATATGAGAATAAATAATTATTTACATAGGCCATAACATGACAATCTATTCCAGCAAATTAGGGAATTTTATGGCTTTTATTTCGCACTTACAGGGATGAGAGACTTGGTAATCGCATAGGCCACCTTCTACCTAGAAACCAGAACTCCCTGACAGGCCTCCTACGCTTCTCATTCTCTGGTTCGATACAATAGTGATCCTCTGGTCCTGGAGCATATTCATATTGGGAGCAAGCAGTCGAGTATAACGATCGAAATACAGTAGCTGCTTCATAAGAAGTGCAAACTCGCGAGGGAATTTCAGCCCGTATGACTCGCTTACCCTCACCTGCAATAAGATCATGTGAATTTGGAGCAGCAATAAGATGATGTTTACGTCTGGTCCAAACTAAAATCAAATGAGAGGAAAGACGGATCTCGAAGATGAATTTGGAACAGCAAGGTGATCCACCTTTGCAGGATGACAAGGTGGTCTATACTAACTACCTTGCAATTATACATCAGAGAGATCTCATAAAGCGACTCATCTAAGAAATATTCAACTTTTATACAACACAGAGCTTACCACATCAAGGAACAATGCATTCATCTGGCTCTCGTCAACAACCACATTTGCAGAGATAGCTGCTGCATTTGGCCTTCTTGCTGTTGCAACAACAATTTCAGTATCTAGGTCCTGCAAGGAATCAAGCATAATCACAAATTAATAATTCATCAAAGATAAAATATGAAAAGCAATACACAGCTTTTAGACACAAACTGCTTCAGCAATTAGATAAAGCTGCAAAAGATAGAAAACCCACACCAGTAACCATATTTGCATCATATAAACTTGTGAATATTCAATGGAAAGAAACCAAAAGGTTCCACGCCAATTACTCGATGAGTGCTTAATTTTACTTCACCTTTACCAGCAGTTTCCAGCCACACTGTTCTAAAAAGTTTGATTATTTGATACACTGGAAATAGGCAAGACTCTTGTAATGGACTAAAATACGATAAAGTACCGAGTACAAAGCTATCAGCATCACTGACAGGTAGTACTCTGCTAAAGTATATTTCAGTTGAAGTATATTTGATACACTGCTAAAGTATATTTCAGGTAGTACTCTGCTAAAGTATATTTCAGCTGCTAAAGTATATATCAGCATCACTGTTCTTTGGTTCTGTCCACTTATAGACTCCCAACCTCACACAAATCTTTTCTGACTACTTTGAGTTCCTTCTGTTGATATGCCATGGTACCAGAAATTATACTTTATCCTTTTTCTAGCACAATGCACAAAACTAGACTTAGCATCCTCCTGAAGGTATCAAGAGAATGGCTTGTGCATGGATATCATTTCATCAATTATGGAATTTAGTGAATACAACTCTTTACCTGTACAAGGAGAATTTTTATTTGTGTCTGTTTGTTTTGCTTCACTACCATGTTTGTTCTTTCCAAAGCTGTCAAAAGATTAATACCAAATTCATACACATAAGTCAAAAAATAATACTCACTTCTCCGTAAAGGAAGAGACTGTCTACTATTTTAGAAGGATGTCATAAACAAAGAAAACATTTCTAAGTTGCAGCTTTGTGATCCACTGAATATGGAACATCAATACCTGTATTGATGAAAAGATCTTCTCCAAGTCTCTTGCAAAGGCTTTAACATCTACATCTTTCTCTGTGGCACCCATTTCAATCAATGATGAAGCCATAGCTTCATAATCTTCATTTACAAAGGATGCCAAAAATGCCTCCATAGCAGCCCAAGTCTTTGGAGATATCCGTCCAACAATTCCTGAATACAGGTGCCATTACTGGATCCATAAGCCTACTGAGAATAGTCTTTTAATAACAAAACAACACCCAAATGTGATCAGGATCCACAAATAATTGTACATCATCACTGGAATTAAGCACATAGCTGCAAATATACCATGCATTTAGGATATAGGTATGATAAAGAATTATAACATGTTCCATATTTTAGACACACACATGAACACAAAGATACATTGTATAATCTGGTCAACAAATTGCATTGTGGACTATGGTGTTAACAAACTACTAATTTTTTAGGCACATTTGCATCTTTCATTGCTTACAAAAGTACATCTAAATCAACTGAAGATAAGCATCACCCAATCATGAAAAGCTCTTTTCATCAACAGAATTGAACATCACCGTCAAACATGAGAAACCTTGTCTGGCCATACTTGTTATGAAACCTTACTGTTGCTGCGATAGCATCAAGATATGAACATAAAAGAATAAAATTCTGTGTAGGAAGAACAAGACAACCTCTCATACACTTTGTACGGACAGTGATATCAGTCAGTGCTTGGTGTCTAATTAAAGCCTCAGAAAACTAGCACCAATAGATGCACCTAAACTGATAAATGGCTGCTTAAGCTGAAGTTGTTTCTCATTTGTCTTTTATGTTAACTGACATCACAATGATGCCATTATCGGCACTGAAGAAGTATAATTTTAATGTTACTAGATTCTTATGTGGTCTATTTAGCTGATTCTGTCGCAAAGTCAGTCAACATGATAGTAAAATATACTTTTGAATTCTAAGGTTAACATTTGTCGTGTGAACTTGTACTATGTATTTTATCTCTGGAAGATCATAAACACGTGATAACAGCTTCCAAAGGACAAATGAGTTAGTATAGGAATTTATATGCTGGCATGTAAGAGATGAACGTGCTGACTTGAATTCTCCTTGAACTAACTCCCCACCTGAACCCACAAAAAAATGACAAAAAAAAAAAAAAGAACAAAAGCAAACAAACAAAAGAAGGAAAGAGAAGAAACAACAAAAAACGAAATGGGCAAAATTATTTGAATTCGACTTCATCTAAAATTCACCATGCTACATAAAATGGACAAAAAAAAGGAAGCGATGACCAGTCAAAGGTGACTGGTTCAGCTTCACATGTATGGTGAAGCTTCTACAAGACAATTTTCAATTCATTGCAGATAAAAACACAGTTGTTAGTCTAGAGCTTTTGAATGGTAAACTTATCATACCAAGATAAACAATAAATAAATGATATGTGCAATGACAATATACAAATAAAACTAGGGGCCTGTGAGTTACCAACCTCTCCATGATATATACATGCATCATTATTGAATTGGTCAATCAATAGTTGTTGCTCACAGTGATCATTTTTTATTAGGCTGATTTCAAGCATCTATACCTCGCTTTATCTAAATTCACCAACACAGGTGTGAGGAGGTCTCAGTTGAGATAATACAAGCATGCTGCAACAATATTTTTGAGTTATTGATAACAGAACTAAGCGAATGTTAACCCTTCTCCTAAATCAGCAGAATACATGCATGAACCTGCGTTATGCTGCCAATCACTGCTACGGGCAACCATTGACATTATTTTCAGAATCAAGCAAATTAGTTAAATAGTTGAGAAAATAAATATTCTCAGATTGTCTAAAATTTTCAAAACAAATATTTGGGCCAGTCCAAACAAAAGCATACCAAAATCAAGAAAACCGATACGACCATCACAAAGTAACCATAGGTTTCCTGCATGCACATCTGCATGGAAGTTGTCACATGCTATCAAGCTTCCAAACCTGCATGACATCACCAACAAATGAGGACTTTATTCAAATTAAGCAACAAAATAATATAGAGTTTCTATATTATGCAAGAAATCACAGAACCACATGAAGATTATTAACAAACACACCTAAAGTATGTACAACTAGAACAATATACACTGTATTTTACCAGACGTTAAGTG
Source organism: Ensete glaucum (assembly GCA_021527575.1). Taxonomy (NCBI): domain Eukaryota; kingdom Viridiplantae; phylum Streptophyta; class Magnoliopsida; order Zingiberales; family Musaceae; genus Ensete; species Ensete glaucum. Next base: position 5,358,098 of record CM038554.1, read on the forward strand.
CAGTTACTAAAGTAATCTCAGGATCCAGAACTAAAGATCTTATGGAATCGAGGTCAGTGAGAGGAACTCCATAAAGTCTCTCCATTGTCAAAACATGGCGTGTGCTACAGTGTTGATAAACCTGTGGAGCTTTGGCCTGCTTCTCAAGTCCCATCTTTTCCAAGTATCTCCTGAAAGACTCAATATTTGCAGCTTCTTTTCGGAAGTCAACTTCTTCAAGCATCGAGTCCTTTATATCTCTCACAATACTTACCTAGTATAAAGGTTATTAATGCAGACATAAATTTCACAACCTAACTAAAGGAAAGCAAAATAAACCTGAATTCAAACAGACAATTATTTAAAAAGAAAAGTACCAAAACTAAACAGCCTTAATTTAGTTACGTTAGTTTTTGTCTGTTGGAACATGAGTTACATCAGTTAAAATGCAAAACCTTAATATAACATAGTGAAAAATATTTAAATATCATGTGGGTTAATCAGTAGAATGATAGCATCCTTTCTCATTCCTTCAGAAAAAGCATCTGGAGTAAACCACAAGTATCCAGGAACCAAGATGTACACAAGAGAGTACACTGAGACCAATATCAACTATAAGTACTTCCTACACTTTGAATATTGTAGTTTTTTATGCCAATGAACATGTAATAGGAAATGCCAGTAACCATCATTCTATATGCTTTATGAACCATATAAGAGAATACCCTGACCTACATAATTAATTTTAACTTATTAGTAAAGTGTCCTTTTTGCATCCTTGTTCTAAAAAAATCATCAAGACCATTGGATATCTCAAGTTTCCTTAAACAAATGTCTCAGATCATATAGGAGGCCTGGTTATTTCATGCTCAGGAATACAGATACTAAAAGAGAGAAAGAGGGAAAAGGATCATAACTTCCAGCACAAGGGCATAAATACCTTTTTATTCTTTTGAAGAGAAGCTGTCAATGACATTGCATCAGTTCACAATATAATTTTTCAACCGCAATAATTTTCAAAAGTTGAAATTAGATATTGTGCTAAATTTTACTTCATCCCATTCCTGACCAAATCAGTTCAAGAAAAATTTGAACTTGTATTAATTTTCTGAAAAAACTTATTGCTGCCCTTCTATGTTCTAGATCAGCCCCACAGTTCTTTAAACAACTTTTCAAAGTACATCTTCCTAATAATGTTCTAGGTGCCACAACCTGCGCACAATTTTTTATTTTGAGAATCAGATTAAAGATTGTGTATGGATACAAAAAGTTTGGCAATTTAATAGTCAATAAATTGTAGTGGTTTAAATCGAGTAACGGTAAACACGTTGGGTAAAATGATTATTGAATGGGCAAGAGACTCCTACCTAGGTTTCAATTGATTGAGATTTCAAGCTCAAAATAACCTATTGAATTACATGCGATGAGATTGTAAATAATACGCAAACATGAAAATAAACATTTAAAATTAGAGTGATCGATACCCTTCTAATAAATACAATTATAAGGGGATATATATTAAAAGTCCATGTTGCAAAATGTGATGCATAATTCCTGGAAGAACAAAAATTGTTGGTCCAGAATTGCATACAGTGAATACAAGATCTATAATTTTGGTAACTTTGCTAACTTGATCTGATTTAAGGTTATATTGTAACATGCCTCAAATAACTCATTGGTGTTAACATACATGGGCGGAACTGTTGATAAGTTCCAAGCATTTCCATTGGCTGCTCATTTCCTAATATCATTTGGAAACTAATCGACCTAAGCTAGATGCAATATAAGCAGGCATATTTTTTCTCAGTAGGTACCAGAGATGTTCGGCGAAGTTCAGGGTTTAAGAACTCCAAGATGCGAGCAACAACATAAACAAAATTCAGATCAGCAACTAGTACATCTTCAATACCAGGCTTTAAGACTTTTATCACAACTTCTTGCTGCGAATTTTTGAGTCGTGCACCATGAACCTAGTTAGCAAAAAATTGAGTTAGGTAACACTTCCTTGTACAAAATAGTATTGGAACTAAATACATAATAACATGCTGATAAACCTGAGCTATAGATGCTGAGGCAATTGGAACTGGATCGATATATTCATAGATGCTATCTAGTGGCCTCTGCAGTTCCTCACACAATGTCGCTTCAATCTCATGGAAAGGCACTGCTGGAGCACGATCAAAGCAGTTCTGAAATTCCTGAACATACTCTGCAGGAAACAATGTTGGTGCAGATGCAATGAACTGCACCAATAAATTATCAAACGGTAGTCCAAGCACTGAATTCTCTATAATAATATTTTTGGTATGAATTACAATCATCGGGCTTTATCCTGGACTCATGTACCTGAACAGGGAAACCCCTGCAAAAATCATTGCACTGAGAAAGAGCCCAGTGAAAGCCCATTAAAATTTTTGGTTCAAGTTCTTGGTCTCAGCAGAATATAACAGAACTTGCTAGAATCAATCTGGATCTGAGACAAGGGGGGATGCATTGCTACTGATTGTTTTATGCTTAAAATGTTATTCTTAATGAATTATTAGTTACACCAAGGTTCATCGTACCGGTCTATACCGGCATACCGTGTTTATCTCGATATGGTACGATACCCAGTACCAAGTGGTACATATAGTACGTATCACTCAGTATAATATAATATAATATAATATAATATAATATATATTAAAAAAATAAAAACGGGGAGACAAGGCGTCGCCTCGTTCTCCCTTATCCTCGCGCGGGGAGACGAGGCAACGTCGTTCCCTTCTCCTTTCTCGCCTCGTCTCCCCGCGCTGTCACGAACGGTCGTCGTTCAACCGCAACTCTTCGCTCAGCGAACCGTCCGTCGCTTTTGTTTGCTTATACAGATGTTTGGCAGCATGTTTTGTCTTGGTTTTATGTGATTTTGCCAAAAAAAATATGAGCAGAAATAGTCTGTAAGGCTATAGAACGATTGCTCGCTGCGTGGAGCCAAAACAGGCCAAAACAGTCGTTTTCACGCTTCGCAACTCGGTGCACCATCTCGACCCTCTGGAACCCCTGTGGTACAGGATCGATGGGCCGGATAGTATCGAGCGAGCATTCATCGACTGTTGAACTCGTCTTGCGTTCGATATCTTGGGGGCTGTCGTTTATGGACTTGCAACCGTTCCTACAGCCCTCTAAAGTCTTGTTTCGCTCTCTCTCTCCTTTCTCTGTGCAGCACATAAGGTGTTCGACGAATTACTTGTAAAAACTACCCTCTTTACGAGATGTCGTGACTTGTCCGTCGCTCGTCTTCAAAACTAATCAACTTCTTTTTTTGCAGGTCCTTCGGGACCCGCACGAGGTTGCAAGTGGGCTGACCCTTTGCAGGCAAATACGCTTCAACATTTTTATGACTTAGGCAATTTCAGCTAAGTCTTCAAGTTTACCGCTAGGGTGCCGCACGACTTAGGCAAATTTAGCTAAGTCCGTGACATTGTGGTATCAGAGTAGGCAAGCAATTCGAACAAGTACGCGAAGAAGATTCGCAATCTCGCCATGGCGAAGCACCATGGTGAATCGAGCAAGATGGGGCAAGCCATACCTTTGCCTCAAGCAGCCGCAGGTGGGCTGCAAGTGTAAACTCGCTCACAAACTGCTGAAGTCGCTCATGAGGAGCGCGACAGCGAACAAGATGAGCATGAAATTGGGTACTCTCCGCAAGCGGAGGAGGCGCAAGCTAGTGCGCTAACTGGAAAAAGGAGCCACAAAGAGAGACTTACAACGATGGAAACCCGCTTCGATGTTCTTGAAGCGAGCTTGGAGGAACTCTACCAAGGCCAAGGAAGGATCCTTGGGGTAGAGAGCTCGCAAGAAGAAGCTGAATCTCGGATCAACAGGGTTGAGTCCCTGGTCGACTAACTGACGGAGGACTCCAAAGACTCCGTATGACATCTACATGAAGTTGTGGTGGAACTCACGACCAAAGTGACGTTGCTCACTAGAACTCTTAATGCGAGAGGGAACAATATCCGCGCTGCACCGCCATAAAGCTTTAGGGCACCAGAGTCGCATTGCTACGGGGGCGTTAGAGATGCCAAAGAGCTCGAGAATTTCCTATTCGACATGGAACAGTGTTTTCATGCTACGAGACCCGATTCGGAAGAAACCAAAGTTTCTATAGTAACCATGTACTTGAATGGAGATGCAAAACTTTGGTGGCGAACCCGCTAGGAAGAGATCCAGCAAGGCCGATGCCAAGTTGTCACGGACAACGATGTAAACAAGGTGTTCGATGAAATGCTCGTATTTGTCCGTGTCCTTCGGTTTAGGTACATATCTTGTATAGCAAGAAGCGGGCTTGCAGTAGGCTTAGTAGCCCTAGTTTGATTTGCTTTATAGCCAAGTTTGGTTTGTAAATACAAGTGTGTCTTATAAGCACTTGTGGGGACTTCGGTCTGTAATGGACCATTATCCTTTGTGTGCAACCTCTCGGAGTTTGTAATGTCTATGGGTGTAATTTGTATTTGGCTTTATAAAGTGTTTGCTTGAGCAGTTGCTTGTGGATCCCGTGGGAATTGATTCTTCTGGCCCGTTTTCTCTTTTGTAAGTCTAAGGGACTCTAGGAGATCTCGGGAGGGCGACCGCGACGGGCACGCGGGTGACGCACGGCTTAGGCAAAATCAGCTAAGCCCGTGACAATGTGGTATCGAGCGGGACAAGCACACGCAAACACTTGTCATACAAACGTGGGGACCTAGTTGGGTCAGATGGAGGACAAGACGCAACCGCTTGGGGGGAAACGGACATTGAGATGTAGGGAAAGGAGTCGCTTAGAGGAGCGAGCATCCAGGTTTGGCATTCAGAGGAATGGCCAACCCCTTTGCGCAAGAGGCACCACGAGGACAAGCAAACGAAGAAGAATACGTAGCACACAAAGATTAGGATGGTTGAGTTCGAGCTATAGCTCGACATTGGCTACCAAACTTGACGGTGCTCAAGGCAAAGCGGGGCGCTTGGTGAAAAATGAGACCGTGCAAGGTGGGAGGTATTGTGTAACGACCGAAAGAGTTGTGCAAAGCTCACAGAAATGAGGGGAATTGCTAACTCAAAGGATTCAGAACTCATGCAAGGGCTTGTACATGGACGACGGAGTGTTCGTGGCCATCCCAAGGCGCGATCGGAACTCGACGCCATGGAGCCTCAGAACTTTCTCTTCGACATGGAAAGGATATGTCCGTAGGCGGCTGAAATGTGCAACAAGTTCAGCACATCGCTAGACCCTGAAGGGTGCAGTAGAGACTGTATTGGAGAAGGGTCGCAATCTAGCAAGTACATTTGCAGGGGCAGAACAAGGCACAAGTTGTTCAGAAGACGGAGTAGTCCAAAGGGGATGATGGTCTCCGAAACTTCCAGTGGAAAGTATGTAAAGAGAAAAGTTGCTCCAGCAGGACAGATATCCAGGAGGGATAAGTCCTAGTTCTCTAGTGGGAGAATCATGTGCAACGGACTGCACATATTAAGGAAGAGTTCCTCAAGGCTATATCTCCACAAAGCTCAATGGACCGAGTGAGCGACGAAGAGTCATCGCATGATCTCGAATGAGGTAATGCATTGGTGGATGTATTTCGAGATCAAGTGGGGGAGCAATCCAAGGCAACATCATATGAAGGCACACTTGGAGTCGATGCAGAAATCAAACTCAACAGAGGGCTGACCCGTGGAATGGTGGACGCGAGGGCCACTATCAACTTAATGTAAATCGAGCGGAGCGACTTGGGTGGAACTTAGTGAAGTATCCAAGCCGCATGAAGGGAGTTGACATTATGATGGAACATGGAGCGGAGGCAAGGAGCTTTCCTTGGACAGAGGTCAAGGGCATGAACTCTTGTAGAGGCAAGAGTGGGATCATGTCGTTCCATGGGTTCTTCATTCTGAGACAGACTTATTTTGCATGGTGCTAAAGATGAAGGGAGCTTCGAGGCACATGCAAGCTACCTCGAGATGCATTCGGAGTAACTAAGGTGATTCAACTCATGGAGGCAAAGTTCGGATCGAGACCTTAGCATGGGGCAAGAGGATGCAGAGGCGTACTCTTGAAGAATACGCCATGTTGTTGTCAGTTGTCGTGAACAAGAGGTGCATAACAAAATTGTCTTTGGTATGAGATAGAGGCCTAGGATCCGCATAATGGTGCACTAACTCTAGCGAAGTCCGGGACTGTGAGCTACTAGCGACAGACTGTCCTAGAGCTATGCTTCGTCCAGGTGTGACCCAAGAGTGGATGGACGAAGGTGAATTGCCAAGGGAACGAACTAAAAATCGGAGATGACGGAGGCCCTACGATGCGTTGGTAGAGGCCACACGTGTTGAAGTCGTAGTCCGAGTTCATCACACAAGAATCAGATGATGGAGATGTCACCGGGAGGCGATACGATGCACGGATCGTGGTGGAATAGTTCGTGGCAATGTACAGTAATCTTGTCCGTGAGGGACAAGATCATCGAGGTATGATCGAGTTACCGAGCTCCACTTTTACGACACAACAAGAAGAAGGGCTATGGATTCAAGGAATGAATGTCATAGTAGCAGAGGTCTTCGTGTGTGCATCAAGCTCATGGATGAAAGCCTTAGTCATCGATACGAGGTTGTATACCACTAAGGAAAAGTCCAAGTGCAAGTACCGAAGTCCCACGGAGGGGACGTGATCACGTGGATGATCGTGAGCTGGGAGCTCCACTTTGGTGAACAATGCACAAGAAGGGCGTGGATTCGAGTGAATGCCACGATCGCAGAGGCGGGTCTTCCGTGTGTATGCATCAAGCTTGCATCGGATGAAAGCCTTGGTCATCGATACGGGGCCGTGTATCACCGGGAGTAGTCGATTGCAAGTACTAGTGAGTCCCATGGAGGGACTTAATTATACTAAGGTATAATCGGAGTAGCTAGAGAGTTGGACTGCTTTAGTGCTCACATTCGCTTAAGGGAGCCCGGCAGGTCAGAGGACAAGGCCGAGTAAGGGAATGTTGCTACCGAGGAAGCTAAGGAGAAGACCACGAGCCCCGCAACAAGACGGGGAGGCCATGCGAGAGTTACACGCCTTTCCATCGACCAAGAAGAAGATAGGAGGACACGGTGGTGTCAAAGGTGGTCAAAGGCGAGGAAGCGACGACGAGTCCAATAGGGCTCATACCCAAAAGTAAAGCGTCGGTTAGAAGGAGGTGGACTCGAGGAGCGCCACGGTCAAGGCGATCTACCGATCGCGAAAGAAGGGATGAAGATACAAGATAATAGATAGTAGTGCATGGGCTTAGCAGCACTATGGTACCGCAGATACGGGACTTCCGTGGAGTCATCGATCCCTTGCTCTTTTGGAGGGAGAGCATTGGTCGTAAAAGGGGCCGAGGAGGTGGAGAATGCAAAGGCAAACTCAAGTACCAAGACAGGTAGGGCGAGGCCAAGAAACTTCATAAGACCGATGTCGATGGGCTTCTCATCAAGATAGCCGAAATTTAGGGACTTGGGTTGATGCAGAGTGCTCGACCAAGGAACGGCAGCAATACGCAGATCGCACCTTTTCTACTCAGAGGAGTAGGCGACAAAGGTGATGGAGAAGATGGTACAATCCCAGAGGCGACCAGATCTATCAAAGACTTACTCCAAGTTGGGGGACTCCAAGTTGGGGTAAACTTTTTGCTCTTTTCGGGCAAAACTTCTTACATTCCAGAAGTTCAATGGTAGTGAGAAGGCGAATCACGGTAGCTAACTCAATGCAAGGAGTGCAAACACTTCAAGTGCTTCAGAAGTGTGAGTAAAGAGCGGGCGAATGTTAGTAACCAACTCAATGCATGAAGTACAAACTCGAGGAGATAGGCGAAATCGAGTAACCTTTGCCTTCTCAACTCGAGAGAATGGGCGAAACCGAGTACCCCAATTCTCTTAACTCGAGGAGGTGAGCGAAGCCAAGTAACCTTACATTCTCAACTACGAAGAGAATGGGTGAAATCAAGTATCTCAATTCTCTTACTTATCCAGTAGGGGAGCTCTGCACAAGTTCAGTGACCCTTCAAAGAAAGCTTATGGAAGACAATAGTTGTCAAATCCTCACCATTGGTGATCAGTACTACTGAGAGTAGATTTTTCACTTCATTTCCCAATTGACTAACCGAAAACGGGAGTGATGCGAACATACTTGGAAGTGACAACTAACAGTGGAAGAAGGTTCAATGGGTAAACATTGTAGAGGAAGGACTTTAAAAACTTCAAAGTCTGCGAGGCGATGCTCGTTAAAGCTCCAACAAGCATCCACCCAGTTCAAACAATATACTACGATACTGGCACATAATAAGCCAGGTCTTTTCCTTCATCGAGGGATCCGCGAGAACCAACAAGGATCAAGACGACTCACCCAACCCTATACCAGATCGTTGGTGAGTCACAAGATAGTGGATCGAGTTCGACTACTTAACAACAGTGAGAGGCTAGGAGCCAAAGGGGCGTGTTGCAAAGCAGAAGATTGAAGACTCAGCAAAATGTAAGGAGATGTAGCATCTACAGTGGCTTCGACGAGGACATCGAAGGAATAAGTGGGGGAGAATGTCACGGACAACGATGTAAACAAGGTGTTCGATGAAATACTCGTGTTTGTCCATGTCCTTCGGTCTAGGTACATATCTTGTATAGCAAGAAGCGGACTTGCAGTAGGCTTAGCAGCCCTAGTTTGATTTGCTTTATGGCCAAGTTTGGCTTGTAAATACAAGTGTGTCTTATAAGCACTTGTTGGGACTTTGGTCTATAATGGACCATTATCCTTTGTATGCAACCTCTCGGAGTTTGTAATGTCCATGGGTGTAATTTATATTTGACTTTATAAAGTGTTTGCTTGAGCAGTTGCTTGTGGATCCCGTGGGAATTGCTTCTTCTGGCTCGTTTTCTCTTTTGTAAGTCTAAGGGACTCTAGGAGATCTCGGGGAGAGCTGATATTTGCGGACAGACACGCATGGGTGCCGCACAGCTTAGGCAAAATCAGCTAAGCCCGTGACAGAGTGGATACAAGGGAACACTTGAAGTGAGAGTTGAAAACTCAGTTTTTGCTTGAGAACACAGAGTTTGTCGCAAGAAGGAAACTGAGACAACTCCGTCAAAGTATATCTATTCGAGACTATGTGAAGCAATTTTCGGCACTGATGCTGGATATACAAGGCATGTCCGAGAAGGACAAACTATTCAGCTTTCTCATTGTCTTAAATCCATGGGCACAACAAGAACTGCAACAGAGGAATATCACCGACGTGGTAGGGGTAATTGCAACTGCAGAAACGCTAACTGATTTTGTTTCTTCAGAGGACTTGGGAAAAAAAAATAATCCTCGGAAAATCGCCCAATAAAATACTCCCGAACGAAGGATTCTGGGAGCGAACAAAAGAAGAAAAGCTTCCTCAATGGACCAAGTTCAAAATGCAAAGTCCCAAAATCTGGCGGATGCTTCTTGTGCGGAGGACCGCACATGGTGAGGGAGTACCCATAGAAGCAGGCACTCAATGCTTTAACGACATTTATACACCCCCACAAGTCGAACAAGGGCAAAGTCGTCGCCCTTAGTTCGAGCAATTCGTGATCGAGCAACGACGATGAGGAGTCGCAAGGACCTCGAATGGGAGCAATGCGCTTGTTGAATGCATTGCGGGTCAAGTGGGGGAGAACACAAAGGCAAAGCCATCAAAGGCAGTGAGCAGCGAGCTGATGTATGTGGACATCAAGCTAAATGGCTGAACAACCCGAGCAATAATGGACACAGGCGCTACCTACAACTTTATTGCTGATAAAGAAGCTAAGCGACTTGGACATCCAAGTCGTATGAAAGCTGTAAACTCGGAGGCCAAGCAGATCTCTGGACTAGCAAAGGGGATCCCTATCAAGATCGGAACATGGAGCGGAAGCACAAACATGATGGCGGTGCCCTTGGATGACTTCTAAGTGATTCTTGGAATGGAATTCATGCACGCAGCAAAGTTGGTGCCTATGCCTTTTTGAACTCCCTATGTCTAATGGCAGGTGACGACCCCTGCGTGGTTCCAATTCTCGAGGAGAAACCAAGGATCTATAACAAATATCAGCATTACAGTTGAAGAAGGGGATCCGGAAAGGTGAATCGACCTTTGTAGCAGCCATAAAGCTAGAAACACTTGACGGGGAGGCCATCAAGAACCTGCTACGGTGGTGAACAACCTGAAGGAGTTTTCAAATGTGATGCCGACCGAATTGCCGAAAACTCTACTGCCACGCAGAGGCGTGGATCATCATACAGAGCTGGAGCCGGGAGTTAAGCCTCCAACCAGACCACCATACCGCATGGCCCCTCTAGAGTTGGCAGAATTCAGAAAGCAGTTAGACGAACTGCTGAGCGGTAGTCTCATTCGCAGTTCAAAGGCACCGTTCGGAGCTCCAATCCTCTTCCAGAAGAAATAAGATGGGAGCCTCCGATTATGTGTCGATTATCGAGCCCTGAATAAAGTGACACTGAATATCAAATACCCCATCCCACTTATCGCAGATTTGTTCGATCAACCGCGCAAGGCCAAGTACTTCTCCAAATTCGACCTTCGGTCGAGGTACTGGCAGGTGCGTATTGCAGAAGGTGACGAGGCGAAGACTACCTGTGTAATTAGGTATGGAACATTTGAGTTCCTGGCAATGCCTTTCGGCTTAACCAACGCTCCAACCACATTCTGTACTCTAATGAACTAACTATTCAAGGAATATTTGGATAAATTTGTGGTCGTCTACCTGGACGATATAATTGAAGGTTCTATCCAGATGGATAAATCAAAGGTGTAAGCTATGGCAGAATGGTGAACACCAAAGAAGATGCCAGAGTTCAGGTCCTTCCTTGGGTTCGTCAACTATTATCGACGCTTTATTGCTAGATATTCGAAGCGTGTAGCTCCATTAATGGAGTTGCTCAAGAAGGAGCTATCTTAGAGATAGTCAGACAAATATGAAGCGGCATTCCAAGACCTAAAGACTGCCATATTGGAGGAACCAGTACTCAGATTACCAGACTATGGGAAGTCTTTTGAAGTCCATACAGATGCTTCTGACTTCACTATTGGGGGAGTACTTATGCAAGAGGGTCATCCAGTAGCCTACGAGAGTCGCAAGCTCAACGAGACCGAGAGGCGATATCCAATGCATAAGAAGGAGATGATAGCGGTGGTCTACTATCTACGAGTCTGGCAACATTACCTTTTGGGAGCACCATTCGTGCTAAGGACGGATAATGTTGCATTGAGTTACTTCCAGACTCAAAAGAAACTCTCCTCGAAACAAGCACGATGGCAGGACTTCTTAGCCGAGTTCAATAAGGTAATGGAGTACAAGCCCGAAAAGGCAAATGTCGTGGCCGATGCATTGAGCTGGAAAGTTGAATTGGTGAACGCTATACAGTTGGAAGGCGGAGGCCAAGCAAGCTAGTTACAGTCCAACTTTCTTTCCAGGATCAGGGATGGACTGCACAGTGATCCTCAGGCAGTAACCCTGTTGCAGCTCATCAAGGAAGGCAAGACACGATGGTTTTGGGTCCAGGAGGGACTCATCTATACCAAAGGGAACAGAATTTATGTTCCACGGGCGGATAATTTGAGACGTGAACTCTTGAAAGAGTGTCATGATTCCCTATGGGCTGGACATCCTGGCATCCACCGAACAATGGTTCTCATGGAGAGGGTCTTCTATTGGCCAAAGATGGAGACTGATGTGGAGGATTATGTTTGAACATGCCTTATTTACCAACAAGATAAGATAGAGCAGCAAATGCCAGTGAAACTTTTAGAGCCGTTGCCTATACCTGGAAGACCATGGGAGAGCATCTCTTTGGACTTTATATCAAGCTTACCGATAGTAAGCGGACTCGGATCGATACTCGTGGTGGTCGATCGATTTTCAAAATACTCTAGAGTTTAATTCTCCACAAGCCTCTACCCCGGATGGCGGATCGAAAGAGTTAAGTCACTCTTGAGCAAGATTCTCGACACTACGTGAGTGCCAACCAACGAGATCAGGATATAGCCTAATTCTCCTACAACTTACGGAGCGTCCAACAAGATTATCACGGACAACAGCCGTCGACTCCTCGCATATTGGCTATTGGTTATACAGTGAGTAGGCCGTCAGCATATCACTTTGCAAATGAATGACATCGAATATTGCTCGCCTACTGTTGAATCTCGGATTTTGATGATTAAATCAATTGATAGGTTATTGATCTAACATAGGTTGTTAGAAGTTGATTGATGCAGGATTAACTACAACACAGAGAATATGACAATCAGGATTGGCCAAAGTCAAGTCCATGCATCGGGTCGGGGTTCGGACGATGCGGTTGGGAACTCACCAGGAGTGCATCGGAAACTCGCTGAGGGTGTCGGGAGCTTGTCAGGATGGCGCAAGAGAGTTTGCCATAAGAAGACTAAGACTTGCCGGAAGATTGTCGGGCAGCCGGAGTTGGGAAGGTCCTGAAGTGGATATGTCTGGCAATTATGATTGTAATTAATTAAGTGGTAATTAGTATTGTGCAAGTTTAACCACGACGGGAGAAGAAGTTACAAATCAGACATTGACCCAGGATCAAGCTTAGGCATCGGGCCAAGGATTGGATGATGCGGAGGGAGCTCGTCGGGAGTTCGCAAGGAGATTCACCGAAGGGATTGGGAAGCTCGCTAGGAACATACCGGAAGATCGTCGGATGAAGACCGTGAGACTCGCCGTTGTAGAATCCGAAGGTTACCGAAATGCGGGAGTGAGGTCATCAAGCTTGGTGGTCATGTTTGATTGTAATCTTTAAGTCGTAGGTTAAGTGTGAGTTTGATTTGAGTGTGATTTGGAAATCAACTCAAAGAGGCAATCAGATCCACTATTGGGGTTTGATTGAGCTCAGGTTGAGCTCAATTGGTTGACCAAAGGATTGTCAACATTAGGTTCAAGCCGAAATTCGAAAAGTGGAGGGAACCACTTTTCCGGAGAATCCGGCGGGTAAACCGCCACCGCCTAGGTTTTCGGGCGGCTGAACTGCCCAGGGCTGGTGGGTAAACCACCGTACCCAGGGTTTCGAGCGATTGAGCCACCCAGGTCGACGGGTGAACCGCACATACCTGGATTTTCCGGGTATGTTTGAATTTTGACTCCAAAATTCTGAAGTCATTTGGTTGGGGCTATAAATATCCCAAGTTTTCTTGCATTCTACCCAACTGTGTGAATTGTAAAAAAAATAAAAGGGTTAAGGGAGTGTTCCAAGAGTTGTAATCTTGTCTCCCTTGTAAGTGTTGTAAGGGTTTCATCTTCACCCAAAGGAGATCAATAGTAAACGTCGGTGTGCCTCAAGGAGGAGGACTCGAAAGTGAACGTGAGCCGGTTAGTGCCGAACCACTATAATTTTAAGTGTTCTTACTTCTTTGATTTACTGCTTACAATTGTCGGGTTCTTAATTGATTTCAAAACACAAATAGACGCTTCTGATTTTTTATTTACGTTTTGAAATCAAGGCTTCGAAATCAAGCACTTCACTTACAACATTGTCTATCTCCTTATTCGGATTTGCTTATTCTTTTAAGTTGTCTTTAAGCAAGAAGCTTAACACTTCTCTATAAGATTCACTTGCTTAACTTAAACGAAAAGCTTCGGATTTTCTATCTTGCTTCAAGCGAAAATTTTTTGTTTAAAACGTTAATTTACTCTTGCACTAATTCACCCCCCACCCCCCCAGTGCTAATTAATCCTAACACCTATTTGGAGAAGGCGGCCAAAAAGATGAAGAAGTGGGCAGACTTGGGAAGGCGACCATAGGACTTTAAAGTTAGTGACTTAGTGTTGGTGAAGCTCCAATCAGCATCACTCCAGTTCTTTAGGCACAAAGTGCACAAAAGATTGGTGCGCAAGTATAAAGGCCCTTTCCCAATTATCAGCAAGGTAGGCAATGTTTGCTACAAGTTGCGACTGCCGGCATGGCTCAAAATTCACAATGTCTTCTATGCAAGCAACTCGAAAGCCTACCATTCAGATCTGCAATATGCTTATTAGAACCCTTGCAGATTCTAAGCTTGGGGTGATCTGTATAGGGGATCAGCCTCCTTGGAACTCTATAGGGGTTCCTCCCACTTTGGTATTCAAGCCATTGGCTGAAGAAAGATTGATCTATTCATAATAAAAAGTGGATGATTACAAGGCTATTTATAGGTCTTCAATCCCTAATTCCTAGGAGGACTCCTACTTTAAGACTCTTATCCTCAACCAACTCCTAAAGCAACTTCTAATGCAACTCTAAGTCCAACCACCAAGCGGTCCATCTAGGGGTGGTCGGTTGCTTTATTGTTTCCTAATCCTATTCTAATTTAACCCCTCCTCAACCAACCCCTCTTTAACTAGGATAAGGAGTGGTTAATTAAGGTAACATGCATCTTACTCTCCCCTTAAATATTTTCCTTAACTAATCCTAACCTAGTCGGCCTCCTTACTTTCCTTAATAGGGGTTGGCTAGATAGGATTTACATAAATGCCTCTTAGATTTTACATGATTGCCCTCTTACATGAAACTAAATTAGGACCCCTAACTAGAGTCATAATAGACCCGCCCTCTTCAAATCAGCCTTGTCCTTAAGGCTGAGGCTCCATGAACTTTGGGTCTCAATCTGCAATTCTCCTTGAAGCTTCCTTGTGGTATCTACGGTAGGCACACTGTGGTCCGACGGTCCAGCATTATCTTGTATCTCTTCATCAAGGGTAGTAGTATTTGGACGGTGGTGCATCACGATCCTACGATCCCATGCGACCATCAGCTGAACTTGAACCTCCTCATCAGTTGGGATGTCAGGTGGATAGATCTGGGTTGAGTCGTCCTTTCTAAACTTCCATTTGCAGTGAGATACTTGGAGGATCAATTGTATTTTTAAATTGATGTACTAATCTGATTCATATATCACTACTCCATTGTGATCCCCAATTTTACAAGGGCAGGTGAACCACTTCCTTGAGGCTCGAATTTTTTGCTGGTAGGGCTGGAGATAAAGGAAAACTCGATCTTCAACAACAAACTTTCTGCTTCTCCGGTATTTGTCGGGAGGCTGTTTCTTTCTTGCACGGGCTGCAACTTAGTTTTTCTTAAATAGTAACTGAGTCTTCTTTTGGAATAATTGCTGCCCTTTGATAAGGTTCCTAGTGGTGTGAGCCCATTCTGAGTCCGAGGAGGGTAGGAGCTGCGATTTTACTGAGCATGTTTCATCTCTCCATTGTATTGCTGACCTGTATCATGTCAGACTTCAAATTTAGTAGTAATTAGTATCTCTTTATAGATCAGAAGCATTGTGTGAAATGTAGGGAGAGCCTTAGTGCGGATTAGGTGTCGGCCAGCTTGCAAGAAGGTGGTGCCGATCTCAACTCCTGTTTTGTCTGCTCCAATTTCAAACACCTCATTTCGATCTGGTAATGCTAAGACCGATATAGATGGCTTCGTAGCTGTGAAGACCCCATAGATGGTGGACGTGTGGATGCCTTCCTCCTGTTCCTTTAGAATTTTGATCTCCATCCAATCATAGATTCCATGCTGGTATTGTTGCGGGAGGGACCTGATCTTCTTACGATCGTCAATAGGGAAGACTTCGAACAGCATAGTCCGCTCCTGGGAGATGTAGTGGAAGTAGTCCGAGATCTGGGAGTGCTGCATCAAAAGCCATAGCTGGTTCAGCTAGATGTGGCACTTCAGGAAGAGCTAATCCCTGCAGACAAAGAGGCAAAGCTTTTGGAGATAAAGTGTCGTTGCAAGGGAAGATCATGGCCGAATGATCTGTGTCTCCTGCGTCTCCTAGATAATCCTTTTAGCTTCGGCCCTCTGAGAATGTGGACAGCAATAGAGCCGAATATGTGCTGGTGGTTCCTCCTGTAAGATCAGCATACGGAGGTCGTGCAGTCTGGTAGGATGAAATCGGCTCGGTTCGGTGAAGGTAGCGAACTTCTCAAAGTGTTGTGTCTTCTCTTTGCTCCCACGTTTCCCGTGTAAGGTCACATGCTTTACTTGCCATTCATAAGGTCATTGAGGCTCCTGGTCTTGATGAGGATGGTGACCGACTGTTGCTTAAGAGATTCTTCAACTTCCATTGCTTGTGGGTTTACATGGTCGGCTAGAATGTGAGTCATGCAATCAGCCTGCTGCAGGTCCTCCTTCGTGTTCTCCTGCTCAGGTTCAAGGTCGTCTTCTTCAGATTCTTCTATAGGTTCTATCATGGAAAGCTTCCTTTTTTTGCAGTGATGGTTGCGGCTCCAAAGTTCATTGCAATGCCAATAAAGGCCCTTCGCGAATCTATTGCGAAGTTCTTCTCTCGTTAATTTCTTTGGCAGCAAAGCACGACTAGGAGCAAGGGGTGCTCAAGGTTTATATGTTGCTGGACTAGGACTAATTCTCATCCTTCGAGCATGTTGGTTCAACCGTTCCTCTTGGATTCGGGCGAAAGAGATTGCAACCTTCACGGTGGGAGGCTGTCACGCTTTAACCTCTCCTTTAATTTCTGGCTTGAGTCCTTCGATGAACATCCCTAATAATTGTCTATCAGACAAATCACGAGCAAAGTAAGATAATTCCTCAAATCTGGTTTGGTATTCTTGAATCGTGGAGGTTTGTCGGATCTTGGCAAGTTGTTCATTGATATTCACGTACTTGGTCGGCCTAAAGTGGTTCAGCAGTGCGTACTTGAATTGTATCCACGTCGGAGCCCCATGGTTGTATTAAAGCCAATTGTAGCATCGTATAACATCTCCTTCAAGGTGGATGATAGCAGTGTCCATCATGGAATCCTCCGGTGTTTAGTGATGACAAAAGTAACGTTCAGCGTGCGAAATCCATCCCGTCGGGTCTCCTTCTTCCCATCAAGGGAAGGCTTCCCTCATGCGTGGTTGCCTCATATTAGTGGCACGTTCTTTCGTTTTTAGAGGCCTCTCTGAACTTGCACTTTGTTGAAACTTTGTTGGGCTCGGAGATCGGCTCAATTCGAATTCGGCGAATAAGGCGCGCAATCTGTCCTCAACGCGTGATTCAAATGCCTCCAACTTGGCATCGATTGAACCTTGAGATGCCATTGCATGTGCCTCCAAATCTGAGATGTCAATATCCTTCTCCTGTTGTTGGGTCGGTGATATGGTTGGGTGGATTGATGGTCGAAAGAGGTGGTGGATCAAGGGTAGATGACTACGGTTTGGGGCTGAAAGGTTGCTGTTGCAGAGGCTGTAAGGGGGGTTCGATGATAGAGGTTTAGGCTTAGAAGGGTGGCTTAGGGTTGCTGTTGATGGCAGCAACCGGTTTGGTAGGGATTGGTGGCCAAAGAGTGATGGATCAAGGTTACGGTTTAGGATTGATAGCTTGCGGTTTTCACTGTTGGTGCTACAGTTTGAGGGTGCTGTGAAGGCTGCAAAGGATTTTTGTGGCAGTGGTTTGAGATTGGGAAGGAAGGTTTAGGGTTGCTGTTGGGGCAGCAACCGATTTGGCAAGGTTCGATGGCTGCGGAAGATAAGGGTCGGTGGAAGGTTCGGTGGCTATGGAAGACCGTTGTTTGGGCTACGGTTTAGGTTGGCTATGGACGACTGCATCCTCAGGGTATAGAGGTGCCCTAAAGACAACATGGGTGGCAGCAACAATTTCGGTAAGGATCATATATAGGCGTAGCAAAAAACACCAAAAGGTAGTGCTGCAGAATTCTGCGTCGATAGGCTGCGATAGTCACTGTTTTGGGCCGCAGTTTTGGGTGCTGTTACGGTAAGGAAAATAGGTTATGAGGGTTGCTTCTTAAGGCTAAAGGGATGCCCTAAAGACGTCTTGGGTGGTGGCAGCAAGTTAGTTGGGTTTCGGTGGGTTAAGGAGAAGAAGAAAGACAAAGGTGCAGCAGCAGATTTTTCGTTGAAAAATTTCCAGCAATGAAGATGTAATTTTTTTTCAAAAATTCTGAATGAAAATTCGAGTGAAACTCAAAGGGAATCTACTGGTAAGGAAGAGGTAATATCGTAAAAATTTTCATGAAAGGAAACGACAGCAAAAGGTTCAGCAAAATCAAAGATTACGAGAAGGTGTTGCTGCAGAATTTTTTCAGCGAAAGATTTTAGCAGTATAGTCGAAATTTTTTGCAGCGGTGCATAACAAGGAATCGAGTAAAGCTCAATGGGAATCCACTGGCAAGGGAAAGTTAATGCTGTCAAAAAAGTTGTGGAAGAAATCGGCAAAATCAAAGATTACGAGAAGGTGTTGCTGCAGAATTTTTTCAGCCAAAGATTTTAGCAGTATAGTCGAAATTTTTTGCAGCAATGCATAACAAGGAATCGAGTAAAACTCAATGGGAATCCACTGGCAAGGGAAAGTTAATGCTGTCAAAAAATTTGTGGAAGAAATCGGCAGCAAAATTGTTGGCAAGATCAAGGAATACAAGATGGTACTACGGCAGAATTTTTTCATCGAAAAATTTCAGCAGTATAGACGAGAAATTTTTTCCAACAGTTCAAAACAAGGATTCAAGTAAAACTCAAAGAGAATCTGCTGGTAAGGGAAAGGTAATGCCAACAAAAAATTCGTGGAAGAAAACAGCAGCAAAAGGTTCGGCAAAATCGAAGATCACAGGAAGGTACTGCAGCAGATTTTTACGTCTAAACTGCAGCAGTTTGGACGTAAAAGATGAGCAGGTTATCTTGATGATTTTTCGACGAAAACAAAGGGAGATCCGAGGATATGAAATTATAAAGCCGTGGTAGAAATTTCATAGAAATTTGATCCATAAAAACGCAGCAGCAAATCAAACAATAAGGGGTGTGCAGCTAGAATTCTGCAGCGTAACTTTCGTCATAAAGATGAAAACTTTCCGACAAAAAGTTTATGCAGCAGTATGGGAATAATATTTTTGGGTTTTTAGATTAAGGATAACTAAATTGCAACCGCAGTAAGGTAGCAAACCAGAACCTGTTGCAATTCACGGGGAGATCAAAGGATGATCTGCGATAGTGGAGATGACAGCAGAGTTTGGTAACGATCTTCTAGCAATTGTGTGAATTGCTTTGGACGGCTATGGGGGGCTGATGGATGGCTGTGGAAGGGCAGCAAGACGCCAAGAACGCTGCTATGATACCAAGTGTTAGAACCCTTGCGGATTCTAAGTTTGGGGTGATCTTTATAGGGGATCAGCCTCCTTGGAACTCTATAGGGGTTCCTCCCTCCTTGGTATTCAAGCCATTGGTTGAAGAAAGATTAATCCATTCATGATAAGAAGTGGATGATTACAAGGCTATTTATAGGCCTTCAATCCCTAATTCCTAAGATGACTCCTACTTCAAGACTCCTACCCTCAACCAACTCGTAAAACAACTTCTAATGCAACTCTAAATCCAACCACCAACCGGTCCATCTAGGGGTGGCCAGTTGCTTTATTGTTTCCTAACCCTATTCTAATTTAACCCCTCATCAACCAACCCCCTCTTCAACTAGGATAAGGGGTGATTAATTAAGGTAACATGCATCTTACTCTCCCTTCAAATATGTTCCTCAACTAATCCTAACCTAGCCGACCTCCTTACTTTCCTTAATAGGAGTCGGCTAGATAGGATTTACATGAATGTCCCTTAGATTTTACATGATTGCCCTCTTCCATGAAACTAAATTAGGACTCTCCTAGCTAAAGTCCTAATAATGCTTCGCGAAATATTTCAACTCGACTACCTCCAATCAGAGCCTCCTACGAGAAGTGAGTTGAGACTATTCTGGCGGATCGCAAGAATAAGCTACCCAGCGGAGCAGAGCAAACTGAGTACTTAGTGAAGTGGCAAAAGCTTCCCCAAACAGAAGCCAGTTGGAAGCTAGAAGACGCCCTACAACATGAAGAAACCCGCGTCAAAGCCTACCAACAAGCGTCGACGAGAGCGTCGACAGTTTAAGTAGGGGAGAATGTCACGAACGATCGTCGCTCGACCGCAACTCTTCACTCAACGAACCGTTCGTCGCTTTTATTTGCTTGTACAGATGTTTGGCAGCATGTTTTGCCTTGGTTTTGTGTGATTTTGCCTTAGAAATACGAGCAAAAGTAGTCTGTAAGGTAGAACGATCGCTCACTGCACGGAGCCAAAATAGGCCAAAACAGCCCTGTTTTGGGCCGTTTTCATGTGCTGCATGACCTAGCCGAGCGGTGCAATACGTTAGCCATCTCAGCCCTCTGGAACCCCGCGGGTGGCACAGGGCTGGATGGGGCTTCGGGATAGTATCGGGCGTGAGCATTCATCGACTATTGAACTCGTCTTGCATCCGATACCTTAGGGACCGTCGTTTGTGGATTTGCGACCGTTCCTACAGCCCTCTAAAGTCTTGTTTCGCTCTCTTTCTCTCCTTTCTCTCTTGCGCATAAGGTGTTCGACGAATTGCTTGTAAAAGTTATCCTCTTTACGAGACGTCGGGACTTGTCCGTCGCTCGTCTTCAAAACTAATCAACTTCTCTTTTTGCAAGTCCTTCGGGACCCAAGTGGGCCAACCCTTTGCGGGCAAAATACGCTTCGGCGTTTTCATGACTTAGGCAATTCCAGTTAAGTCTTCAAGTTTGCCGCTAGGGTGTCGCACGACATAGGCAAATTCAGCTAAGTCCGTGACAGATCGGGAAGAAGAAAGTCTGCCGATGAAGAATCACCCACGCGGTCCGCCCGCAGGCAAAGAATCACGCGGGGCACTAGGGAAGACCAGGTATCTCCCTCTTTTCTTCCTTTTCTTCTTCTCCCTCTTCTTCTTTCTCCCTCTTCTTCTTTCTCCCTCAATCGACCACCAACAGTCGAAATCAACTGCCGACAGCTGATTTTGGCAATACCGCGCGGTAGCGAGCGATCCACGTACCGGTATCTTGTCAGACCAGTATGTACCGCCCGGAGACGGAGAACCTTGAGCTACACATATCTTGTTTCATGTTTGTTCTCTTGCTTTTGACAATTTTTTGGGTTTATCTCCATGAAGATCTTTCCTCAGAACTAAATGGCTACTTTTGATTTCCACATCGTACAAGTGTTTATTAGTTGAGTACATTGAACAGCTCATGGGGATTAACATGCAACTGCTACAGTAGGGAGTTAATTGGAACTGAGCTCGATCCAAAATCCAGTGGCTCCCATAGATTGGCACCTTTTCCAAGCCATGACCTAGCCAATCACAAAAGGTCAGGAACTCCGTAACCCAGGTACAAAATCTTATTCTTACCTCGACAAGTCTCCATGGCAAGTAGAACCACAGAGTGAACCAACCCAAAATCACCTTTGAGTAGCAATTAATTAACCAAAGTATGCCTTACCTTTCTCCTATCTTCTTTCTTAATATCAAAATATTGCATCAACTATCTGAGTTACATCTGAAGGTTAATCAGCCCTAAAGCTGACAATGATTGCACCCACTTGCTTTTGCTATAACTTTAACATTAACCACTCTGTCAAGGGCATGCTATAATCTCATTTCTGCACTATTTTCACACTGGTTTTGTTTAGATCTGTTCTCTTTAATATGATTTGTGTCTCATGAATCTGGTTGCCATCAATAACAACAAGAATGTCTAGGACACAAATAAATAATTATAAACAGCTTATACATACACATTTGAGTGTGTGTATATATATGTATATAAGTGTATATATATGTATATAAACGTAGCTACTCATAAACATATATATGATAACGGAAGAAAACTACAATACTTTGAAACTGTCAAGCAACATTCAGCGTCATCGTTTGTACCAGAATAAGCCACTCCATACCTGTCCCAACTTGATATATGTTGCTCCCATGCGCTCAAATACCTTTCGCAAGTAACTGGGTGAAAGCAATCCAAGCTGCATTCCAGATGGCAGTCCTGAAGATGTATTTGTTGTCTGCTGATTATTGAAGATGACAATATATTACTTCCAGATAACTGTTCTCATTCATAAAGAAACTGGAAGAATAAAGTTGTCATTGGTACACTGATGCATGCAGAATGGAATTGATGCTTGACAATATTACAACAACAAACTTAGCAGACTAACATGCTTATAATCTGATGCCATGCAGAATGGAATTAATCCACTTGTTGTCACACGCTAGAGTCATTATATTCAGATTTTTCTAGGATCATTATTGATTACAAGTTTTCATATAATGGAAACTCCTCTGATATAGGACCTAGAAACCAAGAATTTATTTTTTCTCACTTACCTACCCTAGTTATCATCATGCATATTTTACTGGCTGTCTACTAACCATCTTTCAGCCCTTAATGTGTTTTCATGTTCCTTGTCTATCAAACAAATGTGCAGGCACTCTGATTATCAACAAATGATTTTATATAAAGACAGGCTTAGAGTAATTATGACGGAGCATGAAAGACAGTAAATTTTTAAGAAGGATAGTGAGTAATACTAAAATCAAGCAGACAAATGAACTATTTAACTGAAAATTGTATTATTTTTTAAGTCTATGGCATGCAGCTGATCATATCAAGTCACAATTACCAGAATCAGTCTAACCTCCACACATCTTGATGGTAGCTTTGCATCTTGAATCATGTTAATTTTGCTTCCAGGGATAAAACACATGATGCGATCAACAAAATTTACAATTCCATCCCATAAATGTTATTCCATTCTACAATTATAAACCAATTACCAACTAATAACTTTTGATTATTTATGTTGTACATATCTAATTTGGATTTCATTTAAGAAAAACCCGAAACAATATAAATGTCTTCTCTAATATAGACACATATGAAATAAACATATATATAGTGTGTGTGTGCATTCACCTCTCTGTAGAAATCAGCTAACATTAACTTCCCTGTCCCAGAAACTACATAACTGATCAGTGTACCTCTTAAACAGGACATGTACCATGAACATGACCTGCGTTAATTTGGAACTGACTGTTTACTTATAACAACTTATGTTCACCTTGGATACATCAGTAAGCCACTCCCCACCAACTCCAATAACAGCCTGAATGCCTTGAGCTAGTCTAAGTGCGCCTCTGGGCCCTGTGTTAATTGATGTTTGAATGATGTCTTCAACCAGCTTGGGAAAGTTCTCCATGCTATCTGGAAGGACCACCAACAGCAAGAACACCAAATGAGAGTAACCGATCAAATAGAAGTATTTGGTAATCTTAGCATCATATTATTTATTTGCTAAAAAAAACTTTATTTTACTTTAAGAAAGCATGGTGTACTTATTCCTCCTATGTGGGGGTTCATGATTCATGGTGTGCTTGGCTTGCAACAATGCTAAATGGAAAGCATGAATACTTCATCAATTCACTTGTTGCAAAAGGTTCTAAGATCCATCACACGGATCAAGGTACAGAAAGGTAAGACAATGAGGTTAACTAGGCGATGATGTCAAAGGCCAAGGAGCTGAGGTGGATGATCTGCTGGCTGACTTTATGAGGAAAAGAGAGAATGAGAGACGGAGGCTGTCTCCTGTAAGACAAAGAAGATTAGAATATTGCCAAAAGTCACTCTGGTGAATCTTCATATTCATGCCAGCCTAAGTAGCAAAGAAGAGGCAACAACAAAGCAGGAAGGAGTCTTAGCAGTCATGTGAGACCAAAAGGCTCTGGGTCCATTCTGTAGGCATTGAAGTTGATTGTACCATTAACATCAGAGGACAGTCAACTGTATATGTGCAAGACAGGTTCTCAGATTGGTGTTTGAAGGCCTACCATTAGCCTTGCTCTCCTGTGATGGTATGCTCATGCAAAGATCATAAGCACTAGTGGAAGAGACCATCGAGAACATAGGTTCTAGGTAATAGTGTCCCAAACAAGCACAATGACTGTATCAAAGCCCAGCTATCTATCATAAAAGATCCTACCATTGGCCAATGTGATAGAGGCCAAGTTCCCTCAGCAGGGTCCTCCCAGTCAAGTTCCCGTCCTAGGGCCTCAGGCTTGTTTATCAGCTCATAATCTGAGCTATCACTTCGTCAGTTGAGCATATCCTAACCATGTTGGGTTGAATCATGCCAGTATTATGTCCAAAATGAATGACTAATATAAACATCAAGAAAAAGTAGCTACTTCAAATTAAGGATTTATTCTACGGCAAGAAGTGAGGCTACAGTTGTAGAAGCTTCAGCAGCTGCCCTACAGAACCTACCAAGTTCAGTATTTTCTTCTTTTTGACAGTATAAGAAAAGATTATTGAAGCACCATCTATCAAAATTATCTACCTAAATGTCTTCATGACCAAAGTGAAAAAGAGTAGCTTCAGTACCAAGGTAATGATAGAAAGTAAACCATCAAAGGTCAAGCACAGCGAAATAATCTCACTCCAATGCGGGCATAAGATGTTTCAGCTACTTATTCGAACTCAATTTCTTTATGATTGGTACCAAGGTAGCAAACTTAAGAAATACAGGCAAGACAAATACATACAAAAGGAGATCTTAAAGTTGAAAGATTGGGAACCTTGTAATCGAGTGGAAATATCCCTCGCTTGAGAGTACCGAGCGAACACCGAGCTTGTGCCCGATCGACCATCGAACTTCTTCAACCGGACCGACCTAGTCATCGTAGGAAGCTGGAGGCCGAGAGTCAAAACCAAGTCGAATCGAAACAAACAAGACCACCGAATCGAACGATTCTGGGAGAGGAAAAGGGGAAACCAATCGAAGAAAGGCAGAGGAGGAGGCCGGGGAAGGAACAAGAACCTGAGATTGGTTGAAGAGGAGCAGGGGGAATCGAGCGTTGGTCGCGCTCCTGATCGAGAGGATCGCCATGGCCGACCCCCGACGAAGCGCCTGCGTGTGGCTCGGGCCACACCGACAAGTATTGTTAACACTGAGAGCAACTAACTAGTTTCGCCTCGGTGAGTTCCGCTCGTAGAGTTCACATATCGGAGGTGTGAGGGCGGAGCGCACCACGTGTGGCGCTGCGGGCCTTGTGCAAGGGGTTTTGTGGCGGCCGGATAAATGACCTCATCGTGACTAGGTGGCGTTCTGAGACTGGCTAACAGCGACACATTAACAACATATTGATTCTTTTATGTTTTGTAATGGAATATTTACCCTTTTAGTATTAAGAACCGAAGATTATTATTTACGACCTCACTTTACTCTTTACAATCATATTTTTATTTTTTAATAATACGTTTTTATAAATAAATATGAATATAATACTTTTTTATAAATAAATATGAATATCACCTTTTTCAACCTCCTCCACTACTTTTGCTTTATCCTTCTCTTCTCCCTCGAAAGAAACATTCGCAATGATCGCAAGAGTGTGAGAAAGAAGATAAACAAGTTAATGAGATTATAAATGATAAGATATTATGTTATTATTTTTTAAAAATTATGAATAATAAAAAAATAATAAAAAGAGGCTCTAAATAATAAGCGCCTTAACATGTTTCTAATATATTCCTCCTGCTGGTTCAAATAAGGCTGGGAATAGCCATCATAATTAATTATAGCTAATATGTAGCTTGAATTTTTAAATATTTAAATATTTAAATATGCTTAAAACATCGATAAGTTCTCAAAGATTATTAATGTTACTTACAGTGCAAACCGAAAGTCAAATAAATAAAGGTTGGGTGAGGAAGATTATGCGCAGGTAAATTCCAGTTTTTCCCTGTATATGTATGCTAAACTTAATTTTAGAGGGATGAATAAGAAAACCACTTCTATTTTATGGAAATATGGTTAGTGTTATTCTTTTTTAGTATAATAGTTTACAGCTACTACCATTTATTTTAAATCTATAAACATGAAAGAGCATATTCTTAAGGCTCCAAGTCTTTTCTTTTCAAAAAGAATATATATATATATATATATATATTATTTAAGAAAGTGAATAAAGAAAACACGTCTTACAGTACACCCCAAAAATAAATAATAATTTAAAGGTTTATTTCCTTATCCAATTTGAGGTCATTCAGTTCGCTGCCTTTATTACCCTGTCGATGTATTATAATATTATATTTAGATCCCCTAGGAGAGGGTATACATTAGATCTGTCATAACTCATAATCTCAAGGTCCAAAGCTTTGGAGTTAAATTTAAGGTTTTGATAATAATTTAATTTTAGATGTTATTTCACCCGAAGATGACTCGATCAAGCATTAACAATAAATATATTCGCTCATATAGGTCCTTTTTATTGATAAAAAAAAAAAGTAATTGGAAATATTTTCTTTGTGAAACTACGCAATATGTTGGCACTAGGATCTCGATGACAAACCATCTTTTCTTGTGCAAGATTGGATTATCCAAGATCATCTATGGGTTTTTTCGTCGTTATACGGGACTATTTTCTTCATTCGTCCTATTTAGAATACATTCATATGTTGGTCCTTAATATAAATTTATATTCAATGAATTAAATTATATGTGAGAAGTTCTTACACAGACTCAAACTAAACACGTGTCAACTATGCAATAACACACCAACCATCATCATCGAGTTATTACCATCCTCTTCTGAGCAAACGAAAACTATTTAATCAAAGAAGAAATTAAATTTTGACTCCCGCTGTCATGAATTTTGATAAAAAGAAAATTTCTGCACCATGATTCATTAAATATTCGTTTCTAGTGATCATAACAAGCGATGCAACCACGGTAATGTCATTCGCTACCACAACTGAAAACCAACTACAACCAGATAAATATTTATGTTATGTTGTTGGACACATCAAATCAAGGTTTGTATTAGTTGTTTGCTCCGAAGAGAGATGGGCGGGCCTCTGTGACATTGTCTACTAAATATGCCCCAAATCACCCACGTCATTTTCTATCGTATTATTCTATAGTACTTTCCACCACCATGGAAGTTGCTAGAGAGAGAGAGAGAAAAGCCTCCTTTCCAAACTTCATCATCGGTAGGCACACAGCCTCCCCGTTGTCCCCACCATATGATAAGCATTTTCCAATCCTCCAACCCACCCTTATCGATTTTTAGTTCTTGTTGAGATCGTTTTTATATCATTTGAAAATAGTTTAACTATTTATTCGATGAAAAATTTTGCAATTGATCCTTTTGGTTTTGTATTGATGATAGAAAATTAAGTTAGTTAAATTTATTTAATTATTTATGAAAATAAAAGAGCTACTATGATGTGATTGTTGTAAGAAATATAATAATGTAAAAATATGATGATTGATATTCACATAATGATTTCATAAGCAACTCAGATGAGTGGTGGAAACTACATTTTACTGATAATAATTTCTGGAATTAGCCATTATAATCCCTAAAGAATAATTGCTTACCATTGCAATAAGTTATGACAAATAATAATAATAAAATTATCAAAATATCAAATTTCGAAAACATTTTGGAGCCGAAATCATTCCATACGGTTTAATTTTCACTAATAAATGTACTTTTCTTAGAAATTTGAAAACCAAGTACATAAAAGCAACATGTCAAGTATTGTTCTCATCATTTAACTAATACCAAGAGTACTCGTACAATACGTATCCACCCGAACCTGTGTTGCAATTGTATCGATAACTCATTTATCAACTGCGCCCGACACGTGAACCCTCCTGTTGCATTAAACATATGACACATGTCATCCATGTTTTGTGCCTCCTATTATTAGAAATTTTTAATGATGTCACTTGATGTAACAAATGTATCAACCACCTTATTGGCATAACGAATAGGGTATTCATGAGGTGTACCTAAATAGTTTGTGATAGTTTGTATTGATGACATTACATTCTAGCGAAGAGTGTGTAGAGCTTTTAGTACAATTATAAGTATTTTGAGAAAAAAGTAATTATCTATAAAGTTTAATAAATGTGAATTTTGGCTAAAGGAGATAACATTCTATCATTATAATGTATCTAAGCAAATGTAGTAGTAGAAATTGACCGGGATTGACTACAATAATGAATGTAAGGAGCTTACATTTTATTATAGATGTTATGTGGGAAAATTCTCTAAATTAGTACCACTTCTCATCTAATTGACAAAATAAAATATTAAATTTGAATAACAGTCACCATGTAATCATTCAGATTGCACCATTAGAGACACTATTATGACAAAAAGTGTAGACCACCTAGTGATAGAAATGATATGGATGAAAAAAAATATTTGTGATCAAATTTGGTGAGAAATTCTTAATAAAATTGATGTCTATTGATAGGAATCTAACAGGGTAAGGTTCTCATATATTTTATGATCGAGTCATGTTGGTCAGTCCAATCGAGTCAATTATGAGTTTGGTTAAGTCAATTAGGAGTTTATTTAATTTTTTATTATTTAATTAGGAGTCCAAGTCTAGAGGGACTCTATATGAAAGAGTCCAAGTCTAGAGGGACTCTCAGTAGAACACTATAGATAGAGCTATAACTATTTCATTTTCATCAATCATTGAAGAAAACATGTTTTAGCCAATAGGCCAAAACCCTAGGAGGGTTGATCCCCTACAGAGATCAGTTATCCCTGATAGAAACCTTCAAGGTTCTATTATATTGTATCAAAGCAACGTTCTTAGCGTCTTATTATTCTTTCATCCTCTGTCGTTGCTATCTCCATCTCCATCTGCTATAACCAACCCCTCTACTACATATGTCATCTCTATCTCCCTCTACTACAGTCGACCCCTCTGATGTCGCTAACGCAACCAACCCTTGTGGTGCTACTGCCATCTTCATCTGTTGTTGTCCAACATCTCCAATGCAACCCCATCCCACCACACCCCTCTCCCACCCCTGCCCCCCACAACAACACCCACCCCATCATTTGTTGAATACGTTGCAGGGTCCATTGGGGGAGAATATGAAGGCAAAGCCACTAAAGGATTGGAGCAGGGAGTTAATGTATGTGGACATTAAATTAAATGGCCAAACAACTTGTGCAATGGTGGACATGGGAATTATCTATAATTTTATTGTCGATCGAAAAGCTAAGCGACTTGGACTAATCCTAGAGAAAAGCCCAAGTCATATGAAGGCTATGAACTCAAAGGCCAAGCGGATCTCCGGATGAGCAAAGGGGGTCTACATCAAGGTCAGAACATAGAGCGGGAGCATAAAATTGATGGCAGTGTCATTGAACGACTCCCAAGTGATCTTCGGAATAGAGTTCATGCACACAGCGAAGTTCGTGTCAATGTCATTCCTGAACTCCCTATGCCTAATGGGAGGCGACGATCCCTGCATGGTTCCAGTTTCTCGAGGAGGAACCAAGGACCCATAACAAATATCAATATTACAATTGAAGAAAGGTATGTGAAAATGTGAATTAACCTTTGTAGCTACTATAAAGCTAGAAACACTTGACAAAGAGACCATTCAAGAACCACCGCCCCTTAGGAGGGCAAGGATGGCATTTGACTTGGGAGAAGCCTCCCTGAGGTTAGGGCTTTGGAACCCTATATAAGCATATAGCCTCCACCACTTTTGAATAAGTAAAGATCAATCTTCAATTCAACCATGTGGCTGAGTACTAGAATAAAGGAACCCCTATAGCATTCCAAGGATTAATCTCCCTCAAAGATCAATCTATATAGAATTCGTTTGAGGTTCTATCATTTGGTATCAAAGCAGCGATCTTACTGCTTTTGTTGCCATCCCTGCTGCCCACCATTAGCCAAGTAATTCCCATACTTATTTTTGACAACATCGTCTCCACCATCATCTCCTTGTCGTAGATCAAATCAATCTACTACCACTACCACCAATTGCATCAGAGATATAGTATTTTCCTATCAGCAATACCTTTTGCTGCTATAATTTTCTATCCAAAAGATACCACCAAAAAGAAGCTTTTATATATCCTTTGTTGCAAATTCCTTTCATCGTAAAAGTTATCATCTTTGCGGATGAAGGATTCTTATAGAAATTTCAACCGCCTATTGTTGTTTTTGAGTCGATCTATTTGTCATCCTTTTTGAACAAAATTTCTTACACACTTCATAGATCATCTTGGCTTTCATCCATGTTGATCTATCATGGAATTCATCTCTGAAAATGTTTTTATAGTGGCTCGACAGCAACGGCCTACGTCCACTCCCGAGTCCTTCTTCTTGAGGCACACCAACGTACACTACCAATCTTCTTTGGGTGAAGATAAAACTGTTACACTTGCTTACAATGGAGACTTAAGAAAAATTTCTATCTCTAAGCTTTCTCCCTTCCCTTTTCTTTTTCTTACAAATCACTCACAATTTCCTTTTTAAAGAATTTAATTGCCCAAAAGAGTTGTGGTGAATGCAAGAATACTTGGGGTATTTATAGACCCCAAATGTCTTTAGAAATTTGGAGCCAAAAATCAAACATACTTGAAAATCCGGGTATGTATGGTTCACCCGCCGACCTTGGTAGTTTACCCGCTGAAAGTGCCTAGATTCCAGGGTATGGGCGGTTCAGCCACCCAGCCTAGGTGGTTCAGCTATCAGGAATCTTGGATACGGTTAGTTGAACCATCGCTGACCGGCGGTTTACTCGTTGAAATTTCCACAAAAGTAGTTCCCTCCACTTTTCGAATTTCGAGTTCAACTTGATGTTGACTAATCCTCTAGTCAACGAATTGAGCTCAAGTTGAGCTCAATCAAACCCCAATAGTGAACCCAATTGTCTTATTGAGTTAATTTTGATTTCTTCTAAATCTAACTTAATTTGGACTCACTTCTGACTATGACTCAATGATTACAACTCTTAATGATCATAAGCTAAATTAAGACCTAACTTCGACGAGAGTTTGCTACTGCAACTTGCAACATTTCTTTGCTATTATGCTGCCAAAATTTCCTTGATCTAATTTGTCTTCCTTACTGTTATTTAAACTGAAATCTTGTTGTCAATTTCCTCTATAAATATCTTGACTTTTGCTGGAAATTTCATCGAGAAACCGCTGTTTCTTCAATGACAATTCTACTCTTATGAGATAGCACCTATCTGCAGCGAACCTCCATTGATTTCTATCAAACCTTTGCTGACATCTACCACAAATCTAAAACCTTTTTTCTAACCTATATTCACTATCGTCATAGCCCCAAAACTCCACCAAACTGCAACCTAAACCGTACCCAAAACAACTACTAAACAAGCCTAAACCGCAGCCTACATCCATTGATCCAACAACCCTTTCAGCCACCACTTCTCTCAACCGATACATGCCTTTAACCCAACAACAAAAGAGATATCTTAACATTACATATTTGGAGGCATATACTATGGCATCTGAGGAGGCAATCAATACTAAATTCGAAGCCTTCGAGATGCGAATAGAGGATAAGATACAAATTCTCTTTATCGAAATCAGTTTTGGCCGACCATCAAGCCCGAAGAAATCACAACAAGGAGAAAACTTAGACTGAAAAGATGAATTCTAGGAGAGGGGAGGCCCTATGACCGATCCCTACTATCCACGCATGAGGGTAGACTTCCCTAGATAAGAAGAAGGAGACCCGATTGATTTGATCTCATGCATCAAGCGATATTTTCAATACCAAAAATCATGGATGCATGAATGGTTGCGGCTATACATCTTGAAGGGGATGCCATACAGTAGTTTGATTGGTTTGAATACACTTATGGAGTCCTCTCATAGAGACAATTCAAAGAAGGACTGATGATCTGCTTCAAACCAACCGATTACGAGAATGTTGACGGATAACTCACGAAGATCCATCAAACCTCTACCGTCTAGGAGTACCAAACCATGTTTGAAAGGTTATCAAACCAAACTTATGATTAGTTTGAAAAATAGCTACTAGGGACTTTTATTGAAGGCTTGAAGTTGAAAATTCGGGGAGAAGTTAAAGCGTAACAATCAGACACACTTATGGCAGTCATCTCCTTGCATGACTTCAAGAGGAGCAATTGAACCATGAAGCCCGGAGGACTAGGGTCACTCCCTGACCAGCAACACCAAAGCCCTCAGCGCACCCCCCCCCTACTATCATCCGAGACCCTTGCACCAAAAAAGTTGACAAGAGAAGAGCTTTGGGAGCGATCTGTAAAGGGGTTATGTTGGCATTGCGATGAGCCGTGGAGCTACAAACATTGCTGTAAAAGGGGGAGACATATTGTGATTGAACCCATGGAAGAAGAGATCATTGAACATCCAAAAGTGATCCTTGAATATGAAGAAGAAGATGCAGAAGAAGAGCCACAACTGACCTATTTTATGGTGCACGCGCTAGCCGGCTACTCAAACAACAATCGATCACTATTCGTATTGACACGAGCAGCACCAATAACTTCTTAAACAGTAAAGTTGCTACTCATATGGCACTCCACATTAAAGATTGTAGCAAATTCAACATAAAGATTGCCGACAGCCAAATCTTAAAGTGCGACCAAAGATGCCCATAGGTGAAAATATTGCTGCAAGACTAAGAAATTATTATCGACTTCTTTCTCCTACCAATTGATGACTATGAGGCCGTGCCTGACATAGAATAGCTTACAATGCTAAGTGATATCTCCTGAAACTTTTCTAAATTGATTATGAAATTTTACTATAAAGGCAAGCAAGTCATCCTACGCGGGAAGCGTGGAAGCAATGTAACCACCATTTTGACTCAACGAATGGAGAAAGTCCTACACAAGACACATGGTGGCTTCTTGATGCAACTCCAGCAACAACCAGAGGAGAAGAAATAAAAATTGAAGATCAAAACCTTACTCATTTGCTTGCTAAATTTATCGATGTTTTCATCGAACCATACGGTCTTTCTCCTACACGGCAGCATGACCATCAAATTCCAATTCTCCCAGGCAAACCACTAGCGAACACTCGAGCCGTATGGCTATCCTTATCTCCAGAAGGATGAAATTAAAAAAATTATAAAAGAGATGCTTGAAATAGGAGTTATTTGGCCAAGTTGCAGCCCATATTCTCCGTCGGTGTTACTTGTACGAAAGAAGGATAGAACTTGACGGATGTGCATCGACTATTGAGCTCTAAATGGCATCACCGTCAAAGACAAGTACCCAATACTAGTGGTGGATGAAATTATTGATGAGTTAAAAGGAGCTCGAGTCTTCACGAAGTTTGATCTGATCCAAGTACCACCAAATTCGGGTATGTGAAGACATTTCAAAAACTGTATTCTAAACGCATAACGACCATTATGAATTCTTGGTAATGCCTTTCGGACTCACTAATGCTCCTTGAACCTTCCAAAGCCTCATGAACAATATTTTTTTGAGCTTTCTTCACAAATTTGTGCTGGTATTTTTTGATGATATTCACATTTACAACCCTTCTCTTGAGACTCACTTTCAGCACTTATTGTTTGTTTTAATGGTCTTTCAGGAGAATACTCTTTTTGTTAAGCCATCAAAGTGTAGCTTCCTCCAACAAAAAGTGAAGTATCTTAGGCACATAATATCAGGAGTGGTGGTAGACCCATCAAAAATTGAAGCAATGTAAGGTTGGCCGAAACCTAATAACGTGAAATTACTACATGATTTTCTTGGACTAACAGGCTACTACTGAAAATTTATAAAAGACTATGGGAAGATAAGTCACCCCTCACCTCCCTATTGAAAAAGGATGCTTTTTAATGGTCGGACAAAGCCACCGCTACCTTCGACAAACTCAAGGTAGCCATGATGATGACGTTGGTGCTAGCGCTACCCGATTTAAGCCGAACCTTCATCAGTGAGGCTAATGCATCTAGAGTCGAAATTGGAGTCGTTCCCATATAAGATGGTTGACCACTAGCATATACCAGCAAGGCGTTGTCTCCCTCCCATAAAAAAATATCAATATATGATAAAGAGATGCTTGTCGTTATGCATGTAGTAACAAAGTAGAGACCCTACCTGATTGACTAGCACTTTAAAATTAAAACTAACCATAGAAGCCTCAAATATTTTTTTGGAGCAGAAGATAAAATCTCCCAAGAAGCAAAAATAGGTAACTAAACTTCTTAGCTTTGATTATAAAATTATTTACAAAAGGGGGCAATAAGGAAGAATGGAATAAAGATCCAGAGGCCAGCAACATCATAAAAAATTATAGGAGGATCCAAGTGCAATAACTACAAAGATCTATGCTACAAAGATCGCATTGTGCTTATACCCGACTCCCCTTGCATCAAAACCATCCTACAAGAGATGTACTCCACACCTTCAGTAGGGCACTCTAGATTTCTGAGACCTACAAAAGAGTGAAACAAAATTTTTATTGAAGAGGGATAAAAAAAATTAGTTTTAAATTTGTAGCATAGTGCGATGTATGTCAACGACAAAAGGGTGAATCAGTGGCAAGTCTAGGGAAGCTACAACCACTACCCATACCAAACTCGGTGTGGACTAGCATCTCCATGGATTTCATCAAAGGGCTGCCACTATCCCAAGGTAAAAGCATAATTCTTGTGATGGTTGATCAACTTACGAAATATACCCATTTTTGTGTTGTGTGAAATTCCTACACTACTGCTAGTATTGCTCAAATTTTCATAGAAAATATTGTTAAACTGCATCGGATGCTAAAGTCCATTGTAAGTGATCATGGAAGGATCTTCACTAGTAAATTTTGGATCGAGTTATTTCAGCTATAGGGCAACAAACTCAAGATAAGCATAACATACCATCCATAGACTGACGACCAAACTGAGGTGGTGAACAGGTGTTTAGAGACATACCTTCGATGTTTCACCAGTGACCGGTTAAAGGAGTGGACGAAATGACTCTCTTGGGTCAAATGGTGGTATACTATTACATATCACTCATCTACAAAATATACCCTATATGAAGCACTGTATAGTCGACTAGCCCCTGTAATTCTTAAGTATGTAATTAGCTCAGCCAAAGTAGATCATGTCGACTAGGATCTAATTGACAGGAACAAACTCCTACAGCTGCTAAAGGCTAATCTCTCCACCACTCAAGCCAGAATGAAGCAGCAAGCCGACACACATTAAAGCGAAAGAGAGTTCTCAATAGGAGATTGGGTTTATCTTCGCCTGCAGCCGTACAAGCAATTATCCATTAACACACAAGACTCCATAAAGCTATCTCATCACTTTTATGGGTCCTATTAAATTACTAAGCATATTAGAGTTGTGGCGTACAGATTTAACTTGCTTAATGATGCTAAAATTCATCATGTCTTCCATATGTTCTGCCTAAAGCCTAAGTTGGGGGAGCACAAGACAACCCATATTCAACTGCCCAACACCACTAATGATGGAGGCATAAGAGCCCAACTACAAGCCATACTTGACTACATGATTGTAATGCGTTGTCGACGTCCCTCTACTGAAATACTAGTGCATTGGAATAATTTGTCACTTAAGGATGTCACATAGGAATCATATGAGGAGCTAAAGACCAGGTTCCCTGAGTTTATGGAACCTCAGCCTTAAGGACAAGGTTGATCTGAAGAGGCCAGGCTTGCTAGGATCCTAGCAGGGTTTGATCCTACTCAACCAAATAGTCACTAATAAAAACCCTGTGAAATTATAATAAACCCCACCTAGCTACCTCTATCCTGTAAAGAAGGTTGGTTAGGGTTTATATCTTGGGCCTTAGGGCTTCCTAGTCGTCGCCCACCCCCCCACCCTCCTTTTATTGGGCAAGTCGGCTAGGGTTTTAGCAGGGGTTGGCTACCTAGTTGCAACCCCCGAAGCCACCTCCCCTTAGGAGGGCAAGGATGGCATTTGACTTAGGAGCAGCCTCCCTAGGGTTAGGGTTTTGGAGCCCTATATAAGTATGTAGCCTCCACCACCTTTGAATAAGTAAAGATCAATCTTCAATTCAGCCTTGTGGCCGAGTACTAGGAGGGAGGAACCCTTATAGCATTCCAAGGGTTAATCCCCCTCAAAGATCAATATGCATAAAATTCCTCTAGAGTTATATCATGAGACCACTATACTACATGACCCCTCCAGAGTTAACAGAAGTCAGGAAGCAGTTAGACAAATTGCTAGCCGGTGGTCTCATATATAGCTCAAAAGCACCTTTCAGAACTCTAGTCCTCTTCTAGAAGAAATAAGATGGGAGCCTCTGATTATGTGTCAATTATCAAGCCCTACAAAAAGTGATAGTGAAGAACAAATATCTCATCCTGCTCATTGCAGATTTGTTCAATTAACTGGGCAAGGCCAAATACTTCTCCAAACTTGACCTTCAGTCGAGGTATTGACAGGTGTGCATTATAGAAGGCGATGAAGCGAAGACTACTTGTATGACCAGGTTTGGAGTGTTTGAGTTCACCAATGCTCCGGCCACATTCTGTATTCTAATGAACCAACTGTTCAAGGAGTATTTAGAAAAGTTTGTGGTCATCTACTTAGACGATATTGTCATCTATAGCCAAACACTTGAGAAGCATGTTGAGCACCTTCGAACAATTTTTAAAGTTCTCAAGGAGAACATCTTGTTTATGAAGATGAAGAAGTGCTACTTTACTCATACGTAAATTCTATTCTTGGAGCATCGAATCAGCAATAGTTTCATCAGAATGGACAAGTCTAAGGTGCAAGCTATGGCGGAATGGCGAACACTAAAGAAGATGTCAGAGTTGAGATCCTTCCTTGGGTTCGTTAATTATTATCAACGTTCATTGCTGATATTTGAAGCGAGTAGCTCCACTAACGAAGTTGCTAAATAAAGACCAGTCTTAAAGATGGTTGGACAAATGTGAAGCGATATTCTAAGATCTAAAGATTGCTATGTTGGAGGAACCAATACTCAAATTACCAGACTATGGTAAGTCTTTTGAAGTCCATACAAATGATTCTGATTTTGTTATTGGGAGATTACTTATGCAAGAGGGTCACCCAATGGCCTATGAGAGTCGCAAGCTCAATGAGACCGAACGTCGATATCCAATGCATGAGAAGGAAATGACAATGGTGGTACACTATCTATGAGTGTAGCGACACTACCTTCTGGCCTTGCTAAGGACAGATAATGTCTATTGAGTTAATTCTAAACTCAAAAGAAACTCTCCCTAAAATAAGCACAATGATAGGACTTCTTAGCTGAGTTCGACATAGTAATGGAGTGCAAGCCCGAAAAGGCAAACATCATGGCCGATGCATTGAGCCAGAAAGTGGAACCAATGAATGTTATACAATTGGACGGCGGAGGCCAAGCAAGTCACTTGCACTCCAACTTCCTTTTCAAGATCAGGGATGGACTGTGTAATGATCCTCAGGTAGTAACTCTGATGCAACTCATCAAAGAGGGCAAGGCACAATGATTTTGGGTCCAAGAGGGACTCATCTATACTAAAAGGAATAGAGCTTATGTTTCATGAGTGAAAAATTTGAGGCATGAACTCGTGAAAGAGTGTTACGATTCCTTTTGGGCTGGACATCCGGGTATTCACCAAATAATGGCTCTCATGGAGAGAGTCTTTTATTGGCCGAAGATGG
Source organism: Ensete glaucum (assembly GCA_021527575.1). Classification (NCBI taxonomy): domain Eukaryota; kingdom Viridiplantae; phylum Streptophyta; class Magnoliopsida; order Zingiberales; family Musaceae; genus Ensete; species Ensete glaucum. The sequence goes on from CM038554.1 coordinate 5,395,408, forward strand.
GGACCGATGTAAAGGACTATGTTTGAACATACCTTACTTGCCAATAAGATAAGGTAGAGTAATGGTAGCTGGTAAGACTTTTAGAGCCGCTGCCTATACCGGAAAGGCTACGGGAGAGCATCTACTTGGACTTCATATCAAGCTTGCCAATAGTAGGGGGACTAGGATCAATACTTGTGGTAGTCAATCGATTTTCAAAGTATGCAACATTCATTGCTATGCCCCTACATTGTTCAAAAGAGGAGGCGGCCAAGTTGATGATAAAGAATATAGTGAAGTATTGGGGAGTCCTGCACAACATCATTAGTGATTGAGATGCACGTTTCTTGGGATAATTCTGGACTCAGCTTTTCAAGCTATTGGGGTCCAAGTTATATTTCTCCATAAGCCTCTACCTCCAAATGGATGGCCAAACTAAAAAAACTCAATTTGCTCTTGGAGCAATATCTCTGGCACTATGTGAGTGCCAACCAACGAGATTGGATGAAGCTGTTGGACATAGCCCAATTCTCTTATAACTTGCAGTGGAACTATGTATCCAACAAGAGCCCCTTTGAGATTATTATGGGACACCAACCATCAGCTCCTCACACCTTGGTTGTTAGTTATACAGAGAGTAACCCATCAGCAAATCACTTCACAAAGGAATGACATTGAAATATAGATATTTCATAGGTTTACTTGGAGAAAGCAGCCAAAAAGATGAAGAAGTGGTTCGACATGGGAAGGCAACCACAGGAGTTCAAAGTTGGTGAAGCTCCAACCAGCATCCCTCCAATTCTTTCAACATAAAGTGTACAAAAGCTTAGGATGCAAATATGAAGGGCCCTTCCAATCATTAATAGGGTAGGTAATGTCTCCTGCAAGTTACAACTATCACCATGGCTCAGAATTTATAACATCTTCCATGCAAGCAACTTGAAAGCCTACCACTCAAATCCACAAGATGATTCTCAAAATGCTCTAACTCGACTACCCCCCACCAAAGCCTCATACTAGAAGTAAGTTGAAACCATTTTAGCAGATCGCAAGACAAAACTACCCAATGGAGCGGAACAAATTGAGTACTTGCTGAAGTGGTAGAAGCTTCCCTAAACAAAAGCCAGTTGGGAGCCCAAAGATGCCCTATAACATGAGAAAGTCATCGTCAAAGCCTACCAACAAGCGTCGATGAGGGTGTCGATAGTTTAAGTAGGGAGGATGTTACGAACAGTCATTACTTAACCACAACATCTTCACTCAATGAACCATTCGACACTTTTTCTTATTTATACAGATATTTAGCAGCTTGTTTTACCTTGATTTTATATATTTTTGCCTAAGAAATGCAAGCGAAGATAATCTGGAATGCTGCAAAATAATCGCTCGTTGCATGGAGTCAAAACAACCCAAAATAGCTTCATTTTTGGGTCATTTTTGCGTGCTGCAGTGACCACTTTAAGCAGCCCAAAATGTCAGTCATCTCAGCACCCTAGAGCCCCCCGGGTGGCACTAAGATGGATAGGGCTTCGGGTATATGTCAAGCATAAGCTTTCATCAACAACTGAACTTGTCTTGTATCCAATACCATAGGAACCGTCATTTGTGGACTTATGACCATTCATACAACCCTCTAAAGTCTTGTTTCACTCCCTTTCTCTTTTCTCTCTATTGCACTTAAGGTATTCGATGAATTGCTTGTAAAGCTTCCCTCTTTGTGAGATGTCGGGACTTGCCCGTCGCTTGTTTTCAAACTAATCAACTTTTCTTTTGCAGATCTTTTGGGACCGGCATGAGGTTGTAAGTGGGTTGACCCTTTGTAATGGCACCAAGAGAGGAGGGGGTTGGTGGGAGGGGGGTTGAATTAGTATCATTACAAAAAGATCCAATTTGAAAAAGTTTAAATGAGAATATAAATCGAAAATGTGTTTAACTTGAAAGTGAGAGTAAAAGTAGTGAGTAAAGTAAATAAGTTAGCAATAATAAGAAAATACAAGAAAAGAAATGTAAATTAGTTTATAGTGATTCGGTCGTCCCGATCTATGTCCACTCCTAATTCCTCTTCTCTCGAGGTCACCAGCTTTCACTACCAATCTTCTTTCCAATAGGCAAAAATTAACTGCCCTTGTTGTAACCCTTCTCCTTTACCAGGCTTAGGAGAGAACCTTTACACAAACTCTTTCACATAAGATCTTTGATAGGACTCTAGCATGGTTGGGTCCTAGTCGACTAAGTCATGATTGCAATAAACCCTAATTGGCATGTAATAAACCCTGATTAGCCAACCACCTTTGATTGAGAAAGTCAACTAGGGTTTGATAGATCCAAATTCTACATGGGTTATGATTCATCTAGGAGAGTTTCACTTAAAGTAGGAGTCCTACTAGGGTTAGGATTTGAAAACCCTATATAAGCATGTAACTCCTCCTTCATCAAGCAATAAAACTTCATCAAATTTATTCAGCCTAGTGCCCGAATATTGGAGGGTCGAACCCCTATAGAGTTTGAGGATGGTCAATCTCATACACCAATCAGTTATCCCCGATAGATAACCTAGAGGTTTGATCAATCTGGTATCAAAGCAGCATTTTTAGCGTCTCACTATTCTTCCACCCCCTACTACTGCCATCTCTATTTGATGCAGCTGACCCCACTATTGCTGCTACTATCACCATCATTATCTATTGCAGTCGACCCCTATGGTGCTACTGTCATCTATATCTATAACCTGCCTTGGTATTGCATCTTCATCTGTTGCAATCCTTACCTACCACTGCATCTTTATTTGTTGCCTACCTCTATATCTATCTTCATCTATTATTACTACTGTTACCTTTGTATATTATTGCCATATTCATATCACTACCATCTTCATCATAATCTATTTCACCCACCTCTTGTTGCTGCTAAACCATCTCCCCTGTTGCTACTGTAAGCAGTCATCCTAGGGCAGTCCTCTAAGCCTAAACGCTTTCGTTATAGTTCTCTTTTACATCATGTAGCCTACCCCAATAGCAACTATATATCGTAGTCTCCTAACCCTAGATCGCTATCACTACTCCCCTTTTTTCTTCTCCTGTTACGGCCAGCCCCATCTATCGATCTATGCCCATGACTCGTCAACAGAAGAAGAACCTAAATATCACAGATCTACAATCTTACGTGATGGCCTCAGATGATGCAATTGACGTGAAGCTTGAAGCCTTCAAGGCCCGTATGGAGGACAGCTTATGTGCACTCTTCGAAGAATTTAGATTGGGCCGATCAGAGAGTCTAAAGAGATCTCAATGCGGAGAAAGTTTACGTCACAAAGATAACTAATCAAAAAAGGGAGATCAAGCATAGGACTTTGCATACCCATGTATGAGGGTGGACTTCCCTACATAAGAAGATGGAGATCCAACTGGTTGGATCTCATGTATTGAGCAGTATTTTCGCTTCCATAAGACTCCAAATGCATCTATGGTCGACATCACCATCATACACCTCAAGAGAGACGTAATCTAGTGGTACGATTGGTTTGAGCATACTTATAGGGTACCTACGTAGAGGTGATTCAAAGATGGGCTGCTAATCTCCTTTGGACCATCATAGTACAAGAATATGGATGACCAACTCATAAAGATTCGTCAAACCTCGACCATCCAAGATTATCAAACTATGTTTAAATGACTTTCAAACCAAACTCATGATTGGTTTGAAAAATAATTGCTAGGGACTTTCATTGAAGGATTAAAGTCCGAAATCAAATATGAAGTTAAAGCACGACAACCATATCCATGATGACGGCCATCTCCTTCGCTCGCATCCAAGAGGAACGGCTGAACAACGATGCCCGAAGGACCAAGATCATAAACCGACTAGCAACCATTAGACCTTTCGCCTCCTCTACTGCCAATTGAACCTCTTAGACTAAGAAATTAACTCAAGAAGAACTCTATGAAAGAACCACAAAAGGGCCATATTGGCACTATGACGAACCATGGAGTTGAGAGCACCACTGCAAAAAGAGAAGGCTTTTGGTGATTGAACCAATCGAGGATCTAGAACCTAAGGATTTAGATCTCAAGTTTGAGGAAGATGTGGAGGAACAACTACAACTGGTCGTTAGCATAGTACATGCCCTAGTTGGCTACGCGAACTTGTAGACCATGAAGATCGATGGATTCCTCAAGCATCAGTCGGTTACTATTCTTATCGTCACTGAAAGCACTAATAATTTTATGGATAACAAGGTTGTTACTCAATTGACCCTCTAGATTGAAAATTGCAGCAGGTTTGATGAGAAGGTCATAGATGGCCAAACCCTTAATTGTAACCACAAGTGTTCAGGGGTGAAACTAGTCATGTAGGGCCAAGAGATCACCGCGGACTTCTTCCTTTTGCTATTCGACGATTACACAATGGTGCTTGGCATCGAGTGGTTGTCTACCCTAGGTAATGTTTCTTGAAATTTTTTAAATTACTTATATAAATTTTTAGCCATGGAAAACAAGTGATCCTACAAGGAAAATGTGGGGGACGAAGTTTCGACCATTTCGACACGACACATGGAGAGGGTGTTACATAATCACATGTCAGCTTCCTAATCCAACTTCAAGGGCTACAAACTAAAGAACCAATGATGAGCGAAGATTAAAACCTCTCCTCTTTTCTTGTTGAATTTTCAGATATATTTACTGAACCAAAAATCTACCCTCTACCTGGCTGCATGATCACCATATACCAATTCTGTCGAGAAAACCACTACAAATGTTCAACCATATCCTCATATTTAGAAGGCCAAGATTGAAAGAATTATCCAAGAGATGTTGGAAACAAGGATCATACGACTAAGTGCCAGTCCTTATTCTTCATAAGTACTCCTCGTATGAAAGAAGGACGGAACATGGCGAATGTGCGTGGATTCCCAAGCCTTTAACAACATCATCATCAAGGACAAATACCTGATCCCTATGGTGGTTAAATTACTCGACAAACTGAAGGGAGCACAAGTTTTTACCAAAATGAATTTGTAGTCCAGATACCATCATATCCGAATGCACGAGGAAGACATACCGAAGACTACTTTCGGACACACAAAAGCCACTATGAGTTCCTGGTAATGGCTTTTGGCCTAACCAATGCTCCTTCCACCTTTTAGAGCTTGACGAATGATATTTTTTAGGTTTACCTCTATAAGTTTATTCTAGTCTTCTTTAATGACATCTTCATTTATAGCTCCTCCCTCGAAAGCCACCTCCCACACTTGCAACTTGTTTTGATGATTCTTCCAGAACACATCCTTTTTGTTAAGCAGTTGAAGTGTAGCTTTTTATAGAGCATCATGGAGTACCTTGGGCACATCATCTCAAACGAAGAAGTAGCAGTAGGCCCTTTGAAGATCGAAGCAATATTATGCTGTCCATTGCCAAAAATAATTAAAGTGCTACGAGGATTTCTAGGGCTGACCGGTTACTACCACAAGTTTATGAAGGATTACGGTAAAATCAGCACCCCCTTCATATCATTGTTGAAAAAGGATTCCTTCTAGTGGTCGGATGAAGCAACAGCATCCTTTGATGCCCTCAAGGCTGCGATGACGTCTACACCGGTGCTACGCTACCCAACTTTAACAAGGTGTTCATGATCAAATATAAGATAGTCATTCTAATACAAGATGGTTATTCTAATGCAAGATAGTCGACCCCTAGCCTACACCAGCAAGGCTCTCTCCCCATCTCATATAAAGCTATCAATCTACGATAAGGATATGTTGGCTATTCTGCACACGGTAATGAAATGGAGACCTTACTTGATCTGCCAACGCTTTCATATCAAAATCGACCACAAGAGCCTTAAGTACTTCATGGAGTAGAATATTTCCTTCCCCGAATAGCAAAAATGGGTAACAAAATTGCTTGGCTTTGATTATGAAATTATCTATAAAAAGGGAAAGGAAAACTTGGTTGTAGATGTGCTTTCCTACCTACCCGAACATGGTGAAATTTCAACCATTTTCCTTTTGATTTATGACCTCTTGGAAGACATCAGGAAGGAGTGGCAAGGTGATCCAGAGACCCAGGAGATGATCAAAAAATTAGAGGAGGAACCAAGCTCAGTAGCGCACTACAGTTGAAACTTGAAGGACCTATGATACAAGGGTCAAATAGTGTTGGTGCCTAACACTCCCTGCAACAGTCCCTGCAATGCTATCTTCACCGGTGGCTGGACACTCTAGATTCCTTCGAACTTATAAATGGATTCAGCAAAATTTTTATTGAAAAGGGATGAGAAAGATCATTACTGAATTTATAACATGGTGTGAGACTTGCCAGTGATACAAAGGAGAAATAGTGGCAAGACCGGGAAAATTACAGCCACTACCTATTCCAGACTTCACTTGGACCAACATCTCCATGGACTTCATCGAAGGGCTGCCCACATCACATGGAAAAGGTATCATTCTCATTATGGTTGATCACCTAACGAAATACACCCACTTTTGCGCTATCTGAAATCCTTATACTATATCAGCATTGCTCAATTTTTTGTGAAAAATATTGTTAAATTGTATGGGATGCCTTAATCTTTTGTAAATGACTATGAAGGATATTCACTAGCAAATTTTGGATAGAACTTTTTTAATTACAGGACACTAAATTAAAGATGAGAACAACGTATCATCCTTAAACCGATGGCCAAACAGAAGTGGTGAACAAATGCTTGGAGAATTACCTCAGATTTCAGCAGTGACAGGCTGAAAGAATAAACAAGATGGCTTCTCTAAGCTGAATTGTGGTATACTACGGCATGCCATTCATCTACAAAATGTACTCCTTTTGAAGCTATGTATGGCCGGGCAACCCCTGTAATTCCTAAATATATAGCCGACACATCAAAAGTAGATCAGGTAAACCATGAGTTGATTGACAGGGACAAAATTCTATACTATTGAAGGACAACCTCTTGGTCGTCCAAGCAAGAATAAAGCAACAGGCTCACACATGCAAGAGTGAAAGGAGTTTTCTATTAGAGATTGAGTCTTTCTTCGCCTTCAGCCCTACAAGTAGACATTAATCAAGACCCGAGCATAAATGAAGCTATCTCACCAATTTGATGGACCCTACAAAATTGTGGAGTGCATTAAAGTTGTGGCTTATAGATTAGATCTGCTTACAAACTCCAAAACGCATCTGGTCTTCTATGTGTCCTACCTCAAATCAAAGTTTGGAGAAAATGAATCAACCCAAAGCCATCTAATAGACACCTTTGCTAATGGAGAGGTCCATGTTTAGTCGAAGACCATACTAGACTATAGGATTACGATGCACTGTCGATGCCTCTCTATTGAAGTGCTAGTTCAGTGGAGCAACTTGCCTACTGAAAATGATATGTGGGAATCTTATGAAGAACTGAAGACAAGGTTTCCAGAGTTCATGGATGCTCAACCTTGAGGACAAGGCTGATTGGAAGAGGGCGGGCCTAATAGGACCCTAACATGGTTGGGTCTTAGTCGATTGAGTCATGATTGTAATAAACCCTAATTGGCATGTAATAAACCCTGATTAGCCGACCACCTTTAATTGAGAAAGTCGGCCATGGTTTGATGGATCCAAGTCCTACTAGGGTTAGGATTCATCTAGGAGAGTTTCACTTAAAGGAGTCCTACTATGTTTATGATTTGAAAACCCTATATAAGCATGTAACTCCTCCTTCATCAAGCAATAAAACTTTAGCAAATTTATTCAGCTTGGTGGCCAAATTGGAGGGTCGAACTCCTATAGAGTTCAAGGAGAGCCAATCTTCTACAGTGATCAGTTATCCCTAATAGATACCCTAGAGGTTCTATCAATCTCACACCTCCTTAGAATAACCGCTAAACTCAAGGAGGAAGAGACATAAACACTATCAAGAGTTTACAACACTTTAACCTCAAGGATTCTTTCTATTTTCACCCATTTTTAGACTTATTAATGTTTTTATCAAGATAGAATGAGTGGGGTATTTATAGACCCCTAAAGGCTTTAGAATTGGAGTTAAATTTTTAAATCACCAAGTTCTTAGGGTACTAGTAGTACCATCGCTAGCATCGGGCGATACTACCATCGAATAAAGCTCAGGAATCTGGGTTTTAGTGGTACTATTATCGATTTAGGTAGTACCACCACCACTAAGCGGTACCGTTATTGACAAGAGATGATATCACCGTTGAATTATCTGGAAAAGCACAAACAATACAATCTAACTGTCTAGGTAGAACCACCGCCTAAGCCTTATGGACTGCCTAGGCCAATTCCAGGTCATTGAATTAACCTTCCATCAATCCCAATTCAGCCCAGCTTCAGACCTAATGAACTCCAAATCAAGTTGGCATGGTTCCGACCCAATACAGCTTAATTTGACTCTAAACAACCATGATCAAGACTTAACCATTTTAATTACAATAATGAAGCTTTTAGCACATTGTCTAGCATTTGGGCATATCATCTGATCATCTGATACTTCGTTCAAACCTCTGACATCTTTTGATCCGATGCCCGAACTTATGATTTGAAGTACATCCTACCGCACGTTGATTAATCCTCCAACCCAACGTCCAATCTTTGATATGATGCTTAACGGTCCAACGTCTGCTTCGATAATTTGCCTTCTAATGGTTCAAGTCTATGATTAAAGTTTTTCATGCATTACTTATCTTAAAAGTATATTAGTTCATAAATTCATCAATTAACTTCATCATCAAAATCCAGGATTCAACAATCTCTCCCTTTTTTATGATGACAACCAATTGATAATAGAGTTTTGACTAAACTCCCCCTATCCATATACCATAATGAACTTGAATTTTCAAAGAAAAATGATACCTTTTCAACTCTTTAAATTTAAGTCAAAATAATTTTAATCATAAATCATAGCGATCTTTAATAGTGATTATTACAAGAATCATATGCATAATTTCACATCATATATAGTTTAAAATAGTTACACATCTCAAACAAATATCATAAGTTAATGTCATTAAATACAACATGTATATAAGTACTACGCCATCAAAAAATTACCATTACTTCTCCCCTTTTGTCATCAACAAAAAGAGGAAAAAGTAATGAGTAAGCCACTACTTTTCTCTCCTCCTTGATCATTATCAAAAATAAGAGAAGGATATCATTTTATCATGGTACAACTTCTCTTCATTTACATCAATGTGTTAATGAAGGATATTAATACAAAAGAATCATATGACATAAATCTCACATCGTTCATGTATTTAAAATCAATATAATGATCTAATGAGGGAAAAAAAAAAAGAGAAGAATCATGTTTCATGTATTTGAAAGATTCAGCATACCTAATTATCTTCTAATAAAATTGAATTATTCTTCATTGGCTTAGTAAAAATATCTGCTAATTAATATTTTGTGTCAATGAAATCTAAATATATATCATGATTGCTAACATGATCCCTAATATAATGATGTCTAATATCAATGTGTTTAGTCCTAGAGTGCTGAATATGATTCTTTGTTAAACAAATTAACTTGTATTATCACATTTTAGAGAAATACTTTTCAGGTAAAATTTATAATCTTCAAAAGTACTCTTCATCCAGATTACTTATGCATACCATGCATCTGCTACTACATATTAAGTCTCATTGTGGATAATACGATATAGTTTTGCTTCTTGGAAGACTAATAAACAAGTGCATGACCTAGAAATTAACATGTTCTAGAGGTACTTTTATTATCTATACTACATCTTGCAAAATCGACATCAACATATGTAATCAAATTAAAATTTTCAGATTTTGGATACCATAATCCTAGATTTGGAGTTCCTTTTAAGTATCAAAAAATTTCTTTTATAATGAGATTATTTTGGATTTAACTGAAATCTTGTACAAAGTCCAACACTAAACATTATATCAGGTCTAGTTGTAGTAATATATAATAAGCTCCCTATTGTACCTCTATAAGTCTTTTGATCAAAGCATTATCCTTTATTATCTATATCTAATTTTGAAGACATGCTCATAGGTGTATTAATGGCCTTAGCACTATCAATGTAAAATTATTTTAATAGATCCAAAGCATACTTAGTTTGACTAATACAAATCCCATCATATTGTTACCTCATTTGTAATCCTAAGAAAAATATCAATTCACCCATTAAACTTATTTTAAATTCTTGGCTCATACTCTTGACAAATGATTCACATAAAGATTTATTTGTAAAACCAAAAATAATATCATCAACATAAATTTGAATAATAAGAAAATTATTTTTAAAATATTTAATAAATAATGTGGTATAAACTTTGACTTTAAAAAAATATTTTGAATAAGAAAAGAGCTAAATCTCTCATACCGAGCCCTAGGAGCTAGCTTCAACCTATAGAGAGCCTTAGATAATTTATAAACATGGTTTGAAAAAAAAATATTTTCAAATCCGGGTTATTGTTCAACATAAACTTCTTCATAAATAAAATTATTAATAAAGACACTTTTGATATCCATTTGAAATAATTTAAAATTTTCAAATAAGCATATGCAAAGAGTACAATTATGACTTCAAGTCTTGCCATAGGAGCTAAAGCTTCTTCATATTCTATACATTCTTCTTGGTTGAAACCTTTTGTCATTAATCTAGCTTTGTTTCGAACTATGATACCTTGTTCATCTTGCTTATTCCTAAAGACTCATTTATTGTCAATCACAATATGATCACTAGGTCTAGGAACAAACATCTAAACCTTATTTCTTTCAAATTAATTTAATTCTTTATGCATTGTCAAGACTCATGAGTTATCTTTAAAATCATTGTCAATACATTTAGGTTCAATTTGAGATAAAAATGTAATATTTTCACAAATATTTTTAAGTGTAAAATGAGTTGAATTTCTTTTGATGTATGTCTAATGATTAGCACCTTAGGATGAGCATCTATATACTTTCATTACTTGTGTAAGATATCTTTGGAAGTAGTTATATCTAAGTTGCTTTAGAAAGAAAAATTCTCATTCAAATTTAAAATATCAAACTCAAAGTTGTCATCAAAATTATTTTTTCTTAATTTTGAAAAACTCATTAAAAACAACATGCATATATTCCTCAATAATTAAAATTCTTTTAATAAAGCTTAAAAATAGAGGAATATCCAAGAAAAATGCCTTCATTGGATTTTGCATCAAATTTTTCTAAGACATCATTTTCATTTAAAATAAAATATTTACAACTAAAAACTTTAAAATATGAAATATTTGGTCTTTTATTATTTCATAATTAATAAGAAGTTTTAGATAGTATAGGTCTTATGATAACCTTGTTCATGACATAGCATATTGTGTTAACGACTTCAACCCAAAAGTATTTAGGTAGGCTAAGCATTATTCTTGTCATCTCTTGTAAGCTTTTATTCTTTCTCCATTCTACTATGGATTTCTTAGAGTAGATAAATTATAGTCATACTCATTAGAATCATAAAATTCGTAAAAACCATGATTTTTTAAATTCATTACCACGATCACTAAGAATAGAAGAAATTATAGAAACTTTTTCATTTTGAACTTGTTTGCAAAACTTTGTAAAAAATTTAAAACAATCACTTTTATATGTTAAGAAGTATATCCAAGTAAATCTACTATAATCATCAATAATCACAAAAGCATTTTTACAATCTCTTAGGCTTGTGATATTAATTAATCCAAATAAATCTATGTGAATTAATTGTAATGGTCTAGAGGTGCTGCTCACTTGATTTTTAGGCTTAAATCTACTCTTTAATTATTTTCCTAGTTTACATGCATCACAAATCTTATTCTTGACAAATTTAATTTTAGACATTCCTCTTACAAATTCTTTAGTTCTTATTTGTGAGCTTAATTTCATATTTGTGTGACCTAATCTCTTATGTCAAAACCATGCATCATCATTTAAAACTGAAATACAAGTTTTGTCATGAACATCATCAACATTAATAGTATAAACGTTATTTTTTCTTAAGACAATCATAGATTTATTCTTATATAGTATACCTATAATGTAAGCATTATATTCAAATTTGATATTATATCCCTTATCACATAATTAACTAATACTTAGTAAGTTATATTTTAAATCATCTACTGACAAAACATCTTCAATCAACAAATTTGATTTATTACCAATATTTCTAATACTGATAATCTTTCCTTTATTATTGTCTCTGAAGATGACATATCCTCCATCTTACCTAGTAAGCCTTCAAAATTGTATTGGATCTTCGGTCATATGCCTTAAGCATATAATATCAAGATACAATCTTTTGCTTATAGCTCTTATTTGGAGACATACCTACAAGAAAGAGGGGTTTACTTTATATACCTATTTAACTTTGGGTCCTTTATAATTAGAGCTATTTCTCTTGACTTCTGACATCAAATCATTAATTGTTCCTTTAGGAACTCAAACTAATTTATAAGAGCTATATTTTTTAAAGGAACAAGTATTATCATAATAAAATCTTCCACAAAAATTACATTTATCTTTAGGGAGAATATGTATTATGGATCTTTTTACAAATCTGGTTGACTTTTATAGAGTGTTACTACTTATGAAGTTTATTCCTTCCTTTCTATATATACAGCCTTAGTTAGCAAGAATCATGTTTAATGATTTATTTCTAATTTTAAACTTTTAAAAGTTTATTATAATAATATATTTTCCTTTTTAAGTAAATCTAACTCTTCATATTTAATTTAAGATGTTAACATACAATTGTCATACCTATTTTTTAATTTATTAAATTTATTAGAGATATATATATATGATCCTTTTTCAGTAATTTATATCTTATTAACTTTTTTAACCTCATCAAATAAATTATGAAATGCATTAAGTAATTCATCATAAGAATAAGATATTTGGGGTGAGTCACATAACTCATAGTTATAGTCCATCAATGCGTAGTTTGTCACTTCTACTTTATTGATTTGATCTTCGTCCTTTAATGCACTTGATGTTGAATCTCGGATTTTGATGATGAAATCAATTGATGGGTTATTGATCTAACAAGATTTTTAGAATTGATTAATGCAGAATTAATTATGACATAATAATTATTACAATTAGGATTGGCCAAGGTCTCATGCATCAAGTCGATGCGGTTAGAAACTTGCCAGGAGTGCGTCGGGAGCTCGTCGAGAGTATCGGGAGTCTACCAGGATGGCGCAAGGGAGTGTGCCAGAAGAAGACCAAGACTCGCTGGAAGATTATCGGGGGTAGCCGAAAAGCTTGCCGGGAGTTAGGATAGTTTTGTAATGGATGTTTGGCAATTATGATTGTATTTAATTAAGTCATAATTAGCATTGTGTAGGACTATGATAGGAGCAATGGAGTTACAACTAGATGATAGGCCACGATCAAGCTTGGGCATCGACCGGGTTCAAACGATGCAGTGGGATCTCACCGACGTTCACTAGGAGATTCGTCGAAGGGATCGGGAAGCTTGCTGGGAACATGCCAGGAGATCACTGGAAGAAGACCAGAAGACTTACCGCAAGAATGTCGGAGGCTACCGGATTGGCAGGAGTTAGGTCTTGTTTAGCTTGTTGGTCATTAAGTGTTGTAAGCATTGAGTCATAGTTAGGGTTTGAGTCCAAATTAAATTTAATTTGGAAGAAATCCGAATCAACTCAATAAAGCAATCGGGTCTACTATTAGGGTTTGATTGAGCTTAGGTTAAGCTCAATTGGTTGACCAAAGGGTTGGTCAATATCAGGTTCAAGCCAGAATTCGAAAAGTGGAGGGAACCACTTTTGTGGAAATTTTGGTGGGTAAACCGCCAGTGAGCGACGGGTGTACCACCATCGCCTAGGTTTTGGGTGGGTGACGATGGTTAACCCACCCAGGGTCAATGGGTAAATTGCATGTACCCAGGTCTTTGGGCGGCTGAGCCACCCAGGCCGGCTAGTAAACCACCCATACCCAATTTTTTCGTGTATGTAGGATTTTAGCTCCAATTTTAAAGCAAATTTAGGGCATATAAATACCTCAAGTTTTCTTATATTCAAGACAATAATTTTGGGGATTATATTCTGAGAAAATATTATGTAAAAATTATAAAAAAAAATAAAAAAGGGGTAAGAGAGTGATCAAAGAGTATATAATCTTATCTCCCTTGTAAGCTCAAGTATAAGAGTTTAATCTTCACCTAAAGAAGATCAGTAGTGAATGCCAGTGTGCCTCAAGAAGGATGACTCGAGAGTGGATGTAGGCCATCGGTGTCGAACCACTATAAAAATTGTGAGTGTTTCTTTGCTTTCATATTGCTTACATATTCTTGTATTGATGCTTCTGATTCAACTCACTCTTTGAAGTAAAGTTTTCACGTTGCTTATCTTCCGGGTTTACTTATTAACTTAGCAACTTTTATTCAATCACTCACTCGTTTTACTAAAGACTAAAAGCTTTGGATTTCATATTTTGGCTTAATCGAAAAGATTTCATTTAGAAAGAAAAGATTACATTTCATATTTTCTCACAATTTTGGGGATTATATTCTGAGAAAATATTATGTAAAAATTATAAAAAAAAATAAAAAAGGGGTAAGAGAGTGATCAAAGAGTATATAATCTTATCTCCCTTGTAAGCTCAAGTATAAGAGTTTAATCTTCACCTAAAGAAGATCAGTAGTGAATGCTAGTGTGCCTCAAGAAGGATGACTCGAGAGTGGATGTAGGTCATTGGTGTCGAACCACTATAAAAATTGTGAGTGTTTCTTTGCTTTCATATTGCTTACATATTCTTGTATTGATGCTTCTGATTCAACTCACTCTTTGAAGTAAAGTTTTCACGTTGCTTATCTTTTGGGTTTACTTATTAACTTAGCAACTTTTATTCAATCACTCACTCGTTTTACTAAAGACTAAAAGCTTTGGATTTCATATTTTGGCTTAATCGAAAAGATTTCATTTAGAAAGAAAATTTACACTTACATTAATTTGCCCCCACCCACCTCTTAGTGCTAATTAATCCTAACAATTGGTATCAGAGTCTCGATTTTTCTCATTTGGTTTAACACCCAAGAGAAATGACTCTTATTGACTTTCAATAGGGCTTTTCTATAATTCGTTCTCCCATATTCAATGGGATGGACTACACTTATTGAAAAACTCGGATAAGAGTCTTCTTGCTTTCTTTATACCTTGATTTATGGACTATTGTTGAAAACGGATTTGAAAAGTCTTCTCTTCCAATGAACAATTTGAATGATTTGGAGAAGAAGACTTTCTCTTTAAATGCAAAGGCTATGAATGTCTTGTTTTGTGCTCTTGATAAAAATGAATTTGATCGGGTTTTTTGTTTTGATTTGGGTTTTGATATATGGCATGCATTAGAAATAACATATGAAAGCACACTTAATAATATAAATGAATCATTAAGTAAAAATACTTCTAAAAATGAATAAGAAGAACACCTTCCTAAGGACTGGAAGGAATGTGAACCGAGAAGTACATATGACTCTTCGAGTGAAATCTCAAGTGATGAGAACTTTGGATATGAACTTTTGACAAATGAACCAAAAAAAATAACTAACTTGAACCTTAAGAATAATATAAAATAGACAAAACCTCTTGCTATGAAGGTAAGAAGTCGAGGAGTTCCAAAGATCAAATACACAACCAAGAAGTGAAGAACCTTGCTCTTATGGCTATGAACGATGAGGTTAGTGAGCTTTGAATATTTTATTTTCAGAATTATTAAATATGTTTCATGACTTGTTTGATAAGTTTAGAAAACTTAGCAATTCTTTCAAATTTCTTAAAGTTGATCATGATTTGTTAGTTAAAAGACTTGATGAAATGTATGATTCTTTAGCATCACATAAACCATGTTCTAAATGTGATATGCTAGATAATATTAAAGAAGAAGATTACATGCTTAAAACAACACTAGAGAAATTTGAGATAGGGAACAAATCCCTAAATATGATCATTTCCAATAAAGGTCATATTAATAATAAAAATAACATAGGCTTTATTGGCAATATTCAATAAAAGCCAACCATATTTATAAAAGGACCTACATTAAATGTACCACCAAAAATTATGTGTAATTTTTGTGGTAAATTAGGACATAACACAAACAAATACCTATTTAAAAAATATAGTTCACACCAATTTGTTTGGGTTCTAAAGAAAACTTTACATAATGAAAACCAATTAGAAAAGAAAGATAAAGTTCTTTATGAAGAACCTAATATAAAATGAGTGCCTAAATCAAATATATCATTCTTGTAAGTTTATGTCAAAATTAAAGCTAGGAGCCCCGAATAATGTTTTAGATCTCAAGATAATATAACTTGAGATGTAACATTCTTTCAAGCTCCTTAGCCTAAATATTAACAAGATTAATTGTTAATAATAATAATAGTTCATCATCATATAATTAATCTTGATGATGCTAGAATTAGAAAGAATAAAGTGTAGTTAACTTTAATAAAAGTTATATGTATGGAAGAAAGATTTTGATGATCATTATTGTATTGATATGTATTAACTTGTGTTAATAATGTATATTGTTTTTAACCTAAAAATCATATATTAAATCATCTTTCTTTAAAAGAAAATTTTCTTAATAACACGATAGAATCTTCCAACACGCAAAAATTATTAGATTTAAAACGAATCAAAGCTTTTGTTTGAAAATATTTTTGCAATGATCATAATGAAATTTTATTTTTGACATTAAATGGCATTGCATTCTTGAAATAAATTTTAAAAAAGGATAATTCTTATTGAAAGAATATTTATCCCATGAATCCTTCAACAAAGATAAAATGATACATTTATTGTTGAATCTCTTTAACAACAAAATAAATAGAAAACTTTAGCTATTTTCTTTTAGAAAACAATCTATGATGACTTTATTGAAATTTTCTGAAAAGTGATTTTTGATGAGGATTTTGGATATATTTTCAAATGATTTTATTTTAAAGAATAGATATATTTAAATCTATCCAACATTATTGATATTTTGATAACTTAAATCATGACCATAAAATCTTTAAAATTAAAATTGATATCTTTATATAAACCAAGATTGTTTACTAAGATTTATTTCCTTTATTGAAGAAAAGCTTTCATCCTAATCATGATCTTGACTTCTCAATATTTATAAATTGATATTTCTATAAGAATCAAGATCTTTCTTTTTGATCTCCTAAGATTTCAAAAGCTTTGAAATTTTATCTAGGAAGAAATGTATTAAAATAAATCATATTCTTCACATTTATGATTTGATAATAATATTCTTCATGACATGATTAATTATGACTTTCTTCTTAGTATAACTTATCATTAAGATTAATATTTCTTAAATTTATGATAAGTTAAAAATTAAAAGAGATTTGTGTTATCATGAATATTCTCTTAATTTCTTGACTTGACTTATATGTTATGGGAATCACTTTATTGATCTCTATAATATTTTTAAAATAAAAATATGATTTATGATCTTAACAATATTAATTAAAATTATTATCAAGATCATTCTTCTTTATTAAAAAGATTTATCTTGAATGAATTTAGATTATCCCCTAAGACTCATTTTATTATTCATAAAAAAGAAAAAGAAATTTATTAAATGAAATCATGTCTTTTGATATTTAAAATTTTGATTTTATCTTTAATGACATGATCTTCTACTTTTTGACATAATTTGAATATAGATGTTAAGAAGAAATTATGCAATCATATTTCTTTTTGACATTAACAAAGGAAGAGATAAAATTATCAATATGATATGAAGCAAATTGGATCTGATAACCTTGAATGAAAAATAATGTGTTTAGAAGAAAATTTAGAATTTTCTAAATACATGCAAAATGCATATTTCATAATTTGAGCTTGATGTATTAT
Organism: Ensete glaucum; assembly: GCA_021527575.1. Lineage (NCBI taxonomy): Eukaryota > Viridiplantae > Streptophyta > Magnoliopsida > Zingiberales > Musaceae > Ensete > Ensete glaucum. The sequence goes on from CM038554.1 coordinate 5,413,268, forward strand.
CATATTTTCCTTTGAATTTCTTAGATTTTATAAATTACAATTATCAAAATATGCATGCAAAATTATTGATTAAAAATTTAAGCAATCATGTTTTCTTTTGAATTTTTTTATGCTTATTATCAAAATATAAATGAAAGGTGATCTACAAAAATACATGATTTGCTTTTTATGTTAGAAAATCACATAATTTAAATACATGAGTGGCTCTTAATTCTTCTTGGATTTCTTAGATTTTTGAGGTCAATTTCGAAATTACTTTAGTTAAAATGAACATAAGAAGATGATTTAGATTTCCGTGATAAGATTTTTTAAAAGATTATTTTTTTTTCATGAATCTTGATGAATATTTACAAAGGGAAATATATATAACATAAACTTCTATGATGCTTGAAATAAGTCTTTGATATTAAATCTTTGATGAATCACTTTATGTGCTACTCTTGATTTAAATGAATTAAATTGCATTGGTAGATATCAATTCTTTAATTTTGGAATTTACATCTAAAAGATTGAGTCCTATTTTTTTGATACAATGTCTCACACTCCACTCCCTTGTTTCTTATTTATTATTTAAAAAAAGGTAAGAAATTTTTTTCATAAGAAAACTATCAAGGGAAGCAAAACTTGTTTGCTTGTATGATATAAATTGTTAGCTTGAATATTACAAAGGAATCAAATATTTGCTAGCTTGCACTTCTCAAAAGAGAAGAATAAATTCACTAGCTTGCATGCTCTAAAGTAATGAAAAATTTGTTAAATTGCTAAGCTTTCATATATATCAAAAACTTGCTAATTGCACTTCTTTTTTTGTTGATGACAAAAAAAGAGAAGGTATAATGATGTGAAATCATGTATAATGATCATGCATGTAATGATGATTTTAAAAATCTATATAAAATAATGATTTGTTATTGTTCAGATTTATTTGCTATATTTTCTTGAAATTTACATGAGAAAAATTTGTTGAGCTCATATTTAAAATTTTATATATGAGGTTGAGACCTAGAAATATTAAATCATAAAAATATATAAATTGGTAATATATATTTCATGAAATAAAGCCTTTTTGTGATAATATTTTTTTGAAAACTTTCTCTATGATTTTATCTTATTATTTTCAAAAAGAAAAATTACATGAAGATGTGCCACATTTGAAATTTACAAAAGATAATTTTTGATAAGAGATGACTTTTGCTACATTTGAAATACATAAGTAATTTTTAAATCTCTTGAACTTTTGAGCTCATCTTAGTATTGCTTTTAAAATTTATTAAGAGCTCTTCTCTATGATAAAATCATTCAACAATACCTCCCTTATTTCTCTTTTTATTAAAGGGGAAGAAAATTTTATAATGTATATACTAAGGGGGAGTAATGTCATCTTGTGCTTTGAAATTATTAGCTATATTTTACTTTTGTTGATAATAAAGGGGGAGAAATATATATTGATGACATATGATGAATACATTGATGACACATGATCTTGTTGAAATACATGGATATCTTGGATAAGGAGATGAATTAGACATCTTGGATATAGATGCTTAATTCTTTTTTTACTTATGATTTAATGACTTGATACAAATTTATGTTGAAATTTTTGTAGAATGTTGATTGATTGAATTTAAGAGTGTGTGCTTCTCTTAAATTTATTGTAAATTGATTGTCATCATCAAAAAGGGGGAGATTGTTGAATCTCGGATTTTGATGATGAAATCAATTGATGGATTATTGATCTAACAAGATTATTAGAATTGATTGATATAGAATTACGACATAATGATTATTACAATTAGGATTGGTTAAGGTCAAGTCCATGCATCGGGTCGATGCGGTTGGAAACTCGCTAGGAGTGCATCGGGAGCTTGCCAAGGGTATTGGGAGTTTGCTAGGATAGCGCAAGGGAGTTCGCTAAAAGAAGACCGAGACTTACCGGAAGATTATCGAGGGTAGCCGAAAAGTTTGTTGAGAGTTATGATAATCTTGTAATAGATGTTTGGTAATTATAATTATATTTAATTAAGTCATAATTAGCATCATGCAGGACTAACTATAACAGAAGCAATGAAATTACAACAAGATGATGGGCTAAGATCAAGCTTGGGCATCAGGCCAGGTTCGGACAATGTAGTGGGATCTCGCCGACGTTCGCTAAGAGATTCACCGAAGGGATCGGGAAGCTCGCTGGGAAAACGTCGAGAGATCGTCGGAAGAAGACCAGAAGACTTACCGCAAGAATGCCAAAGGCTACCAGATTGGCGGGAGTTAGGTCTTGTTTAGCTTGTTAGTCATTAGGTGTTATAATCATTGAGTCATAATTATGGTTTGAGTCCAAATTGAGTTTGATTTAAAAGTAATCCAAATCAACTCAATAAGGCAATCGTGTTCGCTATTGGGGTTTGATTGAGCTTAGGTTGAGCTCAATTGATTGATTAAAGGGTTAGTCAATATCAGGTTCAATCTAAAATTCAAAAAGTGGAGGGAACCACTTTTGCTAAAATTCTGATGGGTAAATCACCGGTGAGCGACGGGTGTACCATCGCCACCTAGGTTTTCAGGCCGCTGACCTACCCAAGCTGGGTAGTTGAATTGCTCGTACCCAGGAATCTAGGTACTTTGGGCAGTTGACCCGCCCAAGGCCAACGGGTAAACTGCCCATACCAGTGTTCGAGTGGTGAGCCAAGCGTGTAACCGCCTGCACGCTTTTTGGGTATGTTGGATTTTAGTTTCAGTTTGAAGCCAATTTGGGGCCTATAAATACCCCAAGTTTTCTTAGATTTAAGACAATAATTTTGGGGATTATATTTAAAAAAATATTGTGTGATAATTGTAAGAAAAAGAAAAGGGGTAAGGGAGTGATCAAAGAGTGTAATCTTATCTCCCTTGTAAGCTCAAGTGTAAGAGTTTCGTCTTCACTCAAAGAAGATCAGTAGTGGACACCGTTGTGTCTCAAGAAGGAGGACTCGGGAGTGGACGTAGACCATTGGTGTCGAACCACTTTAAAAATTATGAGTGTTTCTTTGCTTCAAATTGTTTATATATTCTTGTATTAACGCTTCTGATTCAACTCACTTTTTGAAATTAAAGTTTTCACATTGCTTTCTTCTTCTTTTGGGTCGATAATCTTTTTTAGGTTCATTTTTATGTTTATGAATTTTGTTGATTTTTATAAATTTTTTAAGTCTTTTCGTAAGAAATGTAATGTCATTATCATCATCACTTGAGATTTCGTTCGAAAAATCTTCTTTGATTCCCAGTGCAATATCTTTCATGTTCTTTGGAAGGTTTTCCTCTTATTTGTCTTGTATTTTACAAGTCATTTCATAGGTCATTGAAGACCCTATGATTTGTTCTAGAGAAAAATTGTTCAAGTCCCTTGTTTCTTGGATAGTCGTTACTTTTAGATCCCAACATTTTGGAAGAGATCTTAAAATTTTGTTTACTAATTTGTATAGCGTTTACCAAGAGCTTTTAAACCATTAACAATATCATAAAATAGATACACATGTCATCAATGGTTTAGTTTGACTTCATTTTAAATAGTTCATAACTGTATACCAAAAGATTAATTTTTTTATTTTTTACTCTATTTATGTAAATATTATATTTTTGTCTCAAATTGAACCTAGATACATTAATGATACTATTAAAGATGACTCATGGATCTTGACAATATATAAAGAATTAAATCAATTTTAAAGAAAAAATATTCGAATGCTTGTTTCTAGACACAGTGATCATATTGTGATTAGCACCAAGTATTTAGTCATAAACAATATGAATAAGATATCGTGGTTCGAAATAATACTAAATTAGTGGGCAAATATTTCAACCAAAAAGAATGTATAGAATATGAAAAAATATGTGTTTCTATGGCGAGACTTGAAGTCATAAGGATATTCTTTGTCTATATTTTTTAAAAAATTGTTTCAAATAAATATCAAAATTATCTTTCCTAAGGGTTTTATTTTCAAAAAAAAATTATGTTTAGAAACCACTCTTTTTTATTTAAAATAATTTTAAATTTTAAAATAAAAGTATCAGCTTAAAATTAGGTACATTATCAAGAGTTATTATAATAAATTTGATAAGACTGGATTCGATCTGAGCGGTCTCGATTTCGTTAAACCGTCCTGACTCAACTAGATTGAGATAGGCGTCACAGCAAAGTATTAGATTCAACCCAAAAATGGGCGTCGTCGTCTCATTTACCTTAGTCACCGTATTGAGATAGGCGTCATAGCAAAGTATTGGATTGGAACCGAAGTCTCATTTACCTTACTCACTGGTGAGATACGCCTCTCTCGTGTACGAAGCGGACACGAGACGCGTATAATTAATTAATTATAGTTACGGTGTAGATGGCCAGGAAAAATTTTTGGTATTTAAATTAATTATATTTATTTAAAAAATAAATATACAAACGGTCTACTTTTAACCGGCGAGTGACCTATAATTACAATAATGGATAAAGCCTGTATATATACGGCCGGGGATGGGAGCGGCGAAGGGGGGAGGGAGAGGGGAGGGCAATCCGTTTGGGGCTTCTGGAACGTGGAATTTTTGCTGATTTGATGCGTGAGTTAATGGGAATTTTAGCTCCAGAGGCAATCGCTAATGCCTCCGATCGTTAGGTTGGTGGATTCGTCTCGATCTTGAAATTATCCGACCGATTTTTGCCTGATCTTGGGATTGTTGGAGTTAGATGGTGGATGCGTTGTTGGCCAAGGGGGATTTAATGAATGCTTGTCTTACTATTGTTTTGATCGATTATTCTTCTTCTTTTCACATAATTTTTCCTCTTTCTTGTTCTCCCTTTTGATCTTATGTTATGTAAGAAGGTGTTTAATTTCTGTTTCAATCCTTTGCCTTTCTTGGATGTCATCATAAAGTTGGGGATGACTTATTTTTGTCCCTAATTTGTAGTGTGTGTGATTGATGATGTCCTTTTTTTTTTTTGTGCGTTTGTGTTTATTTTTCTGTATTATTTATAAATAAGCCAAATTGGTAAACTAAGTCTTTATTTACTTTGCATTTCAATCTTTTATCGTGGCATGGTGGTTGTCGATCATTTCTTGAGGATTTGTTGTACTTAGTGCTGTGTTCCCACCTTCTTCATCCCCTTTTTTTAACCCCCTTTCGATCTATGCTGGATACTAAGGTGAAGAAAAACATGGGAAAAGGGTTCCTGTGGCACTCTTCGTCGAATGCATTCCTTTTCTATTTTCCCAAATATTCTTCACCTAACCTAAATTAACAGTCTTGATTCTGTTATATGTGTATTATATATTAGACTGTTATAAATTTTCTGCATTGCTCTTCCAGAAACAGTCTTGAAGTTGTTTTTCTCATCTGCTATGCTTTTTCTCTTTCAGGATCTTGATTGTCTTTTTTAATACCTTCCAATCAGCAACACCTTTCCGCTGAGTAAGAGTGGAATGCTCATCCCCCTACTGATTCCTTTCAATAGCTGAGTATTCTCTCCAGGTTGTTACTACCAGTCCTACATGGATTTAATTGTTGATAAATTTAGGGCCATGGTATTGGAGTGTGCTAAATTGTTGATTCCAAGGCATCACATGTACCATAATTCACCTACACCCGACTAGTTGCAATGGAAGTGTAGATTAGTATTTGGGCTTTGCGTCGTATTGCTCATAAGCTTTATAGGACTGGATAATGTGGGTGTGGAATTAGAATTGTTAGGGAAGCTGATGAGGAAATTAATTCCTCTGATTAGTTATGCAGTAGTAGTATTTTGTGGCTGGATGAATAGGCATGTTCCTTTAGGATGATAGCACTGAGTCAGCAGCCAGCATTTAGAGGAAATAAAAAGAGAAGGTAAAGAAGAGTCAAGTTTAGGCACCTATACGTTGCAACAATGGGCTTTCCTCAGGCACTGCCAGAAGAAGATGATGAAGAAGCAAGATCACCAAGCACATTCGTGTCATCTCTGCCTCGATGTTACGGTGTTAGCAGCTGCGACTTGGATGGGTTTCATGCAGGAAGCAAAAATTGTAACAGCACAGGAGATTTTTCATATTCACCTATCTGTGATTTTCAGAGGAAATCCACCTTGGAGAACTCAGAAGAAATGGATTGGCTATTGGAACATAGAAATTCCAATGGTACAACTGTAGAGCTTCAAGGTCTGAAGTTTGACACCAATAGTGCAAATGACAAGTTGACACCTAAGTTCTGTCACAGCATTCAGAAGCCTCTAGTTAGGGTTGTTGGTTTTGGATTGGGCCAGCTGGGTTCCTCTGTTAATGGTTTTAATGATGTACTAGTAGAAAAAAATAATTCTTCTATGGCCCTTGACAAGTCTAATTTATCAAATGATTCCCATGGTCTCCAACCACGGAAACGTTTGTTGTCTCCTCTGAACAGTACACTCAGGAAGCAGTTCCATGGTGATTTGCTAGACATCAATTCTGTTAATACTCAACTCGATTTCTGTGGCTTGAGTGGAAATCATAGCCTGTTCTCTTCACATGATCATAAGAAACCGAATGTTGGAGTAGTTGAAAAAAATCCAGACTGGCCTCTTTCAAAATGCTCAAATCTGCACAGTTTCTCAGATGCCAATGTATTGACGTTTGATGCTTTAAGTGATGGGCCTGTTTTCGTTAACAAGGATTGTTATCATTCTCGTTGTTTATCTGTAGGAGGGCTTAATCAAAAAAATAAGCTGAGACCTTTTGCTGGAACAATAGTCGTATCTCCAGAAAAGGTACTCTCAACACCTTTTTCGTTGTCCCCTCTCGGTCCTAGATGGTCTAGAGGAATGAAAACTCCAGGAGTCCAGAGGAACATCCTGAAGGATATTGAAAGTGATTTTTCAGTACTGAAGGGCATTGAAGGATCAAATGGTGGAAGTAGAACTGAAATATTTTTCTTGCCTGAAGATGTTGATTTCAGGGCATCAGGTACATTTGAAGAACCTAGCATTTTACATGATGAGATGGATACATTTAATGCTTTTAGTAGAGGCCATAAGGGCTGGAATGGTGGTCCTAAGTCTGTGCCCGCACCTCATTGCATGAATCATATAAGAGGCTCAAGCATGGTGCCTGTGAGGAGGTCATTAGTTGGTTCTTTCGAAGAATCTCTCATATCTGGTCGCTTCTCATCTGGGAAAGTCTGTCAGGTATGAGATCAGATCTTTGTTTCATTCACCTTGATGTCCAATTGATTTCAACTTTCTAACATGGTAATATACAAGCAATTGTATTTAACCTGTCTGGTTCTTGCTTCCAATTGTTTGCAGAGCTTTAATGGTTTTCTGGCTGTACTAAACATCACTGGTGGTAATTTTTCACCACCATCTCGGAAACTTCCTTTCTCTGTGATGAGTGTCGATAATGACAGCTCGCTGTTGTACTATGCATCAATTGATTTTTCTGGGGCCTTGCCCTCTAGTAAGTGTAAAGGCCCAAAATTAACAAGAAGCCTGAGCAACGATTCTGGAGTAGCAAAAAGTCGGTTGCGCATTCCTATGAAAGGACGCATACAACTGGTATTTGGTTTCTTGGCCTTCAAAATTTTGTTGTTTCTCAAGTAAGTTAGGATTGTTGATTTGTTATGATATAACAATTGATGGTACTTGTCTTTAAGTACAACAGCTACTTACCAGTGTGAACAGCATGTTGTTGTAGTTGTTAGTGCCACAATCAGTTACTGAGTAGGTAATTTTGTTTTTTTAAGGCTAATCATGGTTAAGCTTGTAAAAGTAAACTTGTTCAAATTTGAGATGTTCAGGTAACAAAGTAAAGATGTATGTACTTCAGGGGAATTCTTGCCTGTAGATGCTTGTCGAAGACAAGCGGGACTTTCTTTTTGGCTTTTAGAAGTGTCTAGGCTGCATTTAAGTATCAATATAGACCAGTTGGGACCTTTCCTGTCAGTCACACTCGATTTTCATCCAAAAATCTGAATGTGTTGCAATTTGCTAGTCACTTCTCTCTCTAAAATTTTTTGTCTCACTTATCGATTCAGATAAACTGTGTTATGTTCTTTTTCTTCTTTCACTTTCATAACTAGCAAGAACTTTCAAGGTAAATATGTTATCTTATATTTTGCATAGGTTAATGTTGAAGATGTTGATTTTATGTGTTTTCCTTACATATATGTTCTTTTGTTCTATCATTTTGATAACTAGCAACGACATTCTACGTAAAATCAACTAGCAATAGGATGGAAGACCAATCATCATCTGTCTGAAAGGGAATAAGTACAACAATTTGGTGGCATAATCTATGTTATACCACCTTAGAAGATAATAATGGATGATTTGTTGGAATCTCTAATAAGCAACAGAACCATTTCAGAAATTTTATAACTAGAGATATTGTAATAGGGTAAGAATTGCTACTTGCTCAAGTTACCATTTACATAGTGCCATGCTAGCATATTCACTTTCGTGCTTAAGTATGTTTAGCATTCTTTTTTCATGTAAATGATGCATTACCCTGTTTCTTGTTAATATTTTTGGTCATGGGCTTCTGATAGCTGATGTTCCTGAAGTTTCTTTCGGCTACCTCTTTGCTGTTTTAACAGTCATGTACTTGTATCCAGCCATAATTAATACAAATAATCTAATATGCATTTTCATAATTTTATGTATCTACTTGATGAATCTCTGTTTTGTTGGTTTTGATAGGTCCTTAGCAATCCTGAGATGACCCCTCTCCACACTTTTTTCTGCAACTATGATTTGAGTGACATGCCTCCAGGAACAAAGGTATGGGTATTTCACTGCCTAGTGTATGTGCTCCTTGTTTACATTTGTTATGCTATAGAATGATGACATATAAGCAAACATCATTCTGCTAGTTATTGACCAATTTGTTTATATTGTTGCGATCTAGTTCCTTCAATTGTGCAATAATTAAAATGTTTATTTTTTATAGGCTAGGTGTAGCTATTAGTATCTCATGGTGATTTAACTGTGTGATTTAACAAGGTGACAGAGGGGATCATAAAAAGAATAAAAAGCAATAAATAACATTTTAGATGAACTTCTGTCAAAATTATGTTTATGTCCTTCTAGCTTTGTTATATTCTTTTACAACTCTGAAATCTTTCAGAAGTTGGTCCTTGAAATCACAGTTGCATCTTTCTAGTACAAATATGTGGACTGAATTATGTAGATTTGAGGAATGTAAACCTAGATTTTGAAACTAGAAGGGCGCAACTGTAGTTTTGACCTAAATGTGAGTAGTTTTATTAGTCTACAGATGCTAATTTGATATTTATGTTGTGATGTAGTGACTTGTAAGACCTAAAAATATCTGACAGCAAAGCTCATGAGAAGCATATGAATTATGAAGAAAATTACTTATATCCATTCTTATGTCAATATGGAATGATGTTATGAGTGAGCCTGATTTCCTTTGATTTGGAGAAATGCAGAGACACCTTCAGCAATTAACATAGCTTCTCAGGGTGGCTGAGTCCATGTAGCACTGGTAGCTACGCATACACAGAAATGGTTATATTTTAGTTATTATTTCAAGTAATAAAAAGCATGTCATGTGTCTTTTAGGAGCTTAACCAGCATTTTCGGCACCTTTCACTTTTTCTCTTCTACAATTGAATTTCTTTATTTTATCCAGTTGCTTGTTTAACTGAGATTCTACAATTGATGGGGTCATGCTTATCTCTATTTATCGTGTTTGTTAAAAGCTTCAGCTGATCTACAGTTATCTTATACCGATTTTTAGACAATGGTAATACATATTTGTTCTATTGACATAAATTGAAGCAGACATTCTTACGTCAGAAGGCCACTCTTGCTTCTTATGAATCCTCAACTAATCTGGCAAAAGGAACTGACAACCATAACATGGAAGTAGCTTGTACTACTATGGCAAAGTCCAGTGAAATTGGCCATGGAGAGTGTTATGGCAAGTCTGCTTATTAAAGTTTAACTTGTCTATTTCATGGTATCCATAGTTTGAGAAATTGATCACTAAGAATGATGTTCGTCATGCTTTCAGGTTGTGTGCGTAATGATGAAACTCAACACTGTGAATCAGCTACTAAATCACGAAGCACAAGGGAGAGAAGCTCAGAGTTGTTCTCATCCGAGGACTTTCATGGATTACCAAATAGATTTAATTATGTCATGGACTCTAGAGATAACAGTGGGCTCAACAAGAGTAACCAATATAAGAAAATTGAAGAGGGTACCTGTTGTCAGATAGATATGTGCCATTTAGCTAGCACAAAATCTGTTCATAGCTCTTTGAAGGTCAATGATAATACTTCTGGTGCTCTCCGTTACGCACTTCATCTGCGCTTTCTGTGCCCCTCCACTAGAAAATCATCCAAGTCACTACAGAGATGCAAATCTGACCCTGATTCGGTCCCCATAACAAACAATATAGAAACTTTGGGAGGGCGTCGATTCTATTTGTATAATGATCTCAGAGTTGTGTTTCCTCAGCGGCACTCAGATACAGATGAGGGCAAGGTATGAAGTATGAACTGAAAAAAAAGTTGTGTACATACTGCATTTTTGTTTTTGATTAACCATGTTAATGTCGTTGGTTTCTTTACATTGTCTTTATGCTATCTTAGACAGTAGAGAAAACTAGTCTTGTGCATAAATCACATAATCCTCGTAATTGATAATCTTGTTCGTTCCTTTTCCTTTAAATTGATAAACAAGCAATGAGTTTCAGACTGGACAATTTGCTTCCATGACATATTTACTATCAGATGAACCTCCCATAAAGTTGAATCCTGCATGACTTGATGAGCTGCCATAGCATTTACATATAGTTGGAATGCATCTGTTGAGCTTGTTGGGCTGGGCTTTACACATTTTCAGGTTGCTGCTGAAAATAGGTAGTGAGTTTTCAGTTGGCAGATTCTTGTTTTATAAGATAGTTTAACATCATATGATGAGAGTGCAATCATCATGATTGGATTGTTTGGTTTTGTTCTTATTGTTTTCTCTGTTCTCTCTTTTTGAATTTGTACTTGACACTCTTGATCATATTTTGGAGGATATGCGTTTCATTTTTCTTCTCAATTCAAAATGGTTGAGGATTGTGATGTGAGATCTTCCACATCAAGTGATGGAAGAGCTTATTGGGTTGGGTGCTTCTAGTTCCACATCAAGTGATGGAGGATATACATTTCATTTTTCCTTGGGTGTTCCTTCTTTTTTTTTTTTGGGTTCTTTCTTTTGCATTTTTACCTGTTATAAGGGTTGTGATTAAGACTTCAATAGGAAGAATCAAGAATGTTGGTACTTTAGGAGTAGCGTATGTACTGTCAGTTTTTGTGGGAAGTTGACTAGGTCAATGCAGCATATCGTTGCTTGAAGTTATCCTTGGTGAGTTGTTATGAGAGCGACTAGTGGGCTGAGTGGAGCAAGGTAGGCAGATGTGTGATGTTCTTGAAAATTCTTGCAAGGCCTATTATTCAGGATTTTTATGGCGTTGAAATCAATATCTGATGTTCTTGAAATGGTTGCAAGGACCACCATAAAGGGTCCTCTATGACTGCATTTCCTGTGATTTTTCTATGTTTTGTGGCAGAGCTGCTTGTTTCATGATTCGACCAAAGTGATATAGCCTGAACATTGTTAAAATTTAAACATCTTTAGCTTCTTGAACCTCAAGAATCGGACAACTTTAATAAATTGTGTTGTTTTATTAGTTGGTTGGTGGTCATCCAATGCTATTCTGTATCTGTTGTAGCCTGACTTAAGTTACAGGCATAACTTTAAGCAGTAGGAAACGCTGTATTTTCTCTAGATTTGGTCTCTAAACTGTGTTCACTGACGATATGACTTGTTATAGTTGCGGGTGGAGCACCACTTTCCAGCAGATCCAAAGTACTTCAACTTGAGCAATTGACAAAGCTTCTTGTTTGCCTTCTCGGGCATTCCCTGGCAAACTGTACATACCACTGACCACCTCAGTCACCTTATCCCACCATGTTGTACAGAGTTTTCTTTCTTTAATGAATAAAATTGTTCCTAGATCTTCTCGGGTTCCTGCTGTGTTGTGTTGGCTGATGATTTGTTTTGGCACTGCTTGTTACACTGGAGATGGGTGTTGGTAGACATTGTGGTGAGGTCAAATTTGATTCCCTTGTGTGGTTAACCGAGGAGACATTCTGGCGGTTGATTCACTGTGCTCAGTGATGAGGTTTGGACTATGGAGTTCACTTGATCTGATAGAGCGTCCACGATCTTATGGTGAGGCTGTTGAGCATGCTGATCCTTCTTGGACACGATTTTGTGAGTGAAAAATGAAGAGCTTAAAATGGAATGTGCTCAGTGATGAGGTTTGGACTATGGTGTTCACATGATTTGATGGAGCGTTCATGATCTTATTCTAAGATTGTTGAGTATGTTGATCCTTCTGGGATATGATATTGAGAGTGAAAAACTAAGAGCATAAAATGGATTGTGCTCCGTGATGAGGTTTGGACTATGGTGTTCACTTGATCTTATGGTAAGGCTGTTGAGCATGCTGATCGTTCTCGGACATGATATTGAGAGTGAAAAACGAAGAGCATAAAATGGAATGTGCTCAGTGATGAGGTTTGGAATATGGTATTCACATGATCTGATGGAGCGTACATGATCTTACGGTAAGGTGGTTGAGCATGCTGATCCTTCTCGGACATGATATTGAGAGTGAAAAATGAAGAGCATAAAATGGAATGTGCTTAGTGATTTCGGAATATAGTGTTCACTTGATCTGATGGAGCGTCTAGGATCTTATGGTAAGGCTGTTGAGCATGTTGATCCTTCTCGAACACGATATTGAGTGTGATGTGTTCAATGATGAGGTATGGAATATGGTGTTTGCTTGATCTGATCGAGCATACATGATCTTATGGTAAGGCTGTTGAGCATGCTGATCCTTTTCGGACACGATATTGAGAGTGAAAAACGAAGAGCATAAAATGAAACATGTTTAGTGATGAGGTTTGGACTATGGTGTTCGTCTGATCTGATGGAGCTTCCATGATCATATGATAAGGCTGTTGAGCATGCTGATCCTTCTCGGTCATGATATTGAGAGTGAGAGTGAAAAACAAAGAGCATAAAATGAAACGTGCTCAGTGATGAGGTTTGGACTATGGTGTTCACTTGATCTAATGGAGCATCCATGATCTTATGATAAGGTTGTTGAGCATGTTGATCCTTCTCGAACATGATATTGAGATTGAAAAACGAAGAGCATAAGATAAGATGGAATGTGCTCAGTGATGAGGTTTGGACTATGGTGTTCGCTTGATCTGATGGAGTGAGCATTCATGATCTTATGGTAAGGTTGTTGAGCATGTTGATCCTTCTCGAACACGATATTGAAAGTGAAAAACGAAGAGTATGAAATGGATTGTGCTCGATGATGAGGTTTAGACGATAGTGTTCGCTTGATCTGATGGACTCTGAGTCCATGATCTTATGGTAAGGTTGTTGAGCATTCGAACACGATATGGATTGTGCTCAGTGATGAGGTTTGGACTATGTTGTTCGCTTGAGCTGATGGAGCGTCCATGATCTTATGGTAAGACCGTTGAGAATGCTAATCCTTGTCCACAAATATTGAGAGAAAAAAAAAAGGAGAGAATAAAATGGATTGTCTTGATGTTTAAGGTGACTAACAATCAATCCGAGTCTGCAGGTAGAAGGGCACAAGGCAACAGGCTGTGTTAGGTGTCACTATCATTCAAGTTTTAAGGGTACGGTAATAAGGAGAGAGTGATCTCCATCGAGGCGGGAATTCTACTTTGTTAAGGTGATGAGCGATCACATCTTTGGATTCGATTCGGGTCTGATGATATTGGTGACGCTCACTTTTGCGGCATGGATGAAGTGATAATTTATTAGGGTAGAAGAAAAAAAGTGACAAAAATGAAATCATATAATCGAAACCCTTAATCATGAAGGGAAGAAAGAAACACTCAAATTTTAACAACATACACATTTGATCAACCATACACATCGAGATATCAGAACATCCCTTCCGTGCGAATAGACGAGCCCAGATCCTAACATTGCTTGCACCTTTTATTTTTTTTTAATTTGAAATATAGTCAAATGACCCGAACTTAACATTTGGTTAGGAAGCTGATTACGAATTGAAGCCAGTAGGTCTCAGTCCTCGCGTTACAAAAATTTAACTCGACACTCAGTGAGTTAATTTCAAAAGAGCATGAGCCGAGTAAAAAAAGAAATGCATGAAATGCTTGCATTTTGAATTTAAAACGAACTTTTTGGCACTCTCTCAATCGACTCACATATTCGATTCTACCCAACAGTTCAAAAGAACATGGCACCAACACAAAGCCTCCTCCCACCATGACTTACAAGAACCGAAAAAGACTATACCTTTTTTTTTTTTTTTTTTTTTGTCCTTTCTTCATGATTCAAGATGAATTCCATAGGTTGCATTCCTCTTCCGCTATACCCATGTCTGTTGAAATCAAAACACTTCCATCCATCTACCTACAGGGGCTGGGAAGAACCATTGATAAAATGAGAGATCAAAGTCAATCAAAGAGCACTATGGAATTCATGTTAACAGGAAACAAACCCTCATCAAATTTTTTTTTCACTCAATAAAGAAAAACTAGGATTAATCGCACATTAAGAAAAGGAGATGCTTGTAAAGGAAAATTATGGCTGCAGAAATGAAGTTGCAACCAAGAATGGAAAACTTACCGGGGCAGGTCACATACTAACGATTGCCCCTCTGCATCTTGAATCTTGAAACTGGCTTCCAAGAACTTGAAACAGAGGCCTACAAACATGATCATTTAATTAGATTTTAGGATGGGCTATGCGAATCAATGACCAAGGATTTATGAAATCAACACCTCTGCAAATTACATAAAGAGGCAGGATATGGAGGTATAAAACTGAGCTATGAAATGATGGTATGAATGCAAAAAGTTCCTATAGTAAATGGTTGTGAAATCATGCATTATTTCCCCCAGGTTAAACCATTTTTGTATGAAAGAGAGATACCAAATTATGGGCTATGCCATAATTATAATTATTTTTTTTTCCTATCGAACAAAACTTATGTGCAGATAGCTTGCATCATCAAGGATCTCAAGAACAATCTACAGATAGCATTTTTCCATTTATGAAAAATAAATACTTTAAGCTGCTTGTGTCTGATACAGAGGCATGTTGACAAAGTTTGGATACTATATTACCATATATTTCCAATTCAAGGTGTTTTATGCATCCATCAGGCTTTTAAAATAAAGATCCATGCCTCAACTTGTGGACAACAGGTCTTACTGCCCATCTGTTTTTATCGGAAAGAAGCCGAACCGATGTTGGTAACAGAATTCATTACTTGCAAGTTGGACCTCAATTTTTTTATTTTCAAAAAAGTATTAACAAGACCAGGATTTTGTGGATACTTGGGCAAATTTTATTTTTCTTAAATGTTGATCTCTTTATCCTGGCCGAGATGGATAAATGGTTCTAATGGACATATGATTTTTATAGTTATTCTTTTGTGGCATTTGTTCAAGACATCATATTATAACCAAACAAATATTTTGCAGTGTCTTATCTGTACCACATTTGTTTTGTTTCTTTCAGTAATTGACTTAATATACATGAATTATGCAATATAACTATCATATACCTGTAACCTTTCAGTGAAAAAATTGTTACATTAGCATACCTGGCCAAGGTTACTTTTAGCTGACTGGATGGGTGGAAGACCAAGATCATGTTCGATGATGGAGCCTGTGAAAGCCTGCATATGGAAAATCAGAGTACCAATAAAAGATCATAGAAATGAGTGATGAACAGCTAACGCATATGGTGGATAAGTAACAGACTTTATGGCCACTTGAGACCCGATCAGAAATTTGTCTCGAAGTGCTGTTGGAAGAATCCTGCAAAGATTCTCAGCAATCAGTCATCAAATTCCCTATGAGCTGATATATATATATATATATCAAGGTTTGAGTTACCAGTCCATACCGGTGTACCGAGTTCATCTCGGTACCGGTACCGGGCGGTATGTACAGTGCATACCGCCCGGTATATTAAAATATAATATAAATATTTTATAATATAATATTAAATATATTAAAATATTTTAAAAAAAGAGAAAAGGGGCGACGTCACCTCGATCTTTCTCCCCGCGCGGGAGAAAAAGCATCGCGACCCACGGGCGGCGACGGCGTGCTAGGTATTCTTCTCCTCTTTTCTTTTTTTCTTTTTTTCTTCTTCTTCTTCCCTTTTTCTCGCTCAATCGACCGCCGACGATCGATTTCTCCCTCAATCGACCGTCGACGGTCGATTTCTTCAATCGGCTGCCAACGATCGATTTTTGGCAGAACCGCTTGGTAGCGGGCGGTCCGCGTACCGACAACCTGATGGACCGGTATATACCGCTCGTACCGGGCAGTACAGGTCAAAATTACAAACTTTGATATATATATATATATATATGTATATGCATACAAAAAACTAATATTTCCTATTGCTACACAAAATATCTTATAGTTGCAAGCATTATGACATAGAACTGAAGTGAAGGGGTCATAACAAACCTCACCAAAAACTCATGGATTAGTGGAATAAATCAATTTCACCACTGAATATGGTTGTTGCATTTAATCTACAAGAAGATAATAGATAATAAAGCCAAGAGTGCTACTAAAATCATACCTCAATCTCTGAGAAAGAGAACTTTGCATCAGATGAAGATGATCTAGAAACCTCTTTGCTGATAGACTGTCCACTGTTGCTAAAAGAATGAGCTGGATAAACAGATAAAACACTCGAGAATAAGGATCCAATCCCATTCTCTCCTCACTGTTTGCATATAAGAAAATGAAGTCTTCTAGACACCATATAGTCAGGAAATATGTGAGACACTATATCAAATCTGGTTCAACCATAGATTGAGTTTAACAAATTTCATTTTCAGACAGGCTAACCAATTAGCAACATTTTTGCAAGCATACATGTCAAGCCATAAAATAATCAAAGAAAAAATTCATGGCATATCTTTGTTAATAACTTGATATATACAGAAAATTGTCATTTGTCAGATATATTATTCATTTATCTGTACTTTAAGCTTTACAAAGTTGACCACAACTGACTAGGTCATGCACAGGTGCAACTTCTTCACTTAATAAGCTAATAGCACGCCATAGGATTAGACTGACAAGAAGTTTTAGATGCAACAAAATTTTAACAAAGCTTTCGACTCAATTTGCAAAAAAAAAAAAGCAACAAAGCAATAACTATAAGAGTTTGTAGTTTCTTTACCTGGTGAAAGTCTGGAATGTCAACAAACAGAGTTACAACATATGATGTCTTCAAAACTATACTCAATACTCATATTGAGAAATTTTATGTGATAGTGGAATTAAAATTGTGATTTGAACATAAAAGGTCTATTCAAAATAAATAAATAATAGTAGCCGGTTAGATCTTCTTACCACAATGGCTGTGTATAAACTCAAGGATTTGAAAACCGTATTGTACCATCCGATACCAACAGTACATGCTGGTCCGCCAGCAGATCGGCATACGAACCGCCCGCTACCGAACGATATCAAGTATTTGGCCCAGGATCTGACGTACAAGAGGAGAACAATAGTGAGGAAGACGAGGTTGCGACGCTCGGGCGGAACGTGGTAGGGGGCGACTCCTTGTCATACCTCGACGATTCGGAGGTGAAGTCGCAGCACTCGCATCCTCGCGTAGCTAGAGGGAGTGGAACTTCTCGTAGAGGAAGCAATCGTCATTGGATAGAGTGGTGGAGAGATCGTGGCCACTATGATTAGGGAGGTAGCGGCCGATGTCGAAAAAAAGGGATCCTGAGATGCTTGCACGCCGACAACAGCCAACTAGCGACGGCGAATTTTGGGGAATTCAGTGTGTGTAGATGAGACAGAACCTTCTTGAGCTTGGACAGATAGATTTGGAGAGATTTTTGAAGGTCGTTCTTCCCCATCGCTCTTGAATTTTAGAAGTAGGTGAACTGTATCTTACGAAGGTGAAGTATATGGGCTAGTGTAGGTGAATTATATCTTATGAAGGTGAAGTATATGATTGAAAGGTGGTGAGGAGGTCGACAACAATTCATTCATAGTGTAGATTTAAGGTAAGAGGTTAGATATGAAGGCTTGCACGACTTTATTAAGGGAGGTGACCGACAACAATACTGCTCGGTACACCCTGGTGTATCGCTCTATCACGGACAAAGATATAAACAGGATGTTCGATCTAATGCCCATGTATATCCATGTCTTTCGATTTTTGTCCATGCTTTAGCATGTAGCGGGCTAGCTAGGCTTGACAGCCCTAGTTTGGTTAGCTTTGGAAGTCATTTTAACTTGTAAATGAGAATTGTATCATTTGGACGCTTGTGGGGATTTTCAATCTGTAATGGACCATTACCCTTTATTGTATAACCGTTCAGAGCTTATGAAGTCCATGGTTGTAATTTGCATTGACTATAAAGTGTTTGATAATGGTTGCTTGTGAATCTCGTGTGAAACGCTTTCTCTAACTCATTTTCTATTTTGTAGGTCCTATATGACCATAGGAGATTTCGGGAGGTTGACCTTTGCGGACCGACACGCAAGGGTGTCGCATGACTTAGGCAAAACCAGCTAAGTTCGTGACATTTGGTATCAGAGCGAGACAAGCACATATAGAAACACTTGACATGCAAACGTGATAAACCTAGCGGGGCTGCGTTGAGAGCAGCCATCACACGTGATCGTTTTGTCACGGAGAAAAATATAAGCAAGGTGTTCGATGTAATGCTCATGTTTGTCCGTCTTTCGGCTTTTGTACATGCTTTGTACAGCAAGTAACCGACTTGCAGTAGGCTTGGCAGCCCTAATTTGATTAGCTTTCGTGGTCGGTTTCGGCTTGTAAATGAAACTTGTGTCATGTACGCACTTGTGGGGACTTCGGTCTATAATGGACCATGATCCTTTGTGTGCGACCGTTCAGAGCTTGTAAAGTCCATGGTTGTAATTTGTATTGGCTATAGAAAGTGTTTGTTAAAAGGGTTGCTTGTGGATCCCATGTAGAACGCTTTCTCTGACTCGTTTTCTCTTTTGTAGGTCCTAAGGGACCATAGGAGGTTTCGGAGAGGCTGACCTTTGCAGACGGACACGTGATGGTGTCGCACGACTTAGGCAAAACCACTAATTTTGTGGCAGATGGTGTCAGAGCGGGACAAACACAAATAGAAACATTCGCCATGCAAATGTGGGGGACCTAGCTAGGCTACATTGAGGGCAGCCAGCACATACGACCGTTTGAGGGGAAATAGACACTGAGATGTAGGGAAAAGAGTCGCTCAGAGGAGCGGGCATCCAAGACTAGCATTCAGAGGAATGACCAACCCTTTGCACGAGAGACACCACGAGGACAAACAAGCTGAGAAGAATGTGTAGCACACAAAGATTAGGGTGGCTGAGTTTGAGCTATGGCACGTCGTTGGCAACCAAACTTGACGATGCTCAAGGCAAGCAAGGCACTTAGTAAATAATGAGACCGTGCAAAGTGAGATGGTTTGCACAACGACCGAAAGAGTTGTGCAAAGCTCACATTGGTGAGGGATTGCTAACTCGAAGAACTCAGTACTCATGCAAGGGCTTGTATACGGACGATGGAGTGTTCGTGGCCATCCCAAGGCGATCGAATCTTGACGCCGTGGAGCATCAAAACTCTCTCTTCGGAATGGCAAGGATGCATCCATAGGAGGCCGAAGTGTGCAACAAGTTCAGCATGTTGCTAGGCCTTGGAGGGTGCAGCCGAGGCTGTATTGGCGAAGTGTCGCAATCTAGCAAGTGCATTTGCAAGGGTAGAACAATGCACAATTTGTTCAACAAGACAGAGTAGTTAAACGGGATGGTGGTCTCTAAAACTTCCAGAGAGAAGAATGCGAAGAGGAAAGTTGCTCCAGCATGACAAATATCCAGGAGGGATAAGTCCTAGTTCTCTAGAGAGAGAATCATGTGCAGTGGACTGTACATGTTAAGAAGAAGTACCTCAAGACAACAACTCCACAAAGCTCAATGCATTGAGAGAACGGTGAGGAGTCGTCGCATGATCTTGCATGAGGTAATGCATTTGGTGGATGCATTACGAGATCAAGTGGGGGAGCGACCAATGATAATATCAAATTAAGGCACACTTAGAGCCGATGTGAAAATCGGACTCAACAGAGGGCTGACCCATGGAATGGTGGGCGCGAGGGCCACCATCAACTCAATGCAAATCGAGAGGCGGAGCAACTTGGGTGGAAATTGATGAAGTATCCAATCCGCATGAAAGGAGTCGACATAGAATATGGAGGACCATGAAGCGAAGACACGAAACTTTCCTTGGATAGAAGTCGAGGACATGAACTCTTGCAGAGGCAAGAGTGGGATCATGTCGTTTCATGGGTTCTTCATTCTGATAGAGCGGACTCATCATGCATGGTGCCAAAGACGAAGGAAGCTTCGAGGCACATGCACCTTATCTAAAAGAAGCATTTGGCGGAAGAATTAAGGCGACTTAACTAGTTGAGGCGAAGTTTGGATCAAAAGGCCTTAGCATGGGGCAAGAAGACGCATAGGCAGGTACTCTTAAATAATATGCCATAATGTTGTAATTCAAGTTGTCATGAAGAAAGCGATGCACAGTAGAGATTGTGCTGGTGGAGGATAGAGGCCCAGGATCCAGACAATGGTGCACCAATTTCAGCAAAGTCGGTGGACTTCGAGAGCTACTAGGTAATGGACTGCCCTAGAGCGATGCTTCGTCCAGGTGTAACCCAAGAATGGGTGGACGAAGGTCAATTGCCAAAGGAACGAACACAATCAGAGGTGGTGGAGGCCCTACGATGTGCTGGCAGAGGCCACACATGGAGAGATCATAATCCAAGTTCATCACACAAGAATCTGAATGCAATGGAGATGTCACCAGGAAGCGACATGGTGCAGCGGATCGTAGTGGAATAGTTCGAGACAATACAACACACACGGAAGAAATCCTATGAGGGACATGATCATACGGAAGTATGATCAGGAGCTATTGGGAGCTCCACTTCGGTAAACAACACGACGACAATAAGGGCTATGGATTCAAGGAGTAAATGTCATGGTACCGCAGAGGCGAGTTTTCCATGTGTATGTATCAAATCTTGCATTGAATGAAAGCCTTAGTCATCAACATATGAGGGTTGTATACCACCGAGGGAGAATTCCGAGTGCAATAACCAGTGAGTCCCATAGGGGGACTTGATCATACAGAGGTATGATTAGAAAGGCTAGAGAGTCGGACTACTCCAGTGCATATATTTGCTTAAGGGAGCTTGACAAGTCAGGAAACAAGACCGGGTAAACGAATGTTGCTACCAAGGAAGCTAAGGAGAACAGAATCAGCACGAGCCCTGCAACAAGATGGCGGAGGTCATGCATGGGAGCTGTAGTCTTTTCATTGACCAAGGGAAACTACTCGGAGAACACAGAGGTGTTAAAGCAGGTGGTCGAAAGAGACGAGGAAGTGACGACGAGTCCAGAGGGGTTCAAATACCCAAAAAAGCTAAACGTCAATCAGAATAAAGGCGAACTCGGAGTGTCACAGTATCGCAGAGGCGGATCTACCGATCGCGAAGAAAGGGACGCAGATGCGAGGCAACAGATAGTAATGCCATTGGCTTGATAGTGCCATGGTGCAGAGGCGGGACTTCCGTGGAGTCATCGATCCCTTGCTCTCATAAAGGGAGAGCGTTGGTTGTGAAAGGGGCCGAAGAGGTGAAGAATACAAAGGCAAACTCCAAGTACCAAGACAAGGTTGAAGGGTAGAGGCTAAGGAACTTCATAAGACCAGTGTAAATGGACTTCTCATAAAGATAGCCAAAAGTGGGGGACTTCGGGTTGATACAAGAGTGCTCGACCAAGGAACAAAGTAGGCAGTACTTGGAGCTATACCTTTTCTACTCAGGGGAGTAGGCGACAAAGATGATGGAGAAGACGGTACAATTTCAGTGACGACCAAAACTATCAAAGACTTGCTCCAAGTTGAGGTGAAATTTTGCTCTCTTTAGATAAAACTTCTTGCATTCCAGAAGTTCGATGACAGTGAGAAGGCGAATCACAATAACTAACTCAATGCGATGAGTGTAAACACTTTGGGTGCTTCAGAAGTGTGAGCAAAGAGCGAGCGAAGACTAGTAACTAGCTCAATGCATGAAGTACAACCTCGAGGAGGCGGGCGAAGTCAAGTAACCTTTGGCTTCTCAACTCTTAAGAGAATGGGCGAAATTGAGTACCTCAGTTCTCTTATTTATCCAGCAGAGGAGCTCTGCGCAAGTTCAAAGACCCTTCAAAGAAATCTAATGGAAGACAATAGTTGTTAAATCCTCACCATTGGTGATCGGTGCTACTGAAAGTAGATTGTCCGTTTTATTTCTTAATAAAATGTCAACCGAAAGCGGAAGTGATGTGAACCTACTTGGAAGCGACAACTAAGTTGAAGAAGAATTGATGGGCAAATTTTATGAAGGACCTCAAAAACTTCCACGTCTACGAGGTGACACTCGTTAAAGTTCCAACAAGCATCCACTCAGGTTAAGCGGCATGAGACGTTTCAGATACTAGCGCAAAACAAGGAAGGTATTTTCCTTTATCAGGAGGATCCTTAGGAATTAACAAGGATCAGCACAACTTAGCCAACCCCACAGCAGAGTTAGTCATTGGTGAGTTGAAGCAGCATGGTGTAGTAAAATTCGACTACTCAACAACAGCGACGGAGAGCAGCTGGGAGTCAAGAGGGGTGTTGTAGCCAAAGCAGAAGATTGAAAATTCAGCAAAAGGTGAAGAGATACAACATCTGCAACGGCTTCGACGAGGATGTCAAAGGATAGGGGAGAATGTCACGGACAAAAAGATAAATAAGGTGTTCGATGTAATGCTCATGTTTGTCTGTGTCTTTCGATTTTTGTACATGCTTTATACAGCAAGTAGCGGGCTTGCAGTAGGCTTGGCAGCCCTAGTTTGATTAGCTTCGTGGTCGACTTCGACTTGTAAATGAGACTTGTGTCATATAGGCACTTATGGGAACTTCGGTCTATAATAGACCATGATCATTTGTGTGCGACCATTCAGAGCTTGTAAAGTCCATGGTTGTAATTTGTATTGGTTATAAAGTGTATGCTAAAACGGTTGCTTGTGGATTCCGTGTGAAACGCTTTCTCTGACCCATTTTCTCTTTTGTAGGTCCTAAGGAACCATAGGAGTTTTTGAGGAGACTGATATTTGCGAATAGACACGCGATGGTGCCACACGACTTAAGCAACACTAGCTAAGTTTTGGGGGAAACAGACATTGAGATGTAGGGAAAGGAGTCGCTCAAAGGAGCAGACATCCAAGACTGGCATTCAGAGGAATGACCAACCCTCTGCGTGAGAGGCGCCACGAGGACATGCAAGCTGGGAAGAATGTGTAGCGCACAAATGTTGGGATAGCTGAGTTCGAGCTACGGCTCGACATTGGCAACCAAACTTGACAGTACTCAAGACAAGCGGGGCGCTTAGTAAAAGATGACATCGTGCAAAGTGGGATGGGTTGGTTACATAGAAACTGAAAGAGTTATGCAAAAGCTCACAGAGGTGAGGGGAATTGCTAAATCAAAGAATTTAGTACTCATGCAAGACTTGTATGCAGACGATAGAATGTTTGTGGCCATCCCAAGGTGGCCAAACTCGACGCCATGGAGCATTGAAACTTTCTCTTCGGCATGGGAAGGATACGCCCGTAGGAGGCCGAAGTGTGCAATAAGTTCAGCATGTTATTAGGCCTTGAAGGGTGCAGCGGGGGCTATATTGGCGAAGTCACAATCTAGCAAGTGCGTTTGTGATGGTAGAATAATGCACAGTTTGTTCAGCAAGATGGAGTAGTCCAAGGGGATGGTGGTCTTCGAAACTTCCAAAGGGAAAGATACGAAGAGGAAAGTTACTCCGACAGGACAGATATCCAGGAGGGAATAAGTCTTGGTTCTCCAGAGGAGGAATTATATGCAAGAGACTGCACATGTTAAGGGGTACCTCAAGACAACAACTCTACAAAGATCAATAGATCGAGCGAGCAGCAAGGAATCATCGTATGATCTCGCATGAGATAATGCATTGATGGATACATTGGGAGATCAAGTGGGGAAGTAACCCAAGACAACACCAAACAAAGGCACACTTAGGGCCAATGTGGAAATCGAACTCAACGGAGCGTAGACCCGTGGAATGGTGGGCGTGAGGGCCACTAGCAACCTAATGCAAATCGAGGGGTAGAGCAACTTGGGTGGAACTTGGTGAAGTGCCCAAGCCGCATGAAAGCTTTTCTTAGACAGAGGTCAAGGTCATGGTGAAACTTGGAGCAGAGGCACGAAGCTTTTCTTAGACAGAGGTCGAGGTCATGAACTCTTGCAGAGGTAAGAGCAGAATCAAATGCAAGCTCTTCATTCTGATGGAGTAAACTCACTTTGTATGGTGTCATAAACAAAGGGAACTTCGAGGCACATACACCTTATCTCAAAGAAGAATTTGACGGAGGAACTAAGGCGACTCAACTTGCGAAGGCAAAGTTAGGGTTAGAAGGCCTTAGCACGGAGCAAGAGGATGTGGAGGCAGTACTCTTGAAGAATATGCCACAGTGCTACCATTTGAGTTATCATGAAGAAAGCAATATGCAATGGAAATTATACCAATGGAGGGGTAGAGGCCCAAGATCCAAACAATGGTGCACTAGTTTCAATGAAGTCTGTGGACTTTGAGAGCTACTAGGCAACAGACTATCATAGAGCTATGCTTCGTCTGGGTGTGATCCGAGAATGGGTGGACGAAGATCAATTGTCAAAGGAGCGAACATAATTGGAGGTGGCAAAGGCCCTACAATGTGTTGGCAGAGACCACACATGGAGAGATCGTAGTCTGAGTTCATCCTAAAAAATCTGAATGCAATGGAGATGTCACCAGGAGGCGACATGGTGCAGCAAATCATGGTGAAATAGTTCGAGGCAATACAACACATACGGAAGAGGTCTCGTGGGAGAGTTGATCATACGAAGGTATGATCAGGAGCTACTGGGAACCCCACTTTGGTGAATAACATGACGGTAAGAAGGGCTATGGATTCAAGGAGTGAATGTCATAGTACCTCAGAGTCGAGTCTTCCATGCACGCATCAAATTTTACATCGAATGAAAGCCTTGGTCATCAGCATATAGAGGCAGTGCACCACTTGGGAAAAATTCCGAGTGCAAGTACCAGTGAGTCCCATGAGGGGACTTGATCATACAGATGTATGAACGGAGCAACTGGAGAGCTGAACTGCTTCAGAGCTCATATTTACTTAAGGAAGCCCGACAAGTCAAAGGACAAGGTCGAGTAAGCGAACATTGCTAACAAGAAAGCTAAAGAGAACAAAATCAGCGCAAGCCCTGTAATAGGATGGCGGAGGCCATACATAAGACTAGCAATCTGTCTTTCCATCGATTAAGAGGACCTGCTCAGAGAGGTGTTGAAGCAGGTGGTAGAAAGGGGCAAGGAAGCGACAACGAGTCTAGAGGGGCTCAACTACCCAAAAACCAAGCGTCGATTAGAATGGAGGTGGACTCAAAGGAGTGTCACAGTGTCGCAAAAGCAGATCTAACAATCGCGAAGAAAGGGACATAGATGCAAGGCAACAGATAGTATGGCCATAGGCATGGCAGTAAGTACTATGGTACCGCAGAGGCGAGACTTTTGTGGAGTCATCGATCCCTTGCTCTTATGGAAGGAGAGCGTTGGTCGTGAAAGGGGTCGAAAAGGTAGAGAATACAAAGGCAAACTCCAAGTACCAAGACAAGGATGAAGGGCAGAGGCCAAAGAACTTTGTAAGACTGGTGTCAATGGGTTTCTCATCAAGGTAGCTGAAAGTGGAGGATAATTGGGTTAATGCAAGAGTGCTTGACCAAGGAGCGAAGTAGGAAGTACATGGTGTTATACCTTTTCTACTCAGATAGGTGGCAAAGATGATGGAGAAGATGGTACAATCTCAAAGACAACCAAAACTATCACAAACTTGCTTCAAGTTAGGGTGAAATTTTATTTTTTTCGAGCAAAACTCTTGCATTCCGGAAGTTCGACGGCAATGAGAAGGTGAATCACAGTAACCAACTCAATGCAAGGAGTGCAAACACTTCAAGTGCTTCAGAAGTGTGAGCAAAGAGCAGGCGAAGGCTAGTAACCAGCTCGATGCATGAAGTACAACCTCGAGGAGGCTAGCGAAGTCAAGTAACATTTACCTTCTCAACTCTTAAGAGAATGGGCGAAATATCGAGTAACCTAGTTCTCTTATTTATCCAGCAGAGGAGCTCTACACAAGTTCAAAGACCCTTCGAAGAAACATAATGGAAGACAATAGTTGTCAAATTCTCACCCATGGTGATCGATACTACTAAGAGTAAATTGTTCACTTCATTTCCCAGCAGAATGTCAATCGAAAGCAGAAGTGATGCGAACCTACTTGGAAGTGACAACTAAATGAAAAAAGAATCATAGGCAAATTTTATGGAGGAAGGACCTCAAAAACTTTAAAGTCTGTGACGCGATCTCATTAAAGCTCCAACAAGCATCCACCCAGTTCTAGTGGCATAAGACGTTTGGGATACTGGCGCATAACAAGGTCTTTTCCTTCAATAGAAGGATCCACAGGAACCAACAAGGATCAACACAACTCAACCGACCCCGTACTAGAGTCAGTCATTGGCGAGTTAAAGCAACATGGCGAATCAAAGTTTGACTACTCAACAACAACGATGGAGAGCAGCTAGGAGCCAAGTGGCATGTTGCAACTAGAGCAGAAGATTAAAGACTCAGCAAAAGGCTAGGAGATGCAGCGTTTGCAACAGCTTCGACGAGGACGTCAAAAGAATAAGTGGAGAATGTCACAGACAAAGATATAAACAAGATGTTTGATGTAATACTCATGTATGTCTGTGCCTTTCAGTTTTTGTTCATACTTTGTACAACATGTAACGGGCTAGCAGTAGGCTTGGTAACCCTAGTTTAGTTAGCTTTTGTAGTCGTTTTTGGCTTGTAAATGAATGTTGTGTCATGTGGACACTTGTGAGGATTTTCAGTCTGTAATGGACCATTACCGTTTGTTATACGGTCGTTCAGAGCTTCTGAAGTCCATAGTTGTAATTTGTATTAACTATAAAGTGTTTGTTAAAATGATTGCTTATAGATATGAAATGTTTTCTCTAACCTGGTTTCTCCTTTATAGGTCCTAAGGGACCATAGGAGGTTTCGGGGAGGTTAACATTTGCGAACAAACACGCAAGAGTGCCGCAAAACTTAAGCAAAACCAGTTAAGTTCATGATAGCTCAATACGCCCTAGCATACTGCTCGGCAAGGTTTGCAATTTCGACCTATACCGGGTAGTACATACCGGTCCGCCAGGTTACCGGTACGCGGACCACCTGCTACCGGGCGGTTCCACCAAAGATTGACCGTCGGCAGTCGATTTCGACCGTCGACGGTCAATTGAGAGAGAAATCGACCATCGACGGTCGATTGAGAAAGAAAAAGGGAAGATGAAGAGGAAAAAAAAAAAAAGAAGAGGAAAAGAAAGAATACCTCGCCCGCGCGCCGTCACCGCCTACGGGTCACTCGCGCCCGCGGCCGCTTTTTCTCCCACGCGAGGAGACGGAACGTCTTCCAGCGCGGAGAGAAAGATCGAGGCGACGTCATCGAGTTCTTTTTCTTTTTTAATATTTTAATATTTTAATATTATATTATATTATAAAATATTATATTATATTTTAATATCAGGCGGTATGCACTATGCATATTTCCCGATACCAGTATTGCATCGATACCGACAATATGTCGGTACACCGGTACAGATCGATAAGTTAAACCTTGCCGCTCAGCACGTCATATCGTACCATTTGAGCAAATCTTAGTCCACCAGTACAATACGAGATTAAAAACCTTATATAAACTAATAACAAAAATAACAATCCATGGCATGTGCATAATGTTAAAATCTTACCTACAGCTAGAAATTGCATTTTTGAATCCCCACTCTACAACAAAGAAAAATAAGTTCAATTATAAAAAAAAAAATTGTAGATACGCAGTTAAATATTATACAGTGCTTGCTCACAAATGGTAGGTCAGTCAGTGGTTGTTCAGTGATGCCTCCGATCTGTTTGGAAACAATTGAGCCTAACATTTCTTGACCTTGACCTCTAACCTTCTGTACTGGATGTTCTGACTTGTGTTTTATCTGTAACCAGACGATGTATAGCTAACCACCTTGAATTCAAGTCTTAAATGAATTATTTTATTATTTCAGATCACCTCCAAAATCTCATGTTTAAGATCTGATGTGCAGAAACTATAACTGGACTCAGCATCCTCATCTTCATCTCCAGTTTCACCATCCTCAACTTCATCACCAGCCACGGTCTCATCATTATCATCATCTGAAGTGCTTCCATCTTCTAGTTCTTCCTTTTCAAGTTCATCTAGCCTTGCCATAATTCGAGCATATTCCTCATCTTCATCAGGCATTTGCATATCATCTCTTTTGGAGTCTAAAGAATCTGAATTTGCCAGATCTTGAATATTAGACAATGCTGGAGTTTCACAAAAACCTATATATATGAAAGCTTGCAAGTGCAGATATTTATTTTCTATGCAGCACATAAGGTTAAAAGTCCAGAAAGAGTTACAAACAAAAATAAAGAGCTGCTAAAACTTCAGATATTTTTTACTGATAAAGCAACAATTAATATAATATCAAAAGGTACTTACATTTAAGAAAAGATCTAAATGCTACATTTATCATCTTCCATAAGTATAGATTACCAATGATTGACGTTTCACCCAAACCGGTATGCAGTATGTACCAGTTTGGACGTGAAGCGGTATGAGGACCGCTCTCGATCCGGTCCGCCCATATAAAAAGGAAATTATTGTAACCCCAACCCTAATTTTCTCGTGTGTACCACTTCCCATGTACACCGCACCTCACACCTCCGCCGCCATGCACAATGCCACACACCTCCTCCGCCACAACCTCACCGCACACCACCACGCACACGGGTATGCCTTGTCTCCTCTCCCTCCTCTCCTTCGCATCTTCCTCCTCCCTCCTGCGCTTCTTCCTCCTCCTTCCTCATCCTCCTCTCCTTCTGTGCGTCTTCCTCGCTCTTGAGCTTCTTCCTCCTTCCTCCTTCCTCCTCCTGCACTTCTTCCTCTCCTTGTTCCTTTCTCCTCTCCTTCCTTCTTCCTTCCTTCTCTTCCTCTGTCGTTCCTCTTTTTGTTCCTTTTCTTCTTCTCCGAAACATCGGTACATACTAGTGTACCGACACATGGTACATCGATATTGACCAATATACCGGTCAGACCATATCACCGAAACAGGTCTGATACTGAAACCACAATTCTTATAGATAACATGAATGGAACATGGGAGTACAATGCTTCAGTCCTTTTTTCCTGTGGAAGAAATATGTCCATATATGTCAATTTAACATCCAAGAATTTATGACAGCAAATAAGAGTTGTTTGTCCCAGTTCCTTCCAAATAATAGGCATAAAGCTAGTCCTCTGCTCATATAAGTTATGCCATTTACTTAGAAGTAAAAGCCGAACAATGATCTTCAAAATTAATTACCAAGAAACATAAGAGATAGTGAAATGATGAAAAGCAAATGATCCATACTACATAACATAAAAATTCAGTCAAATGGGCCATTAAAAGATGCTTAGTAATTCATTTGAACATTCAGACCCATGTTCTAGACCAAATTAATTCAATCTGGACCCAAGATGAACCTTGCTGTATGCAGCATCTACTTATTTTAAGAGCCTCATAAATATCTGTTTGTCAATCTTTATACAGCAACTTCCATACTTACATGTGAAGTCTTCCCAGTCCCATTATTTCCATTTCCAAGGTCATCTACTTATCAGTCATAGAGTAAATATCCGCATTTGTATCCCTCCAACAAAGCAACTGAACTCAAACCAACTGAACTTTAATTTTCCCAAACCTTAGTCTTTCTCATTGCTCCAAATCAACTGTAACCCACCACAAACACCATTTGACCCAACTTTCTAAACCTTTCTACTTAACTTACACCTACGTATCAATTTGGAATTTCATATCTACAACTCCTACAAGGCTAGAACACATGACAGAAGGTCAGAAGGTTCCATGCAAATGAGTTACAACTGAATTAGTTGTTCACTAATTTTTCCTTTTACTTGCTATGAAAATACTTATTATCATTGTTACAAACCTGGCAGACTGGTACATAGTGCCTAGTACATGCTAGTCTGTCTATGGACTGAAACTAGGCTTTACCTCCAGTATGGCCCGTGAACCAGGCTTACTACCCAGTTCTTTTCTTTGCTAATAAAAACCCTAAAATTATCCCACTTCCAGCCCGGTCTTCTATCGAAGGAGAAGACCATGGCATTTTATTTGTTTATTTTTTTATTCTTAAAAAATCAAATTGGAATTGAAATTTCCAAATTAAGTGTGAATCATCCAGACTAAGCAGAAGCCGATCAGCTAACTAGTGCTGTCCATATTTCATGATTGAAGAATTCTAGTTTAAGTGGAATAAGTAGTCAGTTAATTTTATTCAAATGAGAATTAGAAAAAATGTGTGCACGATTGTTTTGTTATAGTTTTATACAAGGTTCTCAATTTCGATTTGTACCGCCCGGTACGAGCAGTGTGTACTAGTCCAACATGATACCGGTACGTGGACCGCCCGCTACAGGGTGATACCGTCGAAATCAGCGCCTCCCCGTGCGGGAACGAGGTGACGCCTCGTCTTCCCACATGTGGACGAGGCATCGCCTCATCTTCCAGCGGGAGAACGAGGTGCCGTCTCATCTTCCAATAGGAGAACAAGGCACCGCCTCGTCTTCTCATGGGAGAACGAGGCACCGCCTCGTCTTCTAGCATGAGGACGAGGCGTCGCCTCGTCCTCCCACGAGGAGACAATGCGTTGTTCTCCAGTGAGGCGAGGTGACGCCTCATCTGTTTTTATTTTTTTAATATATATTATATTATATTATTATACCGAATGGTATGCACTGTATGTACTGAGATAAACAAAGTACCATACCACACAGAGATAAACTCGGTACCATACCATACCGAGATAAACTCGGTATGCCGGTACTTGGTTTTATGTTCTCTGTGCTGTCATCCAATGGGTGGAGAAGAGGATGAAAATGAAGCATGGTACCTGATCCAGGAACCTTCTTCTCAGATTCTTCAACATATTCCTCTCTTATCTCTACAAGTCCCTCCTGTAAAAGGGGGGGAAAATGAAAAAATAAGTATCCAAAAGTAAAACCAAATCTATCACGACTCAGTAGCTTCAGCATCTTTATTTTCTAAACAGCCTATACTATCCCTTAAACTTCGTGACTTTAGACAATCAGCAAGTACTTAAAGCAAAATCAATCAGCAAGTACTTACAGCAGCCTCTGCAGCTGTGGAATCGAAGAACTTGGCCTCGGCCTCAAGATCCACCATCGTAGCCTTCAAAGACTCCACCTGACGTTCCAATGCCTTCCCCCTCCGCTGCAAAATCTCCACCGTCTGCTTTGCCGTCCGCTCTGCATAATACCCCTCTCCTAATAACACCTAAAAGCACGAAATCATCCCCCTGTGCGAGAGAAATTGTTCGCAAATGAGATGAACAAAGCTTATACCAGAAACTCGTTGGTATGTATGAGGCGGCCCGGGAAGAACGCCGCACTCCCAAAAGGGACCTATGATGAATCCAGCCACAAAATCAAGGGCGGCGATGATGGAAGTATGAGAAGAGGAGTAAGAGGGGGATTCTTACCATAACATCGTGGGAGAGTTCCTCAGGGAGGGTGCGGACGAGATTGATGAGGGAGGAGTTGTCGGAGACGAAGCCCTGGACGAGGCGGAGCTCGTTCCGGCGGTCGGCGATGGCTTCCTCCACCCGCCGCGCCGCCATCTGCGCCTCAACGGGTGGGAAGAGGGTTTCGAGGGAGGTGATCGTTCCCCGCGCGCCGGCGCCCATCGAGACAAACAGAACGCAGAAGAATCGGGAAAATAATGAATACCTTCGGGTCTTGCAGGGTTTATCCGATTATTACACCGGCGACGAATAACTGATGGCGCTAATTATAAAGAAAATTAAATGTGAATTTACATATTGATCATTGCTACTTTGTGAGTAGTACGTTCATTATTATACATACAGTTGAAACATATTATATATATATATAATCATAATTAATAATAATATATTTAAGGGTGATTCTCCAACAGCCTCTTTTTACTTTTTTGCTCCCCCCAATATATATCCCTATTTTAGTATTTTTCGAATGGTATCCTTTTAATTGGAGCAATACTCAATATATCCCTCACGTGCCCAGTGATGATTTTTTTCGTCAATTTTTTCATCAGTTTAGATTGTTGTAATATTTCTATTTAACTCATTTATAATGTTAATATTATTAATGTGTTAAAAATACTATAGAGATGTCTCTTTAACTATTATTTGATTATTATTATTCGTAGATCATTATGATATTATATTTTTAGATCTATAATTAGTTTGGTTGAGATTATGGGATTATTTGAATCATCTACGATGTTTTCAAGTCTAAATTATAGTGTTTTTGTTGTTGTTTTTTTATAAAATTAAAACATTAAGGAAACATGCATTTTAAGTTTATTTTAAATTATGTTGATACCTTACTAGTTTATTACAAAATCAATAAAAAAAATCTTAGACGAATCATCTTATAAAACCGCAAAATATATAATAAAATTGATGATTAAGAATGATAAATATTTCAACTAATTGAACTTGAGTTATGTTTTTAAATATATTTATATTATTTTATTATTAAATCAAAATTGAATGACTTGATTAAATATTTTATAATCAAAACGGAATAGATTTATATTCAACAATTGGAAATGTTTGCTACGTTTGGACAAAAAGAAAAATATCTTTTTTCAAATAATAAGGGTTCCGTTTATCCTTTTACAGAGAGATTTCCATAAGCAAAATGGAGAAAATAAGAGGAGGATTAATCCCAAAAACACACATAAGTATGGGGCTTTTCTGGGAAATGCCTCTCGTGTGCATTGAAGTATTTCCTTAAAAGAACCCACCGTTTATTTTTTTTCAATAATATTTATAATATTTTATTGATATATTAAATATTATTATTATAAAAATAATATCATACCGTACATTTTTATTATCATTATTCATTGATAATTAAAATATAATATTTTTAAATATATAGTTAATCTGATTAAGATTAAAAATCTATTTAGTACTTTTAAAAATTTTACAGTATTTTCAGTTAAAGCACTGTAACAGTTCAAAAATACTGTAATAAATTAATTATTATAATGTGCAAAAAATTTAAGAGATAATTTAGATATTTTAAAATTAAAGGTAATATTAAAAAAATAAAATTAGAAGTACTAATCAGGAAAAATTGGAAATGTGGTTATTTTAAATTTACCACTCGATACAAAGCTAATAGAAAAATTAGAAGTACTAATAGATAACGTGGGAAGACGGATAATGAGAGGTATTTTAATGGAAACTAACGTGGGAAGACGGATAATGAGAGGTATTTTAATGGAAAATACTCGTAATTCAAATTAATAATGCGGCATTGAATCGATAGATCGAAATCGACCCTTATGTCTCTTCGCTTATTGCACCGAAAATTTTGTTAGGTCCTCGCTCATCTCTCTGCCTTCCTTTCCATTTTTGGGTCTCTTTTTCGAAGCATTGAAGCATTGAATTGGAATTATTTAATGTTCGGTCTTTTGATTTGTGTATTTGATGGAACCCGAGAATGAGCTCTATAGATTTTGATCCTTGAGGGGGATCAACCCTTGGAACGCTATAGGGGTTCCTCCCTCCTAGACTCGGTACAAGGCTGAATTAAAATTGTAGATTGCTTGATAAAAAGATGTGGAGGCTACATGCTTATATAGGGCTCCAAACCCTAGCCCTAGATTGCTTGCCTAACTAAAAGTATTCTTTTGCCCTTTCTATAGCTTATCTGTCTTAGAGGGAATATGTGGCAGCTAAGTTGGCTCTATAGTCGACCTAAGCAGGGGGAAACCCTAGCATACTAATCCAATAAGGGGGGCGGCAGCTACTAAGCCCTAAGAGTAAATCTAAACCCTAGCTATACTCTTTTATAAGATAGTGACTTTATTACAATCTAGTATGATTTTATTGACTACTTCTAGGAAGATTAGGACTCAACCCTACTGGAGTCCTATCAAACATGTCTTTTTAAAATCAGTCTTATCCTCGAGGCTGAAGTTTCATGAACTTAGTGAATCGGGTCTTCAGCTCCTCATCAGCTTGGGTGTCAGTTGGAATAACTTGAGCTAAGTCGTCATCTTTAAATTTCCATTTGAGGTGGGATACTTAGAGGATCAATTGTAATTTTGATCTGGTGTACGGATCTGATCTCCAGATTATGGCTCCAATATGATTCCCAATTTTGTAAGACCCAAAGAAATAAGGAGACCACTTTCTTGAGGCTTGAATTTCGTACTGGTGGAGCTGGAGATGAAGAGGGACTTGATCTTTCTTAAGAAACTTTCTTCTACTCTGGCATTTGTCAAGGGGAAGTTTCTTCTTTGCATGGGCTGTCACATGGTTACTTTGTAATAGTAGTCGTACCTTCTTTTGGAGTGAGAGTTATCCTCTGATAAAATCTCTAGTAGTATGAGCCCGATCTGAGATTGAGGTAGGTAGGAGTGGTGATTTTTCGGGGCCTATTTTCACTTCTTCGTGTTATTAACTATCTTGCATGAGGATGGTGCTGACCCCTACTCTGGATGTGTCTACTCCAATAATGAACATCTGGATACGATTTGATGTAAATAACATCGTGGTCGTGAGGGCCATAGTTCCACTCGGCCAATGTGGTGCATCTTTCTTTATAATGAGAGGGATGATGTTCGTGCTTCATTGAGTCCTATGAATAATCTTTCCCCTTTTCTGATTTGCCACTTGAGGGGCTCAATTTTCTCGTGGTCTTGGGCCATAGATCAGAGGTCATCATCAAGGAAGTCTTTAAGAATCATGGTTCGATCCTGGGAAAAGTCGTGGAAGTCACCTGAGATCTGGAAGTGCTACATAAGCAACCATGGTGAGTTCGACAGGATGTAACACTTTAGAAGTAGCTTATCTCTAGGGAAAAGGATATAGGGACATGTCGTAGCGAGAAATAAGCATAGTTGAATAATCTGTGTCTCTGTCAGCTCTTGGGCAATCCTTTTATCTTCGACCTTCTAAGGTTGTATGAAGCAATCTGGTCGAGCAACAACTGGTAGAAGTTTCAGCCTGTTCAGCATATGGGGGTCGACCAGCTTCAGAGGAGGTAGTCGGCTCGGTTGGGTAGAGATGCTCAAAAATTCAGCAAACTATAGGAGGGGTTTTTTTATCTTCAATCTCATAAAACTCTTAAATTTGAATTGAGAAACCACTGGATTCTTCTTCTGGTACCCCCTCCAAGTGTTGTGTTGTGGTTGTAGTCATTGGTCTCCCTCGTAGAATCACTTGTTTTTCTTTTCTAAAAAATTTCATGGTTAGCTTCAAAAAATATCTCTAATCATGGATAACCAATCAATGCAAGCACTATATCAAAACCATCAAGAGGGAGGAAGAAAAAATCAACAACTACGTCTTGCTCCTATAGGCTCAGTTTAACCCGCGGGCACTTCTGGTTGCACTTCATAATTTGGCTGTTAGGTACCTTGACTTCGAACCTGTTATAATCTTCTTTCAAAATGGAGCATTAAGTGGGCAGCAACCTTACTGCTCATGAAGTTGTGCATACTCCTGGCATCGACGGGGACGATGATGGACTACTGCTTGAGAAAACCTTTGATCTTCAATTTTTGTAGGTTGTAGCCGACTAACGTAAGGACTGTGCGAGTGGTCGGTTATGGTGTATCCTTCTCCTTAGGCTCGAGAGTTGTATCTTCAAGTTTGGGTTCTTTAGTGGGCGCAATTATCAGCGGTGCCTCCTTTTTACATTTATGTTATAGGCTCTACAGTTTATCACAACACCCACGTAGGCCCTTTTTTGGACCGTCATGAAGATCTTCTCGTGTTAATTTCTGTGGCTGAGGGGGTCGACTGATAGTAGGAGGAGGTGAAAGTTTTTGGTGCCGCTGGTCGGGGAGCCACTCTAGTCTTCCGAGCTTCATAGTTCAATCGCTCCTCTTGATGTCGCGCAAAAGAGATGGCTGCCTTAAGTGTGTACTGTTAGGAAACCTACAGCGGGTGCATCACATGCGCAGCAAAAATCAAAACAAAAATCGATTTCTCACGTAGATCAAATCATCGTGCAAAAGATTGGGGTCATGAGAAAAACGTAAAAACCAAAAAATCATGATGTGTGAGAGATTGATTTTACCTAGGGAGATCGTATATCCCTATATTCCAGATCCAAATGGAGAAGATGAAGGAGGTTAAGCGTCCTCCTCTCTAGCGGTATCCATATGATGGATCTCTATAGCGAAACTCCTCCAATCTGATCTTGCAACTCTTGCTCAGAGGGAGGGAGGAGAATAGGAGGTGGTGGCTATGAGACCAGCTGTCTCATCATATGGATGAGTATATAGTACACCGATCTGTCCAGTTATCTTGATGTCCCTCTCGAGTAACCTATAACGGGATTATTTAGAATACGTGTTTAAATATGAATCGATCTCATTATCGTGATCTCATCACAATCTGATTCTCATTGCACAGAACCAAGGACATCACAATATATATGCTACATATAATATAATGTGAGAATATGTCAATATTAATCATAAGCAAAAAGATTACGCAGTGTGTCAAACGTGCCATAACTCGTGTGATTGGCTTGCGGGGTACCTATAACTAGCATGTACGGTTGTCGCGCTTTAACTTCTTCCTAAATCTCTAGCTTCAAGCCCTCAATAAAAGTCCTCAATATCTATTTTTTAGACTAATCATAAGTTTATTAGATAACCTTTAAAACTTGGTTTGGTACTTTTGGATGGTGGAGGTTTGACGGATCATCGCTAGTTCTTCGCTAAGGTTCTTATTACAATTTAATTTTGCACCTAGTTCTTCACATAGGTGATTGGCGCAACCTAAACTCCTCAAAGAGAGCGCGTAATTTAACATCCATATGCGTCTCAAGAACCTCCAATTTGGCTTTGAATAAGCCCACTGATGTCATGACGTAATGATCTCTAACCTGTCAAATCAAACTGATTAAAGAGTGTAGCTGCAATCTTCAGGTTGAAGGCAGCAATGGCAGTGATGTCGGGGCTGTGGTGGTAAAGTCTCCAAGTGGAGGATGACAGCCAAGGGTAGCAGCAATGGTGGAGGAAGGAAATGGCAGCAGTAACGTCGGCTGCGGTCCTTCGGTAATGCTACAATGTTGACGCTGCAATGTCATTGAGGTTGTGATTTTTTTGGTAGCTGATATTTGTCGAAAGATGACAGCTAAGAAATCTGAGTCAGAAGGCAACAGCGATGATGGAGGAAGAAGAGGGCAGCAACAACGTTGGTTGTGGCTGCGGTGTGACTTCGTGGCTGCAGATGGCGTCGGTTGCAGCAAGGGTGTGGCTGCAATAGGAGGAAGACAGGGCAGCGATGTACATGGCTATTGCGAAGGAGGACAGTAGCAGTATGAAGTGAGAGATGGCTGTTGTTGTGTTCAATTTATTGCTGGTTGCGATCAAGATAGTTGGCAGTGAATGATTATTGTGAACTGTGATGTAAAAAGATTGCAGCAAAAGATCGCTACTGGTAGCTTTTTGCCATAAGGTTTGATGCTGGTTGTGATCAAGGAGGATGGCAGCAAGAGGTCACTATTGGCAGTGTTGGGCAGCGAAAGATGCATACTGCGATTGAAGGGATAAGGGAGACTGGGCGGCTGAAAAGTTGGTGGACCGAAGGCTTTAGTTTTTTGGTGCAGTTTATGGCTATTTTGGGTGTGATTTGGGACTACGATTTTGTGGAGTTTAGGCTGCAAATTAGTATAGTTTTAGGGCTGTGATAGCATAGATGAAGGTTAGGAAAATAGATTTTAGATCTGGGATAGATGGTAACAAAGGTAGATGTATCGGTAAGGAAAGTTGGCTGAAAAGTTAAGTGAATCGATAAGGAAGTAGGCTGCGATTGGGACTGATTTGGGTGGTTGTTTGGGTTTGGTTTAGGGTAAGGTTTGGAACAGTTTTTGATGAGGATGGTAGGGTTTAGAGATGAGGAAAAGGGAGTCCGAAATCTCACAAAAAATAGCACTTAAATCTGATAGAATTTGACGAAAAAAGGTGTTGCGATGTGTTGTCCTATCGAACAAATTTTACATCGGAGAAACAATGACTTCTTGATGTAAATTCTAGAGGAAAGTTTAAGAAATTTATACAAAAATCCTTGATTCAGATGTTGGTAATACCAGTAAAAAGTTTAGCGAAATTTTGACAGCCTAACAGTAGGGAAATAGGGCAAAAGACGAAAGGTAGATCCTTCATCATAAAAATTCTAGAACTATGTAATGGTGAAAGATTACACAAGAAAACTGGCTTCAGAAGGAATTTTTTTAAGAAATTAATCTCAGATGAAAACTAAGTTGATCTTTGGAATTGTATAAAAATTTTGGCTAAAAAGGATGAACAAAAGTTTGGTTTCAAGAGGCCAATAGATGGAAGATAGATTCTGCATTGTAAAATTTCAATACTATACAACAAAGAATCGCAACGCTATAAGTCTAGATCCAGAAGGAATTTTTTTACAAGATCAGTCTTAGATGAAAGCTAAAAAGATCTTTGTATAAAAGTTTCAGCTAAAAAGGACGACTAAAAGTTCAGTTTTAAGAAGCAACAATCGGCTGAAAATTTCTGCAGCGTTTTACTTTTGCAACGATGATAACATTTACGACGAACAAAATTTGTAACGGATAAAATTTGAAAAAAATCTTCAACGTGTAAAGTAAGGAATCTTACAGTATTGAAGAGCCGTGGATGATAAAAATATACTAGATTTCTAGATCAAACATAGGGGACAACGACATATTAATTTAATTTACGACTGGGGTGGAAGGTGGAGGCACGTGTCACAACAATTGTGGGAATTGTTTGGGAAGGTGGTAGCGGCTGAGATGGCTACAGGGGCAACAAGATCGTTGCTTTGATACCAGATGATAGAACTACAGAAGGAGCTATATAGATTTTGATCCTTGAGGGGGATAACCCTTGGAACGTTGTAGGGGTTCCTCCCTCCTAGACTCATCACAAGGCTGAATTAAAATTATAGATTGCTTGATAAAAAGAGGTGGCTCCAAACTCTAGCCCTAGGGAGTGCTTGTCTAACTAAAATTATCCTTTTGCCCTTTCTAGCCTACTTGCCTTAGAGAGAATAGGTGGCGGCTAAGTTGGCTCTATAGCTGACCTAAGCAGAGGGAAACCCTAGCCTATCAACCCAGTAAGGAGGGCGGCGTCTACTAAGCCCTAAGGGTAATCTAAACACTAGCTATACTCCTTTATAAGATAGGAGTGACTTTATTATAATCTAGTAAGATTTTATTGACTACTTATAGGGAGATTAGGACTTAACCCTACCGGAGTCCTATCAGTATTTTGAAAAAATTGTCACAACGATATCAACAACGGTAGACTTTCTTTGGTTTTGTACTTCATTCGCTTAGAAAAATGGAACCCAGCGGACGGATTGGGAGGAATCGAACTTGTTATCATCTCGAATAAGAATCATAGTGGAAATGAAAAGGATGTCATTGAAATATACAATACAGTGGATTCCGATCAGGATGGCAGAAAGGGTTTCTTCTGGTTAAGTCATATCTGCTTCAATTTGAACTCTTGTTCCCCTCCCCTTCTGTTATTGTTAAACGAATTCAGGTGCAGATTACTAAATCCTCTGATCAAAGCTGCGAAAGGTAAGTGTTAATTTGAAGCTAATTGAAACAAACAGTGCAAGAAAAGACGGGTACCTACGACAAGTTGCAATGAATCGAAGTTGGATAAAATGCAAAGCAACAAACTCGAGTTCAAGAATGCATCTAGATTCTAAGTGGAACATCGTAAACTTGGATCAACGTGAATTACGAAGTGGTTTCAGAAGTTTGTTCGAAGATCTTGATGGAGTTTTATGGAATTATCATGCATGGAATTCTCGGTTTGTAATTTCGCCAATGAACGTAGTTGTTTGGAGCTTCTGATTCATCAGAAGGCGTTCAAATTGTTTCCATACTGCTATCCCTATAGTTGTGCATTTGTTGTCAAGGCATGCATAAGTTGAAAACATATTTTGATGGTTTTAATATTATGATGCCACATAATATGTTGGGACTTATACAAGTACTGAACTGTATGCTTATTTGGTACCAGTTTAAATTTGTGGGAAAATGGACATATTAAAGTTGAATTTCCATAGTATTTGAACTCATAATTTCTTTTTCAGCTCATTCAATACGATCTGAAGATGGGAGACATTTACTTCCTTCCTACATGCCATGTGTGAAAGATGTATCTCTGGGCACATCTGTGCATATTATCCTTTGTGCATATTATACAGCTTCATTTTTTGCATGTATAGAATTAATTATCAAGCTCTTATTCTGACTATATAGATCGATATTTTTGTCTTATAAAATAGAGCAGTATGTGGTGAGATTACCTGCAAAAAAAAAAAAAAAATACTTTTTTGCAGTCTACTTTTATTTCATTTGATCTAAGCTACTTCTACGTTAGTAACTCACGATCGGCTTATGTAACTTAACTGTTTTCTACTTCTTAGTTTAGGCTGTCACTGATGTATATATATTTGTTACTTTTGGGGACTGAAGACAAAATTGGCTGGAAATTTAAAAAAAAATATTTGCTGCTTGTGACCATATATGTACTGATGGTTTTTATGCTCATGAAAATTTTTTTGTTTATAATGGTCAATTATTATTATGCCAGTTGTTATGCAATTAGTAAGTAGTAAATGTACTTCTTTTCTTTCTAGTCCAAAAAGTTAGCGAATGTTTTAAAGTCAAGTATAGATAATCTTGAGCCTTTTATACCTCCGGTCATTAATTATTTGGAGTTGCTGCAGTTTATATGCTTCTCTTAGCCACTATAGTTAACCTGCAACGATGACAAGTCTAGTAAGCTCGCATTTGTTATGTCCCGTACATGTGATGTTTAGATTTGTTTCTCAACTGCTCCGATATTTGATAATTTTAATCAATAAGATCTGTTTGACATCTCACTTATGATTTTAGGATATTTTGACAGTTTCATTAGTTCTGTATCGTCATACTCAGAAAGATGATTTTGGGTATCTCTTCCAGCTTTAATCACTGGGTTTTCGGTAGATACAGCCTGCATGGATGATTCCTGATTTAGCTTTTTGTATACAGATTTTGTGGATGATATGAGTGCTAGAACCATTATCATGCGACTGGGAAGCAATACATGACAATATTTCATAATCTGTTTTCTTCACCTTATAGGAAAACCGAAAGAAATATCTGACATGAAAATTTGATCATCTTCTGATCGGTGAGTGCTTTGGATATGAAAACCTCCTCATTTCACATAGAACAGAATATTGCTTTAGAAATTTTTTTTAGCCTTGTGGCTTTTAGTGGAAATCTAAATCTTCAAAACGTGATTTAACATTTTTGATATATTTTTTTTTTCCAACCTATCCCTAGCACAGACTGGTGATTAGCAAATGGAAGAGATGAGTATTTCAAACAAGAAAAACATTGAGAAAGAGGAAAAGGAAATAACAAGGTATTGCACCATACCATTATTTCAACACCATTCTAAGACACTGATAAAACATATCTACAGTTTATGGGAATTTGAAACAGGTACCATCCTTCTTTTTGACATTTGTGAAACTAAAGGAATACACCGTCTTCATCTTGCCTTTGATTCCATCCTCTTGGACTTGTTCTTGTTGGTGTTGATGACTCAGAAGCACGAGCAGCAGGGGCTCTGAAACAAGAACTTCATTGTTGTATTCTTAGTTTTTAGACGTAGCACTCACAGGTATGTTTCTCATCAAGAATACCTGTGTCTCGGTATTCTTTCCTTTGTGTTGTTGTCATGCTGGCCAACTAGATAATATATTACTTGGTAGGATTTCTGGGAGGGAAGAAACTTGGTTCGCCTTATTGAAATTGTTATCAACAAGGCCTGTGTGAATGAATTTTATTTGTATTTATTTTTTTATTTGTAGTCATGCATCTTAAGCCAGTAATTGTTATTTAATGCCACAGAAACAGTGGGCAGAGATACATTTACAAGCCAGGTATAACTGTTGCCACCAGAGGCTCAAAATAATTTACATTTATTATTTTAACTTGGAATTGAGTTGCTCAATTTCCATGAGAGCATCCCACCGACAGCATTCGTTTAAGTGAGGTTATGGTGATAAGCATTAATAAGAGTTGTTGATCCGGAAAGAATGTTTGTTTAATTAATTTTGATTCTTAGTTTCTCACTGCTGGAGCAATAGAGTGGGGCAGGAGAAGGGCTACTAAATGCAGTGTGATGGTTTGGACAGGTGAAGGTGGGACATGATTTATTGATGTTTCAACTGTATGTACCCTGGGACATGACAACCACCATGGTTTGACAGAGCCAAACTAGAAAGAAGCTGGGCATGACTGGCTTGTCATCGTTGCATATTGGATGGTAACATGAAAGCTTTTTCCTGTTTTATCTGCTACTTGGTATAAACTTTGTCGAGCATCATTACATTTTGTTGACTGTGGTGGATTTGGGATTTCTGCACATTGTTAACTCCATGCAATCTCCAAGTGAAAGAGAATGCATGTTATCTTCTCATGTGCAGCTGAAAGATTCATTATACACATATTACCTTCGTTGGTCCTGAGAACATGTGCGTCCGTCCAAAATGTACTCTTCAGCTGTCATTTCCTATTATTTATTATATAGCCATCATTTCCCTCATCTAATTTCTTTTCTTCTGCACATGATTTGGACTATGATCCATCCAGAATGTGGCTCAGATTATTGATGGGTCCAACATGGGCATCACAGTGACTCGCATTCCAAAAGGTCAGGTCCCAGATTGGCAGAGATGATAGTATTCTTCATTTCAAATTAAACATGATCATACTTGCTAATATATATATATTCTGACCATTACACATAACATCGGTATCCTTGCGAGGCGCATTTTTTAATACAATATATATATATATATATATATATATATATATGTCCCTCTAAAGATTTAATTTCTACTAAAATTTCTTTAATTTTTATACTTAGCATAACGATCGAACAATAGAAATATGATTATGAGGATGTAAGTTTAGAGTTAGAGGGTTACATCTAACGAAATCATATACTTAGGAGGGAGGAATATGCAATTTTAGCTAGTTATAAGACGCAGCCTTTAATCTATCAGTCGACCGACGTCGAGAAATTTGACCGACGTGAAGACTTCATGATGAAATCACAGAGTCGA
Source organism: Ensete glaucum (assembly GCA_021527575.1). Classification (NCBI taxonomy): domain Eukaryota; kingdom Viridiplantae; phylum Streptophyta; class Magnoliopsida; order Zingiberales; family Musaceae; genus Ensete; species Ensete glaucum. The sequence goes on from CM038554.1 coordinate 5,456,848, forward strand.
ATACAAGTAAGACAAAACAAGTTACTAATTTTGACGCTCTTTGAATCTACTTGTCTCGCTCTCACTCTTGTCGTCTTATTCTCACCGGCGGTAGCCGCAGCAGCGCCAGGGGAAACATCTCTCTCTCTCTCTCGCTCGATCTTTAGTCTAGCCCTCTTCTTGCGGTTGCCCCTAACTCCCTCCCCACCGAGTCCCTCGACTGACAGCCCTGCTTCTTGGCGAACGTTCTTGATGAATCGGGAGGTGGCGATGGAGAGGCGCGGTGCGGGGAGCCCAGTGTACGGGCGCCAGTGGAGCGGGGGGTCGAGCAGCACGGGGTCGTCATCACCCGGGATCTCGCCGGCGCACCACCGCTCTACATCGGCGTCGGCGCTCTCCGGCGTCAGGAGGACGCAGAACGTCGCGGCCAGGGCCGCCGCCGCGCGCCTCGCGCAGGTGATGGCGTCGCAAAGCGCCACCGCGGAGGAGGACGAGGACGAGGACGAGATCCCGGTAGCTTGCGGGGTGGGGTTCCGGCACGGGGCTTCGCGGCTGGCGGCCGGCAGCAATGGGACCGCTGGCGGGGCTTCGCTGATGACGAAGGCTAATAGATCTCCTTCCCCTGCGGTAATTTTGCGACTGCTTAGTGCGCGTGCAGTATATTTCACTGACTTTTTCCCTTTTTCTAATGAATGAAAGTGGCCGACTTTGTTGGATATGCCTTTCTTCTTCGGTTTAAATGTTTAAACTGATTAGTATAGCAACTAAGAGTTACATTTTGGCATGGGTTTATGATTATTACTAGCTAATTTGATCTTATTTTGCATTAATTTAGTTAGTTCGGAACCTCGTTGAACATACAACATCAGTTCGTTCTTCTTCAGCTGGAAGACCATCAATTTCTGTTCGTCCAGCACCCTTGGCGCCCCCTAGCAAAACAACTCTGTTGACGCCATCTCCTATTCCACCAATAGAACCTCCTGTTGATAAACGCAGGGAGAAAAGGTCATACATTACTTGATTTATTCAGTTCATAATTTTTTTTTGGGAGGTAACTTTCCGCACGTTAGCTTTGTTATAGATCTTGATGATTTCGGTACCTCTATTTTTTCCTAGTATGATGCCACTCATTGTTATAATATTTAGTATTTTTTTTACACCTGTTATAGAATTTGATGAGCACATGTCAAACTGACGGTGCTATCTTATTATTCCATCAGCATCCACCCAGTATTGTCACTAGATGTTTCACATCCCAAAGCAAGACAATGCAGTTAAAAAGTTTCTGGTGCAATAAATCCTGTGTACAAACTTCTCATGTTGTCATTCCCTTACATGAATAAGAATAATGAAGTCCATTGGTATAAATTAGAAAAGGCATAGGTGCAAGTGCATCAATATATTCATGCCTGTCTTTGCTTAAATGGAATAATGTGCTTGATGATGAATTCCTATGGCTTACATGTTGTATAGGCCAGTGATTTAAAAAGCACTAGGTGCCAGGGTCCCAAAACGTCCGAGGCGCTAGGCGCTCGCCCGAGCGAAACGAAGCACTAAAATATAAAAAATATATAATACAATTAATAAATATAATTATTTAAATAAAAATATGATATTAATTTAAGAAAATCTAAAGTACAAACTACAAAGTCCTAATGTCACATTAACAAGTCTCAAAATTTAAAACAATAAAGTTTTACATCAAAGTCACTCACATAAACAATATATTGTTAATATACTGTTAAGTGTTAATAATACTGTTAACAATATATTATTAATCATACGTTAACAATATACTGTTAATATATAATATGCTGTTAATATGCATCAATAGTATACTGTTAACAGTAGAGACAAGGCGAGGCGACTAACCTGATCGAGAGCGAAAGCTGCTTACTGATAGCAGTGGCACTAGAGAGTAGTGACAGTAGCAGCGACAACGACAGAAGCTGCGGCAGTGGAAACAGAGAAATCTCAACGGTGTAATCGCGATTCGCGAGTGAGATTAGGGTTGAGGAAGCATATATTGGTGCGTTAGTTGGTTCGATTGAACCAACTAACGAACCAACGCAATGGACCTGGTTTAACCCGGCAAGCGCTGGCTCGGGTGCGCCAGCGCCTCTTTGAAGCCTGGAGATTGAGCGAGGCGCTCGAGCCTTGCCTCACCTTGCCGCTCGCCTAAGCGCCTTTTGCAATCACTGGTATAGGCACAAGAATCATGATTAGCTAACCAATGTTTATATGCTAGAAAAATGTGAATGGACCACACTAACTTACAACAACTGGAATTATTCAAATCAGGGAACTCGAATGCAACAGTTATAAAAGACCTTAAGTAGCAGTAGGAATGATCCGGTTAGTCGATAAAGCAACAAAAGTAGGCAAGCACTGGATGAAATGAAGTACAAGTCTTCATTCTTTACTGCTATTAAAACTGTCTGATTCAAACATTTTGTATGACTATCAGAGTTAACTCTTTGGTTTTATCGATCCTTCAAATATGCATCAGATCTTGAGCAGCAGATGATAGAAGAATAGCAGTTTGGTGGAATAAGTATGATATCATATGAGAAAGAGAGATAAAGAAGTGATAAAAGGTTAACTAGATACAGGAGCATAGTGAAGAAGAAAACAGAGGGGAAATTTTGACATAAAACCAATATCAGATGAAGCTAAACAGGTAGAGTAGAGGAGAAAAATGAAAAAAAGGGAAAAAGAGGCCTATATTTCTCCCTATTGTTGTAATAAAATCTATGTTCAAGTAGGTTTCTGTTATAATGATACATTGAATATAACATTTAAGGTTTTCTTGTTGCAGTTAAATTTAAGTCTGTCTTCATATTTTCTTGCGTTGGAATCCAAGAGATTGGATTGTCATCATCTTTCCCTGCACTATCTTCTTGTTGGAATCCATAGTTCTTAGCTTTGTCAACCTTTGATATATTTAACACAGACATATGCATTATAAACTTTACTTAAATTTAATAAAGTACTCCAAAAGCATCACTGAATGTTACACAGAATAAAATGAGGGATAATCTGCATGGAAAAATGCAGGATTTTTCTCTAGGTTGAGCATTAGTATTTGTGGGATTTGTTGCAGATCGAACATTAGTAGGTGCAGAATTTTTTATCATGCAGGGATGCTTTAGGAGTTGTACATTAGCATTTGCGGAATTTTATATCATGCAGGGATGCTTTAGGGGGTGTACATTAGCATTTGTGGGATTCCCAAACTGAGTTGTGCTAAATCCTTATCAAGTGAACTCTAATCAAGACAATTTAGGAGGCAATTGGGACATGAATTAATGATTCAGTTTTCTAGGTTAACTACAATCTAGTGCACTAACAATACTGTAAGAAATCACCTTGGTACTTGTGAAGAGTGGTATGCAGCTGAATTGGATAGGTTTGTTAGGACCCTAGCTAAGTCGGGTCCATCCATTCATGATTAAATCGAGTCGAGTCATGTTAGTTTGTCCAGTCGGAGTCAGTTATGAAACGGGTGAGCCCAATCGAGTCAGTTATGAGTTGGTTGGAGTTGGTTTTTATCTTTGGTTAGGATGGAGTCAGTTATTATTTTCAGTTAAAAGTTTATCAAGTTAGTTAAGAGTCGAAGATTAGCGGGATTCTTGGCAGAGCCCTATAAATAAGGCTGTAAACTCTTTTATGAGAATCAATCAATGAAGAAGTCTTAGTTTTAGCCAAAAGGCAAAACCCTAGGAGGCAGATCCTCTCGAAGTGATCTAGGAGCCCAATCCCCTCGAAGTGATATAGGAGGCCCGATCCCCTCGAAGAGATCGTTTATCCCCCTTTTCCACCGTCTTCCTCCACGATAGAACCCTAGGGTTCTATCAATTGGTATCAGAGTAGCGATCCTCGGTGTTCCTACTGTGATTCCACGGCCCCTCCTGTTGTCATCATCGTTGCCGTGGCCATCGTCGTCAACGTCGTCATCGCCACCATCATCGTCATATTGGCCACCTTGCTGCAATAAAAAAAAAAGAGAGAGAGAGAGAAGAAAAAAGAAGTAGCAGCCACCCCTCCTTTCTCCACATCTTCCAAAAAAAAAAAGAGAGAAAAAAAAGAGAGAGAGGGAAGAAGAAGAAGGGCCATAGTCGCACCTTCCCCCTTCTTCCTCCCCTACTATTGTCGCCGGCCACCATCTCCTCTCCTTAACCACAACCGCAGTCGCTTCCAACCGGCCATACCCCTCCTCGGCCGTTGCTCTAGCAGCACCCTCGTCACCTTCCTCCTTGCCACCGCCCTCGTGCCTCCCACATTCGTCGCCGCCTTTCGCCCCGAGGCGCGGCCTGCCTCCTCCGTCGCCGCTCACGCCACCGCTGTTGCCTCCTCCTCACCGGCCAGCCTTCCTTGCTCTCCTTCCTTCTCTCGCTGCCGCGCCCATCGCTCCACGCGCGCTCCTGCACCCCATGGTCGCCTTCCTTCCCACGCCTTGTGACCCTGCGCTCTCCGTTGTCGCAGCCTCGCCGCTCGCCTTTTCTTCCCTCTTCTGCAGCCGCCGCCCGCCCGCCATCCTTAATTTGCTATCTTCTTCCTCCCGCGCCCATCGTCGACGCTGCCACTGTTCTCCTCCTACGCCTCCTCCCCATGGTCTGCGCGCCGCTGCTTCGGTCCACAGCTGTTGCCCTCTCCTCCAATCTCCTCTGCTTCCTGCGGCTTTTCCACCCACTGCTGCCACTACCGTAATCTTCCTTTCCTCCTTTCCTGCCGCAGCAGCCGCACATCGTCGTTGCCCTCTCCCTCGGTTGCCTCTTCCTCCGTCGGCCACCTATGTTCCTCTCTTCCCTTTGCTGTTGTCCAGCCTCTTCCAGCCGCTGCCATCTTCCCTCGCAGCCCCTCTGCAGCGCCTGCACCTTGCTTCCTCTGTCGTTGCAACCGTCGCAACCTCCTCCTCAACTGCTGCCTTGTTTTCTCCTCCAAAATCAGTAGCCCGCGTCCCTCGCCTCGCCTCCTCTCGTCCGTGGTGTCCTCACCACCCACCGCCGCCTCATCGCCAACCTCATCTTCTTCCCTCTGCCACAATCGCATCTACCGCAGCCACCTTCATCCTGTTGCTGCCACCTAGCGAAGTTCCATCTACCGCATCCATCTTTCTCTCCTCCCATTGCTTGTCTACACCGACAATCTCGTTGCGACCAAGTCCGACCACATCTACGACGCAAACTCATGCCCTTGACTCGATAGCAAAAAAAAAGAAAAAAGAACTGAACATCACTGATCTACAATCCTACGCGATGACTACAGCGGATGCACTTGATGCAAGGTTTAAGCCTGTGAGGCTCGCATGGAAGACAAATTTCAAGATCTCCTCCGTGAAATTAGAAGAAGCCGATTAGAGAGCCTCAACAAAACTCAACATGGTGAAAGTTTCAAAGGGAGTCGATCTGAAAAGTATGACCATGGGCAGGACACAAGATACACACGCATGAGGATGAAGTTTCATAGATGGGAAGATAGAGACCTAATCAGTTGGATCTCACGTGCTGAAAAGTTTTTTCATTTTCACAAGACTCCGGAGGAATCAATGGTGGAGGTAGCTTCTACATAATTCGAAGGTGATGCGATCCAGTGGCATGATTTATACAAGACCTATCACAGAGTCCCTTTGTGGGGACAGGTCAAGAGAGAGCTCTTGAGTCGCTTTGGACCATTAGAGTACAAGAACATTAATAGACAACTTGCCAAAACTCGTCAGACTTCTACAGTATAGGAGTACCAGAGTAGATTTAAGCACCTATCGAACCAAACCCGAGATTGGTCCGAGATACAATTGGTGAGAAAATTTATTGAGGGACTTAATCCTGAGATTCGGTGCGAAGTTAAAGCTCGCCATCCCCACACCATGATAACAGCCGTATCATTTGCTAGTGTACATGAAGGAAAAATCATTATGGACACTCGTCGAAACAGAAACTTCAATAGACAGGACTTCAAGGTAGTCAACATAGACAAACGCAAATAAGAGCAGCTTCTAACGGTTGAGACAATTAAAGAGGAAATAAAAACTAACAATGTGGAGCTCGAATATGAAGGCCGTGATGAATTTCTGATTATTGAACCAGCTAAGGAGGAATCAAAAATTGATAATGTGGAGTCCGATCACGAAGGCTGTGCCAAATCTGAAGATAAGATTGCTAATGGGCAAACCCTAGTTTGTGATAAAAAGTGCTCAAAGGTAAAATAACTACTTGTCGATTTCTTTTTGATGCCTCGGGAAGACTTCAAAGTGGCGATCCTAAAAAAAAGACATGGTACGACCACTAACCATCAGATGAAAAGGGTTTTCCAGAAAACTACAATGACAACTGCACGAGAAGACCAAACCATTGCTTACACCAAGTGGAGATCCTATTTAATTGATCAAAAGAGTCGTGATGCGTGGCAAATATTGAAGTGCTCCCGAAATCTGATACTGCTTAGCCTTGAGGGCAAGGCTGATTTGAAGTGGGCAGGTCTGTTAGGACCCTAGCTAAGTCGGGTCCATCCATTCATGATTAAATCGAGTCGAGTCATGTTAGTCTGTCCAGTCGGAGTCAGTTATGAAACGAGTGAGCCCAATCGAGTCAGTTATGAGTTGGTTAGAGTTGATTTTTATCTTCGGTTAGGATGGAGTCAGTTATTATTTTCAGTTAGAAGTTTATCAAGTTAGTTAAGAGTCGAAGATTAGCGGGATTCTTGGCAGAGCCCTATAAATAAGGCTGTAAACTCTTTCATGAGAATCAATCAATGAAGAAGTCTTAGTTTTAGCTAAAAGGCAAAACTCTAGGAGGTAGATCCCCTCGAAGTGATTTAGGAGGCCCGATCCCCTCGAAGAGATCGTTTATCCCCCTTTTCCACCATCTTCCTCCGAACCCTAGGGTTCTATCAAGGTTTTGGTTAGTGTGCATTTGATCTTGATCTAAGCGTGTCAAGATTTATTTGATGTTTGGTTTGATTGAGTCATGATTTATTTTTCCACCTTATTTCTTGGTTAATTATTTCAAGTGTCTTGTAGATATATGTAAATCAAACAATAGGCTGGGCGTTATCAACTTAGATATAGATATGTATTAGGTGGTCAAGGTCTTATCTGTTTTTAAGATTAGAAAGGACAATTATCTTATCATAGCTGGTGCCCTAGTTTAAATCTTGGAAGTTCAGTTGGTCTTTAAATGAATGGTGTATTGGTCATGTAAGAAAGGGTTTATGGTGGATTCTTTATGGGAAACATGAGTTTGCCCACAAGCCTTATTTTCTCTTTTTCTCGTGGCTTGCTGTGTCGCGTCATTTCTTCCTTGTGACCTTTCTAAGCCTCTTGTACTACAGCCTTTAAATTCCTCTTTTTGAGCCTATTTGCTATATATTTGTGAACACCATCTGTGATGCAGTCATAAATATTTTATTATTGCATAAGAACTGCTGTCATGGTGCTCCAAATCATGTAAGACATATTTATAATTTGACTAGAGATATGATGTCTCTTAACTTATTTAAGTAGATATGAAAAATTGACTTACTGAACCAATCCCATAAGCTTTGACTAAAGAGGAGACAAAAAGGTTTTCTTGGATAGTGATGAGAAATAATATGGTTTAAGATTGATGCATAAATATGTTAGGCCTCCTTTTTTGGCTTTTCTTTGATGTCCTTAATAGTATAATGTGCGAAGTCATGTAAAAGCTGATTAAAATATGCCACAGATTTCCATCAGATATAAAACATCTAAACTCAGGAGATTCAGGAATTCAGCGACAAGCTTCTGCACTCCAAGATGAGGTATCATGCTGTTATGTGAATTTTAATGTTCTTTTGTTTGATGTAAGAAATAAAGCATCTACAAATACGATAGCAAATTCTTCATATTTAAGACAGCATTTTGCAAGAATCTGTTGAACTGACTTTGCATATTTTGCAGCTGGATATGCTACAAGAAGAAAATGAGAGTATTCTTGAGAAGGTATGCTTCTCTAAATCAGAAGAATACTTTGATTTTCTTTGTGGCATTGAGCTACTCTGTTTTACTTTGTCATCCAGTTGCGAGTTGCAGAAGAGAGACGTGAAGAAGCCGAGGCCCGGGCAAGAGAGCTTGAGAAACAGGTTCTTAATCTTTCTTCAGTACATTTTATTTCTTTTTTATTAGCTGATAAGAAATGTTGTTTACTCTTCGTCCTCTTGCACATGCAAGAATTGAACCCTTTCAATTGTTACACCTCTTTATCTGTCATCTTTGTTGCAGCATGAGGTGTGGTGTCTGTAACACATTTTGGGAACTCATAATGGTTTGAGTAGTTGATTTTTTTCTTTCCACATGCATACAAATATTGAGATAATAAGACTATCTGCAAGTCAATGGTAAAAGGATCATGTACTTTTGAACACTTATTATATCAAGTATAAACTTCTTGTTTAGTTGTGGGACAATCTGGAAAACAGTTAAATAAATATGTGCACTAGAGAAGATAGAGACAGATAATAATACAGGTCATAATAAGAACAAGGGTGGACAGAACAATCAATAGAAAGTGTAAACTGTAAAGAGAAGCTGGTGGTCTTTCTTCTGGCAGTCTGGCACTTCTTTCTCGAAGAGCCAATCTTCCTGAGCTGCAAAGTATTCTGAATTATGGAAACTTAAGAGTTTTTTGTATTTTGATTTTAGTTTGTCAATAATAATTTGATTTCATTAAAAAATATAGTCCAAATATAGGACTTTCGCTTCAATTAAGACTTGCATAGTTTGAAACTGTTATATTTTTATAACAGTTTAAAACAGGATTTATATTAAGACTCGGGATCTGTTATATTTTTATAATTGGAAGTTTGAAACTACATTGACTTAAATTACTTCATCATGATTTTAAAACAGGATTATATTAATTCTAATAAAAGTTTTACAAATTGCATAAAGAGTAATGATTAAAAACAACTGAAATTAATGATGTAAAAAAGAATAACCAAAACTCTCAAATCACTTTACTAACTTGGGCTTATATCCAGTTCAGGCAGATCACTATATCTAATTTCTATTGTTGTTGCTCCAAGGTATCACAGGGCATTCCTTTTTTTTCGCATGTCATGGGAAGAGGACCTGTCATCTTTATTACTTAAAAATCATAACCTTATTGCTTAATGACCTTCCACACCAAATGTCCTCATGCATTGTACTAACTTGTGAGGAAAGAGTTGGGTCAATTATGGTATGGAGAATGCCTCTTTATTGTGTTATTTGAGCCTTCCCTATGTGATGAATGCCAATTTTTGGAGACCTTATTGAATATCTGGTTATGTCTATCACCTTTGAAATGTAGGTTGCTGCTCTAGGAGAAGGTGTATCTTTGGAGGCCCGGTTATTGAGCAGGTAGACCATACTTCTATATAACCAAGGTCACAATGTTGAAATCATATTGTTTAGGTAATTGTTTTGCAGGAAGGAGGCAGCACTCCGTCAAAGAGAGGTAACTTTGTTGCCTTAGCGATGTTCCAGATTATTCCCCTTTTCCTGCCAAGTTTCCTTTCCTTTTTTTATTCCCTCTGTTTCTATTATGAGCTTAATTTAAATGGACGCCTCGATTTAGTCCTTTTTTTTGCATAAAACCCTTTCAAATACTTATGCTTGTGAATATACACCAGTAAACCTTGTATCTGCATCAGACCCTCCAACATATGTCATATTTGCATGCATACCCTTTCGTGCAAATTCTGTTAATAAAGTTTCACTGGCATGAATTATATTCTTAGTCTTGATAAATAGGCCAATGTACAGTTGACCTAGCATTGAAGAAACCATCAATGAAGGTGGGAATTTTGGGGCAAATTCTGATGGGTATTTGTGCAAATGCAGGCCATAAGAGTCTGATCACTTGGGAGTGTAAGGTAGATCAAAGGGGTATTCATATAATCATGAAGGATTTTGGAGGGCACTGGTGAAAAATACCAAGTTTAGGGGTGTACAAGATGCAAACTTGTCCATTTTGTAGGGTATATATGCAAAAGAAACCATATTTTTTTTAATATATTGCCAAAAACTATTATCATATAAGTTACAGAGGAATTTAATTTTCTTGGTTGACAGCTATAAGGTTTGACATAATTCACATTTTCTCTGTTGTCATATATCAATAATTATTGCACTCTATTTGCAGTTCCTGAGAACCACAGTGATTATCCTATTGTCAATTTTTAGTTTCTTGTAATCCATGTTGTGGTCTTTTACTTTCTTCTGCTCTTAGTCCTTTATCATCAGCTGCAGGTATAACTTAGCTAGACTAAATGATGCTCTTTTTGTACTTGATCACTCTTTATTTGTTTCGGCCTTTAATTTCCATGTTTTCTTTTATTGCTTGCTGGATTAAGTTTAAAATCGGATGACGAATTCTGAACTGGGAAGCTACATACACCTGAAATTTGGCTACAAGCTCCAAATTAAATTAATGTTGAATAGCTTTTCTGTTGTTTTGATTTGATTGAAATTCAGAGCTAACTCAAACCCAACAACTTGTTCAGTTAGTTTTTGCTTTATTTCTGCGGTTTGACCCACAACTGAGCAATGAATAATTATTAGCAGGACCATCTCCATCTAACTTCAAGTGCTCTTTGAAATTCCTGGTTTTTGTTCTGAATAGATACATTAAAGCATGAACTTTTGAAGGGCTAATATTCTACAACTTTTTCCCCATCTGTCATATCTCTGAAAGCACTTGTTTTGTCATTTTTCTTTTCCATTTGCATGGCGCCTTTTCCTTTATGTGGGAAATTGGTAGAGTTATGTTGGTTAATGATTTCAAATATTGTGGTATAACAACCAGACTATACAGGTCATATCATGCACTGTTATACCAGGCTCAATTGTATTAGTCAGTTCCAACATAATAAGCAAAATTTCAGTGAATTTTATGTACATACCAAGGAGTACCATACTAGACCTATTGGTATATACCAGTCCAATAAGATCCTGCATGGATAATTGTACTGGTATATAAAACCTTGCATGGATAATTGTACTGGTATATAAAACCTTAGTTGGTTCACATGACTGGGGGGACCATGGGCATGGAAGTGTTATTGCATGAAGATGCTAAACAACAGCAAGAATTATTGTAGTATAATAACCAAAATATACAGGTCATATTATGCACTGGTAAAATCGGTCTTAATTGTATTAGTCACTACCAACATAACAAACAAAATTTCGGTAAGTTTTCTTGGCATACCATGGTGTACCATGCCAAACCTATTGGTATATACCAGTCCAAAAAGATCCTGTATGGATAATTGTACTGGTATTTAAAACTTCAGTTGGTTCACGACTTAACGTGATTGGAAGGACTATGGGCATGGAAGGGTTATTGCATGAAGATGTTAAACAACAGCAAGAATTATTCCAATTAACTTGTTGCTTTGGGGCTATTTATTACTTTCATATTCTCTGTACTGTTCTTTTAAACAATTCTTCAGATATCTTGTCTACTTTTCAAGAATTGACGCTGGTTTTTGAAGTTGCTGTGCTGCAATTTGTGAGGCCACAACCATCAAATTTGGTTAATCTTCATGGTCATGTAGGCTATAAGCAACATCATAGTTCTTGTTATACTTCTGCTGATGCAGTGCTTTGATTTTCATCTAAGGCTGCTCTTGAAGCTGCAAGACAAACCAAGGATGGGAAAGATGAGGATATAGCAACTCTCCAGAAAGAAGTAGAGGTGTTATTACTGATTTCATTGATCACTTTGTTTTAAAAATTCTTGGAACTCTTATATTATATTGTCTTGGTGATTTTGCTATTAACTTGCCTTTTTATTTCTTGGCTTGTGTCTGGAATAGTCCGCTAAAGAAGAGGCTGTGGCAGCCGTACAGCAGCTCAGGCAAGCTGAATCAGACGCAAGGGCTCTTCAATCAATGACACAAAGGATGATCTTATCTGAGGAGGAGATGGTATGCATTTTGAACATTGCCAGCATGTTGGATGGTGTCTGTGATTCACTATGTGATAATAGGATCACATCAGTATGCGTGTTCCATATCTACAGGAAGAGGTTGTCTTGAAGAGGTGTTGGCTTGCTCGTTATTGGGGTTTAGCAGTTCATCATGGTAACATAGTTTTCATATTTTGTACATCTGTTTTTGTTTGTTTCTTTGACTCTTCACATTGAGAGCTTGCTCTTTCTCTCTCTCTCTCTATCTATCTATCTAAATGAGATCATAATCTTTGTACATACTATGAAAGCTAAACTAGATAAGCCCTTGTTCTTCAGGTTTTATACATATATATATATATATATATATATATATATATATATATATATATATCTATGTATAAAACCTGAAGAACAAGGGCTTATCTATATATATATATCTATGTATAAAACCTGAAGAACAAGGGCTTATCTAGTTTAGCTTTCATAGTATGTACAAAGATTATGATCCCATTTACACCATTTTATATGTTACCATAAACCCTGTTGTGTTTTCTGACTAGATTATCATTTAGGCATCTTACAGCTATTTCTCTATACTGATAAAATCTGTACATGCTTATCATTCTTGATCATCATAATCTTACAGCAATTGTCAACCCTAGCGAATGACACTTGGGAAGTTCGCACCATAGACATTAAGGTTCGCGATACCGCTTGGTATGGTTCAGGCATTAATTTACCGATCCTATGGTACCAGCCCACATTCTTTTGTTATTTCAATATTTTTTGGATTTTTTTTGGAACCGGGTATGTACCAACAGTATCAACACTCGTACTCCCATAGGGACCTGCGGTATTGGTCCGAGCGGTTACTGGTACATAATCATACATGAAATTACCAACCTCAATAGACATTAAGCAGAGTCCTTGGCAGCATCCTATCAGATGATTACTTTGTTATTGTAGCATGACAAATGTTACAATAAAATGTAAAATTGTAGATGTTTCTCAGTTGCATGAGATCCGGTTGGATATCTGGTAGGTTTTCTTGCTGTGAACTAATCTTCTAGTTTTCATGGGCCATAAAGATGCTAATACCTACTGAACTAGGAGTGCCAACTTGCCATCAGGATGGGAAGCAATCTTTATGGACAGTTAGTTCATTAGACTTTAATCCTTTGCATAAGAGATAAGGTTTTATGGTCATTAGGTATTAAGTCACAGATATCACTGAAAAACAGCAAAGGTCTATATCATATTGCTAAAACCCTTTTGGACAATTGCATGAAAGAAAATTCTTATAGGTAATCAAGCTTTTGGAGAGTCTTTAATCTGACATCATCATGCAATCTTTCATGCTTTCTAAATTAACTTCATAAGAAAATGAAGAAACAAACTGATATAGTGATCCTCATTCCCACTTTTTTTATGTTTGAAAATGAGCGCTCAAGTAACTTCAATATTCATCATTTATAAAACACGAGATATTTTTGTGCCTTCCAGTTAACTGCTGTACTTATTAAATTAGAAGGAAAAATGTTTTGCACCAAATGGTTTACATTCAGTTTTATTATTTCGCATTCTACATAAACTGCACTACTTGGTTCATGTCTTTTGATCTGAATTAGATGTTTCCACTTATAGGAATCTATCCGGAGATTGCTGTTACAAAACATGAGCACTGGTCTTCATTAGCTCCTCTTCCTCTTGAGGTTGTTATTTCTGCTGGTCAAAAGGCTAAAGAAGAATCAAGAAACAGAGGCAAGAGATAAATACTGCTAATATGACCATATGCCAATGATATGATCATAAAATTGTGCAAATAGTCTCTCTTTGCATCAATCTCTGTTTAGTGTATTCAAAATTGAATGTTAAATAGGAAATCATGAATCTGAAAGAAGAAATAAGCTCGTGCATGATGTAAGTGATATAACTGGAGAAGGCAACATAGAGAGCATGCTTTCGGTCGAGAAGGGCCTAAAGGAACTAGCATCTTTGAAGGTTCTTTTTTCATCTTTACTTCTTTAAAGCTGTTCTTTCTGTCTGTCATTGTCTTTTGTTACACTTCCTTTTATGTTATCATGTTTACCCTTAAACTCTTTCTATTTCCATGCTAAATTATTTGTCTGTCTTAGCTGAATATGCTAGCCATCTATTGATAGCTTGGTGAATACTTATTTTAAGGTGGAGGATGCTGTTGTCCTTGCATTTGCTCAACATCGGCGACCAAATTTTGTTCGGCAATTTTCTTCAGGTTTGTAACTACCTTGTTTTGGTATCCTCATAATTTTTTGTTGTTTTCTTGAATAATTTTGATAATTTTATTTTATATTAATTTGTATAATTACCCTCACAGCTTAAGTTTATGCTCTTGCAGAACTAAGCCAAGAGGAGATAGAAGATGTTACATTCAAGCAGGTCAGTCTTAGCTTTTCTAGAAGTGTTGGCTGAATGCATCTTTTTGTTTATGGCATTGTTTACTCCTGGTTTGCAAACTATCATTTTGTTCTTTTGGCAATTGATTGTCGGTGAAGTGATTCATTTTTTAATCAGATAAATATGTATTTATTGATCACATAAATATGATAAGGTTGCTTCTTTGCAACATGGAAGCTTAGGGTTTGAGTAACAGAAACAACATCTCTAAATATAAGCGTACAGATATTCTTCCCAGGTTTCGCATTGGCGGGAGCCTCATGTGCTCTTTTTTATAAATATGTATGCACCACATATTAGTGTTCCTATCTGAATCTTGCTGAGATCCATGGGATATGGTATGGTGATAGTTTGAGTTTTAACTTTACACAGATATTCAAACATTCTAATATTTGCCAAAATATCAAAAGATTTGTATTAACACAAGGAAGATATTTCATTTTACTGGTTTTCCTAATGACAGTATATCCTTTTCTCTGCCCCTTTGCTTTCTATTTAATCACACTAAAGTCTTCTTATAAATGAATTATATCAGTGTGAGCTAGTGTCATAGTTACTTCTTGAAATGCAATATTTGCATTGATATCTTTCTGAAACCCTATTTGAATTGCATTGATCATATTTACCTGTATCTGGATCTGTTATTGACAACCGGTGTTACAATCAGTATCTGCATAATATCCATATTGGAATGTGTCTACTGATTAGAGACGAATGTCTTTCCTAATATCCAGTCAGTAATGTTCTTTTCTCCTCCAGTTTCACATCTAGTGCAAGATGTATGCCTAAACCTTGAACAATCATTTTTTTTTACATTGCATTTTAACAAATATCAGAATTCACCTTTTTGCCTATGAATTTATGCATGGAAGATGACTGACCTTTTTTTTTTTTTCATATTGCATTTTGAGAGCATCATAATTCAATTCTGCCTATGATCAGTTAATGTATTTATTGCCCTAGATTTATGTTTTGGTGATTGTTATTTGATTATCATCTATTTGAAGTATATGTACCATACAAACATTTCATTGTGTTTATGACTTGCAATTTCTGATAATATGAAGTATTCTTTATGCAAAAATAGAATTCACTTTCTGTTTATGATTAATTCTTCTTGGGATCAAACATTCATCTTCATCATTGAGAACAATGAAATCTCCTCCATGAAAATTTCAGCATTACTTATGCCACCTGTTGAACTTGAACTGTTGATGGCTGCTTGTGATGCATTTCTCAGGCTTTTATCCAATTATAAGGGCCTTTGATATCTGATGTGGCTTATTGTACATCTTTTCTAGGTTTAAATTATAAAAGCTTGAAAGAATTTGTTCTATCAGAAAGCTTAAATTGATAAAACAGAGAACCTGCCTCATCCCAGCATCAGTAATATTTTTATCACTCCTGATATAGAATGCAAAAGATGAATGTTTATGTTGCTGTTTTTTGAAGGTTTTTTAGCATATAATATCATAATTGTATCTTAAAATTTATTTTAAATTTTAATTTTCTGTTTTTTTTTAAGTTATTTCCTAGGCTGATGGTGGAAATCATCAACTCAGCAACCATACACCCCAATAGCTAAAGAGTTACAATACATATGGAATGCAAATTGACACCCTCAAACGAATTGAAATAAGATGGATCGTTCAAGATTGAAGTAAGATGAATTTTTCTATTCAATTTATAAAAGAAAAAAATGATAAATGATTAGAAAAACACTTTGATTTTCCTAAATGTCACGAACTAAAAAGTTTGATAAATTAAAAGGGAAAGCAAAGATTTAGAGTTTTTGAATGCCACAAGCAAAAAATCTCGATAAGTTACAAAGTTGATGCAATAACTTAAAAACAAAACACTCATCGGTTTTGGAAGATGATTATATT
The DNA here is from genome assembly GCA_021527575.1 of Ensete glaucum. Taxonomy (NCBI): domain Eukaryota; kingdom Viridiplantae; phylum Streptophyta; class Magnoliopsida; order Zingiberales; family Musaceae; genus Ensete; species Ensete glaucum. The sequence goes on from CM038554.1 coordinate 5,473,064, forward strand.
TCTCTAAGCTGTTCTTTACAAAGAGTCAGTCTAGTTTATATAGAGCAAGGCAAAGTACAAAGAGAATACATTAAATAACATTCATATTCTCAATTCATGAATGTAGACCATTCATGAGTTCTGCCTTGAAAAATCCAAAATAAAATTGTCCACAATTCCAAATATGGTCCACCATGGCTGAATGACCTTTATTCTTCAAAAAATAGATTAAATTTCATAATTCCTTCAAGATTGGACTTTCTCTTCATGGTATGGACTTATCTGAATCACGTTGATCTTTTTTGGCTCTTCTTGCATCCATAGAACTTTTACCAAATCTTGACTAACATGTTTCTTCCAAATGTCTTCCAATGAACAAGTTATGACTTCTTTCATCTTTTTAGTTTTAGCTCTTATTATCAGTCCTTCATAAATAACAAAAGGATCCTTGGCAGATTTATGATCAACTAATTGAGTCATATCAGTTGATTTCAGTCCTATCAATTTGATTGATTTTGCCGATCCTAGTCATATCAGTTCTATTGGATCCTAATCATAATACCAATCGCGCAAACTATTTGAAGTCTCTTTTACTTCTTATGAGATATTATGTATATACTTCCTAGTGTTTGTGATCATCGAGCCCTAACGAGGTATTTAATCACATCATTTATTTTAACTGGATTCTTACTTTGGATGTCCCGTAACTAAGCACTCACTTTCTATCCTCTAGAAGTTTTTGAAGACAGATTTTTTTTGGGCTAAGTTCATGTATTACATTGAAGTGAATCCTTTCAGATCTTAGAGATTATACATATTTTGCAGGCATGGCTTATATATTTCTGGAGAAGAGCCAAAGCTCATGGTGTAGAAGAAGATATTGCTGATGAACGGCTGCAGTCTTGGATTGGTCGCATTGGACGGCCTCCAACTTCTCACGATGTTGTTGATGGTAAATTGGTCTTCTGTTCCAGACCTATGCATTCCAGGAATTGCTGCCCTTGGATTTTCACTGTAAAGTGTTATTTCAAGGAAAATGGAAGTTGTGAATTCTGAAAGCTACATAAAAGTTGGAAAGATAAAAAAGCCTAGAAAGTTTCATTTTCAGTTCATTTACCTACTAATTCCTGAAGTTTGGTGGTTTTTGATCTCAACTGTCACTTTGAGATGGTATGGAAAAGGAGTTTTGTAGCTTCCCAAATAACTCGAAATGAAAGAGCCTCCAGCTTCAACTTTTGTCGGTGACCCCAAATAACTTATCCATTTCACTAGGACATATGCTGTACACAAGAACTGCTTACAATTTTTCGCTTAGTTTGGTTGTCTAGCAAATTATTATAATTATTGCCCTAGTTTTGGGTTTTGATTGTTTTATATAAGTTTAAATTAAGCTGAAGAACTATTATCTAATGCAATAACTTGTGTACCCTATGCTACCGCAGTGGAGAGAGGTCTGATCGAGCTTAAGAAGCTGGGTATTGAACAGCAACTATGGGAAGCATCTCGGAGAGAGAGAGAGCCGGATACATAGAACAGAAGAGACCTAGGAATGGCCACTAAACCTTTCTGTTGCTGTATTCTTAAGCTTCTTGTTACGTATGAAGTGTTTTGAGTTCATAAAGTACATCCAACTGAGTTCTTTTCATGTGTAGCTGCAGGCAGATTTTATATGATTTTGATAATTTCTGTGCATCTGGTGATTTGTCAATTAGTGTAAACATTGATGTTTGGAACATGGTTTGACCTTTGGTTGACATTGATGAGTCCCTTCGTTTGTAAGCTAGATTGTCATAGTATTTTCCTTTGCTGTATTCTATCCCATGCGTGTTTTTTTAAATCATTTGCGAAATCCAACCCAAGATCGAACATCATCGTTCTGAAATCTGCATAAGCACAATACCACATCCATGAGCGAAAAGGCAATAAGTGAGCTTGTTTGCATCAGCCTGCATGTGCACTTTATTGCCTACGAAGGCTTTCAGCTCGTTCTGTGTTAATTGTTTGGTTCGCATCAAATCTTTTACCGGTAATTTATCCATGCGATGGGTGATACGTTAATTTTCCTTGTTCGCAGTCATACGAGAATTAAGAAGGCTGTCTTATTGTGAGTAGGTGAAGTGTTGAAGCTCTTTAACAGTTGGTATCAGCATAGACCAATATTTTGATGCATCTATTAATGTTGTTGTGGTATATACAATGCTTATATGGTTTTTACAACACAGGATAAAAATTCTACATATCGCATTAAATAACTTTTTTTATTGTTACATCCTCAACTTTTGATCGGTTCTCCAAATGAATTCTTTGGGGAAACATTAATTCCTTACGGCATGCTCAAAGCCTTTCTTTGATCACAGGAGATGTTTGTCATTAGTAACCCACGCGGTTAAATTACCTCGGGTCGTCCGCCAATTCTATTTAGTTACGAGGCACAAAGCTTTTTTCTTACAGGCAGAATAGATCTTTGGTAAGAATGTCGTGTTTATTATTATTATTTTTTGCTTTTATTTTTTTCTCTACAGTATTCAATTTTCTTGAGAATCAACTAGAGTACTTACTATTCGATCGCAAAACATATGTGAACGAACTTCAAAAAATATATATATATATATGACATGGTTCAAAATCATTTACCAAACATCAAAAACTCTTCGACTCATCTGATTGATTTTTTTTTATATATAAAAAAATGTCAATCTATAAATTTTAACTTCTGAAAGTAAAATGCTAAGATCAGATTCCATCTTTGTACTTGGCCTTTGCAAGAAGAAGGATACTATCCTTCAAGTAATTTATGCTCACAAGGTATTTGAGGTATATTGTAAAGCTGGTATTTCGTGCAAAACAGATTACCCCATATATTACACCACTCGAAATCTAAAATGAAAATTTTCATGGAACCGATCTAGATACAACTTCCATGATCAAAATGTGATATCTAATAAAATGGGAGCCAGCAGTAAGTTTTTAAATTACAGGAATAAATTGTACAAAACTGACACCACTCAAATCCGAGCACCATCAAACTGAATAAATAAATAGGCAGATATCAGATAACGTAGAAACACCACTATTGAGATTCAGAAAAGGGTTAACCTGTCTTTGGCTCATGATCGCAAGCATCAATTGGTACAAGGAATAATTTATCCGATATGACAGATATTTTAGCTGGAACATAAAGACAGCAACCCCGCTATAAGTTCCCAACTGCTTCGTTCCCTTTTGATCTTAACTATCTATTAGGGTCCCCAAGGAGAACAATAATTTCTTCGTCTTCAATGTTACCAGCTTCTATCCAATATTGCAGGACAGTTTTACCATCCTCATCAGTAGCATGTGGGTCACCACCCCTGCATGAAGAGTTGCATACAACAGTTAACTTGTGTCAACAAAAAGTTTGTGGTGAAACTTGCCCTAGAGCCCAAAACTAACAATCATAAGCAGAAAGACCTTACATCGATAATGTAAACCCATTTTACCATCCAAGTTACCAATCAAGACATTATATATATATATATATATATATATATATATATATATATAGACATATATATTTATGCTATTTCTAGTGAGTGCAAAGAAAGCCAAAAGAGGAATGGGGAAGTAGGAGAAAAACAGTGCATAGCATCTGCAAAGTCGTAACCAATCTTGAAAATGGTTCTTAAAGTTTTCCCAGGTTTTCAGCTCAGGATTTTTTAAGTCAGTAAAACAAGCTTAGGACACCTACATTTTCAAGAAACACAAGCTTGGATACTAGTCTCTGCAGTCAGTAACAAAACAAAATGGAACTACTTTCTAAAAACAAATATTTGCATGGAGTTTATACTTCAAATAAACTTTCTTCCATGAACATGCTGAATATATGGATAAGATAAATCACCTTGTCAACAGCAGTTTGGCAAATAAATGTTTGCCTCTGAGGATACAATGGTGAAGTGGTGTCCTTCCCTTCAAATCGATAGAATTTACATTTGCACCATACTGTAAGAGTAGCTCTACCATGGCCATATCTGAAGTCAAGCAAGCAAGATGAAGTAGAGTGAAGCCTTCAAAGCAATCGTCCACTTCGTTTATGTTGTCGCTGGTGCCCAGTGAGCTAAATGAACTCATGGTGGAAGACTTTTGCAAGGAATCACCTAATAAGCAGCTAGAACTATAATCGAGCACTGCAGTTGACTGATCTTGTAGAAGCATAGCTTTTGCAAGAGTTAAAGAAGAATTTACGGATGCCTGTCCATAAATGATGTTGACATCAGCATTCGACGCCACAATATGGTGATATACTGCTTTCTTGTCATTGGCACAAACACTTTCCCACATTTGTTGTGCAACTGAAAGCTGATCTGCTGCTGTTTTATGAACAAAAAGCTTCTCCACATACTGGGAGGAAAGACACATTTCAGTATCCAAGGAACAAATTTCCAAAGTCCAATCACAGGTTTTTGGTTGGATTTAGATTTGTAGTCTAAACATGGAAATAGATATTTGAAACCAAGGTTTGCCATTCTCGTACCATACCGAGTGGTACACAAGAGTATACCGCTCGGTATATATATATACATATAATAAGTTAAAACATAGAAAAGATACAAGAGTAAAAGGGCAGCAGCGCCTCATTTTCTTCTCCCCGCGCGGATGAGAAGTCCTCGAGGCTTCTCCACCCCACGCGGATAAGAAGTCGCCAATGTTTCCCTCTTTTCCTCGTCGCCTCAGATAAGGAGAAGGTGACGAGGCGAAGACCGCGGCGAAGAAGTCGCCGCCTTGCGAGGTTCTCCTCATCCGCGGCGCCATCCCGAGGTTCTCCGGTTGTAGACGTCTCTGACAATCAAGTCGCCGCCTTGCTGTTAGAGGACGACACCGTCCGAGGTTCTTCCTCTTTCTCTTGCTTCTTCCTTTGCGGCAACCAGTCGTGACTAGGCTAATACCGCCTGATAGTAGGCGATGACCATCGAAATCGACCGTTACCGACTTGTACCGAGCGGTAATGGTCGAAATTTCGATCGTTACCGCTCGATACAGCCATGTATCAGATGGTACGGGGCTAAAACCATGGTACCGGGCAGTCCACGTACTAGTCTACTAGTGGACCAGTACATACCACCCATACCGGGTGGTACCATTCAAAATTACATGCCTTTGAAACTAAATAAAAAATAATACAAGGATTGTCAAACCCTACTGTATGCACATAGATCTTCATCCATCATATAATTTATGTGAGAATCTTTTATGTGAAAGCTACATCAGAGTATAAAAGGGCAAGTAAATCTGGGTCAAATATCACAAGCATATAGACCTAAACCATTACTCTTGATAAAAATGTCTGAGCAACAAAGAGAAGAAAGTAATTTAACAACATAACATTGGCTTTTGACAATGATGTCTTGCTACAGCTAACTCAATTACAGAAGTTGTTCCTATAGAATTGCACAGATGTAGTAGCCTCTGCCTAGCATTTATTGAATTGCACAGAGATGTCTTCAGGATCTGGCACTTTCCTGACAATTCTTTTCAAGTACCAGTATATCATCAGGATTCATTATGTCATGCAATAAAAGCAATAAAGGAAACGCTTCACCTTTTCCTAGAATCCAAAGATCAGAAATGCAATATAAGATACTTAGCATACAAACTGAGAAGCAAATATCCCCTAACCCTTTTCGTTTTTCCTTTTTCTTTTTTTTTCTTTTTTATTATTGCTTTTCTTCTCCTTTTCATTGGAAAAGGTTCATTTTTAAGGAGACCAATGTTCTCATATCTGGTTATATGCCAGATTTCCTGGAAAAAAGTTCATACAAATTTTTTCCCCATATCAGTGTGATAGAAAACTAAAAAAATAGAACTGAAAAGAATTCCAGAATTTCTAGAAAAGCTAGCAACACACAAAGTTGTACTAGTTCCTACTAGGCAAAAGAAAAGAAGTTTAGAGTCAATTTTCCTTTTCTTTTCACACATTTATTTTTGAGTTTGGACATACTTCAAAGTTTTCCCTGCAATCAAATAGACTTCAAGCTAAATTGTCTATTGCACAGAACCAGAGATGTAATATGTACCATGGAAATGCATCAACACACAAAAACAAGAAAATTTAGCTCTTGCAAGACTCCAGACTAAATGCTGTCAAAGAAAAGAATTACTCAGAAGCTTTGCTTATGCAATCTGAATAACATTCATTTTTATAGACTATTAGAACAATATGATAGCATATATCAAATTTTTACTAATATGAGATATCATTATGGATGTTTCTTATCCAAGTCACATCTAATCATGACAACTGCTCTGTACGTTAAGTGATGGAATTTCTCAATCCGTTATTACATAATTCACAAAACGAAACTGATTTAATGATGGCTGATGATGTTAAGATTATTCACAAAACGAAACTGATTTAATGATGGCTGATGATGTTAAAGATTTTAGTGGAGAACTTCCAACTTCTTTCAAGATATGCAATTACTTCAGGGAAGCGTTGCTGATTATGCCCAACATAAAAATAATTCAGTCCTATCATCATAGTGTAAATTTATTATCTGATAAAGAGTAGCTGATTAAGTAACATCTTTGCATCATCTAATATTTTGTCAGCATGTCCCAAAAGCTTCATGTTCTCACTAATTCCCACAGACAACCTCTTCCTTCTCCAGCAGATCAAAGTTAAAATTAAAGAAAAATTTGCAATTGCCTCAAAGATTTGATCATATGGAAAAAAGGGGTAGAACACAAAGCCTCCTTCCAATAATCTGTGCTGTTTGTCATCAACAGACAGAGGAGCCTTGATCGGAACTGAGACTGACAAATAAATGGTATAATACCTTTGCTTGAATGAACTTCTCCTTCACTGTAATTGGATCTGAATGTTTAGGCTTATTGATACAGTAATATTCTTGAGTCTTGTCAACAATACAGAAACTGCATAACACACATTTTTACAAGTTCTTAAAATTAAAGCAAGAATTGCAAGAAAATTTCTGCCAGGTTTTATTGGTACCTTGAGACATCCTCACATTTGCCATTGCTTGTTGATGGAAATGATTCTTCCCAGATGGAGTTGGCAAATGTATTGCCCAGTGATTGAAATAGATTGATAACAGAAGGCTCCCATACTCTAACATCAAGAGTTAGAGATCTCACCTGTAAGAAACAGAACATAATTATAAATATTTAAAGCTATCCAAAAATTGAAAAGAAAATTGACAATAAACATTATAATGATTAATCAGAAATCAGCTAACCTAAATTCTTCAGAATAAGCTAATTAACAATTAAAAGAAGACCAAAACTAACTGCAGGTACTCTTCTTTTATCTTTCTTGTATAGTATTTGTCCTAATTGAAATTTAAGGAATCATGGAGGATATAATTGACAAAATATCTATTTTCCTAGGTAAGGTAAATTTCATACTCCCTCCAACCAAGACAATATAAACTAATAAAGCAAGTTATATTTTTTGCATTAACAAAGTTTCTAACTAGGTGCATTATGTTCAATTACAAGTTCTGAGTGTAACTTCAGATAATCAATTACTCAAAGGGATTGAGTTATTCAGAGCTTCAATGTGAGGTGGTCAAGGCCTGGACCTTTATATATGGCATCTCTATTTATGGTGTTTGCAAGTATTCACAAGTATTTGAACTTTTAAGAGCTTCCAAAGTAATTTTGAGCATAGCTAGTTACAGTTGGCCTAATTGAAAAGTGCAATTTCAGATTTGTTAAATCACTGTCACTTTGCAGTGCCTTTGCAAACCCATGAACAGGCAAATGAATGAACTAACTAAACCATTTAGCCTGTAAAAGATACCTACAAAATGTTACAGAAGAAATATACTGCAGTCAGGCTTGCCCATAGGCCAAGCCTCGAAACCCAAAACACAAGGTTGGTTCATAACATAAAATTTTCTAAGGGGCTTCAGTTAAATAGCATTCCATCTAATAAAAAGACCAAGGACAGCATAGTTATGGACTCATTCTGGCTTGGCATAGCTAGACACTAAAGTTTCAATTGCAAATATATGGGGTCCAACCAGCCCACTAATCCATACAAATAAGCAATGGTAAAAAAAAATTATCATATCTCCACGAGGATCTCTACTTATCCAATTAGCCACATCTCCAAGCAAAAATGTCAATTATCAGTCTCCAACATAGACTTAATAAGATCAAAGTCTCCTCCACATATGAGCATCTACAATGATCAATCGTTGAATAAGTAGTTCACAGTCGCATTGTTACAGCTCCTAGTAGACTAAAATACACTAGGTGTTGGTGTATTTGACCAATCATCATAGTCTTCATATGTGGTCAGTCATCTAGCAAAATTCAAAGTTAATAGGATGATCCACGGAAAACATAATTTTACAAACTGTCATTAACATGGAGCCAGTCCATTATTGCTGGTCCCAAATTCGTCTTGCTATTATGTATCAGCAACCACTGTATATATCAATCAAGACGACTCCTGCAAGCGATCGTCATAAAATCAATTTTCATCTAATCAATTCCTCTCTTGATGCACTAGGCACATGATTTTCCCAGAGAAGCGATTCTAAAATGGCAGAAATATTTATTAGCTCTTGTAAAAATGAACATTTTCTATAGATCCTCATGAGTGATTGAGTCGCACCATGCTACCATTTAATTCTCTAAGATTTGGCATGTCTAATGAACTAAGGAAAATCAGAACTGTATTAATGAAAGTTGATATGACAATATAATACATAAGAATTTGCACAATCATGATCCAAAACACAACTCAAGTTAAAGGCATCAAAATTAGCCTAAAGCCCCAAAGGTTGTTCAAATTTCAGATTCAGGACCAGAGTCGATATTAATCATTATAGAAATAGATGTGTTTATCTTTTGTTCAAGCAAAACATTCAGGTTGGATTTGGCTTATGAGGTCAGACAGTTTGTCCTTCTGTGGTGTCCAATGTACTTGTCATGGCTTAATAAATTAGTATTTGATCCTCAACTATTTATACATTATTTTTTTCCATAACTGATTTCACCCACATATAAGAAGTTCCAGAAAAGAGAAATGGTAAGCTTTACTATTAGGGGCACTGATCATGTCAAAGCAACTAAATAACCAAGAGTCATATATGACACAAGCCTCACATGGATTAGCCACTAAATACTTTTCTGCTAGAAAATTAATATGAGCTCCTTGAAGTTTCACCAATACGGATAAAGTACCAGTTTCCTAGTAAAAAATAATTCAAATTTCAGCAGAAGAACAACTAAAGCATGTAGACATTTAAGTGTGCCAACAAATTCATGCTTTTCTAATGTACAAATTCCTGAGATACCAGACAGGTTTTTGCATCCAATTTAGCAAGGCAGAATAGTCATACATGTAGGCATGCCACCAATTGAAGGCTTACCTTTGATATATGCACACCAAGATTGCGGTGAACCCCAGAACACTCAATGCAAAGCAGAATTCCAAGGTTCAGGGATGCCCAGTCAGGTTCAGGAGCAGCACAGTCAGCACATATATCATTTCCACAGACTTTTCGTAGCACATCAATTGGCTTCTCATGCTTTGAGTTGAACCTATACTGTTGTGAGCTCCTAATAGAACAGTCAAAATGGCCAGCGATGCTGTTTTTTTCCAATGATGATTCTTCATTTGCTAAATGATCAAGATCACATGAGCTACCAAATGAGCTACTTTCACTGGCTGCTCGATGGTAGCCACCGCTCATGGGGCTTGTGAGAAGGCGCTGAAATAAATTCAAGAGCGACTTCTTAGATCAACCCATTTGCTACCAGACATGCTAGCAAATAAATGTTTCCTCACTAACCTGTTCGGGTGACTGAGAGCTTAGCAGAGAAGCAATTACACCAGTTATTTTTTCAATCCAATCCATTTGATCCATGGCACTCTCTGCCTGCAGTAACCAAAGAAAAAAGGAAAATGCATTGAGTAGTCCACAAGAGAAACTAGCTTTGATGTATAACGATGATAAAAACAACCTAGACATTAAGTTCAGAAACAAGAGATAGAAAAAGCTCATTTTAAGAAACCACAGTACACAATGTAATCCTCCCCTGCTTGAGGGAAGTTTTGCAAGTGTCATAAGAAAATGAAATTAAATTACAAGTTCACTCTTCTTGGAGGTCTAACAATCTACCTGTAAAGTGTAATTCTTTGTCGGTGATATAATCCTGAAGCAGAAACGCAGATCTGACTGGTCTGCATCAACTTTTATTGTTGATGTTAGCAAGTTTACAGTATGACGTGCAACACATTTCTCATCATGTACACCACCATGATAGTGAGAAGAAAACCATCGACTCAGCAGTCCGGGACCATGTTCAGAGGAATTATGACCTCTCTGGTTAGGATGGTGACCTCCCTAATTATGAAGCATATTCAAAGGGTAAGATCAAATGAAAGCACCCTAGTCAAGTAATGCACATGGTTGCTAATTTAACCACTGTTTTCAGTGTTACATTCAACTGAGATAAACTTACTGATGATCTGCTCCACTGCTTACGATAATAGTATAACATGCCCCGACTATCAAGAACAAAGAACCTTCTCTTCCAATCACCTCTTAGATTTGAAGAGCGCTTTGAGAGATAACCTTGTCTAATAGTTTGAACCTGAGAACAGGAAAGTGACATGAATCTTTAAAACCCATAAGTTCCAAAAATTGCTCTAGATTTTCTACAATTTAATAACTAAAGCTATGCAAAATGGAACATAATCAAGTATGTTACCTTCCCTTTTGCAGCTGTCTGCATCACTGCCTCTATCATTTTATGAGAACTCCTTCCAATAGCTTGTATACCATCTCCATTAGGAGAATCGTTTGACCCATTTGCAGACCATCTACTTTCTCGATCAATCTGTCTTTTGAACTCTTGCATTCTTTCTATAAGTGCTGCTTGTTCATAGCTAGATCTCTCCCTTGATTGCTGTGCATAAGCCAGAACCTTCCAAAAAAGTGTACATCAGGGTGTCATCAACATTTCAGCTAATAGATATCAAAGATTTAGGTACTGGTCAGATCAGTAACCATGTAAGTACCAGTATAACGGATGGTATACCATCAAATAAAATAATAAAAACATAAAAGTGAACTGATATGTATTTGTATCAAGCTGTACATTTAAATACCGGTAGTTGGACTAGCAAATACTTGTCAGTATATACCAATCAGCATCTAAAACATTGATAGATATATAATCTTAGATATCAGGAGTTGATGGCCACAAAGGGCAGTTTAAGTAAAACTTAGATCTTTACCATGCAATAGACCAGAAGAAAGTAATATTGATGTCCAAGAGATACAAGTAAACAAGGTTTGCCATACCGATCCGTACCGACATACCGAGCTCAGCTCAAAATACTATGCTGGTACTGAGCGGTACGCACAGGCATACCACTCGGTACATGTGTGTATGTGTGTGTGTATATATATATATATATATATATATAATAAAATAAAGTTAAAAAATAAAAAAAAAGGTGATGTCGCCTTGTTCTTTCTCCCCATGCTGTCATGGACTTAGCTGGTTTTGCCTAAGTCATGTGACACCCTTGCGTGTCCGTCTGCAAAGGTCAGTCTCCCCGAAACCTCCTAGGGTCCCTTAGGACCTACAAAAGAGAAAACGGGTTAGAGGAAGCATTTCCCATGGGATCCACAAGCAACCACTTTAGAAAATACTTTATATAGCCAATACAAATTACAACCATGGACTTTACAAGCTCTGAACGGTTGCACACGAAGGATCAAGGTCCATTACAGACCGAAGTCCCACAAGTATCCACATGACATGACTCTCATTTACAAGCCGAAACCAGCCATGAAAGCTAACCAAACAAGGGCTACCAAGCCTACTGCAAGCCCGCTACTTGCTATACAAAGCATATACAAAAACTGAAGGACACGAACAATCATGAGCATTACGTCGAACATATTAGTTATATTTTTTTGTCCGTGACATTCTCCCCCACTTATTCCCTCGACATCCTCGTTGAAACCGCTGCAAACGCTGCATTTCCTCGCCTTTTGCTGAATCTTCAATGTTCTGCTTTAGCTGCAACACGCCTCTTGGCTCCCAGCTGCTCTTCACCGTTGTTGTTGAGTAGTCGAACTCTGATCCGCCATGCACTTTAACTCGCTAATGACTGACTCTATTGTGGGGTTGGCTAAGCTGTGCTGATCCATGTTGATTCCTGCAGATCCTTCTGATGAAGGAAAAGACCTCCCTTGTTATGCGCCAGTATCGCAATGATCTCATATTGCTTAAACTGGGTGGATACTTGTTGGAGCTTTAACGAGCATCGCCTCGCAGAAGTTTTTGAGGTCCTTCCTTCACAAAATTTGCCCATCAATTCTTCTCAACTTAGTTGTCACTTTCAAGTAGGTTCACATCACTTTCACTTTCGATTGACATTCTGTTGGGAAATGAAGCAGACAATCTACTCTCAGTAGCACTGATCACTATTGGTGAGGATTTGACAACTCATCTTCCATTAGATTTCTTTGAAGGGTCTTAGAACTTATGCAGAGCTACTCTGCTGGATAAATAAGAGAATCAGAGTACTAAGTTTCGCCCATTCTCTTTGAGTTGAGAAGGTAAAGGTTACTTGATTTTGTCCGCCTCCTTAAGATACAAGAACTGGTGTACTTGGTTTCGCCCACTCTCTTGAGTTGAGAAGGCAAGGGTTACTTGATTTTGCCCGCCTCTTCGAGGTTGTACTTCATGCATCGAGTTGGTTACTAGCATTTCGCCTGCTCTTTGCTTACACTTCCGAAACACTCAAAGTGTTTGCACTCCTTGCATTGAGTTAGCTACTATGATTCGCCTTCCCACTGCCATCGAACTTCCAGAATACAAGAAGTTTTGTTCGAAAAGAGCAAAAGTTTATCCAAACTCGGAGTCCCCCAACTTGGAGTAAGTCTTTGATAGTTCTGGTCGCCTCTGGGATTGTACCATCTTCTCCATCACCTTTGTCGCTTACTCCTCTGAGTAGAAAAGGTACAATATCGCGTACTACCTACTTCGTTCCTTGGTCAAGCACTCCGGCATCAACCCGAAGTCCCTCACTTTCGGCTATCTTGATGAGAAGCTCATCGACACCGATCTTATGAAGTTCCTTGGCCTCTGCCCTTCCGCCCTGTCTTAGTACTTGGAGTTTGCCTCTGTATTCTCCACCTCCTCGGCCCTTTTACGAACAATGCTCTCCCTCCATGAGAGCAAGGAACCGATGACTCCACGAAAGTCTCGCCTCTGCGGTACTATGGCGCTGCTAAGCCCATGACCCTATTATCCATTGCCTTGCATCTACATCCCTTTCTTCACAATCGGTAGATCTGCCTCTGCGGTACTCCTCCGAGTCCACCTCCCTTCTGACCGACGCGTTGCTTTTGGGTAGTTAAGCTCGTCTAGACTCGTCGTCGCTTCTTCACCCCTTTCAGCCACCTACTTCAATACCTCTATGTTCTTCAAGCAGTTTCCCTTGGTCAATGGAAAGACAGATTGCAACTCTCATACATGGCCTCCGCCATCTTGTTGCAGGGCTCGCGCCGATTCTGTTCTCTTAGGTTCCTTGATAGCAACGTTCGTTTACTCGGCCTTGTCCTCTGACTTGCTGAGCTCTCTTAGGCGAATGAGAGCACTGAAGCAATCCAACTCTCCAGCCGCTCCGATCATACCCCTATATGATCAAGTCCCACCTATGGGACTCACTGGTACTTGCACTCGAATTTTCCCTTGGTGGTATACAGCCCTCATATGCTGATAACCAATGCTTTTATCTTATGCAAAATTCGATGTACACACACGGAAGACCCGCTTCTATGGTACTATGGTATTCACTCCTTGAATCCATAGCCCTTCTTGTCGTTGTGTTGTTCACTAAAGTGGAGCTCCCAGTAACTCCTGATCATACCTCTGCATGATCATGTCCCTCACGAGACATCTCTGCATGGGTTGTATTATCACGAACTATTCCACCACGATCCGCTGCACTATGTCGCCTTCTAGTGACATCTCCATTGCATTCAGATTCTTATGTGATGAACTCGGACTACGATCTCTCCACGTGTGGCTTCTGCGAGTACATCGTAGGGCCTCCGCCACCTCCAATTATGTTCGCTCTTTTGGCAATTCACCCTCGCCCCTCCCAAAAAAAAACTCTCGGGTCACACCTGGACGAAGCATCGCTCTAGGACAGTCCGTCGCCTAGTAACTCTCGAAGTCCCTAGACTTCGCTAAAATTGGTGCTCTATTGTTTGGATCCTGGGCCTCTATCCCCCACCAGCACAATCTTCGTTGCGCACCACTTTCTTTATAACAACTCTAATGGCAGCACTGTGGCATATTCTTCAAAAGTATCCGCCTCTACGTCCTCTTGCCCCGTGCTAAGACCTTCTGAACCCAACTTCACCTCCGCAAGTTGAATCACCTTAGTCCCTCTATTAAATGCTTCTCTGAAATAATGTGCATGTGCCTCAAAGCTCCCTTCGTCTTTGACACCATGCAAAATGAGTCCGCCCCATCAATGAAAAACCCATTGAATGACATAATCTCACTCTTGCCTCTACAAGAGTTCATGTCCTTGACCTCTGTCCAAGGAAAGCTCAGTGCTTCCGCTCCATGTTTCCTTCTTCTACGTCGACTCCCTTCATGCGGCTTGGATACTTCACCAAGTTCCACCTAAGTTACTCCGCCTCTCGATTTGCATTGAGTTGATGGTGGCCCTCATGCCCACCATTCCACGGGTTAGCCCTCCGTTGAGTTCAATTTCCACATCGACCCTAAGTGTGCCTTCATATGATGTTGTCATGGTCACTCCCCCATTGAATGACATAATCTCACTCTTGCCTCTACAAGAGTTCATGTCCTTGACCTCTGTCCAAGGAAAGCTCAGTGCTTCCGCTCTATGTTTCCTTCTTCTACGTCGACTCCCTTCATGCGGCTTGGATACTTCACCAAGTTCCACCCAAGTTGCTCCGCCTCTCGATTTGCATTGAGTTGATGGTGGCCCTCATGCCCACCATTCCACAAGTTAGCCCTCCGTTGAGTTCAATTTCCACATCGACCCTAAGTATGCCTTCGTATGATGTTGTCATGGTCACTCCCCCACTTGATCTCGCAATACATCCACCAATGCATTACCTCATTTGAGATAATGCAACAACTCATCGCTGCTCGCTCGATCTGTTGAGCTTTGTGGAGATACTGTCTTAAGGTACTCTTCCTCAACATATGCGCTGCACATGATTATCCCTCCGGAGAACCAGGACCTATCCCTCCTGGATATCTGTCCTGTTGGATCAACTTTTCTCTTTGCATCCTTCACTCTAGAAGTTTCGAAGACCACCATCCCCTTGGACTACTCCGTTTTGCAGAACAATATGTGTATTGTTCTATCCCGTAAATGCGCTTGCTAGATTGCGACTCTTCGCTGATACGACACTCGCTGCACCCTTCAAGGCCTAGCAACGTGTTTATCTTGTTGCACACTTCAGTCTCCTATGAATGAATCCATTCCATGCCGAAGAGAAAGTTCCAATGCTCCATGGCGCCGAGTTCTAGTCGTCTAGGGATGGCCATGAATACTCCATCGTCCCCATACAAGCCCTTGCATGAGTACCAAATTCTTCGAGTTAGCAATTCCCCTCACCTCCATGAGCTTTGCATAACTCTTTTGGTCATTGAGAAACACATCCCACTTTGCACGATCTCATCTTTTACCAAGCGCCCCGCTTGTCTTGAGCACCGTCAAGTTTGGTTGCCAACGTCGAGCCGTAGCTCGAACTCAGCCATCCCAACCTTTATGCGCTACAAATTCTTCCTAGCTTGCTTGTCCTCGTGGTGCCTCTCGCGCAAAGGGTTGGCCATTCGTATAAATGCCAATCATGGATACCCGCTCCTCTGAACGACTCTTTTTCCTACATTTCAATGTTTGTTTCCCTAGACAGTTGCGTGTGTTTGCTGCCCTCCATGCAACCCAGCTAGGTCCCCCACATTGTATGACAAGTGTTTCTGCGTGTGCTTGTCCTGCTCTGATACCAAAATGTCACAAATTTAGCTGGTTTTGCCTAAGTCGTGCGGCACCCTTGCGTGTCCGTCCGCAAAGCTCAGCCTCCCCGAAACCTCCTAGGGTCCCTTAGGACCTACAAAAGAGAAAACAGGTTAGAGGAAACATTTCCCACAAGATCCACAAGCAACCACTTTAGAAAACACTTTATATGGCCAATACAAACTACAACCATGGACTTTACAAGCTCTGAATAGTTGCACACGAAAGATCAAGGTCCATTACAGACCGAAGTCCCCACAAGTGTCCACATGACACGACTCTCATTTACAAGTCGAAACCGACCATGAAAGCTAACCAAACGAGGGCTGCCAAGCCTACTGCAAGCCCGCTACTTGCTATATAAAGTATGTACAAAAACTGAAGGACATAGACAATCATGAGCATTATGTCGAACACCTTGTTTATATTTTTTGTCCGTGACAATGCGGGGAGATGTTTCTTCTCCCTACGCGAGCGACGGATTGAGAGAGCAGCGCCGAACTCCAAGTTCTCCCTTTTCTTCTCCTCTTCTTCTTCCTCTTCTTCTTTCTCTCTCCCTCGGCTGATACTGTCGACGGTCGAAATCGACTATTATCACTCGATAGTGGTCGGCGACATTCGAAATCGACCGTTATTGATCGATTTTGGGTGGTAACGGAGCGAAAATAGCCCTAATCGACGGTACCACCCGGTAGCGAAGCGGTCCGCGTACCGATCAGTGCACGCAGACCGGTACGTATTGTCCGTATCGGGCGGCACGAATCGAAATCGCCAACCTTACAGGTAAAGTTCATAAATTTATGGCAAGGAATATGAGCAGCAAGGTTTGCAGTTTAGGTTACCAAGCCTATGCCGGTCTATGGCCAGACTGGTATGGGTCTGGTAACCAAAATTACATAATGTACAAACATTGAACAAACCGCGAAAGTTGAGGGAGGTTGAGGAAGGGAGGACAAGGGAGAGGAGAAGAGGAAGTGTGCTTGAACGGCTGAAACCATGTTGGCAGTGCACGATGGGTAGTGAAGAGGCGACAATCTTCTGCGTGTGGAGAGGGAGAAGTTGAGAGTGGAGAGGGAGAAGTCACAAGCCCTAATCATGAATTCTGACTTCTATTTAAAAACTTGTTTCCTAATGAACCAGACCGCCCAAATGGGGGTGGTCCGTGTCTTGGCTCGGCCTTGCACCAGTAAAAGTAGCTAGGCACAAGTTGAACCAGGTGAAATTGCCATCATTGATGTGCAATAATTCTTTTAAGCATAATTAAGAACAATGAGAAGCAGTACTTTATTTGAATGATGTGAATGACAGAAGCTTGCATGCTAGCCTTAAGAAATCCCTTGGAAGAAGTCAGTGTTAAGCTTGCTGGTAAGGACAGAGATTTGAGAGTCGACATCAAAACTAGCGAAAGCTAAAACACATAAAAGACATTTTCCTTGACTTTCATGGGTAATTTCAATAAATTTGGACATGACAAATAGCTATACCAAAGATAAAAAACAAATTGCTGATATACATGACCTTAATATTACTATTGTTCAATTTTTTTTCCATCAAGTAAAGGCAGGTACAGATATGTCTGCAAATCAAGAATGAAGAAACTATTGAGCAAAAACTAATACTTCTAAATATCTGGGATTAGCCATCTATTTGGTTCTGAAATCCTCCCTGAGAACAAGTTTATGAAAAATAGAGGCTTACCTTGAATATGATAGAAGAATAGTTGGTGAGAAGAGAAATATAACTAAATTGTTGTCGTTCAAGTTCATGCAGGGAAAAATAATACTCTTACTCTTCAGAAAGGCCTAGAAGGGGAAAGGACATGCAGTACTTAACATAGATTACTTATCCTTTCAAAGATTTAGCATGAAACCTGCAGAAAATTAGTCATTGTTTTACTTCATTTGAATGAAATGTGTTTTCTACCACATGAATATTCAATATCAACAACAGTACTTTATAAATGTTGAAGATGGTCCACTGTGAAGATCATAATACAGTGTGTAATTGTTCTTAAAAACATAGATCTCTAACAGAATGTGCAAAAGCAATAAAAAGCACAATTATGATCAGAAGGTATATCATATAGAGGAACCTGGTTGATATATGGCTCCATTTGATGTCGAAGATGGTCCACAGTGAAGGTCGTAATACAGTGTGTGTAATTGTTCTTAAAAACATAGATCTCTAACAGAATGTGCAAAAGCAATAAAAAGCACAATTATGATCAGAAGGTATATCATATAGAGGAACCTGGTGGATATATGGCTCCATTTGATGCAGTAGCTCATATCCCTGAAATGACCACAGAAGGAATCTAACAATTTATAAATATGATGAAAAATAAAATAAAAACCATCATATTCATTACTTGTTTGAAATAACGAAGATGGGCATCCATAGTTCCACTAACAGCCTCCAAAAGTTCATATCTCTTTTTTGCCTCTATGTTAGAAAGAGCAGTAACCTGGCAATAATAAGAATTGATGTTATGATGCCATGCATTTATAAATAAAAACACGATAACAATCTATGATTATGAGGATAAAAAGAAAAAATATATATGAAGATGTTTTACCAGATCAAAACGGGCTTGCTCAAATGAAGATCTTGCACTATGGAGCTCCTGCAACCCACAAATGGAGGTACTACCTTATGGCCACACAGATGAAAACTATGCACAAAATGAATAGGTCATCATGTATTAGGAAATCTTTTCAGTACAAAAAAGGTGACAATGATTACATCCTCTAAAACTGTTGTGATGTCTGCTTTTGTCCCTTTCTTGAGTGCTAGATACTTCTCACGTGCCTGTGGCACAAAAAAGCAAGTAGTCAATTTCCAAAGTAATGATGGGATGTCAAGAATAATTAACAAACAATAAGTCCATTAAATTTACTAATTTTACTTTCATATGTATAGCATATCTACATATACACATATAGATATAAGAACCATATCTATATGCACACACACAGGGACATATAAATATTATGTATATCAACGTTTTACTTACCGGTCTATACCAACGTACCGATATTTTGTCGGTACCAGTACCATGGCGGTATGCACTGGTATTATTAAATTAGTATAATATTATATAATATGATATTATATAATATAATATTTAAAATATTAAAAAAATTTAAGAAAAGAAATAACTCAGTGACGTCGCCTCGATCTCTCTCCTAGCGTGGGGAGATGAAACGTTTCCCTACGCGGGGACGATAGTCGCCCACGGGCTGCGAGGGTGGCGACGTTGCGGGCGACCGCGGTGGCTCGGCTCACGGCCAACCCACGGGCGGCGAGTACAGCAGGAGGATGGCCAAGTACTTCTTCTTTCTTCTTTTCCTCTTCTTCTTTTCCCTTTTTCTTCTTCAATCGACCGCCGACGGTCGATTTCTCCGTCAATCGACAGCCGACGATCGAAATCGACCACTGACAGTCAAAATCGATCGCCAACGGCCGAAATCAATCGCCGACGGCCGATTTTAGCGATACCGGTATGTATCGGACGGTACGGGGCCTTACCGCTCAGTAAGGAAAACCTTGATGTATATACAACCAGCCACATGCCACATTATAGATGGAGGAATGGTTCTTAATAACCAAGAAATTTTCAATGACAAGCCTAATTTACGGTTACATAGACTCCAAGCTAAATGACATAATCCTATAAATTATCAAAATCAGAGTGTTAAACAACTAAACACAAAATATTAGTTTTAAGACATTATCAATTAGTTGTATCGATGTGCAAGATCTTCATATCAAACTGGCACAATGACTATAGTCACAAGGTCATGAGATCTTAAAATATATCAATGTCATCCAAAATACACACCTGGTCATATAGCAGACTAGCCTTGTCAAACCGCTTGCGAGCATCCTGCAGCAAAGTGATACCCAATAAAGTATACTAGAAGCAGGAACTAAAGGTACATACCAGTTAGTTACAACAAACACAAAAGCACATACATTGTCACTGTGCGACAAGGCATGGTGCATATAAGAGTTACATGTGGCATATCAATCAACAGAGTGAATGCCAGAATTCAAGAAACAACACGTTGAACCTTGGTTACAAGAGCTTAGGAAAAATGTGAATTTAAAGGAAAGTAACAGGAAAAAAAAGTACCTTAGCATCAAGCAAATCTGTGTCTATAAATTGGAGTAATCTCTCATTCAACATTTGCTCAACCTGGATCAAAGAGAGAAAAGGTTAGCATTAAAAGAATAAAGCTTCATATAAAGAAAAGGCAGCCTGGTGCACAAAGCCCCTGCCAATGCAGGCTTGAGAAGCATCAATAAACAGTCTTACCCTTACAACTCAAACCTTAGTAACTTGGACGACAAAGGAGAAACCTTACTGTGACACAAAACTCACCCTCAAATACCATCATATGAATAAGGAGAAATCATTCTATATAGGAGATAAAGGCTAGAGTTTGGTTAAGAATTAACAAAAAGAGTTTGTTAAGTTCAGTTTGCATTTATTAAATAATTAGCATGTGAATGCTAGGCAGCATGAAGCAGCTTGTGTAAGCCCAGATGCATTACAAAGAGCCATTACTCTAAAAGGTTGTTAATGAAACTAACTATATCAGCTTTTCAGGCAAGATTGTCCACTTAATCCCAGCTAGGCAAACACATTAATTAAACATAATGTCCCACAAAAGTAAAGAAGCATAAATAATGGTGCTGCATTATAGTGACCCTTAACCTCTTCTCATATACAGTCATCCAATTAGAAATAATTTTAATTACCATCAATTCCTTTCTATCAAGGACATCTAAAACATTAATCGAAATAATGTTAAATTAATTTCCCGTTGGTAAACAATTGTACCCCAGCAGTTTAAATAGGCACCCAGGCACTTGCCTATGCGCACGGGCAAGGCGTGATAAGGCTTGAGTGCCTCAAGGGTGGACCAAGCGATGTGCTTTAATAAGGCAACGCCTAGGTGCTCGCGTGAACACAAGCGTCGGACGCGTCAGGCGAGTTTCCAGTTTAAGTGAAGCGATCGAACCAGACTTTTAAGTTTGGTTCAGTTCAACATGTTAGTTGGTTTGATTAAACCAACCAGTTTCTTACCCGCAAAAGACACCCCATATGCTTGCGCAACCCCGAGCCATCAACCCTAGTGCTGCTTCTGCCTCCATTGCCGACGCTTTCTACTGCGGTCTCCGTCGCTGACGCTTTCTGCTATTGCCTTCACCATAGGCACAGCTAACCGAGGCTTCCTTTGTCATCGATGAACAGGTTCGACGGCCTAGCCTTCATCCGTAGCTTCCCTCTGCCACGACTACTTCCATGTGCAGTTCCTTCCACTGTCAAGGGAGATGACCGCAACTTTCTCCGCCACTGACGGACACCTCTGAAGCTTCCTCCGCCCACGACATCGCCGTCCATAGCTTCCGCCATTGCCATTATTGTTGCAGTTTCTTCCGCTACTACCGTCTGCAGCTTCTTCCGCTATCGCGGCTATCATCGTCAACTTCCTTCACCGCTACTGTTGTCGTCTGTGGCTTCCTTCGTCGTTGCTACCCTCTCCTTCCCCACTTTCCATTGTCGATGACACTTTTCTCCCTTTCTACTACTATTAACAACTCTTTTCTCCCTCTCTAACTACTGATAACAATAAATAATATACGATTAACAGTATATTGTTAACTACTGTACAAAGCAATCTCTATTTAGATTGATACTCTACTACTTAGATTTTAACATTGCTAATCTTTATTTATTTAAAATTATTATTAGGGTTTCAAGATTAATGGCAAGTGTACAAAGCAATTCAAAAGATTCTTCAAAAACTTCAAAAAAGGATCCTACATGGAAATTCAATTATCAAAAGGATCCTAAAGATCCTAATGCAGTTACTTGCATCTTTTGTAATAAGACTACTAGAGGTGATATTTTTCGTGCAAAGTAGCATCTAGTAGAAAATTTCAAGAATGCATCAGCCCGCAAGAACCTAATGTAAAAGAAGAGTTGCTAGCTTATATGACTGAAAAAGAGATATAAATAGTGAATCTTATGGGATTTTACAGAGGTAGTGTTGCACATATTAGAGATTATAAAGAAGAAGATTATTCTAAAAGTATCAATCCAAGTGGGAAAAGAGCATGCGATAGAAAAGAAAAAGAAGCAATGGTTGTTAAGAAGGGTAAAAAGGGACTGATGAACTTATATATATATCAAGGATCATAAAAATGACAAGGGCAAGTAAGACAAACAAATATAAGTGATGCTTGTGATAAGGAAATAAGGGAAAGAACAATTTAGCACATTGCTCGCTTCTTCTATCAGGTTGGCTTTCCCCTTAGTACAACTCGTGTAGACAGTTTTAAGGAGATGATTAAAACTATAAGAAGATATGGTGGGGGTTTAAAACCTCCAAGTTATTATGAGATGCAAGTTCTATCATTGAAAATAGAGTTGGATTATACAAATGACTTATTAAAGAGCCATAAAAAATCATAGATGAAGCATGATTGCTCTATTACATCATATGCTTGGACCGAAAAAAGACATAGGAGTATAATTAATTTTATGGTCAACTGTTCTTTAGGAACTATATTTGTAAAGTCAATAGATACATCATCTTATGTGAAATCTGAAGAAAAGATATATGATTTGGTTGATAAGTTTGTGGAAGAAACTATATGTTAACTGGTTAGATTTATCTTTTGAATATTTTAATATTTTAATTACTTTGTCTCCAATTTGAATGAAAGAACTATATGACTCATAAGTCTTATCAATTTTGTTATCCTTTGTCATAGGTAAATTACTTGAAGCAAAAAGATAACACTTATATTGGACTCCATGTGTGCATATTGTATTGATTTAATGTTAACGGATATTAGAAAGATTTATGAAATCAAGAAGACTTTAGAAAGGGCAATCTTTGTCATTGGATTTCTCTATAATCATACTGGGGTTTTGAATATGATAAGAGAATTTATAGGCAACAAGGAATTGGTGAGATATAGCGTCACCCAATTTGCTACATCCTTTTTGACATTACAGAGCGTGCATCGTCAAAAACATAACCTAAGAAACATATTTACCTCGAGGAAATGGGAGATAAGCAAATGGGCAAAAGAAGTGAAAGAAAAGAGGGCCAGTGATATCATCATAATGTCGTCCTTTTGGAATCTTATAGTTTATATATTAAAAGTAATGTGCCCTCTTATTTGAATCCTTCGGTTGGCGAATAATGAAAATAAACCTGCAATGGGATATATTTATAAGGCTATGGATAGAGCAAAGGAGGCGATTTAAAAATCTTTTAATGGAAATGAAAAAAAGTATAAGAAAATATTTACAATCATAACAAAAGATGGAATTGTCAACTTCATCATCCATTACATATAGTAGGAGATTATTTGAACCAAGGTTTTTTCATATCGGTCCGTACCGACATACCGAGTTCATCTCGGTACGGTACGATACTCTTGAGCGGTACAAACAAGGCATACCACTCGGTATATTATAATATATATGATATAATATAATACAAATATAATATAAATTAAAAAAATAAAAGGGCGACGTCGCCTGATTCCTTCTCCCCACGCGGAAAGAAGGAATCGCCCGTGGGCGACGGATTGTGCAATGGAACCAGGTTTCTCCCTCTTCTTCTTCTCTCTCTTCTTCTTTCTCCCTCCCTCGACAAATATCGATCGAAATTGACTGTCGAAGGTTGATTTCGACGATACCGCCTGTTAGCAGGCGATATCGATCAACTGATGGATCGGTGCGTACCACCCGGTACGGGGCCTTATCACTCGATAAGGCAAACCTTAATTTGAACCCAAAATTCTTTTATAAGAAAACCTATGTTGGGTTTAATACAAAAGTTGTAAATGGGTTATATCAATGTATTGCAAGATTGTTTCCAAGCCTTAAGGTGCAAAATAAGATCATACATGAATTATCTTTATATAAGAATGTCAATGGTTTTTTTGGAATTCTAATAGCAATTCGATCTAGGACAACTACATCTCCATGTATTAATAAATTGATATAATTAATTTCATTTATAATATGTTTTTATGTTATTGCTAATAATAAAACAAATTTTACAACGAAATGGTGGAGTCTATTCAAAAATTCCACGGTGAACTTACAACAATTGGCTATCAAAATTCTTAGTTTGACGTATGCTGTAAGCAAAACTAAAGTGTCTTTACGCATATAAGGATCACAAAATATTTTTATTTCAATTAATCTATTTTTTAGATAAATATATTAATACATTTTCAAATTATATGACATGACAAATTCACAGAAGAAATCAGTTAGAACATCAACGATTACATGATATTGTTTATATCAATGTTTGACATACAAGTCCTTATTGGCGTATCGAGATTATCTTGGTACAGTATACGATACCAAACGGTATGCACAATACATACCGCCGAATACATTAAAATATATTATAATTTTTTATAATATAATATTAGATATAATATTAAATATAATATATTATAAAAAAGAAAAAAATTATGCGACGTCGCCTCGATCTTTCTCCCGCGGGGAGACGTTCTGTCTCCTCGTGCGGGAGAAGAATCGCTCACGGGCGAGGGCGGTGCACGGGCGAGGACGGCACATGGGCGATGACGATGCACGGCGAAGACAGCACAGGGAAAGGAGGTACGTATCCTCTTCTTCTTTCTTCTTCTTCTCTTCTTCTTCTTCTTCCCTTTTTCTCCCTCAATCGACCACTGACGATCGATTTTGGGTCTGCTGTGGCGATCCGCGTACCATCGGTAAACCAAGTGCGTCGGTGGTACGAGGCCTTATCGTTTGGTAAAGTGAACCTTAGTTTATATAAAACAAATCAACCATTGAAGGCTTGTAATGATTTACAAAATAGCATTAATCCAATCTCATTACAAGACTGATGATTCAAACGAGTAGTTGGTGAGAGAAATAAGTGTGAACTTGCAAGATGCCGAGGATGAGCTTGTATTTAAAAATGAGAGCTTAAAATGGGGAGATATGGCAAGAGCCTCAGGCGTTGAAGTACAGATATATTCAAGACAGATGACGAAAGAAAAAATGAGTACAAAAGCCTCAAGCTCATCTCCTGCTTTGAAGAGGAGAAAACATATTTTGGTGAAGAAGGACGAGAGGAATAAAAATATGATGATATATTTGAGCAAGGTTTGCAATCTCGTACCATACTGGCGTATCGATCAGCTGTCGATATAGTACATACCAAGCTATACAGAGCATACCGACATATGGCACACTAAGGTACCGAGTGTACCGGTCCTCTATCGAACCAGTACATATCGAGCATACCGAGCATTATGATACGATATTGCAAACCTTATGTTTAAGAATGACAATGTTGATTATGATGATGAATAAATTTGATGTAAAACTTTAATGTTTTAAGTATTTTGATATTTTTGTTATTAGAAGATAGATAATATGACTTAGTACCAAGGTTTGCAATTTCGATATTTACCGCCAGGTATAGGCGATACATAACGGTCCGCTAGGTTGTCGGTACGCGGACCGCCCACTACCAGGCGGTTCAACCAAAAATCGACCGTTAGCGGTTGATTTCGACCGTCGGCAGTCGATTGAAGGGAGAAATCGACCGCCGACGGTCGATTGAGGGAGAAATCGACCGTCGACAGTCGATTGAGCAAGAAAAAGGGAGGAAGAAGAAGAAGAGGAAAAAGAAGAAAAAAAAAGAAAAGAGGAGAAAAGAATACCTCACGCGTCGCGGCGCTCTTCGCCGCGGAGAGAAGATCGGCGGCGTCACCTCGGCGACGTCGCCCCTTTTTCTTCTTCTTTTTTTATATTTTAATATATTTAATATTATATTATATAATATTTATATTATATTTTAATATATCGGTACCAGTATCATACTAATACCGAGATGAACTCGGTACGCCGATACGGACTGGTAAGTCAAACATTGCTTAGTACTTAAGATTTTTTTAACTTAATGTCATATTTTTATTTATATAATAATATTTATCAATTATATTATATATTTTTTATATTTTAATATGTCTGAGCGCCTCGCTTCACTCGGGTGAGCACATAGACGAGCACCTAGTGCCTCGGGCATTTTGAGACCTTGGCGCCTAGCGCTTTTTAAATCACTGTTGTACCCCAAATATATGGTTTGTTTACTTCATATACTATTATACTGTTATGGTGTTCATATGACTATTGAAAGCAAATATAACCATAAATATATTTCTAAGTTAAGCAGGCATTTAGAAGTCCAAACATAGAATTGCATAGTATCATCCAAACATAGAATTGCATAGTATCATCTAGATGTACATGTAAGATCTTTTGTTCAAATAGTATCACAGATGATCAAACTGTCAACAGTAACCTCTAGGTACAATGTGCATATTGCATAATAAACAAATATATGCATCTTACCTGGGAACGTAATACCTCTTTGTAGGTTCCTATTTCTCTCAAAGCGATGGTAAATTTGGTCATAACAGGCCCTATGAAAGAATAGCTCATCAAAATCAAGGACATAAGCTCTGATTCTTAATCTGTATGTTTAAGTGTACAAACAACAAAATCACAGGAAAAAACCAGCAGCAACAAAACATTGGAACTAATCTTGTCACCTTAAGAATAAAACCAGAGTAACCAAGTTCATTTTCAATTTCATGGTCATGTTAAAATTGTAATGAGACGAAATTATATCACAAATTAGCTAGAAGAGATGATATATTGCTTAAGCAGGTAAGAAAGCAATATATGCATACTTTCAACTCAGTTAACATCACATTCCCATCCAAAAGGATGCATAAATGAATAGTAGCTGTAAGCTCAAAAGATATTGACTTGTACAAAGAGTGGCAAAAATATTGTTGTGATATTTTTCTCAGTATACTATTGCCCAAATCCACCAATGAAAAAGAACCATCAGCTGCTTAAAGAAAATATTAAAGGATGAACAATAACATGGACAAACCTCCAAAAGCAACACTAATGGGGTCATTATGCCCCCCTCCAAACATTTCAAGAGAGCTTGCAAAAGCAATATCCCCATCATATCCCTCTCCAAGTCCCTCCCTGCAAATCGATAACAACCTCATAACACAACAGTCGACATGATAGTAGCAATACAAAGGCTTCACTTGGTCATAGATATACTAGGTCACATTGCATTTAGATCATGACATTGACACCTATGTTTCAAAGCCAATTAAAACCAATAAAAAACAACTGGAATTTATAGATCCTACCAAAGAAAGGTGATACCAGATGGTATAGTTTACTGGTGCCGTACCAGTCCCTCTGGTTGCTGAAACCGGTATCTGATTGAGATTTAATTCCTCGGTTCAGGCAAAAACGAAAATGACAAATCCTCAAACTAACTAGGAAAGTTAAAGAGCATCTTTGCATACTGACAGTCCACCGACGGTTTTCTCTGGTTTAGACTGGAGTCTTTGGCAGATGGTTGCAAAAAGATGGAAGCATATGAAATGAAATCACAAATCTTAGACCACACCTAGTTGCAGGTTTTGGTAAATATAAATTTCCACAAGTTGGAATAATGTGACTTGATTTCCCAGTATCAATCAAATGTTGGTTATTGCCGATGACTTGAGGAATCCTCCTAGCTGTCACAAGGTATTAATGTGTTTCATTTTCAAACGTTCAAACAGTAGGGTCATTATCCATTATCTTGTTTCCTCTCCAGCTTCAGTGCCATAGATTATGTCATATATATTTTTGAGCTATATATCAGCTAGTTGGAAAATTTCACAACTCAAAGATTATATATTTTAAATTTAGGAAGTTTTGGTCGCTAAGGCTCCTTAAAAGTTAACCATGATGTATTATTCAACAATTTTAAATCATGACCAGGAGCAAAAGTACCTCTGTGACAGAAACAAATAAACAGATAAATGTCTGTATATAAGATAAAAAGCCCTGTTGGTAGTCAGTATACTTCACTTATGATATTACATGTTTACTTGATTGAATTCAAATAGCATCAAAGCTGCTTGCAGAATAAAAATGTGATATAAAAAGATTCGCATGGCTTATTTAAGGTTGTCTTGTCCCCAGTTCATTTTTCCAACCAAAGCTAGATTCCTAATCTGGATTTAGTAATCGATATGAGATATGATGCTAAATCTCGTGATCAGTTTCACACTCAAATGTTGAAAATGGATAAAGATTTAGGACACTTATTAAATTGTCCATCCATCTCCACTATAAACTCTCTATTCAACCTATCTCAGTTTTCTCACTCTCCTAATGTCCCTATGCTAACACTCACCTTGATGGCAAAAGCTAGATTCCTAATCTGGATTTAGTAATAGATATGAGATATGATGCTAAATCTAGTGATCAGGTTCACACTCAAATGTTGAAAATGGATAAAGATTTCGGACACTTATTAAATTGTCCATCCATCTCCACCATAAACTCTCTCTTCAACCAGTCTCGTTTTCTCACTCTCCTAATGTCCCTATGCTAACACTCACCTCGATGGCCAAAGCTAGATTCCTAATCTTTAGTAATAGATATGAGATATGATGCTAAATCTAGTGATCAAGTTCACACTCAAATGTTGAAAATGGATAAAGATTTCGGAGACTTATTAAATCGTCCATCCATCTCCACCATAAACTCTCTCTTCAACCAATCTCGTTTTCTCACTCTCCAATTGTCCCTATGCTAACACTCACCTCGATGGCAAAAGCTAGATTCCTAATCTGGATTTAGTAATAGATATCAGATACGATGCTAAATCTAGTGATCAGGTTCACACTCAAATGTTGAAAATGGATAAAGATTTCGGATACTTGCTAATTTGTCCATCCATCTCCACCATAAACTCTCTCTTCAACCAGTCTCGTTTTCTCACTCTCCTAATGCACCTATGCTAACACTCACCTTGATGGCGAAAGCTTGGATAGCAAAAGCAGGTGGCTCATTATAGTAACAACAATATCAATTTCTTGAACCATCGAACAATCCTCTCATTGAACTACTTGAACAACAGATTTTGAACCTATACCTCAACTACCTCAACCATTATCCAAGTTCCATCAGCCATCAAGCATTTCTTATTTGGCAAGTCCTTTTTCTCCACAAACTAGTCATCTTTTGTCTTTTCACAATATCCTCCTCATCAATGCATATCAGTATTACACTGAAATCTTGCATCTTGATACAGGTATTGATTAACAAATAGTTTCGCTGTGTGAAATATATCAATCAGGGTTTCAAGCAAATTTCAGAATCGAGCAATAAATCCAGAACAAACATTATGAAATAATCCAAAATATAAATATTAAGCTGGTGAAAAATAGTTTAATGCTAATATTTGGGTATTTGGTATTTGGCTTGATATATCTGAAAAACCAACTGTCAACAAAGTAGGGATATTAAAGTTCAGTATACTAAGCTCATTACAACTCAAAAAATAGGCTAAGAAAAGAAAAGATAGGTATCCAATATTTCTCTAAAATTATTAAATCAAACTAATTGATCATATTCTCTTGAGACAAGTCTAACCAGCCTAAAATTGCAGCCAACATAAAGATTGCATAATGTGTGTTTTCTCATGTAAATTATTCATAAGGATAGCAGTCGGGCCAAAAAAAGTGAAAGCAATATAAATCTCAACATACGTATATTTGCGACATCCTTTATAAAACTTTAGACATCTCTCTCTCAATGATTCTGCACTTTCTTCAAGTGATTGAATCTGCTTATCATGAAGAGAGAAAAACCAGATATGAGAAGAAAAAAGTACAAATCAGAGAAAAATAAGTAACATACTCATGTTTCCTAATGCATATATATGCAGACGGTCGAAAGTTCTTCTACCACAGGATCTAACAAATAAAACTCTAATGAGATATAACATATTATACATGATAAGATAGCTTATCCAAACAGATGGCAGAAGATCAAACTATAGCTTATGCAGACCAAATATTTTTTTCTTTCATGTCCAAATAACTTGAATAGTTTCATACCCAAATATAATGCTGCATAACTATACCTGGTAATTCACCCCCACCTTGTTGTTCTACCATGGATGATAATTTTCAATGGACGGGAAGAAGCAAAGGAGGAGAAGGTGCAGGAGGAGGTGTACTGGAAGTGGAGAAAGTGGAAACCCTTATAAGAATGAGGTGGCAACGGCAACAACACAGCAGGTTGAGGAGGCAGGTGACATGATGAGGAGGAAGAAGCGAACGATGAGGGGATAGAGAGTCATGTAAAAGAGAGAGAGCATGAGAAAAGAGAAGGTAAAAAAGAACTCATAACTGCCAGGAAATGACAGGATAGCATCAGGTATCCCTGGTTTTAGCCAATAAAACCGGAGGTAGGCACAGTAATGTAACCATACCGGCCAGTAAGTCTCGTATGAATCCATACCAGACAAGAACCTGACGGTTCATGTACTGATTCTTATCTGTGAGTCTGCTGATCCATTGAAAATAATGCAACTTGGCTCTCTATAGATTCACTGGCACATCTGGTTACAATTTTTATATATATTGATGCCTTCTCCTCATTTTCTTCAACATGTTCTGTCTAAAATATTCAACGATGAAGGTTGTACAGTGACATACTAGGTGTACCTACCAGTCCCAAGCAAGATGATGGACCATCGGTAACCTGCAAGAAGATTACGTCAAATATTACAAAGGACCTATTTGGTTCTTCAAATGTCGACTAACACACCTTGCTAATTGACCAGTTTTATTTGGCTTAGGATAGCAATCAAATGCTTCCAGAAGCTTGTGTCTTGCATACAAGTGTCCGACAGATGTTTTTGCCACTTTAGAGGATTATTCCCATAAGCAAGGTGATTTTTGTGTATTTTATCCACAACCATAAACAGACAAATCTCCATGGATTACAACATTTAGAACAAAGCAGAAATACTGAAGGAGATATCCAAATTCTGAAAGTATTATATCTACTCTATAGGCTTGTTCAAACCTGACAAAGTAATCGGCTTTTATGTTCTCCACTAAATGTTCATTGATGGAATAGCCAATTTTATAGCATATCTGAAGCTAGAACAGACGATTATATATTTATGCATAATATCAATAACTTGTCTAACAACAAGAAGTCATAAATATCCATAATTTTGTATATCTTCAACAACATTTCTCTAAACGTGTTTGATTCTACAGCTATGCCAGAATTGATGTGCAGGCAAGATGGTAAAATATAACATTGAACATGTAACAATTTATAACTGATACACAACTTCACTAATCTGAATATGAAGTAACCTGGCTTTCAGAAGGTCACACCAAGCAGAAACAAACACAATAATCAGTCATAAGAGCTATTTCAGCTGAAACAAGATGTTTAACCAGCTTCTTGATGGTTCCACGATAGAGAAAACAGTATTGAGATTAGAAGAGAACACAAAGAACAATTTTTGAGATTAGAAGAGAACACAAAGAACAATTTTTGAGATTGGAGGAGAGAATATAAGGGATAAAGCCCATCGCCACTCAAGAAATTTTCAATCTTTATTAAAAATGTTATACAACCTTCTCAGTTTTCATCACAACCATACAGGCCTCTGCAAATCAATATCCACAATATCCTTGAACAAATCTGGGAATTCCCAAGTGATAAAATAAGATAATTTGTTATATATATATATATATATATATATATATATATATATATATATATATATATATATATATATATATATATATATAATAAAGTTAAAAAATAAAAAAGGGCAACGTTGCCTCATTTATTCTCCCCGCACGGAATGAGGAAAAGTTGCCGGCTGAGGCCTCGTCACCTCAAACGAGGAGGAGGCGACATCTTATCTGCCACGTCCGGTGAGCGGCAATGGATCGAGATTGTTGAAGGAGAGCGACACCAAATCTCCAGGTTCATCCTTTTCTTCTCCCTCGACTGATACCACCCGGTAGCGGGCGTCGACAATCGAAATCAACCGTTACCGACCGATTTCGAGTGGTAATAGGGAGGAAACAACTCCAATCGATGATCAGTCAATAGAGCCACACATCGGGTTCATGACCAGTACATACCGCCCGATACTAGTGGTACCATTCGGTATTGCAGACATTGCTCTTCAAACTCTTTTGCCCATGGACTAAGAGATCTATGGATAAAATAAGGACTATATCCAAATCAACTTCCCATTAAATTAATTTAAAGCACATGGGCCCCTTTAATTTGGTGCATGATAAATTTCCAAGGGTTCCAGATAATTTGACTTTTGAAACAGCAGATAGAACTGACAACTTGGCCAAGTTAGACTTAAACTAGACTTAAGACAAGCATACTCTTAATTTCATGAATCAGAGGACACAGCAAACACAGGACCTACAGGTTCCCTACATAATAAACACATAAAACAGTTAGATGCATGCCAAACAAAGAGAGTTTTAACCTATGAAAAATGAACAAAATGCAGAATGCAGATGCACAATATGAAAGTTGGAGTACTTTGCAAGAGAAACATTTAGACCATCTAAATGAAGGAAAAAAAGATGGATAGGAAAGGTGATGTTGCTGTAAATCCAACTGCAAAATTAGGGTCAGCTTGGCACTGAACATTCATTATCAACTACGAACAGAATAGCATCCTGACTCAGATAGAAGAACAGGGACATGCTTTGTAAAGGGTAAAACGTTATCCTCAGTCCTCACCAGCATCTACAATGTTTTGTTCATCTCATTCCCTTATGATTGACATGGTAACATACAACAGACCAAAGCAAATATACTAAAAACAAATCTATGCATGACCCCTAGTCGCAATCATCTAAATCTAGCCCAAATTTTGCTACGAGCTGCTTATTTACGTTTCAACAACAAAGCCACCTGCGGGAGACACGTATATACAGTTGTAAATGCCACTGAAGTTTTGGATCCAGATGAGCAAGATAGATGCATTTCCCTAAAGTATGAAGGACATATAGCATTAAAAGAAATGGGCGGAATCAGCTAAAGGGCCTGCACCTGCTTCCGGAACATTGGAGAATCGTCGAGCTTTGCGAAATACATGGCGAATCCGCACCAAACCCTCACACGCTCCGGCACCAAACACTCACACGCTCCCGCACCGATCGCCCCGCGATTCTCCAAGAACACAGAGGATCAAGCGAGATCGTGCTCGCACGTCATGGATCCGCCCCTCCCGGGCATAAAAGATTCTCCAGAACCCGCTCAGAGATCGCATCTCCGAGCATTTCCAAACGCTCTTCCGGCGAATCCGACGATCGCAACTCCGCGACCAGCCAGATCTCCCCACCCCTGGAAAGCGAGCTCTTCCCCAAGACTGGAAGAGAAGGGAGACGAAGTCGGGAGACTGCACGAGAGAAGCTGAGAACAAAGAAGCGAAGCGAACTAGATCGAAGGTATTTGGGGAGCGAAAAAAAAGAAGAAAATAAACAGAAAAAGAAAAGAAAAGGGAAGAGTTATTTTTTATATTTTTTGTGAGAAAAATAATTAATAGTTCTTATCAGCGGATTTTAAGTATAAATAAATAAATAATAAAATACATGGAGGAGTTGTGAGAAAACAAAAGAATAGTATTACGAGGCGATTTTACGGTAATTTAAAATAAATAAAAAAGAATAAAAAAGTATTGTTATTGTTACTGTTTTCGCACCCCTTCCCCATTCTTTTTGTTGTCGATTGATAGGGTAAATATTAGCGGTGCAATCCGATCCTGTTAACCTAATGATCATGTTGACTCGACCTATCAGTCTAGTCATGTTATCTCGATAATCACATCGGTACTTCAAGGTTCTTAGGTCACGTTGGCAGTCGTCTCGGTAATCATATGCAGTATCTTACATAGCGTCATTGACTTAATAGACCATACTGATAGTCGATAGACGTTGAATAAGACTCAGAGAACCGACGAAGACAGTGATCTTAGGGTCAATTGGCACTAAGAGAGGAGGGGGGTTGTAGGGGTGAATTAGTGCAAATATTAAAAATCACGATTTAAGGAAAACTTTTCATTTGGAGCAAAACTAGAAATCATAAGTGTTTCATTAACTGAGCAATAAGCTAATTGAACAAAGCTAAGTTATGATCATGTTAAAGGAAAGCTCTGTATAAGAACATGCATAATCAAAAAGGTAAAGTTTTGAGATGCTCACAAATTTATAGTGGTTCGGTCTTAACCTAACCTACATCCACTCCCCGAGTCCTCTTCTCTGAGATCCACTGGCATCCACTATCAATCTTCTTTGGGTGAAGATAAAACCCTTATACTTCATACTCTCTTCTTTTCACAAGTTCAGGAGATGAACATTTACAAGAGTTTTTCACTTCCCTTAGACTCGATTTATAATTTGAAGCTCTAAAGGAAAACTCTCAATTTTTACAACTCTTTAATATAATTTTAACCCACTTTTTTGTTCGCCACCCTTCTCCAAGTAAGAAAACTTGAGGTATTTATAGACCCCAATTGGCTTCAGAAATAGAGCCAAAATTTAAACGTATCTGAAAAATTTGGATACGGGCAGTACAACCGTTGGTGTACCATCGAAAGCTGTCCAAAAAATTGGGTGACGGTGGTATAACTATCAGGAATCCCGAAAAAGTGATTCCCTCCACATTTTCAATCTTGACTTGTACCTTTTGTTGACCAATTCTCAGGTCAACCAATTGAGCTCAACCTGAACTCAATCCATCCCAATAGTGGACCTGGTTTGCCTCACTTGAGTTAATTTGGATTCCTTCCAAATCTAACTCAAGTAGAACTTAAACTCAAATTGATGCTAACTATGACTTAATCAATTATAATCATATGACCATTAAGTCCAACAAGACCCTCCTGACTCTTGACAAACTTTTTGGCAACCCTTGATGATCTTCTGGCCAAGTCTCTTAGTCTTCTTCCAGCGAACTCTCAACACCGTCCTGGCAAACTCTCGATTACCTTCGATAAGCTCCTAGATAACTCCCAATAAAGCTTCTGATATCTTCGACAAGCTTTCTGGTAAACTCCTGACAAGCCTCTGATC
Source organism: Ensete glaucum (assembly GCA_021527575.1). NCBI lineage: Eukaryota > Viridiplantae > Streptophyta > Magnoliopsida > Zingiberales > Musaceae > Ensete > Ensete glaucum. The sequence continues at coordinate 5,508,120 of CM038554.1, forward strand.
CCTTTGATGAACTACCAGCAATCTTTCGATACCTTCAGCAAGCTTCCAACGAGTCTCTCGGTGAGTTCCCATTGCATCGTCTGAACCCAAGCCCGATGCTTGGACTTTAACTCTGGCCCAGCATCTGATTGTTCTTTCCCCGTCATAGTTAATCTTGCATCAATCATCTCTAATACACATATTAGATTAATAATCCATTAATTAATTTTATCATCAAAATCAAAGATTCAATAATCTTCTCCTTTTTGATGATGATGACAATCAATTGATGACGGGAGTTAAACCTTATTCCCCCTAAATCCATGCATAATCCAAATAATGTAAACTTAAATTCAAGAGAACCATACACTCCTGAATTCAAGTATCATAAAATGATTTTTCAAGTGATTTTTATCATTATTTTAAGGATGCAACGAGACACTACTACATCAATTCCATAAATGATATAACATCAATTTCCACAAAGAAATTTTACTTTAAGTTATCAAGTCATCAACTTATCAAATATTTTTAAAGTATATAACATGAATTTCAAAATTATGCATTAATCATACATTTAAAAATCTTCCATTAAGTCATTAATCATTTCTCCTCTTTGTTTATCAACAAATAAAGAGAAATTTTCATGTTAAATATTTTCTTACATATGTTATTAATATCTATTTCTCCCCCTTTATTATCAACAAAAAGATAAAACGTAGAGCTAATGATTTGAAGGCACATGTGTCATTGCTCCCCTTAGTAAAATATAATACGAGCAATAATTTTCTCATAAAAAATTTTCTTCTCCTTTATCATATATGTGTCATTTTTCATATATGTGTCATCAATATACTATTTCTCCCCCTTTCTTATCAATAAAAAAGGATAAAACAATGAGCAAATAATTTTTAAATTTTTATATTTGTGTAAAATAAATATTAATTAAATTTAGCATTGCTCCCCTTTAGTAAAACATAATTTTCTTATGAAAAATTTTCTTACTCTTTTTTAATAATAAGGAAGAAGAAACAAGGAAGGAGCGTTAAAGATCCAAAAATTTAGTATCCAAAAGAACAAATATTAAATAGGGAGAGATACTCAAAATATTTATTAGGATTATAAAAATCTCATCACAAAGAAGAGCCTTGAATCTCAATCGTATAAATGTCAATTTCTAAGAGAATTATTTCAAACATAAGCTCAAAAATTCAAAAAATCCAAGAAGAACTAAGAGCTACTCATACATTTAAATTTATCTTATATAAATTCCAAACAAAACTAATAAATAGTAAATCATTCATTTTAAAGATCATCTCATATAAATTTTGATAATGAGCTCAATTTATAAGGGTCAAGAATTTCAAAAGAAAACATGATAGTAAATAAAGCTCAAATTGTAAATCATGCATTTTGTATGCATTTAGAAAATTTTAATTTTCTTCTAAGCAATTGTTATTCATCATATCCAATTTTCTTCTAATCATATTAATAATTTAGACTCATTTTTTTATTACTAAAAAATATAATGGTTTAATTTTTCTTTTGCATCCATGTTCTAAATATAACCATGAGTACAAGCAATCATCTCATTAAGGATAAAATATCAAATTGTAATTACCAAAGACATGATTTTTTTTAAGAATTATGTTTCCTTTTTTTTGTAAATAATAAAAATATGTCGTAGAAGATAATTATAACTCATCCAAGATAAATCTTAATATACCCAATTCATTTAGATAAATCTTTTTAATAAAATAAAAGAATGATCTTGATAAAAATCTTAATTATAATTGTTAAGATCATAAATCTCTTTTTAACAAGAGAAAATTATAGAGATTTAAAAGTAATTCCCATAAAGGATAAGTCATATCAAGAGATCAAGGAAATGTTCATGATAAAAAAAATTCTTTTAATTTTCAACTTATCATAAATTTAAGAAATATTAATTTTGGTGATAAGTTTTACTAAGAAAGAAGTTATAAATAATCATGTCATGAAAGATATTATTATTAAATTATGAATATCAAAGAACATGGTTTATTTTGACAAATATCTTCAAAGCTTTAGAAAACTTAGGAGATCAAATAAGAAGAGTATTCATTCATAAAAATATCAAATTATAAATGTCAAGATTATAAATAAATTGTAAAGAAGAAAAAAATATAAGATCTTAATTTGTATATAGTAAACTTAAATTTTTTAAGTATATGGTTCATAAGAAGATTTTCATATTATAATTCCGAAGAGACAAATTATGATTCTTATATAATTTTCTTTGAATGAACTTGATTTATATAAGGATTTCAAGTTTCAAATTCTTAAGATGTCAAGATCATGATTTAAGTTATCAATCATCAAAATCAAAATCTCAATCAAGTTGAATAGATTCATCAATCTCTTTAAAAATCATTTGGTAATATATCCAAAATCATCATGAAAATCGCTTTTCAAAAAATTTAGTTGAAGGCAACATAGATTGTTTTTTTCTTTAAGCTAAAGTTCTCTAATTCATTTTTGTAGTTTAAGCGATTCAATAATAATATTATCATTTTATCTTTTGTTGAAGGATTGATACGATAAAAATATTTTCAAGAAGAATTATCCTCCTTTTTAATTATTTAATGTGATTTGTTTCAAGAATGATTTTCAAATCAATAAATTATCGTTTAAAACCAAAAATAAAATTTTATTCTAGAAGGAATTATCACATCAAAATAATAAAATATTTTTAAAAATAAAAATTCAACATATCTCAATTCCAACATTTAAATGAGTCTAACTCTTTACACATAGTGTAAGGAGTTGACAAACTTATTTTTCAAATTTTTATTTATTCTATATTCAAATTAAAAAATAATCTATCACTAAATTTTTTAACATTCTTAGATCAACATATAACCAATCCAACATTAAAATTCCTTTTTTTATAAATTTCAACTTATATAATTTATTTTCTTCGTTCTAGTTTTAGCATATTTTAGCTACGTAAAAGTCATGCACCATGAAAGACAATCAAGATTAACTTTATTACTATGAATTGTTAAGAGAATTTTTATTAAGGATAATGATAATTTTTCTTCTCATTTTAATTTTTCAATCATATTAGAAAATAAAGCATGATTTGATATATTTAATTTTTTAAATTAAGCATTTAATCATTCATTTCAATTTTATCTTAATGTACACTCGTTTAACCATTATAAGTCAATACAAGCATACAAACATAATAATCATTAAAATCTTTTTTTCATAAATTTGATTTATACTAGCATGCTAAAGTTAAAGCAATTATAATGACGAGTCGTCCAAATATTCATTACTAATAATTTTATTTTCAATAATTTTTCTTGTTATTACTTAGGCTAGTGAGCTTGAAAGAGTGTTATATCTTCGGACATGTAGCTTGAGCATCCACTTTCAAGATATCATTTAGTGCTCCTAGCCTTGTTAGGAGATAACTTTATAGTATAAGATGTTTTGATTTAAGTACCTATTTGAGTTTGGGTTCCTCATGAAACTTTCTTCCCATTTTCTCTAATAACTTAAGGTTGTTAATGGTTCCTTTAGGAACCCAAATTAGTTTATGTGAATTATATTTTTTAAATGAACAACTATAGATAAAGTGTCCATATTTACCATAAAAATTACATTTATTTTTGGGCAAAGAGTGTAATGTGGGTCTTCTAATTATGGTGGTTGGCTTTTGATGAGTACTGCTCATAATGCCAATACCTTCCTTATGAACATGACCCTTATCAACATGGATCATGTTCAGAGATTTATTGTCTATCTTAGGCATTTTAGAGTTTGTTATAGTATATCATTTTCTTGTTTAGTTACTTCTAGTGGCTCACACTTAGAATACGAAAAATATGATGTTGATGTATCATTCAAAGTTTCATGTTTAGTGTATAAATTGTGTGATAATGTTACTTTATGCATTTCTTTAAGTTTACTAACTAATGACACATACTTTTTTGTATGTAGTTTATAGGATTTCCTAATCATTCTAAATTCATCATAAAGCTCATGAAAAATATTTGATAATTTATCAAAAGTAAATTAGACATTATGTAAGTTACATACCTCATCATTAATGGCCATAAGTGCGAGATTCACCATTTCTTATTTGTTTTATTTTTTATCTTCGAAGTGTCTTAGCTTCTTGCGATCATAGCAATAGGTTTTGTCTAATTTAAGTTCATTTTTATGGTTTTTATTTATTAATTTATCTGATTCATTTATCAAATGTTTAAAGTTATTCTCACTCAAGATTTCACTCGAGAAGTCATATATTTTCGGTTCTATTTCCTTCCTATTCTTTGGAGAGTCTTATTCTATTATCAGTTCACTATCCTTCCTATTTTTTTGAAGGTGTTTTTCAAATTCATTTTTGAAAGTTTTTTCATTTAATGATTCATTTAGATTAAGTGTGTTTTTATGTATCATTTCAAATGTATGCTAAATCTCAAAAGCCGAATCACAAGAAGAAATCTGATCAAATTCATTCTTATTAATGCACAAAATAAAGCATTCATTATTTTTGTATTTAAAGAAAAATTTTTCATTTCCAAATCATTTCATTCGTTCATTGTTTTGAAACATTTTTCAAAATCATTCTCTACAATGTATCATAAATCAAAATCCATAGAACTTAAGAATATATGCATCCTTGTTTTTTAATATGTGCAATCTGTCCCATTGAATATGGGTGGACGTAAAATAGAATGTCTCTCATTCATTCTAAATAAAGTCATTTACTCAAGTGGGTGTTAGTCCACTGAGTAAGACCTTGCACCAATTGTTATGATCAATTAGCACTAAAAGGGGTGGGCAGTAAATTAGTACAAATATAAAAAATCATAGTTTAAGAAAAACTTTTCGTTTGGAGCAAAACCGAAAATCGGAAACGTTTCGTTGAGTTAGTGAGCAATACGCTAATTGAACGAAGCTAAGTTATGATCATGCTAAAGGAAAGCTCCATATAAGAACATGTATAATAAAAAGACAAAATAAAGATATACTCACAGATTTATAGTGGTTCGGCCTAAACCTAGCCTACGTCCACTCCCCAAGTCCTTTTCTCTAAGATCCATTGGCATCCACTATCAATCTTCTTTGGATGAAGATCAAACCCTTATACTTCTCACTCTCTCCTTTCACAGGTTCAGAGGAACATTTACAAGAGTTTATCAGTTCCCTTAAAATTGATTTATAATTTTAAGCACTTAAAGGAAGCTCTCAATTTTTACATCTCTTTAACAGAATTTTAACCCACTAGTTCACCACCCTTACTTCTCCAAGTAAAAAAACAGGATATTTATAGACCCTAATTAGCTTAAGAAATGAAGCTAAAATTCAAACGTATCCAAAAAATTTGGGTACGTATAGTACAACTGTCAGCGCCGACAATACAACCACCGAAAGTTGCTTGGAAAATTGGCTAGTAATAGTACAACCGCTAGCCTGGGTGACACAATCATCGCCCATCGATGGTGCAACCGTCGGGAATCCCAGAAAAGTGATTATCTCCACTTTTTCAATCTCAACTTGTACTTTCTATTGACCAATTCTCATGTCAACCAATTGAGCTCAATCCATTCTCATAGTGGACCCGATTTGCCTCACTTGAGTTAATTTGGATTCCTTCTAAATCTAACTCAAGTAGAACTCAAATCCAAACTGATGATAACTACAACTTAATTAATTACAATCATATGACCATCAAGTTCAACAAGACCCTCCTGACTCTCGATAAGCTTTTCAACAACCTCGATGATCTTCTTCCGGTGAACTCCCGACGCCTTCGGTAAGCTCCCAGAGAACTCCCACCAAGCTTCTGATATCTTCGACAAGCTTTCGATGAACTCTTGATAAGCCTCTGATCCCTTCAGCGAGCTCCCAGCGAACTTCTAGTAAGCTTCCGATGAGTATCTCAACGAGTTTCTGTTATGATCAATTGATACTAAGAAAGGGGGGGGCGGGGGGGGGGGGGAGTGAATTAGTGTAAGAGTGAAAGTGCATGATTAAAGTTCTATACTTTCGTAAATTAAAAAGTGAACATCGGAAGCTTCTCTTAATAAAACTGATTTAAAACTAATTTAAGGAAGTTAAGATATTAAAACTTTGTATCCAACTATCAAGTGTTTAAGAGCAATTAAGATTAAAATGAAACCAATTAAAGCACACTTATAGTTATAGTGGTTTGGTCTCAACTGACATACGTCCACTCCTCGAGTCCTCTTCTCTAAGACCTACCGGCATCTACTACCGATCTTCTTTAGGTGAATACCAAAACTTTACAACCTTTCAACTTACAAGAGAGACAAGATTACAAAACTTAGATCACTCCCTTACCCATTTTTCTTTTATAATTTTCACACATAATTTATCATAAAATTTCTAGCCTAAAATTATTATGTTAAATGCAAGAAAACTTAATGTATTTATAGGCCCTAAATGGCTTCAAAATTTGGAGTTAAAATTTAAACTCACCCGAAAAATTTGGGTACGGGAGGTTCACCCGCCAATGTCGACGGTGCAGCTACTGAAAGCACCCTAAAAATAGGGTACGGGTGGTTTAGCCATCGACCTGAACGGTTCAGCCACCATCAGCCACCCAAGAACCTGGGCGGTAGTGGTACAATCGCTGCTTACTAGTGGTTCAACTACTTACCAGCGGTTCAGCTACCGGGAATCTCAAGAAAATGATTTTCTTCACTTTTCCAATCCCAACTTGAATCTTATATTGACCAATTCTCTAGTCAATCAATTAAGCTCAACCTGAGCTCAGTTAACTCCTTCAATGGACCCGACTGCCTTTGTGAGTTGATTTGGATCTCTTCCAAATTACACTCAATTTAGCTCCAAACTTAATCTATGACTTAAGGATTACAACTATACATGACCACCAAGCTTAATTAATGACTTCACTCCCGCAATCTGGCAACCTCTAGCATTCCCTACGATGAGTCTCATGGTCTTCCTCTGGTGGTCTCCCGGTGTGTTCCTAGTGATATTCCTAATACCTTCAGTGAAGTCCTACTGAACCCCTAGCAAGCTCCCACCACATCGTCCAAACCTTAGCCCGATGCCTAAGTTTGATCCTTGGTCCATGTCTGGTCTATAACTCTTTTTCACTATCATGGTTAAATCTACACAAAGCTAACTATGACTTAATTAATTATAATCATGACCAACAAATCCACTTAAAAACCTTCCCAACTCCTAACAAGCTTTTCAACTACCCCCGATAATCATTTGATGAGTCTCGATCTTCTTCCGACGAACTCCCTTACGCCATCCTAGCAAACACTTGATACCCTCGATGAGCTCCTGATGCTTGAACTTGACTTTGGCCAATTCTCTGATTATAGTCTATCGTAGTTAATCCTATATTAATCAATTCTAATAATCTTATTAAATCAATAACTTATAGATTGATTTCATCATCAAAATCTGAGATTCAATAGTTCCCACTGCATCGTCCGAACCCTAACGCGATGCCTGGACTTGACTCTAGCCCAACTTTTGATTGTAATTTTCTTTCTCTATCATAGTTAATCCTGCATCAATCATCTCTAACATACATATTAGATTAATAATCCATCAATTAATTTTATCATCAAAATTTAAAATTCAATAAGCGACCCAAGCAGAGTCGTACCCATAGGTTAACCGAAGGCGTCGCTCCCATTAAACATCTTGGTACGGCCTCAATCTATCTCACAGGTATAAATATCCCTACTGTAGCCTAAAGTGGAGGGACCTTTTTTTAAGAACTTCTCCTAGGAACTCTTTCCACCTTCTCAACACTTCGACTTCCAGTTTCCACACCCTTGGAGCTAACTTAGCCATCGGAGGGACTATGTAGGCACTCTAAGGTTCTCGGGCTAAGTCGGTAGCCACCTCGATAATTATAGGTGACTTCTTATGCATCATCACTGACTTAGACTATACTAATAGTCGATAGATGTCGAATGAGGTCCCAGGAATCGGGAAAGGTAGTGGCCTGCACAGAGTCGTACCCGTAGGTTGGCTGAAGGTGTCGCTCCCATTAAACATCTCGGTAACGCCTCCTTCCACTCCACAAGTATAAATATTCCCATTGTAGCCTACAGTGAGAGGACCTTTTTCCGGGAAGTTCTCCTCGGAACTCTTTCCACCTTCTCAGCATCTCGACTTCCAGTTTCTACACCCCAAGAGCTAACTTAGCCATCATAGGGGTCACATCGGACACACACCATCCCAATGAGGGCCTTCTTGCAAGACCTGACAGAGGAACCGAGCCATTCCCGTGGACTTCTCGACCCAAGGAGCTGCAGCTGAGTGACGCCCAACATCCGAACCGATCATCCCAAGTCTCCCTATCTAGCTTGGACAATCTTACACATGCGAACTAAACCATGTCATATTGACTCTTCGTCCATGACACAAAATCTAGTAACATCTATCATAAATTTTTTCAATCTTTTTAAAAAATATTATTTTTTTATTGATGGACCTCGTGATCTTTTCATCAATATGATCATAGCACAGATGGTACAGAAGTTCTAGTTTATACAGATGAAGAATATATATATATATATATATATATATATATATATATATATATAAGAGACGCAATTTGATCCATGAAGTGAAGAGCATACTATTGATACCTATGGGCTTGGCTATTGGCAGTATAATTGAGGGTTGAAGCTTACATGGTTTTTTTACTTAAAATTATATATATTATTATATTAAATTATAAATTAATATATTATATAAATAAATTTTAACATTTATTAATTCAAATTTGATAAGAGAAACTTATATATTATATTTTAAAAATAAATATTAATTTTTTTAAAACTTGGATTACATGTGTCATTAAATTTAATAATTTATTGAGTCAGCATACCACATACTCTAATATATGTTAACTCAAATTTGATTGAAGGGACTTATATGTTATGTTTTTTAAAATATAAGATTTATTTTAGATGCAAGTAAATCATAAGAGCTTAAGTGATCATGATCAAAACAACAAGAGTTAAAATGATCATTAATTATAATAAAAAGGTTGCAAAATTTTTTTTCTAGTTATACTTGTGAAAAAAAAATATATTAACAAATCATATCATAAATCCATTGTATCGAAATCGATTCATTCTGATTTTTTTAGAAAATGAAATTATAGTTGAAATGCAAACTTGATGTCTATTTTCATTAGAACGCCCAATTGAGAGGTTCTTACAAAGTTTACATAAGAAGTTTTGAATCCAAGCATTAGATGTGAGAGTTTAGATTGGAAGTTTTGAATCAGCAAGCATTAGATGTGAAAGTGAGATTAAATATGAGAAAGAACTTGCATCTTAGATGGAGAGACTTCTATTCAATATGCATTAATCTTAACCATATATGATTAAAAAGAATATTCACCACATTATTGTTTATTCAAATGATATTTTCTGTTATAATTCAATTCTAATATGTAAGTGTCATTGGTTTATTTTCGCAACATCACATGATTAAATGATAAAGACTTTGATAACTTATCATAAGGTCCTAGGCTCGAATCCTATTTTCGTTATTTATCCTTAAAAAAAAGATTGAGGTCTAAGTATTTTTGATTGGTGAAGATATCAATTTGAATTGATAGGATAATAGAAACAATAAAAGAACATTGCTTTACCTTTTCTTCTAGCGTTTGGGATGCAAGGAAAAAAGTAAAATGTATTTCTGTTCACATATATTAAAAAATAATTTAAGAATTAGAAAAAATATTTTCCCCTTTCTTTAACTGTCAAACAATAGGTAACAGGTTTTTGTTAGATTTAGAGCACACCACACGTACGCACATCTTAAACTAAATGATAGATTTTCATAAATTAGAAATTATTATTTCAAGCAGATAAAAAAAAATTAATAAGTGATAGAGGTGTTATGGAAGTTAATTATATGAATGATGATATGTGTGATACATTACATAATCTTTTTTGTATTATTATAATATATTATCACATTATATTGTCTGTTATTATGATGTCTTTGGTTTTATATAATAAGAATCAGATCGTGATAAGATCATGATAGTGAGATCGATTCATCTTTAAACATAAACCCTAAATAATCACAATCATAGATTATTCGAGAGGGATATCGAGATTATCACACAAACTGACGTACTAGTCTCAAAGCCACTTATGTGGAGACACTAAAGGTACATATAGTATAAGTGCTCATTGGAGAATGAGTTTACTAATTGATCCGTTTATTAAATATTGTAGGGTTAATAATACCTAACGTTAGACAACGATTCTGTAGTCTTAGTTATATGTCTAGTCCTTAGACTTTAGACACCAAGGATGACTTATTCGAGTACTCCTTTCTTTGACCCCAAGCTTATAAGTCTAAAAAGTTCTAGATTTGGTACAATCGATTATCAGGATTGATAGCCAATATTATAAAGTCAATTGAGTATCAATAGAGGATCATCTACTCTCGTATCCAAGAGAAATATTTCGTGTGTTATCACTCAGATAAATTCTCGGTTGGGTTCGTTCGAATTGAGAGAGAATGAGTTCTATGGGAGAATTCAATTTCAAGCAAAAATAAGACAGATTCTGTATGAGGCAAACAATATAATGCTCAATATATAATTTTTGAGATATTAGATGGATGAGGGACTATAGATACACAATAATTGAGGATAGAAAGGTCTAATGAATTTGATTCCCTATACCATCTAGGAACTATTATGTAGTGGCCTAGTATATCCATATTCGATGAGTTGAGTGAATTGTAATGAGATAATAATTCGCTGAGTTAGAATGAGTTCTAACAAGTAGGACTCACGTCTAGCTCAGTATTGGGTATAGAGGGTCACACATATATGGTGGATTTTTCAGCGAGTAGAGGATTGAATATAAGTTATTAAATTTGCTCTTATTCTCACCCTCCTCGAGGTTGCCATTGAGAAATATGGTTTTTACATCCATTTGCCAGATCTTATAGTCATAGTATGCTACAACGGCCAAAAGAATTCTAATAGAATTTAGCATGGCCACATATGAGAAAGTCTCATCATAGGCCACCAGCCTTGACTTATAGGTCTCCATCTTTCCATCTATTTCGATCTTCTTCTTGAAGATTCATTTGAAACCGATGGGTACGATACCCTCTACTGCATCCACAAGGTTCTAAATCTTTTTTTAGTAAGTTATAAGGTTTTAAACTTTGTTTGAATACATGGAATCCATTGTAGAATTCATGGCTTATTGTTGCTTTCTGGAGGTTACAAGGTTTTAAACTTTGTGATAGGTTCTTGAACAGACTCGAACTCTAAAATGGTGCTTGAGCTAAGTTCTCCAACCTTGCTTAACTCTATCACACTCTCAATGTTTCCACCAAGAATGTATTTCTTCTAAATGAACATAGCCCTCTTGGCAACAAAGACCTTCTGGTCCTTGGGATGATTGATAGAAGTAATACCCGCAAGTTTCCTTGGGGTATCCCACAAACTTGCATCATTCCATCCTTGATTCGAACTTATTGGGGTTATGTTTCCTTACATAGGCAGGGCAGCCATAAATCTTAAACAACCTTAAGATCAGGCTTCTTTCCTTTATATATCTCATATGGTGTAGACTCTACCGACCTAGATAAAACTCTGTTCAGAAGGTAAGCCACAATCTCTAGGGCGTATTCCCATAATAAGACAGGTAGGTCACGAAACTTATCATGGACCGCACCATATCTAAAAGTATGCGATTACTGCTTTCTGATATGTCATTGAGCTGAGGTGTTTAAGGAGGTGTTCATTGGGTCAGAATCCCATGGTCTTTGAGGAAATGGGTAAACTCTATATTCAAGTACTTTCCTCCTCGATCTGATCAAAGAGTCTTAATACTTTTTCTAGTCTGGTTCTCCACTTTATTCTTATATTCCTTGAATTTCTCGAAGGTCTTGGACTTGTACTTTATCAAGTACACATGTCCTTACCTAGAGAAATCATCAATAAATATAATAAAATAGGAGTAACCACATATAGCCCAAGTCAATATAAGACCATACATCACTATGTATGAGTTTCAATAACTTAATGGCTCTCTTTAGTTCCATTAAAAGGAGAGTTGGTCATCTTTCTATAAAGGTAAGGTTGGTAAGTTGCATATGACTCATAGTCGAATGGATCTAAGTATCCATCTTTCAGCATCTTTTGAATCTTTCTCTCATGGATATGACCTAGCCTACAATGTCATAGGTATGTCTCGTTCACCTTGTCTTGTTTTCTCTTGGATGTATTTACATTCATGATGTGTGAAGAAGTGTCTAACACATATAACTCATTAATCAAGATCCCTCTTGTAATGATCTCATTATCTAAAATTATTGAACAACTATTATTCTCAAAAACTAGTTTATATCCATTAACTGTCAAATGAAATGAAAATAATATTTTTGATAATTAAGAGAATAATATAGCATGCATCCAAAGCAATAGTAGCTCCACCAGACAGATGTAGGGTGACCTCCCAAATGACAACTATAGTAACTCTTACTTCATTACCTATCTTGAGGTTCATCTTACCTTTTGCCAGTCTCCTAGGCCTTGCCAAAAACTACAACGAATTGTAGATATGATAAGCACTCCTAATATCCAATACTCATATGTTATCATGAAAATCTGACAAATGAAGACTGATCATGAATGTACATGAAGCTTCTCTAAACTTCTATTTCACTTTTTTTGTAAGGTAATCCTTGCAGTTCCTCTTCTAGTGCCTATCTTCGTTATAGTGGAAGCATTGGCCTTTGTCCTTGATTAAGTCTTTCTTGGCGATCTTTGCCTTACCTAGTTTGTCATTGCCCTTCTTAAGGGTCTTAACTTTCCTTTTCTTATTGGTCTTACCAACAAAGAGAAACTAGATTCTCTTTCTTGATAGTAATCTCAGCTTCCCTCAACATATTGAGAAGCTCAGGTAGAGTCACCTCAAACTTACTCATATTGAAATTAATAATGAACCATGAAAAAAATTTCGTAGGGACTGAAGTATAAGATCAACACAAAGGTTATCCTCTAGGATTATTTTTAGACTTGTGAGTTTCTTGTTCTACTCTATCATCTTTAGGATATGGTTCTGAACTGATGCTCCTTTTGTCATCCTAGCTCGGAAGAGACCCTTGGATATCTCATATCTTTGAGTTGTTCCCTGTTCCTCAAATAGCTAGCGAAGATGAAGAAAGATGGAATTAACATCTATGTTCTCATATTATCTCTGTAATTCAGGAGTCATGGAGGCCAACATATAGCACTTTACTAAGGTGTAATTATATATATATTTCACATAGTGAGCGATCTCATCCTCGCTTATCCCTTCTTCTGGCGTGAGCACAATCATATCAAGGACGTATATGATTTTCTCTGCTATGAGAATAATTCTCAAATTATAGAGCCAATATATATAGTTTGGACTAGTGAGGCGGTTGACATCAAGTATGTTATGTAGGGGTTTTACAAGTGACTTATTTCTGACAAATAAGATGTAGTATAATTTAATAGCATACAGATTTTATAGAAAATTAATTAAGATATAGACTTCTATTTTAATATATTTCCACTATTTTCCTGACGAATCACGTGACACCCTCGGCATGTGAAATGGAAGTCTCCGATAGACTTCCAGTGAGAATCGGGATCTAATCGATGTCTTAGTGTAATCTTGAGGGACTTGACTAATCGCACTAAGCCCATAAGATAATTTCATAACAAGATAATTTTTTAAACATTATTATCATCATGAAACATATATTAGCAAATCACTACTTTCATGATTTAGCATTCTAAGTTCTCTTCTAGGAAAATTAAATTATTCTTCATTTAAGGGTTTTGTAAAAATATTTGTTAATTGATGGTTAATGTCAATAAATTCAAAAGAGATATCTTGACAATTTACATGATTTCTTATAAAATGATGTCTAATATTAATATGTTTAGTTCTTGAATGTTGAATATAATTTTTTGTTAGACATATAGCACTTGTATTATCACACTTTATAGAAATATTTTTCAGTCTTATAGTATCATTTTCATCCAAATAACTTGGGCATAACATGCACTAGCTGCAATGTATTCTGCTTCTGCAGTATATAAAGCTACTGAATTTTGTTTCTTAGAAACAAGTGCATGTCCCAAAAATTGACATGTTCCAGTAGTGTTTTTTCTATCTATCTATTCTGCATCCACCAAAATCAGCATCAGAATAGACAATCAAGTCAAAGTTCTTTAATTTAGATATTCCTCTTAAATATTTAAAAATTTATTTAACTGCTTTTAAATGAGAGAGTTTTGGGTTAGATTGATACCTTGCACACAATCCAACATTAAATATGATATCTGATCTTATAGCATTTAAGTATAATAAACTTCCAGTAGTGTTTTTTCTATCTATCTATTCTGCTTTTTTGATCAAAGTTTTCTACTTCACTATCTAAGTCCAACTTTGTAGATGTGCTCATGGGGGTGTTTAATGGTTTATCATTTTCCATCCCAAATCATTTTATCAAGTTCAATGTGTACTTATTTTGATTAATAAAAATACCATCATTAAGTTATTTTATTTGTAATCCTAAGAAGAATGTTAACTCACCTATTAGACCTATTTCAAATTCTCCACTTATTTCTTTAGTAAAAGACTCACATAAAGATTCATTTGTAGATCCAAAAATAATATCATCAACATAAATTTGAAGTACAAGTAAATTATTTTTAAAATACTTAAAAAATAATGTGGTATCAACCTTATATTTTAAAAATTTATTTAAAATAAGAAAAGAACTAAGTCTTTAATACTAAGCCCGAGGGGCTTGTTTTAATCCATAGAGAGCTTTTATAAGTTTGAAAACATAATTAGGAAGAAGATTATTCTCAAAATCAGGGGGTTGTTCAACATACACTTCTTCGAAAATAAAACCATTTTGAAAATCACTTTTAATATCTATTTGAAACAATATATAATTTTTTAAAAGAAATAAAGACAAGGAGTATTCTTATGGCTTCAAGTCTAACCACGGGAGTGAATGTTTCATTATAATCGATTCCTTCTTCTTGGTTGAAACATTTGGCCACTAATCTAGCCTTGTTTCTAACAATGATACTATTTTTATCTTATTTATTTCTAAATACCCATTTAGTATCAATCACTAAATGGTCATTAGGTCTAGGAACAAGCTTCCATATCTCATTTCTCTCAAATTGTTTAAGCTCTTCAAGTATTGCATTAACCCAAGAATCATCTCTTACGGCCTCATCAATATACTTTAGCTCGATTTGAGAAAGAAACACAATATTTACATAAAAAATTCTAAAAGAAGATCGAGTTTGAATTTCTTTTGATGTTTCTCCTATTATAAGCTCCTTAGGATGATCATTCAATTTTTGTGTTTCAAATGTGGTATATCCAGTCTGGAGAAGATGGCTCGTATTTTTTCTTTCTACTACTCTATTTTATTGTGGATTTCGTGGAGTAGAGAAGTTATGGATATATCCATTTGAAACACAAAAATTTTAAAAATTATTATTTTAAAATTCTCCACCATGATCACTTTATATTGAAGAAATCATACATCCTTTTTCATTTTAAACAACTTTACAAAATTTTACAAAATATTTAAATGTATCACTTTTATGTGCTAAGAAATAGGTCCAAATATATCTACTAAAGTCATCCACTAAAATAAAACAAATGCATATTTGCTACCACCTAAACTTGTAATGTCAATTATTTCAAATAGATCCATATGGATCAATTAAATTTGTCTAGAAGTGCTAATTTGATTTTTTAACTTAAAGCTACTCTTTATTTGTTTTCCTAATTGACAAGTGTCACTTACTTTGTCTTTGATAAACTTAAGATTAGGTAAACCTCTTACTAGTTCCTTAGTAGAGATTTGGTTTAAAAGTTTCATGCTAGCATGACCTAATCTTTTATGCCAAATCCAAGCATCATCATTTAAAGCTAAAAAATAAGTTTCATCATAAAAATTTTCAATATCTATGGTGTATACAATATTGTTTCTCAAAATAATCAAAGATTTATTTTTGTGTGGTAATTCAATTATACGAGCATTAGGTTCAAATTTAATCATATATCATTTATCACATAATTGACTAATGCTAAGCAAGTTGTGTTTCAAGCTATTAACTAACAACACATCTTCAATCAAGATGTTTGATGTGTTACTTATTGTTCCTTTTCCAATTATTTTACCCTTGTTGTTGTCTCCAAATATAACAACTCCTTCACTTAAGCTAGTGAGCTTAGAAAAATAAGATAGATCTCCGGTCATATGCCTTGAGCATCATCCACTATCAAGATACCATTTGGTGCTCCTAGCTTTAGTTTAGAGAGAAACCTATAAGAATGATATATTTGATTTAGACACCTATTTTACATTGGGTCCTCTATAAAGAACTCTTTCTTTCTTTTCTAATTGAATTTTATTATATAAGGTTTTCTTTGGAGCTCATACTAGTTGATATGAACTACATTTTCTAAATAGGCATTTGTTTGCCTTATGTCCTAATTTATCATAAAAATTACACATAATTCTTGGTGACATGTTTAATGTATGTCCTCTTACAAACATGATTAGCTTTCGTTGGATATTACCAACAAAACCTATGTCATTTTTTCTATTAATATGACCCTTATTTGCAATGATCATATTTAGAGATTTGTTCCATATTTCAAAATTTTCTATTATGGTTTTAAGCATGATATTCTCTTTTTTAACATTATCTAGCAAATCACATTTAGAATACGATTTATGTAAAACTAACGAATCATGTATTTTGTCAAGTTTTTTAACTAACAAATCATGATCAACTTTAAGTAATTTAAAAAACTTGCTAAGTTTTCTAAACTTATTGAATAAATCATAAAATATATTTAATAATTCTGAAAAAAATATTTAAAGGTTCACTAACATCATCTTTGATTGTCATTAAGACATAGTTAGCCACTTCATGTTTGGAGTTGTCTTTCTCATCCGAAGAGCTCTATTTATCCTAAGTAGCCGAAAGTGATTTCTTTTTTAGTGTTGACTTCTTCTTCAAATGAGGACATTCATTCTTGAAATGTCCTAGTTTTTTGCATTCATAGTAAATAATATTATCTTTCTTCAGTTCTTTTTAATTTTTATACTTCTTGTTCTTTTTAATAATTTTCTAAAATTTTCTTGATAATAAAGCAATATCATGGTCCTCATCACTTGAGGAGTCATTTGTTGTCCAAAGTACTCCATCATTTATATTCTTTAGAAGGGGTTCATCAAGCTCATCATTAGCTTTATAATTTAGTTCATATGTCATAAGAGAGTCAATCAATTCTTAAAGAGGCAAGTTACTTAAGTCTTTGGCCTCTTAAATAGTAGTTACTTTAGGATCCCAATTTTTAGGTAAATATCTTAAAATCTTACTAACTAATTCAAAATTCAAAAAAATATTTTTCAAGTGCTTTTAGGCCATTGACGACATTAGTGAAATGGGTGTACATGTCTCCAATGGACTCACTTGATTTTATTCGAAACAACTTATAGTTATAAACTAAAATATTTATCTTAAATTCTTTTACTCTACTAGTCCCTTCGTGTGTGATTTCTAGAGTGTACCAAATATCAAAAGCCGATTTGGAAATGGAAACACTATTAAACTCATTCTTATCAAGAGCACAAAATAAGACATTCATAGCCTTGACATTTAAAAAAAAAATCTTTCTTTCCAAATCATTTAGTTCATTCAGTGGCTTGGAAGATTTTTTATATCTATTCTCAATAATACTCTATAGATTAAGGTCTAATAAGATAAGAAAAATATGCATCCTTGTTTTCCAAAATGTGTAATCCATCCCATTGAACATGGGAGGACATGAGATAGAATGTCCCTCATTCATGCCAAAACAAGCTATTTACTCAAATGAGTGTTAATCCAAAGAGTAAGTACCTTGCTCTGATACCAATTATTAGGATCAATTGACACTAATAGAAGGAGGAGGGGGAGAGAGATGGAGGGTGAATTAGTACAAGCATAAATTTTTTATTTTAAACAAAAACATTTCAGTTTAAGCATGATAGAAAGATCCAAAGCTTGTTGTTTAAATAAAGCAAGTGAATGATAAGAAGATTGCTAAGTTACTTGCTTACTAATTACTTAAGAAAGAGCAAGGAAATCGAAAAGATAAGAAACGTTGTAAATGAAATATTTGCTTTCAAAGAGTAAACAAGATAAGAAGCGTTAATAAGGAAAGCAAAAGATGAACTCACAATTTTTATAGTGGTTCAGCACCAACAGCCTACATCCACTCTCGAGTCCTCCTTCTTGAGGTACATCGGCGCCCACTATCGATCTTTTTTGGGTAAAGACCAAACTCTTACACTTTGCTTACAAGGGAGACTTTGACAAATTTTCTAACTCAAAGCTCTCTCCCTTCTATTTTCTTTTTCTTACAAATCACACCTAATTTCTTTTTCATAGAGTTTAATTACCCAAAAAGAGTTGTTGTAAATGTAAGAATACTTGGCGTATTTATAGACCACAAGTGGCTTCAAAAATTGGAGCCAAAAATCAATCATACCTAGAAAAACTAGGTACTAGCGATTTACTTGTCGACCTGAGCGGCTCAACTGCTCGAACACCAGGGTATGGGCGGTATACCCGCTGGCCCTAGACGGGTCAACCGTCGAAAGTACCCAGATTCCTAGGTATGAGCGGTTCAACAGCCCAGCCTAGGTGGGTCAACTGCCGTTAGCCACCGGAAAGCTTGAGCAATGACGGTACACTTGTCGCTTATCGGCGGTTTACTCGTCGAAATTTTTGCAAAAGTGGTTCCCTCCACTTTTCAAATTTCGGCTTGAACCTAATGTTGACCAATCCTCTGGTCAACCAATTGAGCTTAATCTGAGCTCAATCAAACCCCAATAGTGGACCTGGTTGTCTTATTGTGTTGATTTAGATTTTATCCAAATTCAACTCAATTATAACTTACTTCTAAATATGACTTAACGATTACAACGCTTAAAGACCACAAGCTAAAACTAAGACCCAACTTCTGTCAATTCAGTAACCTTCAACATTCTTGTGGCAAGTCATAAGTCTTCTTCCGGTGATCTCACGATGAGCTTCCCAATCCATTTGGTGAATCTCCTAGAAAACTCCTAGCGAGGTCCCACTGCATTGTCCAAACTTAGTCCGATGCCTAAGCTTAATCTTGGCCCATTATATGGTTGTAACTTCATTGCTCTTATCATAGTTAGACCTACAAATCTTCCTCTAACACATATGCTAGATAAACACTCATCAATTCATCTCATCATCAAAATCCAAGATTCAATAGTGAGAACTTCGATCTATAATGGACCATTATCCTCTGTGTGCAATTGTTCAGAACTTGTAAAGTCAATGGTTGTAATTTACATTAGCTATATAAAGTGTTTGCTAAATCTGTTGCTTGTAGATCCCATGGAAAGACCCATTTTCTCTTTTGGTCCTAAGGGACCCTGGGAGGTTTTGAGGATGCTGACCTTTTAAGATGGACTCGCAAGGGTACCGCATGACTTAGGAAACACAAGCTAAGTCTGTGATAACACGATATAGGGGATCTTATCCATTGGACTAGTCTGTCCTTAGTTATCATATATCTATAGTCTCTCATCCATCTAATATCATAGAGACCATATATTGGGCATGGTTCTGTCAAGCCTCATATGAAATCTGTCTGATTCTTACTCTAATCAGATTCTCTTGAAGAATTCCTTCTTTCTCAATCTAAATGACTTCGGCCGAGGATTTGCCTGAGCGATAACACATGAGATGTTTCTCTCATGATATCGATAGTAGATGATCCTCTATTGACACTCAATTGCCTTAGTAAGATTGACTATCAATTCCAATAAACGGTTATACCAGATTTGAAATTTTCCAAACTTGTAAGTTCAGTGTAAAAAAAAGGAGTACTCAAACAATGTATCTTTAGTGTCTCAAGTCTAAGGACCAGGCATACAACTGGGACTACGGAATCACTATTTGATGATAGGTCATCCAACATTCCATAGGTGGATCCATCAGTGAACTTATTCTCCAATGAGCACCTGTACTATACCCTTTGTCCCCCACATAAGTGGTTATGAGACCTTCCATCTCCATCAAATAAACAGATATACAGTACATCGATCTGTCTGGTTATCTCGATATCTTTCTCGAGTAACCTATGACCGAGATTATTTAGGATCTGTGTTTAAAGATGAATCGATCTCATTATCATGATCTCATCATGATCTAATTCTCATTACACAGAATCAATGACATTACAATATATAATCAACAGATAATATAATATGAGAATATGCTAATAATAATAATAAACAAAAAAATCATGTAGTGTGTCACATGTGTTATCACTCACGTGATTGGCTTGTAGGGCACCTATATAACCAGCACTTCACTGAGAAGTTTCTAGGTAGCCAAGCCTTAACTGTGGAGAGCATTCCTACATAATTTTCAATGATTAGGATATCATCCACATATAACACCAAGAAGGCAATAGCGCCTCCACATACCTTGACTCATAGTCAAATGGTTCTAAGTATCCATTTTTTAGTAACTTTTGAATCATTTCCTCTGTATATGACATAGCCTAGAATGTTATAGGTATGCATTGTTCACCTCATCTCTTTTTCTCTTAGACGTATTTATATTCATGATATGTGGAGAAGTGTCTAACACATATAAGTCATTTATTAATGTCCCTCTAGTGATGATCTCATCATCTATAATAATTAAATAACTATTATTCTTAAAAACTAATTTATATCTACTAATTATTAAACAAGAGATAAAAATAATATTTTTAATAATAGAGGGAACAAAGTAGCATGCATCCAATGCAATGATAGCTCTACTAGACAGATGTAGGGTGACCTCCCCAATGGCAACTGTAGCAACTCTTGCTCCATTACTCATCTTAAGGTTCATCTTGCATCTGGCCAATCTCCTAAGTTTTGTCAGAAATTATAATAAATTATAGATATGATAAACACTCCCGATATCTAATACCCATGTATTATCATAAAAATCTGATAAGTGGAGACTGATCATGAATATACCTAAAGCTTCTCCAAGCTTCTGTTTCACCTTATATGCAAGGTAGTCCTTACAGTTCCTCTTCTAGTGCATGTCTTGGCCATAGTGGAAGTAATGTCCTTTGTCGGGTATTTCTTGGCAACCTTTGTCTTACCCGGTCTTCCTTTGCTTTTGTCTTCTTAAGGGTCGTACTGACCTTTTTTTTTTCCTATTGGTCTTACCAATATAGAGAATTGACTTCTCTTTCTTGATAGTACTCTCAGCTTCCCTCAATATATTGAGGAGCTCAGGTAGAGTCACCTCAAACTTGTTCATATTAAAGTTAATAATGAACTATGAAAAGGAATCTGGTAGGGACTGAAGTATAAGATCAACACACAGGTTATCATCTAGGACTATCTTTATACTTCATAAAGTGAGCGACCTCATCCTCGCTTATCCTTTCGTCTGGCATGGGCACAATCGTATTAAGGACATATACGATTTTCTCCTTCATGAGAACAATGCTGGTTGTAGGTGTCTTGCAAGCTAATCACGTGAGTGATGACATGTATGACACGCTGTGTGATATTTTTGCTTATGATAATATTGGTATATTTTCACATTATATTATATGTAGCATATATATTGTGATATTGGTTCTGTGCAATGGGAATCAGATCGTAATGAGATCACGATAATAAGATCGATTCACCTTTAAACACAGATCCAAAATAATCTCGGTCATAGGTTATTTGAGAGGGACATCAAGATAACTAGATAGATCGGTGTACTATATACCTATCCATATGATGGAAGCGACTTATCTTATAGCCACTTATGTGGAGACACTAAGGATATAGTATAGGTGCTCATTGGAGAATGAGTTCACTAATTAATCCGCATATGCAATGCTGTATGATTGATGATACCTAATGTCAGACAACAATTCCATAGTCCAAGTTGTGTATTTGGTCCCTAGACTTGAGACACTAAGGATGCCTTATTTGAGTACTCCTTTCTTTGATGCTAAACTTACAGGTTTGGAATGTTCTAGATTTAGTATAATTGATTATCGAGATTGGTAGCTAACTTTACAAAGGTAATTGAGTGTCAATAAAGGATCATCCACTCTCAGTATCGTGAGAGGAATATCTCATATGTGCGTGCTCAAACAAATCCCTGGCTAGGGTCATTCAGATTGAGAGAGAAAGTGTTATCTGGTAGAATCCGATTAGAACAAGACAAATTAATTTTGTATGTCACCTGATAGTACCATATCCAATATACGGTCTCTGAGATATTAGTTAGATAAGGGATTATTGATACATGATAACTATAGATAGACAGGTCTGATGGATTTGATCCCCCTGTACCGTCTAGGGATTATGGCTTAGTAGCCTAGTACGTTCATAGCCAATGAGTCGAGTGAATTATTATAGAGATAATAATTCATTCACTATATCAGAAGGAGTTATGATAGGAGCGACTCACGATTAGCTCGGTATCGGACCTAGAGGGTCACACACATATGGTGGATGCTTCAGTAAATAGAGGATTGGATGGAGATCCAATTAGCCCATATTCTCATTAGATGAGATCATATGCTGATGGACTCCTTGCTTAAGACCCAATTAGAGGCCTAAGGAGATTATTGGATAGAGATCCAATAATGCAAGGTTAAGTGGGTAATTAGATGGAGATCCAATACTCATTAAGGCAGGAGCCCTATGGTTTTTTTGATTGCTCTCTATAAATAGGAGGGGAGACTCATGGTTGATAAGCTACAGCCTTGGAGTCCCCCTCCTATTCTCCTTTCTCCCTCCGTAAAAGTTGCATGATCAGATTGGAGGAGATTCACTATAGAGATCCATCGTGTGGATACAGCTGGAGAGGAAGACGCTTGACATTCCTTCGGTATCTCCATCCAGATCTGGAATATAGGGATATATGATCTCCCTAGGTAAAATAATCTCTCACGTGATGTATTTTTTTTATTTTTACAGCTTTCTCGTGACCCAATCTTTGCACGACAATTTGATTTGCGTAGGAAACCCATTTTATTTTGATTTTCGTTGCGCATATGATGCTCCTGCTGAGGTTTCCCAACAAACAATTCTCAAATTGCATAGCCTATCTATATAGTTTGGACCAGTGAGATAGTTGGCATCAACTATGCCACAAAGGGGGTTTACAAGCAACATGTTTAAGATATAGCATAAATAAATAACATGTAGATTTTATAAAAAATACTAATTAAGATATATATTTATATCTTAATGTACTCCCACTATTTTTCTAGCGAATCATGCGACACCTCAAGACACGTGACACATAAGTCTTCGGTAGATTTCTAGTAGGGATCGAGATCCAATCGACATCTTAGTGCAACCTCAAGGGACTCGACCAATTACTCTTGTCAATCATAACTCTTTGTGATTCCCGTCATGTTCAGCCTCCGAATCATCATGGTCTCGACTACTTGACCAACTATAAAATTCAGTTAAGTCATCACTATCGTTACAAGATGAGTCTGATTCGATGGATATGCTCTCGACTGCTCGACCAAGTCATATCATGCCCTCAAGTCACCAGTGACATATTTATGTCGTAGGCAAGAACTCGATCACGTAGATAGGTGAGTCTCGAGGGACTTAACCAACTCAACTTATGTCATGATTCAATTTCTTCCTATAATAATGGAAGGTCATGTGGGTCAATATTATTACCTCACGCTTACTGACTTAATATTATCGTAGGAGTGGTTTTTTATTTTGTATCGATCTTGTAATATGTTATATCACACACATACATATTTAATATATATCTACATCATATGATATATATATATATATATATATATATATATATATATATATATATATATATATATATATATATAGTAGGTGTATAACACATCACATATACAAGACACATTATATGATCATGAGTCATTACCTTATGTTTAAGCCCGTGCCAATAGACCTAATTACTCACAATAGGATCTATGATCTCATCATCATCAGTTCCATCGAATCCTCGTCGCATCACCATGCATCGTGATTTTTCGCCACGACATCATGGGTCCCATTGTTACCTCTATACTCCCACCGCGCCTCTCCATATAATTATAAATAATCACAGGCATATATGCCCGACAATAAATAAGAAAAATAGAGGCTCGCAGGCCCTAATAATAATAATAATCATAATTACACACATCACAACATATGACTCACGATCATCCATCCACATCATATATCACATGTACACATCACATCATATGTAGGATTACTAGATATATAATAATTAATTAAACTATTTAATTAATTATTTTTTAAAAATCAGGACATGCTCAAAATTTCTAGAATTATCAAGGGTATTTTCAGAATTCTGAATAAGAGGGCAATCCTTAGGATTTTCAAAATTGTTGAGGTTGTTTTTAGAATTTTGTGCATAGGACAAATTGTTGAGGTTGTTTTTAGAATTTTGTGCATAGGACAAACCTTAGAATTTCTCAAATTTAGAGGGGCAAGATCATCCTTTTCTTAAAAGGATGCCTTGCCCTCTTCCCTCACCCTCACTACGCCGCCATCGTCGCCCTGTGGCGCCTGCTCATCGTGCTAAGCTGCGGCGCTATATGGTGTCGCCCCTCGGCGACCCTAGTGGCGATAGCCCCTTGCGGGCTAGTCGGTGGCCGACCCTTGTAGGCACCACGTTGCAAGCGGTCGTGCCCGCGGGTGGTTGCGGCCCCTGCAAGCTGGTCGTAACCAGTTGCCCCTTGTGCAGGGGGCCTTGGCCGCAGTCGGTCGCCCTTTTGTAGGGGGCCCTGGCCACAGCCGGTTGCCCCCTTGTAGGTGGCTAGGACGTGGCTGGCCACCCCTGTAGATGGCCTAGCCATGGCTAGCTGCCCCCTTTCCTCATTGTGTTTACTACAAAAATGCAACAATAATGCATAGAATGATTCTACACAATTAAATCTCATCACATGCAGTTTAAAATCAATCTTTCACATAAAAACCTTGGCTCTAATACCACTGTTGGGAAAACTTAGCAGGAGCATCACATGCGTAGCGAAAATCAAAATAAATAGATTTCCTACGTAAATCAAATCGTTATGCAAAGATTGGGTCACAAGAAATCTGTAGAAATCAAAAATATAGCATCATGTAAGAGATTTTTTTACCTAGAGAGATCGTATATCCCTGTATTCTAGATCCGGATGGAGAAGATGAAGGAAGTCAAGCGTCTTCCCCTCTAGCATTATCCACACGATGGATTTCTGCAGCAAATCTCCTCCAATCTGATCTTGCAACTGTTGCGCAGAGAGAGGGAGGAGAATATGAGAGGAAGGCCAAGGCTACAGTCCATCAACCATGAGTCTCCCCTCCTATTTATAGAGAGCCACCAAAAATCCTAGGGCTCCTACCTTATTGGGTATTAGATCTTCATCCAGTTACCCACTAACCTTGTATTATTTGATCATGTAGATTTTATAAATAACTAACACATAGATTTTATTGGTTCATATAACACAAATAACTAACATGTAGATTTTACAAAAAACTAATTAAGATACAAACTTTTATCTTAATATACTCCCATTATTTTTCTAATGAATCATGCAACATTCTCAGCACGTAAAACATAAGTCTCTGGCAGACTTCTAATGGAGATCAGGATCCAATCGACGTCTTAGTGTAACCTCAAGGGACTCGACCAATCACATTATGCCCAAAAAGGTAGGCAACTATTGTCAATCACAACTCCTTGTGATTCCTGTCCTATTCGACATCTGAACCATCATGGCCTCCAGAGACTTGACCAACGATGAAGTTCAGTTAAGTCATCACCATCATTATAAGAAGAGTTTGATTTAATGATATGCCCTTGAGGGACTCGACCAAGCATACAATTTCCTCATGTTATCGGTCTTTATGACGTAGGCAATATCTCGAATCGAGAAGATAGATTTGCCTCGAGGGACTCAACCAACTTAACCTATGTCGGAATTCAATTTTTTTCTATAACGATAGAAAGTCACGTGGGTCAATCTAATTATCTCACACTTATCGACTTAATATTATCGTATAAGGGGTTCTTGTTTCGGTCTCCTAACATGTCATGTCATATACATACATGTTTAATATATATCTATATCACATGTAAATATATATATATATATATATATATAGTAGGTGTATAATCATGAATCGTCACTTAACGTGATCAAGCCCGAGCGAGTGGGCCTAATCACTCACAATAGGATATATGTGTGTATCGGTGCATCTTCATATCCTATAATCATCCACTCATCATAATCGGTTCCGTTGGATCCTCACACATCACCATGCATGTAGTCCCAATAATAATAATCACATCACACATCACATGTGCACATCATCATGTAGGACTACTAGATAAATATTAATTAATTAATTAATTTTTTTATAATTCAGGACGTGTCAAGAATTTCTAGATTTGTTAAGAGTAGTTTAGTAATTTTGGATAGAAGGACAAAACCTGAAATTTCTAAAATTAAAAAGGGCAGAATTATCCTTTTGCCAAAAAAGAAACCTTAATCCTTTCTATCGCCTACCAGTGTGCAGTCGTCGTTGCCCCAATGCAGGTGACACTACTAGCGATCACCCTTGGCTGTTGGCGGCTACCTCACGGGACCATGCCCGTAAGCGGCCTAATCATGACCAACCGCCCCCCCACAAGTGGCCGCCCCGGCCCGTAGGTAGTTTACCCACAGGTGTTGCCTTCGGGGCCAAGCGCGTATGCCACCTCTCTGTAGGCATCTTTAGGTGCAACAAGAACACGTAGAACAATTCTATGTAATTTAATCTCATCATATGTAGTTTAAAAGCCAAGCAATGGACGCATAACCTAGCTCTGATATCATTGTTGGAAAACCAAGAAAGCATCATATACATAGCGGAGAAACAAAATAAAATTGGTTTCCCACGTTTATCACATCGTAGCGTAATGATTGGTGCACGAAAAATAGTAAAACCAAAAACCTACGATACGTGAGAGATTTATTACTTAGGGAGATCATATATCCATGAAACTTTCATATTACTATGGAAGAGGATTAAGGAGGTCAAATGTCCTCTCTAGTGATATCCACATGGTGGATCATTGCAACAATGCTCCTCTAATCATATCCAAAAACTCACAACTCTTGTGCATTTTCTCGTAGCGAATGTGGAAGAAGATATCTTATATTCTTCGTGGCCCTCTCGCAGTAGGGAGAGGGCGGTCGGTTGAGAAGAGGTGTGACACGAGAGTGCCTACTTTGCTACAGTCAACTCAAGTAAATCTTATTATTCCCATGGTATTTTCAGTAACTCACAATGCTTATCTCATATCATTTTCTCTAAACCTCTCAAATATGATAGCTCATGAGCTTTTTCACTAGAGAAAGTTAAAGTTGTCTCATTAATTAGTGGTTTGGAAGGTAGAAAGTTAAAGCTATTTAAAGATACTTTTCTTCATGATCGAGGAATACATTAAAGGGATTAGTTAGCATATCTAAAATACTTAATTTTATAGTTCCCTATGCATGAATGGTTGTTTTATATAGTAGTACTTATTTTGGTGTTTTAGAATTATAAAGAAAGTTTAGTACTTGATTTATATTGGTAGAAGCTCTTTGGAGTATCTCTAAAACACTGTATATCTTGGATGTTTCCTTGAGTAGTGAGTCTTTTGTTATAGTTCTATATCTCTATTTAATATCCATAGGATGGTGAATTTTTTATATCCTTTTATGATTTTAAACTTAGTGGTAAACTATTTATCAATTTTATCCAAGTTCTATCCTGAGTTTGTTTCTTTTCTACAACTCGACTATCAATTTCTTTTTATTTTTCTCGAATTTTATTCATCTTTCTTCCTTCTCGGTATTAAAGTAGAGGGAGGAGAAAAGGAAGGAGTGGCCAAGCCTCTCACGTTGTTGGCCACCTCTGCCTCCTATTTATAGAGAGCCATCAAAAACTCTAATGAATCTTGCCTTACTGGGTATTGGATCTCCATCTAATTGCCCTCACTTCTTGGATTATTGGATCTCTATCCAATAATCTCAATTGGCCTCTAATTGGGTCTAATGCAAGGAGTCCATTACTGGTGGGTCTCATCTAATTAAAATAGAGGTTTATTGGATAATTAATATCCAATCCTCTATTCGCTATAATCATCCATCATATGTGTGTGACCCTCTAGGCCCAATATCAAGCTGGTCATGAGTTTCATATGTTAAAACTCCTTCTAACTTAGTGAATTATTATCCCATAATAATTTACTCAACTCATCGACTATGGACATATTAAGCAACTATGCCATAGTCACCGAACGATATAAGGGATCTAATCTATTGGACTTATCTATCTTCAATTATCATATATCCATAGTTTATCATCCATCTAATATCCTAAAAACTATATACTTGGCATGGTACTATCAAGCTACATATGAAATCTATTTGAGTCTCACTCTAATCGGATTCTTCTAAAGAATTCATATCTCTATCTAAATGACCATGGCCAGGGAATTTGCTTGAGTGAGAGTACATGAGATATACCTCTTATGATACTAAGAATTGATAATTCTTTATTAACACTCAATTACCTTTATAAGATTGGCCATCAATTCCGATAATCGGTTGTACTAGATCTAAAACTTTTTAGACTTGTAAGTCCAATATCAAATAAAGAAGCACTCAAATAAGACATTGTTGGTGTCTTAAGTCTAAGGACTAGACACACAATTGGAACTACGAAATCACCATATAATGTAAGGTATCATCTGTTGGGAAACCTCAGCGGGTGCATCACATGCGCAGCGAAAATCAAAATAAAATATTGGTTTCCCACGCAGATCAAATCGTCGTGCAAAAGATTGGGGTCACGAGAAAAATATAAAAACCAATAAAATCACGATGTGTGAGAGATTAATTTTACCTAAGGAGATCGTATATCCCTATATTCCATATCCGGATGGAGAAGATGAAGGAGGTCAAGTGTCCTCCTCTCTAGCCGTATCCATACGATGGATCTCTATAGTGAAACTCCTCCAATCTAATCTTGTAACTCTTGCACAAAGGACGAGAGGAGAATAGGAGGTGGTGGCTAAAGCTGCAGCCTATCAACCATGAGTCTCCCCTCCTATTTATAGAGAGCCACCAAAACCCTATGGCTCCTTCCTTAGTGGGTATTGGATCTCCATCCAATAACCCACTAACCTTGCATTGTTGGATCTCTATCCAATAATCTCCTTAGGCCTATAATTGGGTCTTAATAAAGGAGCCCATCAACATAGGGTCTCATCTAATTAGAATAGGGGCTAATTGGATCTTCATCCAATCCTCTATTCGCTGAAGTATCCACTATATGTGTGTGACCCTCTAGGCCCGATACCAAGCTAGTCGTGAGTCACTTTGATCAGAATTTCTTCTGATATAGTGAATTATTATCCCCATAATAATTTACTCGACTCATCGACTATGGACGTACTAGGCCACTACGCCATAGTCCCCAGACGGTATAGGGGGGATCAAATCCATCGGACGTTTCTGTCCACAGTTACCATGTATTTATAATCCCTCATACAAATAATATCCCAGAGACCGTATATTGGACATAGTACTGTCGGGTCACATACGGAATCAGTTTGTCTTGCTCTATTCGAATTCTACCAGAGAACTCCTTCTCTCTTAATCTGAATGACCCTAGCCAAGGATTTGTCTGAGCAAGCACATATGGGATATTCCTCTCATGATACCGAGAGTGGATGATCCTCTATTGACACTCAATTGCCTTCGTAAGGTTGGCTACCAATCTCGATAACCAATTGTACCAAATCTTAAATTTTTCAAACCTGTAAGTTTGGCATCCAAGAAATGAGTACTAATACAAGGCATCCTTGGTGTCTCAAGTCTAAGGACTAGATACACAACTGGGACTATGAAACCGCTGTCTGACATTAGGTATCATTAACCATACATTATTCTATAAGCAGATCAATCAGTGAACTCATTCTCTAATGAGCACCTGTACTATATCCTTAGTGTCTCCACACAAGTGGCTATGAGACCAGCCGCCTCCATCATATAGACGGGTATATAGTACACCAATCTATCTGGTTATCTCAATGTCCCTCTTAAGTAACCTATGACTAGGATTATTTAGGATTTATGTTTCAAGGTTAATCAATCTCATTATCATGATCTTATCATGATCCGATTCCCATTACATACAACCAATGACATCACAATATATATATAATAAATAATATAATATGAGAATATGCTAATATTAATCATAAGCAAAAAGATCACACAGCATGTCACACATGCCATCACTCACATGATTGACTTGTAGGACACATGTAACCAGCATCATCAACCATTCAACATTTTGCAAGCAGATCAATCAGTGAACTCATTCTCCAATAAGCTCATGTACTGTATCCTTAGTGTCCCCACATAAGTGGCTATGAGACCAGCCACAACATAATATGGATGAGTATATAGTACACTGATTTGTCCGGTTATCTCTATATCCCTCTTGAGTAACCTATAATCGAAATTATTTAGGGTCTGTGTTTAAAGGCGAATCAGTCTCATTATCATAATCTCATCACAATCTGATTCTTATTATATAAATATAAAGACATCACAATATATATACAACAGACAATATATAATATGAGTAAATATTGATAATAATCATAATAAAAAAAACTATGTAGTATATCACACGTGTCATCACTCACGTGATTGACTTGTATGACACTTGTAATCAACATAGATTTTATAGAAAAGTATATAATTAAGATACAGACTTCTATCTTAATCTGTTCCCACTATTATTTTGGTGAGTCAGGCGACACCCTCAACACGTGAAATGAAAGTCTCCAGTAGATTTCTCTTAAGGATTAAGATTTAATTGACGTCTTAGTATAACCTCGAGGGACTCGACCAATCACCATAAGCCCAAAAAGGTAGGCAACTCCTGCCAATCATAACTCCTTGTAATTCTCATCCTTTTTTGCCTCTAAACTATCATGACCTCAAGGGACTCAACCAATCATGATGTTTAATTTAGTCATCATCATCATTATAAAATGAGTTTGATTTGATGATATGCCCTCGAGAGACTCATGTTGGGAAACCTCAGTAAAAGATCAAAACAAAATTGGTTTCTCACATAAATCAAAATCGTCATGCAAAGATTGGTGCGAGAAAAATTGTAAAATGAAAAACTGCATCATGTGTGAGATTATTTACCTAGGGAGATAGTATATCTCTATTTTTACATATCTGGATGGAGAAGATGAAGGAGGTCAAGTGGCCTCCACCAATCACAAACACAAATCTCATAACTCTTACACAAAGGAAGGGAAGAGAATAGGAGGGGCGGTCGAAGGTGTAGTATATCTATGTGCTACCCTTGCCTCCTATTTATAGAGAGCCACCAAAAACCCTAGGGGTCCTACTTTAGTGGGTATTGAATCTCGATTCAATTACCCACTAATCTTGGATCATTGAATCTCTATTCAATAATCTCCTTTGGCCTCTAATTGGGCCTCCTGCATTGAGCCCATCAATGTAAGGTCTCGTCTGATGAGAACAGGGGCTAATTGGATAAATCATATTTAATCTTCTATTCGCTGAAGCATCCATCATATGTATGCAACCTTCTAGGCCCGTTACCGAGCGAGTTTTGAGTCGCTCTCATGAGAACTCCTTTTAATATAGTGAACTATTATCCTCATAATAATTCACTCGACTCATCGACTATGGACGTATTAGATCACTATGCTATAGTCCCTATATGGTAATAGGGGACTAAATTCATCAGACTCGTCTATCCACAGTTACTATATATTTATAGTCCCTCATCCAACTGATATCTTATAGACCATATATTGGATATGGTGCTGTCAAGCCACATTCAAAATCCATCCAAATATCGCTCTAATCAAATTCTCTCGAAGAACTCATTTTCTCTCAATCCGAATGACTCTGGCTAGGGATTTGTTTGAGCAAGCATACAAGGGATATTTCTCTTTCGATATCAAGACTGAATGATCCTTTATTGACACTCAATTACCTTCGTAAGGTTGGCTATAAATCATGATAACCAGTTGTGCCAGATCTAAAACTTTTCAAACCTGTAAGTTCGGCGTTAAAGAAAGGAGTACTTAAATAAAGCATCCTTTGTGTCTCAAGTCTAAGGACTAGGTGCATAATTGGGACTACATAATTATTGTCTAACATTATGTATCATTAACTATACAATCATAAGTGGATCAATCAATAAGCTCATTTTTCATTAAGCACATGTATTGTATATTTAGTGTCTGCATACAAGTGGCTATGAAACTAGCCACATCCATCATATGGATGGGTATACAATATATCGATCTGTCCGGTTATCTCGATGTCCCTCTCGAGTAACCTATGATCGGGCTTATTTGATATATGTGTTTAAAGGTAAATTAATCTCACTATCGTGATCTCATCATGATCCGATTCCCATTGCACAGAACTAATGACATATATATGCAATAAATAATATAATATAAAAATATACCAATAATCATAAGCAAAAAGATCATGCAACATGTTACACGTGTCATCACTCACGTGATCGGCTTACAAAACACTTGTAACCAGTAACTTGACCAAGCATATCATGTCCTCAGGTTACCGGTAACATTTCTTTGTCGTAGGTAAGATCTCGAATCGTGAGATAGGTGAGCCTTGAGGGACTCGACCAACTCAACCTACTTCATGATTTGATTTCTCCCTATAACGATGGAAGGTCACGTGGCTTAAATTGTCTTATGCTTATCGAATTAATATTATTATAGGAGAGTATTTTGATTCAGTTTCCTAATATGATACATATCTAGATATGATACATATTCAGTTTCCTAAATATGTATATGACAATACATATATATATTTAATAGATATCTATATCGTATTCAAATATATATATACATATCTAGTAGGTGTATAAGCAATCACATATCACATATGCACAATAATAGGACATGAAAATGCGTTGATACATACATAGATACTAATGTGAGTGATTGAGCCCATTAGCACCTCCATGTTCCTATCGCACCTCTTCGTGTAATTATACATAATCACAAGCACACAAGCCCAACAATAAATGAGAAAAATGAAGACTTACATGCCCCAATAATAATAATAATAATCATTTATACACACATCATATCATAAAGTCCATAGTCATCAGTTCATATCATACATCATATGTGCACATCGTCATGTAGAACTACTAGATAGATAATAATGGTTAATTAAACTTGTTAATTAACTAATATTTTTTAAAATTTTGAGATATATAAGAAATTTTATGATTTGTTAAGGGTATTTTAAGAATTTAGATAAAAGGATGTATCTAGAAATTTTTGTAATTCAAGGGGTAGAATCATCCTTTTCCTGAAAATCCTAATTTCCCCTTCATGTAAGCAGCCGACGTCGCCCTTGCGTAGGCGATCACCAATGGTGGCACGACCTCTACCGCTGGTGGCACCGCCTGACTGAATAACTTTTGTAAAAGCTTCAATTCAGTAATATTGGAAGCTTGCTATAAGTTAATCATCAGATGCTTGAGATGATATGAGTTAAATTAATAAAGATGATTCATATACAATGAGATTCATTCATCAGGGTTAATAGGTCCCAATATCAGGACCATTCTTAGGAGAATAAGACAGATTTCCTCAATTGGATACTTGCTTAGAATGATGATGATAAGTTTGAATTTATTAGGATGATAAGAGATAAAAGAATGATTCATATTGCTTGTAGTATTTGCAATTATAGGGAAAGTGACTTAACTGATATCTCTTATTATCATGCTATATTTAAATTATTTATAAAATGATATGAAGATGAAAGTGGATAAATGTTTTTGAAGCTCCACTTTCTTGTATGTCTGGAGTCATCTCCTCAATCCTTTGAACAGCAAGAAGATGTGGCCAGTTAGCAATCACAAACCATTAGAACCTCCTAATATTCCTAAAATAAAAAACTTGAATATTAAGAAGAAGAGATCCTCTTGATTCACCGAAGAGTTATAGGCTTAAAAATATATAATATCATAGTCACTCGGAGTCTTTGCCATTAGCTTGGTCACAACAAAAAGGGATATATGAAAATACAAAACAATTTTAGCAATAACATAGGCTGAACATTCTGTTACTGAAGCATAGTCACTTGCTGAACATTCTGCTAGTGAGTACTCTGATGTGTAGTGCAGAGTGGCCTCCAGAGTAGATATCAATGGTAACCCCAAATAATGAACATCCTCCAAACAAGTTATAGATAATTATATGTTTATTTCTGATTTAATTGCTATAATCAATTATCTAATTTTTTTATTTATTTCTTTTACTGTAGATCATAAGAAAACAGTGATCTTTTAGATTTGGTATTTTTGGAGGACCGTAAATTAAACTGGCATTGGTTATGTTTGTTCGATGCTGTCAATTAACTGTGCTGTATAATGTTTTGAAAGACTCTAAACTAAATGGTTTGATGTTACGGGAAGACACTAAATGTTTAGTTCAGATTCATTTTTCAGATTTGTCGACGAATCTTTTACATGAAAGCATATTTGTGTGCATCAAAAGTTGTTTCTGATTCAAAAACTGATTTAGCAGCTGCTTCAATATCATATGCAATTACATGCCTTCATATTTGTTCAGTTTTATATTCCAGATCAAATATTCATATTGAATGAAATAGTATCATATTTCAGATTTGTTGAGATGAATACTTTGTATTCCAGATCAAGTGTTAACATTTGCACGATCTCATATTCCAGATATGTATATTTGTCCATGCTTTTATATTCCAAACATGTTATAGTTGCATTTGCTCAGTTTTCTGCTGCAGCAATTCATCTGAACAGCTTTCAGTTGCAAATCACATTACAGATGACACTGCTGCATTGTAGCTGCATTTGTTCATGCTTTCGTATTCCAGATAAAGTTCATTTATTCAGTTTTTTACAGCATCAATTCAAATTATTGTGCGATGATTGATCATAAAAATTTATAAAATTAAAAAATCTATGTATTTTGTGTTAGATGTTTTATATAAAAATATTGTATATCTTTGAAAACTCAGATCTGTAAGCATAGATGAAAGAGGTCAGATGTCCTTCTCTTTAGCGTTATCCACACATTACATGTTGCGACGACGGTCCTCAGCTCGCTATAAGATCTCGCTCTCTACATATAGCACACAAATCTATTTCCCAAGGAGTACAGGAGGTTGAGGAGAATAGGAGGACAGCCACTAGAAGCTATAGTTTATGAATCCTTTAGCCCCCTCTATTTTATAGAGGTTCCTATCACTTTAACCCTAATGGATCATGATCTATTGAGTATTAGATCTCTATCCAACTACCCAAGCCTCTTATATTAGTGAATTCCTATCCAATAATCACTTATTAGCTTTTATTAGATCGCATCCATAGGATCTGATAATACAAGGGTTTATTGGATATCCAATAAAATAGGGACTTTGTGGATATCTCATATTTGAATATCTACTCGTCGTAACATCCACTATATGTGTGTGACTCTCTAGGCCCAATACTGAATTGGTCGTGAGTTAACTTGTTAAAACTATTTCTGACTCAGTGAATTATTATCTTATAACAATTCACTCAACTCATAGACTATGAACGTATTATGACACCATATCATAGTCCCCAGATGGTATTGGAGGATCTAATCGATTGGACTTATCTATCTTCAATTTTCATATATCTATATTTTTTCATTTATCTAATATCTCAGAGATCGTATATTGGACATGATATTATCAGGCCTCATACGAAATTCATTCAAGTCTCACTCTAATCAGATTCACTCGGAGAATTCATTCTCTCTTAATCCGAACAATTCTAGCCATGGATTTGCCTAAGTAATAATACACATGATATTCCTGTCGTGATATTAAGAGTGAATGATCATCTATTGATACTCAATTGCCTTTGTAAAATTGACTACCAATCTCGATAACCAACTGTATCATATTTGAAATTTTCAGACCTTGTAACTTCAGCGTCAAAGAAAAAAGTACTTAAACAAGATATCATTGGTATCTTAATTCTAAAAACAAAACACACAACTAGAAGTACAGAATCACTGTCTCACGTCAAGTATCATTAATTATCTAACATTCTGTAAGCAGATCAATCAGTAAACTCATTCTCCAATGAGCACCTATATTATACCTTTAATATCCTAACACAAGCAGTTATGAGACTAGTTGTCTCCATCATATGGATAAACATACAACATACCTATCTGTCGGGTTATTTTGATGTCTCTTGAGTATCCTATGATCGAGATTATTTGAGATATATATTTAAAGTTAAATTAGTTTTATTATCATGATCTAATCACGATTAGATTTTCAATAGATAGATCCAATAACATCAAAAAATATATATAATAAATAAAACCTATAATCAACACCGACCTGCAACAACTTTCAACTGCAATAGTCATATTCCAGATGACACTATTGCAAACGTAGCTATATTTGTTCATGCTTTCATATTCCAAATGAGTTCACTTGTTCAGTTTTCTGTAGCAGCAATTCATCTGCAGCACGAATGTTCAGCTTTTCTGTAGCAGCAATTCGTTTGTTCATGTTTTCATATTCCAGGTGAGTTCATTTGTTCAGTTTTTTATAGCAGCAATTCATCTGCAGTATAAATGTTCAGTTTTCTCCAGCAAGAGCTTTCAGCTGCAATAGCTTTTAGTAGCAACAATCGTTCACGAATGCAACAGTTTTGGACAGCAACAACCATTCAGTGTGTGCATCCAATTCAACAATTTTTAGAAATGAACTAGACATTGCATTTCCTTCATCTAAAAGATGGTACAGAACTTGACACAACTAAAACTTAGTAATGAACATCCATTACAACACAAGTGTTTGCAACCTTGACACCTAAAGACAGCGAACTGGACACAAAACAGATGAATGCAGCAGAACAACCCAACCCAACCTACGCAAACACATAATATCCTAAAGTTCCTCGATTGATGATGCAACCACAAAAGCAATTTTTTATTTTTCCCTTGATCAGTTGTCTAAATGAGGTATAATATCTCCCTTGATCTACTTCTCACCGGACTTTTACTTTTTCGTAGCAGCCCTGAAATTATTCCCTTTGCTCCTTCACACAAGGTGGTAAACAATCGACGTCCCCATGTTTCTATTGCACCATTATAAAAACAATGATTGCTAGGAGAAATTGGTTATTGAATTAAAAAATATATATATAATCAACAAGGATAAAATCTAAGATTCGTAATCGGGTATCATATCAATATATCAATCAGTTGTCAGTATGATATGTACCGCGAATTATATTGAACATATCGACATATGATACATTAAGTTATCGAGTTATATCGATGGTCCTCTATCAGATCGATACATATCAAACGATACATATAATATTACAAACCCTGATGAAATCATTAAACCCTAAAATCATAGAATGGAAGGAGAATAGAGCTGCAAAACTCACGCTTAGAATTTGACATGAAGCAAATCACCTCCTAGGGTTCTACTCGAATGCCACAATAGCACAATCCATCAAGATTGGAACTTAATGTTGAAGCCTGACCTAACATTGTCAGGTTGTAGAGGAGCTTTGCCCTAAATCCTAAGAGATCGATTTGGGGGAAGAAACTAGTTACGGAGCTGCCTAAGCCATTGATCTCTTTCATCAACCTTTTCATTATCATCTGAAATGATCATTTTGCTATTGATAAATTCCATAAATGCCGCATGTGATGTCAATTGTTGTGTCTTCAATTAGTGAAACTGACAACATTAGGATGAACGATGTCAAATATCTCACTCTCATAATTAGAGATATGTTAAAGTTAATTTTTTAAATTTAAAAATCGAAATATTAAGAGGGGTCTACTAGAGGGATAATATGTAACTAATTCTTATTTCACTGGCCAAAAAGAAACAAGAACATTGCATGAGAGGGCCAGGTAAACCGTTGGAAGAGGAGCAAGATGAAGAAGCTAAGTAGCTGCGTCCATAGAGGTAGCAAGAACACCATCCGTGAGGTCTGGAGAGGACCTACTTCTCCCCCCAGTATGATCGCTCTCTCTCTCTCTCTCTCTCTCTCTCTCTCTCTCTCTCTCTCTCTTTATCTTTCTCTCTCTGATTGTTTTCTCTGTTATTTCTTATAAAAGCAAGTTCATGTTTCTTTCTTTTTCTGAACAATGAGAAGCCGTTAAGATTTATCCTACACCCCATTTCTAACCTGATAATAGAGATTACTAGAGTCTCTGTTCAAGATTTGATCAACTCTTCTTTATTTAGTCTTAGGCTGAGAGATGTTCTTCGTTTTTACTTCTAATTATACTTAAGAACTCAGGTAGCTTTATGCTCTACAATGACTTTCTACTCTTGAATTATTCTCAAGTTGTGAGCTCTGTAGTATCTATTGGAATATTGGATACTTATCTATGTAGATTGTGAGGTTCATGAGAAGATCTCTTGCAAGAGAATGACATTGGTAGATAAAGAAAACAATAGTAAATGTTGATCTGCAGCATTTATGGCATATAAGATTGGAACCCTCTTCCTAGATAACCCAATAAAGAAACTGCAAGATCATAAAGAGATGGTTGAGAAACAAATATTATGATCTGAAATCCTCTTCATTGAGGAGGTTGCTGATTCATGTAACAAATAGGAATAACATCCAAGCTTTGTCAATCCCAGCACTCCTAATTAACAGTCATCCAGATCATGTTCATATTTTTTAATTCTATAATATATATATATATATATATTAATAGTCTTATATGATCTAAAGAATGCATTATTCTTATAATATGTTTGGGTAACTGCAAAATAAAACTAATAAGTTAAGCTATGAGACAATTATGTAGAATAATCAATCTTTATTCAATTATAAAAACATGCGTCTAGTGTTACTGATACAGTATGATGGCTCATGTTGATGTTGTGAGCTTGCAATTGATATGTTGGGATGAGTGAGTATCTGTGTTGGTGCTGAGGCGACATTAGCTAAGTGCTTAATGCTAAGTTGGATATGACATCTCGGTTTGTCCGCATGCCAATCCGCCTTATCAAGCTGAAAGGCTAATAATGGTACCTAATCCAATATTTAAGATGATATCATAATCGGTCATATGAACTGTTTTATTTTTTCATTGTGCATCATTTATTTTTTATTAGTTTAATCATTTATATTAATGATAGTCTGATAAGGATAATAATGGCCCCTCATTCGAACTTGCTGACGTGACATGGATTGACTGTTGGCATAAAAACTATAATTATGCAATCTATTATACGAAAAAAAACTTTTAGATCTTCAAGAGCATCGCTAGTCAGATCTGAATAACGTCGAGTATCGATTTGCAAGAGGAACTATAATAGATCTAGACCCCTTCTCCTCTCTTCATATACTTTCGCAGGACCACCTTAATTGATGGTTTTGGGAGATCAAGAGGATAACCATAATCTATCGATTTATATCAAGAGGATAACTGTAATCTCTTGATCTATTCACCCCTTTGCACTTCTTTGTTGTGACGTGCATATCCGTGCCTTGGGTTTAGAGTAGGTCTTGTCTATTTATAGGCGAGAGCAGAGGGTCTAGGGTAAGTTATTAGGAGAGTTCCTTCCATCAAGGGCATCCCCTAAAATATCCCAATATAATATGGACTTTATTTAATATTAGCTAATATCTTTTATCAGAATCCAAATAATCTATAATATATCTTATTCAATTAATAAAGGGCCACAAAATCTTACATTCTCCCACTTGGCCCATTAATTGATAAGATATAAAAGATATCCAAAATCAAAATAAATAAAATAAAATTTATTTAAAAATAATTTTAATTTATTGGATGCTGAAAAATTTTGAAAAGCATTTTATACATGACCATGATTTTAAAAATAAGCCAATAAGTCTAATAAGCATAATAATACTATATTTAGTCAAACTATCAATGTGAATCATAGCGGTTGTATGTCATCAATGTCACACTTCATTCTATGTACTACAACACTATTAGTCTTTCCTTATATGATCTATAATGACCCCTATAATTTATCTTATCAAGACAATCATGTTTCTTGTATTTAACCATAATATGCATAAAAATAAACACAAACAGGATAGCAAAAACAAATAACTTTAATTATACAAAAAGAAATGTCAATAATAGTATCCACTTAAACATGCATCACCATATCCTTTATGGCTTGCTCACAAGCCTCATTCTAAGAACATGTTCTTTAAATGTTTTACACTGTAAGACTTTAGTAAATGGATCAGCAATTATCATAGTGGTGTTTAAATTTTCAATTGACACTTATTGTTTCTAGACTCTTTCTCTAACCACCAAGTACTTTATCTCAATGTGGTTGGAACCACTAGAGTACTTATCATTCTTAAAGAAGAAAACTACTGCAATATTATCACAAAATATCTTCAACGGCTTGACAATTGAGTCGATCACACCAAGTCCTGAGATAAAATTTCACAGCCATAAAGTTTGATTTGTGGCCTCAAAGCATGCCACAAATTCAGCTTCCATCGTAGATGATGCAATAAGTGATCATTTTACACTTTTTCAAGAAATTACCCCATCGGCATGAACATCACGATGGATTCAATCAGCCTCGTATATACCTAGCATTGCCACTATAAAATTAATATCTGGCTTTGTATAGGTTTGAACATATAATAGACTTACAATTGCGCACCCATAAGGAATATTCTTCATTTGATTCATTTCTAAGTCATTCTTCGGGCACTGGTTTTGGCTGAATTTTTCACCTCTAGTAATAAGTGTATCATTGGCTTTACAAAGCTGCATATTAAACCTTTCCAAGGTACGATTAATATAACCTTTCTGAGACAATCCTAACAAACCTTGAGATCTATCCCTGAATTCTCAATGCCAATAACATAGGATACTTTATTCATATCAACCATCTTAAAGTTCTTGTTAAGAAATATCTTGGTTTCATGCAACAATCTAAGATCACTATTGGCAAACAATATATCATACACATATAAGACCAATATAATAAACTTACTCACACTAACCTTCAGATGTATACACTAATCAATAGTATTTTCCTTAAATCTGAAGGAAATAATGGTATCATGAAACTTCATATACCATTGTCTAGAAGCTTGTTTAAGGCTATAAATGGATTTCTTAAGTTTGCAATCCCAACTTTTATTTCCCTTTTCTATGAATCCTTTAGGTTGTTTCATATAAATTTTTTTATCTAGATCTCCATTCAGAAATGCTATTTTCACATCCATCTGATGTAACTCAAGATCATAATGAGCTACTAATGCCATGATGATTCTCAATGAGTCCTTTTGAGAAACTAGAGAGAAAGTCTCATGGTAGTAAATGCCTTCTTTTTGAGAAAAACCTTTGGCAACAAGTCTGGCTTTATATTGTTCGATATTGTCCACCGAGTCACGTTTAGTCTTAAAGACCCATTTACAACCGACTCTTTTATAATTATTGGGCAATTCAATGAGTTCTCAGATACCATTCTGGTCCATTGATCTTAACTCATCTTTCATTGCATCATACCATTTTTCAGAATCATTACTTTCTATGGCTTGTGAAAACGATAAGGGGTCTCTTTTCATTCCTATATCAAAATCTGATTCTTGTATATATACCACATAATCATCAGAAATAGCATGATTTCTTTTTCTTTGAGATCTTCTCAAATATGCCAATTGTGATTGTTCTACAAGACTATCAGCGGTGACATCAACATCATCAACATCATGTGAGAATTCATCAATGTTATT
This sequence comes from Ensete glaucum, assembly GCA_021527575.1. Lineage (NCBI taxonomy): Eukaryota > Viridiplantae > Streptophyta > Magnoliopsida > Zingiberales > Musaceae > Ensete > Ensete glaucum. The sequence goes on from CM038554.1 coordinate 5,550,135, forward strand.
TTGTTTTTCACCCTCATCAATTCTATCATTGATTGATTTAAGGAACAACAATTTCTCGAATAGGGGATAATATAGGAGAAGAAGTCTGAATCTCCTTAATATTAAAATTAATCCTTCGAGATTTTTGACTCCCACTAATTTCATCATTTTCTAGGAATTTTACATTACCAGATTCTACTATCCTCATATTATGATTAGGGCAATAAAATCTGTATCCTTTGGATCTTTCTGGGTAATTAATAAAATATCCAAAAATTGTTCTTGGATCCAATTTCTTTTCATGTGGATTGAATACTCTTATCTCTGCGGGATACCCTCAAATATGTAAATGTCTCAAATTGGGTTTCCTACCAGTCCATAACTCAAATGGAGTTGATGGAACTGATTTACTAGGAACCCTATTCAGGATATACATAGTTATCCTAAGAGCATCACCCCACATTAACTCAGGTACATAGGAATAACTTATCATGCTCCTAATCAGATCCATAAGAGTACAATTTTGCTTTTCAGTAACACCGTTCTGCTGTGGCACACCTGGTAATGCATACTGAGCATAAATACCCCGCTGTTCTAGGAATCTAGCAAAAGAACCAATATTCTGATCAAATTCATCATATCTGCCATAAAATTCACCACCCCTGTCAGATCTAATAATTTTAACTTTTCTATCTAATTGTTTTTCGACCTCATTTATGTACACTATAAGAATGTCAACGGCCTGAGACTTTTCATGTATTAGATAAACATAGCCATATCTGGACAGGTCATCTATAAATGTGATGAAATACCTTTCTCCACTAAAACAAGGAATATAAAGTGGTCCGTAGATATCAGTATGAATAATTTCAAGAAGTTCTTTACTTCTTGTGGCATTTTTCTTTGTATGCTTAGTTTGCTTTCCTTTAATGCAATCTATGAAAACATCAAAATCAGTGAAGTCTAAATTTTCTAAAATATTATCCTTCATTAATCTTTCAATTCTTTCCTTAGAGATATACCTCAAACGTCTATGCTACAATATAGAAGATCTTTCATTATTGGAATTACGTTTCATTCTAATACTTGATTGTAGAGTCAATAATGTATTTGCAAACTCAAGATTCAAATTAATTCTGTACAAACCATCACACAAAATTCCAAAACCAACTTTTATTGAATCATAAAATATGCTAAGTTTACCATTACCAAAAGAAACATAATATCCTAACTCATAAATTCTAGACAAAGAAATTAAATTTCTAGAAATTATAGGAACAAAACATGTGTCTTCCAGATCCATCAGATGACCCGTCTCTAGGTGTAATCGATAAGTCCCTACTGATACCACTTTTGCTTTGAGACGATTTCCCATAATTATGAATCTTTCATGTTCTTTTGGTTTCCGGATTGAAATAAATCCTTGTATATTATTAGTAACATGAGTTGAAGCGCCAGAATCAATCCACCATGTATTAGAAGGAACTTCTGCAATGTTTGATTCATAACATACAAAGGTTTAGTTTATACTTTTCTTTTCGAACTAAGTCCTATGTTTAATGTAATCATTCTTTACATGTCTTTTCTTGCCACAAAAGAAGCACTTTACTGTAATAGTTTTTTTTTTTCAATAGTTTGTCTAACACTTCCAAACCTGACAAATTTCTTTGATGGATGACGCTTCGATTTTCTTTTCTTGTTACCAACTCCTTGAGTAGTTGTCAATACATTATATGAACTTTCCTGCTTTAATCTTAATTCTTCCTGAACACACATACTAGTTAACTTATTCAAGTCTCACTTATCCTTATTTGTATTGTAGTAAATCTTGAATGGGCCAAACTGAGAAGGAAGAGAATTAAGAATGAACTGCACAAGGAAAGATTCATCAACATTTATTCCCAACGTCTTAAGTTTGGCAGCCTTGTCAGCCATATTGAGGATGTGATCCTGAATTCCTCGAGTACCAACATACTAAGCTATAGTCAGTTCTTTCATTAATGTGCCAACCAATGATTTATCAACAGATTTAAATCTATTTTCAATAACTTTTAAATATTCACGTGTACTAGATGCAACCAGTAATGAAGTCTTTATATTATTTGCAATTGTCATCCTTATGAACATTAACTAAGTCTATCAGATCTTTCCCAAGCCTTTATTTCATTGACTTGTTCCATAGTACTTTTATCAGTTAATTCTACGGACTTTTAACAAGCAATGCTAAATCAAGATCTAGTACGTCCAATGTAAATTGCACATGCTCTAACCATTCTGAATAATTTGATCCAGAGAGTATAGGGACACTAGAAGCATGAGAATGTATGGATGAGAATACTGCTGCAGAATATAAAATAATATTAATGCTTTGAGTTTTATCAAAATATGATGAACTATTGATATCATCAATATTTAACCTCTGGGTAAAAATATTGACATATCTAGCGTTCACATAAGATCATTTATGAAGGACTGATACCATCATTGTGGAATAGTTTTGCTACCTTTGGGTATACAATTCTAAACTGTAAGGATATCCAAAACAGTATCATCCTACCATATCACATAATTATTTGAGATAGATTATCCTTTGGGATTATCTAAATCTCCTAATTATGCATGTAATTTGTGAATATTATTTCTTTAATGTCATTGAGGACTTGTTCCTTAATGTAATTTTATAAATCATTGATCTAGGTCATTTTGGTGACTATAAGACTAATACAGTAATATAAAATATAAATTAAAATTTTCTATGAATGATAAGACTTTAATTGTATTTCATGTCCTATAAGCCTACCATCTCAGGCTACTTTGGCAACAATCGGTCAGGTATAACTTAAGGAGATTACAAATAATATTCATCAAATTAATTTAAACTAATTTATGCTAAGATAGTTCAATAATAGGATAACAACCATAATAATTATTGAACACTTAATCAGCAATAAAAAACTCATATGATAACTGTAATCATCATTATACATAAATCATGCATTTATATGAAAATAAATATTATTTCATAATTACTAATTTGCATGTAAATAACTGAATAAATATCTAAAAAATCAATAATTGGATTTAACACATGCAATTAATAATTCATATGAGAAAACTATAAAGAAATAATAATTTATATTTTTTAACTGATTAATTTTAATTAATTGGAGAAGCCCATAAGTCCAATTAAATAAATTGCTAAAAAAAATATAATTATTGAATAATAAAAATATAATCATAATTAAATTTTATTAGATTATATATTGATCAATTTTTTATAATTGAGAAAATAACCAAAATTTCTTAATTTTATAATGATAAAATTGTAATTCAATATATATATATATATATAAATAAAAGAATTACATATTTTTTTAAGATTATAGGATTAATAAATCACAAGGGTAAAAATATAAATAATCCTATCCAGCCGAAGGGTAAAACTATAATTTTGACGAATGATAAAGCGTAATTTGAGCGAATGACAAAACTATAATTTTCTCAAGGAAAACTCAAACCTTTCTCTCGCCACCGCCGCCGTCAGCGCTGGCATGGCGCATCACAGCTATGCGCTTACCGCCATTGTCTGTGTCATGGCCGGATGGCGTCATTGCCGCTGGCGCGCGACGCCAGGCGCCTGCTGGCCGCAGTGATTCGACCGAGACACGCCGTTACCGCAGTGATCCGCCAAAAAACGTGATAAGATTGTTGCGTCTTTAACACACAACGACAATCAAGAATTGTTCGCAAGCAAACGATTAAAATTAACAAATAGGAAAACAATTAATAAGATATTCAGATCAATGCATCGTAAACAAAAATAATAGATCTAATATTTTTGATCTCAAAACCTAGGCTCTGATACTAATTGTTGACATAAAAACTATAATTATGCAATCTATTATGCGAAAAAAACTATTATGCCAGGATTTAAATCAAATAATACTAGATCTGTTTACGATGCGTACCTTTAGATGTCATCTGCGTAAGATCCAATTAGATCTTCAAGAGCATCGCCAGTCGGATCTGACTAACGTCGAGTATCGATCTGCAAGAGGAACTATAATAGATCTAGACCCCTTCTCCTCTCTTCTTATCCTTTCACAGGACCACCTTAATTGATGGTTTTGGGAGATCAAGAGGATAATCGTAATCTCTTGATTTAGATCAAGAGGATAATTGTAATCTTTTGATCTATTCACCCCTTTACACTTCTTTGTTGTACCGTGCATATCTGTGCCTTGGGTTTAGAGTAGGTCTTGTCTATTTATAGGAGAGAGTAGAGAGTCTAGGGTAAGTTATTAGGAGAGTTCCTTCCATCAAGGGCATCCCCTAAAATATCCCAATATAATATAGACTTTATTTAATATTAGTTAATATCTTTTATCAGAATCCAAATAATCTATAATATATCTTATTCAATTAATAAAGGGTCATAAAATCTTACATTGACCTGATGTGGAGCAAGACCAACTAATTAGGTGCGCAGACCACACTCCGATACACACGAGCGTCACGTCACAAAGATGGTATTAACCCAATGCGTAGCATCATCGGGCCTCGCGCAATCACCACCAAATCTCAAAGAATATGAAGGGATCATACGACAGTAGGGCTGAAACGATATGCCACACGATTGCCCACAGCATTAAAGACCTCAACAGAGGACGCTGCAAGAGGGCATGGGTAAGGAGCAATGGGCCGCCGACGGATATGTATAAAAGCAACCGTTGGGGGATCTCAGAGGAGGTTGGACTCTCACAATACAAACACAAGAAGCTCCATCGTTGAAAAAGCGTCGGAGATATTTTCATCCATAAGGCTAACTTAGCCGTCGGAGGGACCTAGTTGGGAGGACCTCTTCTCTCCCGACGAAGGTTTTTTTCTTATAGGTATCCAACCACGCAACGAGAAAAGACATTAAGACGATTATAACACTCCCGAGCACTAGAAGGCGCTTTACACCTTCCCCGAGTGTCTAATCCGATTGAGCTACGCTTACACGTATGGGTCGAATCACATCGTGCTGACTCCTCGGATCGAAAACATCGTCCGATGTAATAATGATTAAGAAAATTCCATGAAGCTGCTGCCAAATATCGCCATTCTTATTATCTACACCAAAAAAAAAAAAAATCAAAAGCCAACTAGTTATTTGACCGATGATTAAGAAAGCTTCGTACCTACAGCCTTCTTTTGATAGCCACTTAACGTCGAATCAGTATCCCGTCCCTCCTCTTTGCTTGGACGGAAAAATGATTCGTTCTTGTGACACGAGTCTTGAAATCATGCACTGACCGTCGGATGATCATATTGAAGATCCAAATTCACATGCGCTGGAGTCAAACAGGGTTTGACTTGTTCCCCAGTCAAAAGAAACCAGCTCGTTCTTGTCTCCCAGGTTAAGCGCGACTCCGCAGTCTTAACATTCGGGCCCAACCCAGTAACCCGGTAACGTGACATAGGATGCAATGAATGCTTTATATTCCACACACCGTTATTTCCGATAGTTTATGCGCTTCCCTACGCAGCTCTTCGCCACCTGTTGGATATCCCCGACCCGTCCCAAAACCCTACTCCACCTCCGCCGCTTCCTCTCCTCCATCGCTGCCCGGATTCCTCCTCCGATGGCCGCCTCCGAGGAGTCCCTAAGGCAGGCCTTGGCTGAGAAGCAGTCCATCGTCGACGCTCAGGCCGACGCCGTCCGGGCCCTCAAGGCCCGTCCTGGCGGCGCCGCCCAGGCCGATATCGACGCCGCCGTGGAGGCCCTCAAGGCCCTCAAGGTCGAGGCTGGCGCCGCCGCCAGGCGCCTCCAGGCCGCCCTCTCCAACAACGGCGACGGGGCGGCCGCCAGCAGCAGGGAAGCCTTCCGCCAGGCCGTCGTCAACACCCTCGAGAGGAGGCTGTTCTACATCCCGTCTTTCAAGATCTACCGCGGCGTCGCTGGGCTCTACGACTATGGCCCGCCCGGTTGCGCTGTCAAGTCCAACGTGCTTGCCTTCTGGCGCCAGGTGAGAAGCCAGATCCATTGATCTTTAGCAGCAGATGCTGTAGAAGATCCCAAATTGATCTGATCTGTGGAAGTACATAACCCAATGCTATTCTGACATTCTCTTTGAGATAGTTTATTTGAGGGCTTCCACCGATTAAGAATAGAAGGCAATTTTAGATCTTTACACTCAGATATATGACACTCTTTTGCTTTTAATTATGCTTTACAGGGTAAAGTTTTTACATTTCATAATGATTGCCATGGTAATGATCAAACACATTTATTCTAACAGTTACTATCTCTATCTGTTTGTTTCTTGTCTTAGCATTTTGTTCTAGAGGAGAACATGTTGGAGGTCGATTGTCCCTGTGTCACCCCTGAGGTTGTCCTCAAGGCATCTGGGCACGTGGAGAAGTTCACTGATCTGATGGTTAAAGATGAGAAGACGGGGACGTGCTACCGAGCTGACCACTTGCTCAAGGATTTCTGCAAGGAGAAGCTTGAGAAGGACCTCACTTTGTCACCTGACAAAGCCGCAGAGCTCAAGCATGTTATCATGGTGTTGGATGACCTATCTGCTGAGGAATTGAGAGAAAAACTGAAGGAGTACGGGATCACAGCTCCTGATACCAAGAACCCTCTCTCTGATCTGTACCCGTTCAATCTTATGTTTCAGACCTCCATTGGCCCTTCAGGCCTGAGCCCTGGGTCAGATATGATTGAGATATTTTAAATGAATATGTAGATTGTAGATTTCTAGGTTATCAACTGGGATTTTTTAAATTTACCTGCCACTTTTCATCCCCTATGACTATAGGTATATGAGGCCAGAGACAGCACAGGGCATCTTTGTGAATTTTAAAGACTTGTACTACTATAACGGGAACAAGCTTCCATTTGCAGCAGCTCAGATTGGTCAGGCATTTAGAAATGAGGTGTGGTTCCTCCCTTTTACTTTGCCAATGGTCTTGGTTGCTTCTTGTTTTTATTGTCTCATTAAAAGTTCAACATCTGTATATCATGGTGTTTGTTTTTGGTCAAATTTAAATAAATTGTCCCTATAAGACACATTCAGTATTTTCCCTTAAAGATCAGACCTAGTGCACAAGGCTCCTCCCAAATTTATATTTGGTTTCCTTGGAATTGCCAGGTGTGTCTTAGCTCAACCTGATTAGGTTTCAAGATTCAGAGACATGGTTTTGATACAATTTATCTTATGGCCCTAATGTAGTCTGATCAAGCTCAATGCTGATTGATTGAATGGTAAAAAGTTACAAACTCCAGTCAGTAACAATTGGGCCTAATTTTTTTTTTATATTGTGGATAGACATTTTGCCTCATTAATCACTTGTAGGCATTACCTAAGTGGAAAACTGAGGGGTGTCTAACAATCAAGGCTTCAAATTTCCAATCTTTAATCATGATTCTCTAGTTGAATAACAACACACATAATAGTGCAGTACACAAAGCATTTATTATTGCATATATGGTCTGTGATATATTGATCTAGTCAATTATCTTAATTTCTTTAGTATAAGATTGACTTGAAAGCATAAGCAAAATTTTTTATCTCAATCACCATTCTTTTATCATACATGTTACTTAATATATGATTGTCACATCCTAGATTTTAAAAAAATAAACCATCAACTTCATTTATAAAAGACTTTTTTTTATTTTTGAATTCAAATTTGTCTTTACAACAATAAATATTTTTTTACTAAAAAAGGAATCATATCTTCTTGGTGGAGTCACAAGTGATAAAAAGTGTCCACCTAAGCCTCAAATTTGTTACAAAGTAGTAGTTTGCTCTAAAAATAAATATATGATAAAAACATATCAACAACCACACATATTGGTAGGAACCTACGAAAAATCATAAAAATAATCTTTAATATTTGCGAAATATATAAAAATGTCAACAGTTTAATATGAAATATATTGATTCATTATAAAACTCATGTATTAAAAAAATAATGATACTTTTTATGTAGTAAACAAAATCATGCGTCAGCCACATGTACAACAGATAACAAAGTCATACATTGCACCCAATAGTGCACTCTCCTAATAGTAGAGAAAGAGACATACTTCACGGGATAGATTCCTCTTAATAATGGATGGAGAGAACCTATATTTCATTACGACTAACGGATAGAGTGATATCCTTTATTCGCTCAAGTGGGGATATATTCCTCCTAATAGCGATTGGTAGAACCTTCTAACCGTTATGTCTGACGGTCTGCTAATCCTTGAAGGGAATCACTCTACTTGCCCTCGATTGGGATACATAAACAACCATGATCATTTATTTATATTCATTCGTTCATATACATCGAAGAAATAGTATGATAAAATATTTGGAGGGATCATGCTTGATGTATGATATGCTAAATTGTCTATTAGTGGCTCTACATTATGATGGGCTTGTAACTCATTTCATTGGTTGCACTTTCAATATGGACCACTAGCATAGTCATATATACTACATGGTAACAATTACATCAATATTATAAACTTAATCTAAAAGAAATAGTAGAAAATCAATAATCATTTTTAAATGACATTCAAATAGAATCTTTAAGTTTATCAAATCATAAAAACATGAGATGATCAATCTCTCACTAGTCCTTAGTTAATCAAAACCCTAATTGGAATAGCTCAATTGATTTAAACCAAACTCAATTCAATTAGTACCTAACAGAGCCAATCTCAAATCCTTATAAAATCGGTCTAGAATTATCTTAGATTGGTCTAATTTAGATTTGATTGATTTTAATTTGGTCAAGTAGGTTTGAACTAGTCAAGTTGGTCCGAAATCATTATAAATCGGTTTAAACCGATCAAATTTGTTTGATCCAGTTAATTAATAAGCTCAAACTAATAAAGGGGGAGGCCATTGGACTATGTCGCACAGTGCTAGCCCAGATCGATCAGAGCCACCTTAGTTTTGAATAGGTCACGTGCGTCGCACATGCCTGTCCCCATGTAATAGGTTGGATCGAGGTACAATGGGCTAGATAAAGAAGCGACAATGTGTCAAACGCTAATCGTATAGTTGGGCGAGCCTAGCTTCACAGGCTAGGTTAAGCCTTACTCACGAGTTTGGCTAAGCCTTACCACTAAAGTGGGCCACACTTAGCTCGTGGTTTGGGTCGTGTCAAGCCACATGGGTCAGGTAATGCTTGACCACATGGGCTGGGTCGTGCCTGGTCACATAAGTAGGATCGTGCTTGGTCGTATAAGCTGGGTCGCACTTGACCATGTGGGTCGTGCCATATCATGGACTGGGTCACGTCGTCACATAGGTTGAGCTGTGCTTGGCCGCATAGGTTGGGTCATGCCTAATCATTTGGGTTGGATAATAACTGGCCACATAGGTTGGGTCATGCCTAATCACTTAGGTTGGATAATAACTGGCCGCATAGGTTGGGTCATATCTAACTATATGGGTTTGACCATACCTGGGCACATGGGTTGGGTTATGTTTGACCACATGTGTTAGGTCGTATCTAGCCACATGAGTTGGTCTGATCAATCAACTTAACTCATGTCAGACCCTTAATTTAATCCCTCTTATTTAATTAGATTTTAATATTTTTAATTAAAATATTTTTAATTAATATAAGAATATTCATGTTCTTAAATTTGAAACTAATTAATTTATAAAAATTCACATATAATTCTTGAAACATAGATATATATAATTATATGAATTAGAACTTTTATGTTAATCCAAAAATAAGAATTTTAACAATTAAATTAATTTAGATATTTGCTTGAGTTTAAGAGACCATTATAAGTCAAATAATCATTCTAACATCACAAATTAATTATCATTATTTGTTAATAATAAAATTTTAAAACTAAAATATTTTATATAATGAAATTTTAACAATCCTAATATCAAAGATTCCAAAACATGAATCAAAGTTGGTTAAAGAAGTATAGAAGATTCTCTCTCTCCTCGGATCCTTTTCTTAGTTCTCCCACTTCCAGGCTCCTGTGAGGAATGAGAGAGGGGGAACCCCCTTTATATAGGAGAAGAGGAACTCCCCTCGAAAGGTAAAATGATAAAATTTTTATTTTTATTTTGCTTTTACACATAAAGATAGAATTGTAATATTTATTTCTTATGGTTCACACACAAAAATAAAATTTAAATTGTTTACTTTTTAAAAATTATATCACTCATTAGGAAATAAATAAATTAATAATTTAATTGATTGACAAAATTTTTAACTTATCTACATAACTAAGGAAATCAATTTTAATCATTTTCTAACCATACTACACAAACAAGAAAGTTAATAATTTAAATAAAGCAGTACATTATTTATGGTAATTAATTTATATTAAGAGATAATAATATCAATGATTACATTTCTGCCCCACTTAATAGAAATTTGGTCCCTAAATTTGATATGAATTATAATATTAAATTATTAATCAAGGTTCTCCATACTGGTCCGACTGGCGTATTGAGTTTATCTCGGTATTGATTCGGTACCCGATACCGAGCGATACACACAGTACGTATTGCTCGATATATAATAATATAATATAATATAATATAATATAATATAATATAATATAATATTATTTTAAGATAATATATATTAAAAAATAAAATAATGTCGCCTCGTCTCCCGGGAGAACGACGCTGTGAGAGAACGAGGCGACTTCGTGTTGGGAGAAGAGGCGGCGCCTCGTCCAGCGCGAGAAGACGAGGAGTTGCCTCGTTTCTCGTGGGGAGAGGAGGCGTCACCTCGTCCCGCGTGGGGAGATGAGGCGCCTCGTCGATTGGTATCCTATCGGATCGTGCATACTTGTATCCTGATAGCTTAGCAGGAAAACCTTGATATTAATAAAAATAGTTGGCATTGGAAATACTAAGTCAAATAATAAATCTAAATCAGTTTGAAAAATATTGATATTCAATTGTGCCACTCGATTTTAAGTCAAAATATATGTGTTTTCTATATCCAATAAATCGTTAGAGTTTTTAAATTTTAAAAATTAATTGGTTGTTGACATAAAATATAGGTTACATGTGTAACTTTTTTTAACAAATAAAAGTAATTGAAAGCATGAAAATTTATCCAACCATTTAGCATATATTATATTATAATTCCAAATGATTTATATGTTATATGTGCCAAATAAATAATATTATATTTAATTCTCATTAGATCTCATCATTGCATTAGATAAATAACATCAAATAATTAATTTGATTCTTAGTAAATCAAAACTCCATTCAAAGTAGTTACACAAGGTAGCAATGCATGATCTAATATATTCAACTACAAAACACATATATTATTAATGTAAAAAAAATTTCTATAAACCATCCTAACATATGCAAATCTAATCTTAATTTTAAGAATAATATATGGTAATAAAAATTATAATTGTAAATACTTTTAATTTATATATTTTTTGAAAGACCTTACAAAATTTTTAGACTTTAAATTTGACGAAATTTTTACATATGAGAAAACTGATACTATTATCTCTGATTAGTAAAACCAGGCATGTTAACTATAAGCATTCATAATAATGTAAGTCAAAACTGAGGAAGAAAATCAATCGTTGACCCTAAGGAAACCACATAATAAGTATCAAATATCAGGGATTCAAATCTCGAATCATATCGCTCAGTACGGGTGGTATGTATTGGTTTGCCAGCTGATCGACACGCGAATCACCCACTACCTGGTTGTATTAGCTGGTGGAAAGGACGAGGAGCACGATGGTGAGGAAGATGAGGCTACAATGCTCGTTGGACGGAGAAGGGAGTTGGACGTGGCAGGACACGAAGCACTCCATTGGGCGGAATGCGGTAGGGGGCAGAGGGATTGGCCACTATGGTCGATGAGGTCGCGATCGACAACGAAGGATAGGATCTGGCCCAGGTTGGATTGTTGCTTCCCCTTCTTGCTCTTCTCGTCATCTTGGTCTTCTTCCTCATAATCGCTGAGGGCGGTAGCGACGGGGGAGCGGGACTTGAGCTCGCCCTAGGCTGGATCCTCGTCGGTCCGATTGTCGCGGGAGCATTGTGCAATGCCTCATGGTGGATGAGTTCGAGCTAGGGACATAGGCAACCTGTCGCATCCTCGCCCCCTCCGCCGTCACCCCCTTTCTGTCTCTCGAGATGGAAAGGGGGTGATGGTTCTTTTTTCTTTTAAGAAGAAACCATCCTCGCCCGCTCTGCCGCATGGTTTCTTCTTATTTTTAAGAAACCATCCTAGCCTACAAGTGATGGTTTCTTCTTAAAAGAAGGGTGTACTTTGCATGCCTCGCACATCGCTCGATTCGTCAGACATATATATTAGTAAGGTACAAAATTAAAAACCTTGGCAAATATATTTTAATATATTTTTTAATTCCTTATTGAATTTATTCTGTTCATAATTATAGACCAGGATAATATTCCAGAGTAGAGGGCAACAAAAGTAATATATCAAACTTCATTCATGCTTAATCTACTTAAAATTTGTAATGAAATTATATGAAAGAATTCTAGGTCCCCAACATTAATAAACTATATTAAAAAATGCTATAAGGTTCATGAAATAAACTTAATTTTTAGAGTAAAATGAAAATCTAAATATTTCATAATGAACATAAGCATCATATAATATTTTTAGTTAGATTACCAAATTATTATTTTTAAAAAGTATTTAATAAAATTTAATACGTCCATCTTCATGAATAACTATCTTCATGAATAACCATCTTCATGAATAACTAAGTCGAATTGATATTTGTTTATTTATTATAAATACATCTCAAAAAGAAAACCATCTATTCTATAGTCAAATTAACAACTCTTATCTACTTTTCAAAAAGTGGATAAGAGTGTCATGACAAAATTATATTCAAAATATAAAGAGTTTCTACGACTAAACATTACAACACTTATATAATTTAGAGAAATTACACTAAAATTTTATCTTTTTACTCGATACTCTCAGTTCAGTCATTTAACAAGACTCACCTTGAGTAACATCTTAATCATTTTCTTATTAAAAAATTATATTTGGCTCCATAAAATGACCTTGATCTCTTAAAATAATGCTTTAGTTGCATTATTGTGTAAACCCAAAATCTAAAACTCAAAACTAATTGAGTCATCTAATATTCTAATGATTGGGTATTCCAACAAGTCCTTAAAATCATTGCTCTGATATCATTGAATTGTCACATCCCAGATTTAAAAAAATAAACCATCAACTTTGTTTGCAAAAGATTATTTTTTATTTTTAAATTTAAATCCTTATCTTTATAACACTAAATATATTTTTACTCAAAAAAAGAATCATATCTTCTTGGTAGGGCCACAAGTGATGAAAAATGTCATCCACCAAAGCCTCAGATTTATTACAAAGTAGTAGGCTACTATGAAAATAAATATAGGATAAAAAACATATCAATAACCACACATGTTGGTAGAAATCTGCGAAAATTCATAAATTTAATCTTTAGTATTTGTGAAATATATAAAAATGTCAACAATTTAGTATGAAATATATGGATTCATTATAAAAACTCTTGTATCAAAAAAAAAAAATTTATGCAGTAAATAAAATTATGCATCAGTCACATGTAACATACATACTAGTTAGATAACAAAGGCGTACATCACATCTTACGGTGCACTCTCAATAGCGGATGAAGAGACATACTCCACGGGATGGATTCCTCCCAATAATAGATGGAGAGAACTCATATCATACTCTCAACAATGGATGAAGTATTATCGCTCACCTACCCAAGTGGGGATATGTTCCTCTCAACAGTGGATAAAAAAATTGTCTAATCGTCACGTCTGATGGTCCGTTAGTCACCAAAGGGAATTGCCATATCTACCCTCGGTAGGGATACACAAACGATCGTGATCAATCATTTAAATTCATTTATTCATGCACGCATCATAGAAATAGTATGATAAACTATTATAAGGACCATTCTTGATGTATAATTTGCTAGACTATCTCTATTGGTGGCTCCACATAGAGATGACCTTGTAGTTCCTTTCATAACTTTTACTTTTAATGTAGACCATTAATATAGTCAATATATATTACATGCCAATATTCATATCAATATCGTAAACTCAATCTAAAAGAAATAGTAGAAAATTAATAATTATTTTTAAATGACACCTTCAGATAAAATTTTAAAGTTAATCAAATTATTAAAACATGAGACATTAATCTTTCAATAATCCTCAATTAACCAGAACCCTAACTGCAATAACCCAATTTACTTAAATCAAACTTAATTTAATTAGGATCTAACAGAATCAACCTTAAATCCTCATAGAATCAGTTTTGAATCACTTTAGACTGGTTTAATTTAGATTTAATTGATTTTAATTAGGTCAAGTAGGTTTGAACTAGTCTAGTTGGTATGATATCATCCTAAATCGGCTTGAACCAATCAAACTTGTTTAATTAGGTCAATTAACAAGCTCAACTAATAAAGGGAGAGGCCATTAGACTATGTCACATAATGTTAGCCTAGATGAGCTGACCCACTTGAGTCTTGGATGGGTCACATGCGTCGGACATGCCTATCTTAGGTAACAGGTTGGATTGAGGTACAATGGGCTGGATAGAGGGGTGATATTGTGTTTAATGCTAGTTGCATAACTGGGTTGGCCTAGCTTCATGGCTTAGGCTGAGCCTTACCATCGAACTGGGCCATGCTTGGCTCGTAGGTTAGGTCGACTACATGGGTTGGGCTATGCGTGACCACATAGGCTTGGTCGTGCTTGATCACATGAGCTGGACCGTGCTTGGCCACATAAGCTGGGTCATACTTAGCCACGAGTCGTTATACCGCCACGGGTGGTCGCCAACCGCTTGATTTAAAAGCGCTAGCGCCGCCCGAGCGAAGCGAGATGCTTTGAAATATTAAAATATAAAAAGGTATAATATAATTAAAAAAAATAATTATTTAAATAAAAATATGATATTAAATTAAAATATACTATTAATAGTATATTACTTATTGTTAATAGTAGTCACATGGGAGAAAAAAAATATTAATGGTAACGAAGGAGAAGGCACTAGTGAGAAGTTGGCAGTAGTAGCAGTGGAGGATTAGTTTAAGACAGTTGTGGTAGCGCTGCGAACGACAGCAACAACCACAACGTGGAAGCTATGGACAACGAAAAGTGGTCAAGCGGATAAGAACGACAACGGTGAAAGCAGCAGACAGCAGTGGCATAGCGGTGAAAGTTGCAAACAGTAGAGGCGACAGTGGCGAAAGTTGGCAGACAACAGATCGACAACGTGGGAAGCTCCAAAGGGCGTCTGTAGGTGGAGGAACTTACGGTCCTCTCCCTCGTCAGTGGAAGGAATTATGCATGGGGCAACAACAAAAGGAAGCTATGGCGATCGTCAGACTCATTTGTCGGCGATAGAGGAAGGCTCTCTATGTCATGCGAGGCGATGGCGAAGCGACGGCGAAGAAGTGCTAGGTTCACCGGTCGGCGGCATGAATGAGGTAAACAATGTTATTGAACGACGGCGCCCAATGCTTGGGTTACACCCAGCACCATCAAGCGACCGCGCACATGAGGCGCTCGAGCCTAGCCTCGCCTCGCTCGAGCGCCTAGGTGAGCGCTCGAGTGCTTAGTTAAATCACTGTTAGCCACATTATTATGGACAAAAATATAAATAATGTGTTTGATATAATGTTCATGTTTGTCCGTGCCATTCGGTTTTTGTACATTCTTTGTACAACAAGCTTCTTGTAGGCTTGACAGCCCTCTTTTGGTTAGCTTTTGTAGCCAATTTCGGCTTGTAAATGGGAGTTGTGTCATGTAGGCACTTGTGGGGACTTCGGTCTGTGATGGACCATTATCCTTTGTGTGCCACCATTCAGAACTTATAAAGTCCATAATTGTAATTTGCATTGGCTATATAAAGTGTTTGCTAAAGCTGTTGCTTGTGGATCCCGTGGGAAGTGCTTCCTCTAACTCGTTTTCTCTTTTGTAGGTCCTAAGGGACCCTATGAGGTTTCGGGGAGGCTGACCTTTGCGGACGGGGACACACAAGGGTGCCACACAGCTTAGGCAAAACCAGCTAAGCCCATGACATTTTGGTATCAGAGCGGGACAAGCACACGAAGAAACACTTGCCATACAAATGTAGGAGACCTAGCTGGGCTATATGGAGGGCAACCAGCATGCACAATCGTTTGGGGGAAACGGACATTGAGATGTAGGGAAAGGAGTGGCTCAGAGGAGCGGGCATCCAAGTTTGGCATTCAGAGGAATGGTCAACCCTTTGCGCGAGAGGCACCACGAGGACAAGCAAGCTAAGAAGAATACGTAGCGCACAAAGGTTGGGATGATCGAGTTCGAGCTATGGCTCGACATTGTGTAAAGCTCGTGAGAGGAATTGCTAATCAAGTATTCGATACTTACGTGGGCTCTATACGACGAGTGTTCATGGCCATCCCAAGGCACGATCGAACTCGGCTTCATGGAGCATCGAATTTTCGCTCCTTTGGCATGAGAAGGATACGTCCGTAGGAGGTTGGAGTGTGCAACAAGTTCAGCATGATGTTAGTCCTTGAGGGGTGCAGTGGAGACTGTATTGGCAAAGAGTCGCAATCTAGCAAATGCACTTGCGGAGGCAGAACAAGGCATAAGCTGTTTATCAAGACGGAGTAGTCTAAAGGGGATGGTGGTCTACGAAACTTCCAGTGGGAAGGTAGAATGCAAAGAGGTTGCTCCAATATGACAGATATCTAGGAGGGATAGATCCTGGTTCTCTAGAGGGAGAATCATGTGCAGCGGACCACAAATGTCGAGGAAGAGTACCTCAAGATAGTATCTCCACAAAGCTCAATGGATCGAGCGAGCAGCAAGGAGTCGTTGTATGATCTCGAATGAAGTAATGCATTGGTGGATGCATTGTCAAGTGGGGGAGCGACCATGGTAACATCATACGAAGGCACACTTAGAGTCGATGTGGAAATTGAACTCAACGGAGGGCTGACCCATGGAATGGTGGGCATGAGGGCTACCATTAACTTAATGCAAATCGAGAGGCAGAGCAACTTGGGTGAAACTTGGTGAAGTATCCAAGCCGCATTAAGGGAGTCGACGTAGAAGATGGAAACATGGAGCGGAAGCACAAAGCTTTTCTTGGAGAGTGGTCAAGGACATGAACTCTTGTGGAGGCAAGAGTGAGATTATATCGTTCCATGGGTTCTTCATTCTGATGGGGCGAACTCATTTTGCATGGTGCCAAAGACGAGGGGAGCTTCGAGGCACATGCACCTTATCTCAAAGAAGCATTTGACAGAGGAACTAAGGTGATCCAAATTGCAGAGGTAAAGTTGGAATTAGAAGGCCTTAGCACGGGGCAAGATGACGTAGAGGCGAGTACTCTTGAAGAATATGCCATAGTGTTGCTATTCGAGTTGTCATGAAGGAAGTGGTGCACAATGAAGATTGTGTTGGTGGGGGAAAGAGGCCAAAGATCTAGACAATGGTGCACCAATTTAGCGAAGTATGGGGATTTTGAGAGCTACTAGGCGACGAATTGTCCTAGAGCTATGCTTCGTCTGAGTGTGACCTAAGAATGGGTGGGCAAAGGTGAATTGCCAAGGGAGCGAACAAAAATCGGAGATGGCGGAGGCCCTACGATGTGTTAGCAGAGGCCACACATGGAGAGATCGTAGTTCGAGTTCATCATTATAAGAATCTGAATGCAATGGAGATGTCACCAGGAGGCGACATGGTGCAGCAGATCGTGATGGAATAGTTTGCGACAATACAACACATGCGGAGATGTCCCGTGAGGGACATGATCATGCAGAGGTATGATCAGGAGCTTCTGGGAGCTCCACTTCAGTGAACAACACAACGACAAGAACAACTATGGATTCAAGAAGTGAATGCCATGGTACCGCAGAGGCGGGTCTTACGTGTGAGTGCATCGAATCTTGCATCGGATGAAAGCCTTGGTTATCAACATATGGGGGCTGTGTACTATCGAGGGAGAAATCAGATTGCAGGTACCAGTGAGTCCCATGGAGGGGACTTGATCATACAGAGGTATGGTTAGAGTGACTGGAGAGTTGGATTGCTTCAGTGCTCACATTCGCTTAAGGGAGCCCGACAAGTCAGAGGACAAGATTGAATAAGCGAACGTTGTTACCAAGGAAGCTAAGGAGAACAAAATCGGTGCAAACCCTGCAACAAGATGGCGGAGGCCATGCATGAGAGTTGTAATATGTTTTTCCATCGACTAAGGAGAACTGCTAGGAGAACATAGAGGTGAAGCAGGTGGTCAAAAAGGGCGAGGAAGCGATGACGAGTCCAGAGGGGCTTAGCTACCCAAAAAGCAAAGCGTCGGTTGTAAGGGAGGTGGACTCGGAGGAGTGCCACAATGCCGCAGAGGTGGATCTATCGGTTGTGAAGAAAGGGATGTAAATGCAAGGCAACAGATAGTAGGGCCATGGGCTAGCAGTGCCGGTACCGCAGAGGCGGGACTTCTGTGGAGTCATCGATCCCTTGCTCTCATAAAGGGAGAGCGTTGGTCGTAAAAGGGGTCGAGGAGGTGGAGAATGCAGAGGCAAACTCCAAGTGCCAAGATAGGGCGGAACGATAAAGGCAAAGGAACCTCAAAGACAGGTGTCAACGAGCTTCTCATCAAAATAGTCGAAAGTGGGGGACTTCGGGTTGATGCAGGAGTGCTTGACCAAGGAACAAAGTAGGCAGTACGTGGTGCTGTACCTTTTATACTCAGAGGAGTAGGCGGTAAAGATGATGGAGGAGATGGTACAATCATAGAGGTGACCAGAGCTATCAAAGACTTACTCTAAGTTGGGGGGACTCCAAGTTGGGGTAAATTTTTTGCTCTTTTCGAGCAAAACTTCTTGCATTCCAGAAGTTCAATGGCAGTGGGAAGGCGAATCACAGTAGTTTACTCAATGCAAAGAGTGCAAACACTTCAAGTACTTCAGAAGTGTGAGCAAAGAGCGAGCAAATGCTAGTAACCAACTCAATGCACGAAGTACAACCTCGAGGAGGTAGGTAAAATCGAGTAACCTTTCACTTCTCAACTCCTAAGAGAATGGGTGAAGTCGAGTATCCTAGTTCTCTTACTTATCCAGCAGAGGAGCTCTGCACAAGTTCAATGACCCTTCGAAGAAAGCTTATAGAAGACAATAGTTGTCAAATCCTCACCATTGGTGATTAGTACTACTGAGAGTAGATTGTTCGCTATATTTCCTAATTGAATATCAATCGAAAGTGGGAATGCAACGAACCTACTTGGAAGTAACAATTAAAGTTGAATAAGGATCAATGAGCGAATCTTATGGAGGAAGGACCTCAAATAAAACTTCAAAGTTTGTGAAGCAATGCTCGTTAAAGCTCCAATAAGCATCCATCCAGTTTAAGCAACATGAGGCTATTGCAATACTGGCGCATAACAAGGAAGGTTTGTTTTTGTTCATCAGAGGGATCCGTAAAAATCAACAATGATTAGCACAACTCAGCCAACCCCACACAAGAGTCAGTCATTGGTGAGTTGGAGTAGCATTGCGGATCAGAGTTCGACTACTCAACAACAATAGCAGAGAGCAGCTGGGAGGCAAGGGGCATGTTGCAGCCAAAGTAAAAGATTGAAGATTTAGCAAAAGGCAAGGAGATACAACATCTACAGCGGCTTCAATGAGGACATCGAAGGAATAAGTGGGGGAGAATGTCATGGACAAAAATATAAACAAGGTGTTTGATATAATGCTCATATTTGTCTGTGCCCTTCTGTCACGGACAATAATGTAAATAAGGTGTTCGATGAAATGCTCATGTTTGTCCGTATCCTTCGGTTCATGTACATACCTTGCACAACAAGAAGCAGGCTTGCAGTAGGCTTAACAACCCTAGTTTGGTTTGCTTTGTGGCCGATTTTGGCTTGTAAATATGAGTGTGTCTTGTAAGCACTTGTGGGACTTCGGTCTGAATGGACCATTATCCTTTGTGTGTAACCTCTCTGAGTTTGTAATGTCCATGAGTATAGTTTGTAATGTCCATGAGTATAATTTGTATCTGGCTTTATAAAGTGTTTGTTTGAGCGATTGCTTATGGATCCCGATGGAATTGCTTCTTCTGGCCAGTTTTCTTTTTGGTAAGTCTAAGGGACCTTAGGAGATCTCCTTTGTGGGGACTTCGGTCTGTAATGGACCATTATCCTTTATGTGCAACCTCTCTGAGTTTGTAATGTCCATGGGTATAATTTGTATCTAGCTTTATAAAGTGTTTGCTTGAGTAATTGCTTATGGATCCCGATGGAATTGCTTCTTCTGGCCCGTTTTCTTTTTTGTAAGTCCAAGGGCCTTAAGAGATCTTGGGGAAGGCTGACCTTTACAGACGGACACGACATTGGGTACCCGTGACATTGTGGTATCACAAGCACACACGTAAACACTTGCCATACAAACGTGGGGACCTAGGGATGGAGGATAGCCGACGCCAGAAGGTTGGGGAAACGGACACGAGATGTTGGGAAAGGAGTCGCGGAGGAGCGGGCATCCGTTTGGCATTCGGAGGAACGACCAAACCGTCGACAGACACTATAAGGACAAGCAAGCGAAGAACGAGGGCACAAGGATCGATGGTGATTTCGAGCTATGGCTCGACGTCGCAACCAAACTCGAGCTCAAGGCAAAGCTGGTGAAAGATGAGACCGCGCAAAGTGGGAGGTGTTGTGTAACGATCGAAAGAGTTGCAAAGCTCACAGAGGTGAGGGAATTGCTAACTCGAAGGATTCGGTACTTATGCAAGGGCTTATACACGGATGACGAGTGTTCGTGGCCATCCTAAGGTGCGATCAAAACTCGACGCCATGGAGCATCATAACTTTCTTCGACATGGAAAGGTTACGTCCGTAGGCGGTTGAAGTGCAACAAGTTCAACACGTTGCTAGATCTTGAAGGGTGCAGTGGCGATTGTATTGGCGAAGAGTCGTAATCTAGCAAGTGCATCTGCGGGAGTAGAACAAGGCACAAGTTGTTCAACAAGACGGAGTAGTTTAAAGGGGATGGTGGTCTTCGAAACTTTTAGTGGGAAGAATGTAAAGAGGAAAGTTGCTCTAACAAGACAGATATCCAGGAGGGATAAGTCCTAGTTCCCAAGAGGGAGAATCATGTGCAACAGATCGCACATATTGAGGAAGAGTTTCTCAAGGTAATATCTCCACAAAGTTCAACGGACCGAGCGAGTGATGAAGAGTCGTCGCATGATCTCGAATGAGGTAATGCATTGGTGGATGCATTTCGAGATCAAGTGGGGGAGCAATCATCATATGAAGGCACACTTTGAGTCGATGTGGAAATCGAACTCAACGGAGGCTGACCCATGGAATGGTGGACGCGAGGGCCACTATCAACTCAATGCAAATCGAGGAGCGGAGCGACTTGGGTGGAATTTGGTGAAGTATCCAAGCCGCATGAAGGAGTTGACATAGAAGATGAAACATGGAGCGGAGGTATGGAGCTTTCCTTGGACAAGGGTCAAGAGCATGAACTCTTGTAGAGGTAAGAGTGGGATCATGTCGTTCCATAGGTTCTTCATTCTGATGGGGCGAACTTATCTTGCATGGTGCCAAAGACAAAGGGAGCTTCGAGACACATGCAAGTTACCTTAGATATGCATTTGACGGAGTAACAAAGGTGATTCAACTTGCGGAGGCGAAGTTGAGATCAGAATACCTTAGCACGGGGTAAGAGGATGCAGAAGCGGGTACTCTTGAAGAATATGCCACAGTGTTGCCATTCGAGTTGTTAGGAACAAGTGGTGCATAGTGGAGATTGTCTTTGGTAGGGGATGAGGCCGGGATCGAACAACGATGCACCAATCCTAGCGAAGTCGGGGCTTGTGAGCTACTAGGCGGACGTCCTAGAGCTATGCTTCGTCGGTGTGACCCAAGATTGGGTGGACGAAGGTGGTGCCAGGAGTGAACAAAAAAATCGGAGATGGCGGAGGCCCTACGATGTGTTGGCGAGACACATGAAGAAGTCATAGTCAGTTCATCATACGAGAATCAGATGAATGGAGATGTCACCGAGGCGACATAGTGCGTGTATCATGGTGGAATAGTTCGGTGACGCGCATGCGATCCGTGAGGGACAGGATCGCGAGGTACGATCAAGAGTAAACTGGAAGTTCCACTTTGGTGTATGACACAACAAGAAGAAGGGCTATGGATTCAATAGGTGAATGTCGTGGTACCGTAGAGGCGGGTCTTCGTGTGCATCAGAGCTTGTATTGGATGAAAGCCTTAGTGATCAACATATGGGGTATACCAGGGAAGAAGTCTAAGTGCAACTACCGTGGAGTCCCAAGGAGGGGACGTGATCGTATGAATGATCGGGGGGAGCTCCACTGATGAATAATATAATGGCAAGAAGGGTGGATTCAAGGGTTGAATACCATAGTACCGAGGTGGGTCTTCCGTGTGCGTCAAGCTTCATCGGATGAAGCCTCGGTCATGATATGGGTGTGTACCATTGAGGAGAAGTCGATTGCAAGTACTAGTGAGTCCCATGGAGGGCCTTGATTATACAAAGGTATGATCGGAGGTGAGTTGCTTGATTGCTCGCGTTAAGCAAGGGAGCTCGATAAGTCAGAAGACAAGACCAAGTAAGTGAACGTTGCTACCAAGGAAGCTAAGGGGAATAGAATTGGCGCGAGCCTTGCAACAAGATGACGGAGGCCATGCATAAGAGTTGTAGTCTGTCTTTCCATCGACCATGGAGAACTGCTAGGAGGACACAGTAGTGTTGAAGCAGGTGGTCGAAAGGGGCAAGGAAGCGACAACGAGTTTAGTGGGGCTCAGCTACCCAAAAGTAAAGCGTCGATTAGAAAGGAGGTGGACTCGGAGGAGCACCACAGTGCCGTAGAGGCGGATCTACCGATCGCGAAAGAAGGGATGTAGATACAAGGCAATGGATAGTAGGGCTATGGGCTTGGCAGCACCATGGTACCGTAGAGGCAGAATTTTCGTGGAGTCATCGATCTCTTGCTCTTATGGAGGGAGAGCATTGGTCGTAAAGGGGCAGAGGAGGTGGAGAATGCAAAGGCAAACTCCAAGTACCAAGACAGGGTAGAAGGGTAAAGGCCAAGAACTTCATAAGATCGGTGTCGATGGACTTCTCATTAAGAGAGCCGAAAGCGAGGGACTTTGGGTTGATGCAAGAGTGCTCGACTAAGGAACAAAGTAGGCAATACGTGGTACTGTACCTTTTCTACTTAGAGGAGTAGGCAGCAAAGATGATGGAGAAGACGGTACAATCCCAGAGGCGACGGAACTATCAAAGACTTACTCCAAGTTGGGGGACTTGAGTTTTGCTCTTTTGGGCAAACTTCTTGCATTTCAGAAGTTCAGTGGCATTGGGAAGGCGAATCACTAGTTAATTCAACACAAGGAGTGCAAACACTTATAGTGCTTGAGTGTGAGCAAAGAGCGGGCGAATGTTAGTCGGCTCGATGCAAGTACAAACTCAAGGAGGCGAAATCGAGTAACCTTTGCCTTCTCAACTCAAGAGAATGGGCGAAAGTGAGTACCCAAATTCTCTTAACTCGAGGAGGTGAGCGAAGCCAAGTAACCTTACCTTCTCAACTACTAAGAGAATGGGTGAAGTCGAGTATCCCAGTTCTCTTACTTATCCAGTAGAGGAGCTTTGCATAAATTCAGTGACCCTTCAAAGAAAACTTATGGAAGACAATAGTTGTCAAATCCTCATCATTGGTGATTAGTACTACTGCGAGTAGATTGTCCACTTCATTTCTTAATTGAATGTCAATCGAAAGCGGGAGTGATGCGAACCTACTTGGAAGTTACAACTAAACGTGGAAGAAGGATCAATGGGCAAACATTATGGAGGAAGGACCTCAAAACCTTAAAGTCTGTGAGGCTATGCTCAAAGTTCCAATAAGCATCCACCCAGTCAAGCAACATGAGTATATTGCGATATTGGCGCATAATAAGGCAGGTCCTTTCCTTCATCAGAAGGATCCGCAAGAACAAACAAGGATCAGCATAACTCAGCCAACCCCACACCAGATTCAGTCATTGGTGAGTTGAAGCTGCATGGCGGATCAGAGTTCGACCACTCAACAATAGCGGGAGAGCGGTTGGGAGCCAAAGGGGCGTGTTGCAGCCAAAGCCCAAGATTGAAGGTTTAACAAAATGCGAGGAGATGCAACGTTTACAGTGGCTTCGACGAGAACTTCGAAGGAATAAGTGGGGGAGAATGTCACGAACAACAATGTAAACAAGATGTTCGATGAAATGCTCATGTTTGTCCGTGTCCTTCGGTTCATGTACATACCTTGTACAGCAAGAAGCGGGCTTGCAGTAGGCTTAGCAGACCTAGTTTGGTTTGCTTTGTGGCCGATTTTGGCTTGTAGATATGAGTGTGTCTTGTAAGCACTTGTGGGGACTTTGGTGTTTAATGGACTATTATCCTTTGTGTGCAACCTCTCTGAGTTTGTAATGTCCATGAGTATAATTTGTATCTGGCTTTATAAAGTGTTTGCTTGATCAGTTGCTTGTGGATCCCGATGGAATTGCTTCTTCTGGCCCGTATTCTCTTTTGTAAGTCTAAGGGACCTTAGGAGATCTCGGGGAAGGCTGACCTTTACGGACGAACACGTATGGGTGCCGCACAGCTTAAGCAAATTCAGCTAAGCCCGTGACACTTTGGTTTTTGTACATTTTTTGTACAACAAGTAGCGGGCTTGCAGTAGGCTTGGTAGCCCTCGTTTGGTTAGCTTTTGTGGCCGGTTTCGGCTTGTAAATGGGAGTTGTGTCATGTAGGCACTTGTGGGGACTTCGGTTTGTAATGAATCATTATCCTTTGTGTGCAACCGTTCATAACTTGGGAAGTCCATAGTTGTAACTTGTATTGGCTATATAAGGTGTTTGCTAAAGCTGTTGCATATGGATCCCGTGAGAAGTGCTTTCTCTAACTCATTTTCTCTTTTGTAGGTGTTAAGGAACCCTAGGAGGTTTCAGGAAGGCTGACTTTTGCGGACGGACACGCAAGGGCGCTGCACGGCTTAGGCAAAACCAGCTAAGCCCATGACAACATGGGCTAGGTCATGCTTAGTTACATGGGTTGGCTAGGTCATGCTTTGCAACATGAGCTAGATCGTATTTGGCCACATAGGTTGGGCCATGCATAACCATATGGGTTGGACTATATTTCGTTATATGAGCTGGGTCATGTCTAACCACATAAGTTAGATTATTTCTGGCCGCATTCGTTGGGTTATGCCTGATCACATGTACTAGGTCGTACTTGGTCACATGGGTTGGTTTGGTCAATCAACTTAACTCATGTCAGACCCTTTAATTTGACCCCTTTTATTAAATTAAATTTAATATATTATTAAGAATAACTTAAATTCATGAAATAAACAAATTTGATTAATGATCTTAAATTTAAAACTAACTAATTTATATAAATTCACATATAATTATTGAAACATAGATGTATCTAATTAAATGAATCAAAACTATTATGTTAATCCAAAAATAAATTTTTAATGATTAAATCAATCTTGAAATTCATTTAAGCTTATGAGATCATTATACGTCAAATAATCATTCTAACTTCACAAATCAATTATCATTATTTATTAATCATAAAATTTCAAAATCGAAATATTATTATGTTTTATAAATTTCTCACAATCCTAATATCAAAGATTTCAAGACATGAATCAAAGCTGCTTAGACAAGAATAGAGGATCCCACCTCTTCTTAGTTATTATCACCTTGATGAATCCTTTCCTCGATTCTCTCACTTCCAGGCTCTATGAGAAATGAGGGGGGGAACGAGAAGATGAATTATTCCTGAAAGGTAAACAATGCTTTGATTTTTATTTTTATTTTGCTTTCACACACAAAGATAGAATTGTAATATTTATTTCTTTTGGTGACACGCAAAAATGAAATTTATACTATATACTTTTTAAAAATCACATCACTCATTAGGAAATAAATCAATTAATAATTTAATTTAATGACAAAATTTCTAAGTTGTCCACGTAACTAAGGCACTGAATTTTATTCATTTCCTTAGCCATACTACACAAACAAGGAAGTTAATAATTTAAATAAACCAATACATTATCTATGATAATTAATTTATATTAAGGGAGGAAAATTATTGGTGATTACTGTGATGATATACTTTTTTCCGGTTTCCTTCTAGAATTGACTATAATCGTTCCTTTTTCATATATAGGAATTTCATCTTTGGTTAATTATCATTAATTTGCTCACTGCATGAGGGTTTCTTTTACTGAATAAAATAGTCCATGCCAAAGTTGGAACTTGCCTGTTGATTTTGTTGCATGAGTGTTTTTTCATTATAATTGAATTGTCAATCTAATTCTATTTCTATGATGACCAGATTTCACCTCGCCAAGGTCTTCTAAGAGTCCGTGAATTTACTCTCGGGGAAATTGAACATTTTGTGGATCCTGATGACAAATCTCACCCTAAATTTGTTGATGTTGCCAATTTGGAGTTTTTGATGTTCCCTAGGGCAGAGCAATTGGCAGGAAAATCTGCCAAACAAATGATTCTTGGTGAGGCAGTCTCAAAGGTTTGTTTTTTTAGCTATCATTATGAATTCTCCTTGTTCTAGAATATATATATATGTTTGTTCCATCTTTGGATATCTTACATCTGAAGTATCTAATACCATTTCACAGGGAGTTGTCAACAATGAAACACTGGGCTATTTCATAGGGAGAGTCTTCCTCTTTCTGACACGGCTTGGAATTGATAAAGATCGATTACGCTTCAGGCAGCACTTGCCAAATGAGATGGCTCACTATGCTGCTGACTGTTGGGATGCAGAGATAGAGTGCTCCTATGGCTGGATTGAATGTGTAGGGATTGCTGATAGATCTGCTTATGATTTACGGGCTCATTCAGTAAGTTACGTGTATCTCATTTAATCATAATTACTCTAGCAAGTTCTAATAATAGACTTCCAACATGCTATGTATCATAACCATTACCTATTTTAAGGCAATTCATAAGATGTACTTAATGAAAAGTAAGAATTTTGATAATGTATTGTCTCAACTGCATTCTCAATGCATATCTGACTGTACTTGCAAAATACTTTATTCAACTATATTGCTTCATTTTGATTATCTGTTCAAGGTTTAGTATCAAACACAAACTTTATGGACGGATATTTAATCCTGAATTGTTGACAGGAGAAAAGTGGTGTTGCTCTTGTTGCTCATGAGAAGTTCCCAGAACCTAGGGAGGTAGAGGTAACCTTCTCTTTGTTTTACTTTCTGTATTTATTCCCTTTCTTTTGGAATTTTACCTCAGAAAACTTAAGAATTTTTCACCAAGAGAAGTTTGGAAATTATAATATTTTTGTAAAATATACTTTCTTTACATGCTGCTACTCAAGCTTTCATAGAATGTTTGATTGTTGGTGTTTATATCTCAGAAACTAGTCATTGTCCCATCAAAGAAAGAACTTGGTCTTGCATTTAAGGGCAGCCAAAAGATGGTGGTTGAAGCACTGGAGGTGAGTGCAAAGATTGCTTGCCTCTGACTGTTGTTAATTTCTGTGACAGACATTTATTTTTGCATTTGTTCTTGCCACATCTCTCCATGGACAGGCTATGAGTGAAAAGGAAGCACTGGAAATGAAGGCCACTTTGGAATCTAAAGGTGAAATGGATTTCCATGTCTGCACTCTTGGAAAAACTGTTTCCATCATGAAAAAAATGGTGTCAATTAGTATGGACAAGAAGAAGGAACACCAAAGGGTCTTTACACCATCTGTTATTGAGCCATCTTTTGGCATTGGACGGATAATATACTGTCTATTTGAGCATTCTTTTTACACAAGACCAAGCAAAGCAGAGGATGAACAGCTGAATGTCTTCAGTTTTCCTCCACATGTGGCTCCCATCAAGTGCACTGTCTTCCCGTTAATCAAGACCCAAAAGTTTGATGATGTGGCCAAAATAATTGCAAAATCACTTGCAGCAGCTGGGATTTCTCATATTATTGACATCACAGGTATGCTTATTGGAAAAAAAGATCAAAATAAAACAAACTAGGTCCACCATAGTCAGTTTTGATTAAATTTATCTTCACATGCCATAACATACATCTTAGTCAGCTACTGGTTGAAGAATTTACTGTTCAGTTGTTATAATAGATGTTGTGTATTTGTTTTGTCTATGCCAGCTGGAATAATCTTCTGATCGTATGTACATGAAATCGATAACATGGCAATCACATAAATACCACTGTTTTGCATGGTGATTCAAGTAATTTTTACATCATGTATGGGTGGACATTATATATTTGCCGATTGTTGGGATTTTTCAGGTACCTCCATAGGAAAGAGGTATGCAAGGACGGATGAGATTGGTGTACCCTTTGCCGTTACTGTCGATTCGACGACGAGTGTGACGATACGAGAGAGGGATAGTAAGCAGCAAATCCGTGTAAGCATTGATGAGGTAGCTTCGGTTGTGAAGGAGGTGACAGATGGACAGAGCACCTGGGGTGATGTGATGTGGAGATATCCAACACATTCGACTGCACATACTGAAGAGGAATGAACCAGTAATTATGCTTTAGCTTGCTGATATTTCAGTTCATTGTGTTTGTGCCAGAGTGATTATTATAAACTTGGAATTTCTTATTGCATCGAGTATTAGAGATGGCTTGACAGCTGACATTTGCAAACATTTTACTTTGGGCATATGGATAACACAACTTGCTGCCGTCATTATTATAAAAAATTGTGGTTGGCCTTCTCTGATAGCCAACTTATCATTAACACCCCTATTTTCAGCATGCTTCCAGGTCATTGTGAAAGTGAGGGACATTTACTTTGGACGTATGGATTACACAATTTTATGCTGTCATTATTAATTGTGGTTGGCCATCTTATATATATCAAACTTATCATATAAATTGTAGTCGGCCTTTCTCGTATATCAAAACTTATCATTAACACCCCAATGTTCTTCATGCTCCGGGTCATTGTGAAAGTGAGGATGTATCTTGGTACAACGAGAAGCCATCAGTATTCATTTTAATCGCATGATAAAAAGGCTCAATACTTTTCGGTATCTGGATGTTTCAATCTCTGGTTGTTTTGCTCTGCTAGCTTGTGTAATACGTTCTGCAGCAGTTTCCTATTATCGATTCTTGACTTATAGACCAAAACATTCATAAGCACAGGGCTGCCGCGAAATTGGCTTTGATCTTGTGGATAAATGTTGTGTGTCCCTCGACGCAAATGAGATCTGGGACTTGATTTATTTCTTTGATTACTAATGGAACTCGAGGAAAAAAAAAAATTTGTCTTCGGGCATCGATTTTGTTCTTCATTTGTGTTTATTTACATGTACCGGTTACAAGATCCCTCCTTGTATTGGATCTTACTGATGTCGTCCCCGCTGCTTGCTTCATAATGAAAGGATCAACGTTTATCCATTGTTTTTTGAGGCGGATGGAGTTCCATAATAACTTTCGTCCTCAAAAAATGGCTGCACATTGATGCACGTCTACGTCAGAATTCTGGCTGCAGAAACCACCACCGTATGAGATTTGGACGCCATGAATATACACACCTCTTTGAAAGCTTTGAAGCATTAACATTGCAGCCAATAAGAAAGCACAATGAAAATGACGTTAAGGGAAAGAGGATTAGGTAATTCTAATGCCATAGAAGCGATAGAATGACAAAAGTTCATTATACGACTGCCACGATATCAACGGCATATGCATTAATCATTCCCACATAAAACTATTTCATCAACTACACTGGCAAATTAAACGCTTTTAGGAAACTCAAAATGCTAGAAACTGACATCAAAGCAGCGAACACAGACCATAACCACTCCTCGGCCGGATTGCATTAAACACGTCAGTAATCTAAACACCTTTAGGGGACTCGAAAAGCATTAGAAACTGAAAACAAAGTAGAAACATGACCATGACCATAACCAATCCCTGATCCTAGTTTTCGCATTAGCTGTATGTGTAATTACCGTGACTAAGCAAGACTGTGTCTCACTTTTAACACCTCTTACGTTCCTCCTAAGCTATTTTGATTGAGATCCATCTTCCCAGTATTGGAGGTGTATACGACACAGCTGGATATGCTTAAAACACACCAGTTCCTAAGCAAAACATATTCTCATAGCACAAGGTTGTACCAGTAAATGACCACCCTGGAAAGTTGAGCAAACAAGATATTTGGATACTAAGAACACAACCAAGTTGAAGCTTATTGATGACCGTCTTTCATTCTTCTTAGGGAGTACATCAATTCAATAGGCAGCAGCAATGTGACCATTAGACTTGTGGGAGATATTGCAGAAGTCTGTAACTCAATTCATGATGCAAAACAGCAAAATAGACAAAAAAAAAAAATCATAAACCACTTTGTTATTTTTGTGCTACATGATCTTTTAATTTCAAACACTTTCAGGGTAGATACAATGCTCATTTTGTTGATAGTACTTACAGTGGTGACTTTAAATTTATTTAGTAACATTGTCCAGTGTTGCATGCTCCATAATATATATATCCTGAGAGTCTTTATCACGGGCTCTCACAAAATTCCATCTCCTGAGATTGATAACCCACAAATAAGTAACAAATTGCATGATGCGAGATAAGTTGTACTAAGTTTGGCTATTTAATAACTTGTTGCTGAAATTTTTGTACAAGTAGCTAACATAAGGAGTAAGAGTAAAGAATAAACCCAAGCAAGATTTACGAAACCAGTATCAACAAACTCAATGGAGTTCCAACTATTTGAATGCAATAGGCGGGACCTTTTTTGATCAAGCCCAGAAAAGGAGAAACTGCAATAATCCTTATTTAACTAATTCATCTCCAATAGTGGCAAGTGACAACCATCACATATAGTTGTATAAACTCATTTAACTTATGCAAGTGTTCTGTAAGTATTTCAGCAGTTCCAATCTAGCTAGTGAGCAACTATCATTTTCACATTACTTTTCATATTTCTCTCCCATTTTATTTACCTTTCTTTTGTCTTCCTTTCTCATTGTTTCTCTCTTTGGTTCTTTTTGGTACTTCAAGAGAATAGATCAACGGGAAGGAAGTTCAGAGGGGCAACAACTGAGGATAGGATGAATGTCAGTGCCTTTTTGTGTATTCAGAAAGATGCCATACATTCATCCATACTTCAATCATAACTATCAGGTTCAAAGAAAATGATATTTGACAAGAGTTATAGGCATGGACGTATGTCAAGGTACCAATGTACAGGGACATATATAATATTGGCAACCTAAAATGACAATTAAGAAATTCCTAAACTTTGTATAAAATCTCTCCTCCAATATACAAAATCAAATTACTGTATCCTGAAAAGGTAGCATAATGTAGAGAAGTCGAAATTGTTTGATACCTTGCCACAGAGTGGACAAGTGTCACTTCTTTCCATCCATTCATATATACAGCTCAGATGAAAATGATGAGAACAATTTGCCACAATTTTTGGATTTTCCGGAGTATACTCTGCAAAGAACAGCCAATACATTTAGATTACTTCAAGTGACAGTGAACACGTATAAATTTTGTACTCTTGCAAACACACAACAAATGAAAGGAATTACCAGAATTAAAGTGCAAAAAAATAATTTATACTTCATAACACTTATGGCTACACATGCTTGATGACCTTTGTCTTAAACCATACTTGTACAAAATCAACTCCAGAGAAATAATTACGGTTCTCGTACCAACATCAAAGTTTGGTCTTCAGCTTAAACTTTAAAGTCTTTATTAGAGCATTAATTCAGGTTTTCTTTTTTCTTTCTTTTGGAATATTATGTCAACATTAATTGGTTTCAACTAAGTGAGAGATATAACATAATTGGAAAAAAATGAAATGAAGAAATGGCTTTTGGTTTTCAAATGTTGATCAACCAAAACATCGAAAGTCTATTTAACAATTGAAATATAAAGTAAAAAATGGTAGTTTTTGAGGTTAGCAACATTGCATTGGTCATTATAAAATGAAACTTTAGAATGTGGAGAGTGAAGCTGCATGATGAAAGGTTCAAGTTTTGGTCTGCAGAAAGTTTACCCTCCAGACATGTAGGGCAGACGTCTTCATCTTCTGAGGTTGTAATAACAAAACTTGTATCACACGCTTTTGCAGATAGATATTTCTCAGATTCAGGCTGGGTAAGTTTAAATCCTTCTTCAGATTCTGCAATGTTTTGTTTTTTAATGGCACCCAAGGTTTCGACAGCAGAACTGCTACCATTTCTTCTAAGAGTGTGCAGCTCTTCTTGTGTGTGGCTCATAGACTTCTCACGTCTTGAGACCAATCCTTCACGCTGTAAGCGGAAATATCTAGGATCTGCATCATATGGTTGAGGTAAAGGCACAATGTGGTAAGTCTCACATGCTGAATTATCAGGAGCATTTCCAGCTGTCGTCAACAACGACGATGGAGTTGCTATCTGAATCTGGGATGGTACCAAGCGTCCATCAAGTCTTTGAAATGTGGCACCATACTGTAAAGGTGAAAGAAACTTGATTATGAACTCACCATCAAATAAGTGTTAGCAACAACCAAAACTATTATGACTATTTGGAAGACTTAGTATTCCACTAAAGTTGGCAATTTCAGAGATCCAAGGGAAGTAGCTAATATGCTTAACTTGAAAAGATTTGTATTAACATTAAAAATAATGCTAACTAAAAAAAATAGATGCATGAGACAGCTTCAAAATGATCCTCAAATCTGAGACAATGATTCAGATTCGTGGAACAGCGGCAGTCACATTGATGAGAGTGAGATCAAACTGAGTCTAGTTATACCACATATTCTAGATTTTTTTACGTCAATTATGTTTGACTAAGTTTTGAGTCAGTCAGGGCTAGGTTATGATATCGGGAAAGGGAGAAAGAGGAATGGAATTCGGAAAAGAAAGAGAAACCAATAGTCGAGTTGTAGATTAGAAATAAACTCAGAACAAAATCTGCATAAAATAGATAAAAAATTCACCACCAAGTTTAATGTCACAAACGGATACAGAAAATTCACCACCTCAAGAAAATTAAACAAGGATACAAAACTGAATCAAAAGACTTACTACTCAAGGAAGCATCCAAGAGATACAGAGTTTTAGAGAGACTCCAAAGAGCTTCTGCTAATACAAATCAAGTATTAAACCTCTTTCTAATCCTAGAACACCAAAATAAGTACTAGTGCATGAAACAACCCATCATGCATAGGGAACTAGAAAATTAAGTGCTTTACATATGCTAACTAACCCATTTAATGCATTCCCTGATCATGAAGAAAAACATCTTGAAACAATTTTAACTTTTTACCTTCCAAACCACCTATTAATGAAGCACCTTTAACTTTCTATGGTGAAAATGCTCATGAGCTGTCACATTTGAGAGGCTTGGATAAAAGGCTGAGACAAGCATTGTGAGTTGTAGAGAAGACCATGGGACCAACAAGATTTACTTGAGTTGACTGTAGCAAAGCAGACACTCCCGTGTCAGGTTAGATGCACATTGAGTCACTTTTCCATCTGAATGGTACATGAAATATTTATTACTTTGAAAATTTCTTTTGGGTGCTCTGATGGTGGTCATCATCGTATTTTGATAATCTGTTTGTGGCTGTTTCAGATGTTAGTTTGACTGTTTTGAGTTAACCTTGATTATGGGTAGAAGTATAACTCATAAGAAATTAGTTAGGCATTATTTGATAAAGTTCTAGGAAATCCTTAGAAGGTTTATAGTCCTAGTCTGGAGGAAGAAATGTATGCAACTAGTGATGCAATACAAAGTTGGTTAGGCTAGTGCAATACCCTAATCTCAATTATAAATGCAACATCTTTAGAGGAAAACAGAGAAAATACACCTCCAACTATTACTTCATCTTAACACACTCTCTTGCCAATTGATTCTCACAAATCAAGCTACTGCAAACCAAACCTGACCCAACATACATACAATCAGCACTGGTCCATATTTGGTCGACTCCAGACAAAAATCTTGGCTGGCCACCTACGAAAACCTAGATAACTTCAAGTGCCATCCCCATATGCCCTGAAGCGTCTCATATTAGCTTGTTGGAGCATACTTGAACCTGTTACAGCTTACGACAGACAAGTTCATCTTTGTTTATGCATTGATCCATCCCAAATGAAGCTCTGATCAATCCAGAACAGCAAAGAGAAGGTCCAGTCCAGCTTGGAGAGCCGTCTTTCAAGTTCAAGAAGAGTCCTACTAGAAGTAAGAAGCCAGCTAAAGAAGGGAACTTTTGCAGCATTATAATCAAAGGAGGAGTTGGAAAAGACCTCCCCAACCCATTTATTGTCAAATTAGGAAATGAGAGGCTGACCAGGCCTTCTAATTATGTCCCACTTCTAGCAACCTTACATTCTCTTTTAAGAAAAAAAACATTTTTAGATAGAAATTCGTCCTTATTTATAGTATCTTGTTTAGTTGGTCAGAAGAATCCTATTTGAACTAATAGCATCCTAGAGTCCTTCTGTGGTTATAGTCTAGGTTGGGCAAGTCTTTTCCTATTGGTGAAATTCTGCATGCTTCTTCTAGTGAGTTCTTGTAGGGTGACAGAATCAACTCGAGCTCCCTTGTCTTTGTTTGCGATAAAATATAACTTGGTTTGTTCTTTCCCTATCTTGTTCTCTTGGAGACACTAAACTCCCTTTGCATTGCTAAGACAAAGAGACCTATTCTGTCACAGGATATATGGCATCACTTCCATAGCCCTCCAATAGCAATACAACTAGAGATTTATATGTTTTCACAAAGAAGTATAATAAACTGAAAAGTCCAATATTACCCCATCCAGGAGCTGATGAAAGAAATATCTTAAGCATATGCAGTGCCGATATATGGGATTGCTTGAGTAGGCATGTTCTTCAAAGTCCTCTGGACATAGACAGCAACAGAATGCACCCATAAATCTGGTTCCTAGCAACTCAGGCAAAACACAAATAGTTTAAGAGTTCGAAGACAGGTTAAAAAGAATCTAATTGAGCAGGTTGTCAAACCTGCAAAAGTAACTTACTCCTGCTAAAACTTCATAGAAACTTATCAATGACAAATACTTTTCTGCATCCTCCAATAGAATCTCAAACCGTGATTAAAATAAAAGATGCCCTAATAGCATCCATAAATCATGACACATATCCATCAGGTTATTTACAAGAAAATAAATGTTCTGTTATTCAGAATGGAATGCACCACACTGGTATTTGCTCCTCCTGGCTGTCAAACAAAATGCAAAATTCAGTTAAGCACATGAAGAAAAATAAAAAATGGGAAGCACAGCTAAGTATAGTAATCAGACAATCATAACAATGGAATGTGAGCCTAAACCAAAATACACTGCTTCTACCTTGCTCATGTGTTTTAAATTGGACATCTATTTACAGTCGCATCATGCACAAATTTTACCAGGAGCATTTAGCTTAAGATGTTCTCCATAAGCATGGAACAAAATCAAGTGACCACAAATTCAGGAACCATACTGTTCGATCAATCCTATGGGCAAGCTTAACTATACACATCAACATCTGGTCTGAACGTACAGAATCACCATGAGAAAAGTGTCGGGGTTCGAACCAAGGACTGCGGACACATGAATCTCACATTGTTAATCTAGGACAAAAGCTTATCAGAGTCATCATAAACATTTGCATCATATCCACCAGTATAGAATCAGCTCTGGTGCAAACTATAACACTGAAACACACCAACAAAGACTTAAGAGACTTTCACAACCAGCAATGATTCTACCAATAGTCGTATCCAATTGTAGTAAATTCTTATTAAAGGCATCTACCATTTAAGCTCATTCAACTAAAGAATAAACTTTCAACCAAGGAGCTCTTTTTCGCCCCGATCTTATTTATCGACGATCAATATTTATCGGTGCAGGTGTAAACCCCAACCCATTTCGGATGGTCCAAACTGGGTCATAGATAAAAAATAAAAGAAGAATAATCTCACCCTAATCATCCTATCACTAACCCTACTCATCCTAATCATGAGCCTCGACGTGCGACCGCCCCAAATAATTGAGGAAACACCACAACAAGTTCTAAACATGGAACCTTATGTATATCAAGCTATATGGTACATCTCTTTATTTTGCCAGTACACTCTAAGCCGATAACTATATGGCATGGTAACCTGATATATATCAAGCTCAATATCATAGGGTTCCAGGCCAGCAAAAAGACATAGAGCATATAAACGTGTGTCAAAACACCAGTGGAATGAAATGGACTTTTGCCATCACAATTGTTATTATGGCATCGTTGAAACTCACTGTTCTCCAAAACTCAACACTACCAGTCACTAGGGTAAACACAACTCAACGCTACCAACCAATAGGCTAAACGATAATTAGTTACTCAAGTAATCTTAAATAATCAATTCTCAATTGCTTTTCTCTTCCCTATCATTATTATCTACCCATTGTGGTCAAGATCAGCTGCAAGCCCAGATTACTTCATCTAGCTCTCGTCCATGTCAAATATGCTGTTCTTAACGTTTCACACCTTTTTAATCTTTTCAAAGCATTCATTCCAATTTTTCAGCATGAGATAGATACACTATGAATTTACAATAATTTTCTTTTGTTTTTTATCTTATCCCTTCTACACCATTTGCCAGAAGCATTCCCCAAGAATTAAATCGTTGACCAGCTAGCTATCTCTCAAATCCATGTTTCAGCTAGTCGAGAAATCCAGTCGACCATAAGGCTCAGCATGGTTCCTCTGTCACAATCTCCCAAATTTGCATCATAAACAAATTCTGTTCAGAAGCAGGGATAAAATAAAAAAAAAGCGTCAAACTGTAATTTTCAGCTTCCAAATCTGAGATAATTGAATACAATTTTTTATTTAGTTGTGATCGTCATAGATCTAATTATTCGATAACCATGACAAACAAAGGAGCAGACCTTTTCTTCTACTTTCAAATTTAAGCGCTGGATCACCAAATGTAAGACATGAAAAAAACATCATCGATCCCTTTTCGACAGTAATATAATTAATGATAAAAAATGGGACTTCTGTTACGATGCAAACGTAATTAGCGAAAAACATAACGTCTTCCCAATCCAATAATTCGAATCAGGAAAAACAAAGCACAGAAGAAACTGGTCATTTTCCATTATACCGCCCAAAACGCCAAAAATGCAACATCCGTTCCACGAATTCACAAGGATCGTTCATAATTTACAGAAAGAGACGGCGAGAGGCCAGAGAATCTAACGTCTGCAAGCAATCGAGCGAGCATCAAACGAAGGTGGAAATCTCGGGGAAATCGGGTGCAGAAGAACTGAGGAAGAAAGGATTCGTACCTGGACAGGAGCAATCAAACGGAGCCTGGTTTGATCACCCTCAAAATTGGGGCGAGGGGAGGAGACGAGAGAGAGAGAAAGAGAGAAAGGGGAAGGGGAAGGGGAGGCGTGGGTGGGGTGTCGCTTTCCTTTCCGGGAACGCCCCATGGTCGTCCGTACGACCGCGTAATACGTCGACTCGTTCTTTCGACGTTGCGCGTCGAGCGAGGGCGACAGACGCGTCGCGGGATGAGACGAGCTGTGGATCATGAGATAGCTTACTCGCGCAAGTATGCGTGGGTTGAGTGAGCCGTGACAAGGTGCGTGCGCTGCTGCAATTCTTGTTTTGTCTTCTTTTTCTTTTCCTGTTATTCAAATTTGCTGCAAAATTATTTCTGCCGTCCGTCACCGACTATTTCATCACATCCAATGAAAAGCCGTGTCGTTTCTGCTAAAATAACAGATATATATATATATATATATATATATATATATATATATATATATATATATATATATATATATATATATATATACGTCGAGAAGATACATGACATGGCACAACAATACCTATATGCGATGAGACCTTACCCGTAGCACAATATTTATGTCTATATAAAAGAAAGCGGTCGAAGTCGAATCACCATCAACCACAGGTTTCTGTATGTGACACTTAAATCTTAAGAGGGGGATGAATAAAGACTTCAATGGGTTATTATATATACACAATTGATCTTATAAAAGTCTCAAGGAGGATAAAAAACTAGAGATCATGGAGAAGATGGATACTTCCTTTTTATCTTTTTTGTTCCTTGGTTTGACTCTAGGCACACTAGTTGTATACAAGGTATTACTGATCTATAGATCTCTACCTTTCCCATTCTTGTTTAATGGTTAGGAATATATAAATCGAATAAGAGTGATGAAAAATGCGAAATAAGAATCAACCAAAGAAAAACTGTCTTTTACTTTTCCTATTAGAGGAAAAAACTTTTAAATCATTCCAATTGTTTGCTATAATTCTTCCCACAAAGATGATTTTATTCTTTTATAAACAGACTCATCCGTCACTTGACAACTCTCTGATCTTTCAATCTTCGTATTTAAAGACTACCCAAAGTTTCAGTTGATAGCAAGTAGCTGCCACAATTATCAAGTAGCAACTGGTTACAGAAATGCATCTTTCAAACGACCATGAATCAATTAAAGACGCACCAAATGCTGCGATCGGTTAAGCCAATTGGTCACAACCAAGTATCTGACACGCTTCATTAAAAAGGGCAAAAGAAGGCAACAAGAGTAAA
Organism: Ensete glaucum; assembly: GCA_021527575.1. Classification (NCBI taxonomy): domain Eukaryota; kingdom Viridiplantae; phylum Streptophyta; class Magnoliopsida; order Zingiberales; family Musaceae; genus Ensete; species Ensete glaucum. Next base: position 5,588,844 of record CM038554.1, read on the forward strand.
ATGTGATTGGTACCTTTGCAAGCGATCAAACCTTTTTGAGAATAATTCTATGCATAGGAGCTCCACGTTCAATCACATGCTGCTCCCAGTCAGTCCGAACACCAAAAGGATTCTCCGCCATCCAATCCCTGTCATCCCCATCAACTACTAGTTTACCCTTTCCATAAGTAATGAACAAATGTTTCATTCTCGTTGTAACAGTCTCGATATCAGACTGTAAAAACACCTGCCATACCACAAAGAGCCGGCTGACGGAATGCATTAGATTATCAACACAACAGAACCAGGAAAGTCTACAGGTGTTCATCAAGCACTAGATCATAATGAAGCAGTGGTTTCCATTTTCAATTGACTGCTTTATTTCTGACTAGAACACTAGATCATAATGTAGTGGTGGTTTCCTTTTTCAACCGACTGCTTTATTTCTGACTTGGCAAATGCATGGCAGGTTTGACTTCCTAGTTTTTTATCAGGTTCATGTTGATCACTGTGAAGAGGCAGTTAAAGTAGTGGTATTAAAAAGGTTTTCCTATAAACATAAACACATTCTCAAAAGTTCAAACTTAACAGCATTCCCATCACGAATTAAAAGGATGCACATAGATTCACTAAGTGAAAAAAAATATATGACAAATGCAGATTATTCCATATAATTAAGATCATATTTTTGTTCTATGGTAACAAACTTGAGTAAAAGAGTCGGACCACGACGTCATAATGTGGAAACCACCTTGGAAGGCAAAATACAAAGATTGCAGGTAAAGATACTCCAAACATGAAATGTGGAGCGTACCTTTCCATTTGTAATAAGCAGATCCATGATTGCTTCAACAAGTCCTCTCTGTACCATCCTCCATCTTTGGTCCTCTCTGTTAAAATCAGGATTCGGGCACTAGACAAAAAAGGATGCAGCTGAGCGAGTTAAATGTTATCTGCATACTTTGTAAACATGCTATGTACATAATAAGGTAGAATATCCAAAAATAAATGGGAATAGCTGAAGATAAGGAATATAAGCCTACTAAGAAATTGAGATTGATTTACGATGCCACTATTCATTGAAAAAAAACGCATATTGGAGTATTAGAATTGAGTCACATGATAAAGATCAATATCCATTATGGTCAATGAGTTTAATGCATGCAGCAAAGTACCATCTCCAAGGACAAATGGATTTTGTGGTGATCATTGAAGAATTATATCATTGCAAATCAAACTAAAAAGCTAAATAAGAACAAATAGGTGTCGGTAACCAACTAAACTCAATTCCATATATTACATAAGATATAAGATTTACAGATGTTGAGAAAACACATAAGCATAGTTAAGTACATTTATTTTACATCACAAAATTTTCAAGAACAGAAGCCTATTCTTTGATAGATTGGCAATGAGTACCAAGGCATAAAAAATAATCCAACAAGTATGCCATTCATTGAGGCTCCTTGCAATAACTTATCACTGCTACAATATCCATACCATGGCAGCAGCATTTGGTAATCCTTAAAACTCATTTTCTAATTTATTAGTTATTCAGTCTTGCATATATGCCTACAATGTTGCATTAGATACACCGGTATGGACCTATAAGATGAACCACGGTTTGAACTATGAATAATGTAGAATATGTCGACTTGAGTCAGATTTACACAGAAAATGCCATAACATTCACATGCCTTAAAACAAGCAATGATCAAGATCCATCCAATTTGAGTTGTAGTGACAGACAAAATAAATCATTAAGCATTTCCTGCATGTTAGTTACCATCAAGTAAAATTGAGTTGAGAACTATGAATGACTGCTAGCACTTCTCGTTGTACCAATTAAATTAAGCAGAGAATGATGATGACTGTCAACTGAAGTGTTATCCTGAACAATTATCTCGATCAAGGATATGACACCTCACATTTGCTGTTCCATGTGTGGCATCCAACATGGAGCAAGAAATGTGGAATCACGGTGCCACAATTACAACAGACTGAACCTGCAAGGTCAGTTAGTTGACTAACTTTTTTAAGGTTTCTCAGGATTTGACCAGAAACCATGTCAGGTTAATGTAGGAGAAAATGAACACATATGGTCAGCTAAGAAAAGAATTATTGATGCTAGGTTGCAAATGACTCATTTTTTCTTTCCTTCTGTGTTCAGTCTCTCCCCCTATTCTTTTTCTTTTACATTTTTGCCAGCACACCCATGTTGGTTTGACAGTGTACCTTGTGATAATGACACCATGTATCGTGACAGCTGCTGAACAACATGGGATGTGTCATGCAACTGATTTTTTTTTCTCCGTAACATGAACATTAAATTCTTGCTTTCGTGCTTTTATTACTTTTATCCACTTGGTTTAATGTTCATTTTAGAATTGCACTTCTCAGTCCATCAATCAAGTTCACTCCTAACTCAAACTAAGAAATGCACTTAACGGGCATCTCATACTATAGATCAGTTCCAGACAGTAGAAGATGCAACAAAATAATTGGAGGGAAGATTTAGCTTATGAAACTTGTACCTGTATTGTGACAAGTACCAAATCTCCAGGATAACTAGAAACTATTGAACGGAATGTAGAGGTTGCATTTGCTGATATAAAATATCTAGTAAGAATGCAAACAAAATTAGAAAAATGAAACACAGAAAAAGAAAGCCTAAAAAATGTGTTCAAGAATGATGAAGTCAAAAACAAATCACAACTCTCTACAGAACCATCAGGAGAGTAAGCCTACATTGTCAGCTACAGAGATTCAGAATAAAGTTAATCGATATGGACCAAAATAGTTTTGCATCAATGGTAGAACTTACAAGTACCACCATATAGACTTAGCAAACTAGTTGTCATGTCGTGCTCCCATCTTATATCTACATATTATTTAATTTAGTGTGGGGCTTGGTCTATCCAAAACAAATGGTTCTATTTTAACAAATACTAACTTATGACTTATGTCAAAGCAAATACAGTGTGGGGCTTGGTCTGTCCAGAAAGTTCAACCAGCATATTCTAACAATGTAAAAAAGGTATATTGTCACCAAGGTTTGCAATACCGTATTATACCGCTGGGAATGCTCGGTATGTACCGGTCTGATAAAGGACTGGTACACTCGATATAACTCGGTACCTTCGTGTACTATATGTTGGTACACTTGGTACAACTCGGTATGTATCGTACCAACAGCTGATTACAATACGGGATTGCGAACCTTGATTGTCACTAATATTTGTGGAAAAAAATATATTCAAAGCAGTTAAGGTCCCAGGTCTACCTTCGTGTAAGTTTCAGAATATAAACAAGTTCTGAGCTGTGTAACATAAAAGATGTATCACTTATGTCAAACAAAATACGGTGAAAAATAATTAGCTTGACTTTAATCATGTCTGGCCAGAGAACCAGTTTAACGATGACAAGACCTCATTATATTTTGCTTGTTGTGAGGTCTGCAAAAAACTACAGTGAGACTGGTAGTAATGTGTTTACAATAACAGTGGCCAAAGTCATGTTTCTAGTATGTAGAAATAGCAAGAGAGCATAAAGAAAATCAAATTCTCATTCATACCGAAAAGATAGGGGCAAAGGAAGTTCACCTTATTAGTTTATGACCGAAAAGATAGGGACAAAGACAATTGATGTATTAAAGGCAAAGAGAGAGCCTTACATAAGATTGAATCATACCGGAGTTTCTTGTTGTTCCAGCCTTTTTACCAACAAAATTTCATGGGTCACAATATAATGTTGATGATTGGCCCCAGTTCATTGAATTCAAGGCTCCATACAACTGAACATTAGTATACTGATGACAATTATAGTTCTACTGCTTAACAGCCGACATAGTCATGCTTGCGCAGTTGCGCTTACCCAATTCCAAAACAATTTCTCCCATAGTGACTAATATGCCAGCTGTTCTTAATCCAAATAAGTTTGCAACACTTCCAAATTTATTTCACATGTTACACATAATATGTTAGTTTTGGGTGCTGCGGGAACAATATTATCAGTGGGTTCTGCAGACTTATAATTTCTACTATAATAGTCTAACAATGGCAACCACAACATAGGACACGATCGATATGATAAGATTTTTGGTACTACCAAATAATAGTATGGCACTTATAATTGAATTTTTGACATGTACTTCCTTACCTCAGAACCCTTACAAGCTATGTTTATATATATTTTCTTGATATATGAGCATTAAGATAGGGCCTAAAAACTTATTTTGATGCATACTTGGGCAGAAAAATATTTTAATTAGTTTAAAATTATTGAATTTTTGACATACCTCAGAACCTGCACAAGCTATGTTTATATGTATTTTCTTGATATATGAGCATTAAGGTAGGGCCTAAAACTTATTTTGATGCATTCTTAGGCAGAAAAACATTTTAATTAGTTTAAAATTATTGAATTTTTGACATGTACTTCCTTATCTCAGAACCTTTACAAGCTTTGTTTACATATATTTTCTTGATATATGAGCATTAAGATAGGGCCTAAAAACTTATTTTGATGCATTATTGGGCAGAAGAATATTTTAATTAGTTTAAAATCATAAGTAACAGTTTTGAAATTGGTCTCACCAATCAATCAATACAAACCTACACCAATACATGGTATGGATACATAATGGCACCATACTAGTCTGGCCTAGCACATACTGAATTGAGATTTTAATCCTTGATAGAACTACAAATTTTAAGAAACATTTGCATGCATCAAGATAAATTAATTATTTAAGATAAATGACCAATATACAAGACTTCAAACAAGTGTTTCTGAACTAGAATTATTAACACTAGGTAACTATTGCGTGTAACTGCAAGTTGCATTAAAGACACTCACCCATTTTTTAACTCCGATTGATGCAAATTATCTAAGCATCTCTGAACAAGCTGCAGACAGTTGGGAAAACATTAGCAAAACTACAAACATCTCTATGCAATAAAAAAAAAGAGGATCACCTTACTGTTAATCTCAAGCCCAAGAAAGTTTAAATCTGTGCATTTTCTAGCCACCTTCAAAATAAACAAGCCATTTCCTAGCAAGGAAAGAAAATTAAGTATTTACATGTAATATGTTATGAAAATAACTTCAGAATCATAAGCTAGAAGCAAATTAGAAAATGAAGTGCAGCCAGGATTCTCATGGTGTCATTCATCTTTAATAGTAAATCACTTATAACTTTAATGTTATTCCTCCACTCATATTACTAGTTACTTTAAGATTCTTAATGCTCCAGCTATTTCACAATATTTCTAAAGTTAATGTTTGAAGAACTGCAATTATAATAACTTGATGCAGCCCAAGTGCTCCTAAGCATTACTAGGAAAGGGACCGAGCAGTGATGAGATAACTACATTTGTTGGTCTGTAACTGATAAAATGTCCAAGTATTTCTTCTAATATGATATATGATGAAACCTGATCTAAAACACCACAAGATGGTAAAACTTAAAAGCTGTTTCAAAGAAGTAATGGAAGAGAAAGGTACCACTGCCAATATCGACTGCTATAGGTTTAGTTGGATCTGCAAATATGGCATCCCAACTGAGATTGTATTGAAAGGCCTACAAGAAGAACATGTTGAAGTATAACAAATAAATATATGCTAAATGTGAATGATAACTCACTTGTCATCATCTGAAATATATAATTCAAATTGAAAATTTCTTATGCGTATCAATGGAAAAGCAAACATGCGGCAGTATAAACGAAATTAAATCAAAAGTGCAGCCATATAGAGCTAAACAAATGAAGAACATGTAGCATATGCCAAAGAATGAAACAACACAAATGCATCTGAAGAAATAATGAGGATCATATTTTTCCTTTCCTAAATTGTCTTGCATGTGTTGTTGTTTTTGTTGCTGCTACTGTAAGTTGCAAATAAGCTAAACCATTTCCCATGGATAATCATAACAACTCATACCAGCCAGTATGACATGTACTATCCAACGAAACAGTGGTAGGCAGTTAGCTTGACACAGTGTGATAGGACTCCAACAGGGTTGAGTCCTAATCACCCTAGAAGTAATCAATAAGAACCCTATGAGATTGTAATAAAAACCCACATAGTCACTTCTATCCTATAAAGAAGTATGGCTAGGGTTTATTTTAGGGCCTTAGGGCTTCCTGGCCGCCGCCCCTTTTACTGGGTTGGTCGGCTAGGGTTTCTAGCAGTGGGGCACGGCTTGTACAGCCATTTAGGCCACCGCCCCCTTTATTTATGCATGGTAGCTATAGGAGGGGCAAAAGGGAGAATTCACTTAGGAAGCACCCCCCTAGGGCTAGGGTTTGGAGCCCTATATAAGCATGTAGCCTCCACATCTTTTTATCAAGCAAGATCAATCAACAATTCAACTATATGGTCGACTATTAGGTGGGAGGAACCCCTATAGCGTTCCAAGAGTTGATCCCCCTCAAAGATCAAAATCTATAGAGCTTCATCTGGGGTTCAAATCATCTGGTATCAGAGCCGCGTTCCTACTGCCCTATAGCCATCTCAACCGCCTCCACCTTTCCAAGCAATTCCCACAATTGCTTTTGACGCCGCCTTCATCCACCATCACCCACCAAGCCGCAGATCCATCATTCTACTACCGTCCTCTATGTCAACATCATAGATCTGGTAAAAACTCCAAAACCCACGCCTCTTGCTACTGCTATTCCTTTATCTTATACGTGGGAGAAGTTTTTCTAAAGTTCCTTTGCTGCAAAATTCTACCGTCGCAAACGTTATCATCATTGCAAAAGGGAAACATTGCAGAAAAATTTCAGCCGATTGTTGCCTCTTGAACTTGAACTTTTGATCGTCCTTTTTGGTTGAAATTTTTACACAATTTCATAGATCATCTTAACTTTCATCTAGGATTGATCTCTGGGAAAAATTCTTTCTGAAACCGGAATTATAGTGCTGCAATTCTTCGTCGCACAGTGCTGGAATTTTACGATGAAGAATCTGCCTTCTGCATTTTGGCCTCTTGAAACCGAACTTTTGTTCATCCTTTTTGACTGAAATTTTTACACAATTTCATAGATCAACTTAGCTTTCATCTAAGATTGATCTTTGGAAAAAATTCCTTCTGGAACTAGTTTTATTGTGCCTTCTTTCGCCATTACGCAGTGCTGGAATTTTACAACGAAGGATCTACTTTCCATCTTTTGCCCTATTTCCCTACCGTTACTCTGCCAAAATTTTGTCAAACTTTTTGCTGATATTGACCACATCTGAATCTAGGGTTTCTGCATATTTTCCTTGAATTTTCCTTTAGAATTTACATCGAGAATTCATCATTTCTCCGACGTAAAATCTGTTCGGCAGGACAGCACATTGCAGCACCTTTCTTCGTCGAATTCCATCGATTTTGAGTGCTGTCTTTTGTGGGATTTCGAACTCTCTTTCTCTCATCTACAAACCCTAACATCCTTACCAAAAACCCTTCCAAACCGCACCCTAAACCGATCCCAAACAGCCACCCAAATCAGCCCTAAACCGCAGCCAACCTTCCTTACTGATCCACCTACCTTTTCATCCAACCTTCCTTATCAATCCACCTACCTTTGCTGCCATTTATCCCAGATCCAAAATCCCTTTTCCTAACCTTTATCCACTGCTATCACAGCCCTAAAACCACACATCAAATCACAGCCAAAACTCCACAAAACCAGCCCCAAAAAACCGTAGCCTTCGGTCCACCAACCTTTCATCCACCCAACCTCTCTTATCCCTTCAACCGCAGCACACATCCCTCGCTAGACAACGCTGCCAACAGTGACCTCTCACTGCCATCCTCCTTGATCGTAGCCAGCAGCGATCCTTGCGGCAAAAAACTACCAGCAGCGATCTTTCGCTGCAATCTGTCTACATTGCAGCCCGCAGCAATCTTTCGCTGCCAACTGTCTTGATCGCGGCCAACATCGAAGTGAACACAACCAGCAGTGGTCTCTCGCTCTATACCGCGGCTGCCCTCCTCCGCAACAGCCATGCACACCGCTGCCCCGTATTCCTCCTATTGCAGCCGCACTCTTGCTGCAACCAACGCCACCTGCAGCCACGAAGTCGCAGCGCAACCACAGCCAATGTCGCTGCTGCCCTCTTCCTCCTCCACCATCGCTACTGCCTTCCGACTCAGATCTATTGGCTACCATCTTCCGACAGATATCAGCCACCTAAAAAATCGCAGCCTCGACAACATTGCAGCATCACTATAGGACCACAGCTGACGTTGCTACTGCCATCTTCTTCCTCTACCATCGCTGCTACCCTTGGCTGCCATCCTCCACTTGGAGACTTCACCACCGCAGCCCCGACAATTTGTAGTTAGAGATCCTTACGTCATGACATCGGTTGACTTATTCGAAGCCAAATTGGAGGCTTTCAAGATGCGTATGGATGCTAGACTATGCGCTCTCTTCGAGGAGTTTAGATTAGGTCGATCGCCGAGCCCAAGAAGACCACAACATGGAGCAAACTCAGATTGCAAAAAGAATCCACCGGACATAAGAAGCAACGATAAGACACGACAACCCTACACCTTGACGACATCAATCTCCTTTGCACCACTTCAAGAAAGGCACCTCAATCAAGATGCTTAGAGCATAAGAGTCACATCCCAATCAATGGCATACAAAACTCCAACAGCAACCGATTACGAGAATATTGACGAACAACTAGCGAAGATCCGTTAAACCTCCACCATTTAAGAGTACCAGATCAGGTTTGAAAGGTTAACTAATCAAACTCGTGATTAGTCTGAAAAACAGATATTGAGGACTTTCATTGAGGGCTTGAAGCCGAAGATTCAAGAAGAAGTTAAAGCGCGATAGTTTTACATACTTAAGGCAGCCATCTTCTTCACACGACTACACGAAGATAGGATGAACCAAGATGCTTGGAGGACCAAAGCCACCGCACAACCAGTAGCACAGAGACTCTCGGCCCCATCTACCACCAGCTGGTCACCTCAATCGAAAAAGTTAATAAAAGAAGTGCTTCAGGACAGATCAACAAAGGGCCTATGTTGGCATTATAATAAACTGTGGAGCCGAGACCACCATTGTAAAAAAGAGAGACCTCTGTTGATTGAGCCCACTGAAGAACCCAAACTCAAAGATAAGGCTCTTGAGTCCGAGGAGAAGGATATGAAGGAAAAACCACAGTCAGCCGCCCGCACCTTGTATAGTTCACCACAGATAATGGACGTTGATAGCTTCATCAAGCATCAGCCCGTCACCATCCTTGCCGACACCAGGACTTACAACGACCCTATGAATGGCAAAAGAAAACAAGTGACCTTATGTGGGGAAGGAGAGAACGAAGAAAAGATGATCTCAACACAGTGCTTGGAGAAGCTCGCTGAAATCTCAAGCACCTCCACCGAACCAAGCCGACTCCTTCCTACCAGACTGCATGACCCCCGTATGCTGGTTTTACAAGGGGAACCACCAGCACATATTCGGCCATATTGCTATCCACATCTTCAGAGGACCGAAGCTAAAAGGATCATCCAAGAGACGTGGGAGACATAAATCATTCGGCCACGACCTTCCCTTGCAATGACACTTTATCTCCAAAAGCTTTGCCTCTTTGTCTGTAGGGATAAGCTCTTCCTGAAGTGCCACATTCAGTTGAACCAGCTATGGTTTCTGATGCAGTGCTCCTACATCTCGGGCTACTTCCACGACTTCACCAAGGAGCAGACCATGATGTTAGAAGTCTTCCTTGATGATGACCTCCAATCTACAGCCCACGATCGTAAGGAGGAGTAAGAGAAAGGCATCCACACGACCCCCGTATGCTGGTTTTACAAGGGGAACCACCAGCACATATTCGGCCATATTGCTATCCACATCTTCAGAGGACCGAAGCTAAAAGGATCATCCAAGAGACGTGGGAGACATAAATCATTCGGCCACGACCTTCCCTTGCAATGACACTTTATCTCCAAAAGCTTTGCCTCAGAGGGATAAGCTCTTCTAAGTGTCACATTCAAGAACCACTATGGTTTTGATGCAGTGCTCCTACATCTCGGGCTACTTCCACGACTTCACCAAGGAGCAGACCATGATGTTAGAAGTCTTCCTTGATGATGGCCTCCAATCCACAGCCCACGATCGTAAGAAGGAACAAGAGAAAGGCATCCACACGACCCCCATAGCCATGATGTCATCTACATCAGTGCTAGCATTACCCAAACGTGGCAATGTGTTCATAATTGGAGCAGACATATCAAGAGTTGAGATCGGCACCATCCTCATGCAAGATGGACAACAGTACGAAGAAGTAAAAATGGGCCCTGAAAAATCACCACCCCTACCCACCTTAAACTCAGATCAGGCTCACACCACCGAAAATTTTATCCGAGGGCAGTCCTCATTCCAAAAGAAGGCACGACTACTATTACAGAGCAACCACATGACAGCCCATGCAAGGAAGAAACTTCCCCCTGACAAACGCTGGAGTAGAAGAAAGTTTCCTGAGAAAGATCAAATTCTCTTTCATCACCAACTCTACCAGCACAAAATCCAAGCCTCAAGAAAGTGGCCTCCCTATTTCTTTGGGCCTTGCAAAATTGGGGATCGTATTGGGGCCCTAACCTGGAGATCAGATCCATGTATCAAATCAAGATTACAATCGATCCTCCGGTATCCCGCCTCAAATGAAAGTTTAAAAGGGACGACTCAGCCCAGATCCATCCAATCGACACTCAAGCTGATGATGAGGCTCAAGTTCAACTGATGATTGCATGGGATCATAGGATCATGACACATCACAATCCCGCCACCACTACTAATGCTGGATCGCAGGAGCTGAAAACCCGGTTCCCTGAGTTCATGGAACCTCAGCCTTGAGGACAAGGCTGATTTGAAGAGGGCAGGTTTGATAGGACTCCAGCAGGGTTGAGTCCTAATCACCCTAGAAGTAATCAATAAGAACTCTATGAGATTGTAATAAAAACCCACCTAGTCACTTCTATCCTATAAAGAAGTATGGCTAGGGTTTATTTTAGGGCCTTAGGGCTTCCTGGCCGTTGCCCCCTTTACTGGGTTGGTCGGTTAGGGTTTCTAGCAGAGGGGCATGGCTTGTACAGCCACTTAGGCTACCGCCCCCTTTATTTATGCATGATAACTATAGGAGGGTCAAAAGGGGAAATTCACTTAGGAAGAACCCCCCTAGTGCTAGGGTTTGAAGCCCTATATAAGCATGTAGCCTCCACCTCTTTTCATCAGGTAAGATCAATCTACAATTCAGCCATATGACTAACTATTAGGAGGGAGGAACACCTATAGCGTTCCAAGGGTTGATCCCCCTCAAAGATCAAAATCTATAGAGCTTTGTCTGGGGTTCTATCACAGCGGTACAACCCATCTTGAATTAAACCGTGGGTATATCGACTGCTCCAAATCGGAATGGGTTGGTATGAATTCGATAAGAGTTGATAGAGACCAATACCTTACATGAGCTAGTCATAGATCTGGCCAGTAACTCTATTGGGATCTTGTCCACAGTTTGGTCTACCAACATGACATAACACATGATTGTTTTCTTGAGGCCATTGATAATATTATTTTTTTTAGACAAGTAGAATAAATTCTATGTTACTATTCAAAACCAATATTTTGCCTGACTCATTAAGTAAACAAATATTATTATTACTTTTATTAGACATTATGCCCATGTTACATTTTCATAGATGATACATAACATTTTTTTTCAGACAATTAACAGAAATACATTGTTGATCAAGACCATAAAAGACCAAAAGTTTGTTTACTGGAGGCAATTGCAAAACCAAATTGTACTGTTCCCAAAAAAAAAAAGAAACTGATATGTCAAAATATGATATCCTAGAAACAATGACAAAAAATAGAACGATGGTGAAAATGTAATTCCTAGAAACAAATAGAAAATAGATCCTTACCAAAGACCCCATTGTCGAATCATCGATTCCACCATGTTTTTCCATGCTAATTCTCAAATTATAAAGATTATAAAGTTCCACAACATTCTTCAGCTACAATTGCTTTCTTTCTCTAGTTTATCATGTATTAAACCATTTGAGAAAAGAAGAGAGCAAAGATCACAATATGATAAGCTACACCATATAACATTCATGATTACATGACAAATTTTATCATGCAGTAAACAGAGAATCTGTTCATGCTTCATACTTAAACAAGAAATTCTCTTCCATGCCTCGTAACTATTAACTAAACCAAGTTTTCTAGAATAACTACTCTGCCAAACAACAATCATAGTGGATTACTTATGGAAAATAATTGATGCCAGGTTAAAGATAAAAAGGCTAGTACATGTGTTGTTTCGTGTGGGTATAATTTTAGATATATGAACAGAAAGCAACTAAACTCAAGTTAAATCACAAGTTAACTCCACTGGATTTATAAACTTTTGCTTTAGGATTGACCAAAACAATTAGTAATCCATGAAAAAGAAGAATTTGACTGAGGTTTGGATTTTCCATCTCAATGATTAAAAGTGATTGATTGACCAAAAAGATAAAGTTTTAATGCCTTTAATGCCCCTGTAACATTTTATGGAAGTGGCATGTGTGCTTATATTTCCAAAATTCTTGCTTCTTGTCAAAAGGTGTGTGACATAACCTATAGCCACCATACATTAGATATGCCATTTGTGATAATTTTTGAACTTCACTCACCCAACAACAGCAACAATAAGCCCTCATGTCCCACCATATGAGGTTGGCTATAGTATCATCGGACACCTAATATGGCCTCAGCTCATCCTCTATATACGCTCCTTTCTGCAGTTTGCGAGCCTTGTAGAGGCAGAGATCCCAGCCAGTCCAATACATTAACAAGAATAGTGACCCTTCAGTGACCAACTCTGTTCAGTTAAATCTAGTTCTATATCACAACATTTTGGAGACCATTTTCTTGCAATATGAATATTCAAATTTTATAATTAGTTATTTTTCTGTAAAGATATAAATGGACATGGAACAATTAGCAAAGACATTTTAATTGCATAAGCTAGAATAAACAAGACACCAGAATAAATCCAAACAGCCATAAATGTAAAATTTCTAACTGGATATATACATATAGCATGAGTTTCTAAAGTAAATATGCTGGAAAAAACTAAAATAAATGTAAGCATTCACACATTTGGATTCAACATTTATGTAAACACACAAGTTATAGTAGAAGTTACAAATTGCAAACTCAAGGTTATAGATAATGCATTATGTTTGACTTCATATAATTGGCAAGTCATATAAAAACCATAAGAGAAATTAAAATATAAAGAGTAGAGGCGTGCATACTCTATCTAATGCCGCCACACCTGGCAACTTTGTTCCTCTGAGAAACTCCCAAGCAACTGATGCATTTCTAAACACTGAATACTGATTAGAATAACTTGATTTTCCCGCAAACGCTTTGCAGGCTGCATTCCCAATAAGAATCACCTCAGTACCATTTTTGCTTATTCTTTCAAGTGTGGATGCCAATTGAGATGTTCTTACATTATCTTCCTCTAAAGAACCAAAACTTACTGAACCAATCAATATGACTTTCTGTAAGATGTGAATATTTATTATGGAAGCAGATATGTACAAAAATAATTCACAAAACACAAAAGAGTCAAATTATAAGGCATAAAAAGTAAAATTGAAGTAATAAGCTATAAAAGCTAGGTTAAGAAGCACTACTATAAGGAAAAAACTAAACAAAGAAAAATATCCACTCAAGTTTAACAATTAGGGTTCATATGATAAAAAAGAAATCTTGCTTAAATTTTTGAATAATAGCGCCATCAAGCATCACAAAAATATCCATCTTTTGCTGTGTCTTTTCCAATCAGAAATACTATGAATTTCATCGGTATAGCTAAGTAGCTAGACATTTTCAGTATGCTAAAATGTCAATTCTGCAAGTCTTTGAGCAACTTTGCTGACCAAGTTTCTCTTGATCTAATTAAGTCATTATATATAAAGCTTTGCTATGTTTACCCATCTAAAAAGGTCAGGTTTGGTTGCAATTGCATGACCCTAAAGTGACAATAATCATAGTATCTTTGGCTACTTTCTAAGTCACCACTCATCCACTATAAACCTAAAAATCTTCTTCTTTGCGCAAGTCATATTTTTTGCATAATTCAGCATTATTTTGATTACCTAATTGGTGATTTATCATTTTTTAAGTCCTTGTTCATCAATATCAGCTAGAGATCACAAATCAACCAGGAAACCCTTTAAGCTTGTTAAGTAATCCCATACAAAGATAACATCAAGGCAAGGTTTGCAATCTCATACCGTACTGACATATCGATCAGCTGTCGGTATGGTATGTACTGAGCATACGGATCCTCTATCGGACCGATACATACAGAGCAGTACAGTACGGTATTACAAACCTTGCATCAAGGTTCGTAATTTCGTACCGTACCAGCATACCGAGCTTAGCTCTGTATGGTATAATATGACATGGCATACCGATATATATATATATATAACATAAAAAAATAAAAAAAAAGTCGCCTTGGCGCGAATGAGGAGAAGCCTCGACACTACCGAGGCCTCCTCTTTTCCTCGTTGCCTCAGACGAGAAGGCGACGGGGAGAAGACCATGGCAAACAAGTCCCCACCTCGCGAGGTTCTCTTAATCCGTGGCGCCATCCCGAGATTCTTCGGCTGTAGATGTCTCCGGTCTTCGGCGTAGTGATTTAACATAGCCAGGGTCCCAAAATGCCCAAGGCGCTAAAATATAAAAAAGATATATAATACAATTAATAAATATAATTATTTAAATAGAAGTATGATATTAAATTAAGAAAATTTAAAGTACAAACTACAAAGTCACAATGTCACATTAACAAAAGTCTCAAAATTCAAAACAATAAAGTTTTACATCAAAGTCACTCATCATAATCAATATTATCATCATTTTCAAACAAATCATCTTCATTGAGTTCGTCCTATTCCTCTTGTCCTTCCTCTTAATCAAAATATGTTTTATTCTCTATGTTTCAACAATAGCAGGAGCTGAGCTTGATGTCGTTGCACTCAGTTTTCTCTTTGTCCTCTGTCTTGTATATGTTTGTAATTCTCCAGCACCTGAAGCTCTTGCCACATCTCCTCATGTCAATCTATCATCTTCAAATACAAGCTCGTCTTTAGCATCTTGTAAGTTGGCACCCATTTCTCCCACCAACCATTCATTTGAATCATCAATATTTTGTAATGAGATTGGATCAATTCTATTTCGTAAATTATGACGAGCCTTTAAAGCTTGATTATACTTTATGTAAATAAGATCGTGTATCGTTGATGTTCCAACCGATTTCTTCTCTTTGAGTGAATCTATCATGTCATATAATTTAAAAATATATTAATACATCTATCTAAATAAATTAATTAATTGAAACAAAAATATTTAGTGATCTTTACGTGCTCAAAGACACTCTAGTTTCGCTCACAACCGGCAGCACTACATGTCAAACTAAGTATTTCGATAGCAAATTATTGCAAGTTCGGATTGGAATTTCCAAATAGACTCTATTATTCAGTTGCAAAATTTATGTAATTATTAGCAATAACATAGTAACATACTATAGATAAAATTAATTATATAAAATTATTAATTCTTGGGGATGTAGTTGTCTTGGATTGAATTGAAATTCCAAAAAGACTTTCAACATTTTTATATAGAGATAATTCACGAATAATCTTATCTTGCACCTCAAGGCTTGGAATTAATCTTGCAACGCACTGATATAACCCATCTAGAACTTTTGCATAAAACCCAATAGATTTAATCTTATACAAAAATTCTGGATTTAAATAATATCCTGCTGCATGTATGGGACAATAAAGCTGACAATTCCATCTTTCATCAATGATTGTAAATTTTTCTCAGATTTTTCTTCATTTTCATTAAAAGACCTTTTAATCGTCTTCTTTACTCTATCCATAGCCTCATAAATATATCTCATTGCAGACTTATTTTCATTTTCCACCAATCGAATGACTTAAACAAGAGGGCCCATTACCTTTAATACATAAGCTACATGATTCCAAAAGGATGGCATTAAGATGATATCAATGGCCCTCTTGACTTTTGCTTCTTTTGTCCATTTATTTGTCACTCATTTCTCAGAGGTAAACATGATTCTCAGGTTATGTTTTTGACAATGCACGCTTTGCCAAATAAAAACATAATGTGCACTGTATACGCCATGAAAGTTAGTTCATCTCCATTTGGTTTGTTTAAGCACCAAACTCAACATTTTCAATCAAAAAGTAAAAAATCACAATAATCAGAAAGTAAAAAGAAGACTACAGAAAATAGTACCACAACAAAAAAAAAATACTAGAGTTAAAATTGTTTGATTGATTTCTAATAAATTGAATTAAAAGTTCAAGTTTGTAAAAGACAACGAAAGATAATCATACCAAATAGAGAAAGTATTTGCCCAACCAAACATCATTGTAGCAGGTAATGAAGTCAAAATTGATCGAGTCAAATGCAAGAATTACAATCTCGTACAGGGGTATTGTACCAGTCCTGGACCAGTACCGACTAAGACTAGTGTATCAGCTCAGCATATGGTACGCCGTGAAGACTCAATGAAAAAGAATAAGTAGAAGAGGAATGTAGACGTGATGGTGGAGGAACATCAGGAAGAGGCAGGATGAAGAAGAGAGTGGAGGAAGACGAGGCACTAGAGCAAGAGGAGGAATGGGGAAGGAGAGGAAAAGGAGGAAGAGGAGAACAAGACATCGAAGTTCTCACGATTACGATAGAACCATGAGCAGGAGGTATGTATTATTTTTTTATATAACCAGACCAGACTGCCTGAAATGGATTGGGTCCACATACTGTTTCATGCCAAGATCGATAAATACCGATCAGTATATACCAGTCCGAAAGAAAAGGAATTCCTTGGTCAAATGTGTCTTCAAATGGCAAAAGAATAGAACAATAAAAACCAAGGTTTGCAATTTCGAATACCGCTTGACGGCAGACATACCGTCCGGCGAGTTACGATCGTGGACCGCCCGCTATCAAGTGTTCGTTAAAATCGACCGTGGGCGATCGTTTTCGGTTGTCGGCAGCCGTTTGAAGAAGAAATCGACCGTCGACGGTCGACGGTCGATCGAGGAAGAAAAGGGAAGAAGAAGAGGAAAAGAAAAAAAAAAGAGGGGAAGAAAGAATACCTCGCCCGCGGGTCACCTGCGCGATCGCTGCTCGCCGCTCACTCGTCGCCAGCGGCCACGATCGCTTTTTCTCCCGCGCGGGGAGACAGATCGAGGCGGCCACGTCGCCCCCTTTTCCTTTTTATAATATTTTAATAGTTTTAATATTATATAATATAATATTATATTATTAAAAATATTATATTATATTTTAATTACGACGCATGCATCTAGATCGTCCCGCATCCCGACAATATATCAAGACACGGTATGGATCAAGAAGTCAAACCTTGATAAAAACTATAATTTAAGTAGTTCTAAAAAGATTTATAGTTGTGATGGTATTTTTTTGGTATTTTAAAAGGCAAAAATCTGTAGCTGAAGGATGTGGATACAAAGGGTTCTTGGTCTATAATGTTTGGTACTGCAAACCAAACAAATAATGAAAAAATTGATAAAAAAGATCACCGGACTCATAAATCCTAGGACTAGGAGGCACACCGAAGGTTGGTAGCACCAGATCATCATCTTACAAATCATATGCAAGAGAGAAAATATCTGCAACAAATTCAAGTACAGTCATCTCTAATTACAAAAACCAGCTATTAATCATTCATTTAGTCTCCAAATAGTTTATTGAGAACAGAACATTTGAAGGACAATAAGACATTAAAAAAAAGAAGTTATATAGAATAGTAAAACTAAAATTCCCTTATAGTTATGCAAAGAAGATATCCTAATTAATCCAGTTTAATCTAGTGGCTTCTATACGCTCCTAATTTATTATTGCACCTAAAGCAGGATCTGTAAATGATAAACACCAAGTACGGTCAGATAGACTTGAGGAGTCCAATTCCAATCCAAAACCCATACCAGTCCCTGATCAGACTGATACAACAAGCCCAGGTACACAGGGAGACTGACATGCAGTAGACACCCGGATCAGCCAGCACAAACCAAAGGAAAGAGGAAGAGAAGATGGAGGTAGAGATGGCTAAGCATATTGAAGGTCAAGCAATGATGGTGATGGGAGGCGGCGGACGGAGTGGCAGTGTGCTATTGGAGGTTGTGCCATTACAACCAAGTGAAAGAAAGAGGGAAGTCCCTGACACCTTTTGTTTTCATTTTTTTGCAATCTAAAACAGCCAACAGCTCTGAACAACTGTTCTTAACTTTTACAATTTAAAAAATAAAAAAATCAAAACAACTAATTCCAAACCAGATCGAGCAAAATCACTTGGTCCACGTTCCAGAACAAATTCAAACAAGTAAATACTACTAATCAGTACATATTGGTCTGATCAGTTATTCGGACCTTGAGACTGAAAATGGTCATATAGAACTGCTAAGAGCAAAAAAGCTAACCTGACCTACTATTCTAGCTTAAACTGAACTATGTCTTGATACATTTATATACTCCACCAAAACTCAGTCTACTACAGTAACTACACTTACAACATACTGTTCACTACAGACTTAATAAGAATGTACTCATGCCAAATTAAATTTCATTCTCAATAAAATTGTAACACAACCTATCTCAGAGTTGATGCAGCCATCCAAGGAGAAATCAAGCATATTGACTATGATAGTTCTTTTTACTTCAGTGTTTTGCTGCTTAGATGTTAAATCTGATTATTATGGTGGCATGGACCACTGATTGGATACATTAGTGCTGTAATCAGTGATTGAAACTAGGGAATATCAAAGTGATATTTTAAAGTAGATATTCATGATCTTCTATTATATAAAGAATTTATTGACCACTTTTATGATAAAAACTGGGGGACAGCAAGCAATACCATCCAATAAACAATATTTTTCTATTAGTTGATCTTCCATATCTGCATGTACTTGACCATTTTTATCTATAGAAGAAACACATGAAAAACATAATTATCATAATGGCTTAATGGACATTCTGAAAAACATTTGTTACCTGATTTTGAACCGATTATGGCTTAGATGTTAATGAAAGACAAAGAATACCTTATAAACAATATACATTTAACCTCAATTAGATTTCAAACATGATACAGAAAGTAAATGATGATGCCACAGACCTTGCATGTTGAGAGCATAGAAGAGGTTTCTTTCACTGAAACTGGCCCTAGATCCACAGGCACCCAACCTGAATATTAAAGATAATGAGTAATATGTACATAACAATTGCTTGGATAGATTCTGCGGTAAGAAGTGATAGTCATAACATACTCAAAAAATGAAAAAGAAAAAGAGTCAATTATTTACCTCACTGTTTAGGTTAGAAACGCCTTCACTACGAAGATCCACTTACATATGTTTTACAATCTTTTAATGCATTAGATGATCAAAGGCTCATTTGGAAAGATGTAAATGGAGCTATAACCAGTAATGATAACGAGGTTAGATTCAGCTATTCAGCTACCAGTTATCCTAGACCCACGGACATGGTATAGGCAACAAGTAGGAAATTGGAGTTGGACCCTCTCCTTTCAACAATAAGGGAACCAGGACCAAGTTGAGTACAAAAGGCCAAGTTCAAAATGGATCTTGATATGTTTGAGTGATGATAGAAAAGTGATAGAACACGTATAATTTGTGACACGATTAATTAGGATAATCAAAGGTTGTACCAAGTCCATGTTATAAAATTTAAAAAATTCATATAAAAAATTGAAGAAGTTTTACTAGGAAAAATTAAAATGAAAGAAAGAAACAAACAAAGAATACGTAAAGGGAATTGACATGCTTTCCAGGACTTATGAAAAAAAATGAAAAAATTTAAGAATAATAATAACAACAAAATAAATAAATAAAACATAGGCAAGCATTGACATGCTTTCTAGGCCTTGATAAGCCAAAATTAAAAGTGTGAACTACAAATGGAAAGTAAAGGGAAAGATTAAAAGGACAAAGGATCAAAAGGGCCAATTCAAGCTTAAAAAATTAATTTTCATATGATTTTGCATGTACAAATCATCACACTAACCAGCCAAGATTTCATTATAAGCGTATATCTCCAGCAGCTCAGGCTTGCCAACTTTGACACATAGAAAATCTTTCTGAAAATAAATTGGAATCTTTCTTTGTTGTGTAAGTTTGATCAGTTCTAGTGCTTCTTTAACAGCATCATGTTCCACTAAGTGCGCAGGTACTGAAAGTCCAAAACCATTCATTATCTGAAATGCTAGCTTTCCAATGAAAATCAGTCCATCACACATAGAAGCTAAAATATGCAATGCATTAGCTTTTTTCAGGAAGTTACTCCCTCCAATCTGCAACATATTTAGCCCCCATCAGAAGAAGGAAACAGCATGCAGAATGCCAAAAATTTAGAACTAAAAAAAAAGAAAATCTGGGCATTGAAACTTTTATTTTAAATCAATTATCTAAAACAAGGAGCCAGACTGATCCTAATGCAATAAAAGCAGAATGTATCTTGTTAGCACCAGTTTGGCAACATGTAGAATGAAGAGATCATAATGTGCAACACTACCATCAAAACAGGATAGCAGTTGGCTACATGAGTCAGAATTGTGTGCCTGTGATACATCAGAGTTATCAAATTAAAAGCAGCCAAATAGTTGCATGCATATGTATCACCGATAATGAGACACATTCAAATTAACAAATAAAGTCCTCCAGGTTTTAGTGGTGGGAAACAAGATCTAGACTGGTAGAAAGAAGCTTGTAATTGATAAAAACCCAGAAGGAGCCCTATAGATTTTGATCTCTAAGGGGGATCAACCCTTGGAACGCTATTGGAGGTTCCTCCTTCCTAAAAATCGGCACAAGGCTGAATAAAAGATTAATCTTGCTTGATGAAAGAGAGGGGGCGGCTACATTATTATATAGGGTTCTAAACCGTAACCCATGGGTGCTTGCCTAAGTAAAATCCTTTGCCCTCCTATAGCCGACCTAGTTGAGGGAAACCTTGGCCGACTAGCCCAGAAAAGGAGCAACGGCCACTAAGCCCTAAGGTCCCAATCTAAACCCTAGCCATACTTTTTTATAGGATAGAAGTGGCTAGGTGGGGTTTTATTACAATCCCATAGGGTTTTTATTGACTATTTCTAAGGTGATTAGGACTCAACCCTGCTGGAGTCCTATCAAACCTGCGCTCTTAAAATCAGCCTTGCTCTCAAAGCTAAGGGTCCATAAACTCCGAGAGCCGAGTCTCCAGCTCCTTGTATGATTCCCACGTTGCATCTTCGGATGGTAATTTACTCCACTTTACGAGTACTTCAGTTGAATGGCGACGTCAGCGCATTACAATCCTTCGATCCAGTATAGCTTCAGGTTGGGCCTGAATCTCGCCATCATTTGTAGTCTTCGGCAGTTAAGTTTGAGACGGCTCATGTTCTCCTAGTTTCGGCTTTAGCAGTGACACGTGAAAGACGGGATGGATCTTAGCGTCATTTGGGAGCTTTAATTTGTATGCCACCGCCCCAATACGCTCCAAAATGTGATATGGTCCATAGAATCGTGGAGATAACTTCATCGACGCTCTGGTGTTGATTGACAGCTGCTTGTATGGTTGTAGGCGAAGGTAGACCCAATCTCCTACTGAAAATTCTCGCTCGCTCCGGTGAGTGTCTACTTGTTGCTTCATGCGGGCTTAAGTGGCAGTTAGGTTGTCTTTCAGCAGCTGTAGAAACTTGTCCCTGTCAATTAAGTTTTGGTCAACCTGATCTACTTTGGTCGTACCAATTACATATTTCGATATTACGGGGGGCGATCGGTCATACAATGCCTCATAAGGGGTATATTTAGTTGATGAATGATAATTGTATTGTACCACCAATCGGCCCAAGGAAGCCACATTGTCCACTCTTTGGGCCGATCACTGGTGAAGCACCATAAGTAAGTCTCGAGGCATCTATTCACCACTTCTGTTTGGTCGTCCGTCTGTGGATGATAGGTTGTACTCATCTTCAATTGGGTGCCTTGTATTTGGAAGAGCTTGGTCCAAAATTTACTTGTAAACACCCTGTCACGGTCGCTCATAATCGACCTTGGCATCCCATACAGTTTTACAATATTTTTCACAAAAAGTTGAGCAATGCTGGCAGCAGTATAAGGATGTCTCACAGCACAGAAATGAACATATTTAGTTAGACGATCTACCACCACAAAAATCGTGCTTTTACCTTGAGATGGTGGCGGCCCTACGATGAAATCCATGGAGATGTCAGTCCATGCTGAGTCCGGTATTGGTAGTGGTTGTAGTTTTCCCGGATTTGCCATGATTTCACCTTTCTGCTGTTGGCATACATTACATTTGGATACATAATCATAAATCAATTTTTTCATGCCCTTCCAAAAGAAGTTTTGCTTCACCCTCTTATATGTTCACAGAAATCCGGAGTGCCCTGCTGAAGATGAAGATTGCAACTCATGCAAAATAATTTTGATACAAGGGGAAGAAGAAACAATCACAATTCGGTCTTTATAGCGCAGGTCCTTCGAATCCTAAGTGTAGTGGCCCATGGAACCCGGATTCTTCTCCAACTTTTCTATGATGTCTCGGGTCTCTGGATCACTTTTCCATTCCTCAGTAATGTATTTGAGGAAGTCGGTGGAGGGAAGGGACATGGCTGAAATTTCGGCTTATCCCGATAGCCATGATAGAGCATCTGCAACAACATTCTCTTTCCCCTTTCGATAAGTAATTTCATAACCAAAGCCAAGAAGTTTAGTTACCCATCGTTGTTGCTCCGAGGAAGATATTTTCTACTCTAAAAAATATTTAAGACTTCGATGGTCCGTTTTAATCTGGAAGTGTCGGTCGATCAGGTAGGGTCTCCACTTCGTGATGGCGTGTACGATGACAAGTATTTCTTTATCATACACGGACATTTTAAGATATGAGAGAGACAAGGCTTTGCTGGTGTAAGCAAGGGGTCGATCATCTTCCATTAGAACAACCCCCAATCCCAACTCCGGACACGTCGGCCTCAATCACAAAGGTGCGGCTGAAATCGGGCAGCGCTAAGACCGACGTTGTCATCACGGCTGCCTTTGTTCAAAGGCTGCGGAGGCTTTATCTGACCACAAGGAGTCTTTCTTCAGTAGGACGTGAGTGGGGCACTGATCTTGCCATAATCTTTCACGAATTTCCGGTAGTAGCCTGTGAGTCCAAGGAAGTCGCGTAGCGATTTTATGTTCATAGGTCTCGGTCATCCTTGCATTGCTTCGATGTTCATCGAGTCTACCGCCACTCCATCCTCTTATATAATGTGCCCTAGATACCCCACTTTACACTGTAAAAAGCTGCATTTTGACTGTTTAATATAAAGGGTGTTATACCGAAGAATCGTTAGAACAGTTCGTAAGTGCTGAAAATGCATATCAAGTGTAGCATGGTTTGACTTACCGATCCGTATCGGTGTATCGATATATTGTTTGTACTGGTACGGGACCCATACCGGGTGGCATGCACAGTGCATACCTCCCGGTATTAAAATATAATATAATATTTGTATAATATAATATAATATTAAAAATATTTAAATATTAAAATATTAAAAAAACGAAAAGGAAAAGGGGGCGACATCGCCTCGATCTGTCTCCTCAGGAGACGCTCCTTCTCCTCGCGCGGGAGAAAAAGCGATCGTGGCCGCGGGCGACCCGTGGGCGGCAATGGTAGGCGGGCGAGGACGGCGCACGAGCAAGGTATTCTTTCTTCCCCTCTTCTTTTTTTTTTCTTTTCCTCTTCTTCTTCCCTTTTTCTTCCTCAATCGATCGCCGATGATCGATTTCTCTCTCAATCGACCGTCGACGGTCAATTTCTTCAATCCACTACGAAATGGACTGTCGACGATCGATTTTTAAACCGCCGAGGCTCAGCATCGATAACTGACGGACGTGATATACCGCCTGCAGTACAGATAGGTCGAAATTGCAAACCTTAAAGTGTGGGGCTATAAATGAGGATATCATCAAAAAATACCAACACGAACTTGCGTAGAAACCTCCGAAGATATCATTCATCAAGCTTTAAAAAGTAGGAGCATTCGTAAGTCCGAAGGGCATTACCAAAAACTCATAGTGGCGTCATGTGTGCGGAATGCAATTTTCAGAACATCTTCAGTGCATATCCGAATGTGATGATAACCGGAACAGAGATCCAATTTAGTGAAGACTCAGGCACCCTTTAGTTCATCCAAGAGCTCATCTACGACTGGTATAGGATATTTGTCTTTGACGATGATGGTGTTCCTAGTAATCAACGCACATCCGCCACGTACCACCCTTCTTGCGCACTAGCAACACCGGCAAGGAGTAAGGGCTGCAGCTTGGTCAAATTACTCCGTTGTCGAGCATCTCCTTGACGATGTTCTCAATCTCGTCCTTCTACAAGTGAGGATAACGGTACGATCTCAAATTTGTTGGAGGTTTGCCCGGCAAAATAGGTACACGATGGTCATGTGGCCAATTAGAGGGAAGCCCACGCGGCTCCGTGAAAACATCCTGAATTCGTCCAGCAAGAGGGCAAGCTTAGGATCTGAATTTTGCACTTTTTCCTCCTTTGATGGCTACTGGATATGCATCAAAAATCCACCATTTGTTTTGTATAGCACCTTCTCCATTCACTGCGTCGAAACGATAGACCGCGCTTGTCTCACAATGTGACCTGTCTCCCTTTACAATAAAACTTCATGATTAGTTTAGAGAAATTCCAGGACATGTCACCTAATGTTGTGAGCCATTCAATCCCAAGCATGGCTTCATAATCATTGATGGGTAGAAGGAAGAAATCGACTACCACTTCTTGGTCTTGTAGGAGCAATTTTACCTGCGGGTACTGTTGGTCGCAATTGAGGATTCGGCCATCGGTGACCCTGATGTCGAACTTGTTGCAACCTTCGATTTGAAGCGCCATACGTGCAACGACCTTGCTATTAAGGAAGTTATTTGTGCTGCCCATATCGATGAGAACAGTGATCGGTTGCTGTTTAAGAAGTCCTCCAACTTTCATCATCTACGGGTTGGAGTAGCCAGCTAGCGCGTGCACTGCGCAGTTGACCGGTTGGGGCTCTTCCTCCGTAGCTTCATCTTCGGGTTCGAGGCTTTCTTCAGATGGTTCGTTATCCTCATCCTCTACTGGTTCAATCACGAGGAGTCGGCCCTTTTTGCAACGATGTTCTCGGCTCCACGGTTCATCACAGTACCAACACAATCCCTTGGCCGATCGTTCACGAAGCTTGTCTCTTGTTAATTTTTTTGGTGCGGGGGCTGAAGTCTTCTGCATGGCTGATCGAGGAGCGATCCTTGTCCTTCGTACTTCGTGGTTCAATCGTTCTTCCTGGATTCTTGCGAAGAAAATCGCCGCCATAAGAGTGTATGATTGTCGCGCCTTTACTTTTCCTCGAATCTTCGGCTTTAGACCCTCGATAAAAGTCCCTGAAAGTTGCTTTTCAGACCAATCCACAGTTTGGTTAGATAAATATTCAAACCTTGTTTGGTATTCGTATATTGTCGAGGTTTGCTGAATCTTCACCAATTGTCCGTCGATGTTGTCGAAATCGGTTGGTCCGAAGCGATTAAGTAGTCCTTCCTTGAATCGCTACCAAGAAAGACCTTCATGGGTGTGCTCATACCAATTAAACCACTGAAAAGCATCTCCCTTGAGGTGGATGGCAGCAATCTCCACCCTTATAGCATCAACTGTTCGGTAGAACCGAAAATAGCGTTCTGTGCGCGTGATCCATCCGATCGGGTCTCTTTTTTCCCATCTAGGGAAGTCAACCTTCATGCGTGAAGTGTTTGGATCAGGGATGATGTGGCCATGCTCTTGAGGATCGTCTCATCGATCTAAAGTTTCTCCTTGTGATTTCTTCGGACTAGATGGTCGGCCCATGCTGAATTCGACGAAAAGGGATCGCTTCTCCTCCATGCAGCTTTCAAAGGCTTCGAACTTGGCGTTGATGGCCCCCTCTGATGCCGTGGTGTAGGCCTCTAGATATGTAATATTGAGATCCTTTTTATGTTGTCAGGTTAGTGGCATGAGAATTTTTGGAGAAGAGGTGGATGGGTGGATCGGGTAGATGGAAGTAGGCTGCAGTTTAGGGCTGATTTGGGTGGCTGTTTGGGATCGGTTTAGGATGCAATTTGGAAGGTTTCTGGTGAGGATGTTAGGGTTTGTAGATGAGAGAAAGAGGGTCCGAAAACCCACAAAAGACAGCACTCAAATTCGGTGGAATTCGACAAAGAAAGGTGCTGCGATGTGCTGTTCTGCCGAACAGATTTTACGTCGGAGAAACAATGAATTCTAGACATAAATTGCAGAGGAAAATTCAAGGAAAATATACATAAACCCTCGGTACAAATGTGGTCAATATTAACAAAAAATTTGACAAAATTTCAATAGAGTGTAGGAAAATAGGGTAAAAGATAAAAGGAAGATCTTTCGTCGTAAAATTCCAGTACTGCGTGATGACGAATTAAGGCGCAATAAAACCTGTTTCAAAAGGAATTTTTTCCAGAGATCAATATTAGATGGAAGCTAAGATGATCTATGAAATTGTGTAAAAATTTCGACCAAAAAGGAGAAGCAATAAACCGGTTTCAAGAGGCAAATAGGTGGCCGAAAATTTCAGCAATGTTTCACTTTCGCAACAACGATAACATTTGCGACGATCAAAATCTACAGTGGATAAAATATGGAAAATCTCTTCAACGTGTAACGTAAAGGATTTTGCAGTATTGAAAAGGCAAGGGTGATGAAAATATACCAGATCAAACGGAGGGGCAAGCGGCAGATTGATTTGATCTGCAGTTGGGGTGGAAGGTGGAGGCACGTGTCGCAGCAATTGTGGGAATTGCTTGAGAAGGTGAGGGCGGTTGAGATGGCTACAGGGGTAGCAGGAACACTGCTCTGATACCAAATGATCGAACCCCAGAAGGAACCCTATAGATTTTGATCTCTAAGGGGGATCAACCCTTAGTACGCTATAGAGGTTCCTTCCTCCTAGAACTCGGCACAAGGTCGAATAAAAGATTAATCTTGCTTGATGAAAAAGAGGGGGCAACTACATCATTATATAGGGTTTTAAACCCTAACCCATGGGGTGCTTGCCTAAGCAAAATTACCCCTTTGCCCTCCTATAGCCGACCTAGCTGAGGGAAACCCTGGCCGACCAGCCCAGTAAAGGGGCGGCGGCCCCTAAGGCCCCAATCTAAACCCTAGCCACACTTACACTTATTTATAGGATAGAAGTAGCTATGTGGGATTTTATTACAATCCCACTATTAGGATCAAAGCGGCACTAAGAGGAGGAGGAGAGGGGGGGGGAGGGAGGGTGAATTAGTGCTGATGAGAAATCTTAGTCGATTTGAAAATTTTGCTCAATAAAAATCGTATCCAAAATGCGTTTAAGTGTAGAGATGTTTGTAATAGTGCAGGCAAAGATAATAGATAGTTAAATAATAGAGCAATGAAGTTAAAGAGCAAAGAAGAGGAAAGAAACCGATTTTATAATGGTTTGGTCTCGTGACCTACGTCCACTTCTCGATTCCTCCTCCGTTGAGGATACCGACTTCCACTATTAATCTTCCTTCAATGGGTGAAGATCAACTACCCTCTTACAATTCTATTCTCCTTTTACAGGTTTAGGAGATAACCTTTACAAGACTCAAAGTTCTCCCTTACAAAAAACTACACAAGACGAAATGAGGTGAAACTATCAATTATAACAACGTTTTCACAAGATTTTTGCTCTTAATTGCTTGTATACCTCAAGCAAGAAAAGGTGGGTATTTATAGGCCCCAAATGGCTTCAAAAGTGGAGCCAAAAATCAAATTTTAAGTGATCCTGAGGTGCTAGTCTCAAGATCGCTCGGGCTTCAACCGCACACACCGGAGATTGTTCCTTCACCGCTCGAGTCTGGAGATCGGTTCCAACCGCTCGACACGCCTCAAGGTGTCATCTTGGAGACCGTGTCTTTGAAGACCGTGCTATCTGATCTTGGGTTACTGAAATGACTTTTATAATAAGTCCAAATCGACCCCAATTAAGGCCTAATGACCTCATAATTGAGTTAGTAAAACTAACTCTCATTATGATGCTAACTACGACACTCAACGTACAATCATCGTTGTCCGATTGTCTCTTCGGCAAACTCCCAGCATCTTTCTAATGAACCCTCGGCGAGCACACGATTTCCTTTGGTGAACTCTGAAGCTTACAACCCGGCGAACTCTGACGAACTTCCCAAAGATTCTTCCAAATAACTCCCGTGAGCTCGACAACCCGCGAACTCCCGACAAACTTCCTGGCAAACCTTTAGTGAGCTCTCGGCGAGTTCCTGATAACATCGTCCAAACATCGGTCGACCTTCGGTAAACTCTCGACGAGCTCCCACTATGTCGTCCGAACCTTGGCCCAATGCTCGAACCTGACTCCGGCCCAACATCTGATTGTAATGCCCTTTTACCATCGTAGTTAATCATGCATCACTTTGTTTAACACACTTGTTAGATCATAAAGCTCATTAATTGATTCATCATCAAAATCTGAGATTAAACAATCTCCCCCTTTTTAATGATAACAACCAATTGATGACAGAGTTAACCTTAACTCCCCCTATGTAGATGCCACATGATAAGTACAACAAACTTAAATTCAAAAGAACCTATCACTTTTGAATTCATATTTTCATAATTTAACCATTTATGATACCATACATGACAAAATTTTCAAACATTCATCTTCTTGGTATCACATGATAAATAATTTCAATTGATATGTTTCACATAATAAACATGTCATCAATTATGATATATCATTCATTTCAACTATTTCAAAGATGTCAAAATATATCTCTTATGTCATCAATTATGTCATTTCTCCCCCTTTGTCATCAACAAAAAGGAGAAATGTTCAATTCATATTTGAACATTTATCACAAATATCTACCATTTGAACATTTATCATTTTTGAATATTTATCAAAGATATTCAAACATACCATTTATCATTTGTCATTAATCATGTCGTTTCTACTTGTTATCAAAAAAGGAGAAATACTCACCACACATTTGAATACTAAGTGTTCAATACATATGTCAACACATTTATCATAAATATATTCATTACACAAAGAAAGAAATCTAGTCCATTCTCCTCCTTAGTAAAAGAAATAGAGTTTAATCTATTTCGTATCAAATTGCTTTCTTCCCCTTTGTAAATAAAATAGAAGAAGAAGGGGAGGGGGTGTCAAAGATCCAAAAATCAAGTATCCCAAAACAAAATAAATTATTAAGAGGGGGGATACATTTTAAAATATTCATGAATCCAAGAATCAAAATATTGAAAGAGACCTCATGAGTCTTATCACGAGAAAATTTTAACTTGCATTTTTTCTTTTCTAAATGTCAAGAAGAAAGAATCAAGTGAAACCATTTCAAAGGATAGCTTAAAAAGTTGAGAAATCTGAGAAAAATATAAGAGCTACTCATATCATCTCATGTAAATATCAAGAAATTCTCAAAGTCATGATAGCAAATCATGCATTTAGAAGGTTTTTCATATCTATTTTTCTTTAAACAAATTGTTCTTCATTTAATGATTTTGTTGCAAGATATCAATTTTATCTCCCCTTTGGTCATTGTAAATAATGAAAATGAGTCCTAGGAGAGTAAATAATATTGATACGTTCAAGGTAAATCTTAATACATATAATTCATTCAAATAATTCTTCTTAATAAAACAGAAGAATGATGTTGATTAAAAGTCTCAAATTATAGTTGTTAAGATCAAGGTTCGACTTTATCATCGATGTACGACATATTGTCATGCAAGATGATCAAGTGATATACATAGTGCATACCGCCCGATATTAAAATATAATATAATATTTTTATCATATAATATTAAAAATATTTAAAATATTTAAAAAAGAAAAGGGAGCAACGTCGCCTCGATCTTTCTCCCACGGAGACGCCTTCTCCTCGGATAAAAGCATCGTGGCGGAAGCCCCATGGGCGATGACGGCAGGCGAGCGAGGATGGCACGCAGGCAAGGTATTATTTCTTCTCCTCTTCTTTTTTTTTTCCTTTTCCTCTTCTTCTTCCCCTTTTCTTCCTCAATCGATCGCCGACGGTCGATTTCTCTCTCAATCAACCGTCGACGGTCGATTTCTCTCTCAATCGACCGCTGACGGTCAATTTCTTCTTCAATCGGCCACCGACGGCCGAAATCGATTATCGACGGTCAATTTTTGGCGGAATGGCCCGGTAGTGGGCAGTCTGCATACCGGTAACCTGGCGGATCAGTATGTACCACCCATACCGGGCAGTACAAGCCGAAATTGCAAACCTTCGTTAAGATCATAAATCTTTTTTTTATTAAAAAGAAGAAATCATAGAGGTTAAAGATAATTTTAATAAAGGATAAGTCAAGTGAAGAAGTCAATGAGAAGTTTAAAGAAAATCATTCAATTTTCAACTCATCATAAATTAAAAAATATTAATTTGGTGATATACCATACATAAATATAAGGAAGTCATAAATGAATTATGAAAGATATTAATATCAAATCATGAATACCAAAAGATATAATTTTAATTTGACAAATTTTCTTTTAGGTCAAAAAGAAATTTTATGAGATCAAATAATAAGAATGATCTTGTTTCATATAGATAGTTTTCTTTAATGAAATAAAAAATTCCTAGTGAACAATCTTGATTTATATAAAGTTCTCAAATTATGATTTTCAATATGTCAAGATCATGATAAGACTCTTTTTATGGTACATTGTATAGGAGAAAAGAAAAAAATGATTTATATATAGAAAATTTCAAGTTATCAAGATCATAGTTATTAATGAAAATCTCAAGTTATAAGATCATAAGTCTCCTCTTTGGTAAAAAGAAAATTATAGAAGGAAAAAAAAAGATTCCCATATAAGATGCCTCAAGTCAAAAATCATGAGAAAGTTCATGATTTGACCGAAAGAAAATCTCATTTAAATTTCAATTATCAAAATCACTTTTGAAGTTCAAGAGATTCAACAATAATCATAACACTTTATCTCTTACTAAAAACTTGATTAAGAAATTTTCAAAGAAAAACTTTTCCTCTTTTTAGTTATTTCAATCCATATGATTTGTTTCATACAAAAATTCCTTAACCTTTTATGCCAAATCCATGCATTGATTGTCATTTAAATTCTAGTTTCATCTAAAATGAAATCATCAAGATCATTAGAATAAGTCAAACATTTTTAACTATTTAAAACTGAAAATCAAGTATCATTTCCAAAAGAAATCATACAATATTTTCAAAAAAAACTTCGATTTATTCCAATTCCAATGATTTTTAGAGTGAGTTACCATCCTCATTTCATTCTCATTAAATATATTTTTAATTTTCAAAAATACTAGACAATAAAGCATGATTTTTCTTTCCTTTTTTATATTATTCTATGCTCAAATTCTATCATTCAATAATATTCATTTAATCATATAACCCATATTTCAAGTTACTTCTTCAACATTATCAAGGCCATTACAATAACATATCAAAATGATAAAACATCTTCAAAGCAAAAATTCAACCAATCTCAATTCCAACATGTAAATGAGTAACTCTTTACACATAGTGCAAGGAGTTGACAAACTCGTTTCAAAATTTTTATTTATTTCAAGTCTATATAATATAACATTCAAATAATACAACTATTCAACCATCAATCATTCATAACATTTAGGTCATTCAACAATAGTCTTTCCAAATATTCAAACTAATGATTTTGAACTTATTATTCAATCATCATCAAAATCTCATTTATGTAAATTTCAACATATTTTTCAATAACTATGGTTCTTTGGTTCTAATTCGTTTTCATACTAATATGTTCTAGCTATGCATCATCAAGATTAATTGTATAATTATGAACTATTTTCATTAAAAGGATTTGTTATATTAGAAACAAAGATTATTAAGCTTCAAACATCTTAATTCAAATAATTTTCCTTAGCTAGGAAGGTTGATAAGTAAGTTAGATCTTAAGTCAAATGGCTTGAGCATCCACAAGATATCATTCCATTTTGCTTCTAGCTTTAGTTTGGTGACAAACCTATAAGAAAAATTTAAGTACCCATTTTACATTGGGACCTATATGAAAAAATTTATCTTTCTTATCTAATGGTTTTTTGTTATTTGTTGTTCCCTTATGAACCCAAACTAATTTGTGAGAACTATAGTTTTTGAATGGACATTTGTAAGCCATATGTCGTAATCTACTATAAAAATTACATTTAATTTTCGATGATAAATTTAAGGTAGGTCTTTTAACAAAAATAGTTGGATTTTGTTGAATGTTACCAACAAAGTCTAAGCCATTTCTTTTATTAGTATGACCCTTATTGACAAGGATCATATTTAGGAATTTGTTCCCAATTTCAAAAATTTTTTATATAGTCTTAAGCATGATATTTTCTTCTTTAACACTATCTAATGTTTCATATTTAAAGCAAAAATTGTGTAATGGTAAAGTATCATGTTTGGTGCATGGATTGCGTGATGGTGCTACTTCATGCATTTCATCAAGTTTACTGATTAATGATGCATGCTATATCTTAAGTAATTTATAGGATTTGCTAATCTTTCTAAATTCATCATAAAGCTCATAACTCATTAAAAGTAAAAGAGTTTTCGAGTGGGTTACTTATCTCATCGTGGTTGGCCACGAGCACGAGATCTTCCACTTCTTCCTGATTGTGTTCTTTATCTTTGGAGCACCTCAGTTTCTTGCATTCATAGCAAGAAGTTATATCCATCTTTAAATCATCTTTATGGTTAATGTTGATTAATTTATTCGGTTCATTTGTCAAATGTTCAAAGTTCACATCACTCGAGATTTCACTCGAGGAGTCATGTGTTCTCTTTAGTTCCAATTTCTTCCTGTCCTTTGGAAGGTGTTCTTGGGATCTCAATATCAATTTTTTCTTGCTCTTAGGAAGGTATTCTTCTTGTTCATTTTTGTAAGACATCTTGTTTAATGATTCATTTAGATTTAGTGTGCTTTCATGCGTTAATTATAATGCATGCCAAATCTCAAACGCCGGATCACAAGAGGAAATATGATCAAATTCATTTTTGTTGAGAACACAATATAAGGCATTCATAGCCTTGGCATTTAAAGAAAACATTTGTTTTTCATAATCATTCCAATCATTTATTGGATTAGATGATTTTTTTAAACCTTTTTCAACAATACACCATAAATCAAAATCTATCGAAACAAAAAAGATGCGCATTCAAATTTTCCAAGATATATAGTCCATCCCATTAAACATAGGAGGACATGTGATAGAAAGTCCCTCTTGATTGCCAACAAAAAGTCATCTCTTTTGGATTTTAAGCCAATTAGAGAGAAACGTGGCTCTGATACCAATTGTTAGGATCAAAGCGGCACTAAAGGGGGGGGGTGAATTAGTGCTGATGAGAAATCTTAGCCGATTTGAAAATATTGCTCAACGAAAACCGTATAGAAAATGCGTTTAAGTGTAGAGATGTTTATAATAGTACAAGCAAAGATAATAGATAGTTAAATAACAGAGCAATGAAGTTAAAGAGCAAAGAAGAGGAAGCAAACTGATTTTATAGTGGTTTGGTCTCGTGACCTATGTCCACTTCCCAATTCCTCCTACGTTGAGGCCACCGACTTCCACTATTGATCTTCCTTCAATGGGTGAAGATCAACTACCCTCTTACAACTCTATTCTCCTTTTACAGGTTTAGGAGATAACCTTTACAAGACTCAAAGCTCTCCCTTAAACAAAAAACTACACAAGACGAAATGAGGAAAAGCTCTCAATTACAACAATGTTTTCACAAGATTTTTGCTCTTAATTGCTTGCATACCTCAAGCAAGAAAGGGTGGGGCATTTATAGGCCCCAAATGACTTCAAAAGTGGAGCCAAAAATCAAATTTTAAGTGATCGTGTCTTAGAAAACCGTGTCTTATCTGACCTTGGGTTATTGAAATGACTTTTATAATGAGTCCAAATCAGCTCCAATTAAGGCCAAATGGCCTCTTAATTAAGTTAGTAAAGCTAACTCTCATTATAATACTAACTTCGACACTCAATGTACAATCTTCATTGTCTGATCGTCTCTTTAGCAAACTCCCGGCATCTTTCCGATGAACCCCCGGTGAGCTCCCGATTTCCTTCGGTGAACTCCCAATGAACTTCCAGCATTCTTCCGGTGAACTCTCGACGAACTTCCGACAACCTGTCGACGAACTTCTCGTTCTTCTGGCGAACTCCCAGCGAGCTCCCGACAACCAGTCAACGAACTCCCGACAAACTTCCCGGCAAACCTCTGGTGAGCTCTCGGCGAGTTAAAATGCAACACATACTTATAAGATAAAGTTAAAATGCAACATTGATGATAGCTAGTTCTAACCAAGGTTTGCCAAACCGTACTGTACCAACGTACCGAGCTGTTTGATACGGTATAGTACGCTAGGCATACCGCTCGGTACGTACGTGTGTGTGTGTGTGTGTGTGTGTGTATATATATATATATATATATATATATATATACACACACGGGGAGATGTTTCTTCTCCCCGTACTATCACGAACTTAGCTGATTTTGCCTAAGTCGTGTGGCACCCTTGCGTGTCCGTCCGCAAAGGTCAACCTCCCCGAAACCTCCTATGGCCCCTTAGGACCTATAAAAGAAAAAATGAGTTAAAGAAAACATTTCACACGGGATCCACAAGCAACCATATCAGCAAACACTTTATATAGCCAATACAAATTACAACCATGGACTTTATAAGTTCTAAACGGTTACACACAAAGGATCAAGGTCCATTACAGACCAAAGTCCCCACAAGTTTCACTAACACAACTCTCATTTACAAGCCGAAACAGGCCATAAAAGGTAACCAAACGAGGGTGTCGAGCTTACTGCAAGCCCGCTACTTGCTGTACAAAGCATGTACAAAAACCGAAAGACATGGACAAACATGACCATAACATCGAACACCTTATTTATATTTTTGTCCGTGACAGCGCGGGGAGAAGAAATCGCTCGTGAGAAACGGATTGGGATCAGGAGAGCAGCGCTAGACTCTAGGTTCCTTCTTCTTCTTTCTCCCTCGATAGATACTGCCCGAAATCGGCTGCCTACAGTTGAAATCGACCATTACAGCCTGACAACGGTTGATGACGATCGAAATAAACCGTTACCAATCGATTTCGGATGGTAACGGGGTGGAAACAACCCCAATCGGTGGTACCGCCTAGTACGGCCGGTATCCATCAGAATTGCAAACCTTACTTCTAATACTGCCCCATTAAATCTTAACATAGCTAGATGTTCAAGAAAAAACTACAAAGATCGTGAAACTACCAAAGAAGAAGAAGCAAAAGAACATATCCATCCTAGAAAAAATATAAGTACCTGCTTTTCATGTATTTCAATCTGATTTGCACTACACTATTTGACTCCACTTAGAGTAAATGTAATATATCTTCCTTGGATTTGAGTTGCACTCGAGCTCATTTCCTGATGCAAAACTCCTCAAAGTAAAGACAACTATATATATGTTTTGACTATTTTGGAAAATTTAGATCAACATTTCAATTCTCAAGTGATTTTAAGATTTTGTGTTAGCATCATGCAAGTGTGTTTTATTCATAACTAGGGACAAAGCAAAATTTATGTAAAATTATGGATCCCTCTTTTTTCACTTTCGTCTTTATGCTATTCTTATTCTTATTCTTTGATTGTACCACTATAAAACTTCTTAGCATTTCCAATAGGCACAAGTTCACACCATCACCAACTAATGTGCCATCCAGAGTAGGGCTTGGGCCACAACCTAAGCTGCATGGGAGCATCCTACCAACTAAAATATAAAGATAACAATGTGAAACAAATACATAGGAAGCCAACAATTTATGAGTTATAAATGCTTTTGACCTTGCTAGCAATGCAACAGCTGTTATGTGAACATGACCACTACAATAATCAAATGCCTACAATATGTCATGCACAACTTGCAGTCCATAAAAAAATCTACCAAGATTATGAGAAAGAGCTAGCAGGAAAACACTTTAGTTCACCACATTTAGCTCTTCGAAGTTATGCCTAGTATGTCTAGCACAAACAAAGACATACATCTTGACACAAATCAAAAGCAGGAACCATATCCATCAGATAATTGAATTAATGAGGCGCAGATCGGTATCCAACACCACCAATTTGACAAAAGAATAAAAATAGTCCAAGGTTTTCATACCTTCTTCTCTAAAATCAAATTAGTATCTTGCAAAATAAATCCATTACATGCTGTACACTGTTGCACCAACTTGAATAACAACCAAGCTCATGTCGTAATAATTTATTTTACGAAAAAACAACAGAAACATGTTTAAGATTATCCATGAAGAGTTTAAATGAAAGTAGCATCAAACAGAAATAGGAAAGAAGAGATTACTATTGCAACATAAGGTTGTTTTTTAGTCTCACTGATCTTCATTAGTTTCAACAATTCCTCCTCGAAATGAAAACCAGCAACAGATGCATCACAAAAGCGGGCAACACCAACAGTTGAAGCAAGAACCCTATGTGATAGTGAGAAGGCATCATTAACAAAGATAGAGACACCAGATGACAATGTCTTGGAGAACTCATAGGAATTTGCAACTTCTTCTTTGTCATTTGTCAAGTTGACAAGAAGAAGTGCATCTGCATTTTCCACGTTTTTCATCTTGAATTGCATGATGGCAGAAGCATCATTTGCAGGCACAACTTTAACCTTGAGAAGCGCTGACAAGTGATCTGTTCAATGATGACATTTCAAGCAGAACTCTTAATTAAAAAGACCACAACTGATAACCATCATCATTCAAGCAGAACTTCAATTAAAGAGACCACATCTCTAAACTACTGAAGCAAGAAAGTCTAGTGCATATATATTAAGAAACTGTCTTTCTTCCCATATGTCAATAAACTAATACATGATAAAATTAAAAGCTAATATTAGAATGCTACAGAAAACTAGTATGGTTACTTAATAACTTCTCTTAAGATAAGATGATAAAGGCAACAGTGTATACCTTAATTTTTAAGTGAACATCTATGTACAAGGTCTGAAATGCTACTAACCTGCAAAGGCCTCTTTTGAAAGAAGCCCTGAAGCATTGGACCGAAGCCAGTTGCTTACTAAAATTACTTTAGCCCCAGCGTTGTATAGATACTTGATAGTTAAAAGTGCTCTATTTAAAGAGAGATCATCAGAATCCCTTAAATTCAGCAGAAGACCAGAATCAAGCCGAACCATGACAACTTCTCCATAAAGTTTTTCACTGGGAAAGTTCCGCAGAGTTTGCACAGGCAACACTGAATCTAATCTATTAATGTTGCTGTCTTTAGCCTGAAGAAATGTCATCAGTTATATACTTTTGAATATCAACATCTAGTAAATGAAAATGACATATCCAAGTGTCCAACTAAACTAAGTAGCCAATAAAATATAACACAAATTACAGCTGGAGAAAATTAAACTACGACATTCAGTAAGCAAGAGCACAAAGACAAATCTGGGAATACGTACAAATTCGAGTAACAAGAAAGACATTCTATTAGAAGGCTTAACAAATGTGCTTCCAGTTCATGCAGCTGCAGATGTTGACATATTCATATAACTGCTTTGATGCCTACATAGTCTATGTAGTACAACTGAATCTTCATAACATGCAGCTGCACATACCCACAAAGGAATTCTCAATAAAATGTTCACTATTTTAAATAAGGTTCAACATATCAACCAAACATCCTATTACAACATCAAATAATTTTAAAAATATCAAAAATTGTAGAAGAGTCAAACTCACATAAAGCCCCATGTCAAGGATTTAGGTAGGAGAGTCAACTACTTAACAAGGATTCAAATGCAACTAATATAAATGTAAGAAGATAGATATAAGATATGAAACAATATATTGAACCTTTGTCTGCAAACATCGATCAACTTCATTAACTTTTTGCCGAATTATCACGGGCTTAGCTGATTTTGCCTAAGCCGTGCGGCACCCATGCGTGTTCGTCCGCAAAGGTCAGCCCTCCCCGAGATCTCCTAAAGTCCCGTAGACTTACAAAAAGAGAAAACGGGCCAGAAGAAGCAATTCCCACGGGATCCACAAGCAACTGCTCAAGAAAACACTTTATAAAGCCAAAATACAAATTACACCCATGGACATTACAAACTCAACGAGGTTGCACACAAAGGATAATGGTCCATTACAGACCGAAGTCCCCACAAGTGCTTATAAGACACACTTGTATTTACAAGCCAAACTTGGCCATAAAGCAAATCAAACTAGGGCTGCTAAGCTCATCAAGCCCGCTTGTTGTACAAGATATGTACCTAAACCAAGGACACCGACTAACACAAGCATTTCATCGAACACCTTGTTTACATTGTTGTCCGTGACATTCTCCCCACTTATTCCTTCGACGCCCTCGCCGGCCACCAGACGCCATCTCCTCGCATTTCAATCTTTAATCTTCGCTTTGGCCGCAACACGCCTTTGGCTCGTAGCCGCCTCCGCCGTTGTTGAGTAGTCGAACTCTAATCCGCCATGCCGCTCAACTCACCAATAATCGAATCCGGTGGGGTTGGTGAGTTATATCGATCCTTGTTGGTTCTCGCGATCCCTCGATGAACGAAAAGACCGCTTATTATGTGCCGATCGCAAAGATACTCATATTGCTTAAACTGGGTAGATGCTTGTTGGAGCTTTAACGAGCATCGCCTCAAAGACTTTGAAGTTTTTAAGGTCCTTTCTCCATAATGTTTGCCCATTGAACCTTCTTCCGCTGTTAGTTGTCACTTCCAAGTATGTTTGCATCACTCCCTCTTAGTCAATTGGGAAATGAAGTGGAAAAACTACTCTCAATAGCACTGATCACCAACGGTGAGGATTTTACAACCATTGTCTTCCATAAGCTTTCTTTGAAGGGTCACTGAACTTGTGCAGAGCTCCCCTACTTGGATAAGTAAGAGAACTGGGATACTAGACTTCACCCATTCTCTTCGTAGTTGAGAAGGTAAGGTTACTTGGCTTCGCTCACCTCCTCGAGTTAAGAGAATTGGGGTACTTGCCCATTCTCTCGAGTTGAGAAGGCAAAGGTTACTCGATTTACCGCCTCCTCGAGTTTGTACTTCATGCATCGAAATGGTTACTAACATTCGACCGCTCGCTCACACTCAAGCACTCAAGTGGTTGCACTCGTTGGGTTAGCTCGTGATTCGCCTTCTCACGCCATCAACTTCTAGAATGCAAGAAGTTTTGCCCGAAAAGAGCAAAAGTTTACCCCAACTTAGAGTCCCCAACGTGGAGTAAGTCTTTGATAGATCCGTCGCCTTTGGGATTGTACCGCCTTCTCCATCACCTTTGTCGCCTACTCCTCTTGAGTAGAAAGGCATACCATGTCGCCTACTGCCTTGGTCGAGCACTCGCATCAACCCAAGTCCCTTAATTTCGCTATCCGGATGAGAAGCCCATCGACATCGGTCTTATGAAGTTTCTTGGCCTCGCCTCTCGCCTGCCTTGGTACTTGGAGTTTGCCTCTGCATTCTCCACCTCCTTGGCCCCTTTACGACCAACGTCCCTTCACGAGCAAGGATCGATGACTTCACTAAGTCCCGGATCTGCGATACCATGGCGCCAAGCCCATAGCACTACTATCCGCTACCTTGCATCTTCATCCCTTCCTTCGCGATCGGTAGATCCGCCTGTGGCACGTGGAGCTCCTCCGAGTCCACCTCCTCTCTAATCGACGCTTTTGGGTAGCCGAGTTGCTGACTCGCCGCCGCCTCGCCTTTCGACCACCGCTCGACACCACCGTGTCCTCCTAGCTTCTCCTTGGTCGATGGAGAGATCGCAACTCTCACGCATGGCCTCCGCTATCTTATTCTGTGGCTCACCGATTCTCGCTCTCCTTCGCCTCGTAGCAACGTCGCTTACTCGGCCTTGTCCTCGACTTGTCGGGCCCCTTGCGAACGCGAGCACCGGCACCCAACTCTCCAACCGCCTCGATTAATCAAGTCCCTCCACGGGGCTCACTAGTACTGCAACCGACTACTCCTTGATGGTACATCATACGCCGACGACCAAGGCTTTATCCGATGCAAGCTCGATACATACACACGGAAGACTCCGCAGATCGTGACATTCACCTCGAATCCACCCTTCTTGCTGCATTGCATCAAGTGGAGCTCCCAGCGCCCGATCATTCATACGATCACGCCCCTCCATGGGACTCACTGCACGCACTGGACTTCTTCCCCAGAGTATACCTCACGATGACTAAGGCTTTCACCAATACAAGCTTCGATGCACACGAAGACCCGCCTCTGACTACAGATTCACTCCTTGAATCCATAGCCCTTCTTTTGTTGTGTTGTACACCAGTGGAGCTCCCAAGAACTCCCGATCATACCTCAAGATGATCTTTGTCCCTCACGGACAAGATTGTATTGCATTGCCACGAACTATTCCACCACGATCCGCCGCACCATGCCGCCTCCCGGTGACATCTCCATCAGACTGATTCTCGTGTGATGAACTGACTACGACTTCTCCACGTGTGGCCTCGCCAACACATCGTAGGGCCTCCGCCATCTCCGATTTTTAGTTCGCTCCTTGGCAATTCCCTTCGCCCCCACCTCGGGTTACACACGAAGCATAGCTCTAGGATAGTCCGTCGCCTAGTAGCTCTTGAAGTCCTCGACTTCGCTAGAGTTGGTGCACCATTTTCGGATCTTGGGCCTCTATCGCCTACCAACACAATCTTGTTATGCACCTCCTGCTCGACAACTCGAATGGCAACACTGGCATATTCTTCAAGAGTACCCTCTGCGTCCTCTTGCCCCATACTAAGGTCTCATGATCCCAACATTGACTCGCAAGTTGAATCACCTTAGTTACTCCATCAAACGCATCTCGAGGTAGCTCAGTGCCTTGAAACTCCCTTCATCTTTGGCACCATGCAAAATAAGTATGTCCCATCGAATGGAGAACCCATGGAACACGATCCCACTCTTGCCTCTACAAGAGTTCATGCCTTGACCCAAGGAAAGCTCGTGCCTCCACTCCATGTTCTATCTTCTATGTTGACTCCTTTACGCGGCTTGGATACTTCACCGAGTTCCACCCAAGTCACTCTGCTCCTCGATTTGACGAGTTGATAGTGGCCCTCACGTCCACCATTCCACGTCACCTTTGAGTTCGATTTTGCATCGACTCTAAATGTGCCTTCATACGATATTGCCTTGGATTGCTCCCCACTGATCTCGAAATGCATCCACCAACGCATTACCTCCTTTGAGATCACGCGACAACTCTTCGCCGCTCACTCCGCTGAGCTTTGTGGAGATATAGCCTTAAGTAACTCTTCCTCAATATGCAATCCGCATACGATTCTCCCACTAGAGAATTAGGACTTATCCCTCCCGGATATCCGTCCCCATCGAGCAACTTTTCTCTTACATACTTCCCACCGGAAGTTTGAGACCATCATCCCCTTTGGAATACTCCGTCTTGTTGAACTTGTGCTTGCTCGCCTTGCGATGTACTTGCTAGATTGCGACCCTTCTCCAATCTCCATCGCACCCTTCAAGGTCTAGCAACATCGAACTTATTGCACATTTCACCGCCACGAACATATCCTTTCTACGTCAAGAGAAAGTTCGATGCTCCATGGCGCCGAGTTCTAATGGGATGGCCACGAACACTCCGTCGTGTACAAGCCCTCGCATGAGTTCTCAATCCTTCGTTAGCAATTCCCTCACCTCGCGAGCCAGACAACTCTTTCTGGCCGTTACATAACACCTCCCACCTCGACGCCTCATCTTTCACCAAGTGCCCCGCTTTGCCTTGAGCACCGCAAGTTTGCCAACGTTGAGCTATAGCTTGAACTCAACCATCCTAATCTTTGTGTGCTACGCATTCTTCTTCGCTTGCTTGTCCTCGTGATGCCTCTCACGCAAAGGGGTTGGCTATTCCTTGAATGTCAAACTAAGATGTCCGCTCTTCTGAGTGACTCCTTTCCCTACATCTCAATGTCCGTTTCCCCCAAACGGGTTGGCCGTCCTCCACACCCTAGCTAGGTCCCCACGTTTGTATGGCAAGTGTTTCTGTGTGCTTGTCCCCTCGATACCACATTGCTTAGCTGATTTTGCCTAAGGCACACCCATGCGTGTCCGTCCGCAAAGGTCAGCCCTCCCAAGATCTCCTAAAGTCCCGTAGACTTACAAAAAGAGAAAACGGGCCAGAAGAAGCAATTCCCACGGGATCCACAAGCAACTGCTCAAGAAAACACTTTATAAAGCCATAATACAAATTACACCCATGGACATTACAAACTCAGAGAAGTTGCACACGAAGGATAATGGTCCATTACAGACCGAAGTCCCCACAAGTGCTTATAAGACACACTTGTATTTACAAGCCAAACTTGGCCATAAAGCAAATCAAACTATGGCTGCTAAGCCTACTGCAAGATATGTACCTAAACCGAAGGACACGGACTAACACAAGCATTTCATCGAACACCTTGTTTATATTGTTGTCCGTGACAGAATGGTGAAGTACAGGAAGCAATTCATTCCTTTCCATAATAAATTAACGAAACCATCTACCCATAAATTGAAAAGCCATCAAAGTGAGAAGGAAAAACATAAAAATTTTAATGCACCAACAAAATGCTAGATGGGACCTGTAGGCTATGTAAGGGAATGCATTTCCCTTGGTTTCTGACAATTTGGAGTCTTAGGTTGCTTTAAAATTTCAATAATTCAAAAAAATCTTGCATGTCTTTTTGTGCTGACCCTCCTGAAGTTTCACAAATCCATATCATTTTATGTCAAAGCATTCTTTGTTCAAAACTTAGTTAAAGTACCTACTATATGCCATCATATAGTGAGATCAAATTATTAAATTTTCAGCACAAGCCAAACATGTTGATAAGAGCCACTCTATTATTTAAGAAGAATATATTACAACATTGGACTCTTTTATCATGCATCTAACTCTTAGATCTTTTCTTATCTCTAAGCAATTATTGGTCCAACATAAAGCTGGGTTTCATCACAAATTATAATAATTGTGATGATATCATTTTGAAAGCAGGTTCAAGTGTTCATCAAACTATATGAGAATCCATGATAATCAACAAAAAGATGTACAATCAAATAGAATGGACAATTTAAAAAACATTTTACAATCGTCAAGTTCAAAATAATACATACCTTTTTAATATCACATGTATTACAAGAATCTAGCACTTGCGAGCAACAAGATTTGAACCGTGAACAGGAAGATCTCCAGCTGCCTAAAAGTACAAGAACCAAACAAAAACCTTTAGTAAAAATTCTCAAAGAAAAAATTTAAAAGAACAAAGAAAAAGGGATTATCATTTTGCCACTACACACACCTGATAAGAAACCAATCCACCTACAACTCTGTGACCTTGAAATGGTGTGGCATGGATGCACTTGAAGAAACATCAATGACTTAAGTGGTAGTGAACTTAATGAGTCAACATGACAATGAGATCGATGAATGGAACTTGAAGCTTGAAGCATCATGAGGCTGAGTTATGCCACTCCAAAACTTAAAAATTTTAAAAAATGTTATAATGACAGTAAAAGTCGCTAAATCATAATCTTAATTCTTAAGAAAATGCATGATGCATTTATTGTAATAACTACAGCAGAGATAAACTTAGCATAAGCAAAGGATCTTTACACACAAGTATCCTGATGACTGATATAAGCATTCACATGTCAGAATTCTCACACAAAGTGCGACGAGAGGAAAACAAAAAGTAGCTACCTCAAATCTGCAATACAAACTTTTCAAGAAACAAATGATCTAGTATTATCTTCTCCTACAGGCTACAACAATAAGCTAAAATATCAGTTTGAACTTTAGACTATAACACTGGTAAAATATTCTTCCAAGAAATATGGTTTAATTTTGGAGCTTGAATTTTCATAAAATTTCTGTAGA
Organism: Ensete glaucum; assembly: GCA_021527575.1. Lineage (NCBI taxonomy): Eukaryota > Viridiplantae > Streptophyta > Magnoliopsida > Zingiberales > Musaceae > Ensete > Ensete glaucum. Next base: position 5,633,044 of record CM038554.1, read on the forward strand.
GAAGAAAGTGAGTGATAGGTCCAACTAAATTATAACTGATCTATGAATCTAACATATAGTAAGAACTGTTGATCACTCAAATATTTCTAGCGATAAGACAATGTGGGACCTGAACTGAGGTTTTCGCATCAATTCCTCTTTCATATTCAATTGGAACTTCAATATTCACAACGTATCACGATCTTAGTGGAAGTCTGTAACCTTTATTTTGCTTCCATTTTGCAATCAAATTGAAAAGCACATCCCAAAATGCCCGAGGTGCTAGGCGCTCGCCCAAGTGACGCGAGGCACTTTGACAATGGAAATTTCAGACCAGGAGAAAAGAACAATAAAGAGGGAGAGATAAGAACTGTGCCTGAGCAAAGTGAGGGGGAGAAAAGAACTGTTATCAGGGCGAGAAAAAGTCATCGACAGTGGAACTTTCGAACGACAGCGAAGGAGGAAACTACGGACGATAGCAACGACAGCGACGAATGACAGCAGCGGCAGCATCAGAAATTGTGGACGGCAACGTCATGGGCGAAGGAAGCTTCAAAGGTGTCCGTCGGTGATAGAGGAACCTACAGTCCTCTCCCTTGACGGTGGAAGGAGTTGCAGACGAAAGCTGCAACAACGGAAAGAAGTTGCGGACAAAGGCTAGGACATCCGACCTGTCCGTCAACGATAGAGGAAGCATCGATCCGCTACGTTTGCGGCGGAGGCAGAAGCTATGCTAGGGTTGATGGCTCGAGGTCGTGCGCGAGTGGAGAGGTGGCTTTTGCAGGTAAGAAAGTGGCTAGTTGGTTCAATCGAACCAACTAGTCACTTTTGAATTGAACTAGACTTAAAAGTTTGGTTCCATTCCTTCATTTAAATCGGACGCTCACCGGAGGTGCCCAATGCTTGGGATTAGGCGAGTGCCCAAGCGACGCCTCACTTAAGCGAGTCACCTGGTCCACCCTCGAGGTGCACAGGTCTCGTCTTGCCTGAGCACCTAGGCAAGCCACTAGGGCTCCTATTTAAATCACTAATCAAATATTCAAATAATTCTCTGGTATTAAGATGAATATAATTTTATTAGTTATAGAAAAGGGGAAACAACTTGATTGTTGTCTCAATAAGTTGTTCCACAAGGATTATTGCACTTCCATCTAATGTACTCCTGAGAACTACATTATCATTTAGTTTTTATGTTTATCTAACAAATGTTCCTCTCTTTTTTAAAATAATTGGTCATGGAATTATATATTTAGATGAAAAATAATTTATATATCATTGGTCATTGTTTATGCAAAATATACCTTTATATCAATGTATATTTCTCTAATAGATGTTCAGACTTTCCAATACAAGCAGAGATATGACCTCTAAGCATAGAGCATTTATCACAACAATTTTCAAATGCAATTGAATCCTAGTTCTCAACACAGGAGGCACTTCTTTAAGAAGGATGCTGAGTTCATAATTGAACTGTCTATGTCAATTGAATGTGGTAATGTCATTGCATCTATTTCAGTCCTACAATTGTTTTAAGCGTTGATCCATAGCAAGATTACCAAGAAAACTATGAGTTGTTAATAATGTAACAAAAAGAACAAAAAATATGTATATGGGGGTTACAAATTCGATTGTCGAAAGCAGCATCATCTCAAACCAAATGTGCTCTTTGTCCAATCTAACTAGTAAATCTGGTCCAAAACTTCTCAGCAATAAAAAAGGAATGAAAATAAGATCTAAGCAACAGCTCACCTGAATTGTTTTCTTGGTGAATTCTTGAACATTTTCTTCTTTGAAGAGGTTTCTTGGCGAGTTTTCCTTTCTGAGGAAATTTCGTCTGGCTGTTCTCTGGATGTTAAACAGTTTCTTGATGACTTCTTGAGTGTTTGGCTCTTGCTGGGAGTGAGTTTGACCTGATCAGCTCCTCGTTAAGCTTAATCCAACTTCCATCCTCTCATACAAAGCATACCATATTTTCTTCACCTAGATGCGATCCCAACGAAGACAAAAATGTTCAAGAATCCAACAAGAAAATCCAAAGAAGATTTAGTGGAAATTCCCTCAAAGAAGAAAATGCCCAAGAACTTATCAAACAAGAAGCCACGAGGAATATCCTCAAAGAAGAAAATCCCCCAAAGTATTTTCGAAGATTCAATGGAATTTAAGAATTGGCCAAAATTCTTATTGACCCCCATACTATGATTTCACGTCAAAATGACCATGTCTCAAAATCAAAGTCACCCCCCGTACTTTAAAACTCGTCTAAGTGATCCCCCGTACTATGCCGCAAAATCAAAGTCACCCCTCGTACTTTAAAACTCATCTAAATGACCTCTCGTACTATGCCACAAAATCAAAGTGACCCCTCGTACTATGATTTCGCATCAAAGTGGCCACTCGTACTATTCTATAATGTCAAAACAATGAGAAGAAAATATAGGAGCACCTCAAGAACAATTTTGGTTAGTGATGAAAGATCAAGATAAAATCTTCTTAAAAATATTGGGCTTTTTTGCTAGAACTAGTGCATCATCTGTGAATTGCTTCAGGCATTTAAACCTTCGGATCTTTCTGGATAATATTTTTGATATAGTTCTAGGCTTAATCAACTTCACAGAAGCTACAAAGACACCATGTTCTTCTGCTACTCGTGCTTTGATTTCCTCAACAATCTCTTCATTCATTAGTTCTCCCTCCTTAACCTCAGCAATCACGACTAGTCCAACTTAACCTGAAGTCTCTAGAACTGAAATCCTTTTTTCTGTCAAGGTTTCCTCTGAAACACCAATAACAGCACAGCAACCTAGGTGTAAGGCTTTGGATGAACTTTCTACTATCTTCTCTACAGTAGCAGAGTAGATGTTTCTTCCAGCCAAGGTTTGATTACGGTCATCTGGTGTCCGAGATTATCTGATCGAGCAGACGCAATCATACCGCTATACTAAAATATAATATTTTATAATATAATAATATATTATATAATATAAAAATATTAATATATTAAAAAGAAAAAGAAAAGGTGTGATGTCGCCGATCTTTCTCCCGCGGAAGACGCGTTTGCCTCCTCGAGAAGAAAAACTCATGCGAGGGCGGCGGCAGCCTGAGCGAGAACGAGGCGAGGACGATGTGTAGAAAGTAGGTTCTTCTTCTCCTCTTCTTTTTTTCTTATTTTCCTCTTCTTCTTCTTCTGCCCTTTTTCTCCCTCGATCGGTCGTTGACGGTCAATTTCTCCCTCAATCGACTATCGACGATCAAAATCGATCGCCGACGATCGATTTTTGGCCGTACCTCCCGATAGTGGGCAGTTCGCGTATCGATAACCTGGCGAACTAGTACCGCCCGTACCGGGCGATACAGATCGAAATTACAAATCTTGCTTCCAGCAACAATAATTAAATCCTTTATTTTTCCAGTAATTAAAAGCTTCCCATCAATTATTCTCCCCAGATCTCCTGTTCTTGTGTATCTCTTGCTTTTGTGGTTATCGAGCTCATTAAAGAATGTCTTTTGAGTCATATATTTATTACCCTATACCTGGGACTACTAATCCATATCTCACCCTTTCCCATATTCTTCATGCTCTTTAAGAGTTTATGGATCTATGACCTTGATATCAACATCTGAATCATTCCGATTGATGTAGCCACAGCAGACTCTACCCTATCAATCTATGAGGCCTAGCTTACCTTCTCCAAAAGCACAACTTACAAACACACAATTCTCAGCCAGACCATAGCTAGGAGCCAAAACTTCCTGACAAAGGCCTAATGGTTGAGAAATCGTATTTTTTTCTCATCGTGCTCCTATAGCCAAAACCATAGCCAGGTGCTCCTATATTTTCTTCTCATTATTTGACATTATAAATAGTATGGGGGGTCACTTTGATGCGAAATCGTAATACGTGGGGTCAATTTGATGTGAAATCGTAGTACGGGGGGTCACTTTGATTTTGTGGCGTAGTACGAGGGGTCACTTAGACGAGTTTTAAAGTACGGGGGGTGACTTTATTTTGAGGCATAGTACAGGGAGTCACTTAGATGAGTTTTAAAGTACGGGAGATGACTTTGATTTTGAGGCATAGTACAGGGGGTCACTTAGATGAGTTTTAAAGTACAAGGGATCACTTTGATATCAAATCATAGTACGGGGGGTCACTTAGATAAGTTTTAAAGTACGGGGGGGTCATTTTGATGTGAAATCATAGTACGGGGGGTCAATAAGAATTTTGGCCTTAAAAATTTAATAATCAACTACTTCAGTTAATGCTATTATAGTACGATTAAAAGTTGAGAGTATAATCCACTCACTAATGCCTAACATTAGGAGTTACTTGTTGGGTATAAAAGTTGAGAGTCTAGAGCAGTTCCTGTTTTTGTATCCGCTAAGGCATCAGGAGCAGGAGTAGAATAAAGAGAAGAATAGGGAGAAGAAGCAACAAATATAAAAAAAGATGGAGCAGGGTATTTACTTACTAGTTTCTATGCGGGTACTCGAGAGAGATGACATTGCAAAGGGAGAGTCTAGATCATCGGCATTGAGAGAAGGATATGAGGAGAAAAAGAAACAGAACATCGCACCTTGAGGAGGAGAATGTGTGTGTTTTGCATTAGGAAAAGAAACTTGGATCAGTCACTGTGACGCCAATTAGATAGGGGATGGACTTCCAACGACGAGCCTGCATTCAATGGGTCGAATGAGGTGAAAGGATTGGAATACTTGGGCGTGTTTAATCTTGTACTGAACAAGATCCATGACATCTTGTACAAAACTTGTACAGATCTGCATTGGTCTATATACTACAATCCACTTTGATACAACTAGTATAAGACAGTTTGCATCTTTGATATTTCATGAGACAACACGTATCGATTGGTTTAGGTTGATACCAGAATCCATGGCCAACTTCTCTAAGGCCAAAATAACATATAAGGGATTGGAGGGTCCTCGTCTTGAAGAACTCAGATTTAGGACTAAAAAGAAACTAGCAATCATACCTCCTATGTCTTTATTTTTTGAAGTACTCTAACAAGACAACAATTTGTTCCAAAAATTTTAATTTAGAGCCTGTCTTAACTTGTATAGGCTGGCATTGTTCATTAAGAAAATATTGCATCTAAAATATGTTGATCAATCCTAAGCTCCATAAAGGAAGTAGGTCAGGGTGCAAAGAATATATTATCTCAACTTAACAGATCATAATATCCTTATTGACATCCGAAGCTTTCATTCAAGGATTAACACAGTGATCCATGAGTATGGTTTCAAAAATAATCTTAAAAGTAGTAAAAGAAAAAAACAATGTGATGTATAATATCACATAGGGGGATACGGTACAAATAGTTAGATTAGCAACGATGGACTAGAGGCATCACCTTGCAGTACCAGATCTGGACACGAAAATTTGAACTTTCTTCAAGTTGTGTTGCTTTTTCTATATACTAGATACGAAAGTTACTAGCCTAAGAGTAGAACCAGCAGTACGAATCGAATTATAGGTTCAATAATAGGGGAGAAAAATGAAGTGCTCATCATCTGCTATTGTATCAAAGTGAATAAGCGGTGTTCAGTTTTGCGGTCTGATTTTAACCAAGGAGCAAAATCTACCTTTAATGTAGTCAAAAGATGCGGCTTCGAAAGCCCACCCCTTCTTTAGTTCTTGATACACAACTATTAAACAAACCGGTGATTGAGCGAGAAGGGCGCGGGCGGATGAGCACCGCCTCGAACATTGGGGAAGAGAGAGAGAGAGAGAGAGAGAGTACCTCCTCCGGTTTATCAAATACACGCATCATCTTCGTTCTCCTCCCGATCAGGAGAATGGAGGGAGATGAGGGAAGAAGAGATGGTGGTCAGATCCCAAGCCCTCTTCGGTCTTCTCACAGCGGCGAAGAAGAGCAAAATGGTCTGAAACAACATAAATTGATAAGGGGGAAAACAGAGCAAATGGTGCGGACCACCACTCACCAGCCCAGTCCACATCACCCCTGACGTATTGGAGGGCCATTCAGTCTGTCCAAAGCCCATTTTATTTAAGAGGTTTCGGCACGGGGAGGACACGAGCATCCGAGCACAACCTCATCCTACGAGCCCGATGTTCGTCTCTCGGAGGACTTTGCTTGGGCACGGAGCAGGTGAAGCAGATCCACGCCCAACTGATTCGAACTCTCTCCTTGGCCAGCCGTCCGTCGTGGCCAAGTTAATCGAACGCTACCGCGTCGTCGCCGATGGCGCTCATCTCATCTTCCAGCACCACGCAGGTAGCTCCGCTGGAGTATCAAACGCTATGGTCCGTTACAGCCGTCCTAGAGAGTCTTTGGCCATCTTTTCCCGTCAATAAGACGGGTCTCGTAGTGCTCTATCGCTTCACTACACCTACGTGTTATCATCGTTTTATCTTCGAGGGGGAATGCAAATCTATTGATGCATTGTTCGGGGGTGGTTTTGCGTCGGATGTCATCGTTGGAACGGTTATAAAACCACGAAAGAGAATCAGCAAAAAATAAAATTAAAATTAATTTTTCATATTTATCACGTTGCACAATTAGTACTTGAAAAATCACAAAAATCAAAAACTACAACTAATATCAAATTGATTACCTAGAAAGATCGTATATTACTAAAATTTCAAATCCAAATGGAAAGGATGGAGGAGGTCAAATGTCCTCCTCTCTGATGATATTCACACGATGAATCGTTGCAGGAATGCTCTTCCAATCGCAGCCAAAAAACCCGCAACTCTTATGCATATTCTCGCAGCACTCGTGGAAGAAGATCTATTATTGTTGCCATCTCGCGATAGGGATGGGTTGGTCGGTTGAAAAGATGAGGAAGGGAGGAAAATAGAAGGGGGCGGCCAAAAATGTAGTCTAGCACTATTGTGTCGCCATTGCCTCCTATTTGTAGAGAATCACCAAAACCTTAATGAATCCTGCCTTAGTAGGTATTGGATCTCCATCCAATTACCCTCACTCCTTGGATTATTAAATCTTTATCCAATAATCTTCATTAGCTTCTAATTGGGCCTCATGCAAGGGATTTATCAATGTTTAGTCTCATCTAATAAGATCAGAGGTCAATTGGATAACTCATATCAAATCCTCTACTAGCTGCACTCATTCATCATATGTGTGTGACCCTATAGGCTCAATACCGAGTTGTCTGTGAGTTTCTCCTATCGAACTCCTTCTGACTTAGTGAATTATTATGAGATAACAATTCACTCAACTCATCGATTATGGATGTACTAGGCTACTGCATCATATTCTCTAGATAGTACAAGGGATCAAATCCATTGGATTTATCTATCCTCAGTTACTATGTATCTATAGTCCTTCATTCATCTAGTATCATAGAGATCGTATATTCGGTATGGTACTGTCATGCCATATATGGAATCTGTTCGAGTCTCGCTCTATTCCGGTTCTCCTAGAGAACTCCTCTCTCAATTCGAATGACCCTAGCTAGGGAGTTACCTGAGCGATAATACATGAGATATTCTTCTCATGATATTGAGTGTGGATGATCCTCTACTGATACTCAATAGCTTTTGTAAGATTGACTACCAATCCCGATAACCAACTGTACTAGATCTAGAACTTTCCAGACATGTTCGACGTCAAAGAAATGAATACTCAAATAAGACATCATTGGTATCTCAAGTCTAAGGACCAAACACACAATTAGGATTATGTAATTGATTGTTTGACGTTAGGTATCATTAACTATATGATATTTTGTAAGCAAATTAATCAATAAACTCATTCTCAAATGAGTACTTGTACTATACCCTTAGTATCCCGATATAAGTGGTTATAAGACCAGTTGCCTCCATCATATGGATAAGTATATAGTACACTGGTCTATCCGGTTATCTCGATATCTCTCTCGAATAATCTATAATTGAGATTATTTAGGATCCGTGTTTAAAGAAAGACGAATCGGTCTCATTATCATGATATGATCATAATCCAATTCTCATTGCACAAAACCAAAGACATCACAATATATATGCAACATATTATACAATGTGAGAAAATATCGATAATAACAATAATGCAAAAAGATTATGTAGTGTATCACATGTGTCATCACTCACGTGATTGGCTTGTAGGACACGTATAACCAGTAATCTCTCACTTGACCTAAAGCCAATTACCTATATATCTGATCCCCATCAGACCCCTGTGACACTCAAAGATAGTTTGAGCCAATGGCTTTGTCAATAGATCTGCAATGTTATCTTCGTATAGAACTCTTCCCATTGCTATATCTTTACGGGTTATGATCTCTCTTATCAGATGGAACCTCCTCAGAATATGCTTGGACTTCTGAGAGACCTAGGTTCCTTTGCTTGAGCAATCGTCTTGTTGTTGTCATAGTATATGGGAATCGATACCATGCTACTCGGTACGACTCTCAAATCTATGATGAACTTCTTCATCTATACCCCTTCCTTTGTTGCTTTTACCACAACAATACACTCTACTTCTGTGGTCGAGTCAGTAGTAGTATCTTGCTTGGAACTCTTTTAGTTTACTGCTCCTTTATTTAAGGTAAAGATATACCCTAGGTTCGATTTGCTTTCATCAATGTCGGACTAGAAACTCGAGTCTGTGTAGCCCTTAACCTAGAGGCTGCCTCCTTTATATACTAGTAAAAAATCCTTAGTCCTCAAATACCTAATGATACACTTTACTGTCTTCTAATGTTTCAAACTTGGATCCACTTGATACCCGCTCATGACACTCAGAGCATGTACTACATCAAGCTTAGTATATAGTATGACATACATGATAGATCCCATCACTGAGGCATAGGGTATCTTATCCATGTTTGCCATTTTTCAGGAGTCTTTGGGAACATACTCCTAGAAAATAATATTTTATATCTTATCGGTATTAGACCTCTCTTGGAATTCTTCATGCCAAACTTTTTAACAATGGAGCTTATGTATCCAAATTGGAATAAGCCAAGTATCCTCTTGGATTTATCTCTATAGATCCGAATCCTCAAAATGTAGGATGCTTCCCCTAAGTTCTTAATGAAAAAGTTTTTAGATAGCTAAATCTTAAATGTTAAGAGCATTCTTACATCATTCTCAATGATTAGGATGTCATCCACATATAGCACCAGGAATGTGATAACTCTCCCACTTACCTTCTTGTACACACAAGACTCATCTTCATTCTTAACGAAGTCATAAGATTTGATCGCCTCATCAAATCTTATTTCTAACTTTGGGAAGTTTTCTTTAATCTATAGATAGACCTAAGCAACCTACATACCTTGTTTGGACTCTTATTGGATATAAATCTTTCTGGTTGTATTATATACACCTTATCTATGAGGTTGTTATTGAAGAACGTAGTTTTCACATCCATTTGTCGTATCCCATAATCATAGTGTGTTGTAATAGCCAAAAGAATTATGACGGATTTTAGCATGGCTATAAGTAAGAATGTTTCGTCATAGTCAACTCCTTGTCTTTGGCAATATCCTTTTATCACTAGTCTTGTCTTATAGGTCTTCACATTTTCATCTACTCCGATCTTCTTCTTGAAGATCTACTTATAATTGATGGTACGATACCCTCGGGTGTATCTACAAGGTTCTAAATCTTGTTAAAGTACGTGGAGTGCTTCTTACCATCTTTCGAAGTCTATACTCATAATAACCTCTACGTAGGTCTCAGGATCAACATCATGAGTGTCGTCTCCATTGATATATCCCATATATATTTTAAGAGGGTGAGACACTCTGTTAGACTTGCACAAAGTCAAAACTTGTGTGCTAGATACTTGAACGGACTCAGACTTTAGAATGATGCTTGAGCTAGACTCTGGAATAGACTCTATCTCAATTCCATTGTTTCCACCAAGAATGTGTTCCTTCTCAAGGAACACAACACTCTTGGCAATAAAGACTATTTGGCCCTTAGGATGATAAAAATAATACCCATAAGTTTCTTTTGGGTATCCTACAACTTGCACCACTTCGTCCTTGATTCTAACTTGTCGGGATTGTATCTTCTAATGTGGGCAGGGCAACCCCAAATCTTAACAACCTTAAAATCATGTTTCTTCCCTTTCCATATCTCATATAGTGTATACACTATTGACTTGGATGAAATTATATTTAGAAGGTAAACTATAATCTCTATGCCATATGCCCAGAATGAGATGAGTACATCGGTAAAACTCATTATGGACTGCACTATGTCTAACAACGCATGATTCCTCCTTTCTAATACACCATTGAGCTGAGGTGTATAAGGAGGCATCCACTAGAACAAAATCCCATGGTCCCTGAGGAAATGGGTGAACTTTATACTCAAGTACGCTCCTCCTTGATCCTATCAAAGAGTCTTAATACTCTTTCTAGTCTGGTTCTCCACTTCCTTCTTATATTCCTTAAATTTCTCGAAGACTTGGGACTTATATTTTATTAAGTACATGTGTCCATACATAGAGAACTCATTAGTGAATATAATAAAATAGGAGTAACCTCCTATAGCCTGAGTCGATATGGGACCACATACATCGCTATGTATAAGTTCCAACAAATCAGTGGCTCTTTATCCAGTACCACTGAAAGGAGAGTTGGTCAACTTTCCATGAATGCAAGGTTTACAAGTTGCATATGACTCATAGTCGAATAGATCTAAGTATCCATCTTTCAGTAACTTTTGAAATCATTTCTCTCATGAATATAACCTAACCTACGATGTCATAAGTATGCACTGTTCACCTCATCTTGTTTCCTCTTGGACATACTTATATTCATAATGTGTGAAGAAATGTTGAACACATATAAGCCATTAATCAAGATCCCTCTTGTGATGATCTGATTATCCAAAATTAGTGAACAAATTTTGTTTTAAAAAACTAGTTTATATATACTAACTATCAAACATGAAATAAAAATAATATTTTTGATAATTGAGGGAACATAATAACATGCATCTAATGTAATGGTAGCTCCACCAGGCAGATGTAGGGTAACCTCACCAATAGTAACTGCAGCAACTCTTGCTCTATTGCTCATCTTGAGGTCTATCTCACCTTTCACTTGTCTTCTAGGCTTTCCCAAAACCTACAATGAGTTACAGATATGATAAGCACTCCCGATATCCAATATTCATATGTTATCATGAAAATATAACAAATAGAGACTGATCATGAATATACCTAAAGCTTCTCCAAGCTTTTGTTTTGCCTTCTTTGTAAGATAATCCTTGCATTTCCTCTTCCAGTACCCGTCTTTGTCATAGTGGAAGTACTAGCCTTTGTCCTTTGTCGAGTCTTTCTTGGCAATCTTTGTCTTACCTGATCTACCCTTGCCCTTGCCCTTCTTAAGAGTCTTATCAGCCTTTCTTTGCTTCTAAGTCTCACCAATATAGAGAACTAGTTGTTGGGAAACCAAGCGGGAGCATCACATACGCAGTGGAGGATTAAAACAAAATATGTTTCCCACGCAAATTATATCATCGTGTAAAAGAATAGATCACGAGAAAAATTGTAAAATTGAAAATCGCATCATATGAAAGATTGTTTACCTAGGGAGATCATATATCCCTGGTTTTTTCAGATTCGGATGGAGGGGATGAATGAGGTCAAGCGTCCTCCTCTCTAGCGATATCCACATAATGGATCACTATAGCGATACTCCTCCAATCATAGCCCCAAGTCTCGTAACTTTTGCATAGAGGGTGGGAGGAGAATAGGAGGGGACGACCAAAGATGTGTTAGGATCAATTGGCATTGGGGGGGGGGGGGGGTGAATTAGTGTAAGTGTAAATTTTAGTTTTAACGAAAAACTTTTCTCTTTAAGCAAGATAGATAAATCGAAGCTTTTCATAACAAATGAATGATTCAAAGAAAATTGCTAAGTTACTTGCTTAAAAATGACTTAAGAGGAAACAAGCAAATCCCAATAAAAGATAATCAACATTGAAGGGAAGTGCTTGACTTGAAACTTTGGTTTCAAAGAGTAAGTAAAAATTAGAAGCATCTATTCAGTTTAAAATGATTAAGAACTCGATAATTGCAAGTGAGTAATAAATGCAAAAATTAAGAAACACTCACAATTATAGTGGTTCGGCACCAACGAGCCTACATTCACTCCCGAGTCTTCCTTCTTGAGGCGCACTAGTATCCACTACCGATCTTCTTTGGGTAAAAACCAAACCCTTACACTTGACAAGGGAGACTTAAAGAACTTTCAAACTCTAAGCTCTCTCTCTTCCTTCTTTCTTTTTTCTTACAATTCACACATAATTATTTTTTATAGAATGTAATCCCCAAAATTATTGTATGGAATGTAAGAAAAGTTAGGATATTTATAGACCCTAAATTGCTTCAAAGTTTGGAGCCAAAAATCAAACTCACCCGAAAAATTTGGGTACGAGCGGTTCACCCGTAGACTTGGGTGGGTCAACCGCCGAAAGTGCCAAGATTCGTGGATATGAGTAGTTTAGCTGCCCAGCCTAGGTGGTTCAGCTGCATGAAATCCTGGGCGGTGTCGGTTGAACCATCGCTCACTAACGGTTTACCCGTTGGAATATCTGGAAAAGTGGCCCCTCCACTTGTCGAATTTTAGCTTGAACCTAATGTTGACCAATTCTTTGTCCAACTAATTGAGTTCAACCTGAGCTTAACCAAACCTTATAGTGGACCTAGTTGCCTTATTACATTAATTTGGATTTCATCTAAATCCAACTTAATTAGGAGTTGATCCCTAACTATGACTCAATGATTATAACTCTTAATGACCAACAAGCTAAACTAAGACCTAACTCATGCTAATCCAATAGCTTCCGGTAATCTTACAGTGAGTCTTCTGGTCTTCTTTCGATGATCTCCTAACGTGTTCCCAGTAAGCTTCCCGATTCCTTCAGCGAATCTCCTAGCAAGCTCTCGGCGAGGTCCCAATGCATCGTACAAATCCGGCCCGATGCCTAAGCTTGATCTTGACCCATCATCTAGTTGTAACTCCATTATTCCTATCATAGTTGTTAAATCTTGAATTTTGATGATGAGATTAATTGATGTGTATTTATCTAACATATGTGTTAGAGGAAAAATTATAGGTCTAACTATGACAAGATCAATGGAGTTACAACCAGATGATGGGCCAAGATCAAGCTTGGGCATCGGGCTGGGCTCTAACGATGCGGTGGGATTTCGTCGGGAGTTCACTAGGAGATTCGTCGAAGGGATCAGGAAGCTTGTTGAGAACACGTCGGGAGATCACTGGGGCGAAAACCAAAAGACTTACCGCAAGTATACCGTAGGCTACTAGACTAGCGAAAATTAGGTCTTAATTTAGCTTATGGTTATTAAGAGTTGTAATCATTGAATCATAGTTAGAAGTGAGTACAAATTGAGTTAGATTTAGAAGGAATCCAAATCAACTCAATAAGACAATCGGGTCCACTATTGGGGTTTGATTAAGCTCCGGTTGAGCTCAATTGGTTGACCAAAGGATTGGTCAACATCAGGTTCAAGTCGGAATTCAAAAAGTGGAGGGAACCACTTTTGCAAAAATTCCGGTGGGTAAACCACCGATGAGCGGTGGGTGTACCGCCATCGCCTAGGTTTTCGAGTGGCTGACCCACCCAGGCTAGGCGGTTGAACCGCTTGTACCTAGGAATCTGGTACGGGTTTGCCGTGCCGACGGTAAACCGCCTGCCACGTATTCAGCGCTAAGCCGCCGTGTTTGGTAAATCGCCCATACCCGATTTTTCTGGGTATGTTTGATTTTTTAGTTCCAATTTTTAAAGCCACATTGGGTTTATAAATACTCCAAGTACTCTTGCATTCACAATAGCTCTTTTTGGCCAATTAAATTCTGTGAGAAGAAATTATATGTGATTTATAAGAAAAAGAAAAGGGAAGAGAAAGAGCTTAGAGTTATAAATCTTCTCAAGTCTCCTTTGTAAGCAAGTGTAAGGGTTTGATCTTCACCCAAAGAAGATTGGTAATGGACACCGGTGTGCCTCAAGAAGGAGGACTCGGGAGTGGACGTAGGTCTTTGGCGCCGAACCACTATAAAAATTATGAGTGATCCTTTATTTTCATTGCTTATATATTTCTTGTATTGAAGCTTTTGATTTATCTCAACTCTTAGAAAGCAAAATTTTTTCATAATAAGTTTCTTCCTTTAAATGTTGCTTATCTTTCCGATTTGATTATTAACTTAGCAACTTTTCTTTGTTCACTCAATCATTTCACTAATAACAAAAAGCTTTAGTTTCACTATCTTGGTTTAATCGAAAAAATTTCATTTAGAAAGAAAATTTACACTTGCACTAATTACCATCCCCCCCTCTTAGTGCCAATTGATCATAACAATTGGTATGATCAATTGGTATCAGAGCAAGGTACTTACTCTTTGTATTAACACCTACCTGAGTAAATGATTTATTTTGGCATGAATGAGGGACATTTCATCTTATGTCCTCCCATGTTCAATAGGACGGATTACACATATTGGAAAACGTTGATGCGTATTTTTCTGATCTCATTGGACTTTGATTTATGGAATATAGTTAAGAATGGATTTGAAAAATCTTCCAAACGAATGAATGAATTAAATGATTTGGAAAGGAAGATTTTTTTTTTAATGCAAAGGTTATGAATGTCTTATTTTGTGCACTTGATAAGAATGAGTTTAATCATGTTTTTGTTTGTAAATCGACTTTCGATATTTGGCACACACTAGAAATCACACATGAGGGGACTACTACAGTAAAAGAATCAAAAAATAAATATTCTAGTTCATAATTATAAGTTACTTTGAATGAAACCAAGTAAGTCTATTGGAGACATGTACACCCGTTTCACAAATGTCATTAATGGACTTAAAGTACTTAGAAAATATTTTTTAAATTTTAAACTTGTGAGTAAGATTTTATTATCTTTGTCTAAAAATTAGGATCCTAAAGTAACCACTATTTAAGAGGCCAAAGATTTAAATAACCTGCCTCTTAAAGAACTAATGGGCTCTCTTATAACTTATGAACTAAACTATAAAGCTCATGATGAGCTTGATGAACTATTTTCAAAGAACAAGAAGGATGTAGCACTTAGAACAACAAATGACTCCTCGAGTGAAATCTCGAGTGATGAGGACCATGACATTGCACTTTTATCAAGAAAATTTAAAAATTTATAAAAAAAGAACAAAACTATAACAATAAAAAGGAACCAAAGAAAGACAACATTATTTGATATGAATGCAAAAAATTGGGACATTTCAAAAGTGAATATCCCCAACTGAAGAAGAAACCGACGCTAAAAAAGAAAGCACTCTCGGCCACTTGAGATAATTCAAGTTCCTCGGAGGATGAAGAACAATCCAAAGAAGAGGTGGCTAACTATACTTTAATGACATTTGAAGATGAGGTTAGTGAGTCTTTAGATATTTTATTTTCAGAATTATCAAGTATGTCTCATGATTTATTCAATGAGTTTAAAAAACTTAACAAGCATTTTAAACTACTTAAAGTTAATCATGATTTGTTAGTTAAAAGACTTGACAAAATGCATGATACCTTAGCATCACATAAATCATATTCTAAATGTGATATACTAGATAATATTAATGAAGAGAATTGCATGCTTAAAACAAGAAATTTGAGATAAGGAATAAATCCCTAAATATGATCCTTGCCAATAAGGGTCATATGAGTAATAGACATGGCATAGGCTTTGTTGAAAATATTCAACAAAAGTCAACCATCTTTGTAAGAGGACCTATATTAAATGTGCCACCAAGAATCAAGTGGAACTTTTGTGATAAATTAGGATATAAGACAAATAAATGTCTTTTTAGAAAATATAATCTACATCATCTTGTATGGGTTCCAAAGAAAATTTTATATAATAAAAATTGATTAGAAAAGGAAGATAAAAATCTTTTTGAAGGACCCAATATAAAATGGGTACCTAAACTGAAAATATATTTCTTGTAGGTTTGTCTCCAAACTAAAGCTAGGAGCACCAAATAGTATATTGATAGTGGATGTTCAAGGGATATGACCCGATATTCATCTCACTTTAATTGATCTATATGGATATATTTGGACCAATTGATATTATAAGTTTAGGTGATATCAAATATGCATTTGTCTTAGTGGATGACTTTAGTAGATATACTTAGACCTATTTCTTAACATTTAAATGTTTTGTAAAGTTTTGTAAAATTATTCAAAATGAAAAAGGATTCATGATCTCTTCAATACAAAGTGATCATGGTGGAGAATTTTAAAATAATAATTTTTAAATTTTTTATAATTTAAATGGGTATACTCATAATTTCTCTACTCCACGAAATCTACAACAAAATAGAACAGTAGAAAGAAAAAAATAGGAGCTTACAAGAAATGGCTAGAATAATGTTGAATGAACATAGACTACCCAAATATTTTTAGGCCGAAGTCGTTAATACGACATGCTATATTTTAAATAGGGTTATTGTAAGACCATTAATCACTAAAACTCCTTATGAATTATAGAATGATAAAAAATCTAATATTTTTTATTTTAAAATATTTGGATGCAAATGTTTTATTTTGAATGAAAACGATACTTTAGGTAAATTTGATGCAAAATCCGATGAAGGCATTTTTCTTAGTTACTCTTCTATTTAAAAGCTTATTATGTCTTTAATAAAAGAATATTAGTAATATAAGAATCTATTCATGTTATTTTTAATGAGTTTTCTAAACTTAAAAAGATTGATTTGGATGATGATATTGATCTCAATATTATGACTTTAAATGATAACACTCCTATAAATAACTTGGATGTATCTACTTCCAATACCTTACCCAAGGAATGAAAGTATGTAAATGATCATCCTAAGGAGCTTATAATAGAAGAAACATCAAAAGGAATTCAGACTCGATCTTCTTTTAGAGATTTTTATGCAAATGTCATATTTCTTTCTTAAATCGAACCAAAATGCATTAATGAGGCCCTAAAAGATGATTCTTGGGTTAATGCAATGCATGAAGAGCTTAGTCAATTTGAGAGGTATGAGAGCTTGTTCCTAGACCTAATAATCATTTAGTGATTGGTACTAAATGGGTATTTAGAAACAAATAAAATAAAAATGGTATCGTGGTTAGAAACAAGGCTAGATTAGTGGCCAAAGGTTTCAACCAAGAAGAAGGAATCGATTATGATAAGACCTTTACTCCGTGGCTAGACTTGAAGCCATAAGGATGCTCCTTGCCTTTGCTTCTTTTAAAAATTTTAAGTTATTTCAAATATATGTTAAAAGTGATTTTCTAAATGATTTTATTTCTGAAGAAGTATATGCTGAACAACCTTCCGGTTTTGAAAATAATCTTCTTCCTAGTTATGTTTTCAAATTTACAAAAGCTCTTTATGGATTGAAATAAGCCCCTCGGGCTTGGTATGCAAGACTTAGTTCTTTTCTTATTTCAAATAATTTTTCTAAAAGAAAGGTTGATACCACATTATTTTTTAAGCATTTTGAAAATAATCTTCTTGTTATTCAAATTTATGTTGATGATATCATCTTTGGATCTACAAATGAATCTTTATATGAGTTATTTGGTAAAGAAATGAGCCAAGAGTTTGAAATGAGTCTAATAGGTAATTTAACATTCTTCTTAGAGTTACAAATAAAACAATTAGATGATAATATTTTTATTTGTAAAACTAAATACACCTTAAACTTGATAAAATGATTTGGGATAGAAAATGCTAAGTTATTAAACACTCATATAAGCACTTCTACAAAGTTGGACATAGATAATGAAGGAGAAAACTTTGATAAAAAAATTATAGAAGTATGATATGAAGTTTATTATACTTAACTGCAATTAGACCAGATATCATGTTTAGTATTGAATTGTGTGTAATGTATCAATCTAACCCGAAACTCTCTCATTTGAAAGTAGTTAAACAAATCTTTATATATTTAAAAGGAGCATTTAAACTAGGATTATGATATCCAAAATCAGATAACTTTGACTTGATTGCCTATTATGATGTTGATTTTGGTGGATGTAGAATAGATAGAAAAAGCAATACTGGAACATGTCAATTTTTGGGTCATGCTTTATCTACTACGGAAGCATAATACATTGCAACTAGTGCATATTGTGCCTAAGTCATTTGGATAAAAAATATATTAGAAGATTATGGATTAAAAATACACTGTTGTGTTTCTAATCTAAATGAATTGGGCACAACATGCACTATCTGCAATGTATTCTGCTTTCGTAGTAGATAAAGCTACTGAATTTTGTTTCTTAGTAGTCCAGGAAATAAGTGCATGTTCTAAAAATTGACATGTTCCGGTAGTGCTTCTTCTATCTATTCTACATCCACCAAAATCGACATCAGAATAGGCAATTAAGTCAAAATTCTTTCATTTTAGATACTATAATCCTAGTTTAGATGTTCCTTTTAAGTATCTAAAGATTCATTTAATTATTTTCAGACGAGAGAGTTTCATATTAGATTGAAACCTTATACACAATCCAATACTAAACATGATATTTGGTCTAGTGGCAGTTAAGTATAATAAACTTCATATCTTTCCTCTATAAGTTTTTTTATCAAAGTTTTCTCTTTCATTATCTAAGTCCAACTTTGTAGATATGCTTATGGGAGTATTTAATACTTTAGCATTTTCTATCCCAAGCCGTTTTATCAAGTTTAATGTGTATTTAGTTTGACTAATAAAAATACCATCATCAAGTTATTTTATTTGTAATCCTAAGAAGAATGTTAACTCACCCATTAGACTCATTTCAAATTCTTGGCTCATTTATTTAGTAAAAGACTCACATAAAGATTTATTTATAGATCTAAAAATGATATCATTAACATAAATTTGAATAACAAGTAAATTATTTTTAAAATACTTAAAAAAATAATATGGTATCAACCTTGCATTTTAAAAATTTATTTGAAATAAGGAAGGAACAAAGTCTTTCATACCAAGCCCAAGGGGCTTGTTTTAATCCATAAAGAGCTTTTATAAGTTTGAAAACCAGGGGGTTGTTCAACATACACTTCTTCAAAGATAAAACTATTTAGAAAAACACTATTAACATCCATTTGAAATAACTTAAAATTTTTAAAAGAAGCATAGGCAAAGAGCATCCTTATGGTTTCAAGTCTAGCCATGGGAGTGAAGGTTTCATCATAATCTATTCCTTCTTCTTGGTTGAAACTTTTGGCCACTAATTTAGTCTTGTTTGTAACCATGATACCATTTTCATCTTGCTTGTTTCTAAAGACCCATTTAGTATCAATCACTAAATGGTTATTAGGTCTATGAACAAGCTCTCATACCTCATTTCTCTCAAATTGATTAAGCTCTTCATGCATTATATTAACCCAAGAATCATCTCTTAGGGCCTTATTAATGTATTTTGGCTTGATTTAAGAAAAAAACATGATATTAGCATAAAAAATTTGAAAAAAAGATCGAGTTTGAACTCCTTTTGACATTTCTCCTATTATAAGCTCTTTAGGATGATCATTCATATACTTTCAATCCTTGGGTAAGGATTTGTAAGAAGATTCATCCAAGTTACTTTTAGGAGTATTATCATTTAAATTCAAGTTCCCAAGATCAACTTCACCATCAAAATCAATCTTTTTAAATTTGAAAAACTCATTAAAAATAACATGAATAGATTCTTCTATTACTAATTTTCTTTTATTAAAAACATGATAAGCTTTTGAAATAGAAGAATAACCTAGAAAAAATGCCTTCATCGGATTTTACATCAAATTTACCTAAAGCATCTTTTTTATTTAAAACAAAATATTTACAACCAGATATTTAAAATAAAAAATATTAAGTTTTTTTACCATTCCATAATTTATAAGGAGTTTTAGTGAGTAATGGTCTTACAAGAACCATACTTAAAACATAGCATGTCATATTAACGGCTTCGACCCGAAAATATTTGAGTAGACTATGTTCATTCAACATTGTTCTATCTATTTCTTATAAGCTCATATTTTTTCTTTCTACTACCCTATATTGTTGTGGATTTTGTGGAGTAGAGAAATTATGGATATACCCATTCGAATCACAAGAAGTTTAAAAATCATTATTTTGAAAGTCTCCACCATGATCACTTCGTATTGAAGAAATCATACATCCTTTTTTATTTTGAATAATTATACAAAATATTATAAAATATTTAAATGTATCACTTTTATATATCATAAAATAGGTCCAAGTATATCTACTAAAATCATCCACTATAACAAATACATATTTACTACCACCTAAACGTGTAATGTCAATCGGTCCAAATAAATCCATATAGATCAATTGATATGGCCTGGAGGTCTTATTTGATTTGTTAACTTAAAGCTTTTTTTTTGTAAGTAAAGATAATGTATTATGTATAAGGTTTATACAAAATAGCTTTGTCTACACAAGCCGTAGACTAAAGCTTCAAGCCTCTTAGAGCAACTGAGAAGATTGCACCCTACCTAAAAAAGGTGGAATGGGCTCACTTTATCGAACTCATCTTTGCCAAACTAAAAAATGTAGATATGCCTAGATATATTGTAGTCAAGACGTAATACTATAGTCAATAAATAATAAAATATAATATCTAGACCATCCTGAACTACTTGTGAACACATCATAAAATGAAAGCTTTGTACCACATAATACATTATAATCTTTATTATCATTCTAGAGATTATTAACTACTGAAAAAATTGAATCTAGTGAAAATCCCTTTCTCTCTTCTTATTAAGTGCTCCATGTTCAATTCTTGCTCCACACATGATCGTGAGTCCTGAAGAATCTATATCAGAATGTGAGCTTTGTTTGTGTTATGACATTGAAAAATTCTATCACATCTGCCCTTCCAAATCCAGCAAATAGCATATATGAATGTAATCATTGCTAGTAAGAGACCCCTTTCTTTAGAAGTTTTGCATAAGCATTTCTAATTCATGATGCAAGTTTGGCCGTGGTAGCCTATGAAGATCAAATCGCTTCAAGATCTCATTTCATATCCAAGAAGTATAATCACAAGCAAAATAGAGATGGTCAACACTTTCTTCATTTTGCATACACAGAGAACACCAATTTATAATATAAATATCTCTTTGTTGCATATTGTCCATTGTAGGAAGTTTACCAAGAAAGGTCTGTCATGTGCATAAAGAATGTCTTTGCGAGCATAGTCTATCCCATGTCTAACTGCTTGGAATCCACTTGTTATTCCGTTGTCTAATTTGATTCCATACAGATGTAGCACTAAATTTACTATTATCATGAAGCCAAATAAGCATATCTGAAGAGTTATTCTTAATCAGAATAGCCATAATAGTCGACCAAAGTGATAATATGTCAAGGGAGGTAGGGTTGGAAAGACACCATGTACCATTGTCAGTGAATTTAGAAACCTTCCAATCTTTGGGAGCCCCCAGATCCTATCGTACTCTATCACCAAATAACTGAAGTATACTTTTTCCATTTACCCAAGGGTCATACCACATATTAATATTGGTTCTAGAAGAGATCATATAAGAAATGTTATTACTTAGCCACCTTCTTACCTTTAGAACTCCTTTCCAATCAACAGAATGAGATATTTTTGCAGATGCTTCCCAGATTGATTCTTTGGCTACATACTTGGCAGAAACCCATTGTGACTATAAGGAAGATTTATTTTGTAAAATATCTCATAATTATTTTACCATACAAGCTTTATTCCAATCTCTAATATTTTGTAGATTCAGCCCCCCTTCATCCTTCGGTTTGTAAATGTTGCCCCAATTTACCATGTGCATTGCCTTACCATCTGTGCCATTTCAGAAGAAGTTCATAAGTAATTTATTAATATTGTGGAGAAGCCCGATCGGTAGAAGAAATGCATGAGACCAATAAATAGAATAAGAGATCAACACAGATCGAATAAGTTCAAGTCATTCTGCTTTAGAAAGAAACCTATTTTCCAAGAGAAAATTATGTTCTTAATTTTTTTGTAGGATAACCTGACAGTAGACTTTGTTGATTCTAGTGGATATGAGTAGGAGACGCAAGTAAGGAACTAGTAAACTTCTTTCAGCAACCCCTAAAGTTTGAGCAATATAGTCCTTATCTTCAATGCAAGCACCTACATATACTTTGCTCTTTGCATGGTCTAGCTTAAGGCCAGAAACTATACCATATTCATTAAGAATAACTGCTAAATTACTTACAAAAATTGGATCATCTAGAAGGAAGATATAAACAAAACCATAATATGATACCTTAATTTTGCTATTGGAAACTGCCTCTTCCAACATACAACTGAGCCCTTCCATTGTAATGGTAAAAAGATAAGGAGATGGTGGATTGCCTTGTCGGATGCCATTCTTACTCTTAAAGAAACCAATAGGTGAACTCTTAAAGAGAACTGGAAATTTTGGAGTTTCCAAGCAACATTGAATCCACTTAACCCAGTGTTGAGGGAAGCCCATATTATGGAGCATCTTGTAAATAAAATACCTATTAACTGAGTCAAAGGCCTTCTATAAATTAGCTTTAAAACATATTTTCTTCTCTCTTATTTTTGAGTGTAGATCCTTTACCAAATCATTAGCAAGAAGGATATTATGGTGAATACTCATCCCTTTAAGAAAATTAGCCTGATTAGGACTAATGACTTTATTTATAACTTTTTGTGATCTATCTGCCAACACCTTAGAGATAACCTTATAAATAAAGTTGCACAGTGAAATAGGTCAATAGTTCTCCAATGAATTAGCTCCATCATTCTTGGGCACTAAAGAGTGCAATTCAATTCTTGAAGGATATAACCTAAGGAGAAAAAATATCGACAAGTTTTAATAACATCGTCGCCCACGATAGATAATGCAATTTGATAAAACTCAACTAGAAATCCATCTGGACCAGGGCTTTTGTGCTTTGGGGACTTAAAAACAACTCTCACAATTTCATCATATGTTATTGGGGCATTAAGAAGAGAGACAACTTCATAATTAAGCCATATTATGGGCTCCACATGAATACTATTAGGCTGCTCCTCCTGATGAGTAGGGAAAAAAAAATTACTTAGTGTAGTTTTTAACCTCATACAGATTCTCAATAAGATTACCATCTATGTCTTTGCATTTTTTGATGCGATTAACAATCCTTATTGTAGCAATAACAGTATAGAAAAACTTAGTATTGGAATCTCCTTAGAGTAAGCTAATGTTGTCGAGACTTCTGTTTCAAAAAGCATTCCTTCTACTTTAAAGCTTGCATAAAGTTATTTCTAGCATCAACTTCTCTGCATATAAAATTTACATCAAGAGTCTAAAGATTTAGCTTGCGTTACACTGCGATAAGTTATTTCTTGCATAACTAAACCCTGTTGGTGATATTTCCAAAAGTAGTTGTATTCCACTCCTTAACTTAAAGCTACTATTTATTCCACTCTTTGATAAACTTAAGATTAAATAAGCCTCTTACTAGTTCCTTGGTATAAATTTTGTTTAGAAGTTTTACGCTAGTATGACCTAGTCTTTTATGCCAAATCCAAACATCATTATTCAAAGCCGAAAAACAAGTTTCATCACAAAATTTTTCAATATCTATGGTGTATACATTGTTATTTCTTAAGGCAATTAGTGATTTATTTTTACGTGGCAATTTAATTATGCAAGCATTAGGTTGAAATTTAACCACATATCCTATATCACATAATTGGCTAAATACTAAGTAAAGTATGTTTCAAGCCATCAACCAACAATACATCTTCGATTAAGAGGTTTGATGTGTTACCTATTATTCCTTTTCCAATGATTTTACCCTTGTTGTTGTCTCCGAAGGTAACAACTCCTTCACTTAAGCTAGTGAGCTTAAAAAAATAAGATGGATCTCCGATCATGTGCATTGAGCATCCACTATCAAGATACTATTTGATGCTTCTAGCTTTAGTTTGGAGACAAACCTACAAGAAAGATATTTTTGGTTTAAGTACTCATTTTACATTGGGTCATTCATAAATAATTTTATCTTTCTTTTCTAATTATTTGTTATTGTATAGAATTCCCTTAGGAACCCATACAAGTTAATGTTGACCATATTTTCTAAATAAACATTTGTTTACCTTATGTCTCAATTTTTCACAAAAGTTATACTTGATTATTGGTGGCACATTTAATGTAGGTCATTTTACAAAGATGGTTAGCTTTTGTTGAACATTACTAAGAAAGCCTATGTCATTTCTACTATTAATATGACCCTTATTGGCAATGATTATATTTAGAGATTTATTTCTGATTTCAAAATTTTCTAATATTATCTTAAGCATAATGTTTTCTTCTTTAACACTATCTAGTATCTCACATTTAGAGCATATGTTATGTGATACTAATGAATCATGCATTTTGTCAAGTGTACTAACTAATAATTCATGATCATTCTTAAGCAACTTAAAAGATTTTCTAATTTTTTAAACTTGTCAAATAAATCATAAAACATACTTAATAATTCTGAAAAAGCTCACTAACATCATCTTCGATCACCATTAGAGCATAGTTAACAATCTCTTTTTTGAATTGGTCTTCATCATCCAAAGAACTTGAATCATCCCAAGTAGCCGAAAGTGCTTTCTTCTTATGTATTGACTTTTTCTTTAAATAAGGATATTTATTTTTGAAATGTCCCGATTTTTTACATTCATAGCATATGACATTATCCTTCTTTGGTTTCTTTTTATTTTTATAGTTTTTGTTCATTTTTATAATTTTAAAATTTTCTTAATAAAAGTGCAATATCATGGTCCTCATCACTTGAGGTTTCACTCGAGGAGTTATTTGTTGTTCGAAGTGCTACATCATTCCTGTTCTTTGGAAGGGGTTCTCAAGCTCATCATGAGCTTTACAATTTAGTTCATATGTCATAACAGAGCTAATCAGTTTTTTAATATGCAAGTTAGTTAAGTCTTTGGACTCTTAAATAACGGTTACTTTAGGGTCTTAATTTTTAGGTAAAGATCTCAAAATTTTACTAACTAATTCAAAATTCAAAAACCTTTTCCAAGTGCTTTAAGACCATTGACGACATCTGTGTAATGGGTGTACATGTCTCCAATGGACTCACTTGGTTTCATTCAAAATAACTCATAATTATGAACTAAAATATTTATCTTAGATTCTTTTACTCTATTAGTTCCCTCGTGTGTGATTTCTAGTGTGTGCCAAATATCAAAAGTTGATTCACAAATGAAAACACGATTAAACTTATTTTTATCAAGAGCAAAAAACAATACATTCATAGTCTTTGGATTTAAAGAAAAATTCTTCCTCTTCTAATCATTTAGCTTATTCATTGGCTTAGAAGATTTTTCAAATCTATTCTCAACAATATTCCTTAAATCAAGGTCCAACTACATAAGAAAGATACACATCCTTTCCTTCCAATATGTGTAATCTATCCCATTAAATATGGGAGGACGTGAAATGGAATATCCCTCATTCATGCCAAAATAAGTCATTTACTTAAGTGGGTGTTAATCCAATAAGTAACTACCTTACTTTGATATCAATTGTTAGCATCAATTGGCACTAAGAGGAGCGGGGGGGGGTTGAATTAGTGCAAGTATAAATTTTAGTTTTAATAAAAAAACTTTTTGCCGTAAGATAGATAAATCGAAGCTTTTCATAACAAGTGAATGATTCGAAGAAAATTATTAAGTTACTTGCTTAAAAATGACTTAAGAGGAAACAAGCAAATCCCAATAAAAGATAATTAATGTCAAAGGGAAGTGCTTAACTTGAAACTTTGCTTTCAAGAAGTAAAAATTGGAAGCATCTATTCAGTTCAAAACAATTAAGAACTCGATAATTGCAAGTGAGTAATAAATGCATGAATTAAGAAACACTCACAATTATAGTGGTTCGACGCCAACATGCCTACGTCTACTCCCGAGTTCTCCTTCTTGAGGTACACCGGCATCCAGTACTGATTTTCTTTGGGTAAAGACTAAACCCTTACACTTGCTTACAAGAAGAATTCAAGAACTTTCAAACTCTAAGCTCTCTCCCTTCCCTTTTTCTTTTTTCTTACAATTCACACATATTTTTTTTTATAGAATATAATCCCCAAAATTATTGTATGGAATGTAAGAAAACTTGGGATATTTATAGATCCTAAATAGCTTTATAATTTAGAGCCAAAAATTAAACTCACCCGAAAAATCTAGGTATAGGTGGTTCACTCATCGACTTAGTCGGGTCAACCGTCGAAAGTGCCCAGATTCCTAAGTATGGGTGGTTCAACCACTTAGCCTGGGCAGTTTAGCTACCCAAAATCCTGGGCGGCTTCGGTTGAATCGTCGCTCACTGGCGATTTACCCGTCGAAATCTCCGAAAAAGTGGTTCCCCCCACTTTCGAATTCCGGCTTAAATCTGATGTTGATAAATTATTTGGTCAAATAATTGAGCTCAACCTGAGTTCAACCAAACCCCATAGTGGACCCAGTTGCCTTATTGAGTTGATTTGGATTTCATCTAAATCTAACTCAATTAGGACTCAATCTCTAACTATGACTCAATGATTACAACTCTTAATGACCAATAAGCTAAACTAACGTAACTCTTGCCAATTTGGTAGTTTTCGACAATCTGGTGGTGAGTCTTCTGGTCTTCTTCCGGTGATCTTCCATCGTGTTTCCAGCGAGCTTCCCGATCCCTTCGGTGAATCTCCTAGCGAACTCCTGTTAAGGTCCTACTGCATTGTCAAAACCCAGCCCGATGCCCAAGCTTGATCTTGGCTCATCATTTGGTTGTAACTCTATTGCAACTATCATAGTTAGACCTTCAATTCTTCCTCTAATATATATGTTAGATTTAAACACTTATCAATTGATTTCATCATCAAAATCTGAGATTCAACAAGATGCAGCTTATCATCTATATGCCTCCCCTCCTATTTATAGAGAGCCACCAAAAAACCCTAGGGGTCCTGCTTGGTGGGTATTGGACCAGACATATAACATAGACTACGGAATCACTGTTTGACATTAGGTATTATTAATCATACAATATTACGTAAGTGGATCAATCAGTGAATTCATTCTTCAATGAGCACCTATATTATATACTTAGTGTATCAACACAAGTGGCTATGAGACCAATCGCCTCCATCATATAGACATGTATACAATACACCGGTTTATCTAGTTATCTCGATATCTCTCTCGAGTAACCTATGACGGGGATTATTTAAAATCTTTATTTAAAAGTGAATCGATTTGATTATTATGATCTCATCACGATCTGATTCCCATTGCATAAAACCAAGGATATATATATATATATATATATATATATATATATATATATATATATATGCAACAAATAATATAATTTGAGAATATATCAATAATAATCATAAGAAAAAAGATTATGTAGTGTACATATACCATTACTCACGTGATTGGCTTGTAGGGCACCTATAACCGACAACCTCCTACATAACCTTAAGCCAATCACCTACATGTCTATCCCCATCTGACCCTTGTGATACTCAAATACAATCTGAGCCAGTGGCCTTGTTAGTGGATCTGCAATGTTATCTTCGGATGAAACTCTTTTTATTACTATATCTTTACAAGCTATGATCTCTCTAATTAAGTGAAACCTCCTCAAAATAATTCTGATGAGACTTGGGTTCTCTTGTTAGAGCTATTGCCCTGTCGTTGTTGCAGTATATGGGAATCAGCTCCACGCTACTAGGTATAACTCTCAAATTCCTAATAAACTTCGTTATCCACACCTCTTCCTTTACTGCAGCAATGTACTATGCCTCTGTGGTCGAGTTAGCAGTAGTATCTTACTTGGAACTCTTTCAGCTTATTGCTCCTTCATTTATGGTGAAAACATATCCTAAGTTTGACGTGTTATCATCAATGTTAGACTGGAAACTCGAGCCTGTGTAGCCCTCAACCTATAAGCTACCTCCTCTATATACTAGTAAAAGATCCTTAGTCCTTCTCAAGTACTTAAGGATACACTTTACTACCTTCCAGTGTTCTAAACCTAGATCCTTAGAGTATCCCACGAACATACATCATTCCGTCCTTGATTCTAACTTGTCAGGGTTGTGTCTTCTAACATGGACATGACAGCTCCAAATCTTAACCACATTAAAATAGGGCTTCTTTGCTTTTTATATCTCATATGGTATAGACACTACTAACTTTGATGAAACTATGTTCATAAGGTAAGTTGTGATCTCTAGGGTGCATCCTCAGAATAAAACGGGTAGGTCAACAAAACTCATCATGAACCACACCATATCTAACAACATATGATTCCTCCTTTCTGGTACACCATTAAGCTGAGGTGTATAAGGAGGTGTCTACCGGGATAAAATCCTATTGTCCCTGAGAAAATAGGTGAACTCTGTACTCAAGTATTCTCGTCCTTGATCTAATCGAAGAGTCTTAATAATAATCTTTCCAATTTGGTTCTCTATCTCATTCTTATATTCCCTGAATTTCTCAAGGGCCTCAGACTTGTACTTCATTAAGTACACGTGTCCATACCTAGAGAAATCATTAGTGAATATAATGAAATATGAGTAACCACCTATAGCCTAAGTCGAGATGGGACCACATACATCATCATTATGTATGAGTTCTAATAACTCAGTGGCTCTCTCTCCAGTTCTACTAAAAGGAGATTTGGTCATTTTTCCATAAAGGTAAGGTTCACAAGTTACATATGACTCATAGTTAAATGGATCTAAGTATCCATCTTTCAACAACTTTTGAATCATTCTCTCATGTATTTGACATAGCCTACAATGTCATAGGTCTGCATTGTTCACCTTATCTCTTTTCTTCTTGAATGTATTTATATTCATGATGTGTAGAGAAGTGTCAAACATATATAAGTCATTTATCAAGGTCCCTCTAGTGATGATCTCATCATCTATAAATTGAACAACTAATTATTCTCAAAAACTAATTTATAACCACTAATTATTAAATAAGTGATGGAAATAATATTTTTGATAATAGAGTGAACAAAATAACATGTATCCAACGTAATGATAGCTCCACCAAGCAGATGCAGAGTGACCTCCCCAATGGCAGCTACAACAACTCTTGCTCTATTGCTTATCTTGAGGTCCATCTCGCCTCTGGCCAATCTCCCAGGTCTTGCCAGAACCTGCAATGAATTATAAATATGATAAGCACTCTCGTAATCCAATACCCATGTGTTATTATAAAATTTTGATAAGTGGAGACTGATCATGAATATACCTGAAGCTTCACTAAGCTTATGTTTCGCCTTATCTGCAAGGCTGCCCCTCTCCTCGCTCCCTTCACTGCGAAAACACAACAAAAATACGTAAAATAATTCTATGTGATTAAATCTCATTACACGTAGTTTCAAATCAATCTTTTCAATGAACAATCTTGGCTTTGATACCATTGTTGGGAAATAAAGTGGGAGCATCACATGTATAGTAGAAGATCAAAACAAAACGAGTTTCCCATGTATATCAAATCATCGTGTAAAAGATTGGATCGTGAGAAAAATCATAAAATCGAAAACCGCATCGTGTGAGAGATTGTTTACCTAGGGAGATCGTATATCTATGGTTTTCCAAATCCGAATGAAGAGGATGAAGGAGATCATGCATCATCCTCTCTAGCGGTATCCACACAATGGATCACTATAGTGATACTCCTCTAATCGTAGCCCCAAGTCTTACAACTCTTGTGCAGAGGGAGAGAGGAGAATAGGAGGGGGCAGCCAAAGATGCTACTGGTTACAGGTGCCCTGCAAGCCAATCATGTGAGTGATGACACATGTGAGACGCTGTATGATCTTTTTGCTTATAATTAATATTGTCATATTCTCACATTATATTATCTATAGCATATATACTGTGATGTCCTTGGTTCTGTACAATGAGAATCAGATTGTGATGAGATCACGATAATGAGATCGATTCACCTTTAAACACAGATTCTAAATAATCCTGGTCATAAGTTACTCGAGGGGGACATCGAGATAACTAGACAGACCGGTGTACTATATACCCATCCATATGATGGAGGCGGTTGGTCTCGTAGTCACTTGTGTAGAGATACTAAGGATATAGTACATATGCTCATTGGAGAATGAGTTCACTGATTGATCCGCTTATGGAATAATGTATAGTTAATGATACCTAATGTCAGACAGGGATTCCATAGTCTCAGTTATGTATCTGGTCCTTAGACTTGAGACACCAAGGATGCCTTGTATGAGTACTCCTTTCTTTAACGCTAGACTTACAGGTTTGGAAAGTTTTAGATCTGGTACAATTAGTTATCGGGATTGATAGTCAACATTACAAAGGCAATTAAGTGTCAATAGAGGATCATCTACTATCAGTATCATGAGAGGAATATCTCATATATGCTTGCTCATATAAATCCCAAGCTAAGGTCATTCGAATTGAGAGAGAAAGAGTTCTCCGGGAATATCCGATTAGAGCGAGACTATAACAGATTCCGTGTGTGACCTGACAGTACCATGTCTAATATATGGTCTCTGAGATATTAGTTGGATGAGAGATTATAGATACATAGTAACTATGGACAGACATGTTCGACGGATTTGATCCTCCTGTACCGTTTGGGGATTATGGCGTAGTGGCCTAGTACGCCCATAGTCGATGAGTCGAGTGAATTATTATGGGGATAATAATTCACTATATCAGAAGGAGTTATGATGGGAGTGACTCACGGCCAGCTCGGTATTAGGCCTAAAGTGTTACACACACATGGTGGATGCTTCAGCGAATAGAGGATTGGATAAAGATCCAATTAGCTCCTATTCTCATTAGATGAGATTATATACTAATGAGCTTCTTGATTAAGGCCCAATTAGAGACCTAAGGAGATTATTGGATGGAGATCCAATAATACAAGGTTAGTGGGTTATTGGATGGAGATCCAGTACCCACTAAGGAAGGAGCCCTAGGGTTTTGGTGGCTCTCTATAAATAGGAGGGAGACTTATGGTTGATAGGCTGCAGCTTTAGCCACCACCTCCTATTCTCCTCCCTCCCTCTGCGCAAGAGTTGCAAGATCAGATTTGAGGAGTTTTGCTGTAGAGATTGCTTGATCTCCTTCATCTTCTCCATCTGGATCTAGAATACAGGGATATACGATCTCCCTAGGTAAAATTAATCTCTTACATATCATGGTTTTTCAGTTTTTGTGGGTTTTCTCGCAACCTCAATCTTTTGCACGATGATTTAATCTACGTGAAAGATCAATTTTTATTTTGATTTCCACTACACATGTGATGCTCCTACTGAGGTTTCCCAACAGTGGTATCAGAGCCAAGGTTTTCATGTGAAAGATTGGTTTTAAACTGCATGTGATGAGATTGAATCACGTAGTATCATTCTACACATTCTTGCTGCGTTTTCGTAGCGAAGGCAGCAAGGAGAAGGGACGGCCAACCCCTATGCAGGGCTGGCCACCCATGGCTAGGCCGTGGCCAAGGCCCCATACAAGGGGGCAGCCAACTGCGGCTAGGGCAAGCTCTCAAGGCGTGGCCGCCCAAAGGGCACCAGGGGTGGTGCTCATGCATGGTGCGACCGACCCATAGGCGGCAGGCAGCATGGTGTCCGCAAGGGGGCCGGCTGTAGGAGGGGAGACTCATAGTTGATAGGCTGCAGCTTTATCCACCACCTCCTATTTTTCTCCCTCCCTCTTCGCAAGAGTTGCGAGATCAGATTGGAGGAGTTTCGCTGCAGATATCTATTGTGTGGATACCACTAGAGAGGACACTTGACCTCCTTCATCTTCTCCATTCGGATCTGGAATACAAGGATATTTGATCTCCTTAGGTAAAATTAATCGCTCAGACATCGTGATTTTCTGGTTTTTACGATTTTTCTTGCGACCCCAATCTTTTGCATTATAATTTGATCTACGTGGGAAATCGATTTTTAGTTTAATTTCTGCTGCACATGTGATGCTCCCACTGAGGTTTCCCAACAGATGTAGCCTGTCATCCATGTGCCTCCCCTCCTATTTATAGAGAGTTACCAAAAAACCTAGGGGTTCTACCTTAGTGGGTATTAGATCTTCATCTAATTACCCACTAACCTTGGATTATTAGATATCTATCCAATAATCTCTTTTGCCTCCAATTAGGCCTTATGCAAGGAGCTGATCAGTGTAGGGTCTCATCTAATAAGAATAGAGACTAATTGGATCTTTATTCAATCCTCTATTCACTTAAGCATCCACCATATATGTTTGACCCTTTGGGCTCGATACCGAGCTGGCCGTGAGTTGCTCCTATCAAAACTCCTTCTGATATAGTGAATTATTATCCCATGATAATTCACTCGACTCATCGGCTATGGACGTACTTAGCCACTGCGCCATTATTCCAAAATAGTACAGGGGGATCGAATCCATTATACATTTCTGTCCATAGTTATTGTATATCTATAATCTCTTATCGGAATAATATCCCAGAGATCGTATATTGGACATGGTACTATAAGGCCATATATGAAATTCATCCGAGTTTCTTTCTTATTGGATTCTCCCAAAGAACTCCTTATCTCTTAATCTGAATGATCTTAGCCAGGGATTTGTCTGAGCAAGCACACATGAGATATTCCTCTTGATACTAAAAATTACCTTCGTAAGGTTGGCTACCAATCCCAATAACTGATTATACCAGATCTAAAACTTTCCAAACTTATAAATCTGGCGTCAAAGAAAGGAGTACTCAAACAAGGCATCTTTGATGTTTCAAGTCTAAGGACTAGATGCACAACTGGGATTATGTAATCATTATATGATATTAGGTATCGTTAACCATATAATATTCCATAATGATCAATCGTGAACTTATTATCCAATAAGCACTTGTACTATATCCTTAGTGTCTCCACATAAGTGGCTAGAAGACCAGTCGCCTCCATCATATAAATGGGTATATAGTACACCGGCCTGTTCGATTATCTCGATATCTCTCCTGAGTAATCTATGACTGAGATTATTTATAATTTATGTTTAAAAGTGAATCGATCTGATTATCGTGCTCTTATCATGATCTAATTCCCATTGCACAAAAATAAGGACATTACAATATATATATATATACAACAAATAATATAATATAAGAATAATAATCATAAACAAAAAGATTGCATTGCATGTCACATGTGACATCACTCATGTGATTGGCTTGTAGGGTACATATTACCAGCATTGGCTTCTCTTTCTTGAGAGTGCTCTTAACTTCCCTCAGCATATTGAGGAGCTTAGGTAAAGTCACCTCAAATTTGCTCATATTGAAGTTTATAATGAATTGAAAAAAAAATCTAATAGGGACTGAAGTATAAGATTAATACAGGTTATCCTTTAGGACTATTCCTATACCTATGAGTTTTTCGATCCACTCTATCATCTTCAAGACATGGTTTTGAACTGATGTCCCTTTTGTCATCTTGGCTCAAAAGAGACTCTTAGATATCTCATATCTTTAAGTTCTTCCCTATTCCTCAAACAATTGGCAAAGATGGAGAAGGATAGAATTGATATTCATGCTCTCATGTTACTTATGTAACTTAGGAGTCATGGAGGCCAACATATAGCACTTTGCTAAAATGGAATTGTCTATATACTTCACATAGCGAGGCAGTTGGCATCGAGTATACCATATAGGGGGTTTGCAATTAATATATTTCTAACAAATAAGATGTATAACATGTAGATTTTGTAGAAAACTAATTAAGATATCGACTTCTATCTTAATCTACTCCCATTAATTTTCTAGTTGATCATGCGACACCTCGGCACGTGAAATAGAAGTCTCCGGTCAAAATCCAATCGATATTTTAGTGTAAACTTGAGGGACTCAACCAATCACACTAAGTCCAAAAAGGTAGACAGCTCTTGCCAATCATAACTCCTTGTGATTCTCATTTTGTTCGACCTTCGTACTATCATGACCTCGAGGGGCTCGATAAACTATTATGTTTAGCTAAGTCATTACCATCGTTACAAAATGAGTTTAATTTGATGATATGCCCTCGAAGGACTTACCGAGCATACCACGTCCTCAGGTCACCGATGATATCTCTATGTAATAGGCAAGATCTCGAATCATGTAGATAGGTGAGCCTCGAGGGACTTGACCAACTCAACCTATGTCATGATTCAATTTCTTCCTAAGATGATGGTAGGCCATGTGGGTCAATCTTATTGTCTTATACTTTTCGACTTAATATTATCGTAGGAGGGGCTTTGTTTCATTTCGATCTCCTAATATGTCATGTCATACACATACATATTTAATATATATCTACATCACATGTGTATATATATATATATACACACACACGTATGTATGTATATACATACATACATACATACATGTATATATAAATATATATATACATACATACATATATATACATACATATACATATATATACATATATATATATATATATATATATATAAATATATATATATATATAGTAAGCATGTATAATCACGTAGATAGGTGAGCCTCAAGGGACTTGACCAATTCAACCTATATCATGATTTAATTTCTTCCTAAGATGATGATAGGCCATGTGGGTCAATCGTATTGCCTTATACTTTCCGACTTAATATTATCGCAGGAGGGGCTTTGTTTCATTTCAATCTCCTAATATGTCATCTCATACACATACATATTTAATATATATCTATATCGCATATATGTATATATATATATATATATATATATAATATAATATAATCACATATGCATACCACACCGGATAATCATGAACTGTCACCTAATATGATTATGCCCAAGCTAGTAGGTCCAACCACTCATAATAGGATCTATATGTATATCGACGCATCTCCATGCACTTTGATCGTTCATCTTGTTACTGTTGGTTCTGTCAAATCCTCGGCACATCACCATGCATCATGATTATACGTCACAACCTCATAGGTCCCACCTACTCCTCCACGCTCCCATCACACCTCTTCGTGTAATTATAATATAATTATTGAATCTCAAATTTTGTTGATAAAATCAATTGATGAATTATTAATTTAACAAGGTTGTTAGAGTTGATTGATGTAGAATTAACTATGACAAATAGAACGATGCGGTTGACCAATGTCAAGTCAAGGTATCAGGCCGGAGTGAGGACAATGCAGTTGGAAACTCGCCTGGAGTGTGTCGGGAACTCACTGAGGGTATCGAGAGTTTACCAAGATGGCACAAGGGAGTTCACTGAAAAAAGATCGAGACTCACTGGAATATTATCGGAAGTAGTTGAAAAGCTTGCTAGGCGTTGGGAAGGTTTTAAAGTGGATTTGTGGCTATGTTAATTATAATTAATTAAGTCATAGTTAGCATCGTGCAGGTTTAACCATGATGGTGAGAAGGATTTATAAACCATACATGGACCCAGGATCAAGCTTAAGCATCAGGCCAAGGTTTGGACGATGCGGTGGGAGCTCACAGGGAGTTTGCTCGGACTTCACTGAAGGTATCAGGAAGATCACTAGGAATGTGTTGGGAGATCGTTGGAGGAAGACCGTGAGACTCGCTATAGGGAATGTCAGAGGTTGTCAGATTGCAGGAGTGAGGTCATTAATTAAGCTTGGTGGTTACGTATAGTTATAATCATTAAGCCGTAGGTTAAGTTTAAGTTTGAATTGAGTGTGATTTGGAAGGAATCTAAATCAACTCAAAGAAGTAACTGGGTCCACTATGGGGTTTGATTGAGCTCAGGTTGAGCTCAATTAAGTTGACCAAAAGTGGAATGAATCACTTTTTTAAAAATTTTAACAGTTAAACCATCATTGAGCGACGGTTGTATCATTGTCACCTAGGTTTTCGGGCGGCTAACGGCTGTTGAACCACTCGTACCCTATTTTCAGGGTACTTTCGGCGGTTGCACCGTCGACACCGACGGGTGAACCGCTTGTACCCGGATTTTCTTGATACATTTGAATTTTGGTTCTAAATTCTAAAGCCATTTGGGGCCTCTAAATATCTCAAGTTTTCTTGCATTCTATATAATTTTTTTTAAATTAAATCTCTATAAAAAACTTATGTGAATTGTAAGAAAAAGCAAAGGGGAAGGAAGTGAGCTTAGAGTTGAAAAAAATCTTGTAAAGAGTCTCCTTGTAAGCTCATGTTGTAAGGATTTGATCTTCACCCAAAAGAGATCAATAGTGGACGTCGGTGTGCCTAAACAAGGAAGACTAAGGAAGTGGACGTAGGCCAAGGTTAATGTCGAACCACTATAAATTATAAGTGTTCCTTACTTGCTTCATTTACTACTTACAATTGTTCATAATTAGAAAAGCAAGAGCATCATCTTTCGATTGTGTTTTTAAAATATCTATTTACTCACCTTCAAGTTTAAGATATGCTTTTAATTTTCAATTTTGCTCCAAATAAAAAGTTTTCATTAAAACGTCAATTTACACTTGCACTAATTCAACCCCCCACCCCCTCTCTTAATACCAATTGATCTTAACAATTGGTATCAAAGCAAGGTGTTACTCATTGGATTAACACCCACTTGAGTAAATGACTTTGTTTGGCATGAATGAGGGTTAATGCATCACAAGTCCTCCTATGTTCAATGGGACAAACTACACATCTTAAAAATTTTAAATACGTATCTTTTTTATTTTGATAGATTTTTATTTGTGGTGTATTATTGAAAAAGATTTTCATAAGTCATCCAATCCAATAAATGATTGGAATGATTATGAAAAATAAATATTTTCTTTAAATGCTAAGGCTATGAATGCCTTGTATTGTGCTCTAAACAAAAATGAATTTGATCAGATTTGCTCTTGTGATTTGGCTTTCGATATTTGACATACATTAAAAATCAAACATGAAAGTACAATTGAAATAAATAAATTAATGAATGAAATGTCTTACAAAAATAAACTTGAAGAACACCTTCAAAATAATATGAAGAAATTTGAACTAAAGAGAACATATAACTCCTCGAGCAAAATCTAAGAGTGATGAGGACTTTGAACCTTTGACAAATGAACTGGATAGATTAATGAACATGAACCATAAAAATGATTTTAAGATAGACAAAACCTCTTGCTATTAACGTAAGAAGCCGAGGCGCTCCAAAAATGAAAAGCACAATCAAGAAGAAGTGGAGAATCTTGTGCTTTTGGCTATCGATGACAAGGTCAGTGATTCATTAAGCATTTCCTTTATCAAATTATTAAATATGTTTCATGAATTATTTGATGAATTTAGAAAAATTAGTAAATCTTTAAGTTGATTAAGAATGAACATGATTTGTTAGTAAATAATAGACTTGATGAAATGTATGATTCATTAGTATTACACAATCCTAGATATTGTTAAGGAAGAAAACATCATGCTAAAGCAAACCTTAGAAAAATTTAAAATATAAAATAAATCCCTTAATATGATTCTTACTAATAAGGGTCATATTAATAGAAGAAATGATATAAGACAATCATTTTTGTTAAAGGACCTACCTTAAATTTACCATCGAAAATTAAATATAATTTCTATGGTAGATTATGATATAAAGCTAACAAATCTTTATTTAAAAAATATAGTCCATACCAATTAGTTTGGATTCCCAAGAGAACAACAAACAACCAAAAACCATTAGAAAGGAAAGATAAAGTTTTACATAAAGGACCCAATATAAAATTGGTACCTAAATTAAAAATATTTCTCTTGTGGGTTTATCCCCTAACAAGACTAGAAGCAATTAATAATGTTTTGAAAGTAGATACTTAAGGCATGTAACTTGAGATCTAACACTCTTCCAAACTCACTAACCTAAGTAACGATGAGAAAAATTATTGAAAAAAATTATTAATGAATATTTGGATGATTCATTAATCTTGATCACTCTCAATGATGTATGACTTTTTGCGTAGCTAGAGCATGCTAAAATTAGAACAAAGAAAGTTTAGTGCAAAATTATCTACGTTGAAATATATGAAAAAGAGATTTTGATGATGATTATGCTTGTATGCTTATATTGACTTGTAATGTTTAAAAGAGTATATATTGTCTTACGATAAAATTAAATAAAATGATTAAATACTGAATTTAAATTTTTAAAAAAATTATATATATGAAAGCATGCTTTTATTTTCTAATGTGGTTGAAAAATTAAAAAATAATAAATGAGAAGGAAACTTTCTTGGTAACATATTAGACTCATTTAATAAACAAAAATTATAGAATTGAAAATATACAAAAGATTTTTTTTAAAAATATCTTGTTGTAATAATCATAATGGTTTTGTTTGAAAATATTTTACTCATATGAATAATTTCATATTGCAATGATCTTGATGAAACTAACTTTTTGACTTTAAATAACATTGCACTCTTGAAATAAATTTTATAAGTTAAAATAACTAAAAAGGAGGTTAATTATTCTTAAAAATATTTTTATCATATCAATCTTTAATAAAAGATAAAATGATACTATTATTGTTGAATCTCTTACAAAGTAAATTAGAGAACTTTAGCTTATTTTTTTAAAATAATCTATGTTGCCTTTATTGAAATCTTTCGAAAATTAATTTTTGATGATGATTTTGGATATGTTTTCCAATAATTTTGTTTTAAAAAAAGATTGATGAATTTACTCAACCTTTTTTGACATATTAATGATTTCATAACCTAAATCATGATTTTGACAACTTAAGAAATCAAAACTTGAAACTCTTATATAAATCAAGTTCGTTTAAATAAGTTTCATATATATATAAATGAAGATCTTCTATTTTTTTTTCCTTGAAATTAAGTCATGATCTTGATATTTATAATTTGATATTTTTATAAATGAAGTCTCTGCTTTGATATTGTAAGATTCCATTTAATCATCTAAGAGGAAATTTATTAATTTAAATCATATCCTTTTATATTCATGAATATCCTTTAATAATAATATCTTTTTTGACATGATTTATTTTATAACTCGTGAATGGTATAACTTATCATCAAAATTAGTATTTCTTAAATTTGTGATAAGTTGAAAATAGATTTGTTTTATCATGAATATTTTCTTAATTTCTTGACTTTATACTTTATGGAATCATGTTAAATATCTATAATATTCTCTTTTTAATAAAAGAGAGATTTATAATCTTAACAATTATAAATAAAAATTTTATCAATATCTTTCTTCTATTTTATTAAAAAGACTTATCTAAATAAATTAGATATTTTAAAATTTTTCTTGAATGAATCAACTGTATCTAATCCTCTAAAACTCATTTTCATTATTTATAAAGAAAATTGAGAGAGATTTATTTTAAAAAATCATGCTTTTGATACTTAAAGATTTAATTTTATTTTTAATGACATGATCTCTTTGTATATTTGGGCATAATTTGGATTTAGATGTTAAGAAGAAATTATGCAACCATATTTCTTTCTTGACAATGATAAAAAGTGGGAGATAAAATTATCAATATGATTAAAATCAAATTAGATATAATAACATTAAATGAGAAATAATTTGCTTAGAAAAAATTTAGAATTTAAAATTTTCTAAATACATGTGAAATGCATAATTCAAATTTTGATCTTGATTTACTATCATATTTTTATTTAGATTTCTTGTACTTTATAAATTACACTTCTTATCAAAATTTGTATGCAAAATGTATGATTTGCTTGATTTGCTACCTTGCTTGCTTGAAATTTGTATAAGATAAATTAAATTGCATGGGTAGCTCTTGATTTTTCTTAGATTTCATATTTACATCTATAAAATTGAGTATTTTTGTGATATGATGTTTTTCAATTCTCTTCATTATTTGTACTTTCTTATTTACAAAAAGAAAAAAATTTACATGAAGATGATCTTAAGAAAAAAACATGATTTGCTATTGAAGATTACATAAGATAAATGCATGAGTAGCTCCTAATTCTTCTTGGATTTCTCAGATTTTTGAGCTCACTTTTGAAGTGATTCTTGTTAAAATTAACATAAGATGAGGATTTAAATTTTTATGATGAGATATTTTTTAAAAAAGATTATTCTTGTTTCATGAATCTTGATGAATATTTACAAAATAAGAATATATGACATGAACTTTTATGATGCTTGATATAAGCTCTATTTTTGTGATGATATTTTTAACTCCCCTCATTATTTCTACTAGTTTCTTATTTACAAAAAAAAAAAGGAAGACAAATTTTCATGAGAAAATTATGTTTTACTAAGGGGGAGCAATGAAGTATTAAATATTCAATCAATATATATTTTATAAAAATATAAAAATTTCGACACATAATGAGTTTATGTATCATGAAATTATTTGCTTATTATTTCACCTCTTTTTGTTGATGACAAAGGAGGAGAAATGTGAATTGATGACACAAAAAAAATACATACATGTCGAAAGAAAAAAATAATTCTCCCTTGGGTGCTTCTCCCGAGGCGTCAAGGTAAAGTCTCCTCGGTGAACTCCTTAGCACTTGTGCTTGTGCTCTGCTTACGCTCGCATTGCTCGTGATTGCAATCGACGTTGGGGACGGTAGCCTCTTCTCCTTACTAAATGACGAGCGGGCAACAGAGGATGATTTCTCCCTTGGACGATTCCCCTGTTGCCTCATGCTTCTTCCTTCAGGCATTCCCTAGTGCTCGTGACTATGATCGACACTGAAGATGGAGGCATTCTGCTTCCCGAAGGAAGGGTAGCGATTGCCTCATCCTAGGGCGGCTGTGATCAGTGTTGGATCCGCGGAGAGGAGGCAGCGATCAGGTGATTGGAAGGACCATGGCTGGTTCTAGCTTCTATGATTGGTGATTTCGGGCATGGATGGGTGGTGGCTGCTCCTACCCTAGGCGCAGCTGATGACTTCTAGGGCAATAGATGGTGGCGTCAGGCTCTCCTCACCATGGATGCAAGCGAACAAGGGGTGCGACACTATGCTTCACAAGCCGCTCCTCTGTTACAATAGGATACTCCCCCACTGATTTCTTCCCAACGGCCTCCGATTCCTTCCCCGCTAGTTTATTCCCAGCAACTTCCGGTTCCTTACCAATGGGATGCCTCTCCGTTGGTTCCTTCCCAGTGGGATGCTTCTTCGTTGGTTCCTTCCCAGCGTGATACCCCTCCATAGGTTCCTTCCCAATGGCCTTCGCTGGTTCCTTCCCAGTGAGATGCCCCTATGCTGGTTTCTTCCCTGCAGGATGCCTCTCCATTGGTTTCCCTTTAGTGTGATGCTCCTTCGATGAACCAGCCCAGAGGTCGCTCACGCTCTAGATCACGACCTCTTGCTCCCATTTCCCAAGATCCTCGGCCTTGGAATAGTCTCTTTAAGGCTCCGGTTGGCAATTTGAAACTTCGTTTGGATTTCTTTGCTCCAACAGGAAAGGCTGATCAGAAGATTGTTGTGTATAAGATTGTTGATTCCGAGAAATTAATTGAGATATGGTCCATGGTGATTGTTGGCTATGTGGTCGGACTCGGAACATCTTTTTTTTTGCTATCC
The DNA here is from genome assembly GCA_021527575.1 of Ensete glaucum. Classification (NCBI taxonomy): domain Eukaryota; kingdom Viridiplantae; phylum Streptophyta; class Magnoliopsida; order Zingiberales; family Musaceae; genus Ensete; species Ensete glaucum. The sequence goes on from CM038554.1 coordinate 5,674,573, forward strand.
TCTTTTATCAAGACTCGATGGAGAATATTGGCATTTGATCTTCATATGTTGGAGAATGGTTTCTTTGTGTATAAGCTCTACTCTAAAAAGATTTACAATAAATACTTAAAGGATTTTAGACTATTCATGGCTATCTAATGATCCTACGATATTGGTCTGCTAACGTACGATTGGAGTTAAACAGTCTACAGTTTATTCCCTCATGGGTATCGTTTCATGACCTTCCGTTACATCTCTAGAGTCGTCATTTTATTGCAAGGTTATGCAGTACTCTGGGATAGCCATTATATATCAATAAGGCAACAGCTGCACAAATGAGATTAGCTTTTGCAAGAGCCTGCATAATAGTTTCTTATGATGGGGATCTACCTGATCAGGTTTTTTATCGTGATCTTATTGGGAATATTTGAAAGGTGCATGTTTCATATTCTTGGAAGCCACAATGATGCAAGATTTATTTATCTTTTAGTAATGCAAATGGTGCTTGCCAGCAACCTTTAAAAAAAAATCACACAAGTCTACCGACCACGTCAAGAGCCTTAGCATGGGGCTGCTACGAGCACTGATACTCAAGGCAAGTCTCCTAAAGTGCCAACAGTGACGGTAGTGGAGAATATGAGTTTACACTCTGACTCGTTGGGGTAGTGACATGAACAGGAGAAGGACAAGTAGAAATTTCATCTCTTCCTATTATGCCAAAGCCTTCCGTAGTAGGAGTTTCTCATGGATCTTGTACCCTAACAATAACCTTCAAGAACCATTCTTTCGGCTAATAAGGAAATTGCATCTCAACAACCTCTTCTGAACCCGGACATTGCACCTCATCGCACTTCAACACAACTCACTATTCAGGACTTCTCGATTCAAGGTGCTTAAAAGTTTAAACTTTTTCAAGCTATGGATGAGGTGGATAAATATAGAAATAAAGGTTTAAAAGGTAAAGACATTGTACGGGAGCAACATGCAAAATCAAAGGATAAAAAAAGGATGGTAATGTCCTCTTGAAGTCACATGTCCTTCTATCTAGTTTTGATAAAAATAATCTGTTGGAATGTTCGCGGACTTAATAAGCCTGAGAAATGTCGGGAGCTCAATAGAATAATCTGATCTGCTGCATGTGATATTGTTATTCTTGTGGAAATAAAAATTAAAACTCGTGTTCGTGTTCAGAAGAATTTAATATGGCCTGAGGAAGAACTTTTTACTAATGATTCTCATGATACTTATGGTCGAGTATGGGTCTTATGACATCATAACTTTGTTAGTGCTTGGTTTATTTCTACTACTGATCAATTCATTCATCTTAAGGTAGAGGACAAATAGACTGAATGTCAATTCAATATTACTAGTATTTATGCTTCTAACAATATGTCTAACAGAAATGCTCTATGGCGTGATCTGGTTAGCATGACAAATAGTTATCCTACAGTGCCTTGGATTGTTCTCGATGACTTTAATACTATCAAATACACAAATGAGAAAGTGGGGGGTAGAGTGCTTTTAGAATGTCAGCTTCAAAGTTTTAATGATTGCATAGATATTGTTGCATTGATTGACATAAAATCTGTAGGTGATTAGTTCTTATGGAATAATCAAACTGCTACCGACAGAAAAATTATGACTCGACTTGATAGATGTTTGATTAATCAGGAATGGTTAGCAGTATACCCAGATTCACTTCTTGAATACGGTGCTAAGCTATTTTTGAATCACTCTATTATGCAAATACATGCAGATAAAGCAATACCTAGTGGCAAGAAACCTTTTAGATTTTTTAATATGTGGAATACTCACCCTCAGTTCTTCGAAGTTATCAAGTCAGCTTGGAACATTAACGTGTTTGGTTTTCCCCCTTACATCTTATGTCAAAAGCTAAAAGCATGCAAAGCAGCACTTAAGGAGTAGAATACAACTATTTTTGGAAATACCACCAACAGGGTTCGGTTATGCAAGAAAGAACTTATGGCAGTACAACGTGAGCTAAATCTTTACCCTCGCCTCTTGATGTGAATCTTATATGCAAAGAGGCTAACGCTCTATAAAATTTACGTCTATAAAAAATTAAGTATTTTTTTTTATTTTTTCACTTCTCCACCTTGATTCTATCTTCTTATTCACATAAAGTGGAGAAAAGAAATCACTAGCATTTCAATAGATCGATAAGTCTATTAGTTTCTTTATCAATCTCTTGAAAGTGATTTTGATGATTTTGAAATTGAATGAGTTCTTTACCTATATCATGATTTTGATTCCTCGGAATTATAACTTGAAATCTTTTATTAATCAAAATCTCTTATTGAGTTCTTGTATTATTTAAAAGAAGATTTTATAAAAATTATGATCTTGACAACTTAAGATTTCTTATGCATGAATCAAGATATTTTGTTTCTTTCATATAACTTTATGCATGCTTTAAAGCAGGAGGAATGCTTTTTTAAACAGAAGTCTCAACAACATTGGCTTACTCTAGGGGTTTCCAATACTAAGTTTTTTTATGCTGCTATGGCTACCAGAAGGGTTGTTTATCGTATAAAAAAATACAAAGATAGATGGTAATCTTATTGAGGATTTGGATGTGGTTAAAAAATACACTAAGCAATTTTTTTATTCCCTATTCAATTAGGAGGAACAACCTAATAGTATTCATGTAGAGCCTGCTATATGGCTTGATTCTGAAGTTATCTCTCTTCTTAATGCCCCAGTAACATATGATGAAATTGTGGGAGTTATTTTTAAGTCCCCGAAGCACAAAATCCCTAGTCCAGATGGATTTCCAACCGAGTTTTATCAAATTGCATGGTCTATCGTAGGCAACGATGTCATTAAAGCTTGTCATATCCTTAAAGAATTGAATTGCACTTTTATTTCTTTAGTGCCCAAGAATGATGGAATTGATTTATTGGAGGACTATCGACCTATTTCACTATACAACTTTATTTATAAGGTCATCTCCAAGGTACTGGGAGATAGATTACAAAAGGTTATGAACAAGATCATTAGTCCTAATCAGGCTGCTTTTCTTAAAGGGAGGACTATTCACCATAATATCCTTCTTGCTAATGATTTGGTAAAGGATCTACACTCAAAAATAAGAGGGAAGAAAATATGTTTTAAAGCTAATTTATGGAAGGCCTTTGACTTAGTTAATAGGCATTTTATTTACAAGATGCTCCACAATATGGGCTTCCCTCAGCACTGGGTTAAGTGGATTCAATGTTGTTTGGAAACTCCAAAATTTTTGGTTCTCTTCAATGGTTCACCCATTGGTATCTTTGGGAGTAAGAATGATATCCGACAAGGCAATCCACTATCTTCTTATCCTTTTATCATTGCAATGAAAGGTCTCAATTGTATCTTGGAAGAGTCAGTTTCCAAGGGCAAAATTAAGGTACCATATTATGGTTATGTTCATATCTCTTACATAACATTTGCTAATGACCTTATTATCTTCCTTTGAGAGGACCCAATTTCTGTGAATAATTTGACAGTTATTCTTAATGAATTTGGTATAGTTTTTGGTCTTAAGCTAAACCATACAAAGAGCAAAGTATACGTAGGTGCTTGCATTGAAGATAATGGATATATTATTCAAACTTTAGGGGTTGCTGAGGGAAGTTTACTAGTTCCTTACTTGAGTCTCCCACTCATATCCATTGGAATCAACAAAGTCTATTGTCAGCCTATCCTATAAAAAATTAAGAACATAATTTCCTCTTGGAAAAATAGGCTTCTTTCTAAAGTAGGATGACTTGAACTTATTCAATCTGTGTTGATCTCTTATTCTATTTATTGGTCTCATGCATTTCTTCTATCGGTCGAGCTTCTCCATGATATTGATAATTTACTTATAAACTTCTTCTAGAATGACACAGATGGTAAGGCAATGCACATGGTAAATTGGGACAACATTTGTAAACCGAAGGATGAAGGGAGACTGAATCTATGAAATATTAGAGATTAGAATAAAGCTTGTCTGGTAAAATAATTATGGGATATTTTACAAAACAAATCTTCCTTATGGTCACAATGGATTTCTGCTAGGTACCTAATCAAGGAATCGATTTGGGAAGCATCTGCAAAAACATCTCATGCTGCTGATTGAAAAGGAATTTTGAAGGCAAGGAGGTGGCTAAGTAATAACATTTCTTATGTGATCTCTTCTGGAACCAATATTAATATGTGGTACAACCCTTGGGGGAATGGAAAAAGTATATTTTAGTTATTTGGTGATAGAGTACGATAGGATCTGAGGGCTCCCAAAGATTAGAAGATTTCTGAATTCATTGATAATTGTATATAGTGTCTTCCCAACCCTACCTCCCTTGACATGTTATCACTTTGGCCGACTATTATGGCTATTCCGATCAAGAATAACTCTTCATATATGTTTATTTGGCTTTATGATAATGGTAAATTTAGTGCTACATCTGCATGGAATTAAATTCGATAATAGAAAAATAAGTGGATTCCAAGCAGTTGGACATGGGATAGACCATGCTCACTGAGACATTCTTTTATGCACATGGTAGGCCCTTCTTGGCAAACTTCCTACGATGGACAATATACAGCGAAGAGATATTTATATTATAAATCGGTGCTCTCTGTGTATGCAAAATGAAGAAAGTGTTGACCATCTCTATTTTGCTTGTGATTATACTTCTTGGATATGGAAGGAGATCTTGAAGAAATTTGATCTTCACAGGCTACCGTAGCCAAACTTGCATCATGAATTAGAAATACTTATACAAAACTTCTCAAGAAAGGGGCCTCTTATACAAATGGCAATGATTACATTCAAATGTGCTATTTTGTGGATTTGGAAGGAGAGATGTAGCAGAATTTTTCGTTGTCACAATATAAACAAAGCTTACATTCTAATAGAGATTCTTCAGGACTCACAATCAAGTGTGGAGTAGGAACTAAACATGGAGCACTTAACAAGAAGAGAGAAAGGGATCTTCATAAGATTCAATTTTTCCATTAGTTAATAATCTATAGAATGATGATGAAGATTGTAATATATTATATGGTGCAAAGCTTTCATTTTGTGATATGTTCACAAATAGTCCAGGATGGTCTAGATATTACATTTTATTATTTATTGACTATAGTATAGTATCATTAACTACAGTATGTGTAGGCATGTCTATATTATAGTTTAGCTACTCTTGGAGATGAGTTCGATGAAGTGAGCCCATTCTACCTTTTTCAGGTGGGTTGCAATCTTCTCGGCTGCTCTAAGAGGCTTAAAGCTTTAGTCTACGACTTATGTAGATAAAATTATTTTGTACAAACCTTATACATAATACATTATCTTTACTTAACAAAAAAAAGAAAAAAAAATTTATAAGAAAATTATTGCTCATATCTTATTTTACTAAGGGGGAACAATAACACATGATGACCTTATGTATCATAAAATTACTTACTTGTTATTTCACCTTTTTTTGATGATGACAAAGGGGGAAAAATAGCAACTTGATGACATAAAAATGATACATACATGCTAAAAAGAAAAAAATTCATGAGAAAATTATTGACATGTGTCTTGAAATCATTTGCTCTAACATTTCACTTTTTTGTTGATGACAAAGGAGGAGAAATAACCTATTAACACATGTAGAAAAATAAAAAAATAGATATTTTTCATATTTTTGTTGATAAACAAAAGGGGAGAAATAATTGATGACTTAAGGAAGAGAATTTCAACTTAATGTATAATTGATGCATAATACTTTAAAATTTTGATAATTGATTATTGGTTTAAATTAATGTTATATGATTGATGATTTGATTTTGAAATTCATATCAATTCAAAATTTGATAAATGGATGTTATGAAACTTGAATTCAATAGTGGTTGGTTCTTTTGAATTTAAGGTTTCCTTATTTGAAGTATGACATGGATTTAAGGGGAGTAAGAGTTAACTCTCATCATCAATTGATTCTCATCATAAAAAAAAGGGGAGATTATTGAATTTTAAATTTTGAAATCAATAGATGGGTTATTAATCTAATAAGGTTGTTAGAGTTGATTGATACAGCATTAACTACGATAGAGAGAAAATTACAATAAGAGGTTTAGTCAAAATCAAGTCCAGGCATCATGCCGAAGTGAGGACGATGTGGTTGGAAACTTACCTAGAGTGCATCGGGAGTTTGCTAGGATAGCACAAGAGAGTTCACCGAAAAAAGATCGAGACTTGTCGAAAGATTATTAGAGGTAGCCGAAAAGCTTACCGGGATTTGGGAAGGTCTTGAAGTAGATTTGTGGCCATGTTGATTATAATTAATTAAGTCATAGTTAGCATCATACAAGTTTAACCATGATGGTGAAAAAGAGTTACAGACCGGATATGGACCCAAGATCAAGCTTAAGCATCAGGCCAAGGTTTAGACGATATAGTGGAAGCTCATCGAGAGTTCACTAGGACTTCGCCAAAGGTATCAGGAAGATCACTAGGAACATGCTGGGAGATCACCGGAGGAAGACCATGAGACTCGTCGTAGGAAATGCCAAAGGTTGTTGGATTGCAGGATGAGATCGTTTATTAAGCTTGGTGGTCATATATGGTTAGAATCTGAATTGAGTGTGATTTTGAAGGAATCCAAATCAACTCAAAGAGGCAACCAGGTCCGCTATGGGGTTTGATTGAGCTCAATTAGTTGACTAGAGAATTGGTCAAGTTAAGGTTCGAGTCGAAATCTGAAAAGTGGAGGGAACCACTTTTTTGGAAATTTCTACAGCTAAACTATCAGTGAGTGGCGGTATGCCCAGGTTTACGAGCGGCTGATGGTGGCTAAACCACCCAGGCTGACAGCTGAACTACCCATACCTTATTTTCAGGGTGCTTTCAACGACTGCACCGCTGGCGCTGGCGATGAACAACTCGTACCTGGATTTTCTAGATACGTTTGAATTTTGGCTCCAAATTCTGAAGCCATTTGGGGCCTATAAATATCCCAAGTTTTCTTGCATTCTATATAATAATTTTTAGGATTAAATCTCTATAAAAAACTTATATGAATTGTAAGAAAAAGAAAAGTGGAAGAGAGTGAGCATAAAGTTTTAAAAAAAATTATAAAAAGTCTCCCTTGTAAGCTCATATTGTAAGAGTTGATCTTCACCTGAAAAAGATTAATAGTGGACGTTGGTGTGCCTCAAGGAGTAGAACTCAAGAAGTAGACATAAGCTAAGGTTAATGTCAAACCACTATAAATTCTAAGTGTTCCTTACTTGCTTTATTTGCTACTTATATTTATTTATAATTAGAAAAATAAGAGCATCATCTTTCGATTGTATTCTTAAAATATCTACTTACACGCTTTCAAGTTCAAGATACGCTTCTAATTTACGGTTTTGCTCCAAATAAAAAGTTTTCGTTAAAACATCAATTTACACTTGTACTCATTCACCATCAGGAAACCCCACCACCCCCCCCCCCCACCCTCTTAGTGCCAATTGATCTGAACAATAATCACAAGCACGTAGGCCCGACAATAGACGAAAAAATTAGAGGTTTACAGGCCCCAATAACAATAATAATCACATATGCACACATCACAACATATGACTCATAATCATCCATCCACATTATACATTAGTACATATCGTTATGTAGGACTAATAGATAATAAATAAATAATTAAACTATTTAATTAATTATTTTTAAAATTTTTAGGATACCCTACCATAGGGTTCCTAATATGGTAGGAAAAGGGACTCCTTATGCGACTAGGAAACCCTAACCGCTAGGAGTCCTATGCAGCTAGGAGTCCCTGGTCACAAGGGAACCTTGGGCCGCTAAGAAACCTTGTTCCCCAAGGAATCCCTTTGCAGCCAACCCTTTGGCTGCAACTTGCCATAGGTGACCAGGGTTACCTCTAACGACCCTGTCAGGTTCCCCATGCAGCCAAGACTCTTGGCTGCATGAGAGGCTACTACCATGGCCGAGAGCTTGCTACTCTCAGCCATGCTGCCTTCAGCCAGGCCTAAAGCAACATCCTTGCTCTCGGCCAAGGCTATAAGCAAGCCTTTAACCATGACATAGGGTAGAAATAGTTGATGCCCTTTCCCATCCTCTTTATGTCAATAAATTTTGACATTAAAAGACCTTAAAATACCTCTCTACAACACCTCTCCACAGCGTAGTGGAAAATAAAACAAAATCAGGTTTCCATATTTATCATTTGATCATGTAAAGATTGGTGCGTGAAAAATAGCAAAAAATTAAAAACTACAACTAGTGTGAGTTTGATTACCTAGGGAGATCATATATCCTTGAAATTTCAGATCCAGATAGAGAGAATGAAAGAGGTCAAATGTCCTCCTCTCTAGTAGTATCCACACGATGGATCGTTATAGTGATGCTCCTCTAATCTCAGCCCAAAAGCCTACAATTATTGTGCCTTCTCATAGCACTCATGGAAGAAGATCTGTTATATTCTTCATTGCCCTCATGTAGTACGGAGGGGCTGGTTGGCTAAGAAGATGAGGGAGGAAGGGAGGAGAATAGGAGGGGGCATCCAAAGGTACAACCTATCACTATTATGCTGCTGCTGCGTCCTATGTATAAAGGCCACTAAAACCCAAATGAATCCTACCTTAGTGGGTATTGGATCTTCATCCAATTATCTTCACTCTTTAGATTATTGGATATCTATCAAATAATCTTAATTGGCCTCTAATTGGGCCTTATGTAATAGATCCATCAATGTCGGGTCTCATCGAATGAGATCACGGGCTAATTAGGTAACTCATATCCAATTCTCTACTTGCTGCAATCATCCATCATTTGTGTGTGACCATCTGATAAAACCCCGCAGGATTCTATCATGAATAGAGATGGAAAAGAGGTATAAATGATCACTTCAAATGGATCGAGCCTCCTTGATCACTTCGAGGGGATCTACCTCCTTGATCTTTATAGGGGATCGACCTTCCTAGGGTTTTGCCTATTAGTTAAAACATAACTTCTTTATTGATTTATTCATGAAAGAGTTTATATCATTATTTATAGTGTGCTACCAAGAGTCCCTCTAAGCTTGGACTTAAAGTCTCACTAAACTTGGACTCTTAACTAATTGATATACTCCTAACTGAAAATAATAATTGACTCAATTCTAACTGAAGATAATAACTAACTCTAACCAACTCATAACTAACTTGATTAGGCTCACTCAACCAATAACTAATTCCAACTGATAGACCAACATGACTCAACTTGAATTTATTATGAATTGATGGACCTAACCTTGTTAGGGTCCTATCAGACCCTCTTCAAATAAGTTTTGTCCTCAAGGTTAAGTAGCATCAAACTTTTGGAGTACTTCGCTCCATGATATTTGTCATGCATCACAACTATTTGATCAATCAAGTAGGGTCTCTACTTAGGGTCTTTGTAGTCTTCTGAGGACCCTTTTTATATGATGGCTAGTGGTAGTACCATATCTTCCTTTGAGGACTACCACTTCGAAGTCTTCCTGGGGCATTAAAAAGAAATCTGTAAGTAATTATTTACCCTGTATAATCAGTTTTACGTTTAAGCACTTGTTATCACAAATTAAGATTCATCCATTAGCAATCTTGACTTCAAATTTATCATAGCTTTCGTGATTGGACTCCATATTGTTAATTTTCGGTTCCTCCTTAGCTAGTTCAATAATCAAAAGTTTATCACAGCCTTCATGATCATAGTCCACATTATCAGTTTTTGAATCCTCTTTAGTTGGCTCAATCATCAGAAATTATGTTAGGACCCTAACCGAGTCGGGTCCTAGTCATTTAGGTCGAGTTCTTAGGTTGGGTCTTGTTAGCTAACCTAGACCTGACATTAGGTCAGCTAGGAGGAGATTTCAGTCCTTTGTAATAAATTAGCCTAAATCCTAGTAGGATTAGGATTCGACTGAATTGGAGTCAGTGTTGGATACGAGTTAGAGTCAATTGAATCATGAATGTAATAAACACTAATCTAACCACCCTCCCTAGTAAAGAAGTAGTTCGCTAGGGTTAGGGAGGAGTCCTTATGGGATGGGAGTCTCCTAAACGCCTCCTCCTCTTAAGAGAGGCTGGCTAGGGCAAGAGGGGGATAGTTCCACTTAGCTTGGACTCTCTCTATGGTGGAATAAGAATCAAATTAAGAGTTGGAGACCCCCTATAGCCACAAGTCATATCATGGTTAGGAGTTGGTTAGGGGTTAGGAGTTAAGGAGAAGAGGAGTTTTTTTTTAGTATGAGTCTTGGTTTACTTGGAGTAGGAGTTGCTTCTTAGAGTTAGAGTTGTTAAAAGTAGGAGTTGCTTCTTGGAGTTGGAGTTGGAGTTGTTAGAAGTAGGAGTCTTGGAGTAGGAGTCATATTAGGAGTTAGGATCTAGAAGCTCTATAAATAGCTTATATTCTCCCATCTTTGAATCATCAATTGATCAATTATTTTTCAGCCATTGTATAGAAAACCAAGGAGGGAGGAACCCTTATAGAGTTCCATGGAGGCTGATCCTATATAGAGATCATCGTAAGCTTAGAATCCACAACGATTTTAACACTTGGTATCAGAGCAGCGTTTTTGGCATCTCGTTATCCTTCCGTAGCCATCCATCATCCTTCCATAGCTGCCCAAAGCAATTCTCATAATTGCTAAAAGATCATCACTGAATTCCGTCATTATCTCCTCCACCGTAGATCATCCTTTGATCTTCTCGTGAATTGCAATAGGTTCTGGTTTTCTACCTTACTGCTACTGTAATTTAGTTATTCTTATTCCAAAACCTAAAAAAATTCATTCCTATTTTGTTGCACAAACTTTTTATCATAAAATTTTCATCTCATCTCTACGACGAAAGTTATGTTGTAGAATTTCAACCGCATAACCTTGTCTAATTGATCTTGCTGTTGTGTTTTTACTAACCAAATCTCCATGAATTTTTTGTTGGCATTACCTTTCTCATACTAGCAAATTCTCCTTGAGTTTTATTTGAATCCTTGTTTCAAACTGCTGGAAGAAAATTTTTTTTTGGTAAGTAAAGATAATGTATTATATATAAGGTTTGTATAAAATAGCTTTGTCTACACAAGCCATAGACTAAAGCTTCAAGCCTTTTAGAGCAACCGAGAAGATTGCACCCCATCTGAAAAAGGTGGAATGGGCTCACTTCATCGAACTCATCTCTAAGAGTAGCTAAACTAAAATATAGACATGCCTACACATACTGTAATCAATGACACCATACTGTAGTCAATAAATAATAAAATGCAATATCTAAACCATCCTAGACTACTTGTGAACACATCACAAAATGAAAGCTTTGCACCTCATAATACATTACAGTCTTCATCATCATTCTAGAGATTATTAACTAATTGAAAAATTGAATCTTGTGAAGATCCCTTTCTCTCTTTTTGTTAAGTACTCTATGTTCAGTTCCTGCTCCACACATGATCATAAGTCTTGAAGAATCTCTATCAGAATATGAGCTTTGTTTGTGTTGTGACATTGAAAAATTCTACCATACCTCTCCTTCCAAATCCACCAAATAGCACATCTAAATGTAATCATTGCTAGTTGTGTAAGAGGCTCCTTTCTTGAGAAGTTTTGCATAAACATTTCTAATTCATGGTGCAAGTTTGGCCATGGTGGCCTATGCAGATCAAATCGCTTAAAGATCTTCTTCCATATCCAAGAAGTATAATCACAAGTAAAATAGAGCTGGAAAATCTCATCTATACTGCTAAAATCTTTCAATGAAAAATTCTACCATAGTACCTTCTCGTAATCTTTGATCTTGTCGAATCTTTTACTATCGTAATTATCCATAAATTTTTTGACAGCATTACCTCTCCCTTGCCAGTAGATTTTTCTTAAGTTTTACATGAATCTTTATTGTGAATTACTAGAAAAAATTAGGTCTTTAATGTTGGAATTTTTTTTGACGAAAAATCTGTTGTTGCATCTTTATCTTTCTTCTTCTCCTTAACCTACCAAAACCTAACCATCTTGCTGCCACCAACCAAAACATCTTTAGGGCATCCCTCTAACCTTAAGATGCAACTGTCGTAACTTATTTGCATAACTTTAACAGTACCCAAAACTGCATTCCAAAATAATAAACCCATGTAGCCACAATCTTCTACCACCGATCTTCCGTCCGAATCTTCCACCACCCAATCGTTTTATACCATTAAATCAACAACCGGAGAAGGATCATGACATTGTAGATCTAGGGTTTTAATCCATGGCATCAGTAGATTTAATCGATGTCAAGTTGGAGGCGCTCGAATCACAGATTGAATCATGCATAGAGGATAGTTTGTGGGCCTTATTCGCTGAATTCGGATTGGGCCGATCTCCGAGCCCAACAAAATTCCAACAAGGTGAAAGTTCAAAGAGACCTCCCAAAAAGAAAGAATAAGCCACTAATATAATACAGCCATGCATGAGGATAAACTTCTCTCAATGGGAAGATGGAGACCCGACAGGATGGATTTCACATGTCGAACATTACTTCCACTATTATCAAACACCGGAGGATTCCATGATGGACACCACTATCATCCACCTCGAAGGAGATGCAATTCAATGGTACAATTAGCTTGAATACACCCATGGGGCTCTCACATGGATACAATTCAAGAATGCACTACTGAACCGCTTTGGGCCAACCAAGTACGAGAATATAAATGGATAACTTGTCAAGATATGACAAACCTCCATGATCCAAAAATACCATATTAGGTTTAAGGAATTATCTTGCTTTGCTCATAATTGGTCTGACAAACAATTATTATGGATGTTTATCAAATGTCTTAAGACGAAAATTAGAGAGGTTAAGGCGTGGCAGCCCTGTACCGTAACAGTTGTGATTTCTTTCGCTTGAATACAAGAGGAATGACTCAACCAAGACACTCAGAGGATGAGAACCACACCTAGACCTATGGCATATAAACCTCTTTCTATTCCCAGCCATCCTTCACTACCAAAAAAATTAACAAAAGAAGAACTATCAGCAAAGGGTCTTTGTTGGCATTGCAACGAACCGTGGAGTCGCGACCATCGCTGCAAAAAGGGGCACCTATTACTGATTGAACCCATTAAAGATATGGAGGAGGAGGTCTAAGAGTATGAGGAAGAGGTCACGAATGAAGAACAACAGTTGGTTGATATTACGATATATGCTATTGCCAGCTACGCAAACCAGCAGACGATGAAAGTGGGAAGATTTCTAAAGCAACAACCAATCACCATTCTTATTGACATTGGGAGCACTAATAATTTTATGAACAGCAAGTTTGCTATTCTCATGGCCTTACCTATTGAGGATTGTAGCAGGATTGATGTTAAGATAGTCGACGGACAAATTTTGAAGTGTGATCATCGGTGCCCACAAGTGAAACTATTATTGCAGGACCAAGAGATAGTTACAGATTTCTTCCTCCTCCTTCTCGATAATTATGAGGTTGTGCTCGACATCAAATGACTTACTACTGGTTACAAGTGCCCTACAAGCCAATCACATGAGTGATGGCATGTATGACATGCTGTGTGATCTTTTTACTTATGATTAATTTTGGTATATTCTCATATTATATTATCTATAGCATATATATTGTAAAGTCCTTGGTTCTATGCAATCGGAACCAGATCATGATGAGATCATGATAATAAGATCGATTTACCTTTAAACACAAATCCTAAATAATCTTGGTCATAGGTTACTCGAGAGAGACATCGAGATAACTGGACAGACCGATGTGTACTATATACCTATCCATATGATGGAGGCGGTTGGTATCATAGCCACTTGTGTTGAGACACTAAGGATATAGTACAGGTGCTCATTGGAGAATGATTTCACTGATTGATCTGCTTATGGAATATTGTATTGTTGATGATACCTAATGTTAGACAGTGATTCCATAGTCCCAGTTGTGTATCTAGTCCTTTGACTTAAGATACCAAGGATGCCTTATATGAGTACTCCTTTCTTTGACACCAGACTTACAGGTTTGGAAAGTTTCAAATCGAGTACAATTAGTTATCGGGATTGGTAGCCAACCTTACGAAGGCAATTGAGTGTCAATAAAGGATCATCTACTCTCGGTATCACGAGAGGAATATCTCATATGTGCTTACTTAAACAAACCCCTGGCCAGGGTCATTCAGATTAAGAGAGAAAGAGTTCTACGGTAGAATCCGATTAGAGCAAGATAAACTGATTCCTCATGTGACCTGACAATACCATGTCCAATATACGATCTCTGGGATATTAGTTGGATGAGGGATTATATATATATGGTAATTGTGAACAGACAAGTCGGATGGATTTGATCCCTTTGTACCATATGGGGACTATGGCATAGTAGCCTAGTACGTCTATAGTCGATGAGTCAAGTAAATTATTATGGAGATAATAATTCACTATATCATAAGGAGTTCTGATAGGAGCGACTCACGGCCAGCTCGGTATCGGGCCTAGATGATCAAACATATATGGTGGATGCTTCAACGAATAGAGGATTTGATGGAGATCCAATTAGCCCCTATTCTTATTAGATGAGACACTATGTTGATGGGCTATTTGCTTGAAGCCCAACTAGAGGCCTAAGAAGATTATTGGATAGAGATCCAATAGTGTAAGGTTAGTGGGTAATTGAATAGAGATCCAATATCCACTAAGGCAGGACACCTAGGGTTTTTGGTGGCTCTCTATAAATAAGAGGGGAGACTAATAGTTGATAGTTGCAACTTTGGCCTCCCCCTCATATTCCCCTCCCTCTCACTATGCAAGAGTTACGAGATCAGATTGGAGGAAATTCGCTGTAGAATTTGGAATACAGAGATATACGATCTCCCTAGGTAAAATAATCTCTCACATGATGCTGTTTTTTTTGTTTTGTGGCTTTCCCACGACCCAATCATTACATGACGATTTGATCTGCATGGAAAATTTATTTTATTTTTATTTCCACTATGCATGTGATGCTCCCGCTGAGGTTTCCCAATAGTGGTATCAGAGCTAAGGTTTTCGTGTGAAAGATTAGTTTTAAATTACGTACGATGAGATTGTAGTGTATAAAACTATTCTATGCATTTGTTGCAGTGATTGGTAGCGATAGTAAATGCTGCCTACGGGCGAGGGGCAGCCACATGTATGATGTCTGCATTCAGAGATTGTTGGCCAAGGCTAGGCCCCCTACAGGGGCAATAAGCCAGGGCCTGGCCACCTATAAGGGGGCGGCCTGTGGCCTGCAAAGGGCTACACCAGGGCTGGGCATGGCAGGCCATACACCTATAGACACCACCCGGATATCTAGTAGGTGTATAACACATCACATATGCAAGCCACACTGGATGATCATGAGCCATCACCTAATATGATTAAGCCTGAGCCAATGGGTCTAATCACTCACAATAGGACCTATGTGTGCATTTGTGCATCTTCATGCCCTGTGATCGTTTATCTCGTTATCATTGGTTCCGTCGGATCGTCGCATCACCATGCATCGTGATCTCCCGCCACGACATCGTGGGTCCTGCTATCACCTCCACACTCTCGCCGAGCCTCTCTATGTAATTACAAATAATCATAGGCATGCAGGCCCGACAATAAACAAGAAAAATAGAGGCACATAGGCCCCCTATAATAATAATAATAATAATAATCATAATTACACACATCATAATACATGGCTCAGGATCATCCATCCACATCATACATCAATGTACTCATACATCAATGTACATCACATTATATGTAGGATTACTAGATATATATAATAATTAATTAAACTATTTAATTAATTACTTTTTTGGAAATCAAGACATGCTCAAAATTTCTAAACATGTTAAGGGCATTTTGGGATTTCTAGATGAGAGGACAGTCCTCAAAATTTTTAAAATTATTTAGGAAATTTAAGAAATTCTATAAAATGGTATAGAGTTAGAATTTCTCAAATTCTGAGGGGCATAACAATCGTTTTCTTAAAAAGATGCCCTAGCCTCCTTCACCCTCACTGCGCCACCGCCGCTGCCCCTGCGCAAGCAGTAGTTGTTCTTGATCGTTGGTAGCTGCCAAGGGCACACCCATACACGCCATCCCCCGCTAGCGGTAGGGCTGGCCGTGGTGGCAGCTCACGGCGCCCTATAGGGCCGCCTGTGGGTGTCACGCAAATGGTTGTGCCCACGAGCGCTTGTCGCCTCACGACGCGGCCTGGCCGCTTTATGGGCGGCCCTATGGGCTTGCCCTGAAACCATCTAGCACCCCTTGCAAGGGGCCTTGGCCGTAGCCGACTGCCCCTAAAGCCGGCCTGCCAATGGGTAGCCGCCCCTGCAAGGGGCGCCATGGTCGGCCACCCCTATAAGGGGTCTAGCCATGGCTTAAATGTAGCAAGAATGTGTAAAATGATTCTATGCAATTTAATCTCATCACACATAGTTTAAAACCAATCTTTCACACGAAAACCTTAGCTATGATACCATTGTTGGGAAAGCTCAGCGGGAGCATCATATGCACAGCGAAAATCAAAATAAAATAGGCTTCCCATGCAGATCAAATTATCATGCAAAGATTGGGTCACGAGAAAGTCACAAAAATTAAAAAAAAATCATATCATGTGAGAGATTATTTCACCTAGAAAGATCATATATCCCTGTATTCCAGATCTAGATAGAGATGATGAAGGAAGTCAAATGTCTTCCTCTACAGCGGTATCCATACGATAGATTCCTCTATAGTGGCAAACACATGATGGATCTCTATAGCAAAACTCCTCCAATCTGATCTCATAACTCTTGTGCAGAGGGAGGAGAATAGGAAGAGGAGGCCAAAGATGTAGCCTATCAATCATGAGTCTCCCCACCTATTTATAGAGAGCCACCAAAATCCTAGAGATACTGCCTTAGTGGGTATTGGATTTTCATCTAATAACCCACTAACATTGTATTATTGAATCTCTATTCAATAATCTCCTTAAGCCTCTAATTGAGCCTTAAGCAAAGAGCCCATCAGTATAGGGTCTTATTTAATGAGAATATAAGCTAATTGGATCTCCATCCAATTCTTTATTCGGTGAAGCATCCACCATATATGTGTAACCTTCTAGGCTCAATAGTGAGCTGCTTCTGATGTAGTGAATTATTATCTCCATAATAATTCACTCGACTCATCGACTATAATTATACTATGCCACTACGCCATAGTCCCCGCATGGTATAGGGAGATTAAATCCATCGGACCTGTCTATCCACAGTTACCATGTATCTATAATCCCTCATTTAACTAATATCTCAGAAACCATATATTAGATATGGTACCGTCAGGTCACATATGAAGTTAGTTTGTCTTGCTTTAATCGGATTCTACCGAAGAACTCTTTCTCTCTCAATCCGAATGACCTTGGTCTGGGATTTATTTGAGCAAACACATAAGGGATATTCCTTTCATGATACTAAGAGCGGATGATCTTTTATTGACACTCAATTACCTTCGTAAAGTTGGCTACCAATTCCGATAACTAGTTGTACCATATCTAAAACTTTCCAAACATGTAAGTCTAGCATCAAAGAAAGGAGTACTCTAACAATGCATCTTTAGTGTCTTAAGTCTAAGGACTAGGTACACAACTAGGACTATGGAATTGTAGTCTGACATTAGGTATCATTAACCATACAGCATTCCATAAGTAGATCAATCAGTGAACTAATTCTCTAATGAGCTCCTGTACTATATCCTTAGCATCTCCATACAAATGGCTATGAGACAAGCTACCTCCATCATATGTATGGATATATAGTACACTGGTTTATCCAGTTATCTCGATGTTCCTCTCGAGTAATCTATGACCAAGATTATTTAAGATCTATGTTTAAAGGTGAATTGATCTTAATAATATGATCTCATCATGATCCGGTTCCCATTGCACATAACCAAGGACTTCACAATATATATATATATATATATATATATAATAGATAATATAATATAAAAATATGCCAATATTAATCATAAGCAAAAAGATCACACATAGTGTCACACATGTCATCACTCACGTGATTAGCTTGCAAGGCACCTGTAACCAACTGTTACAACCAGATGATAGGCCAAGATCAAGCTTGGGCATCGGCCCGGGTTCAGACGATGCAGTGGGATCTCACCGGGAGTTCACTAGGAGATTTGTCGAAGGGATCGGGAAGCTCACTAGGAACAAGTCAGAAGATCACCGGAAGAAGACCGGAAGACTCGTTGCGACATTGTCGGAAGTTACCAAATTGGCGGGAGTTAGGTCTTAGTTTAGCTTATTGGTTATTAAGAGTTGTAATCATTGAGTCATAGTTAGGGATTGAGTCCTAATTTAGTTGGATTTGGATGAAATCTAAATCAACTCAATAAGGCAACCGGGTCCATTATAGGGTTTGGTTAAGCTAAGTTTGAGCTCAATTAGTTGATCAAAGAATTGGTCAACATCAAGTTTAAGCTGAAATTCGAAAAGTGGAGGAAAGCACTTTTCTGGAGATTCCGACAGGTAAACCGTCGGCAAGTGATGGTTCAACTGGCACCGCCCAGGATTTTGGGCGGCTAAACTACCCAAGTTGGGTGGCTAAACCGCCTATACCCAAGAATCTGGGCACTTTCGGTGGTTGACCCACCTAGGTTGGTGGGTGAACCGCTCATACCCAAATTTTTCGGGTGAGTTTGGTTTTTGGCTCCAAATTCTAAAGTCATCTGAGGGCCTATAAATACCCCAAGTTTTCTTACATTCTATACAATAATTTTGGAGATTACATTTTGTAAAAAAATTTATGTGTGAATTGTAAGAAAAAAGAAAAGGAGAAGGGAGAGAGCTTAGAGTTCGAAAGCTCTTGAAGTCTCCCTTGTAAGCAAGTATAAGGGTTTGGTCTTCACCTAATAAAAATTGGTAGTGGATGTCGATGTGCCTCAAGAAGGAGAACTCGAGAGTTGACGTAGGTTCGTTGGTGTCGAACCGCTACAATTGTGAGTGTTTCTTAATTCCTGCATTTATTACTCACTTGCAATTGCCGAGTTCTTAATTGTTTTGAACTGAATAGACACTTTCTCCTTGAAAGTAAAGTTTCAAGTCAAGCACTTCGCTTCGATATTGATTATCTTTTATTGGGATTTGCTTGTTTCCTCTTAAGTCATTTCTAAGCAAGTAACTTAGCAATTTTCTTCGAATTATTCACTTATTATAAAAAACTTTGATTTGCCTATCTTGCTTAAAGCGAAAAGTTTTTCATTAAAACTAAAATTTACACTTGCACCTAATCAAATCCCCCCTCTTAGTGTCAATCGATCCTAACAGCCGCCACCAACTAGTAAAGAAGTGGTTGGCTAGGGTGAAGGAGGAGTCCTTATGGGATGGGAGTCTCCTAGCCACCTCCTCCTCTTAACAGAGGCTGGCTAGGGCAATAGGGGGAGAGTTCCACTTAGCTTGAACTCTCTCTAGGGTGGAATAAGAATAAAATTAGGGGTTGGAGACCCCTATAGCTATAAGTCATATCATGGTTAGGAGTTGGCTAGAGGTTAGGAGTTAAGGGTAAGATGAGTTTTTATTTAGTAGGAGTTTTGGTTTACTTGGAGTATAAGTGATAGGACTCAAGTAGAGTTGAGTCCTAATCTCCCTAAGAAGTAGTCAATAAAGCCCTGTTAGATTGTAATAAAGCTACTCCTATCTTATAAATGAGTATGACTAGGGTTTAGATTAGCCCTTAGGGCTTAGTGGTCGTCACCTCCGTTACTGGGTTGGTCAGCCAGGGCTTCCCCTGCTTAGGTTGGCTATAGAGCCAACCTAGCCACCCCTTGTTCCTATTAAGGCAGGTTGGCTATAGAAGGGGTAAATGGGTAATTTTACTTAGGCAAGCACCCTCTTAGGCTAGGGTCTTGAAACTAAACTTTTGTTCATCTTTTTTAGCTAAAATTTTTATATAATTCCAAAGATCAACTTGGCTTTCATTTGGGATTGATTTCTCAAAAAAATTCCTTCTAGAACCTGTTTTCTTGTCTAATCTTTCACCAGCATGCAGTTCTGGAATTTTTATGACGAAGGATCTACCTTTCATCTTTTGCCCTATTTCCCTACTGTTATGTTGTCAAAATTTTGCCAAACTTTGTACTGGTATTCCTAGTATCTAAACCAAGGGTTTTTATATAATTTTCTTGAACTTTCCTCTGGAAATTATGTCGAGAAGTTATCATTTCTCTAACATAAAATCTGTTCGACAGGACTGCACATTGCTGTACTTTCTTTCGTCGAATTCTATCAGATTTGAGTGCTATTTTTTGTGGGATTTTGGACTCTCTTTTCCTCATCGCCAAACCCTACCATCCTTACCAAAAACTCTTCAAAACCCTATCCTAAACTGAAACCAAACAGCCACTCAATTTAGTCCTAACTGCAGCCTACTTCCTTATCAATCTACTTACCTTTTCAGCCAACTTTTCTTATCGATACACCTATCTTTGCTACCATCTATCCCAGATCTAAAATCTATTTCCCTAACCTTCATCTACTGCTATCACAGCCCTAAAACCATACCAATTCACAACCTAAACTCTACAAAATCATAGCCCCAAATCGAACCTAAAACAGTCACAAATCGAAGCCTTCGGTCCACCAATCTTTCAGCCGCCCAATCTCCCTTATTCCTTCAACCGCAGCATGCATCTTTCACTGCTCAACACTGCCAACAGTGACTTCTTGCTGCCATCCTCCTTGATCATAGGTAGTAGCGATCCTTGTGGCAAAAAGCTACCAGCAGCGATCTTTCGCTGCAATTTGTTTACATCGTAGCTCACAACAATTATTTACTACCAACTATCTTAATCGCGGCCAACAACAAATTGAACACAATAGCAGCCATCTCTCACTCCATATTGTTGTTGCCCTCCTCTGTAATAGCCGTGTACATCACTGCCCCGTCTTCCTCCTATTGCAGCCACACCCTTGTTGCAACCGACACCACTTGCAACCACGAAGTCGCAACGTAGTCGCAACCGACGTTGCTACTGCCCTCTTCTTCCTCCACCGTCGCTGCTACCCTTGGCTACCATCCTCCACTTGGAACTTCACCCCTGTAGTCCCAACATTGCTGTCATTCACTGCCTTCAACCTGAAAATTACAACTACACTTTTCAGTTGGTTTATTTGACAGGTTGGAGATCCTTATGTCATGACATTACTAGGCTTATTCAAAGCCAAATTGGACGCTATTGAGATGCATATGGATGCTAAATTATGTACTCCCTTCGATGAGTTTAGATTGGGCTGATCACCAAGCCCAAGAAGATCATAACATTGAATAAATTTTGATTACAAAAGGAACCCATCAGAGATAAGAAGCGAGGATAAGACATGGCAGCCCTACACCTCAACGATGTCAATCTCCTTTGTACAACTTCAAGAAGGGCAGCTCAATCAAGATGCTAATAGCATGAGAGCCACATCCCAACCAAAAGCATATAAACCTTCGGCACCAATCAATTACAAGAACCTTGACGAATAACTAATGAAGATCCGTCAAACCTCTAGCATCAAAGAGTACCAAATTAAGTTTGAAATGTTAACTAATCAAACTCATGATTGGTCTGAAAAATAGATATTGAGGACTTTTATTGAGGGCTTGAAGCTGAAGATTCAAGAAGAAGTTAAAGCGCGACAACCATACACACTTAAGGTGGTCATCTCCTTCGTATGACTACATGAAGATAAGCTGAACCAAAATGCTCGGAGGACCAAAGCCGCCATACGACCAATAGCACAGAGACTCTCAGCCCATCTACCACCAGCCGATCACCTCAGCCGAAAAAGTTAACAAGAGAAGAGTTTTGTGACCGATTGACAAAGGGTCTATGTTGGCATTATAATAAACTATGGAGCCAAGACCATCATTGTAAAAAAGAGAGACTTCTATTGGTTGAGCCCACTAAAGAACCCAAACTCAAAGATATGGCTCTCGAGTCCGAAGAGAAGGATATGAAGGAAAAACCACAATCAGCTGCCCGCACCTTTCATGCTCCACCACAGATATTGGATATTGATGGCTTCATTAAGCATAAGTTCATCACCATCCTCGCCGACACCAGGAGCTCCAATGACCTTATGAATGATAAAATAAAACATGTGACCTTATGTGGGAAAGGAGAGAATGAAGAAAAGATGATCTCAACACAGTGCTAGGAGAAGCTCGCTGAAATCTCAAGCACGTCCACTGAATCGAGCTGACTCCTTGCCAGACTGCACGACCCTCGTATATTGGTCTCACAAGGGGAACCACTAGCACATATTCGGCCATATTACTATCTACATTTTCAAAGGACCGAAGTTAAAAAGATCATCTAAGAGACACGAGAGATACAGATCATTCGACTACAACCTTCTCTTGCAATGACACTTTATCTCTAAAAACTTTGCCTCTTTATCTGCAGGGATAAGCTCTTCCTGAAGTGTCATATTCAGTTGAACCAGCTATGGGTTCTAATGCAGTGCTTCCTCATCTAGGGCTACTTCCAGGACTTCATCGAGGAGTAGACCATAATGCTAAAAGTCTTTCTTGATGATGACCTCGGATCCACAGCTCACGATCGCAAGAAGGAATAGGAGAAAGGCATCCACATGACTCCCACAGCCATGATGCCATCTATATCGATGCTAGCATTACCTAAACATGGCAATGTGTTTGTACTTGGAGCAGACACATCCAGAGTTGGGATCGACGTCACCCTTATGCAAGATGGTTAACTCCTAATTCACACCGAGGTTTCCCCCACACTTCACACGAGATTTTTAAAGGGGATACTCATTACTACAAAATTTAAAATTTAGCTAGATACAGGTCCATGGCACGAAAGAGGAGTAAGCCTAAACGAATTATAATCCATGCTCACGCCAGCACATGCAAAGAAGAAATGGCCTCTCAACAAACTTCAGAATGGACGAAAAATTAAAGATCGAGTTTTCTTACACCTCCAGCCCGATCAGCAGGAAACTCAAGCTTTAAGGAAGTAGTCTCCCTATTTCTTTGGGCCTTGCAAAATTGGGGATCACATTAGAGCCCTAACCTGGAGATCAGATCCATGCACCAGATCAAGATTACAATTGATCCGTCGGGTATCCTGCCTTAAATAAAAATTTAAAGAAGATGACTCAGCCCAAAGCTGATGAGGAGACCAAAGTTCAGTTGATAATAGCATGAGAATCGTATGAGGAGCTGAAGATCCAGTTCCCCGAGTTCATTGAACCTTAGTCTTGAGGACAGGGCTGATTTTAAGAGGGCGGGTTTGACAGGACTCTAGCAAGGTTGAGTCTTAATCTCCCTAAGTAGTTAATAAAACCTTGCTAGATTGTAATAAATTCACTCCTATCTTATAAAGGAGTATGGCTAGAGTTTAGATTAGCCCTTAGGGCTTAGTGGCCGCCACCTCCCTTACTGGGTTAGTCAGTCAGGGTTTTCCCCTACTTAGGTCTGCTATAGAGCCAACCTAGCCACCCCCTGTTTCTATTACGGCAGGTCGGCTATAGGAGGGGCAAAGGTATAATTTTACTTAGGCAAGCACCCCCTTAGGCTAGGGTTTTGATCCCTATTTAAAGATGTGGCCCTGCCCAACCCCCCCCCCCCCCCTTCCTCTTAAATCAATCAATTATCAATTTTATTTCAGCCTTATACCGAGTCTAAGAGGGAGGAACCCCTATAGCGTTCCAAAGGTTGATCCCCCTCAAGGATCAAAATCTATAGAGCTCCTTTTGGGGTTATATCAAGGATTTAATTCTTTGAGCTGGAGTTTGAGTTGGAGTTGTTAGAAGTAGGAGTCTTGGAGTAGGAGTTAGGGTTTAGAAGCCCTATAAATAACTTGTATTCTCCCCTCTTTTAATCATTAATAGATCAATTATTTTTCAGCCATTATGTAGAAAACCAAGGAGAGAGAAACCCCTATAGAGTTTCATGGAGGTCGATCCCTATAGAAACCACTATAAGATTAGAATCCGTAAGGGTTTTAACAAACTGCTCTTCTATGTTGACCACTTTGAAGTCCTCTTTTATTGATTTTTTTTGTTTATTGAAGCGTTTATTTTAACGAGTGTCTATATTGATTTTTTCTTCATGTATGCTGGTGAATGATATGGCTACTATCATGGTGTGGGGATGACGAGCTTTAACTTTGCACTGAATCTCAGGATTAAGTCACTCAATAAATTTTCTCACCAATAATATCTCAAACCAATCTCAGATTTGGTTTAACAGGCACTCAAATCTGCTCTAGTACTCCTATATTATGGAAGTCAAGCAGATTTTCGTGAGCTATCCATTAACATTCTTATACTCTAATGGTCTGAAATGAATCAGGAACTCTCTTTTGAACTGTCCCCACGAAGGGACTTCGTGATAGGTTTCGTACAAATCATACCACTGGATCGCATCTCCTTCAAGTTGAATAGAAGCTATCTCTACCTTGGATTCCACCGGAGTCATGTGAAAATGAAAAAAAATTCAGCATGTGAGATCTGGTCGATTAGGTCTTCAACTTCCCATATGGGAAACTCCATATATGGGTATCTTATGTCTTGCCCTTGATCATATTTTTCAGATTTGTTTCCTTTGAGACTGGGACTTTTATCATGTTGAGATTTGTTGGGGTTCTCTGATAAACTTCTTTTGAATTCATTGAAGAGTTTTTGCAGTCTATTCTCTATGCGGGTTTTGAAAGCATCAAATCTTGCTTCTAATGAGTTATTGATCACCATTGCGTAGAAGTGCAGATCTGTAATCTTCAATTCCTGGCTATGGTTATGGGACTAGTGGTGATGACAAGTTCTTGATGTTGTTGCGTAGGTGAAGGATGGTAGTCGAGGAGATGGTAGGAGGGGGAACTATTTCAAGGTAGGAAGAAGAAATCACGAGGAAGGGAGGTTGCTGCCCTATTTTTGTTTTTACATGGGGTGAGAGTGTTATGGGTTCACAAGCATCCGAGGCTGGAGAGGGAGGAGGCAGTGGCGTCAACATGAGGAGTGCCCAGCAGTGGCTGCATCTGAGGAAGATTATAGCAGAGAGCAAGGGAAGCAACGGCTGAGATGGGGGAGCTGGTGGCGGCAACCCTCGCTGTGATCGCTGAGAGGTGATGACAGCTAGCAACACTGGTGGAAGATAGCAGAAGCATCGATGACAATGATAGAGGGCAGTAGTAGTGTCTCCGGTGAAGGCGGAAGAGATGGCAACGGTAGGGGAAGAAAATATAGTTGGGCAATGGTAGGGGAGGAAGATGCGGTTGGGCAACGGTAGTGGCAAGGGAGGAAGAAGGTAGGAGTCGGCGATCGGTGGCTATGCATGGGTGGGTTATAGTAGCGGGAAGCAGTGGCAGGAGAGGAAGAAGGTAGCAGCGGCAGCAGCGAGGGTCGTGGCAGGGGAGATGAGGAAGAGAAGCATGGCAGAGGCGGTAGGGGCAACAGGTAGAGATTTTTAGGGCAGGGGCTGCTGCATAGGAGGGTACGGCTACGATTGTAATTGAGGAGGAGAAAGGCAGCATGGAAGAGGCGGCAAATGCTCTGCTTTGAGGCAACAAAGGTGGAAGTGGAGCTACAAGCGACAGATGGGATGGGAAGCAGCAGGAAGGCGACTGCTGACTGTGTACTGCCGAGGATTGGTCAGCGACAGTGGCAGGGAGGAGAGGAAGGCAGCATGGGGATCTTGGTGGCAAAGGAGGGCGCGACAGAGGGCAGCATGACTGCGGCAGCTAGCGGGTGAGGTAGCAAGGTAGCGAGAATAAGATGAGATGGCAGTAATGGGTGGCAGTGGCCATTAAAGAGGAGGGGAGGAAGATGCGGTAGCAGAGATGGCAAGGGAAGGAATAAGGTGAGGGGAGGATGGCAGAGATGGCGATGTCGGGCAGAGGATGGTAGTAGCGATAATTATGTTTTGTGCATTAACACTACGATAGAGGAAGGCAACAGTGTGGACTGTAGCAGGGGAGAATGGGAGATGGCAGTGACAAAGGATGAAATATGGTGACGTTGACGATGACGGTGTAGATGGCAAACGTTAACAGCGAAAGTGTGCAGGAATGCTGCTCTGATACCAATTGATAGAACCCCGCATGATTCTATCATGGATGAAGATGGAAAAGTGGGATAAATGATCACTTTGAGGGGATCGAGCCTCCTTGATCACATCGAGGGGATCTGCCTCCTTGATCTCTATAGGGGATCGACCCTCCTGGGGTTTTGCCTATTAGCTAAAACATAACTTCTTCATTGATTTATTCATGAAAGAGTTTACATCATTATTTATAGTGTACTACCAAGAGTTCCTCTAAGCTTGGACTTAGACTCCCACTAAACTTGGACTCTTAACTAATTGATAGACTCCTAACTAGAAATAATAACTGACTCCATCCTAACTGAAGATAATAACCAACTCCAACTAACTCATAACTGACTCGATTCGGCTTACCTGACCTATAACTAACTCCGACTAATAGACCAACATGACTCAACTTGAATTTATTGTGAATCGATGGACCTGACCCTGTTAGGGTCCTATCACCCTCTAGGCCCAATACTGGGCTGGCCATGAGTTCCTCATATCAAAACTCCTTTTGACTCAATGAATTATTATCTCATAATAATTCACTTAACTCATCGATTATAGATGTACTAGGCCACTACACCATAGTCCCTAGACGGTATAGGGGATTAAATCAATTGGACCTGTTTATCCACAATTACTATATATTTATAGTCTCTCATCCATCTAATATCCTAGAGACCGTATATTGGGCATGGTATTGTTAGGCTACATATGAAATCTGTCTGAGTCATGCTCCAATCAGACTCTTTTGGAGAACTCCTTATCTCTTAATCCAAATGACCCTAGCTAGGGATTTGCTTGAGTGATAACATATAGGATATTCCTCTTACGATACTAAGAGTGGATGATTCTTTATTGATACTTAATTACTTTTATAAGGTTGGCTACCAATCTTGATAACCGGCTATACTAACTCTGGAACATTCCAGATCTATAAGTTTGGTGTCAAAGAAAAGAGTACTCAAACGAGACATCCTTGGTGTCTCAAGTCTAGGGATCAGACACATAACTGAGACTATGTAATCGCTATCTAATATTAGGTATCATTAACCATACAACATTCTATAAGCAAATCAATCGGTGAACTCATTCTCCAATGAGTACTTGTATTATATCCTTAGTGTCTCCACATAAGTGGTTATGAAACCAGCCACCTCCATCATAGGGGTCGAGGCAGTTGGGGAGCCAAAAGGAGATGGAGGATGCGTGGGGAGGGGAAGAGGGAGGTGAGGTGGGCGAAGTAGAACTCGATGATATGGTCATTGAGGTAATGGGGGCCGTGGAGGATGTTGAGGTTGGATCACCTCATGATCACGCTGAGGTAACTCAAGATCTTCTCATTGCCTTTGTTCTTCAGCGGTGCCATGGGTCCTCGCAATGAGAGCAGCGGTGCAAGGAGCAATGAGCGACTTCACTTGAGAGGAGAAGGAGATACTAAGCAGAGAAGAACACGTCAAGCCTCAAATGGCTCCTCATTCAGAAGAAGTAGGCATAACGAAGCCCAATTTGTTAAAGAGGCTGAAACGGCAGCATGGCTAGTCCTGTATTGTTCTGGGTTAAATATGCTAAGATATTAAATTAGATAAGCCTGGATTAAACAGTAAACTAGTTATCATCGATATAATTTAAAAGTATATATCCGTTTTAATATTTTTATATAAATATTCATCTCATATGTAAATGATTGCCTCCTCGATTGCATTAGGTAGATCAAATTACAATCGGGGGCCTAGTGTCTGGGGGGAGACAACACATTAGGACGGAAGGTTTATGCATGAGCCATTGTGGAGAAATGCCCTCACAAAGCCGACAAGCCCCAAATCTCCTTCGGGAGAGGTCGAATACCCCGACCATGATGACGTGTTGGTAATCTCAGTCTGCTTTGCCAACGCGTTAGTAAAGAGGGTCATGGTAGACACTAGTAGCTCGGTGGATATCCTCTACATAGATGCCTTATAGAAGCTCGGGTTGATCACGACCGACCTATCCTTCATATGGGACTCTATTGCCCATTTAGGGATGATCGTCCTTCCTGTCACCATTGGCCAGGAGCACCAATCTAAGACTCTAATGGTGACCTTTATGGTAGTGGGACTCCCGATCGTATACAACATCATCCTCGGGCACATGCAGTTGTCTTCACCTACCACCGTTCCATAAAGTTTCCCACCAAGGCTAGAGTTGGGGAGGCCAGGAGCGACCCGTGCGAGTCAAGGTGTTGCTATCTGATTGCAGTCACTATGCCAAAGAAATCGAGAGCCAGACATCCAACCTGCACCAAGACAACGGGCCACCCCCGTCCTCGGATAAGCCTATGGTAGACCCTCGAGAGGTTCCCGAGCAGCCTCTTAGACCGGAGCCCATCGAATAAATATTGAAGCTTCCTCTCGATAAGAGTTGACTTGACAGAGTCATCAAGGTTGGATTTTCGCTTCCAAGAAGGATCAGGAGCAACTCATCAACTTCTTGGTCAAGAATGCAGACATCTTCGCATGGTCACCCATGGACATGTCGGATATTGACCATAGCATCGTCGAGCACCGCCTCAACATTCGACTCAAGGCAAAGTCCATGAAATAGAAGCCCTGCAGGTTTGCCCTAGATCAGTAGCATATAATTAGTGATGAGGTGGATCGCCTTATGGAGGTCGGGTTCATAGCTGAGGCTAGATACCCCCATTGGCTCTCCAATATAGTGTTGGTCAAAAAAATCTAATGGAAGCTAGAGAAAGTACATTGACTACACTGCTCTCAACCGGGCATGCCCAATAGATTGCTACCCCCTCTCGAGAATTGATCAACTAGTTGATCAGACATCCGGGCATGAACTCCTCATATTCATGGATGCCTTTTCAGGATACTACCAAATACGAATAGCCCCCGAGGATCAGGAAAACATCACATTCATCACAGACAAAGGAGTTTACTACTACAAAATGATGTCATTCGACTTCAAGAATGTCAGGGCAATGTACCAATGGATGGTCAACCAGATGTTCAAGCATCAAGTCGGAAGAAATGTAGAAGTATACATCGATGATGTGATTGTCAAAAGTAAAGTCATCGGGACCCACATATACGATCTCGTCGAGAAAATTCAGACTCTCTGAGAGTTCAGGATGCATCTTAACCTGTCCAAGTGCGTGTTCAGAGTAAGCTTGGGAAAGTTTCTCGACTTTATCATTCATTAAAAGGGAATAGATGTTAACTTCAAAAAGGTCTAATCGATAATCATAATGCAGCCCCCTCAAACTATCAAAGAAACATAGAGCCTTACGGGAGACTCACCGCCATCAATCAGTTCTTATTCCAAGCCCAAGACAAGTGCCTCCTATTCTTCCAAGCACTATGATGTCAGAAGGACTTCTAGTGGGACTCGGAATGTCAGAATATGTTTGAAGAATTAAAGGCGCACCTTGCCCGATTATCACAACTCACCGTAGTAAGCCCTGATCAACCTCTAATATTGTATCGCACTGTATCCGAGTGAGCAGTTAGCTCTATTCTTGTCCGAGAAGACGAAAGTGTCTAGAAGCCCATCTACTATATTAGTCACATCCTGATCGACTAACCTCTTTGTCAAGTCCTCGCTAACTTGGATATCACAGGACGCATGCTCCAATGGTCAGTCAAGCTCCCCGAGTTCGACATATGGTACATCCCTAGAATGTCGATTAAAGTGCAAGCCCTAGCAAATTTCATCTCCAAGCTGACACCAGGGGAAGCCAATGTTCAGGATGCCAAATAATCACCTTAGACCTTGTATATAGACAGGTCGATAAACATGGAGAGAGGTGGCATGGATCTCATCCTAAAGGGACCTAATGGACAATCGCATCAGCGGGTACTATGCCTCAGGTTCAAGGCGACCAATAATGAAACAGAATATGAAGCCCTACTATGCGGCACCGCTTGGCTACGAAGCTACGTGTAAAGGAGCTCAAAGCCTACAGCGACTCTCAACTAATGGCCGGGCATATCCAAGGATCCTACAGGAAAAAAATACCCATGCAGACTTATTAGCCAAGAAAGCATCGACAAAGGGCGAAGGGGGCTACCCCTCTGGTGTCGA
The DNA here is from genome assembly GCA_021527575.1 of Ensete glaucum. NCBI lineage: Eukaryota > Viridiplantae > Streptophyta > Magnoliopsida > Zingiberales > Musaceae > Ensete > Ensete glaucum. The sequence goes on from CM038554.1 coordinate 5,704,728, forward strand.
TACAATAGCCGCCCAATCCACTTCTGACCCAAATGTCACTGTCATCGAAACCATCCCGAGTTGGATCAATGACATCTTGCGATACAAAGTAGGGGGGACACTCCCAAGCGACCCGATCGTCGCCCAACACCTATACTGCGTTCAAGCGCACTATTGCGAGATAAACGGATGGCTCTACTGAAGGCTGTTTAGCATGCCACTCCTATAGTGCCTTACACCCTCCGAAGCTGAGGTCGTGATGGTCGAGGTCCATGAGGATATATATGGGGAGCACATTGGTGGCAGAACTCTAGCATTCAAAATCCACAAGCAGGGCTACTACTGTCCAACCATGTGCCAAGATATGATAGACTACATCCAAAAGTGCCTGCAATGTCAGCGGAATGCTTGAGTGGACCGACAGCCGGTTGTGCCCCTAACCCCCATCGACTGCGCTTGGCCATTCACACAGTGGGGGATGGACCTACTTAGTCCCATTCATCTGGTAGCAAGGCAAAGGAGATTCATCATTGCAGTCATCGACTACTTCACCAAATTGGTGGAGGCCAAGCCACTGGCCTCCATAGCTGAGAAACAGATAAAAAAGTTTATCTTAAAAAAACATCATCACTCGATTTGTCATTCTGAGAGCCATCATTATAGACAACAAAATGCAATTCAACAATACAAGATTCAAGGAATTATGTACAAATTACAAGATTCGCCTAAAGCTTAGCTCGGTAGCACTTCCGCAGATGAACGACCTTGCCAAGGTAACCAACTGTGTGATACTTGAAGGCCTCAAGAAGAGGGTCGACAATGCACAAGGAGCATGGGCCGATGAGCTTCCAAGCATCTTATAGGCATCCCAAACAACCCCAAAGAACGCCACAGGTGAGTCACCATACCAGGACTGAAGCGATGCTACCCACGAAGATGGTTTTCTTGACACACCGAGTCAAACACTACGTGGATGGGGCCCCGGAGGAAGGGCTTCACTACAACCTTAATTAGCTAGAACAGCGAAGAGCCAAGGGCCATTTGTGGGCATTGGCCTACAAGAATGTAGTAGCGAGACTTTATAGCCAGAAAGTGCATTCCTAACTAATCAGGGTTGATGACCTGGTACTAAGGAAGACCGAGGTCAGCGACCCGACACACTCCCGGGATAAGTTGACCTCGAATTAGGAAGGATCATACTGGGTCATCGAAGTAGTTCGAAATGAGAATTATCATCTAACAACTACTGAGGGATGCCCACTTCCCAGAACCTGGAATGCATCCAACCTAAGGAGGTTCTACATATGAACATTGAAAGGGCAAGACTAAAACGTTTGACATATAGCTCGGGGTAATTACGTTGGTCCACCCAAGATATAACTTGGTGTAAAATCATGAAAAATAGCCCAATTATTTGCAACAGCGTCCCAGTAAAGGATTTATTTATTTACATTATAAACATTATAAAGGCAAACACATCATAAACAAAGTGCACAAACTCGAAGACAAATGATTTTATTCATATTAACCAGGAAGACCCGGACAAGGATGTATCACAAACAGTTTAAGAGTTTGAAAGGAAAAGTTTTATGCATCACAAACATCATCTCCCGAGGCGTCAAGATGAAGTCTTCCCAGTGAACTCCCTAGCGCTCGTGCTCGATCTCTGCTTGCGCTTGCACCGCTTATGATTGTGATCGGCGCTAGGGACAGCAACCTCTTCTCCTTACCGAACGATGAGCGGGCAACAGAGGATGATTTCTCCCTTGGGTGATTCCCCCACTGCCTCAAGCTTCTTCCTTTGGGCATTCCATAGCGCTCGCAACTGCGATCAGCGTTGGGGATGGAGGCATTCTGCTTCCCGAAGGAAGGGCAGCGACTACCTCATCCTAGGGCGGCTACAATCAGTGTTGGATCCGCAGTGAGGGGGCGGGTGCTTCAGCGATCGGGTGATTGGAAGGACGGTGGCTGGTTCTAGCTTTTGCGATTCATGATTTCAAGCGTGGATGGGCAGCAACTACTCCTACCCTAGGCGTGGCTGACGACTTCTAAAGCAATAGATGGTGGCAGCAGGCTCTCCTCACGATGGATGCGAGCAAACAGGGGGTGCGGTACTCTGCTTCACAAGCCACTCCTCTGTTCCAGCGGATACTCTCCCACTAGTTTCTTCCCAGCAGCCTCCGGTTCCTTCCCAGTGGGATGCCTCTCTACTGGTTCCTTCCCAATGGGATGTCACTCCATTGGTTCCTTCCCAGTGGCCTTCGCTGATTCCTTCCCAGCGAGATGCCCCTATGTTGGTTTATTCCCCACATGATGCCCCTCCACTAGTTTCTTCTCCTCCGATGAACCAGCCCAGAGGTCACTCATGTTCTAGATCACGAACTCCTGCTCCCATTTTCCAAGATCCTCGGTCTTGGAATAGTCTCTTTAAGACTCTGATTGGCAGTCCGTACCTTCGTTTAGATTTCTTTACGCTAGAAGTGCAGGCTGATCATAAGCTTACTATGTATGAGACTGTTGATTCCAAGGAATTGATTGAGACATGGTCCATGGTGATTGTTGGCTATGTGATCGGACTCAGAACATCTTTTTTTTCGCTATCCTCTTTCATTAAGACTTGATAGGGAACATCGATATTTGATCTTCATATGTTAGAGAATGGTTTCTTTATGTGTCAACTCTACTGTGAAGAAGATTTATAATAGATATTTGAAGGATTTTGGACTATTCGTGGTCATCCAATGATCCTACAACGTTGGGCTCCTGATGTACGACTCGAGTTAGACAGTCTACAGTCTATTCCCTTATGGGTATCATTTCATGGCCTTCCGTTACATCTTTGGATCATTTTATTGCAAAGTTATGCAGTACTCTGGGACAGCCATTATATATCGATAAGGCAATAGCTGCACAAACAAGATTAGCTTTTGCAAGAGCCTGCATAATGGTTTCTTTTGATGGGGATATACTTGATGAGGTTTTTTATCATGATCTTACTGGGAGTATTCGAAAGATACATGTTTCATATTCTTGGAAGCCACAGCGATACAAGGTTTATCTGTTTTTTGTCATGTAAATGATGCTTGCCAGCAACCTTCAAAAAAAATTACATAGGTCTACCGACCATGTCAAGAGCCTCAGCATGGAGCCGCTACGAGCACTGATACTCAAGGCAAGTCTCCTATAGTGCCAACAGTGACAGTGGTGGAGAAGATGAGTATACACTCTAACTCGTTGGGGCAGTGATACAAATAGGAGAAGGACAAGTCAGAAGTTTCATCTCTTCCTATTATGTCGGAGCCTTCCACAGTAGGAGTTCCTCATGGTACTTGTATCCCAACAACAATCTCGCCTTTAAGAACCATTCTTTTGGCTAATAGGAAAATTGCATCTCAACAACCTTTTCTGAACCAGGACATTGCACCTCATCACACTTCAACATAACTCACTATTCAGGACTTCTTAATTTAAGGTACTTAAAAGTTTAAACATTTGCAAGCTATGGATGAGATGGATAAATATAGAAATAAAGATTTAAAAGGTAAATACATTATGCGAGAGGAACATACAAAATCAAAGGATAAAAAAAGGATGATAATATCCTCCTGAAGTCACATGCTCTTCCTTCTATCTAGTTTTGATGAAAATAATCTGTTGGAATGTTCATGGACTTAATAAGCTTGAGAAATGTCGGGAGCTCAATAAAATAATCCGATCTACTGCAGGTGATATTGTTATTCTTGTGGAAACAAAAATTAAAACTCCTTGTGTTCATGTTCAGAAGAATTTAATATGGCCTGAGGCAAAACTTTTTACTGATGATTCTCATAATACTTATGGCCGAGTTTGGGTCTTATGGCATCCTAACTTTGTTAGTGCTTGGTTTATTTCTGCTACTGATCAATTTATTCATCTTAAGGCTGAGGACAAATAGATTGGATGTCAATTCAATATTACTAGTATTTACGCTTCTAATAGTATGTCTGATAAGAATGCTCTATGGTGTGATCTGGTTAGTATTGCAAATAGTTATCCAACAGTACCTTGGATTGTTCTCGGTTACTTTAATATTATTATATACATAAATGAGAAAGTGGGGGGTAGAGTGCTTTCAGAATGTCAGCTTCAAAGTTTGATTAATCATGAATTGTTAGCAGTTTATCCAGATTCACTTCTTGAGTATAGTGCTAAGCTATTTTCGGATCCCTCTATTATGCAAATACATGCAGATAAAGCAATACTCAGTGGCAAGAAACATTTTAGAATTTTTAATATGTAGAGTATTCACCCTCAGTTCCTCGAAGTTATTAGGTTAGCTTGGAACATTAACGTGTTTGGTTCTCCCCCTTACATCTTATGTCAAAAACTAAAAGCATGCAAAGCAGCACTTAAGTAGTGGAATACAATTACTTTTGAAAATATCACCAACAAAGTTATGTAAGAAAGAACTTATGGCAGTGCAACGCAAGCTAAATCTTCAGCCTCTTGATGCAAATCTTATATGCAAAGAGGTTAACACTAGATATAACTTTATGCAAGCTTCAAAGTAGGAGGAATGTTTTTTGAAACATAAATCTCGAAAGCATTAGCTTACTCAATGGTCATCTTATTGGGGATGCATCAGAAAATGCAAAGACACATATGGTAATCTTATTGGGGATCTGGACGAGGTTAAAAACTACACTGAGCAATTTTTTTATTCCCTACTCAATCAGGAGGAGCAACCTAATAGTATTCATGTGGAGCCCATTAGACAGCTTGATTCTGAAGCTATCTCTCTTCTTAATGCCCCAATAACAGATGATGAAATTATGAGAGTTGTTTTTAAGTCCCCGAAGCATAAAATCCATAGTCCATATAGATTTTCAGTTGAGTTTTATTAAATTACATGGTCTATCATAGGCAACGATGTCATTAAAGCTTGTCGATATTTTTTCTCCTCAGGACATATCCTTAAAGAATTGAATTGCACTTTTATTTCTTTAGTGCCCAAGAATGATGGAACTTATTCATTGGAGAACTATCGACCTATTTCACTGTGCAACTTTATTTATAAGGTCATCTCCAAGGTGCTGGCAGATAGATTACAAAAGGTTATGAACATCCTAATTAGGCTGCTTTTCTTAAAGGGATGAAAGATAGTACATGGCAGATGTGCGTTAACTACCAGGCTCTAAATGCCATCATCGTCAAGGACAAATATCCTACCCTAGTCGTAGATGAACTCTTAGATGAATTAAAAGGAGCTCGAGTCTTTACTAAATTGAATCTTCAATCTAGATACCATCAGATTCGGGTATGGACTGAAGATATTCTGAAAACTGCATTCCACATGCATAATGGCCACTAGAGTTTTTGGTAATACCTTTCGGATTTATAAATACTCCTACATTTAAAAGCTTAATGAATGACATCTTCTGAAGGTTTTTACGTAAATTCATATTGGTATTCTTTGATGATATTCTCATTTATAGCCCTACGCTTGATATACATTTTCAGCACTTACAAACTATTCTAACGATTCTTCAGGAAAATATTATTTATGTTAAACAATCAAAGTACAGCTTCTTACAGCGTAAAGTGGAGTACCTTAGGCACATTATATCGGAGGATGGAGTGGTGGTAGACCCGACAAAGATCGAGGCAATGCAATGATGGCCGAGACCTATAAACGTAAAATCACTACGCCATTTCCTTGGACTCACAGGCTACTATCAAAATTTTGTAAAAGATTATGGAAAGATCAGTGCCCTACTCACATCCTTACTGAAGAAAGACTCCTTCTTGTGGTCGAAAAAAGCCTCTGTAGCCTTCAAACGACTCAAGGCAGCCATGACGACGACATTGGTCCTAGCGTTACCCGATTTCAGCTATACTTTTATCATTGAGGTCGATGCGTCAGGAGTTGGAATTGGGGCTATTCGTATGCAAATGGTCGACTTCTAATTTACACTAAGGCTTCCCCCACACTCCACATGAGGTATTTACAAGGGATACTAATTATTACCAAATTTAAAATATAGTAGTAAAACTAGAAGAATTGCACGAAAGAGGAGTAAAACTGAAGAATTGCAATTCATGCTCATGCCAGATTGGGCTCTCATCATCCTAAATCATATCAGAGGGTAGTCACCATTCCAGAAGAAAGATTGGCTATTACAAAAGCTAACCATATGGTAGTACATACAAAAAAGAAACAGCCTCCCGACAAACTTCAAAATGGATGAAAAATTGAAGATCAAGTTTTTCTACACCTCCAGCCCGATCAGTATGAAACTCAAGCCTTAATGAAGTGGTCTCCCTATTTTTTGGGCCTTGTAAAATTGAGAATCACATTGGGGCTCTAACATAGAGATCAAATTCACGTACCAATTCAATATTATAGTTGATCCGCTAAGTATCCCACCTCAAATAGAAATTTAAAGAAGACAACTCAACCCAAATCTTTCCAACTAACACCCCAGCTAATGAGGATGCTAAAGTTCAGTTAATAATAGCACAGGAGTCACATGAGAAGTTGAAGATCTAATTTTCAGAGTTTATGGACCCTTAGTCTTGAGGACAAGGTTGATCTAAAGAGGGCGGACTTAATAGGACTCTAGCAGGGTTGAGTCCTAATCATCTTAGTACTAGTCAATTAAAACTATGTTAGATTATAATAAAATCACTCCTATCTTATAAAAGAGTATGGCTATGGTTTAGATTAGCCCTTAGAGCTTAGTGGCCGCCACCCCCTTACTGGATTGGTTGGCCAGGGTTTCCCCCTGCATAGGTCGACTATAGAGCCAACCTAGTCGCCCCCTGTTCCTATTAAGGTAGGTTGACTATAGGAGGGGTAAAGAAGTAATTTCACTTAGACAAACACCCCCTTAGATTATGGTTTTGATCCCTATATAATGATGTAGCCACCCCCCTCTCTTGAATCAAGCAATTATCAATTTTATTTCAACCTTGTGTCGAATCTAGGAGGGATGAACCCCTACAGTGTTCTAAGGGTTGATCCCCCCTAAGAATCAAAATCTATAGAGCTCCTTCTAGGGTTCTATCATTTGTAGCATGTTGAATTGAGGAGTATATTATAAAAAAGATATTTTATTCATTAAGGAGATGAATAATTATATAAGTTTTGAGGGAGAGATTTTCCTCGATCATGTACTCAAATCATGTAATCAAATGAGCTACTCAAATATATGATTGATCCTCAAATATTAGATTTTTATATGACTTTATATCATGATTTTCTATCAGAAAATAACATAATAGACACCACATTGCACCTCAATAACACATGGCAAATCCTAGGACTTTATAATAGCTTTTTTTCAATAGTCTATCTAACACTTCCAGACCCGACAAATTTCTTTGATGGATGATACTTTAATTTTCTTTTATTATTATCAGCTCCTTGAGTAGTAGTCAGTACATTATATGGACTTTTCTAACTTAATCTTAATTATTCTTAGACACACATACTAGTTAACTCATTCAAGTCTCACTTATTCTTATTTGTATTGTATTGAATCTTCAATAGGCCAAACTAAGAAGAGAATTAAGAATGAATTGCACGAGGAAAAATTCATCAACATTCATTCCTAGAGCCTTACATTTTGTAACTTTATCAGCCATATTGAGGATATGATCTTGAATTCCTCGAGTATCATCATATTGAGTTGTAGTTAGTTCTTTTATTAATATACCAACCAATGACTTATTAGTAGATTTAAATCTATCTTTAATAACCTTTAAATATTCACGTGCGCTAGTTGTAATTGATAATGAAGTCTTTATATTATTTGTAATTATCATTCTTATGAACATTAAACTGAGTCTTTCAGATCTTTCCAAGCCTTCATTCCATTGACTTGTTCCATATTACTTTCATCAGTTAATTCTGTGGGCTTTTTAACAAGCAATGCTAAATCAAGATCTAATACGATGAGTGTGAATTGCACATGCTCTAACCATTATAAATAATTCGATCCAAAGAGTACAGGGACACTAGAAGCATGAGAATGTATAGACGAGAATACCATTGCAGAATATAAAATAACATTAATGCTTTGAGTTTACCAAAATATGATGAACTATTGATATCATCAATATTTAACCTTTCGGTAAAAATATTTACGTATATAGTGTTCACTCAAAATCATTTATGGAGGATTGATACCATCCTTATTAATAATTCTAAATTACAAAGATATCCAAAAGGTATTATCATACCCCATTACATAATTATTTAAAATAAATTATCTTTTGAGATTATCTAAATCTCATAATTATGTATATAATTTTAAATATTATTTCCTTAATGTCATTTGAGACTTGTTACTTAATGTAATTTTATAAATCATTAATCTATGTTACTTTGGTAACTACAAGACCAATGCAGTAATATAAAATATAAATTAAATTGTTCTATAAATGATAAGGCATTAATTGTATTTAATATCTTATAAGCTTACCATCTCATGCTACTTTGGTAACTACTGGTCAGACATAATTTTAATGAGATAAATTATAAATAATATTCATCAAGTTCATTTAATCTAATTAATGCTGAAATAATTCAATAGAATAATAACCATAATAATTATTGAACATTAATCACGTGGAAAAAAACTCATATGATACCTATAATCATGATAATACATAAATTATGCCTTCATGTGAAAAGAAATATTATTTCATAATTCCTAATATGTGCATGTGAATAATTGAATAAATATTCAAGAAATAATAATTGGATTTAACACATATAATTAATAATTAATATGAGAAAACTATAAAGAAATAATAATATATATTTTAAATTAAATTAAACTAATTAATTTTATTTAATTGAGAAAGCCCATAAGCTCAATTAAATAAATTTGATCAAAATAACAAAATCGATCAAGATCTATTAATTCTAATTTAATCAATGAATAACCAAAAATATAATCATGATTAAATTTCATTAGATTATATATTGATCAATTTTATAATTAAGAAAATAAACTATAAATTCTTAATTTCATAATGTTGTATGATAGGACATAAAGGGAAATTGCTGAATTTATGAAGGTAGATATGTTATAGAATTAATAAAATATAGGAGGGTAAAATCATAAATAATCCTATTATGCAGAAGAATAAAACTATAATTTCGGCTAAATGAAAAAATCATAATTTTAGCCGAAGGACAAAACTATAATTTTATCCCGAAAAGAAAACTCTAAATCGATAGAAGGGTAAGATTATAATTTTAACTAAAGGGAAAAATCATAATTTCCTCTAGAGGAAAGAAAACTCTAGCCCTAGTTTCTTCCTTACCACTGTCGCTACCATCCCTTACGTGGCCGCCAACATGTGGTTGCAGCATGCACAATCACAACTTGCGCACGGGTTTTGCACGTCGATCGCTAGCATGCAGTGGCTGCCACTGGCGGGCGAGGCTATCGATTGCGCGGGCTCTGCTACACGCGGTGGTGTAGCACACAACTTCCATCTACCACTTGTGGCAGACTAACTCGCAACCTCCGCTTGCACATGGCCACTACTACATGTCGTGGCCGCTTGACGCGACTGTGACCAACCACTTGTGACAGACCCGTGAATGTCCACCACTAGATGCAAATTGCCTGCGCGATCGGCTGTCACCTACGCAACCGGTCAAGTGCCTTACCTGGCCTATCGGCAATGTGGTCGTTGCTAATGATCTGTGCGCACATGCTGCTTAGCAATATACATCGAGATTGCTGTGTCTGCACAGTGACCATCCAAGATCGATTAGCAAAAAATCTCATATCATCAGAACATATAGGAATATAGATCAACAAGATATTCAGATCATTAAAAGCATCATAAATAAAAAATAATATATCTAATATATTTGATCTCAGGAATCTAAGCTCTGATACTAATTGTAAGCATAAAAACTATAATTATGTAAAAAATTATGCAGAAAATTTTTATGCGAGGATTAAAATCAAATATTATTAGATCTGTTTATGATGAGTACTTTTAGATGTCATATAAATAAGATCCTTTTAGATATGCAAAAGCACAATATTCTAGATCTGAATATCACCGAGATGTTGATCTACAAATAGAACTAAAATAGATCTAGAATCTTTCTCCTCTCTTCTTATCCTTTCATAGAACCACTATGATTGATGGTCTTGGAGAAATTGAGAAAATAACCATAATACCTCAACTATATCGTATGTATATTTCCATTCCGTGCGCATCGTATTAGGTTTAGAGTAAGTCCTACAGAGGGCATAGGATAGATAAGTTATTATGAAAGTTCATTCCATCAAAGATATCTCCTAAAATATCTAAATATAATATAGACTTTAATTTAATATTGACTAATATTATATCTTATTCAATTAGAAAAAATCACAATCTTACAATGTCTTCACACATCGCATCTATCAGGTAGAGGTCGCCAGCCATAATGCCAACATGATATCAACATACGATGATTTCCAACGTTATGATTAGTAAACATTGCGCAACTTTGGATGTGGATTTCCATTTTAGATCCAACAAGGTATACGGATCGGGTAAGACTCCTGGGTCGATCCGATCACGTGTGGTCATTGACGGTTCATCCATCCGATGTTATTCGGATCCCCGCTCGGATCCGACATGATCCGGAATCGGAGCCGTATCACTTCCGTTCGCTTCGCTTCACCTTCCATGCTTTCTCTTGGGCGGGAAACCCAATCCTTTCCGCGACCTCATTCGCCGTCTTCCCCTTGCTCAGACGTCTCCGCTCCCCAAACAAATCTTGAATCCCGAGGCGGTCGAAGAAACCCCATTCACGGTCTTCCATTTCTTCTTAGTTTCTTGGGCAGCCGATGGAGAGGATATACGTGGCGGTAAGGGCGAGGCCGCTCTCCCCGGAGGAGTCCAAGAGTAGTCCCTGGAGGATCTCCGGCAACTCTATCTACCTCGCCAGCCAGTCTACCAAGTTCGAATTCGGTCGGTATCGCCTCCCGTACCCCTCCTCGTCTTGGTTTGATGCGTACCGTCTCTCTTTCCTTGAAACCCTAACCTCCGCGACCGCCTGCTTGTTTGCTTGACGGCGAGGCAGACAGGATCTTCGGGGAAGACCGCAACACGGTCGATGTCTACGAGGCTCGCACTAAAGAAATCGTTGCATCTGCGGTTAGCGGGTTTAACGGTGCGGCAAAGTCCGTGCTCACGCTTTGTTAATCCATCTTTAGTTCTCTGTGACCGTGCTTTAGATTTCTTTTCTGGTGAATGTTGGTTCATGTTTATACGCATACCATGCGGGGTTCAGTTCGCGTGTTCAACATATGTTTGATTCTTCTATCTGTGATCCTATCAGGTACAGTTTTTGCATATGGACAAACTAATAGTGGTAAGACGCATACTATGCGGGGTTCAGTTGCTGAACCTGGAATTATTCCTCTTGCTGTGCATGATTTATTCCTGAGTATCCAAGAGGTAACTGTCACTCTTCCTCTCCATTTTTTTTATATGATTTTGGTGTTCCTTGATACGTGTTACATGTATGCATACATATGCATCATCCTATGTATATTATGTTGGGAAATACAACAAAGAAGAGGATGAAAGAACACTATGGAAACCAACTATAAATAACAAAAAACAAGATAAAAAACATTGTAGAAATATATTTAGGCTTGAAACGTGTATAAACACTTTCCTAAAAACGATATTTGCACCCTCTTCTCAACAAGATTGTTATGGGTTTGATGCAAATAGTTTTAGTGGATATGACAAGCCTTTAGAAGATCTGTATTGAGCAAACAATAAAGAATCTTCAAGAGGAATTAGAGAATGTCTAATTCAATCATTTGGAGAGTTATCATGAAAGAAGAAGGATCTGTATTGAGCAAACAATAAAGAATCTTCAAGAGGAATTAGAGAATGTCTAATTCAATTGGAGAGTTATCATGAAAGAAAAAGAATCAAAAGGAGATGTTCTTAGGCTTTACTCTCAAATACCTATTTATAGATATTTTCACAAAAGACACAACCTTTCAAAATAACTACCAAAATAACTACAAAGAAAACTACCTTTTACTCTTTTCTAAAGAAAACTTTTTTCTTAATTTGAACAATTTATAACAATCCCCCACTTGTTCAAATATAAAAGTTTTCTCCAAGTGATTAAATATTTATGAATAAAGTAATATATCTTTCAATTTGAATATTACCTTAGGTAAGCATCACAAAGTGAAGTCAAAATCCCAGATAGCATAAACTCTTTGAATTTGTTATTCCTCATAAATACAACATCCTTATATTCCTCATAAATACTCGCTCAACCCTAATATGGCCTTGGGCTCATCCAAGTTCATGAAATTTTTAAGAGAAACTCCAACTCTCATTCGAAGCAGCACCACTTCTAAGTTCATATAGGTGAAGCTCTTATAGTATCTTTGTCACTCTGTGAGATACTTATCCTAACTTGACTGAACTTCATTAAGAGTATAATTAACTCAACCCTCATTCGGTTCTTACCCTTTGAACTCTTCATTACTCATTTCATAATGTTGAGCAGGGTTGCTATCATTGGTGGATCTTTTATTCAAGGAGTTTGAGCTCCATCCATTTTAATGTTGGTCTTACAACTTCTCTTGTAAGAGGTTTGGTGAATGGATCAGCCAAATTTTCACTTGTTTTCATAAATGTGAGTGAAATAATCCTGCTCTTGATTAATTTACTCACATAATCATGTCTAAGATTTATGTGTCTTGACTTTCTATTGTATATTTCAGTATACGCACAAGCTAAAGTGGCTTGACTGTCACAAGGTATAGAAATTGTATTCATACTTTTAGAAGTCAATAAAATATCTAATAGAAAGTCTCTCAGCCACTTAGCCTCTTTTTTCTTGCTTCCACTAAAGCAACAAATTTCGATTCCATAGTTGAGTGAGTTGTATACGTTTGTTTCTTGCTCTTCCAAGAAATACCGCTGCCTCCTAAGGTTAACACCCAACTAGTAGTTGATATGTTATCTCCTAAACTCGATATCCAACTTGCGTCAGTATATCCTTCTAAAATAGCAGGAAATTTTGAGTATTGTAGGCCATAATATTTGGTTCGTTTAAGGTACCCACGAACTCTTTCAATAGCCTCCCAATCTCCACTTGGATTGCTAGTAAATCTACTCAATTTACTAACTGCAAATGCTATACCAGGTCTTGTGCAATGCGTTGCATACATAAGACTTCCTATGGCACTTGAATACTCTAATTGAGCCATTGTTCTTCTAACATTCTTGACTAATTTGGTACTTGGGTCAAATGAGGTATTTGCTTCTTTGATTTTTAAGTGATTGAATTTCTTCAGTACTTTTTCTATGTAATGAGTTTGACTCAAAACATATCCCCCACTATTTCTTTTTATCTTGATACCTAGTATGATATCAACTTGCCCAAGATCTTTCATCTTGAATGTTGAAGATTTCATGTCGTTGCTCACTATTAGCATATCATCAACATAAAGGCAAACTATCATCATATAGTCATCACAAGTTTTGAGATAAACACATTTATCTGCAACATTATGAACAAATCCATTAGAAAGAATTGTTGCATCATATTTCTCATGCCATTGTTTTGGAGCCTGCTTTAAACCATACAATGACTTAATAAGTTTACACACTTTATGTTCATTTCATGGTAGGACAAACCCTTCGGGTTGGTCTATATATACCTCCTTATTGAGGCCTTCATTTAAAAATGATGTTTTGACATCCATTTGATGAACATAAAGTTCAAAAATAGATGCTAAAGCAAAAATAATTCTAATGGATGTGATCCTAGCAACAAGAGCATATGTGTCAAAATAATCTGTTCCTTCCTTTTGTCGAAATCCGTTAGCAACTAATCTTGCTTTGCATGTTTGGAGAGTATCATATGTATGATACTTCCTACGAAATACCCATTTACAACCAATAGGTTTAGAGGTAAAAGGTAAATCGATAAGTTCCTAAGTGCGGTTTGACATAATGAATCCATCTCATCATTAATAGCATCTTTTCATAAAGCAGCATCACGAGAGGCCATAGCTTCTTTAAACGTTTAGGATCATCTTCCACTTGTAAAACAAGAGGAATTGTTCTTAAGACTCTCTCAGTAATTCCTTTTACAAGGTAAAAGGAAATACTTTGAGAATCAATCTCATTTGGTTCTAATGTCTTTGTTTTCTGTACATGAATGCTTCTCCTTAATTCATAAGATTGCTCCAACCTCTTGTGAACTTGATTGATGTCCAATCAAAGAAATATTAGGTTGCTCACCAACCTTTTAGGATGTCTCTACTAGTGGCTCTTCATTGGTTGGAGGATGAACATTATCACTTAAAGTCAATGAATGTTCAAAGAACTTCACATCTCGAGATTCTGTTATGACATTAGACTTCAAATTAAGAAGTCTATATGCTTTGTTATTTGAGGCATAGCTTACAAATGCACATCTGATTCCTCTAGTTCCCAACTTTGTCCTTTGAGGATCATTATTCTTGCAATATGCAAGATAACCCCACACTTTAAAATAGCCAATGTTAGGTTGCCTTCCCTTCCATAATTCATTTGGAGAGATCTTTATCTTTTTAGAAGAAATTCTATTTGAAATATGACAAGCAGCCAATAAAGCTTCTCCCCATTAATTATAAGGCAATTTAGCATGCAACAACAATAGCATTTATCATCTCTAGACACGTTCTATTTTTTCTTCTGTTAATTCATTTTGTTTAGGTGTTCTAGGTGCTGAACATTCATGAATTATGCCATATTGTTCACAAAACAAGTTAAATTCATTAGGAAAGTTCTCCTCTATCACTTCTTAAAACTTTAATTTTCTTCCCTAATTGATTTTCAACTTCTGCTTTATATGCCTTAAAAGCATTAAAAGCATCATTTTTTTATGTTTCAATAAATAAACATATGTGAACCTAGACATATCATCTATAAAAGTAATGAAATATCTATTGCCTCCACTTGTTAACATGCCATTCAATTCACATATATCAGAATGTATTAAATCTAACAAATTACTATGTCTTTCAACATTTTCTTTTCCGAAGTGAAAATGAGTTCCACATTTCCCTTGCCAATCACCTTAAAACGAACTTTATTTCCCATTTGAATCACTTGCCCATCCATGATTTCTTTGTAAGTCTTGAAGAGCGCCTTATCATAACAAACATGGACGGTAGCACAAGTATCATACCACCAACCAAAAACCTTGTCGAATATGGCATTCACTTCGCTCACCATAGTGACTATATCATCATCTCTCTTAACGGAGTTGACTTCCGATTTTTGGCCTTTCTTAAATCTGCAATCCCTAGCAAAATGACCTGTTTTTCTAAAACCGAAACAACCTCCACTCTTTGGCTTCTTAAATTTTCCTTAATCCTTTTTAGGGCCAAAATGGTTCTCCTTATTTTTCTTGCCTTTGTTGGAATTCTTAGGCTGATTCATGACATTTGCTTTCGTATTGTCAAAAGAGTTCTCACTCTTATCTCTCATCCTCGATTCCTCCTCGATTCGAGATATTTCTGAATTTTCTCCAAAGTGATATCCTTGGAGTCATGCAAAATATTCTTCCTATACCCGTTCCAAGATGAAGCCAACTTGGCTATTATAGCCCCTACTTGAAAGGGTTCAGGAAGTTTGGTTTTTTCAGTACCTGCAACTGATGTACTTGTGCCAAGATTGGCTTGTCATCCACAAACTTGTAATCAAAATATTTATAAATTAAAAATTTCTTTGTACCTTCCTCTTCAGCTTGATACTTGAATTTCAAAGTATTCCAAATTGCTTTTGCAGATGGTTCCACTGTATAAAGATCATAAAGCCTTAAGAATGTGTCCTCTACACATAACTTCATCTTCATTTCTCTTCTTTCGTTCAATCTTGACTTCATCGGTGTGATTGTCAGTTAGATCAGGATTTGGTAGAAGATTTAGATCATGCACAAAGAAAATCTTCAAAATAGTCAACATGAACTTCATCTTGTCTTGCCAACGAGTGAAATTCGTTTCGTCAAAACGATCCAAATGAACAAAATCTTGATTGAGCAATTTGATGATATTTGCAGCCTCAATGATGAATTTGTAGAAACTCACCAAATATCATTTTTAGATTGTTGGGAAATACAACAAAGAAAGAGGATAAGAGAACACTATGGAAACCAACTATAAATAACAAAAACACAATCATCAAGAACCCTGTAGAAATATATTTAGGCTTGAAACACGTATGAACACTTTACTAAAAATGATATTTGCACCCCCTTCTCAACAAGATTGTTATGGGTTTGATGCAAATAATTTTAGTGGATATGACAAGCCTTTAGAAGATCTGTGTTGAGCAAACAATAAAGAATCTTCAAGAGGAATTAGAAAATGTCTAATTCAATCACTTGGAGAGTTATCATGAAAGAAGAAGAATCAAAAGGAGATGTTCTTAAGCTTTACTCTCAAATACCTATTTATAAATATTTTCACAAAAGACACAACCTTTGAAAAATAACTACCAAAATAACTACAAAGAAAACTACCTTTTCAAATAACTCTTTTGAAAAGAAAACTTTTTTTTTAATTTGAACAATTTATAACATATTAGTGGATTGATTTTGCTTCCCCTTCTACCTTCTTGATGGTAGCAACATGGTTCTCATTTCGAAGCAGATTTTGCTGCAGGTGCATTTTTGTTCTTCCTATATTGCCTAGTGAAATGAAAATAGAAGTTCATAAAGCTATCACATCATAATTTTATTTTTAAAGTTCATAACACATCATAATTTTATTTTTATTATCAAACTTCCTATTTAATCCATGAAGTGCTCCTTTAAGGATCCGACTCTTCATTTGTCAAGTTTAGGAATTTTATTTGCTCATCATTGGGTCAAAAGGAAATTCAATTCCTAGTGTTATAATTTTTTTCAGTTTGCTTCAGATTGGACCCTTAATATTGGCTAAAATTTGTGATACAACATTGGGAACTTTATTGGTTTTTCTTTGTGGAATTGCTCTTAATTTGTCAAAATTATTTGAGCTTGTAACATTCTTCACATTATCTGAATTTGATTTTGTGTATGTATACTATCAATTTTACCTTTTTTGGTTAATCACATAGAGTCACTGAAGCTGTTAACAGTGTTGGTAAGTTATTAATGCTCAACCTGATTTTCATTTTTGACATCTTCTAGATTAGCTTTCATGTAGTGTGACTTTTGTGTCAACAATCTTCAGACCTTTATGCTCTTAAATTTATCTTCTTGATTTCTTATATAGAACTGAAGTGAGTTCTTGTTTATAATGAAAATAACATAAAGCATCATCCTTGTCTTATGCATCACCATACCGGGTGATACTAAGGATAGTTGTTTAGTTCAGATTAGCGATTCATTTTTCTTAAATTTAATTGCATTCTTAGGATATAGATAGAGAATTCCTTGTTCGCATGTCTTACATGGAAATATATAACGAGGAAATCAATGATTTGTTGGCTCCGGAGCATCGTAAGTTGCAAATTCATGAGAGCCTTGAGGTATTGTTAACTTAAAATACTCTCTTCATTTCATTGATTTGTTCGGTTTTCATTTTTTTTCTTCTCATCTTTAATTATGTTTGTGAAGAGAGGTATATATGTTGCTGGATTGAGAGAAGAAATCGTTACCTGTGCTGAACAGGTCCTTGATTTGATGGAGTTTGGAGAATGTAATGATTCATTTGATTCTTGGTTCATTTTGTGCAGTTTGATTTTTTAGAAGAATTTTGAAACTATTAGAAGAATGAACTTGTTCTTTATGTTATATTGCAGCTCACCGCCATATTGGAGAGACAAACATGAATCTTCACAGCAGTAGGTCTCACACTATATTTCGCATGGTACATTTATCATCATTTGGTTCGTTTTGATATATGAAAAATTGTTTGTCAGCTCTTTCATACACTTTTGGTTGCACATTCAGATTGTTGAGAGCAGGGAAAGAATTGAAGATGGGAACATGGTTGATTCATGTGATGCAGTTCGTGTATCAGTTCTTGTATGCAAAATTTGTCAAAATTCTTTACCACATGTCCTATTTGCTTATTATCATATTTTCTTTTTCTTGCTTTAGTAATTTTCTTAGTCATCTGCTTTATGATATTGTTAGAATGTTTTTAAATTTTTGTAGAATTTAGTGGACTTAGCTGGCTCAGAACGTGCAGCCAAGACAGGTGCAGAAGGTATGCGTCTGAAAGAGGGTTCTCATATTAACAAAAGCCTAATGACACTTGGTACTGTTATAAAAAAACTAAGTGAAGGCGCAGAGGGCCAAGGGTGAGTTGTTATTCTTTGCTGTATGTTTATTGCTTTCACATATCGGTAGACACTGATCCCTACTATTAAAGTGTTGTAGGATTCATGTTCCATATCGGGACAGTAAGCTCACTCGAATCTTACAACCTGCACTTGGAGGTAATGCAAATACTGCAATTATCTGCAACATCACATTGGCACAGGTGATCTACTATTTTGCAACATTAGTTTTTAAAACTGCCCCAGTTTTAGCCTTATCAATTGCTTTGTATTCTGACCTTTTAAGCTTTTATCTTAGCATCTACCCGACTACATTTAACAGTCCTATCTCACTCAGTATTATCTGATGGTAAGCCAACTTGTTAAATTAGTGTATTCTATGCATAATATAGTAAAAATATTGGCCACGTCAAAGGGCTCATAATTATCTCTTATGTGGTTCAATGGATGTAATAAAGATAAGTGAGAGCATGATTCTGAACATGAATGGATGTATTTAAGAATTTTTAAGATATACAACTTATAAAATGAGCTTAGTTTTGGAAATCAATTTGAATGATATTAAACATGCAATTAGAAGTTGCAATGGTGGTATTAAGTTGGTTGAAGAGAAAGTTTCTAGAATGAATTGAAGAATGGGGGTATCCAATCTAAAATTTATTGGGCATGAAGAAGATATAGTAAATATATTTGACAACACTTTTTGTAACAACAGTATTTTCTTCATGTTGCTTAGCTTATTCATGAAGAAGGAGGATGTTAATATAGTTACTTTAACAGTAAAAAATAATGACTAGAGATGGTTGCCTTATCCTTGAAGATCTTAAGTTTGTTCACTCAAATTCATTGACATCACCAAATTAATTAATTCACTTTCGGCTTGTTTTTGTGAAATAGGTGTAAGTGTAAGTTTGGTGTCAATCATAATTACATGTTTGATACACCCATAAAATTGATTTTGAGCATACTTTGTCTTTGTCACAATAGTTGAGGCACATAAACATTTTTTTGTTGTAGGATCTGCTCTACTTAGTGGGTTGGACAATATTTATAGGATATTTTTGGGGTTTATAATTAATAAATTAATGAGGATGTGTCAATAAGGGAGGGCAAGATTGATGAACATCATAGGCAGAATTGATTTGAAGTATACTTCCTCTTTGTTTCAAGAGTTGAGGCATATGATCACTTTCTTGTTATACTTGTTAATACTAGTATATCATGTGGCAGTAGATCGGTACATACCAATAATTCCAAAACTTAGTTTAAAATTTGTCAAAATTAAAGTTAAATAAGAATAAAGTATATCAAGTCATAAATGAATAAAAATCCTAGGTTATAAGGATTGAGAATTGAAATTTTTTTCTTTATAGATCCATGGAGCTTTATGGCATGGTCCTCCATCGAACATTACTTTCATGATCTTGTATCAATGTTGGATTAGGTGTAAACTCTAAGATTTAATAAAGATAAACTATTGAGATAATATTACTATATATCAATGAAGGACTCCATGGCTTGGTGAATCGATGTCCTCGATCCTTTGAAGTTTATGTTGTTTTGGTAAGTTTGTTAGATCCAATCTTGAAATTGTTCACATGCTCCCACAACATATTATACTTTTGAACAGTGCGCCATTGATACATCAATCTGGCCATAAGCAACATGTCCTAAGGGCTTCTTGGGTGGTATGTAGGGATGCAGAGGTTGGAGTGCACTGGAATTGTGGCTATCTTCACTAATAGCTCCTCTATAGCATAAGAATGATTAAGCTTGAAAAAAATAACAACTATCACAATACATCCAATGGGCATGAGATCCTCAATATTATAAAGGCTTATAAGGGTTGTGAATTGTGACTATAATGAGCTCCTACTAGTATTGACATCATAGAGTTTCAACTTTTTTCTTATCATGTTTTGATTGGAAGGTTCTCCTTATTTTTATATGAATCCTGATGCATTTTGTGATATTGAAAAATCTACTGGCTATATGTTGCTTAAGACTGGTTATTCCTTCACCTCGATAGATGTAGTGTGTTGCAATACCTAATCGTTACCATGGGATCATTTTCACGCAAAAGCATTGTTAATAAAATAAGTTACTTCTAGTTATCCCTAATTTGATCTATGTCAAAGAAGGCCCAAATTAGCTCAAGTTAGCATTTCATCCAATGTTAATGCAAGAATAAACCCTTAGTGACCAATAATTTCAAATCAAGCAACAATAAGATTGTTATGATTAGCCTTATAAATGGGTCTATAAGTAAGAAAATGACCCTAATTATATCTAGTTAGTCTTTAATTGCATTAAATGCAAGAATCAACACAGTTCACCAATAATTTCATAATTAAACAGCAAAGAGCATGCAATAATTAGCCCTAAATACCCCTAATTGAGTCCAAATGTAAGAGAAAGATCTTAATTTCATTTTAATTTAATTGTGATTATTCGTAATCATGCAATGATAAGTCTCTAATTAGCTGTAATTCATGTAGAATGAGCTACAAAATCATGGGACAAGTCAAAACATGGTGCAATATACTTCAATTCCTTCTTAATCATGTTTAATCTACCTAACCATGTATTAATCATCCTCTAATTACCCATTAATTATGATAGGATATTCTTGTTAATCATGCTAATTTCTCTTTAAAACTTCTAGTTAGGTCTTAATTAATCATTAGTCCCTAATCAATTAAGATTTATCAATATTCTTTATGATAAAGAGAAAACATACTAAGTAATACCTTCAATTGAAAATAAATTTCATTGTGTTTTGAGTTTGAATTTTCTTTTATCCAAAATGACCTCCACTAGTCACCAAGCAGGATGGTTAAACACATTTAAGCCTCTAAGTTGAGAAAAGTGAGAATAAGAGTGTGAGAATGTGTGAAAGAGGGGGTAAGGAGGGGCTTTTATAAGCCCAAAGAGCTCCCAATGGGCAAGTTGACCATTGGAGGCTGAAATGGTAAATTTCAGCTCAGTACTGGTCGAAACAGTCGGGCGATGGTCAAATTTCAACTGTACTGGGTGGTATGTGAGGTGTATCAGCAGGTTTGCCTCACAAATCCAGTGTATCAGACTGTCCATGTTTGAAACTGCATATTTTAGTTGGGATAAGGCATTGTGTTGATCCTGTTAAGTGATAAGTGCTAACATGAGATTGATGTTAAAACAATAAGCTCAAATCACTTGACTGTAAGAACATTAGTGTATGAAGGTGTGAGGTGCTTCTGCAGTAATACATACTGCAGCTTTGTGTGACTATTTAATGTGTGAAATTATGAAACATAAATGCGGTATGCATATTTATGACAATAGATATGCAAAGATTACTAAAAGAGTATACAAAAATGATTATCGTTGGATGAACTTACAGTATTTTAGATGGGTAGGGACAGGGTAGTGCATCATTGAGTAATTTCTCCCATGCATGTGTAAGAGGTGAAGCAATTTCTACAATGTTTTAAAGAATTTATGGAGATATTGGCATGTGCAACAGTGGATGAAGCATGTCAGCTCCATACTAGGAGGGGTTCGACATGTGGTGAATGAATTAAAATATAGGGAGGCAAACTTCAAGCCTACTGTGAGATATTTGTTATTTGGAGGGTGCTTGACATGAGGATGTCCATCAAATAGAATGGCTGAGAAATAGGTTTAGATCAACGCTTGCTGTAAATTCAGGAAGAATTGTCATGTGGAGCTTTTTTGGTACATATAAACATTGGCGAAGCCTAATTTAACTGGGTCAGTACGAATACTTTCTTGACATAAATCAAATCAATGTTATTGATTTAATTCTTGACTTTGTATCACATTAGAAGCAAATATAGATTGGTTTATCTTGTATTTCACTTTCATCTGGTAATGGAATCAAGTCAATGCACAAAAGATATATAGGCATTGGTGATATAACAAGGCCACCATGCCAAAACAAAACACATTTGATATGATCATCTTCTTATAACATGACATACAAGACCCATCATTTACACTTTTTTAGAATTTCATTTGAATCTTGAACAAACTAAGACGGCTTATTGAAAAAGATTTTCATTTATGAAAATATTGTAATTCCATAAAATCATATCTAATAAAACTTATAAAACTCTCTAGATTATAATTTTAATTGCTTGAAAACTTTCTAAACTCAATTAACTCTGAATATGACTATTTAGCATAGTGGACTCAAGATAGGACTGTACAATACTATAAACGAAGAAATTATAGTGATGAAGTTTAGAGACATATGTTAAAAAATATAGCAATTCAAATATCGACTACAATTTAATTCATTTGAGCCTAATTAAGATCCAAATAGACTCACCTGAGACTCCGCTACAGTTTGTTCTGTGTAATTCACATAAGATTTATCAACATATATTAAACATCATAGCTTTAATAACTTTTCTTTTCATTTGCTTTTCTAGGTTGTCTCTAATATGTGGCAGCTTTCTTATTAATAGGATTCCCTTCGTGGCAGGTTCATGCAGATGAGACAAAAAGCAGTCTTCAGTTTTCAAGCCGAGCACTACGTGTCACCAATTGTGCATGCATAAATGAGGTCTCTTTCTTACTGAATTTTCTATTTTTCTTTGTTATCCTATGTTTTATAGAGTGCTTATAGATTTAGCTTTTTGTATTCTCTTAACTTTCTTTTCTTCAGCATGAAGGATTCTGAAGGATGAGACATAATCTTTTAGCTACAAATTTTAGTGAAATAGTAAAAACATACAGCCACACCTGACACATTTCAGAGACAATGCTTAAAGTTAAAACAATAAATTAACAAAATCCATAATAGAATAGTGTTAGGTCTTATACAGAGAATATCATGATAACCACAACCACTTTTGTCTGTTTGACTGGTGCTCTATATCTATAGCCTAAAGTTTTAATAGTTTCTTACTTTCTTACTGCTATCCAATTTCAAAGAGAAGTCCTAATGCAACCTCTACCACATGATTTCTTTCTCACGTCCCCTTCTATTTGCATTTGCTTTGACTTTCACACAACATATTTTTGGTGTGTATACTGACTGCTCTTAGGTTTCCTTACTATTTATATTTTATTTATGAGGGAAAAAATTAACTTATAAATCTGCAAAAAAGTCAAGGATAACAGAAGTTTAAAGAATTCGATCAAATGTCTTTTTATTCCTCTTAATTTAATAATTCTTGCAACTAGTTGCTTCTTTTGTTTTGCAAACCACATCAAATCTGTTCACGTCTATTTCACAAATTTTCTTTGTATTGCTAGTAATGTGTGTGAAACTATTGATTGCTTGTCCTTGCCCCACTTCATTGTCAGATCTTAACGGATGCTGCCTTGTTAAGACGTCAAAGGAAAGAAATTGAAGAGCTTCGGGCGAAACTCCTGGTTGATCTTTATTTGGTGATATTATCATTATATATATGTAGTTTACTTGATTCAACTACATTCTCTTTTTCCCTTTTCTTTTTTGGGTGTTGTAGAGCTCTCACTCGGAGCATTGGGAGGAAGAAATCTTGAACCTGCGAAACACGCTGTTACAGGTTCATTTCAGTCCCCAACTTTCTTATTTGATACTCAGGTTTGCTTTTGAACTTATTATATATATGAGGCACATATCTTTTAGAGTGAGCTTGAGAAGGAGAGAATACAATTAGAGCTAGAAGCGGAAAAGAAAACTAAAGCTCATCGCGAGAAGAGATTGTTAGAGCAAGCACAGAAAATTGCTAACCTTAGCTCATTGGTGTTATATTCTGAAAGGGATGATAAGAGTACATATCTCAACAAGGTTAGTACTTCTCTGCTCTTTGAATATCGAAGTACATTTTGTTGTTATGTAATTTGAGAACATGATTATAATATCAAAGCACAATATCATTCTGTGATTCAAATCCATTGAACATGGTTATCTTTTGTATATCATTCTTTATTTAGCTGTGCTGATTTTTCTTTTTTTGCTTTTTAGATTAATTTTGTGATTTATTTACTGAATGCTTTTTTTGGAAAAGCTATAGAGATATCTGCTTACTGGTAGAGGATCAATGAAAAGCAGTACAAGCTGAGTTAATTATTATTCTAGGTTGCATCTTTTTTCTCATTATGAAGTTCATGTGTAATTAATATTTGCCATAATTGTTTTACCATATAACAATTTTATGCTTGCATTTATCTATAGCAGTCATTTGAACTTTCATTTTTGTCTAATTTTGCTTCAGCATATTTTGCTTTAGACATTTTCACTTGATGCTGGGAAGAAAAAGATATTGCTTGTAATATAGGCAGAGGAATTATACTGAAGTGATCCAACATTTATATTGCCCGAGAAAAGAACCGTCAGGTTGAAACATAGAGGGGAAGATAAAAGAACTCTCTCTTATTTTTGTTCTTGTGATTATGAAAGATCAGGCACCAATCAACAAGCTTTATAATTGTTAATTTAAGGGAAAATACATGTTTTGTAGCTATAAAGTAATGAATCTAAAGCTGTCAAGTTCAATGCAAGGTTAAACTCACAGGCATATGCTTAGCTAATACAGGTACTGAATTTGAAAGAAAGGGTTAGGATTTCATGCTAGTTCTTGTCCATTAAATTGTTTGGAGGCATGATATAACTGTAAGTTACCACTCTATATACATGTCATGCTTATTGTATGTATATGTTGTTTGACTATGGTGTGGCCTCGAATGATTACCAATTGGCTTGTAAATTCTGGTAATCTGGATTGATGTAACAATGTTTTGGTTTCTCATTGCATTAGGGGGGCTCTTCTAAACTGTCATTTGTTGTGGATCTAGTTGATTTTGTAGATGAGCTATCTTTCATATTATTTGGTTATGAACTTCTCTTGATCTCTTGAGAAATTTCTATAAGAAATATCATTAACTAGCTTGAAAAGCTCTTCTAGGTGCCTTTACTCTTTGCTTATGGTTTTTATGGTTTCTGATAGAACAAAATTTTACAGTTGAATTTCCAGATGTATTTGGTATTTTGAGAAGATTCAATTACAGAATCTTGGTTTACTAAATTGCAAGATTTTTCACTCTATTCATTTCATATTATTAGTTTTAGAGAATGATTTCTCAGGTGAGATGGATCTTCTTTGAAGAGATTGACTTGCTACTGAAATATTTATTATTTATCAAGCATTATATATTATTCCTTATTTTAGCTACAGTTTAGTTGCTTAATTCTATTGATATCTTGTTAAATTTCTTTTGTTTATTCTTTGTTTATGTTTTCTGTATGATGTCATACTTGTTCCATCTAGTTAAATATCTTACCTGGATATTCTTTCATTTATAGAATAAAAGAAGGGTGACATGGTGCCCAGTACCTTCTTCTCGTAAATGTATGGATGAGGTAAACCTTGAACTCGATCCCACTAGTGTAGCTCTAAGATCATGTTTATCAAGTCAAAGTCTTGTGGTATATGCTGATAAGGTAAAACTTGATTTGATCCTACTTACGTAGCTCTTTAATCATGTTTATCAAGTCATTTATGTTTACAGTTTAAAGTCATGGTATAATATTTACTGGTTTAATTAGAGATTAATATGTCTGTATAAACCCAATACCAGAAATTTTGACTAATACATATTATTTGAAATCTTTTAGTGTATATTAGCTCGACTGATACCCAATTGATATTTTTAAATCTTAGTGACTCTTTTCTTTTCAATCAAACTCAAATGATGTTATCTGGTGGTATTTGAGAAGAATCATGGCCTATGAAATACCTTGGATCCTATGTCCGTTTTTGGTAGGTTAGCTGAAAGTTCTAAATATTATGGTTGATAAAGTTATTTGAAAGGTTCAAGGATGATGTAAGGGTCTTGTTTCACAAGTTGAGAAAAATATTTTGATCAATTCTTCGAGGACAAGGTTTCTAGCCCTGAATTGTTAGGTGGATAAGTATTCAGAGATCTGTTGACAAAGGAGAAAATTCCTACCTCTACGGGTTCAGGTTCTTATAGTAAATATGGTCATCTGAAACTTCATTGACTTCGGCTATAGCAGTTATTTGACATTGGCTACATTGCTGGTTTTGCTGATTTCCTCTAAGTAGTTGTGCTGTTTTCCTCTAGAAGAAAGAAGATTATGAGTGATTTCCCTGATACGGTTTCCTTGTTCTTCTGTCACAAATGGAGATATATGCCAACAGATTACAATGTTGGTTTCTTTTGTTTTTCAGCTGTCATCTGGTGCAAAGTGTTGATTGAGTTCGTTATTAGTTTTTGCACGATTAGAAGGTTGATTAAGCTACATATCTTTAGAATCTAAGTCCTGAACCTGGAACTGACTCTTGGTAGATGTCAAATTCATCAGCGTACTTTTTGAAGGAACTACAGCATCTTATATTCAAGAGATCATATTTTGGTTTTGTAATATATATGACGTTTATCTGATTACTTCACAAGTTTTGATCTTTGCTTTTATTCCCCCCCCCTCCCTCTCTCTCTCTCAATCCTGCTGTTTCGACTACTCTCCTTTTTTAGGTCAAATGGTTATCTGCAACTGTCTGTTGCAGAGCTGATCAGGATATCTATCTAATGCATATACTATTGTAGAAGTGGAACTCTCTTTTCCCTATACCATACAATTGCAATGATATTGACTTTCATGTTAAATAAACTGTTTACCATCTCTTATGCCCTGCAAATAATTGTGTATCAACATGCTAGCTCATTGATTTATGGTGAGCTAAAATGTAAATTGATTGACCATCAACACTACAAATTCAGGTACGTGTTCCAGATACAGCAGCTAGTGAGCACACCAGGCATGATTCTGATATTGGTTTACCAATTCCTTTTGAGGAATTAATGCAAGAAATTGAAACTTCTGTGGGTAACATGAATCGTGATGCTTTCATGCCTGATAATATGGAGAACAGTTGTGATGTCATGGACTTAACTTTTCCTGATGCACATGCCTTGTTGCATGTTACAGATAGAAGAAAAATGCATTCCAAGACCATTGGCTCTTTTCGGGTATTGATGTGCTTCTTTGTTGCTTATTTTGACCTAATGATATGGTAGTTAATTTCATATATTATTTCAGTCAGCCAGTGAATCAGCAGAAGACAATAGCTTTTATGAAGACCAGATCATAGAATATTATCCTGTAGGTTCTCGTTCTCTAAGCTTATTACTACATATTTTATGTCTGTTTTTACTGAAGAATATTATTATTTCTTTTCAGAAGAATGTTCTGGAGATTGAATCTGGAAGCATACATAAGTTTTCTGTTAACACTCCTAGGTGTGAAATAAGTAGTAGGTCTTGTGGGCATAAAAGCTTGATCGAGAAGGAGTCAGAGGCAATTATTGTCATCAAACAACTCCAGGATCAGGTCCTTTATTAGTCATGCATGTAATATATCTTTATCTTAAACTGAAATCACTAGGGTATATGTAAATTAATGCAGATAAAAGCACTAGAACTTGAGAAGGCTACTGTTCAGAGGAACTTGGATGATGTTCTTGATATGGCAACTGAACAGAACACTTCTTTCAAAGAGAAGTATGAAAAGGTAACTTGGTGAATACATTTGGAATCCATCTTTCACGTTGCTCTAATCTTTCCAGTTGATAACGATTTGGTTACAGTGCCTTTTAGAGAAATATGTCACTGCTTTTTTTTTTGTGCATCTAGGCAATCATGCTTTGGTTATAACTTGGCCTCATGTTGGATTGTAACCAATGGGTCATATATTGTCCTTTCTTTTCACCCATCAGAGGTTATAGTAGGTCTGGTGGTGAAGAAAAACATTTCATCTTTATACATGGATCCTTCTATGATTCTTGTGCATGCTATTTAAGCATCAACTAGCTTTAAGAATTTTTTTTGTGCTGTTTTGTATCTTGCAATCAAGCTTTTATAACCAAGAATGTGTTGTATCCTGCAACCACGTTTTCTCTTAGGGAACAGAATCAGTTCACAAAATGAACTTTTTTTTGAGCAATGACATTGCCTTTTTGCATCCTAGAAAATTGAATTTTCCCATGAACTTGCTCTTATGACATTCCAAATTACCTTGGAATTCGTGGTATCCATTGGGTTGTTATTGGTTCACCTGCCACTAGGTCAGAGCTTGTGTGGATCAAGCACTTGTGTGATAGATCAGGCCATGTATTCAGGTACCTAAAACACCAAAAACACTCATGTAAGCCCTACGGAGACAAGAAGCTAATTATTTTCTATTTATTAGTGTTTAGGATTGTTTAGGTACACTATAAAGCAAGGTTCACCGTATCGGCACATCGAGTTTATCTTGGTACAGTATGGTACTCAGAATCGAGCAGTATGCATAGTGTGTACCGCTCGGTATAATATAATATAATATTAATATAATATATATTAAAAAAAGTGGAGAGATGAGACGTCACCTCGTTCTCCCACGTAGGAAGATGAGGCGTCGCCTCATTCCTGTGCAAGAAGATGAGGTGTTGCCTTGTTCCCGCGTGGGGAGTTACCTTTTCCTTTCTCGCCCCTTCTCCTCGAGAGGAGAAGGAAGCCCGTTGGTGAAGGATCGCTCGTGGGCGACGGATCGCACGGGGAACCGGGGAAGAGCAGGTATCTCTATCTTTTCTCCCTTTTCTTTTTCTCCCTCTTCTTCTTTCCCCCTTAATCAACCACCGATAGTCGAAATTTGCCGCCGTCGATCGATTTCGATGGTACTGCCTGGTAGCGGGCGGTTTGCGTATTGGTATCCTGTCGGACTGGTACGTACTGTCTATATTGGGCGGAACAGATCGAAACGGAGAACCTTGCTATAAAGATAGTGACTTGCAAGAGGCAAACTATTCAAAGAGGTTATCACGTAGAATAGGCCAAACAACTAGTGTGCAGATGGACATAGACTGAAAATTTTGATCCATAAATCCAATGGATCAAGGTTCTTGTTGTATGAGTCAGGTTGATTCGAGTTGATTCACAGGATTCATTTTTTGATTTCAGGCCGATTCCCCAATACCTAAAACTTCTCTTTGTTTTTCTAGAATACAAAAATGATCTCAAGTTGTTAGTCTAAAACAAACAGAAATGCTTAAATGCTATTTGGCAGGCATACTGAATATACTTTACCTGCAAGAGCTATGATTTTTGTATATATTTCTTTCCCTAGATTGTTTAGGTTTCCAATTTTTTTGAAATATTGTATATCTGTTGCATCTTTATCTTTTGAGTACATTATAAAGTTGATGGTGCTTAATTTCTAGTCTAAATAAAAGCACAGTAACATAATATGGGTTTATCCTCAATGAAAAATTTGAGGTCAATGAGGTTACATGTTTACACCTAGTTGATGTGTTGTCAAAAGGGAAAGCTGCCATTTATATGTAAATTCCTCTTTTCTGATATGCATATTGAACTAAAGAACAGGTTTTGATATGCTACATTCTTTTTAAAAAAATTAATCTTAGTTTTTTGTGTCTGACAGATATTTTTGCTAAATTTTGTTATAAAGTGCTTTAGTTACATTGACTTGGAAGATTTATCTTTGAAATCTTAGATAGTAAAAATTGACAATAGGTTCGAGTTTTTCCATGAATCATGGAAATAGGTAGTAACATCTTTTTTTTTCTCAGTGGTGATTGGGAAAGGCCACAACCATTCACTCTTCTTCAATTAATCTATGATATGAATAAAATAGTTGAAAGTAAATGCTAATTTCTAAAGTCATGAAGATAAAAAAATTTATTGTAAAAAAATTCTCTCATTCTCCATGATATTTTAACCCTCCCCCTTGAAAGAAGGGCAGTTTAATTGGTTTTTTGTGTTCAAACCTTCTTCGCTTCTTCCTTTGTTCTTTTCCATTACCTTCATTGCTGAAGACTTCTGTAAGAGGGACTTTTTTCCCCAATACTTCTCTGAAAACCAAAAAGGTGATGGCTTAATGGGCTTTTCCACAATCAGATTTCATTAACAAAATAACTGCGAGGTTCTTATAATTCTTTGAATGTATATTTCTGTTGAGTTTTGCTATCTCATATTAATTTGTTACATAGTAGCTTAAAAGACTTCTGACTCCTAAAAATTTGAAAATAAAAAACATGCAAATTAGTAGTTGTCCAAGAGAGTACAACAATAACAACTACAAGCCATAAAGTGCGGTGTTGGCCTCATGGATCTTTCTTCGAACTTTCTGAGGGAATATCGCAAATAAAATTAGGAGTAAAATTTCTTTCTATGCAGTAAAGTCTTCTTAGGTCTTTATCTACTTTTTCGTACAACATTAATTCTTTCTATCATTTGCATAACTACAATTTCTTTAGGTTTCTTTAATCCAAGGTTTGCAATTGTATGTATCCATATTGTGCCAGTTAGGGCACTGATTGGTACAAACCTGTGTATTGAGTGTCATTAGGTCCCAAGTTAAAATGAAAACCTAAAAGGCTGAAAAATAAAAAAAATAGAGACTGCTTGATAATGGGTAATGCTGACCTTGCACTGATCGCACTAGGCAAACCATGGTTCTTAATTTCGTGTGTCGGTTAGGGCTTGGGCTGGCATGGTACCATTCATGCCGGTGTATCTAGTGTTTGTACATATTAAGTTTTGAAAGACAAAGCCTAAAAAGATTTAAAAAACAAAAAGTAAAAATTGATCGGTTCTAAGCCTTTACTGATGTACTATTCAATTTATATTGGCCTGTGTACCAATAACCTGTAGGACTACAACATATCGTCTTGTGCCATACTAGATGGTATTCCAAAACTTGCTTTGAACATATTTTATTCTCTAGCGGTTCCATGAAAACAATTTTTGTTTTTTTGTTTGAGTAATTTGGACATTTGCCTCAGTAGGCTCATTTATATTAATTTTTTTGTAAGTGATGTTTCTTAACCACCCAAGAAGTCCATCCATCAGGCATGCTTAGCATTTCAGCTATCGTTAAATCTTTCTCTTCATATAAAGGGCACATCATGATTACACAAAACCTTTGGTGTGCTTTCTTTTTTAATCACCTAGCATTTGCTATATGATTAATGACCATCAATTTTTCTTCTTGATGAATGGTAGATTGTAGCTAAAACAAGGTTTGACTTACTGATCCGTACCAGTGTACCGAGCTAATCTCAGTACCGATACGATATTGGTACCGGGTGGTACATACAGTACATACCGCTTGGTATATTAAAATATAATATAATATTTTTATATTATAATATAATATTAAAATATAAAAAAAGGAGAAAAAGGGGGATGTCGCCTCGATCTTTCTCCCCGCGTGGGAGAAAGAGCGCCCGCAACTTGGCGGTGATGGCGTGCTGGCGACTGCAGCGGCGGCAGCGGCAACGACACATGGGTGAGGACTGCGCGCGGGCGATAGGTCTTGTTTCTCATCTTTTCTTTTTTTTCTTCTTTTTTCGATTCTTCTTCCTTCTTTTTTCTCGCTCAATCGACCGTCGACGGTCGATTTTTGGTGGAATCGCCCTGGCTGCGTTCACGCTCAACTGGCGGACGGTGTATCTGCTGCAAGTACATATCGAAATTGCAAACCTTGGCTAAAACTATTATTTATATGAACTTTTTGTTCCTTTTTTTATTGCACCTTTAGTTGTTTCATTACT
This sequence comes from Ensete glaucum, assembly GCA_021527575.1. Lineage (NCBI taxonomy): Eukaryota > Viridiplantae > Streptophyta > Magnoliopsida > Zingiberales > Musaceae > Ensete > Ensete glaucum. Next base: position 5,736,584 of record CM038554.1, read on the forward strand.
GTTAAATTTGCATTTCACATATTCAATTTATAATCTATTTAATCTAAAATTAATTGATATGAATTTGCTTATATGAACCAAGGTTTGCAATTTCGACCTATACCGCCCGGTATGGGCGATACATACCGGTCCGCCAGGTTGTCAGTCGGCGGTCGATTTCGATCGTTAGCGGCCGATTGAGGGAGAAATCAATCGTCGGCGGTTGATTTTGGTTGTCGACGGAGAAGAAAAGGAAAGAAGAAAAAATAAGAGGAGAAGAAGAAAACCTAGCGCCATCCTCGCCCGTGCACCATTGTCGCCCGCGGGTCGCCTGCCCGCCATCGTCGGGCGAGCGCCCTCACCATCTTTTTCTCCTACGCGAGGAGACAGAACGTCTCCCCACGCGGGGAGAAAGATCGAGTCGACGTCATCCCTTTTCTTTTATTTTTTAAAATATATTTAATATATTAATATTATATTATAAAATATTATATTATATTTTAATATACCAGGCGGTATGCACTGTGCATACCGTTCGGTACCGGTACCAACAATATGTTGGTACACTGGTATGGACCGGTAAGTCAAACCTTGATATGAACATAAAATATAGATATTCTGAAAAGGCAGATTGAACTACTGATTCTCATGATATCAACAAAATATAGTAATATTATCTAATGATAAATAACTGTTGATGGATTTTGTAATATTTTTAAAGAAAATCTATGATAGCAGTTTATCAAATAATTTCTCTCGATCGAACAAGATTAAATCAATAACAATTTTAACCATTGTGGTTAGATTTCAGTTTTTTATGCTGTGATCTACTTTGGCTTGATCCTGTTTAACTCTTAAGCTGAGACTGATGATCAGATGATCAATGTGTGAATAATGTATCACTGCTAATCATTTGGGCACATTTTGGAAAATTGCATTGATACAACTATTAAAGAAAATAGTCTGTTTACATCAATTGTCATCATTTGTTTTTTTGATTTGACTGTAGTTACATCAAGAGGTTTTACTTGCACGTGAGGAGGCTAGAGTATCTCATGAACGACTTTATCCTGCGGTATGGATGAAATAGTTACGAGGTGCAATTATTTAGATTATTTCTAGTCTCATTGCAGTAATTCAGCTTATTCTATTGTTTTTTTTAAATTTTTGTATGTAAATGTAGTTCAATATATCCAGTTTAAATACTAAATTCGGATAGATGTATCTACTTTCCCAATTGAATCAAGCTATGTTGCCATGTTTCAGGAAGTTATGTTTGACTTATCTGTTAGGATGTCAATGGAAGTCCAAGACTTAACTGTACAAGTCGAACATTTCAAGAATTTTGTGGACAATACTGTGTCTATAATTAAAGATATATTCAACAACTATTCCGTCTTAGCAGATATATTTCTGGTAAGATTCCTGCTATTTGTTCATAGAATTCTTAATTTGATATACATATGCTTTTTGTGTGTTTCTTTGTCATGTATGTGCTGGAATGTGAGAAGTAACATCAATTAGCAGGTATTATTTCTTAAATCTTTTAAGCGACATACAACAATTATTGGTTATTTTTTATTCATATGATTCAAATCATTGAGAATTTTGGAAAGAAAAAAGGAGTGATTATCTGAAAGAATTGCCCAAAGGGTAAACCTGATGGTTTGTAGTGGTGATAACAGAGTTGAGGTGTTAACTTACCATGGTTTGCCTTACTGGTCTGTATTGGTGTATCGACCAACTATCGATACAGTATGTTCCGACCTATACTGAGCCACATGGCACATGGGACATACTGATGTTTCGCCCATATCGGTCGGTCTCCTGTCGGGTCTTTATGTACTATCCATACTGAGTGGTATGCTGCAGTACGACGAACCTTATAACTTACTACCACCTGTGACTGCATTTCTCTTTCCCAAATTAACTTTTCTATGGAGCCAATAATCTGAGTAAGATGTAGTTTAGATGAGTAAACAAACGTAACCGCGCTACATTTTTTTGTTTGTTGCATCCAGTAACTGGTTGCTTTAACCTTTATTTCTTTAACTGTAATTTTTATGCCTCGTACCTTATTCTCTTGGTAAGTAGTGCATTCTTTGCCCACAATTCTCTTGTTGCATTGTTTATATGCCAGGAACTCAAGTCATTTGCTCAGGAAGATATTTCTCAGCTCAAATCTATTATTACTGGGCATTGTCAAACGCAAAGATGTATTGTGAAGAGAAGTTATGAACTTGAGCAAGAAAATGTTAGTTTCTAGAAGCATATTTTTAGTACAACCTTGGAATTTGAAATTGAAACCTTACTGTGGTTGCTATGACGTACTTCAATTGTAGAATATTCTCCACAAGCAATTTGTTGATTATCAGTTTCAAGTTCGGCAGCTTATGGCTGATTTAGGTAATCAGGAGAAAGCTATGCATGTAAGTCTCTGTTTTGTCATCATCCTCAATCTTCCATTAGGAATATTGCTGAAACTTGTCAATTGTTGTAGGAGTTTGGTCTTCAACATGATCTGGAGAAGGACGAACTCCTGTCTCAAGTCCTTAGTCTTAAAAAAGAAGTATCATGCTTGTCATCCTCTTCCTTAATTAGAGAAAAGGAAACTATGAGAAAGGAACTTGATAAATTGAAGGCAAAGTTGAAAGATACAGATTCCAAGCTTAAGAATGCTGTTCAGGACAAGATAAAACTTGAGGTTTCATTTTTAAAGCTGAATTTTTTTTATTTATCCTTGTCAATGATATGCTGTTTTGTGGCCTATTTGACCTACAAATGAAACTTTTTGAAATTCTGTTTAGAGTGAAAAAGCACAGGCTGAGCGGGAGATAAAACGCTTACAAAGTCAAAATGTTGTTCTTGAACGTGATATGTGGAAGCGTGATTCACTCGCTGTTAGGAGGCATGAACACAAATTAGGTGATTTTAGCCGACAAAAGAGTGTCAATGTGGTTGAGCAAACTCTTCAGGTGAACTTTTCTGTATGAGATTATCCTAGTTCTTTTTAGTGTCGTGTAGGTCTTAGATCCTCTCTATAAGAAACTTTTCTTATTTTCTGGGTAACTTAAAATTGCCATTGGATCTGAATGTTTTTAGCATGTAATTTAGGTTGTTAAAATCATGATGGATCAAACTTAAAAAGTATTCATTGCTTCAACACGAATGCGGTCATGCTAAACTTATTACTGATTAGTGAATGTTTTTTCACAACTCATGAGAGTTAATTTGTTCTTTTTTGCACTAATGGTACTAACTCCTAGAATATTGTGCCAGCTTGTTTTGTTGTTGCAGCTCAAAGTCTTGTAATTTACCAATCAAATGAGTAAATTGTTTTCAGGCTATCTCTTAATTTGTTGTTGTTGTTATGAATAGTCAATCGATCTAACTGTATAGTTGATCTGTTTCATACATGTGCACCAATCATGAGGAAGTGATTTCACCAAGGAATTAGGGTTAGAAGAGTGAGAACTTTGTCTATGTGCATTTTATTTCCGTTTCAAATTTTCCCAATTAATGAATAAGTTCGCCACCACTATTGTAGGAAATGATTAATTTGGCCTTCAAATATATTTACCAATGAATAGTTTAAATCAAGGTTTTCCGTTTCGAGTTGTACCGCTCGGTATTGGCGGTATCGTCGAAATGGGAGTCTCCCACCGAAGGGATGAGGTGACGCCTCGTCTCCCTGCACTGGACTAGGCGATGCCTCCTTCCCCGCGCGGGACGAGGCGGCGCCTCCTGTTGTGTCATTCTCCCGCGAGGCGAGCGACGTTGTTTTTGTTTTTCTAATGTATATTATATTAAATTAATATTATATTATATTATATACCGAGTGATATGCATTGTGCGTACTGCTTGATACCGGGTACTATATCGTAACGAGATAAACTCGATACGTTGGTACGGATCGGTAAGGCGAATCTTGGTTTAAACTTCTAATGGCAGTAAAAGATCCCAAAAAGTTGATACATTATGACTTGTTATTGTTGTTGTTGTCCTTATAGTTAAAATTGATTTTCTTTTGTTTACACCAGTGTTTCAATTTTGGATATCAAACCCATGCCCCTCCATGACAAGATTGTTATGAGATCTGAATGTACCATGGTACAAAGGAGGACGAGAAGGATAGTAGAGGAGGAGGCAACAAAGATTAAAAGTACCATCGGCGTGCTACGCTGGTTATGAATAAAAGAGGGGAAAATTTAGGGCTAAAAATGAAATGAAAATTAAGGATCTGTCCAGCTCCATTACCAAGCTTGGACCAGGTGGTAAGTTCTATATTGCATGTGGACTGCTCAAAATTGGGTGGTTCACATGCCAATTAATACCTTGGATAGTTGAGCTGGTAAATGCTAGCTTGTCACGGGCTTAGCTGATTTTTGCTTAAGCCGTGCGGCACCCGTGCGTGTTCGTCCACAAAGATCATCCTTCCCCGAGATCTCCTAGAGTCCCTTAGGACTTATAAGAGAGAAAACAGGTCAGAATAAGCAATTCCAACGGGATCCATAAGCAACTGCTCAAGCAAACATTTTATAAAGCCAATACAAATTACACCCATAGACATTACAAACTTAGAAAAGTTGCACACAAAGGATAATAGTCCATTATAAACCGAAATCCCCCACAAGTGCCTACATGGCACATACTCACATTTACAAGCCGAAACCGGCCATAGAAGATAACTAAACTAGGGCCGCCAAGTCTATCATGAGCCCGCTACTTGCTGTACAAATAATGTACAAAACCAACGGACACAGACAAAAATGAGCATTTCATCGAACACCTTGTTTACATTTTGTTCGTGACATTCTCCCGCACTTATTCCTTCGACGTCCTCGTCGAAGCCACAGTAGACGCTGCATCTCTTTACCTTTTGTTGAATCTTTAATCTTCTGCTCTGGTTGCAACACACCTCTTGGCTTTTAACTGCTCTCCGCTACTGTTGTTAAGTAGTCGAACTTTGATTCGCTATACTGCTTTAACTCGTCAATGACTAACTTTGTTGTGAGTTTGGTTGAGTTGTGCTGATCCTTGTTGACTCTCGCGGATCATTCTAATGAAGGAAAAGACTTGCCTTGTTATGCGCTAATATCTCAGTAGTCTCATGTTGCTTAAACTGGATGGATGCTTGTTGGAGCTTTAACGAGCATCGCCTCGCAGATTTTGAAGTTTTTGAGGTCCTTCCTCTACAATATTTACCCATTGATCCTTCTTCCACTTTTAGTTGTCACTTCCAAGTAGGTTCGCATCACTCCCGCTTTCGATTGGTATTCAATTGGGAAATGAAGCAGATAATCTACTCTCAGTAGTATTGATCACTAATGGTGAGGATTTGACAACTATTGTCTTCCATAAGCTTTCCTAGAAGGGTCATTGAACTTATGCAGAGCTCCTCTACTGGATAAGTAAGAGAACTGGGATACTCGACTTCATCCATTCTCTTAGGAGTTGAGAAAGCAAGGTTACTTAGCTTCGCTCGCCTCCTCGAGTTAAGAGAATTGGGGACCAGTTTTACCCATTCTCTTGAGTTGAGAAGACAAAGATTACTCGATTTCGCCTGCCTTATCGAGTTTGTACTTCATGCATCGAAATGGTTACTAACATTCACCGCTCTTTTCTCACACTTCAATCACTCAAGTGTGTGCACTCAGTGTTGAGTTAGCTCGTGATTTGCCTTCCCACTACTATTGAACTTCGGAATGTAAGAAGTTTTGCCCGAAAAGAGCAACGCCACCCCAACTCGAGTCCCCAACTTGGAGTAAATCTTTGATAGTCCCGTCGCCTGGGATTGTACCGCCTTCTCCATCACCTTTGTTGTCTACTCCTCCGAGTAAAAGGTCAGCATCACGCATCGCTGCTGCCTTGGTCGAGCACTCCTACATCAACCTCAAGTCCCTCGTTTTCGGTTATCTTGATGAGAAGCCTGTCGACATCGATTTTATAAAGTTCCTTGGCCTCTGCCCTTCATCTTTTCTTGGTACTTGGAGTTTCCTCTGCATTCTCTACCTCCTCGGCCCCTTTTCGACCAATGCTCTCCCTCTATGAGAGCAAGGGATCAATGACTCCACAGAAGTCCCGCCTCTGCGGTACCATGGACTCGCTAAAATGACTCAACCTGAATAAATAGACCCTCTATGAGAACCGACATTTTGCTTTTTAGGTAGCTGGGCCCCTCTGGACTCGTCGTCGCTTCCTCGCCCTTTTTGGCCACCGCTTTAACACCTCTGTGTTCTCCAAGTAGTTTTCCTTGGTTGATGGAAAGACAGAGTGCAACTCTCATGCATGGCCTTTGCCATCTTGGTGTAGGGCTCGCGCCGATTCTGTTCTCCTTAGCTTCCTTGGTAGCAACATTTGCTTACTCGGTCTTGTCCTCGACTCAGGCTCCCTTTTAACGCGAGCCAAGCCCAACTCTCCAGTCACTCTAACCATACCTCTGTATAATCAAGCCCCCTCTATGGGACTCATTGGTACCTGCAATCTGACTTCTCCCTCAGTGGTACACATCCCCCATATGCTGATGATCAAGGCTTTCATCTGATGCAAGCTTCGATGCAAACACATGGAAGACTCGCCTCTGTGGTACCATGACATTCACTCCTTGAATCTATAGCCCTTCTTGCCGTTGCATTATTCACCGAAGTGGAGCTCCCAATAGCTCCTGATCATTCACATGATCACGTCCCCCTCTATGGGACTCACTGGTACTTGCACTTGGACTTCTTCCTCGGTGGTATACAACCCTCATATGCTGATGACTTAGGCTTTCATCAAATGCAAGCTTCGATGCACACACGAAGGCTCCGCCTCTGCGGTACCATGACATTCACTCCTTAAATCCATAACCCTTTTTCTTGTTGTGTCGTACACCAAAGTGGAGCTCCCAGTAGCTCCTGATCATACCTCCGCATGATCATGTCTCTCACGGGACATGTCCGCATGTGTTGTATTGCCACGAACTATTCCACCACGATCCGTTGCACCATGTCGCCTCCTAGTGACATCTCCATTGTATACAAATTCTCGTGTGATGGAATCGGACTACGACTTCTCCATGTGTGGCCTATGCCAACACATCGCAGGGCCTCCACTATCTCCGATTTTTGGTTCGCTCCCTTGGCAGTTCGCCTTCGTCCACCCACTCTTGGGTCACACCCGGACGAAGTATAGCTCTAGGACAGTCCGTCGCATAGTAGCTCCTGAAGTCCCATGACTTCGTTAGAATTAGTGCGCCATTATCTGGATCCTGGGTCTCTATCCCCTACCAGCACAATCTCCGCTATGCACCACTTGTTTCTGACAACTCGAATGGCAACATTGTAGCATATTCTTGAAGAGTACTCGCCTTTATGTCCTCTTGCCCCGTGCTAAGGTCTCCTGATCCCAACTTTGCCTCTGCAAGTTGCACCTTAGTTACTCCGTCAAATGCATCTTTGAGGTAAGGTGCATGTGCCTCGAAGCTCCCTTCGTCTTTGGCACCATGCAAGATAAGTCCGCCCCATCAGAATGAAGAACCCATAGAACGACATGATCCCACTCTTGCCTCTATAAGAGTTCATGCCCTTGACCTCTATCCAAGGAAAGCTCCGTGCCTTCGCTCCATGTTCCATATTCTATGTCGACTCCCTTTATGCGGCTTGGATACTTCACCAAGTTCCACCCAAGTCGTTGTTAGGACCCTAGCTAAGTCGGGTCTATTTATTCAGGTTGAGTCATTTTAGCCAGAGTCAGTTATGGGTCGGGTGAACCTTCTCAAGTCAGTTATAAGTGGTTAGAATTGGTTTTTATTTTCGGTTGAGACGAAGTCAGTTATTATTTTCAGTTAGAATTTCATCAAGTTAGTTAAGAGTCAAAGATTAGTGGGACTCTTGGCAGAGCCTTATAAATAAGGTTGTAACCCTTTTATGAAAATCAATCAATGAAGAAGTATTAGTTTTAGCCACAGGCAAAACCCTAGGAGGCAGATCCCCTCGAAGTGATCTAGGAGACCTGATCCCCTCGAAGAGATCGATTATCCCCCTTTCCACCTTCTTCCTTTACGATAGAACCCTAGGGATCTATCAATTGGTATCAGAGCATCGATACAATCCTTTAGGGTTCTATCAATTGGTATCCAGCGATCCTCGGCGTTCCTGTTGTGATTCCGCAGCCGCTCCTCTCGCCATCGCCGTTGTCGTCGCCGCCATTGTTGTCAACATCATCGTCGTCGCCATCGTCGTCTCCATCGTCGTCATATCTACCATCTTGCTGTAAAAAAAGAGAGAGAGAGAGAGAGAGAGAGAGAGAGAGAGAGAGAGAGAAGAAAAAGAAGCCATAGCCACCCCTCCTTTCTCCTCATCTGTAAAAAAAAAAAAAAGAGAGAGAGAGAGAGAGAAGAAGGGGCCTCGCACCTTCCCCCTTCTTCCCCACTTAACTGTTGCTAGCCACCATGTCGCTATTGCCCATTTCGCCGACCCCTACCGCAGCAGTCGCCCCAAACGCCGAGGCGCCTGCTGCCTCCTCTCGTCGGTCGTCGTTGTCCTCACCACGATCACCCGCTGCTACCTTCCTCCTTCATCACTGCCGACCATCCTTGTTGCCGCCTGTCTCTCCCCATCGATTGGTCGTCACCTGCCACTCTTCCGCTGCCGCAGCCCTCGTCGACCGCCACGCCTCTTCCTCCTCGCCACCGTAGCCTTCATGCTTTTGTCTTGCTAACCCTACCCACTGCAGATCCGTTGTTATCGCCTCCTACCTAGCCACCCTTGCCATCCTTCTGCTACATCTTCCTCGCTCGTTGCTCCCTTGCTTCGCCGCCTTACCACGCCTTCCTCCTCAATCGTAGCCTCACCGCCACATAGTCGCATTGCTGTCCCCTGTTGCAGCCCTCACCGTTGCCAACCGCCTCGCCCCCACTTGCCAATGCTGACAATCTTGTTGCGGTCAAGTCCTACTATATCTACGACATATGCCCTTGACTCAGCAACAAGAAAGAAAGAACTGAACATCACTGATCTACAATCCTACATGACGACTATGGATGATGCACTAGATGCAAGATTTAAAGCCTTCGAGACTCGCATGGAAGACATATTTCAAGAGCTCCTCCGCGAAATTAGAAGAAGCCGATCAGAGAGTCCCAACAAAACTCAACATGGTGAAAGTTCCAAAGGAGTCAATTTGAAAAGTATGATCATGGGCAGGACACAGGATACACACGCATTAGGGTGGAGTTTCCCAGATGGGAAGATGGAAACCCGATTGGCTGGATTTCACGTGCGGAAATTTTTTTTGTTTTCACAGGACTCTAGAGGAATCTAAGGTGGAGATATCTTCTATACAACTCGAAGGTGATGCTATCCAATGGTATGATTTGTACGAGACCTATCACAGAGTCCCTTCGTGGGGACAGTTCAAGAGAGAGCTCCTGATTCGCTTCGGACTATCGGAGTACAAGAACATTAATGGACTTTTACAGATTTCTATAGTACAGGAGTATTAGAGCAGATTTAAGCACCTATCGAACCAAACCCGAGATTGGTTCGAGATACATTTGGTGGGAAAATTTATTGAGGGATTTAATCTCGAGCTTCGGTGCGAAGTTAAAGCTCGTTATCCCCACACCATGATGGCAGCTATATCATTCGCCAGCGTACATGAAGGAAAAATCAATATGAACACTTGTCGGAACAGAAGCTTCAATAAACAGGAAAAATCAATAAATGAGGACTTCAAAGTGGTCAACATAGAAAAGCCACTTTTGACGGTCGAGCCAACTAAGGAGGAATAAAAAACTGACTATGTGGAGTCCGATAATAAAGGATGTGACAAACTTCTTACAATTGAACCAGCCAAGGAGGAATAAAAAATTGACAATGTGGAGTCTGATCACGATGGCTGTGCCAAATTCGAAGATAAGATTGTTAATTGGCAAATCCCAATTTGTGATAACAGGTGTTCAAAGGTAAAACAATCACTTATCAAATTTTTTTTGATGCCTTAGGAAGACTTCGAAGTGGTGATCCTCAAAAGAAGACATGGTACTACTACTAGCCATCGGATGAAAAGGGTTCTTCAGAAGACTACAATGGCAATTACACGATAAGATCAAACTATTGCCTACACTAAGTGGAGACTCTACTTAATCGATCAAAGAGTTGTGATGCGAGACAAATATTGAAGAGCTACCGAAATCTGATATTGCTCACCTTGAGGACAAGGCTAATTTGGTGGGTCTGCTAGACCCTAGCTGGTCCATTTATTCAGTTGAGTCGTATGCAGTCGATTATGGGTTGGGTGAATCTTCTCAAGTCAGTTATAAGTGGTTAGAATTGGTTTTTATCTTCAGTTAAGACGAAGTCAGTTATTATTTTCAGTTAGAAGTTTATCAAATTAGTTAAGAGTCAAAGATTAGTGGGACTCTTGGCAGAGCCCTATAAATAAGGTTGTAACTCTTTTATGAAAATCAATCAATGAAGAAGTATTAGTTTTAGCCATAGACAAAACCTTAGGAGGCAGATCCCCTCGAAGTGATCTAGGAGGCCCGATCTCCTCAAAGAGATCGATTATCCTCCTTTCCACCTTCTTCCTCCACGATAGAACCCTAGGGATTTATCAATTGGTATCAGAGCATTGATAGAATCCTTTAGGGTTCTATCAGTCGCTCCGCTCCTCGATTTGCATTGAGTTGATAGTGGCCCTCGCGTCCATCATTTCACGGGTCAGCCCTCCATGGAGTTCGATTTCCACATCGACTCTAAGTATGCCTTCATATGATGTTGCCTTGGATTGCTTCCCCACTTGATCTCGAAATGCATCCACCAATGCATTACCTTATTCGAGATCATGCGAAGACTCCTCGTCACTCGCTCGGTCTGTTGAGCTTTATGGAGATATTGCTTTGAGGAACTCTTCCCCAATATGTGCGATCCATTGCACATGATTCTCCCTCTGGAGAACTAGGACTTATCCCTCGTGGATATCTGTCCGGTTGGAGCAACTTTCCTCTTTGCATTCTTCCCACTGGAAGTTTCGGAGACCACCATCCCCTTTGGACTATTCCGTCTTACTGAACAACTTGGGCCTTGTTTTGCCCCCGCAAATGCACTTGCTAGATTGCGGCTCTTCAGCAATACAGTCTCCACTGCACCCTTCAAGGTCTAGCAATGTGCTGAACTTGTTGCACACTTCAGCCGCCTACGGACGTATACTTTCCATGTTGAAGAGAAAGTTCTGATGCTTCATGGCGTCGAGTTTCGATCGCGCTTTGGGATGGCCACGAACACTTCGTCATCCATGTACAAGCCCTTGCATGAGTACTGAATTCTTCGAGTTAGCAATTTCCCTCACCTCTGTGAGCTTTACACAGCTCTTTCGATCGTTGCGTAACACCTCTCACTTTGCACGGTCTCATTCTTCACCAAGTGCCCCGTTTGCCTTGAGCACCGTCAAGTTTGGCTGCCAACGTCGAGCCATAGCTCGAACTCAGCCATCCCAATCTTTGTGCGCTACGCATTCTTTTTCGTTTGCTTGTCCTTGTGGTGCCTCTTGCGCAAAGGGTTGGCCATTCCTCTGAATGCTAATCTGGATGCTCGCTCCTCTGAGCGACTCCTTTCCCTACATCTCAATGTTCGTTTCCCCCAAACGGTTACACGTGCTGGTTGTCCTCCACACAGCCCAGCTAGGTCCCCCACGTTTGTATGACGAGTGTTTCTACGTGTGCTTTCCGGCTCTGATACCACAATATCACGGGCTTAGCTGATTTTTGCCTAAGCCGTGCGACACCCTTGCGTGTCTGTCCCTAAAGATCAGCCTTCCCTGAGATCTCTTAGGCTCCCTTAGGACATACAAGAGAGAAAACGGGCCAGAATAAGTAATTCCAACGGGATTCACAAGCAACTGCTCAAGCAAACACTTAAGAAAGCCAATACAAATTACACCCATGTATATTTTAAACTCAAAAAGGTTGCATACACAGGATAATAGTCCATTACAGATTGAAGTCCCTCACAAGTGCCTACATGGCACATACTCACATTTACAAGCCGAAATTGGTCATAGAAGATAACCAAACTAGGGCTGCCAAGTCTACTGCGAGCCCACTACTTGTTGTTCAAAGAATGTACAAAAACCAAAGGACATAGACAAACATGAGCATTTCATCAAACACCTTGTTTATATTTTGTTCGTGATAAGCTGGTTGGTGTCGGTCTGGGCTAACTTGCATTCATTGGTTTTATACTAATTCATATGCTCTTTTGAATAGTTAAAATGAATTCCATGTGCATAATGCATATTGCGTCCATCTTTGGAACATTGCCCAAAAACCTGCAACTTATGCACACTTTCTCGCAGCACTCGTGGAAGAAGATTTGTTTTCTTCTTTGTTGCCCTCTCACAATAGGGAAGGGTTAGTCGGCCTAGAAGACGAGGGAGGGAGGAGAATAGGAGGGGCCGACCGAAGGTGCAACCTATCACTATTATCCCACCCTTGCCTTCTATTTTTAGAGTCACCAAAAAATCTTAATGGATCTTGTCTTAGTGGGTATTGGATCTCTATCAAATTATCCACTCCTCTTGAATTATTGGATCTCTATCCAATAATCTTAATTAGCGCCTCTAATTGCTCCTCTTGCAAGGATTCTATCAATGTTAGGTCTCATCCAATGAGAATAGGGGCTAATTAGATAACTCATATCCAATCCTTTACTCAATGAAGAACACACCATATGTGTGTGAACCTTTAGGCCCAATATCGAGTTAGGCGTGACTCCTACCTATTAGAACTCTTTTTGACTCAGTGAATTGTAATCCCATAAAAAATTCACTCAACTCATCGACTATGGGCGTACTAGGCTACTACACCATAGTCCCCAAACGGTATATAGGTTATAATCCATTGGACCTGTCTATCCTTAGTTACCATGTATATATAGTCCCTCATCCATGTAATATCCAGAGACTATATATTGGGCATGGTATTGTCAGGCCTCATACGAAATCATTCGAGTCTCGCTTTAATTATATTCTCCTAGTGAATTCTTCTCTCTCAATCCGAATAACCCTGGCCAGGGATTTGCCTGAGCAATAACACATAGGATATTCCTCTCACAATCTCGAGAGTGGATGATCCTCTATTGACACTTAGTTGCCTTTGTAATGTTAGCTTATTAATCCCGATACCCGATTGTACCAGATTTGAAACTTTTCAGGCCTGTAAGTCCGATATCAAAGAAAGGAGTACTCAAATAAGGCATCCTTGGTCTCTTTAGTCTAAGGACCATATACACAACTGAGACTATGGAATCGCTGTCGACGCTATGTATCATTAACCATATAGCATTCCGTATGCGGATCAATCAGTGAATTTATTCTCTAATGAGCACTTGTAATGTACCTTTAATGTCCCCACATGAGTGGCTATGAGATTAGCCACCTCCATCATCATATACACTTATCTCTATCTTCGATTATCTCGATGTTCCTCTCTAACTTATGATCGAGATTATTTATGGTCGTGATTTATTAACTCATGATCCAAGGACATCACAATATATGTAATATGCAACATAAAGTGAGAATATGCCAATAATAATAATAATACAAAAAGACTATAAAGTGTGTCACACGTGCCACCACTTACGTGATTGGCTTGTAGGACACTTGTAACTAGTAATCTCCCACTTGACGTAAAACTAATCACATACGTATCTGATTCCTATCAGACTCCTGTGATACTCAAAGACAATCTGAGCCAGGGGTTTTGTTAGTGGATCTGCATCTTTGGATGAAACTCTTTCCATTGCTATATATATCTCTACGGGCTATGATCTCTCTAATCAAGTGGAACCTCCTCAGAATGTGCTTGGACTTCTGATAACTTGGGTTCCTTTGCTTGAGCGATCGCCTTGTTTTTGTAGTATATGAGAATCAACTCCACACTGCTTGGTACGACTCCGAAATCCCTGATAACTTCTTGATCCATACCCTTTATTTTTCTGTTTCTGTTGCAACAATGTACTCCGCCTTTGTGGTTGAGTCAGTAGTAGTATCCTGCTTGGAACTCTTTCACCATCGCTCTCCATTCAGGGTAAAGACATACCTTGAGTTTGACTTGCTATCATCGATATCAGATTAGAAACTCGAGTACATGTAGCCCTAAACTTGGAGGCTACCTCCTCCATATATCAGTAATAGATCGTTAGTCCTTCTTGAGTACTTAAGGATACACTTTACTGCCTTCTAGTGTTCGAAACTTGGATCCGCCTAATACCTACTCGTGACACTCAGAATATGCGCTATATCAGGCCTGGTACATAGCATAAACCTTTGGAACATACTCTTAGAAAATGATATTTTATGTCTCATCGGTATGGGACATCTCTTCGAATTTTTCATACTAAGTCTTTTGACAATGGTGTCTATGGACCTAGACTAGGACAAACCAAACATCCTCTTGGATTTATCTCTATAGATCCGAATATCCAAAATATATGATGCTTCCCCTAAGTTCTTCATGAAGAAGTTTCTAGATAGCCAGGCCTTAACTATGGAGAGCATTCCTACATTATTCCCGATGATTAGGATGTCATCCACATACAACACCAAGAAGGTGATAGTGCTCCTACTTACTTTCTTATACACACAAGGCTCATCTTTCTTCTTAACGAAGTCATAAGATTTGATAGTCTCATCAAATCTTATGTTCCAATTTTGGGAAGCTTGCTTAAGTCCATAGATAGACCCGAGCAACCTGCACACCTTGTATTGGTATATTAGTATGTCTCACCTTATCATATGCGGTGCATCGGTATGGCTCGGTACATACCATACCGACAATTTGTTGATATACCGATATGGACTGGTAAGACGAACCATGATTAAAACATTGCAGTACGGTAGAGTTCTTGAGCCGTAAACCCTGTCATGATTAGACAAAGCAAAATTGCATGATCTGCATCTGTTTCCTTGTTGGACCCATAAATTCCATTTGGTACTAACTTGTCCAAACAGCTTTTTATTCCTTGTTGAGTGGAAATGAATGAAATCGCTCTCGCTTCCTATCAATGTTCTGCTGACTTTATAAATACCTCTGCATTTATCGACATGGCTTCTGTTTGCAAAGAACTTGTTGGTTACCATATTATAACTGCAAGTCTCGTCGATCAATGAAGCTCCCAGGTGCATTTTATCAAAATAATGGACAGAATATAGTGGCTACACTTTATATGCTTCTAAGTGTATATGAATTCTCCTTTAAGAGTTATTATTTTTATATTGATTGCCACCATTTATTTGGTGGGTTGTTAATAGTAGTCCTTACCTTTTAAACCAGGCTTTGATTTTTAGTTGCATCAACCTTACTAGGCTGTTGTTTTGGTTTTCGCTTTTGTGCATTTAGGAAGACTACCAAAAGCTTGAGCTCTGTGCTTTTGACATGGAAGCTGAGATCTCTTATCTGAAGGAGTCTTTGATAAGTGCATTTGGTGAAAAAGAAGAAGCGCTTGCCAGGAATGAATTTTTAAATTCAGAAGTAGAGGCTCTATCTGACAAATTACTTACTGCAGATTCTGAGATGAAGTCACTGAAGGAGGAGGTTGCAGCCATGGTGTGCCCGACTTTAAAAGATTTTTGTGGAAAGATTTGTCTACTTGACCTTTTCGTCATCTGCTATTTTCTGTAAATATTTGATATAATTTACTGCTGCAGGCAGAGAGATTGGTTGAGTCTGAAGCATTTTCTAAAGAATTGGAATCCTCCATCAATTCTCTTTCAAGAGAAAAAGAAGAGATGGGATTGGTAATCAATCTTCTGTAAGTTAGGTTTGCATCATTGTGTTAATATATGATTAAAATGAATGTAAAATCTTTTGTTCAATTTGTGTGCAGCAATTTACTGATGCCCTTCTGGAGATGGAGGCAGAAAAATCAATATGGTCAGTTAAGGAGAAAGCTTTATTTGAGGCCAATGCAAAAATGAAAAGACAGAATGATGAGATACTTGTGTTAACTGAAGATTTGCTGGAGGTATTATCTGGTATAGAAGTGATACCATAGTTCATTTGGACCTTAATTATCCTACTAGATGCTTTCACATGTTAATGATAGCATTTTGCGATTAATGTTATTTCCTTCAAGAACAATTAGGAAAAACTGATCTTTGGTTTAAGGTGAACGACTTACAGAAGGGATGTATTAGTTCACTTGTTTAAAACAACTAGATAGCAAAATTGGTATGCAGAACCTACAATCTAGAGGCTTGATTGTAAAATACGAGTTGCCTATTTATGGTTGTTGATTTATTTTTTTTGCATATGAACAGCTTGCTTAAAATGTTCCTCTTGCATCAAATGATTGCTGGTTAGCCTACCAGCCTTGGGGACTTATGCAGAAAAAAAACTAAATGCATATGAGAATTGTATGAGTCTATTTTGGTTCCTCAACTGGAACGATTCGTGGCACAATTGTTTTGCGGGCTTCTTTTTTAGCAGAGATTTGTCATATGTGTGAAAGATCATCAAAAACATTTGACCAAGATTTTGCTTGTCTTTGGTTTGAGAAGACTGGAACTAGGGTGATTTAGTCGAGTGGCAATTTGGACTGTAACAAATCAATTAGGAAAATGTGAATGAATGTCCATTCTAGTTTTCTGGAGATATCATTTGCTGATATACTAGAAATAGAGGAAGTTGGACCTAGTGCTGCTGCCGTGGTGTTGTTTGCTTATCCATATATTGCAAAGGGTTGTCAGCAAAAGGATGAATTCCTTTATGCATCTTCCGAAGAAACAAGGGCTCTTTCTAGCACCTTGTCTAATGTTTGGCAGTGATCATCTAAATTTTGTTGACAACAATGAATATTTGTGACGGCTTAAGCTAATTGATTCCTTGTTTGAGTCTGATTTTGTCAGAATTGCCATATGCATTATTGACTACCCAATATTTATTTTCTGAAAATGTTTAAAAATGTATGTTAGTCCAATTGATTGATAAAAGTCATCTACCATGGGATGTCTAGAAACTCTTTGAATGATAACACATACAATTTATGATTGCCTGTAGTTACTATGCTAAATTTTTTTTACTGAAGTACTTGATTGAAACATATGTTCTTGTTTTTTTTTTTGCATCAATGTTGTTTATGCCTTCTGTGTGGGAATGGCCCCTAGCAACTGATTGGACGTGTACTGGTCACCATATATGATGTTAGCATGTTAAAAAAGAGAATTCTTGGTTGTATGTAAATATGACACTTAAGCACCTTCACATGGTTAAATATCCATTGTGCGTGAAAAAAATATCATGCTATTTATTACATTTTCTAAATCATATTTTTTGTCAGAAACATGGATTCTTATTTTATATTATGGGGACATCACGAATACCTTTCTGGCATGATACTATTCAATTATTTTGCCTATCAGCATAACAATGTGTTGGCTGGCTCATGCCAGAATTAGTGGTGCCATTTGTTGGTACCTTGCATACAAATTGACACTGTGCATATGACAACTTGCTGGTATTAAATGCTTCAACTCATGTTGACAATCATGATAATCCATGATCTGGAGAACTTAATGGTTTAAACACAGGAACTAATTTTAACGTATAATAAATATTGATTTATTGTTAAAAAGTGCATTCTTAGAGGCATAATCCAACTACTTTCACTATTTTAAGTTTTTGAATATTTGTGCTGTATATGCATTTGGTTCGATTGTCTTCTTATGCTTGTTCTAATCATTCTGATCCTTGTTTTTTTCTATCATTTAACAGAGTTGTTTGCTTGACTAAAGCATAATAGATAATATTCTTGTATGATTGAATGTGTTGCTTTTCTGTAACAGACAAAGCATGACATGGATTCATATAAAGAACAGTGTAAGGAATTAAGGGAGAGGTTGATTTTTGTTGAGGAAAGCACACACGAAGAGAAAGAATGCAGGTTAGTTTGCTCCTAACTTTTGAAAGAATGAAGCTGATTTTAGTTGGTCAGATCAACATGGCAGTTTCACTATAATTACATGCACATGTATGTTGTCTTTACATTGCTGATAGGGGGTAAGGAAACTTAGTGGCAATCTATGTGTAGTTGGAGGTAACTGCTCTTTCTTGTCTAAGACTACGAAAGAAAGGACCATTGTTGCCATATGGCATAAGTTTTTTTGTTTGCTTACCAAGTGTTTAAGGAATGCTATTACGCATATTGGACCATATCAATCCCGGCCGAACTACTATTTTTTGATCAGTACAGGTTTGTACCAACACATGGTGCATCAGACCAATGTTTTTAAGGAGAAAAAGAAGGAGATGATGGCATAGTGGAGGAAGGAAGAAAGCAGGTGGTGGAGGAAGAGGAGAAAGAGAAGGAAGAAGAGGAGGAAGGTGAGGACCCAGTGGAGGATGAGTAGGAGGAAGAGGAGGAAGGGTACCTTCACACAATGGGTGGTAATGGGCGGTTGCACGAGGAGAAACAAGGGCTGGCTCACATTCGGGCCTAAGAGGACTCAAAATGTGAGCCATAATGTTTGTTTTGTATTTTTTTAATGGTTTGGATTCGACGGTTCATAACCATTCTAGTACATATCATCATTTGATACCGGTCTAGGTGAAACATCAATCAATGGTGCTAGTTGTATTTCAAATTTTTGGATAATTAAATAAAATGACATATTGATTTGTTGTACATACACATTTGACAAATGATCTTTAAGATTTGATCTTCAAGCTGATATTATGCTTTTCTTGTGCAATAATTAATATTTCGGAGCCATGCACATGAACACTGAGATAAGTTTTCAAGAATTTTCTTGTTGAAACCTTTTTGCATTCAATTCCTAAAAGTTACAATCCTAACTTGTGAATCAACACATTTATGAAAAATAGAAAATTTTATGATGGCCTGATTGGAATTTGGCAAGGAACGAATTTGACGTGCTTGCCCTACCATAATAGTAAATTGTTGCAATAGCAGAAAATGGTGTTTCCAGCATGACTGGTATAATGCCATTGTTCTGAAATACTTGTCTTTACATCCAGAGGGAATATGGCTACTTATGATAACTCTTTTGTCGGTAGTGATTAGTAGGCAAGTAGGCAAAAATGGAGAATCAGTAAGTTTGCTTTGAAAATCTAAATTTGGTGAGCATAAATTGGCGTATAGCTTGTTAATTACTGGAAAAGTAACATAATTGCAACAGCTAGTTAGTCTACTTGGTGGACATTGTGATATCCTAGTTGACACCCACATTAAAAATAATATATAATTTATTTTTAAATATGTAATAGGTATATTATATTAATTTGGATCGAAGCATTTTAGATTAGTAATTAGACGCAACAAGTTGATGAGTATGTTATCTTTGAAGTCATATTGTAACAAATAATGTTAGAGTCAATCTAGTATTGAATATTATGAGATGTTTGAGGCAGAAATGACTACCATGGATAGGGCCGCACATTATGTCATGGAGTCATGTTTTGGCTAGGTCTTCTACTTGGTTTTGATTCTGTGTTATGTTCAATTAACGAGGATACTGCAGGTAGAGAAGATTGTGCTGTCCCCAATTTAGTCCAAAGATTTAATTTAGTCTATATGAGCTTCATGTACTAACATTAACTTGGTTAAGTATTTTGAGTTAATATTGCAGGTTGAACAAGTTTTTAGTTACCCATCAAGTCAGGTCATAGTAAATCTTTCAAGCTTCATGTTCATGTTACCGAGGATTGGATTATGAAGAAAAATCAACAAGGAAAAGGTTGAGTGTTAAGGAAATGTAGTTGTTGAATTTCAGGAAGAAGATTGCATTAGTCATTATTATACCACGACCAAATCAGATTGGATGAAGGAATATATTGTTTTTGTCTATTTGTCTGAGATAGACTTTTAGTATCGTAGATGAGATAAATGTGATACAAAAGGATAGGTGTGATTGTCCAAATGTGCTCTTTACTGAATAAACAAAAAAGGATAGGAATTTTTAATCCTAGAGTGGAAAATCTAGGAGAGAAGTGTCATAGAAAGAAAAATATAGAATAAAAATTGAAAGAAGTACCCAAAGAAAGCAAAAAGAGAAATCCAAGGTCACCAGATCTAAAGAAGCACCAATTTTTTCATTAAAAATTCATCATGTGTTCTTCATTCATTCAAAACAAGTCATGCAAAAATAAAAGGACCAACTCTTTGGAAAGGAAAATAAATAAATTATATTATTAAAATGTAACCAGGTCTTCAATTTTGTGTTTTACATTATTTGTGCTTTTGATATGAGTCTTCTTTTGACTCTTGAGTACAAGAAACTCAGATACATTTTAGAAGTGTAAAATTTTGTCTTGATAAGATCACAAATTTTGGTAATTTTATAATTGAGTAATAATTAAAGTAGACTTCAATTATTGTCTTCCAAAGTAGACGTAAGAATTTATTGTGAAAATAAAAAATGCTTTGGCCTCATCGACACTTAACAAGCTACATGCCAAAAACAGAAAGATATTTGACCTAATATTTGTTAAGTTACCAACATCACAGGTTGACATTATTCACATTTCATGGTTAACATTGTTTTTAAAGTCGTTACCTTTGGTACTTCTATTGCTTGTGAAAAGTCTTGGTCATAGTAAATATTCAATTATACTTGTTTGCTGAATCAATTAGATTTTTTTAGTGAAGTTCATATGGGTATTCAGCAAAGTTATGAACTGCTTTCTAATACTTTGTCCTGTGAAATTTTTTCTTGTACAGCATGACAAAATTTTTGGAAATCACTCAACTAAGAAATGAGCTTAAGCAAAACATGGCTGACATTGTCGAATGGAATGATGTGAGTGAGTCCCACGCTTTTCAAATTGAGTCTTTTCAAGTTTGCAAGCACCTATAACCAATGTTTGGAATATTACATCGTACTGCTTAGTACGTACCAGTCCGATAGAGGACCTGTATGCTCGGTACAGCTTGGTATCTTAGTCCGATAGAGGACCTGTATGCTCGGTACTGCTTAGTACGTACCAGTCCGATAGAGGACCTGTATGCTCGGTACCAGTCCGATAGAGGACCTGCTTAGTACGTACCAGTTCGTACTTCTTGGGTCATGAACGGTGATTAAGAATTGGTACGTTAAGTTCATACCATGTGTTATTTATAACCTATACGAAGTAGCTAAAAATGTCTTTTTATTGTGAATGACCTACTAAGAAGAGCTAAGGTGGAGTTGGCATTGTTCATTTTTTTTTCATATTTAAGAAATACAAAATAAAAAATGACATGGCAACAACAATCCATAATTTCCTATCTATGATGGACTACATGATCTTTTATTGCCATTGAGTCTAGTGAAAAGCTATATCCTTACTCAAATTAATTAAGAGTGTCTAAATCTTTATGTATACTTTCTAGTAGTTATATATCATTAATACTAATTATCTTACCCCTTTCAATTAAAACATCTATCGATCTCCATAGCACATGTTTATACTATCTTAAATGATTTTTTTCTCATTCTATGTTATTTTCAATTTACACCTAATTGTTCACAAATGAAACAAAATAAAAAAATATAATTATATTTTTATTAATTTTTTTTTTTTGTGATTATCACTGAATAGTTATTTTTGGATGATATGGTTTGCAGTCTCCTTATATTTTATAGTTTCTCTTGAATTTTTTTTCCTATCAGTAACATTTGTTGTTTTAATATGCAGTTCGTCTGTAAAAATTATTAGAAAGTTTCTACTTCTGAAATAAAAAAATTACAACTTTTAAAAACTACTAATAAAAATAAGGATAATGTATATGGTTGTTTCAAGTATATAAAATGTTTTTAGTTTTTTAAACAGAATAAAACAAACAATAAGTGATGCCAAAGCTGATCTAGTTTGTGGCTGCTTATCCTGTGCGTACTTATTATTAAAACTTTGTAATGCTTTACATAATGTTGCCTTGTCTGGCAGAATCTTAAAGATCAGCTCCTCATAGTGACAAAAGAAAGAGATGATTTGGTTTCTAAAAATGGAGAGTTAAAGACAGCTTTATTTGAATCAGAGGTCCAAAAGAAACAATCCCATGACATGATAAGCTCCCTTACCTTTTAGCATGGGACATGGACTTCTTTTGAGTATTAATGCAACTTTACTTGCTTTCTCTGCAGATATTGAAGGCCAAACCTGATTCCGATGAGTTGGCTAAAAGGATCTCCAATATGGAAGTCAAGATGCGTAGTGTAAGTGAAACATGATATTCTTTTTATTTTTAGTAGTCACATACAAAAAAGAACCTAGATTCATGTGGATATATCTTTCAATTTTGTTTCTTGTATCATCAATAAAGATAAATGAGGACTTCAGCTTTTAGGTGGTTTTGCCAGTCACCTTTTGATAATTGTGCATACAGGATAATTTAAGCTTCAACAAGGAGAGAACAAAGCTCAGGATGCAGCTTCGCTCACTGCAGGCAACATTAGATGCTTACCGTGGTCGATACACAGAGGTGGTGAATGAAATGACTCTCATGAACAAAAAATACGAAGAAGCATCAACCAAACTAAAGAAGCAACTTGCTCAATATGGAGTTGAAATACTTAGCTTGAAGAAGCAGCTTGCTTCAAAAGAATGAGCTTGGTCAGACTTCAAGTAGCACAGGATTCCTATTTGTTTCAAATGTAGAGACATTTGCATGGTGAATGTGACAGTTTATTCATTTTGTACCTGATCAACTATCTGGATTCAGAGGAATCATCTTAAGGAGGATCCTGCATGTAGATTCACTTTGTTATCTTGCATCTGTATTCACTTCAATTGAACTCATACTGCCTTGTTAAGCAAGTAAAGAGTAGCATCATAAGATTGCAACGTCCTGTAAAATTCTCTGGTCATGAATGGCATGGAAAAATTAATCTGCACTCAAGTCAAATAGTTGCACAAGTACAATGTGGGGCAGAATAATAATTGGTTGACAATGGTTTGTGTCCATCTTTTATGTTTCTCTGATCTTTCCAGTTGACAATGATTTGGTTACAGTGCCTCGTAGAGAACTGTCACTGCTTTTTTTTCTTTTATGCATCTAGGCAATCATGATTTGATTATAACGTGACATATGGATCCTTTCTATGATTTTTGTGCATGCTATTTAAGCATCAACTAGATTTAGTAAATATTTTGTTCTGTTTTGTATCTTGCAATCGACCTTTTATATTACCAAGAATGTGTTGTATCCTGCAACTATGCTGTCGCTTTTTCTCTTGGGGAACAGAATCAGTTCATAAAGTAAGTCTAGACGAGAATCTAATTCCTTTCCATCTTTTTAGTGTTGTCCACAACATATAACATTACAATATAATGAAGCACCAAGTTTTTTGGAGATCTAATTGCATGAGATTAATTTTTAGTTTGTGTTAGCCTTTAGGATTGCTTAGGTACACTATAAAGACAGTGACTTACGGGAGGCCAACTAGTGTGCAGATGGATGTAGACTGCCGGCGGGTTTCTTTCAGATCTAGGTGCGAATCATGCAGGTCCTCGCCTTCCGTGTTGTTGCACACCTCATCATCCATCCTCAGCAATCATTAGCTCATCTTGAGTCTCCTCGAGCCTTCGCTAGGTGTGAAGAATTTTTTAAAATAAAAATTTGATCTGAAAAATTTACTCGAAGGATGAAATCAGAAGTATTTTATTTTTGAATTTGTTAAAAATCAAATACATGAGCGATTTAAACTTGATTGACAAAAACATCTTGATATAGCTAATAAATTCTAAAATAAAGAACAGGGAAAGAAGATTCTCAATTTATAACCAAAAGCATAACCTACGTTCATTTTCGGAGTACTCTTTCGTCGAGATCCATCAGTGTCTACTAATGATCTTTTTTCACGGGTGAAGATCAAACCTCTTACACTTATCTCATTTTCACATGTTCAAAAGAGTAATCTTTATAAAATTTTTTCTTTTTCCTTAGATTCACTTTACACTTTGAAGCACTTAAGTTTTACATAATTTTGACTAAGATTACAATCACAATTCTTGCACTTTCTTATCACCTTCTTGCACAATGCAATAATAAACTTAGTCAATGCAATAATAATTGGGATATTTATAGTCCTCAATTGGCTTCAAAAATAGAGTCAATCCAACCAATTTCGAAAAAACAAGCTATGGGTGATACTACCATCAGCACTGTGGTACCACCGTCGGCAACCGTTTGAAAGCTTGGGCGACGATACTATCATCGCTTGGGCGGTACATTATCGTTTGGGTAGTACTACCGCCACTCACTGGCGGTATCACTGTCGAAAATCTTGCAAAAGGTACTTTTAGTACTTTCTGTATACTCGACTTTTATCTCTTGTTGACCCCTTTCTAGGTCAATGAAATGAGCTCAATCCTGAGCTCAAGTCTAACATAAATTGGGCCCAATTGCCTTATATTAAGTTAATTTGGATTTCTCTAAATCTAACTCAATTAGAACTCACTTTACGATGTTACGTATGACTCACTACACAATTACAATTATTTGTGACTGACATGTCAAATGACCTTTCTAACTCCTGACGAGCTTCTCGACATCTTCTGGTGAACTTTCGGCGAGTCTCTTAATTATCTTCCGAATAACTCCTGGCGTGCTTCTAGTGAGCTTCCTAATCACCTTCGGCGAACTCCTGGTAAGCTTCCATTGCATCATCCGAACCTTGGCTCGATGCCCGAACTTGACTCTGGCCCAACATTTGATTATAATTCTTTTTCACTATCGTAGTTAATCCTACATCACTTTCTCTAACACAAGTTAAATCATAAAAACTCACTAATTGATTTTATCATCATAATCCGTGATTCAATAATCTCATCCTTTTTTATGATGACAACTGATTGATGACAAGAGTTAACCTTAACTCCCCCTATGTATATTCTATAGAAAAAACTTGAATTAAAAAAAAACCCATCACTTTTGAATTCAAGTATTTTGTCAATATTTAATTTGTTACAATAATAAAATTTTCAAAGCATACAACTCAAAATTTTCAAGATATAACTTTCTTCTAAAAAAATTGCATTCATCATTCAAACATCATGATACAACATCAATTTCAAACATTTCAACGATCTCAAAATATTTCTCCCCTTATGTCATCAATTATGTTATTTCTCACTCTTTGTTATCAACAAGAAAAGATAAATGCTCAACTTATATTTTAACATTGTTAACCATTAATCACATAAGAAGATTGTTTTCTCCCCGTTTGTAAATGAAGTAGAAGAAGAGAGGGGTGATATCGAAGATCAAAAAATTTAGTATAAAAAAATATTAAATATCGAGCAAGGGAGATACATTCGAAAATATTCATTAAGATCCATGAATCTAACTAATCTTTGAGAAAGGATAAAAATATCTCATCATAGAAAGAACTTTGAATCTTATTCTTGTAAATGTCAACTTCAAAGAGAACCATTTCGGAAGAGAGCTAAAAAAAACCGAGAAATCCAAGAAGAATTAAGAGCTACTAATGCATTTAAATTTATCTTATGTAAATTTAAAGCAAAAAATTATAAACCAAGAAATCTGAAAAATAACAAATGATGCATTTGGATGGTTTAACATTCCTAACTCTATTCTTTATTTAATAGCTTTATGAAAATATTAGCTAATTGATGCTTTGTATTAAGAAATTCTAAAGATATATCATGATTCTTCACATGATCTCTAATAAAGTAATACTTAATGTCAGTATGTTTAGTTCTTAAGTGTTGAATGAAATTTTTAGTTAAACATATTGCACTAGTATTATCGTATTTAATAAGAATATTTTTCAAGTGAATTTCATAATCTTCTAGGGTGTTTTTCATGCATATGACTTGTGCACAACATGCACTAGCTGCTATATACTCAGCTTTGACTGTAGATAATACAACCAAATTTTATTTTTTGGTAGACCAAGAAACAAGAGCATCTCCTAAGAATTGGCATGTTCCAATTGTATTATTCCTATCTATTATACAACCTCCAAAATCAACATCCATATATACAAGTAAATCAAAGTGTTTGGACTTAGGATATCATAATTCCAAATATTCATTTAATTACCTTAAAATAGGAATGTTTAGGATTGGATTGAAACATTACACAAAATTCAATACTAAATATTATGTTTAGTCTAGCAGTAGTTAAATACAATAAACTACATATCATTCTTTTATATGATTTTTAATTAAAATTTTCAACTTTATTATCCAAGTCTAACTTCTTAGAATTACTCATGGGTGTGTTTAGAGCCATAACATTGTCCATACCAAAATATTTTAACAAATCTAAAATATACTTAATTTGACTTATAAAGATACTATCATTTAATTATCTTATTTGTAATACTAAGAAAAAAGTTAGTTCACCCATTAGGCTCATTTCAAACTCTTGATTCATATTCTTGACAAAATATTCACATAAGGATTTATTAATATAACCAAATTCAATATCATTCACATAAATTTGAATCATAAGAAAATTATTTTCAAAATACTTAATAAATAATATGGTATCAACCTTGCATTTCAAAAATTATTTGAAATAAGAAAAGAGCTAAGTCTTTCGTACCAAGCTCTAGGGGTTTGTTTCAAACCATAAAGAGCCTTGGCTAATTTGAAAATATGATTCCGATAAAGGTCATTTTCAGAACCAGGGGATTGTTTAACATAAACTTCTTTAGAAATGAAATCATTAAGAAAAACACTTTTAATATCCATTTAAAATAATTTAAAATTCTTAAAAGAAGCAAAGATAAGGAGCATTGTTATGGCTTCAAGTCTAGTTACAAGAGCGAAGGTTTCTTTATAATCAATCTCTTCTTCTTGGTTCAAAACCTTAGCCACTAATTTAGCCTTATTTCTAATTATGATATTGTTTTTATCTTGCTTATTTTAAAGATCCATTTAGTACAAATCACTAAACGGTCATTTTAGTCTAGCAACAAGCTCCCACATCTCATTTCTCTCAAATTGGTTCAATTTTTATGCAGTGCAATAACCCAAGAATACTCTCTAAGGATTTCATTAATGTATTTTGGTTCATTTTGAGATAGAAATGTGGCGTTAGCATAAAATTTTTTAAAAGAAGAATGAGTTTGAACATCTTTCGATGTATCTCTTATTATAAGCTCCTTAGGATGAGCATTTATATACTTTCATTCCTTAGGTAAGGATTTGAAAGTAGATTCATCCAAGTTGTTTCCAGAAGGATTTTCATGCAAATTTAAAGTGTCAAAATCTAAATCATTATCAAAGTCAATTTTTTAAAGTTCGAAAATTTCATTAAAAACAACATGAATAGCTTTTGAAGTAGAAGAATAACTAAAACAAATGACTTTATTGGATTTTGAATCAAATTTACCTAAGATATCTTTTTCATTTAGAATGAAGCATTTACAACCAAAAACCTTTTTATAGATGAATCAAATTTACCTAAGATATCACCAGGATCACTATTTACCTAAGATATCACTAGGATCACTATGTATAGATGAAATCATAAAACCTTTTTGTTTTGAACAAGTTTGTAAAATTTAAAAAAATAATTATAAGAATCACTTTTGTGTGCCAAGAAGTAAGTCCAAGTGTATCTACTATAATCGTAGACAATAACAAAAGCGTCTTTGCTACCTCATAAACTTGTAGTATCAATTAGTTCAATTACATTCATATGGATCAATTATAGTGGCCTAGAGGTGCTTATTTGATTTTTTTGACTTAAAACTAATTTTTACTTACTTTCCCATTGTAGTGGAAAGCATCACTCTTTGTTTTTAATGAACTTAATGTTAGGTAATCCTCTTACTAAATCTTTAGTTTAGATTTAATTTAGTAGTTTCATGCTAGCATGACCTAGTCTCCTATGCCAAACCTAAGCATCATCATTCAAAGTCGAAAAGCACATTTCATCAAAAAAAATTTTAATGTCAATAATATACACATTTTTATTTCTTAAGGCAATCATAGATTAATTTTTGTGTGGTTTTTGAGTTATACAAGCATTAGATTCTAATTTAACAATATATCCTTTATCACACAATTGACTAATGCTTAGTAGATGATGTTTTAAATCATCAATTAATAGTACATCTTCAATCAAAAGGTTTGATTTGTTACCTATGGTTCCTTTCCCAATAATTTTTCCCTTGTTATTATCTCCGAAGGTGACAACTCCTTCATTTAGGCTAGTGAGCTTAGAAAAATAAGTTGAATCTCTGGTCATGTGCCTTGAGCATCTACTATCAAGGTACCATATTGTGCTCATAGCCTTTGTTTAGTGATAAACCTACAAGAAAGGTTGTTTTGATTTGGGTACCCATTTGATTTTGGATCCCCCGTAAAAAGCTCTACCTAATTTAACTATGATATTATATTGTTTATTGTTCCTTTAGAAATCCAAATCAACTTATGTGGACTATACTTTCTAAATAAATACTTGTAGGCAAAATATCCTAATCTACACAAAATTTACATTCAAGTTTAGGTAAAGAGTTTAATGTAGGTCCTCTAACGAAGATAATTAATTTTTATTGAGTGTTAAGTCAATACTTTTTTTCCTATAAACATGACCCTTATTAGTAATGATCATGTTTAGAGATTTATTTCTTATTTTAAATTTTTCTAAAGTTTGTTGAAGTATGCCTTTTTCCTTTTTAATTTCCTCTAGTGTTTCACATTTAGTGCAAGAATTATATGATATTGATGCTTCATGTATGTTCTCAGATTTACTAGTGAGTAATGTATGTTCCTTCTTAAGTAATTTATAAGTTTTACTAAGCTTATTAAATTTATTAACTAATTCATAAAATATATTTAATAATTTATCAAAAGTAAAGGAGTCTTCAGAAGATTTACTTACCTTGTCATGGATAGTCATGAGAGTGTAGTTGACAACCTCTTCTTTGATGTTATCTTTTTCTTCTAATGAGCTTAAATCATCACATGTTGTTGAGAAGGCCTTCTTCTTATTTGTCGCCTTTTTTGTTTAACGGTGGGGGCGATAGGTGGGACGGTTGTGGGGGAATGTGGGATTACTGCAAGTGTTAAATAAAAACTTGATCTGAAAAATTTGCTCGAAGTAAGAAAGAAAATTAGAAGCGTTTCTTTTGGAATTCATTGAAATCAAACACGCGAGTGTTTTAAACTTAAGACCAAAAAATTATCTTGATTTAGCTAATATATTTTAAAATAAATTATAAGGAAAGAATGCTCACAATAGTGGTTCGGCCAGACTTTCGGAGTCCTTCGTCGAGGCCTGTCAGTGTCCACTAATGATCTTTTTTTATTGGTGAAGATCAAGCCTCTTACACTTCTCTCCTTTTCATAAGTTCATGAGAGGAACTTTTACAAGTTTTTCTATCTTTCTTTAGACTCACTTTATACTTTGAAGCACTCAAGGAAGCTCTCAAGTTTTACACAATTTTGACTAAGATTACAACCACAATTCTTGCACTTTCTTATCACTTTCTTATTGTCCAATGCAAGAATACTTGAAATATTTATAGACGCCAATTGACTTAAAAAATTAGAGCCAAAATCCAACCAATTTCGGAAAAACAGGCTATGGGCGGTGCTACCATCGGCAGCCACTCGAAAGCTTCGGTAGCGATGGTACTACTGCCGCTTGGGTAGTACTACCACCACCCACCTACGAATGGTTGTCACTCAACCACAACATCTTCACTCAGCGAACCGTTCATTGCTTTTTCTTGTTTGTACAGATGTTTGGCAACTTGTTTTGCCTTGATTTTATGTGTTTTGGCATAAGAAATAGGAGCAAAAATAGTCTAGAATGCTGCAGAATGATCGCTCGCTACGTGGAGCCAAAACTGCCTAAAATAGCTCTGTTTTGGGGTGTTTTTTATATGTTATGATAATCGCTCAGCGGCGTAAAATGTCAGTCATCTCAGCATCTTGGAACCTCCCGGGTGGCATCGGACTAGATGGGGCTTCGGGTATATGTAGGGCGTAGACTTTCATTAACAATTGAACTTGTCTTACATCCGATACCTTGGGAACCATCGTTTGTAGACTTGCGACCGTTCTTAGAACCCTCTAAAGTCCTATTTCACTCTCTTTCTCTCTTTTCTCTATTGCACTCAAGGTGTTCGACGAATTGCTTATATAACTTTCCTCTTTGTGAGACGTCGAGATTTGTCCGTCACTCATTTCTAAGCTAATCAACTTCTTCTTTGCAAGTCCTACGGGACCTGCATGAGGTTACAAGTGGGCTGACCCTTTATGGAGAAATAATGCTTTGGTCATTTTATGGCTTATGTAATCTCAGCTAAGTCTAGAACAGTGGGCAAGGTTGCTTTATAACTTAGGTAATTTCAGCCAAGTCTTCAAGAGTGCCGCTAGAGTGCCGCACGGCTTAGACAAATTCAGCTGAATCTATGACACACCGGTGGTGCTAACACCGAGAATCCTACAGAAGGTACTTTTAGTGCTTTTTGCATACCCAACATGTACCTCCTGTTGACCCATTTATAAGTCAACAAAATGAACTCAATCCTAAGTTCAAGTCTAACCTAAAGTGGACTCAGTTGTCTCACATTGGGTTAATTTGAATTTTTATAAATCTAACTCAATTAAGACTCAATTTATGATGCTAACTATGAGTCACTACACACCTACAACCATTTGTGATCAACATGTCAAATGACCTTCCAAACTCCTAGCAAGCTTCCTGGTATCCTCTAGTGAACTTTTGACGAATGTTTCGATCATCTTTCAGTGAACTCCTAGCATGCTCCCAGTAAGCTTCCCGATTACCTTCAGCGAACTCCCAACGAACTCTTGACGAGCTCCCATTATATCGTCCAAACCACGGCCCAATGCTCGAACTTGACTTCGGCCCAACATCTGATTGGAATTTTTTTTAACCGTCGTAGTTAATCTTGCATTATTTTCTCTAACACAAGTTAGATCATAAAAAACTTATCAATTGATTTCATCATCAAAATCTAAGATTCAACATCTCGGCCACGTAAGGGGGCTGACAGAGGGGAGCCTTCTCTATGGCGTGCCCCCACCTCACTAGGGACTGTGACAAGTCAAAGCCATTTCCCATGAGTGACCTAAGCGGTAAGGATTAAAGATCCAGAGGAAGGCCCAACACCAAGCCCTGGTAGCAGCACACTGGTCGGGCCCATCGATCGCTTAGAGGTGGTCTCAAAATGTGATCTGGGGGCAAGATTAGCAATAGGCCCTAGGGAAGATGCAATGATGGGACCCAGGGAGATTTGCCCAATCTTCCTATAGAGGGTCCAATGAAGATTCTAGGGCAGGCCCCATAGAAGATTCCAAGGCAATGGCAGGCCCTACAGCAGACCTAGGCCCCCCAGATAGCACTCTCGGAGATTCAGGGCAATGGCAGACCCTACTACCTCTTTTGACGGTGTAGCAATTCTAAGTCAAACCCATCGGAGGAGCCTAATAAAGTTGGGATCTTTACTAGAAGCTCTCACTGCCCTTCCCACTCAAGACATAGAGGACCGACCTCGAGGTCCTGGAAGCCTAAATAAAAGACCCACAAAACTAGGCCCGCAGTGGTGGAAGCCGCTCACTAGCCGATAGACCCTCACCGAGCCCAAGAAGGGCAATAAAAATATGATGCTTCATTAACCCCTGACGATCAATGCCTACTAAAGCAAGAACACACCAAATGAGAACTAGAAATGAACAGTGACCAGGCAGAGAAAGTCGACCGTACCTCTCAACATGAGGCTGGGTGTGGCCTTTACTAAACAGGTCTCTTCTACCCACTTTATGGTGCTAGAGGAGAGGAGCCCTCTGATCCACTCAGTGGACTCAGACTCCCCCCCACTAGGAGTAGGGTGTGTTATCGATGGCCTATGACATCCACGCCATAGGAAAGCCCCAATCTCGATAGATACAGATGATAAAGAACTTCACCCTCCACCCCTTATTGCTGGAGTCGATGTTGCTCATCTTGAAGCCCCCGTGAGGGGACAAGTAATAGCTACTCGACCCTTGGCTCAGGTGGAAGCACAAGTGGAACAAGTCACAAGACGGTTCCACCCCCACACCATTACACACATCATTAAAGATCACAGTGTAGCACCATAAGTTGGATGCCATCTGAGAGGACAAAATCCATCACTTCTCCAAACAGGAGATGATTATAGGATGGAAGGGGAGACACAACCCCACCTCTAGAGTGTTGACCGTAAGGTAAAAACCCCTAGGGATTGGATGAAACGGGCAATCCCTGGCATCAGGGATCGATAGAGTAATCTCTACCAGGATATGGAAATGATGGCACAACTGCTCTAGCTGAACGGCGATCATGATAGATTCATAGTCATGGGCATCCTCCGTTGAGCCAAACTCCCGCAAAACCCTAGGGGCCATAGAAGGCACACCCTCGAAATATGAGGAATCGACTTGTACCACTCTCCCGCCCGTGATGGTCGAATCAAGACCTGTATGACAAAAAATACTAAGGCGAATCCACTCTCCTGCCCACGGTGATCGAATCAAGATGCACTATGGTGGAAGCCGCTAAGGTGGAGCCACTCTCCTGCAAGGATGGTCGAATCAAGACCCACTACAAAGATAGCCACTTAGGCAAATCCACTCTCCCAGTACGATGGTCCAATCAAGGTCCACTACAGTGAAAGTCGCTATGACGAACTAATACCGATATTTTCGCTATGGTGGTCGAATCATGACCCCCTAGGTAGATCGCTATAGTAGATTGTTACTAATATTCCTGCTATGGCAGTCAAATTAAGATTTGCTACGACAGAAGCCTCTACGACAGATTGATACCGATACTCCTGCTACGATGGTCGAATCAAGACCCCCTATGGAAAAAGCCACTATAATGGATTGATACCGATCCTCTGCTCATGTGGTCGAGCCAACACTCGCTATTATAGACTTACACTCCTGCCTAAGCAGTCGAGTACCTACCCCTAGAAGCGAAAGAAGGGGTAGGCCTAAAAGAAGACCCAACCTCCTATATAGAAATGGGAGGCTAAAATAGAGAAGGAAACCTTTTGAAGCAGAAGGGAGAGGTCAAAAAAAAAGAGAGAGAATAAACTCTCATGCAAAAAGGCGAGAATGAAGATAGAGAGGGAGGAAAAGAGAAAGGTGTCCTTTAGGCCAACATCCATTACTCCAGCAAAACAAAACGACAACTGCCTCCATAGAAGAACATTGTTTGCCTCGACAGACCTCGCACCAACCACCACAGAGTCATCAATGAACCCACATCAAAACTACATTCACATAAATACAACATCCTTCGAGACCTCCATTCGAAGCTTCGAATAATGCCTTTATGGGGGGACGAGTGATAGGGATAATCAAGACATCCCCCAGCTTCTCCCACCTTGTAAGCAACACCTAAACAAATGTCTAGAACCACCTACTCCCTATGGCTACCAACAGGAGATCACTTCACTTGCCCCGACTTTCCAAAATGGGCCCGTAAGACCTATTCCTTATCAATCTTACAGCTGAAAATATAAATCTATCTCCATATTAATAGTTAGTGGCATGACTCGGCTTCACCAGCCTTACCTTCCGGAGGAACGACGAGAGGACCACGCTATGCTTGACCCAAAGAAGTAAAAAAGGCAGACCGAAGGTGGCATCCTTTATATTCCCCAGATGCCACACTTGAGAGCATATGCTAGCAAACTGCTCGTATTAAATGTCTCCACATTGCAGGGCCTTGATGGAGGCCCTTCGGTTCCACATAGTGCTTAGGTATAAAAACTAAGCCTTAAGCTAAGCTGAGCCAAGCAGGCAAAAGAGGCTATGCACTTTCTTGATTACACTGCTAATATTGTTGCCTTCCACCCCCTTTGCTTTCCTGACTTAAGCATCAAAAGGGTCTGTTGAAAAATCTTAGATTAGGCATCATATGCATAGGGGAAGACAAAAACTAGTTGTAAGATTCACAAAAACTGTAAAATGGAAAAACTATGCATCATGCATTAGATGTTTTACCTATGGAGATCGTATATCGCTAAGAAACTAAATCTGTATGAAGGAGGTCAGACATTCTCCTCTCTAGTAGTGATCCATAAGGTAGATGGCGCAACGATGCTCCTCAAATCGCAACACGATCCTCCTCTTCACGTGCACCAAAAAAGTTACACTTTCTCTAAGAAGGGGCGACCCTTCATGTTGTCCACACATCTAAATAAGGACTATTGGCTGAGGAGGAGAGGGAGGGAGGAGAATAGGAAGAGGCGGCCAAAAGTCTTTAGCCTATGAGCCTGCGGCCTCTTCTTATTTATAGTGGTCCCTATCAACTTAACCCTAATGGATCCTACCATATTAGGTATTGGATCTCTATCCAACTACCCAAGCCTCTTAGATTAGTAGATCTTTATCTAATAATCTCTCATTAACTCTTATTAGATCTAATCCACAAGATCCAATAATATAGAATTTTATTGGATATCTAATAAAACAGGGGCTCCGCAGATATCTCAAATCAGAACCTTTACTCGTTGTAATACCTACCATATGTGCGTCACCCTTTAGGCTCAATATTGAGTTAGTTGTGAGTTGAACCTATCAGAATTTCTTTTGTCCGAGAACTCTTTCTGACTTAGTGAATTGTTATCCTATAAAAATTCACTCAACTTGTCAACTATGGACTTACAAGGTCACTACGCCATTGTTCCCAGACGGTATAGGGAGATTTAATCTACTAGACCTATCTGTCCTCAGTTATCATGTATCTATAGTTTCTTATCCATCTAATATCCTAGAGACTGTATATCCGGCATGGTATTGTTAGGCCTCATATAGAATCCATCAGTCTTGCTCTAGTTGGATTCTCCTAGAGTACTCTCTTAATCTGAATGAACCTGGCTAGGCATTTACTTAAGCGAAAATACATGAGATATTCCTCCCATGACACTGAGAGTGGATAATCCTTTATTAATACTTAATCACCTTCGTAAGGTTGGCTATAAATCCTGATAATCAACTATATCAGATCTGGAACTTCTAGATCTGCAAGTCCGATAGTAAAGAATGTTGTACTAAAACAAGACATCCTTTGTATCTTAGGTTTAAGAACCAAACACATAACTAGTACTTGAAAATTATTGTCTCACGTCATGTATCATTAACCAACCAACATTTTGTAAGTGAATCAAGTAGTAAACTCATTCATCAATGAACACATGTATTGTATACCCTTAGTGTCCCTAAATGAGCAAACTTAAGTTTCCAGCCTGGTGTCGATGATAGTAACTCGAACTTAAAGTATATCTTCACTTTAAATGAAGGAGCAGTAAGTTGGAAGAGTTTTAAGTAAGATATTACTACTGACTCGATCATAGAGGCAGAGTACAATGTTATGACAGAACTCATATATTGTGACAACAACTAGGCGATTGCTCAAGTAAAGAAATCCAAGTCTCATCAGAAGTCCAAGCATGTTCTGAGGAGATTCTACCTAATTAGAGATATTATGGCCTGTAGAAATGTAGCAATGAAAAGAGTTTCATTTGAAGTTAACATTGCAAATCCATTGACGAAGCCGTTGTCTTAGATTGTCTATGAGCATCATAAGGGTCTGATGAGGATCAAACACATAAGTTATTGACTTTAGGTCAAGTGAGAGATTATTAGTTACAGGTGCCTTGCAAGCTAATTATATAAGTGATTACACGTGTAACATGTT
Organism: Ensete glaucum; assembly: GCA_021527575.1. Lineage (NCBI taxonomy): Eukaryota > Viridiplantae > Streptophyta > Magnoliopsida > Zingiberales > Musaceae > Ensete > Ensete glaucum. The sequence continues at coordinate 5,772,226 of CM038554.1, forward strand.
ACATAGTCTTTTTGCATATTATTATTATTGGTATTTTTCTCACTTTATATTGCTTATTACATACATAGTGATATCCTTGGATCTGTACATTGGGAATTCGATTATAATGATTATAGGTAACTCAAGATAAATATTGAGAAAACTAGACAAATATGTATCTTGTATACTCATCCATATGGTGGAAGAGTTGTGAATGTTGAATCTCATATTTTAGTAATGAAATCAATTGATGAGTGTTTAATCTAAAGATTGTTAGAGTTGATTGATGCATGATTAACTATAATAGAGAAAATATTACAATAAGAGGTTTAGCCAGAGTCAAGTCCATGCATCAAGCTGGGGTTCGGACGATACGGTTGGGAACTCGCCTGGAGTGCGTCGGGACCTCGCCGAGGTTATCGGGAGCTTGCCAAGATGGTGTAAGGAAGTTCATCGGAAGAAGACCGAGACTTGCTGGAAGATTATCGGGGGTACCCAAAAGGCTTATCGAGAGTTGAGAATGTCTTGAAGTGGATTTATGGCCATGTTGATTGTAATTAATCAAGTTGTAGTTAGTATCATGCATGTTTAACCACAATAGTGAAAAGGAGTTACAAATTAGACATGGACCCAGGATCAAACTGTAACACCCCTTAGTCCCACATTGAAAATGTCGGAATATATGAGTGCCTTATAAAGGTTGATGAGTGTATTATTATTATCATCCGGCTCGAGCATTTTGGCCATTGTTTTAAATCGAAATTAGAAAAGTGAAGGGAATCATTTTTCTAAGATTCCTAACGGATGAACTATCGGAGATTGATGATTTAACGGGCATTGCCTAGGTTTTTGGACGACTGAACTACTTAAGACAGGTAGGTAAACTGCCCGTACTAGGTTTTCGGGTGGGTGAATCACCCGTACTCGAATTTTTTTAGTTTGTTTTAATTTTGGCTCCAAAATTCTGAAGCCATTTGGGGCTATAAATATCCCATGTTTTCTTGCATTTCATACAATAAATTTAGGGATTATATTCTGTGAAAAAATTATGCGTGAATTGTAAGAAAAAGAAAAGAGGAAGAGAGAGAGCTTAGAGTTAGAAGATTCTTGAAGTCTCCCTTATAAGCAAGTTGTAAGGGTTTGGTCTTCACCCAAAGAAAATCGGTAGTAGACGTCAGTGTGCCTCAAGGAGGAGGACTAGGAAGTGGACGTAGGTCGGTTGGTGCCGAACCACTATAATTATGAGTGTTTTATTCTTGTTATATTTACTACTTGCAATTATCAAGTTCTTAATCACTTTAAACTAAATATCAATTAGACGCTTCTAATTTTTACTTACTCTTTGAAATCAAAGTTTCAAGTCAAGCATTTTCCTTTGAAGTTGCTTATCTTTTGGTTTTACTTGTTCTTTCTTAAGTAACTTTTAACCAAGTAATTTAGTAATCTTCTTTTAATCATTCAGTTACTTTACTTGAATGAAAAGCTTCGGATCTTTCTATCTTGCTTCAAGCCAAAAGCTTTTTGTTAAAACGAGAATTTTAACTTGCGTAATTCACCCTCCCCCTCTTAGTGCTAATTGATCCTAATAATTGTATCAAAGCCACGTTTTTCTCATTTGGTTTAACACCCAAGAGAAATGGCTCTTTTCAGCTTTCAAGAGACTTCTATCGTTCGTCCTCCCATGTTCAGTAGGACGGATTACACTTATTGGAAAACTCGGATTAGAGGTTTTTTGCTTTCCTTGAACCTTGATTTATGGAATATTATTGAAAATGGATTTGAAAGGTCTTCTCTTCGAATAAATGATTGGAATGATTTTGAGAAGAAGATTTTCTCTTTAAATGTCGAGGCTATGAATGCCTTGTTTTGTGCTCTTGACAAGAATGAGTTTGATTGTGTTTCCGCTTATGATTCGACTTTGAATATTTGGCATACATTAAAAATCATATATGAAAACACAACTAATCTAAATGAGTCATTAAATGAAAATACTTCTAAAAATAAACAAGAAGAATACCTTTCTAAGAATTTGACATTGAGAACCCAAGAACACCTTCCAAAGAACAAGAAGGAATAATAACCGAGAAGAACATATGACTCCTCGAGTGAAATCTTGAGTGATGAGACCTTTGAACCTCTGACACATGCACCGAATAAATTAATAAATATGAATATTAAAAATAATCTTAAAATGGAGAAAACCTCTTGCTATAAATGCAAGAAGCCGAGGCACTCCGAATATGAAGTGCACAACTAAGAAGTGGAGAATCTCGTGCTTATAGCAATCGAAGATGAGGTTAGTGATTCATTAAGTATTTTTTTCAAAGTTATTAAACATGTTTCATGATTTGTTTGATGAGTTTAGAAAATTTAACAAATCCTTTAAGTTGCTTAAGAATGATCATGACTTGTTAGTTAGTAGACTTGATGAAATGTATGATTCATTAATATCACATAACACATGTTCTAAATGTGATATGCTAGATAATGTTAAAGAAGATAACATCATGCTCAAGACTACATTAGAAAATTTTGAATTTGGGAGCAGAGCAAATCTCTAAATATGATCCTTGTCAATAAATGTCATACTAATAGAAGAAATGGCATAGATTTTGTTGATAACATTCAACAAAAATCAACCATTTCTGTTAAGGGACCTACCTTAAATTTGTCATCCAAAATCAAATAAATTTTTTATGAAAAAATAGGACATAAAGCCTATAAATATCTATTTAAAAATTATAGTCCACATCAATTAGTTCGGATTCCCAAGAGAACAACAAACAACCAAAAAATATTGGAAAGAAAATAAAAAAGGTTTTGCAAGAAGGACCCAATGTAAAATATGTACCTAACTCACTTATACTATAAATTTATCTCCTAACAAGGCTAGGAGCACTAAGTAATGTTTTGAAAGTAGATGCTCATGGCACATGACTTGAGATCTAATACTCTTTCAAGGCTCACTAGCCTAAGTAATAATAAAAATTATTGAAATAAAATCGTTGGTAATGAAAATCTTTGGATAACTCATTAATCTTGATCGTTCTAACTTTGGCATGCTAGCATAAAAATGAACTAGAAACTTTATCTAAACTCAAATTTATAAAAAAATATTTTTATGATAGGTTCAAAATCATTGGCTTGAATATTTGTTGATTTAAATGCAAAGACTATTATTGAATGATTTAAATATTATGGTGTTTTTGACTAAGTTAAATATAATTGTTGAATGATTGATTTAAATGGTTGAAAAATTGTATGTTGAGATTGAATGTGTATTGTTAAATGATAGATTACTTTTGAATTTGAATATGAAACAAATTAAAATTTGAAAATGAGTTTGTAAACTCCTTGCATTATATGTAAAGAGATGGACTCATTTAAAAGTTGAAATTCAGATAGGTTGAATTTTGATTGAAGATGTTTTATGTTCAATGAAACCATGCTTCATGATTTAATGATGCATGGTGATTATGCTTAATGAGTTTATATTTCAAAATTATGCATGATGATCTTTGTGATTTATGGCTTATTGATCTTTGCCGTAATGAAAGTTTTTTTTCAATTTTAAATGATGATGCATGTTTTTTTATTTTTTTTATTTGGCTTAAAAGATAAAGGCATGTTTGAATGCAATAAAAAGGGAATACATTTTTCTTGAAAAAATTTTTATCTTATAATTTTTAAAAAAAAGTAATTAATGAATCAATTATGTTATTTTTTATGAATCTCTTTGAACTATGAAGTTGATTTTGATGATTTGAACTTGAATAATATTATCATGATTTTTGGTAAGTTTAGAAAATGAAACTTGAAATCTTTAGATAAATACTTTAATTATGAACTTTACATAAACTTCTCAATTGTTATTTTGTCATTGACTAAGGGAGAGAAAAGTGATATTTTGCAATAACTAATTTAAATACTTTGATTATGAAAAGCTTTCAATGGACGTGGTGCGATTTGCTATAAAAAAAATTATGAATTTTAAATACATGAGATTTGCATGATTGGATTTCTATTTTACTTGAAATATTGAATACATAAGATTTCTTGATTATTTTTGTTGAAATCCACAAATAATGAGGGGCAAATTTATTAATTTAAATCATATCTTTTGGTACTTAAGAATTTGATTTTATAACATGATCTCCTTGTACTTTTGGGCGAAATTTGAATATAGACATTAAAAAAAAATATGAAATCATATTTCTTTCTTGACAATGATAAAAGGTGGGAGATAACATTATCAATATGGTTAGAAGCAAATTGGATATGATAACATTGAGAAACAATTTGCTTAGAAGAAAATTTTAAATTTTAAATTTTCTAAATACATACAAAATGCATGATTTGCTTGATTTGCTACCTTGCTTAAAATTTATATAAGATAAATTAAATTACATGGGTAGCTCTTGATTTTTTTCTTGGATTTTGAAATTTACATTTATAAAATTGAGTATTTTAGTGATATTTTTCATTTCTCCACCTTGATTCTACCTTCTTGTTCACACAAAGTGAAGAAAGGAAATCACCATCATTTCAAGAGACTGATAAGTCTATTAATTTTATTTTGAATCTATTGAAAGTAATTTTGATGATTTTAAAATTGAATGAGTTCATTACTTATATCATGATTTTGATTTTTCAGAATTATAACTTGAAATATTTTATGAATCAAAATCTCTTATTATGTGTTCTCGTATTATTTAAAAGAAGACTTTTATATAAATCATGATCTTGACAACTTGAGATTTCTTATGCATGAATCAAGATATTTTATTTATTTCTCCTATGATTTGTCTCTTTATATTCATAATTTGTCTTCATGTATTATATATCTTATCACCATGTTAATTTTTTTGATATATTTCATGTGATGATATTCATAATTTGTCTTCATGAATTTAAAAATGATGTAATGGGAAAAGTTTTGCACCATTGAAATCATCCCTTCTTTTTGATAATGACAAAGAGGGTGCAAAACTTGCTAACTTGCTCATCTCAAAAGAGAAGCAAGAAGTGCTATCTCAAGATAAGCAAAAATTTTGCTTAACCTCACATTTTCAAAAAAAAATGTTAAGAGAAGTAACATTTGCTAACTTGTTAGCTTGAATGATACAAAATTGCTAGCTTGAATATTGAAGCAAATATTTGCTAGCGTGCACTTCTCAAAAGAGAAGAAAGAACACACTAGCTTGCATACTCTAAAGTAATAAAAAATTTGTTAAATTGTTAAGCTTTTGTGATAATATTTTTGAAAACTTTTTTCTCTTGTAACCAAGTTGTAAGGGTTTGGTCTTCACCCAAAAAAGATCGGTAGTGGACGTCGGTGTGTCTCAAGGAGGAGGACTCGGGAGTGAACATAGGTCGGTTGGTACCGAACCACTATAATTACGAGTGTTTTATTCTTGTTACATTTACTACTTGCAATTATGGAGTTCTTAATCACTTTAAACTAAATATCACTTAGACGCTTTCAAGTTTTATTTACTCTTTAAAAGTGAAGTTTCAAGTCAAGTATTTTCCTTCGATGTTGTTTATCTTTCGGGTTTACTTGTTATTTCTTAAGTAACTTTTAAGCAAGTAACTTAGTAATCTTCTTTTAATTACTCGCTTTACTTAAATGAAAAGCTTCGAATCTTTCTATCTTGCTTCAGGCCAAAAGCTTTTTGTTAAAATGAGAATTTCAACTTGCATTAATTCTCCCCTCCACCATCCCCTCCTCCTTCTCTTCGTAGTGTTAATTGATCCTAACAGCGGACAGTACAAAAGTGGGCATATTTCGTGAGACGGTTAACCACAATAAGAATTGTACCTTTTCATTGAGATAGGGGCAGCCCTTCGATGAAGTATATCAATATATCGGTCGACACTGAGTCTGGTATAGGTAGAGGTTGCATATTTCCTATGCTTGCCACCATCTCACCTTTATGTCGTTGGCATGTGTCGCAATGTGCTACAAATTCAGCAATAGTGTTCTTCATCCCTTTTCAATAAAAATTTTAATTAATTCTCTTACAAGTTAAAAGGAATCTAGAGTGTCCCGCTATTGGTGTGGAATGCATCTCTTATAGGATGATTTTTATGTAAGGAGAATTCGGCACTAGTATTATGCGTCTCCTATAGCGCAAGTCCTTCGAGTCCCAATTGTAATGCACCATGGAGCTTGGTTCTTCCTCTAATTTTTTGTTGGTCTCCCTAATCTCTAGAGCATCTCACCATTCCTTCCTGATGTCTATGAGGAAGTCATTGATTGGAAGAGAGATGGTCAAAAATTCAACTTGCTCAAATAGTCAAGAGAGGGAATCTACGACCATTTCTTTTCCCTTTTTATAAGTTATTTTATAATCATATCCAAGAAGCTTTGTTATCTATTCTTGCTACTCAGGGGAGGATTTATTATGCTCGTTTAACACTCAAGAACTAAATATATTGACATTAGGTATCACTTTATTAGAGATCACATCAATAATCATGATATATCTTTAGAATTTATTAATACAAAATATCAATTAGCTGATATTTTCATAAAGCTATTAAATGAAGTAATTTGGTTTTATTAGAAGAGAATTAGGAAAGTTGAATCTTCCAAATGCATAATTCGCTATCATATTTTCTTTGGGTTTCTCAATTTTACAAAATAACCTATCTTTTGAAATGATTTCATATTATTCTTAAAATTTATAAAAGAAAAAATATGTTTTATGAACTTTTGTGATGCTTGATATGTGACTCATAAGCTCCCTTTCGAATCCTCCCTTTTAAAATATTTTGATTCTTAGACTCATGAATATCTAATGTAATGCTTTCAAAAGTACCCCCCTCTTGATATTTGATTTATTTTTTGGATACTTGATCTTTGATTCTTTATATACTTGACACCCCCTACTTCTTCTTCTTTTATTTTATTACAAAGAGGGAGAAAGAAATTTGATGTGGCATTTGTGATGAACAAAATCCAATCTTTATTCTTCTTATTTTACAAAGGGGGAAAAATAGACTAAATTCCTATCTTTATGTACTCAATGTTGTGATATATATGAACATTTCTCCTTTTTATTAATGACAGAGGGAGAGAAACAACATGATTGATAACATAAGTCAAATGGTTGAAATGATGTTTATCATGTGAAATATATTTTTGGTTGAAATTTTTATCATGTGATACCAGGAAGATGAATATTATTTTAAAATTTTTTATTATGTATGGTATCATAGTAATGAATGGTTAAATTGTTAAAATTTCAATGATTAGTCAAAATAGTCAAATGTTATACTTGAATTCAAAGGTGATGATTTTTTTTTAATTCAAGTTTGCTCTATTTCTCTTATAGCATATAGATAAGGGGAGTTAATGTTAACTTCGTCATCAATTGGTTATCATCATTAAAAAGGAGAAGATTATTAAAATTCATATTTTGATGTTGAAATCAATTGATGAATTTATAATCTAACCTGTGTGTTAGAGATAGGTGATGCAAAATTAACTATGACTGTGAAAAGGTAATATAATCTGATGTTGGGCTGGACTCAAGATAAGGCATCGGGCCGGGGTTCAAATGATGCAATGGGAGTTCGCCAGGAGTTCATTGGAAGATGATCGAGAGCTCACTAGGAGTTCGCCAGAGGAATGTCGAGAAGTTCGTTGGGATTTCGGAAGATCGATTAATGTTTTAGACAACAAGAATGATTGTAATTATTTATCGTAGTGTGTCGTAGTTAGCATCATGTTTTAAGTCCTTTGAAGTTCGGTTTCATGAAATCTAACTAACTCAATTAAAGGCTAACCGGGTCCACATTAGGTTAGATTTATGCTCATGATACAGCTAATTTCATTGACATAGAAAGGGGTCAATAGAAGGTATGACACTGGTATAAAATTGTATAGGAAAGTAGTATTCTCAAACTACCCAACGGTAGTACCCCCCCCGTACCACCCAAGCGGTGGTAGTACCATCGTCGCTTAGTTTTTCAAGGTACTTTCGGTAATAGTACCATCAGTGCCGACGGTTTAATTTTAACTCTAATTTTTGAAGCCAATTAGAGTCTATAAATATCCCAAGTATTCTTGTATGAAAAAGTAAGAAAATAACAAGAAAGTGATCAAAATTATGGGTAAAATTCTATAAAAATTGAGAGCTTCCATTGTGATTGTGTGCTTTAAGTGTAAAGTGAGCTTAAGGGAAGAGTGAAAGATTGTAAAGATTCCTCTTGTAAACCTATGAAAAAGAAAAAAAATATAAAGGAGTATTTAATTTTTGCTTTTGAAAGAAGATTATTAGTAGACACCGATGGGCCTCGACGAAGGAGGACTCAGGAAGTGGATGTAGGTCAAGTTTTTAACCGAACCACTATAAATTCTGTGAGTATTTCTCTTTTGTCTCTCTTAAAGTTTGATTTTAATCTTAGGTGCTATTATTTAATTATAAGAAAAGTATGAATATCTCCTTTCGGCTTTGTTTTAAATCGCTCTCAAATTTGCTCTTAATGAATTTTAACAAAACTAGTTTCGATTTTGGTTTTACTTTGAGCAATATTTTTCAAATCGAGTTTTTTAGCTCTTGCACTATTTCAAACCCCTCCTCCTATCCCCCCTCCTCTTAGTGCCAACTTGATCCTAATACTACAGAGTGATCGCTCACCATATGGGTAAAATTACATCAAAATGGCTCAATTTTCGCATAGCATGGCTTATTTTCTATAGGTCGCGGGGTGATCTGAAACATCAACCATCTCAGTGTTGAATCTCAGATTTTGATGATGAAATCAATTGATAAGTTTATAGACTAATATATTTTTGAGATAGGTAATGCAGGAAATACTTCAATCATAGACTCGAACTATCAAAGGATAAATTATCGAAGCAGAAGAATCAAATGTTATGCTGGGAAAGTATCATATCAGAAATTGGACGTTGAGCCGGAGGATTGGTCAACATACTAAAGATTGGACTTCGTGATATAAATTTGGGCATCATGTCGAAAAGATCAGATATTATGCCAAAAGATTGAATGTCGTGAAAAAGTCGACATGCCGATAGATTGGGCAATATGTCGAAGGAAATGATGATATGCTAGAGGTTAGAACAAAGTGCTAGAAGATTAGATGATATATTGGAATAACATACAATATACTAAAAGCTTTATAATTATGTCAAATATGTGGTTGAATCGTTAAAGTCTTAATCGATGTCTTTTTAGGACAAATTAAGTTGGTATTGGGTTGAAGTCATGCCAACTTGTCAAGGAACCTATTGGGCTTGAACCAGGGATGAATTGTGCCTATTAAAGACCAAATTGCTGACCTAAAGTAGGCCTGGGTGGTGGTACTACTAGGCCCAAGTGATAGTAATGTTTGAGTCAACAAAAAAATAATATTTGTGCTTTATTGATGGTTTTGATGATTGTACCACCTAGGGTGGTGGTGCCTAGGCCGATGGTAGTACCACTAGAGCCTTAATTCATGGCCTAATTATAATGGTAGTACCATCCAATACCGATAATAGTACCGCTAGTATCTCAAAATTAAGATTTAAATTTGTGCCTCTATTCTTAAAGTCTTTTGGGGTCTATAAATACCCTATTCATGCTTGCTTGATAGAGCATTAATTCCTGGGAACAAAAATATTATAAACTCTCTCTTTTAGTAGTGTTTGAGTCTCTTCCTCCTTGAGTTTAGAGGTGATTCTAAGTTATAGGAGGTGAGAGATATTATAAAAGAGAGAGTGTGAAGGTTCTTTCCTAAGCCTATTAAAAGGCGAAAAGTTATAATAAGAGTGGTTGATCTTCACCTATTGGAAAAAAGATCAATAGTGAAAGTCGATGGCCTCGAGGTGTTAGAAACCAGCAAATTTTTAAACTTTTAAGTCATGTTTTTTAGTTATATTTTTGTGAGTTTGTTAGTCCAGTAGGAATTGATTAGAATTTTATTTAAAATTTATTATTTAATCAGGAGTCTAAGTCCCAAGGGACACTAGGGTGGAAGAGTCTAACTCTTGGGTGAAACTATATAGATATGGGTATAATTGTTGATTTTTCATTAATCAAGAAAATGATATTTCAGTCGTTTGGCAAATCCTAGGAGATCGATCCCCTCAAAGTGCTCGAGGAGGTCAATCCCCTCAAAGTGATCATTTATCTCTTTCTGTCTTTCCTCTATGATAGAACCCTAAGGTTCTTATCATCTGGTATTAGGGCAGTAATCCTCAACATTTCTGTTATGATTCCACTATTCATCTCCGCTACAACTCTTCCTCCTCTATCATCATTGTCGCCATCTGCTTGTAGAGCCCCACGCCACTATCTCCCTCCTTTGCCACCCCTCGCACTAGTGTCATCATTTCTTCCTCTGCTCGGTGCTGCTATCTTCCTCCTTTATCATCGTCGTTGCCCTCTGCCTATAAAGCCCCACGCTGCCATCTCCCTTATCTACCGCCTGCAACCCATGCACCTCCTCACTGCTTCCTACAAGCCAACAGTGCTTCCTCTGCCTTCGTCCTATATTCCAATGTTCAGCTCCTCCTTGCTATCGCCACCCAACAACATCACTATTGTTGCCTTCTACTCCAATAGTGCCTTCTTCCTCCCCTATTCTTAATCGTAATCCTTTGTTTGTTAAATCTTGGATTTTGATGATGTGATCAATTGATGAATATTTATCTAACATATGTGTTAGAGAAAAAATTACAAGCCTAACTATGACAGGAGCAATGGAGTTATAACCAGATGATGGGCCAAGATCAAGCTTGGGCATCGGGCCGGGTTCGGACGATGCAGAGGAACCTCGCCGGGAGTTCACTAAGAGATTCGCCGAAGGAATCGGAAGCTCACTGAGAACACACCGGGAGATCACCGGAAGAAGACCATAGGACTTGCCACAAGAATTTTGGAGGCTACCGGATTAGGCGGGAGTTAGGTCTTGTTTAAGCTTATTGGTCATTAAGTGTTGTAATCATTGAGTCGTAGTTAGGGTTTGAGTCCTAATTGAGTTAGATTTAGAAGGAATCTAAATCAACTCAATAAGGCAATCGGGTCCACTATGGGATTTGATTAAGCCTAAGTTGAGCCCAATCAGTTGACCAAAGAGTTGGCCAACATCAGTTTCAAGCCGCAATTAGAAAAGTGGAGGGAACCACTTTTCCGAAGATTTCGACGGGTAAATCATCGGTGAGCGACTATTGGACTGCCCGTACCTTGGAAATAGAATGACAACCAGTAGCTACTGATAGGTAAACTGCCTAGGACTAGTGAGTAAACCGCTTGTATCCTAGAAACTGGGTAGCTGAACCACCTAGGACAAGCGAGTAAACCGCTTGTACCTGATTTTTGGGCGGCTAACGATGGGTAAATCGCCCATGTCAGTGGCTAAACGCTCATACCTGATTTTTCTGAGTAAGTTTAATTTTTAGCTCCAAAAATTTAAAGCCACTTGGGACCTATAAATATCTCAAGTTTTCTTGCACTCCATACATAACAATTTTGGGGATTACATTCTATGATAAAATTATGTGTGATTTGTAATAAAAAGAAAAGGGGAAGGGAGAGAGGTTAGAAAATTCTCAAGTCTCCCTTGTAAGCTCAAGTGTAAGGGTTTAGTCTTCATCCAAAGAAGATCGGTAGTAGATGCCGGTGTGTCTTAAAAAGGATGACTCGAGAGTGGACGTAGACTGTTAGCACTGAACCACTATAAAACTTGTGAGTTCTTTCCTTGCTTTTATTGGTTACGAATTTTGTATTGATACTTTCGATTGAATTCACTCTTTAAAAGTAAAGTTTTCACATCAAGCACTTCCCTTCAATGTTGCTAATCTTTCAGGTTTGTTTATTAACTTAGCAATTTTCTTACTTATTTTACTTGAACAAAAAGCTTTGGATTTCCTATCTTGCTTTAAGCGAAAAGCTTTTGTTTAAAATGAAAAACTTACACTTACACTAGTTCATTAGTGCCAATTGATCCTAACAATTGGTATCAGAGCAAGGTATTTACTCTTTGGATTAACATCCACTTGAGTAAATGGCTTGTTTGGCATGAATGAGGGGCATTCCATCTCACATCCTCCCATGTTCAATGGGATGGATTACACATATTGAAAGACAATGATGCGTATTTTTTGTTATCTCTTTGGATCTTAATCTATGGAATATTGTTGATAATGGATTTGAAAAATCTTCCAAGCCAATGAATGAACAAAATGATTTAGAAAGGAAGAATTTTTCTTTAAATGCAAAGGCTATGAATGCCTTATTTTGTGCTCTTGATAAGAATGAGTTTAATCGTATTTCCATTTGCAAATCGGCCTTTGATATTTGGTACACTCTAGAAATCACTTTTGGCTACTTGGGATGATTTGAGCTATTCGGATGCGGAAGACAACTCCAAAGAAGAAGTAGCTAACTATGCTTTACTGGTGATCGAAGATGAGGTTAATGAGCCTTTAAATATTTTATTTTTAGAATTATTAAATATATTTCATGATTTGTTCAATGAGTTTAGAAAACTTAGTAAGTCTTTTAAATTGTTTAAAGTTAATCTTGATTTGTTAGTTAAAAGACTTGATGAAATGCATGATTCATTAGTATCACATAATCCATATTCTAAATGGGATATGCTAGATAATGTTAAAGAAGAGAATTGCATGCTTAAAACAATACTAGAGAAATTTGAAATAGAAAATAAATCCCTAAATATGATCCTTGCCAATAAGGATCATATTAATAATAGAAATGACATAGGCTTTGTTGGCAATGTTCAATAAAAGCCAACTATCTTTATAAAAGGACCTACATTAAATGTGACACCAAAAATTAAGTATAATTTTTGTGGTAAATTAGGACATAATGCAAACAAATATCTATTTAGAAGATGTAGTCTACATCAACTTATATGGGTTCCCAAGAGACTTTATAAAATGACAAACAATTAGAAAAAGAAAGATATAGCTCTTCATGAAGGATCCAATGTAAATGGGTACCTAAACCAAAAATATCTTTCTTGTAGGTTTGTCTCTAAACTAAAACTAGGAGCACCAAATAGTATCTTGATAGTGGATGCTCAAGGCATATGACTAGAGATCCATTTTATTTTTCTAGGCTCACTAGCTTAAGTGAAGAAGTTGTTATCTTTGGAAACAACAACAAGGGTAAAATCATTGAAAAAGGAACAATAGGTAACACATCAAACCTCTTAATTGAAAATGTGTTGTTAGTTGATGGCTTGAAACATAACTTGCTTAGTCAATTATATGATAAAGGATATGTGATTAAATTTCAACCTAATGCTTGCATAATTAAATTGCCACACAAAAACAAATCCTTGATTGCTTTAAGAAACAACAATGTATATACACCATAGATATTAAAAAACTTTGTGATGAAACTTATTTTTTAGCTTTAAATGATGATGCTTGGATTTGGCATAAAAGACTAGGTCATGCTAGCATGAAACTTTTAAATCAAATTTATACTAAAGAACTAGTAAGAGGTTTATTTAATCTTAAGTTTATCAAAGACAAAACATATGATACTTGTCAATTAGGGAAACAAATAAAGAGTAGATTTAAGTTGAAAAATCAAATAAACACATCTAAACTACTTCAATTGATCTATATGAATCTATTTAGACCAATTTACATTACAAGTTTAGGTGATAACAAATATGCATTTGTTTTAGTGGATGACTTTAGTAGATATACTTGGACCTATTTCTTAGCACATAAAAGTAATACTTTTAAATGTTTTACAAAGTTTTGTAAAATTATTCAAAATAAAAAAAGATGTATGATTTCTTTAATACGAAGTGATCATGATGGAGAATTTCAAAATAATAAGTTTTAAATTTTTTTTGATTCGAATGGGTATATCCAAAATTTCTCTACTCCACAAAATCCATAATAAAATGATGTAGTAAATAGAAAAAATAGAAGATTACAAGAAATGACTAAAACAATGTTGAATGAACATAGGCTACCCAAATATTTTTGGGCAAAAGCCGTTAATACGACATGCTATGTTTTAAATAGGGTTCTTATAAGATCATTAATCACTAACACTCCTTATGAATTATAGAATGATAAAAAACATAATATTTCTTATTTTAAAATATTTGGTTGTAAATATTTTATTTTAAATGAGAAATATGCTTTAGGAAAATTTGATGCAAAATCCGATGAAGGTATTTTTCTTGGTTACTCTTCTATTTCAAAAACTTATCGTATTTTTAATAAAAAATATTAGTAATAAAAGAGTCTATTCATGTTATTTTTAATGAGTTTTTTGAACTTAAAAAGATTTATTTTGATGACGAAGTTGATCTTGATATTGTGAATTTAAATGATAATACTCCTAAAATTAACTTGGATATATCTACTTCCAATACCTTACCCAAGAAATTGAAGTATGTGAATGATCATCCTAAGGAACTTATAATAGGAGAAACATCAAAAGAAATTCAAACTCGATCTTCTTTTAGAGATCTTTGTGTGAATACTATATTTCTTTCTCAAATTGAGCCAAAATATATTGATGAGGACCTAAAAGATGATTCTTGGGTCAATGCAATGCGTGAAGAGTTTAATTAATTTAAGAAAAATGAGGTATGGGCACTTGTTCCTAGACCTAATGACCATTTAGTAATTGGTACTAAATGGGTATTTAGAAATAAGCAAAATAAAAAATGGTATCGTAATTAAAAATAAGGCTAGATTAGTGGTCAAAGGTTTCAACTAAGAAGAAGGAATCGATTATGATGAAACCTTCGCTCCCGTAGCTAGACTTGAAGCCATAAGGATGCTTCTTGCCTTTGCATCTTTTTAAAAATTTTAAGTTGTTTCAAATGGATGTTAAAAGTAATTTTCTAAATAGTTTCATATCCGAAGAAGTGTATATTGAACAACCCCTCGATTTTGAAAATAATCTTCTTCCTAATCATGTTTTCAATCTTACAAAAGCTCTTTATGGATTAAAACAAGCCCCTCGGGCTTAGTATGAAAGATTTAGTTCTTTTTTTATTTCAAATAATTTTTCTGAAGGCAAGGTTGATACCATATTATTTTTTAAGTATTTTGAAAATGATCTTCTTGTTATTCAAATTTATGTTGATAATATCAATTTTGGATATACAAATGAATCTTTATGAGTCATTTGCTAAAGAAATGAGCCAAGAATTTAAAATGAGTCTAATAGGTGAGTAAACATTCTTCTTATGATTACAAATAAAATAACTAGATGATATTATTTTTATTTGTCAAACTAAATACACCCCAAACTTAATAAAACGGTTTGGGATGGAAAATACTAAAGCATTAAATACTCCTATGAGCACTTCTACAAAGTTGGACTTAGATAATGAAGGAGAAAACTTTGATCAAAAAACTTATAGAGATATGATAGAAAGTTTATTATACTTAACTACTACTAGATCGGATATCATGTTTAATGTTGGATTGTGTGCAAGGTATCAATCTAACCCGAAATTCTCTCATTTGAAAGCAATTAAATGAATATTTAGATACTTGAAAGGAACATCTAAACTAGGATTATGGTGTCCAAAATCAAAGAACTTTGACTTGATTATCTATTCTGATACTAATTTTGGTGGATGTAGAATAGATAGAAAAAGCACTATCAGAACATGTCAATTCTTGGGGCATGCACTTGTTTCTTGGACTTTCAAGAAATAAAATTTAGTAGTTTTATCTACTACGGAAGCAGAATACATTGTAGCTAGTGCATATTGTGCCCAAGTCATTTGGATGAAAATACACTAGAAGATTATGGAATAAAGTTAAAAAATATTATCATAAAGTGTGATAATACAAGTGCTATATGTTTGACTAAAAATCCTTTTCAACATTCAAGAACCAAACATATTGATATTAAATATTATTTTATAAGGGATCATATAAATTATCAAGATATCTCTTTAAATGACTCTAAGCATCAATTAGTATTTTTACAAAACCTTTAAATGAAGAATAATTTAATTTTTTTAGAAGAGAACTTAGAATGTTAAATCATGAAAATATATGAATTGCTTGATTTCATGAGAATGAGCTATTTTTTGTGATAATATTTTATTATTCCCATGAGATGTTTATCTTATTATTTGTAAAATGGAGAGAAAATTTACACTAAGATGATTTTGTTATTTTACAGATTTATTTAATATGTTTGCTTGAAATTATATGAGATAATTTTAAATGCATGAGTAGTTCTTAAATTTTTGAATCTCCTTGAATATCTTAGATTTTTTAACTTATTTTTAAAATTTTACCTCTGCAAAATTGAGAGTTATATTTAATGATGATTTACTACTCTTCTCCCTTATTTTCTTTCGTTCTTTTTCACAAGAGGACTAAAATTCTTTATAACTCATATCGTATTCTAAAAAGGGAGAGCAAAAACTCATATGCTTTAAAATCTTTAGCCTCACATTTCATCTTTTTATTAATGACAAAGGGGGAGAAATGGATGTTGATGAGTTATGTAATAACTTAAGGGAAAATTTTTAAATGTTTGAAATTCATGAAAATCATTGATGTGTTGATACTTTAAAAGCAAATTATTATTGACATATACATGTATAATTACAATCCTTGAAATATAATTTGCTTGAAATATTGATTGCCTTGATTCACTTGAATTCAAGAGTGAGTGATTCTTTTAAATTTAAGTCATATTTGTTATGGCATGAATTTAGGGGGAGTTAGGATTAACTCCCGTCATCAATTGATTGTCATCATTAAAAAACGAGAGATTGTTGAATCTCAAATTTTGATGATGATATCGATTGATGAGTGTTTATCTGACATGTGTGTTAGAGAAAAAATTACAGATCTAACTATGAAAGGAGCAATAGAGTTACAACCAGATGATGGGCCAAGATCAAGCTTAGGCATCGGGCCGGGTTCGGATGATGCGGTGGAACCTCGTCGAGAGTTCACTAGGAGATTCGCCGAAGGGATCAAGAAGCTCGCTGGGAATACGTTAGGAGATCGCCGAAAAAAGACCATCGGACTCACCACAAGAATGTCGGAGGTCACCGGATTATATAGGAGTTAGGTCTTAATTAAGCTTATTAGTCATTAAGTATTGAATTATTGAGTCACAGTTAGGGTTTGAGTCATAATTGAGTTAGATTTAGAAGAAATCCAAATCAAATCAATGAGGCAACCAGGTCCACTATAGGATTTGATTGAGCTAAAGTTAAGCCCAATTAGTTGATCAAAGAGTTGGTCAATATCAGGTTCAAGCCAGAATTAGAAAAGTGGAAGGAACCACTTTTCCAAAGATTTTGGCAGGTAAACCGCCAATGAGTGATGGTTGGACCGCCCGTACCTTGGAAATAGGGCGACGGTCAGTAGTTGCCAGTGAGTAAACCGCCCATGACAAGTGGGTAAACAGCCCGTACCTGGTTTTCGAATTGCTGATGGTGGGTAAATTACCCAGGTCAGTAAGTAAACTGCCCGTACCCGATTTTTTTGAGTAAGTTTGGTTTTTGGCTCTAAAAATCTAAAGTCACTTGAGGCTTATAAATACCATAAGTTTTCTTACACTCCAAACACAATAATTTTGGGGACTACAATCTGTGATAAAATTATGTATGATTGTAAGAAAAAGAAAAGGGGAAGGGAGAGAGCTTAGAGTTAGAAAATTCTCTAGTCTCCCTTGTAAGCTCAAGTGTAAGAGTCTGGTCTTTACCCAAAGAAGATCAGTAGTGGATGTCGGTGTGCCTTAGGAAGGAGGACTCAGGAATGGATGTAGGCTGTTGGTGTTGAACCACTATAAAACTTGTGAGTTCTTTCCTTGCTTATGAATTTTGTATTGACACTTCCGATTGAATTCACTCCTTGGAAGTAAAGTTTTTACATCAAGCACTTCCCTTCAACGTTGCTAATATTTCGGGTTTGCTTATTAACTTAGCACTTTTCTCACTTATTTTACTTGAATAAAAAGCTTTGGATTTCCTATCTTGCTTTAAGTGAAAAGCTTTTGTTTAAAATGAAAAATTTACACTTGCACTAATTCAAACCCCAACCCCCCCCCCCCTCTTAGTGCCAATTGATCCTAACATTGTCATCAACCACTATTGTCATAGCCTCGTTCCTCAGCCACTCATGATCTCGATTTCTCGGCTTTCCTTCCTTGTTGAGTGATCTCCCTTTTCCCCCTTGTCGAGACCCACCATCGTGGCCTCCCTCTATAACCCTCCACTGGCGCTACATTTGATTACCACCATCACTGCTTCCTCCCCTGCAGCCACCTCCCAACCGTGTCGCCAGCCGCTTCCACCATCAGCACTCCACTCCTCTCCTGTCATCGCTTCTTAGCCGCACCACCAATCGCTCCCACTGTCAAGCATCATTGCCTGCGCAACACTGCCAGCCTCGATGTGCCTTCTTCCTCCTTTGTTCCCAATTGCAATTATCTGTCATTGACCGTAGTAGCTGCAACCTCATGCCTCAGCCACTCGTGATCTCGATCTCTTAGCGTTCCTTCCTTGTTGAGTGATCTCCCTTTTCTCCCCTTATCGAAGAGTGCCACCATTGTTGCCTCCCACTACAACCTTCTGTTGGTGCATGCATCTTAGTCGTGAGATTGCCTCTACCTTCTAGCCATCGTAACCTTAGTCCTTGGTCGCTCGTGATGCCTCACACAGAGCAGCCATCGACATCAAACCCCCCTATTGCTTACAGGTACACAAGTAGGAAAGGACCCTACTAGCGCCATTCCTCTGCTAGCCACCTTCTTCAACAACCGCTACAATCCCTATCACAAAGAACGAGACAACTAGTGCCCGCTCTCGCTGTAGTTGCACCGAGTAGGACAGTGTTGATGCCCTTGGCCTGACACCAGAAATAGGAATTGGGTATTACAAACCTATAGTCTTATATAATGGCCACTGACAACTCATTGGAAATGAGAATTGAGAACCAACAACAAGAAATCTTTAATGAGTTCAAGAGGAGCCTATTAGAAAATTTCAGCAAGCTATAACAAGATGAAAACTCAAGTCCTGCGTTGGACTAATCTAGAGATATAGGAATAAGGCACCAAAAATGTGGCACAAGTTACCCATGCATGAAGGTAGAATTTTCAAAATAAGAAGATGGGGATCAAATCAGTTGGATCTCTATCATTGAAAAATTCTTTCACTTCCGCAGAACTCTAGAAGAATCCAAGATGGAAATAGCTTCAATTCAACTTGATGGAGATGCGATCTAGTGGTATGACTGGTACGAAATCTGTCACGAGATTCCTTCGTGTAAGCAATTCAAGAGAGGACTTCTTGTTCATTTTAGACCCTCAGAATATTGAGAATGTTGATAGGCAACTCAACAAATTCTGTCAGACATCTACAGTGCAAGAATACCATGTTATGATCGTAATAGAACTACGAAGAAGGGGAGGTGTATATGGGTGGGTGGGTTGTTGAATCTCGGATTTTGATGATGATGAAATCAATTGATGAGTTTTTAATCTAACTTATTCGTTAGAGGAAGTGATGCAGGTCTAACTACGATGGAGGAATTGAGTTACAACCAGATAATTGGGCGAAGATCAAGCTTAAGCATTGGGCCAAGGTTCGGACGATACGATGGGAGCTCGCCGAGAGTTCGCCGAAGGAATCAGGAAGCTCATTGGGAACATGTCGGGAGATCATCGGAGGAAGAACTTTAGCAAAATTCGATGAAGAAAATTTTCTAGGTTATTCTTCTATTTCAAAAGCTTATTGTGTCTTTAATAAAAAAACTTTAGTAATTGAAGAATCTATTCATGTTATTTTTAATGAATTTTTTGATCTTAAGAAAATTGATTTTGATGATGAATTTGGTCTTAGAATTTTGAATTTAAATGATAATACTCCTAAAAGCAAATAGATGAATCTACTTCTAAATCCTTACCTAAGAAATGGAAGTATGTAAATGATCATCCTAAGGAGCTTATAATAGGAGATACATCAAGATGTGTTTTAACTCTTTCTTCTTTTAAAAATTTTGTGCTAACATTGCATTTCTTTCTCAAGTTGAACCAAACTGCAATGATGAAGCCCTAAGAGATTACTCTTGGGTTATTGCAATGCTCGAAGAGTTAAATCAATTTAAGAGAAATGAGGTATGGGAGATTGTTCCTAGACCTAATGACCGTTTAGTGATTTGTACTAAATGGGTCTTTAGAAACAAGCAAGATGAAAATGGTATCATGGTTAGAAATAAGGCTAGATTAGTGGCCAAGGGTTTCAACTAAGAAGAAGGAATCAATTATGAAGAAACCTTTGCTCCTGTGGCTAGACTTGAAGCCATAATGATGCTCGTTGACTTTGCATCTTTTAAAGATTTGAAGTTATTTCAAATGAATGTTAAAAGTATTTTTCTTAATGGTTTCATTTCCGAAGAAGTATATGTTGAACAACCCCTTAGTTTTGAAAACAGTTATCTTCTTAATTATGTTTTCAAACTTTCTAAAGCTCTTTATGGATTAAAACAAGCCTCTCGGGCTTGATATAAAAGACTTAGTTTTTTTCTTATTTCAAATATTTTTTTTGAAAGGCAAGGTTGATACCATATTATTTTTAAGTATTTTAAAAATAATTTTTTATTATTCAAATTTATATTAATGATATCATTTTTGGTTCAATAAATGAATCCTTATGTGAATCCTTTGCCAAAATTATGAGCCAAGAATTTGAAATAAGTCTAATGGGTGAGTTAACCTATTTCTTAGTCAAACTAAATATGCCTTAGATTATTAAAATATTTTAGTATAGAAAATACTAAAGCTATAAACACTCGTATGAGCACATCTACAAAGTTAGACATAGATAATGGAGAAATTTTTTATCAAAAAACTTATAAATAAATGATAAGTAGTTTGTTATACTTAACTACTACTAGATCGGATATTATGTTTAATGTTGATTTATATGCAAAATTTCAATTAAATCCTAAGCTTTCTCACCTTAAAGTAGTTAAAAGAATATTTAGATATTTAAAAGAAACTTCTAACTTAGGATTATGATATCCAAAATGTAAAAAATTTGATTTACTTACTTATGTGGATGCCGACTTTGGAGGATGTAGGATAGATAAAAAAAGTACTACTAAGACATATCATTTTTTAGTTCATGCACTCGTTTCTTGATCTTTCAAGAAACAAATTTTGGTTACTTTATCTATTGCCTTAGTCGAATATATTGTAGCTAGTGCATATTGTGCCCAAGTTATTTGGATTAAAAACACTTTAGAAGATTATGAAATTTAATTAAAAATATTTCTATTAAATATAACAACACAAGTGTCATATGCTTGACTAAAAATCTCATTCAACACTCAAGAACTAAGCACATAACATTAGACATTATTTTATTAGGGATCATATGAATAATCTAGATATTTCTTTAGAATTTATTAATACTAAGCATCAATTAGCGGATATTTTTATAAAACCATTGAATGAAGAGCAATTTGATTTTATTAGAACAAATCTAGGAATACTAAACTATGAAAATGCATGATTTATATGATTTGCTACGTTGCTTGAAATTTACATAAGATACCTTAAATTGCATTGGTAGCTCTTGATTTTAGAATTTACATCTACAAAATCGAGTATTTTTATGATATAATATTTTTTACTTTTCTTCTTATTTCTACTTTCTTGTTTATAAAAAAAGGAAAAAAATTTATATGAAAATGATGATTTACTATTTTTGGATTTATTTACTACGTTTGCTTGAAATTTACATTAGATGATTTTAAATGTATGAGTAGCTCCTAAATTGTTAAATCTTCCTATATTTCTTGGATTTTTAAGCTCATCCTTGAAATATTCTTTCCAAAATTTACTTTTATAAGATTGAGAGATCTTCTTAATGATGTAATGTTTTCACACTCCTCCCTTATTTTTTTTTCTTCTTTACTCAGAAAGAAAAGAAAATCTTTTATGGCTCATATCCTATTTTAATAAGAGGAAGCAATGACACATGTGGCTTGAAATTATTAGTTCTACATTTAATCTTTTTGTTGATGACAAAGGGGAAGAAACGGATATTGATGACACATGTACATGAGCATTTCTTTTTGTTTATTGATAAACAAAGAGAACAAATGATTAATGACTTAAGAAGAGATTTTCAAATATATGAATGATGTATAATTTTTTAAATTCATAAAAATCCTTGAGTTGATGACTTGATAATTTTTGAATGATGCATATTTCAATTGTCTCGTTGCATCCTTGAAATATTATTTACTTGAAATATTAATTGTTTCATGATACTTAAATTTAAGAGTGTGTGATTCTCTTGAATTTAAGTTTTCCTTATTATGGCATAGATTTAGGGGAAGTAAGGTTAACTCCCATCATCAAGGTTAACTCCCATCATTAATTGATTGTCATCATCAAAAAGGGAGAGATTGTTGAATCTCTGATTTTGATGATGAAATCAATTGATGAGTGTTTAATCTAACTTGTGTGTTAGAGGAAGTGATGCAGGTCTAACTATGATGGAGGAATTGAGTTACAACCATATTCTTGGGCCAAAATCAAGCTTAGACATTGGGGCAAGGTTCGAACGATGCGGTAGGAGCTCATCGGGAGTTCGTTAGGAGCTCTCCAGGAATTCGCTAAGAGCTCATCGGGAGTTCACTAAGAATTCACCGAAGAAATCAGGAAGCTCGCTGGGAACATGCCAGAAGATCGCCAGAGGAAGACCGTAAGACTCACCGTAAAAATGTCGAAGGCTGTCGGATTAGCAGGAGTTAGGTCATTGTTTAGCTTGATGGTCCTTATGGTTATAATCAATGTATTGTAATTAGGGATTGAGTCATAATTAAGTTTAATTTGGAAAGAAATCAAATCAACTCAATGTGAGGCAATCAGACCCACAAAGGGATTGGATTAAGCTCAGGTCAAGCTCAATTAATTGACCTAAATTTTGGTCAACAAGAGATACAAGTTGGGATTGAAAAAGTGAAGGGAATCACTTTTCTAAAAATCCTGACGGTTGTACCACCGATGAGCGGTAGTTGTACTATTGTCGCCCAAGAATCTGAGTAACAAGCGATGGTTGTATCGCCTGTGTCTACTACTACCTGTCGGTAGCTTTCGACAGATATCGGCGCCAATAGTTGTATTGTCTATACCCAATTTTTTCAAGTTCGTTTGAATCTTGGCTCCATTCTATTGAAGCCAATTGGGGCCTATAAATACCCCAAGTTTTCTTGCATTTAGTACAAGTATTCACTCAAGTCATTAGGCAAAAATATGTGAAAACAAGTGTGTGCTAAAAGTGTGTAAGAAAAAGAAAAGGGGGAAGAGAGTGAGCTAAGTATTATATTCTTGTAAAGAGTCTCTCTTGTAAGTTAAAAGTTTGTAAGGGTTTGATCTTCACTCAAAGAAGATTGGTAGACACCAGTGGGCCTCGATGAAGAGGACTTGAAAGTAAACGTAGACCAAGATTGGGGCCAAGCTACTATAAACTGTGAGTGTATCTCTCTTTACTTAATTTCTACATTCATTATGTTTCAAATTAGACCAAGATTGGGGCCAAACTACTATAAACTGTGAGTGTATCTCTCTTTACTTAATTTTTACATTCATTATGTTACAGGGTGAATTAGTGCTTATCGAAAAAAGATCTGATTTGAAATTATTTGTATGAGAATATGAATCAGAAATATATTTAACTTGAAAATATGAATAAAAGTAGTGAGTAAAGTAGATCAGTAAACAAATGATAAGGAAATGCAAATCGATTTATAGTGGTTTGATCATCTCGACCTATGTCCACTCCAGATTCCTCTTCTTTCGAGGTTATTTACTTTCACTACCGATCTTCTTTCCAATGAGTGAAGATCAACTACCCTTACAATCCTTTCTCCTTTTATCAGATTCAAGAGAGAACTTTTATAAACTCTTTACATAAGATCTCACACCTCCTTAGAATAATCGTGAAACTCAAGGAGGAAGAGACTCAAGAATTTACAACACTTTATCCTCAAAGATTTTTTTTCTTTTTCACCTTTGTTTTCACCCCCTTATTTATGCTTCATTAAGTAAGAATAGGTGGGGTATTTATAGACCCCCAGCTTCAAAATTAGAGCCAAAATTTTAATCTCTAATTTGGTAATGACTGTACCACTACAATCATTGGGCGATACTACTGCTAAATAGAGCCCAGGAATCTGGGCTCTGGCTCTACTACCACCTAACTAGGTGGTACCACCGCCGCTTGATGGTACCACCCCCGGAAACCCCCAAAAAACATAAAATTATGTTTTTGTAGTCTGGGCGGTACCTCACCACCTAGACCTAGTGGTACCACCACCCAAGTCAAAATTAAATTACTGATTTGGCCTTTCATCAGGCCCAAATCAGTCCTAGTTTAGGCCCAATGAGCCCGAAATCAAGTTGGCATAGTTCATCCCAATACCAGCTTAATTTGACTCTAAATGATTACGATCAAGACTAAACCATTCAATCACACATCTAGTATAATTACGAAGTAATCAACACATTGTCCAACATTTTGACATGTCATCTAATTATCTGATACTTCATCTGAACCCTTGGTGCATTGTCTTTTCCTTCGACGTATCGCTTGACCTATTGGTATGTTGACTTCCCACAACATCCGATCTTTTGACATAATACCTGATCTTTTTGGTCTGATGCCCAAACTCATGGTATGAAGTTCATCCTTCAGCATGTCGATCAATCCTCTAGCCTGACAGCCAATCTCTGACATGATATTCCTCTGGCCCAACGTCTGATTCTTCTACTTCGACAATTTACCTTGTAATGGTTTATATCTGTGATCAAAATTTTTTCTGTATTAATTATCTTAAAATATATTAATTTATAAATTCTCATAAGAATATTTATGTTATACAACACCTAGTGCTAGTGATATTAGCCTTAAAACGAGTGTCTTGGGCTCTTGGCAACTTCGAAGTACTAGAGCAAACATTCCTTCTCGGTGGTGATATGAATAATTTCTCACACAAATGTTATCAACCATTTAATTACGACTTCTTTTTATGTTTTTCTTAAAGAAACTTACCATTTTGTTGATATTCTTATGACTGTCGATCATGATTAGCTTTTGCAATTGGCTACTGTTTGTTAGATTGTTGGACCTTTTTTGTTATTCTATTAACATTCAACTTATGGTCTTAATTATAGTTCTTCTGTAACAATTACTTTTACGTTAGATAACTATAATATATAGATCTACCATCGAGCACCATCACATTTATAATTGCACTCAGGATTATAGTCGACACACAACAGCAAAGTGCTCGTATGGGAAACACCACAGGTGACGTGAAGTTAATTTGTTTTAACATTGGTTGGATCATTATTATAGGAAAAGAAACCCATCTAGTTAAATGTTAAAGTGACATTTGACTTTCACTTACCTTTTTTAATATTTAAATTAAGGTGGAATTATGATCGGATAGTTATGCATGAAGTTAATTTTTCTTTTGTAATAGAAATTTATTTGAAGTGAAATAAGGTTGTCACACAGGCACTTTGCCAGAGTGAGTTCTTGTGCTTGTTCTACTAGTAGTGGTTTGCCCGAAATTAGTGCTTGCAACTGTTCTTCATTGACTACTAGAAGTAAACATTTATTTTGCAGCATATTCACAACAGTGACCGTTAGCATAACCCTTCAAGTTTATCCTTTCTGCATTAGGTATAACATTCACGAAATGGCTGTGCAAATCTATCCGAGGTTGGCTTTTCTTACATATTATTATTATGTATAATTATGACTGCTTGGTAAGTTGGTACGCAAGAAACCATTTGTATAAATGACTTTGTGTTATTGATGGAGAGTCCCTCCTTCAAAATTCTCTTGTTGGTGATTGTTGTATTAAACTCTCATAGGCAGTTCCTCTGATTTCACCGCTTTCCTGTAAATTAATCATAAAGCGTAACTGTCCTGTCTCTTTTTGGCTGCTGCTACTTTGAATTAACAGCACATTTGGCCGCAGCTACTATCTTGGAACTGCATGCTCACTAACCAAGGTAGATGAATGCAAAGTTATGATGGTTACAGTGAAATCTCCATGACCTTGAAAATGATCAGAAAATTTAGTGTTCATTTGCTGTGGCTTCTTTAGGTCTTCAGTCTTTGATTGAGACCCTAAAAGCCAGTTACAATATCAAGCAGAAATCTGTTTATTGTTTTATGAGCTTCCCTTGTTTTCTTATCATACTATAATGACCATCTCTAACCTGGGCGTGCTTTCATACAAAACTTTCTTCTTCTCTTAAAATTAGGGTTGTTATTCCCTGACCCGGGGGGCGGGGGGGTGGATACATCGCTGTTCTTCTGACCACTTACGCTTGTAAAAGTTTGTAGAACTTAGGTCTTCAAAACTCTCCTAGCCAAACTTGTATCTGGCATAAGAAGATTTATCATCCTTACGCAGGCCATTTCTCTCCGGTTTAATAAGCACATTGACTTGTTGGCACAAAGGTAACTAGGCTTTGAATGGACTGCCCCATTGTCCAGTTCACTTTTTTGGGACATTAAATACAAACTAATTAGTTGAATTCACTTCATAAACTTCATATTAATATTAAATTATGTTAATGTAATACATAGTATAACTTCAATGTCTCTGTGTCACAATTCCATTTGAAGGAACTGTTTTTGGTATATATAAAGTTTTAAAAAAAATCATCATATTCCACTAGTCAATTGTTGCCAAGCATCAAATGGGTCTCTTCAAATGGTAATCTAAATGTGATTGCTTTGCAATCAAAGTGCTGCTTTAGCCAATTGTCTACACTTTCCAAGAGTGAGTGGTCGTGCCTGAGGGCATATCGATCGAAATAGAACTTTTTTTATCAATAAAAATTCCTTTCTTAGGCATTAGAAGCTTCTTCCAAAACATGCAATTTTATATCTATCTATATAGATTGTATGATGACATGAGTGGATACTTAGGAATCAAAATCTACTTAATTATAGATGATTTGTTCCATCATCTGACTTATGACTATGAAATTATATCGATATTTTCACATATTATGAGTAACATAGGGGACATCTTATTTTTCTTTTTTTTCTTAGAGATCTTAAGAACCACTGCTTAGATTTCAATTCACTCCTTACCATCAAATTAAATGTGAATAACCCATTCTTCTCTCTTTGAAATAAGGGGCGTTTCCAATTTTATGCATGCTTCAGATGATTTTATCTTTTTCATATTATAATATATCTAGAGTTAGTAATTTTCTACCAAGAACTGAATTCAATTACTTATTGTCGTTACTCAATAGTTTTTCATCGAGGTCTATCCAATGGAGGTATTCAAAATAGATCAGTGATTGATTTACAAGTTTTGTTATAAACCTAATTGATTGCTTTAAATTACACAAATCAATATTTTGAACCTTACTCAAAGATAGAGCATTTTTCATTGATATGAAAACTGTTGTATATTTTAAATTATAGCTTCTTTGAGATGTAAAATATATCTCTACTCATCAGCTATAGCATATGAGACAAATATATGCATTTTGATTAGGATCATGTTTTATTGTTACGATCCTACCATATATGTTTCTTTATTCTGTCAAAAATTGATTTTACTAATAAACGAGGTTGGAATTAATTGAGCAAATTTACAACAAAAAAATTATTGAGAGTGTCATTATTCATCCAGAAACTTCATTTGTGGGCTCTAACTAGAATTAGTACAAGGGTTTCTATTAGACTAAAAATGCCAATACTTTGTTTAGGTTGCTAATTAATAATTCTAATATCCTAAATAAACCCTAAAATTCTAATTAAAATTTGAGAGTGATGTAACAAGCTCAGTCTAATGGATGAGGTCTTAGGGATGGCATCCATGCTCATCTTTAGTTGTCTACAAGCTCACCCTCTCAAAATAAGCTTCATCTAATTGGCCCAGCACAGATTACAAGAAAGGCTTAACGCATGGGCCTCTTATTGTTATGTAAGTTTCTCATATTATGATAGAAAGCGTCGATGGAAGAGAAGATGCAGGTTTCTCCTGTGCTGTGTGAGACTTCAGCTGCCAAGGGATTAAACATGAGCTCTCAATTGACTTTTTGAATCGATTCTCTTGTGAGATATGAATGTTAGTTTGTCATGTAATCATTGTTATAGGGAATGCGTTGTTAGGGCAAGGAACTGAGACTGATACGTTTTGAAGAAGCAATTTCCTCGGGATATAACATCCCTTTTTTTTGTTTTTGTTTTTTTTTTGCCTTTCTGTAAACTTTGAAAGGCTAATAATATATTCCTTATTTACTCCAAAGAAAAGGAAGAAAGAGAAGATGCAAGTTTACTGCAACACACCCATGCCATCTTACAAATCCATTATTCATCGCGTCGTAAGCAGCTCTTTGTTCACTACATACTGTTGTACTGATTCCAATTGGTAAGACTATCTGTTTCCTGAGCTGCAATGGTTAAACGCAGCAGAAACTTGGATCGGTGGAGTTCAATTCTATTGAAACAACTCCAACTTGCACCTCTATTCTCAGGGCTTGAGATGAATCCATGCTTCCCATGGATGCCCAACCACATATCCATCGTGCTTTTGCTATATGTAGATCTAATAATGAGTGGGGTGGTCCTCAGGAAGCTCTCATGATCACTCACAAAACCTTCACAGGAAAAAGCAAGCTCCCATGTTGCTTTACATGCCTGTTCATTTCAATATTCACCTGCAGGTGGGTGATCCATGATTGCTCATGATTCCAGCAATCTAGTACTTGGTTGAAACTTTGGACACCTGAGCCTCTCCTGGCGGGAGCACAACCGGTGGCCATGCTATTTAATGGATGCCACTTGCCTGCTGCCACACAGCTTTCAATCTTCATCAATGCAAACAGCTTGTGGTAGGTTTGGTTGGTCGCTGCTCAGGCTCCAGTAACACCTTTGATTAAAGCAGCAGAGCAGAAGAACACTTTAATCCTTTGTTGCGCTGCTCCGCACAGTTTCAGTGAGGTAATCCACTCCACTCACAAGCTGGCCTGCCTTTTTGGTTTTTTTTTTTTTTTTTCATTTTCTAGGTGAGGATACATCCAACTTTAGGGGGTGTAGGAGAGGGATCAAGCAACAGCGAATGGATTAATCATACTAGGAGAGTGGAAGAGGCAGACTGCATGCACCAAAAACAGTAGCATGGGTATGATTGGGACAGCAGAACTGATATCGGCAGCAGAGGAATGGAACGCAATGCAATCTTTGCACCTGAAGTATTTTTATGAATGGAATGCAATCAGTTTCATTTCTTTATTGCCACTGGTGATGCTGCATCCCATTGCGCCTGATGAGGGGAATGCAGCTGCCCATTACTTGACCGAAGGGTCGCCCGAATGTAAAGCGCAGCAGCAGCAATTAAACAATTAGGTGGGATGGTTCGATCACACTAAGTTCGTGTGAGGCAAATCTTCTTGTGGTTGCTGATATATTTTGGGGACCCACTGATCTTATTTTGCGGCCATCATTTCCTACAGTATGTATGTTCACAGTTCTTCCAAAAGACATTTCTTGATAGTTTATAATATAATTATTATTTTCGATCAATTAAGACTCGACGCTCGTTAAATATGCCATGTTAGGCTATCCGACGTTATTATTTCATCATCAATACTCTCGGCATGATATGTCTTCATCGCTGATATACTGAATTCAACTCGAGCTCTTAAGCACTTTGTCGATATCTTTTGATTGTAATCAGTAAAACCGACTTGATTGTTGGATGTAGTTTCAGCATAATATTTTACGAGAACATACAAGAATAAGATACATGGAATAGATTTTTTATACTTGGAGTAAGCTAAAATATGAGATAACATAATTTTTCTTTTTTCGTTCACAAAATGAAGTAAAACATGAGAGATACAGATATCTTAGATCCTTAAGTTGAAATCTTCTCCGATCTGGTCAAACTTCTTTCCCTCTTCCAAATGTGACATTCACGTCGTTGGATTCATAATCAAAATTGACAATATCACCACTATTTTTTTGCTGATGAATTGCGATCTTTACTTCATTGTTTCATCTGACATCTCAATATTCTCAACATGATTGTTTTTAAGGTTCGATCATTCTTCCTCCTCTCGAGAATGCCATTTTGTTATCCCGTGGATGCAAGCAAGCTTTCGACTTTGCCACAAGTTGTTTATTACTCAGAGAGGGCCACAAGTTGGAGGCTCAGAAAGCCAGAGGGAAGGGAAGAAAGCTTTTACTGATGTAACAACTCATCAGACAGAGAACAAACAACACGTCGTCAATATCTTCCCAGGCCTAAAGAAACAACAACCCCTCTCGCTCATGGCTTCTTCTTCTTCTTCTTTTTCTTTCCTGGTTCAAAAGGAGGATGGAGATCATTGGCTCGGAGACTCCAAAAGTTGGTCGAACGGTGAAAGCAAAGAGGCTGTGTGTTTGATGTAACAGTTCAATGCATCCGCTCGGTGGTCCTCCGGACCAAGCTGGTGATGTGAGAATTGTCTGTCACCTTCCATGTGTGTGTACTACTCCTTAAGTTACATACACTCTTTGACACGCTTTTGCCAATCCTTTAGATCTTTCATCTTTCCAAGAAGGATCAATGCACGATGCGCTCTTATCCTTCCTTAATATAATAACCCTCTTCCGGCCAAATGAATTATTGCATTGAAATTCTGACGAAAAAAGAGTGATAAGAATAGAGAAAAGGCAAAAAAAAATTTCAACTTATTCTCACTTTTTAATTCTTCTACGGATCGTGCTACTGGTTTCACAATATCTTTTTTATTCTAATCTACATAGTTGTACTTAGGATAACCTTTATAATAATCCAAATTCTTTTTTGGACTTTCTATTTTAATTTTAAAATATTTTTTAAAAAACTTGTGATTCATCAAACGGATATGATATTGTCGAAGAATAATTTTATATTAATTACTATACTAACAATCTAAGAACAAGAAAGGACTTGTTTTGATATGCACAAATCATCCATCCCGTGATAATATCCACATCAAAGGATATATAGCAACGAACGGTACGTACAATACAATCCTATCCTTATAAGTCGGAAAAAAGTTCGAGGTGATGAGCATGAGTTATCCGATAACACTTGTAACGTCAAAAAAGACCAAGAGAGAATACGAAGAAACAATAAGATTTTGAAAATATGAAAATACCTTGGAACAAATGGCTAAGAAATTTGGATGAAATATCATGAAAGTTAATAATTATATTATTCGTTGGAAACATGATCAAAGAGAGAGAAAGAATGCCAACAACAATATTATAAAAGAACTGAAGCAATGAACAAAAAAGAAAGAAGGCAATATTAACAAAAGAATTTGAAGGCTCTGTGGCTCCTACTCACTCAATCTGACTCGTTACACTCGTAAAAGAAGACTGCATCATTATTTACAGGGTTAAACCCCCAATTCTTGTTTTGGTATCGTACTCAATACGACTCAGATTCCCTAACTAGATTATGACTCACCTTCATAGTCGTATCTAAGATTAGATCTCCTACTGTGTAAACTAAGAGGTATACAAGCACCGTCTTCGACGGTAGCATCCGGAGATGGCATCAAGGACAAGGATGGTGGTCCAGATGCATAGCATTGTCATTGCCCCACATCCACAACCACATTGGCATGAGAAGTATAGACAACCTCGAGCATGTCCTCCACAAGCCATATGTGCAATAGTGTTGCTGAAAAGGGATGTTTTGGACTCTGGAATTGGACCACCTGCTCCCAAATGCTCTCTCATGGCCTCTAATGGCTCTAAAACCAGTGACTCTGCCATCTGTTTCCCTGCTTCCTTTGTGTTGGGTGACTTTGAAAGAACACTCTTCTGTGCACTTGCAGCCACCACCATCATCTGCACATACCTCTTGTTCTGGGCCTCAGTGCAGCTGCACAGAGAGAGAAAGAGAGAGAGAGAGAGAGACAGAGAGAGACAGAGAGAGAGAGAGATGTCCGTGGACCAAGTATGTGATCGTGACAGTACATTCCATAGCTAAATCCAATATAGGATTTGGTTCTATTAGACTGGATCGTACATCTCCACAGTTCAGATCTTGTTGGTGCGTGTCAACATATAGCTAGTTTAGTATGTTCTATTGTCTTGTGAGATGGATATAGTTCCTTCGGCTTCTGCCCTACTGAGATATCGTAGCTCACAGTGCAGGATTCTGCCTGCTTGGATGAGTGCTAAAACTTTTCTCTAAAAACGTGTGGAAAGAAATAAAACTTGTCATATGTAATCTTAATGTTTTTGTGCAGGCATTCAATGCCTGTAGCACCCGAAGTCTATGGGTTGATGTGCTTCTTTAAGGCTCGGAGACTCTGCATTCAATGCCGATGGCTGGCACACACATCGGCCCGTTGTTATCTTTCCAGGTAGAACATCATGCTTTTTCAATCAAGCATTTAAACCAATTAATTTCCAGCACAAATGCTGTATGATGCTTGAGATCACAATATTGGTTACTGGGAAGCATGAATTATTGTTGTTAATGACAGACCAGAATGAACTTTTTCTTTGGGTCAGATTCCTCCCAGGATGGAAATCAAATCAAATTGTTGGCGGATGTTTGATTTCAGGAACACAGTCACTAGTCCTCTTTCGGAAATTTCTGATATGAAAAATGTAAAAGTAAATCTTTTGCTTTTTACCCCCACACGAAAAGTAACTTTATTTTTTGTCCTCATCGTAGTAGGCCTTTGTAAGTTGCCATCATTCCTTGCGTACTGATGCATGACACTAAAAGACAGTCTTTGTTTCCCGGAAGAAAAAGCAAAAAAAAAAAGTCACACGAGGTGCAGTTAACATGGAACACTGACTGCAACTTCTTTTGCTCCCAAAAAAATACCACTTGCTAAAGACAAAATAAGTATTTTCTCATACCACAAGATAGAAGAAAAGCATTCACGAAATGTTTCTCAAGAGGAATTAAGGCCTGATTCTTAAGATTAATTTAATTAGCTAAAATTAATTTAATTAGCTAAAATTAATTTAATTAGTTAGGATAGAATAAAATAAATAATAGATCTAAATTATTTTAGACGAGGATGAATTTATTGAGATATGATGGATTTTCTGATATTTTAAAATATTTATATTCTATCCTTTAATTAATATAAATAGATATTTTTGGTTCAGATTTGAAGTACTTCTAGTTTTCTCTACTAGTTTCCTCTATTTTTTCCTGAAGTTATGTAGATAAGTCAATAGTGATATTAGAGCCAAGTTCAAAAAAGATTAATAGGAGTACGTCGATAAAAGGAAAGGAAGGCTAATAGATTCAGAAAAAATAAACAAGAAGATAATAGATGTAGTAATCATATGACAGGAGATAGAAGCTTATTTAAGAGACTCGATGACTCAGTTAGATCTACAGTGCGGATGGGGAACGACAACAAAATTTAAGTGTAAGGAAAAAGAATAATTATTTGTGAATACCAAATTTGGTAAAAAAATTATTAGTGATGTGATGTTTA
This sequence comes from Ensete glaucum, assembly GCA_021527575.1. Taxonomy (NCBI): domain Eukaryota; kingdom Viridiplantae; phylum Streptophyta; class Magnoliopsida; order Zingiberales; family Musaceae; genus Ensete; species Ensete glaucum. The sequence goes on from CM038554.1 coordinate 5,805,711, forward strand.
TTCCTGGTATAAAACAGAATCTCATTAGTGTAGGACAACTGATGAGAAAAGAATATTATATTATTTTTTATGATGAAAAAATTTGATTTATGATAAAAAATATTGGTAAATTAGTAGCAATAGTAAAGATGACAAAATATAAAATGTTTCCCTTAGTACTTTCGAATTTCTCCTTATATGCATTCGTTGCTACTACTACTGATGAATTGACACTATGGCATAGAAGATATGGTCATCTGAATTATGATGGATTAGAACTATTAAATCAACAAAATATGGTAGTTGGCTTGCCTAAGATTAAAAATAAAGATACAGTTTATAAATCTTGTAGTTTTAGAAAATAACATAGAAATACCTTTCAAGCAGGTCATTTTTGAAGAGCAAAAAATCAATTGGAACTTATGCATGTAAATATTTGTGAGCCTATGAAACTATCTCACAAGATGGAAGTAGATATTTTGTGATATTTACAGATGATTGTACAAGAATGATGTGGGTATATTTTCTCAAAGAAAAGGCTAAGGTTTTTCATATTTTTAAAAATTTCAAAGCATTTACAGGAAAACAAAGTGGTTGTTTCATTAAGACTTTGCGTACTAATAGAGAGGGTGAATTCACTTCCAAAGATTTTCTTGATTTTTGTAAGAATACAGACATTCACAGGGAACTAATTACAAGCTATAACCCTTAACAAAATGGAGTAGCAAAGCAAAAAAACCGAGTGGTGGTTGAGATTGCTAGATGTATGCTTAAAGAAAAAATAGTACCAAAGGAGTTTTGGGCAAAAGCTGTAAATATATTGGTGTATTTACTAAATCACTTTCCTACCAAGGCAGTACAAGGAAAAATACCTTATGAAGTATGGTTAAATAGAAAGTCAGATGTAAATCATTTAAAGGTATTTGGTTGTGCTGCTTACTTCCATATTTCTATTGAAAAAAGAATTAAACTTGATGAGAAAAATATTAAATGTATATTTGTTAGGTATAGTAATAAGACAAAAGGTTTTAGACTTTTTGATCCTACAACTAAAAAATTAGTTATAAGTCATGATATTATTTTTAATGAAGAAAAATCTTGAAACTCTATAGTAGTTGAAACAACAATATCTGTAGAATAAGAAGTAGATAAAGCACATGATTCATTGTCTATTAATACCTCATCTGACTCTTCTCATGTTTTGAATGACTCAAATGAATCTAGTGATACTGAATCACCTCCGCAAAAATTTCATAGTATTTCAGAAATATATCAATCTGGTGATTTTTCATGTCTTGCTTTCGAACCTACTTGTTTTAAAGTTGCAACTCAGAAAGAAGAATCGGTACAAGCAATGAATGATGAGTTACAAGCTATAGAGAAAAATAAGACTTGGGAATTGGTAGATTTGCCTCTAGGAAAAAAATCAATTGGACTTAAATGGGTGTACAGGTCAAAATTTAATGCTGTTGGCTTGTTGTAGAAACATAAAACTCGCTTGGTTGCTAAAGGATATACTCAAATTTAAGGTATTGATTTTTCAGAAACTTTTTCTCCAATTGCTAGAATTAAGACAATTAGAATTATCTTAGTATTAGCGGCCTAAAAAAAATGGTAGCTTTATCAATTTGATATTAATCAGCATTCCTGAATGGAAAGTTGCAAGAGAAAGTTTATGTTAAGCAGCTCGAAGGATTTAAAATTAAAGGATCAGAAGATAAAGTGTATAAATTAGACAAAACATTATATGGCTAAAACAAATGCCAAGAGCATGATATAGTCGGATTGACAAGTACTTTCTTCAATATAATTTTTAGAAAAGTTTAAGTGAGCCAACTTTATATATAAGAATTCAAGGTATGAAGATTCTTATGATCTGTTTATATATGGATGATATAATTTATACTAGAAACTTATCAAATATACTTATCGAATTTAAGAAAAATATGAAATTTGAAATGATTGACCTGGGGCTTTTACACTATTTTTTGGAAATGAAATTATTCAAGATGCAAATGGGATTTTTTTGTGCTAAGAAAAATATGCTAAAGATTTGTTAAAAAGATTTCATATATAAACTTGTAAGCCAGTGAGTACTCCAATGAATACATATAATAAATTTATATTAGATGATGGAGTGGAAAAAATAAATAAGCAAAAATATAGAAGTTTAATTAGAGGGTTAATGTATCTCACACATTCAAGGCCAGATATTATGTTTACAGTTAACTTATTATCTAGATTTATACACATTCTTAGCAAGCATCACTTTGGAGCAGCTAAAAGAGTTCTTAGATATATCAAAGGGACTATCAATTATGACATTCGTTATGAACAGGTAAAAAATTTTAAGTTATATTTGTATACTAATAGTGATTGGGCTGGTTGTGCAAATAATAGAAAAAGTAACTCAGGATTTGTTTTTAGCCTTGGCTCATGTGTGATTTCATGGACAACTGAAAAACAAGAATGTGTTGCTCTCTCAAGCACTGAGGCAGAGTATGTTGCGGCTACAAGTATGGTATGTCAAACAGTTTGACTTCGAAGAATTCTAGCATATCTTCAGGAAAATCAAGATGGACCAACTAAAATCTATTGCGATAACAAGTCTAATATTGCAATGACAAAGAATCTTATCTTCCATGGGCGTACCAAATATATTAAAGTTCGACATCATTTTATTTGTGAATTGGTTGATAAAGAAGAGATTCAAATGGACTACTGCAACATCGAGGAACAACTTGCTGATATCTTCACAAAAGCTTTGGCAAAAGAAAAATTTTATTTTTTTAAAAAATACCTTAAATTTATAACTATTTAAATTAAGGGGGTGTGTTAAGATTAATTCAATTAGTTAGGATTGATTTAATTAGTTATGATAAAATAAAATAAATGATAGATCTAAATTAGTTTAGATGAGGATGAATTTGCTGAGATACGATGGATTTTCTAGTATTTTAAAATATTTATATTTTATCTTTTAATCAATATAAATAGTTATTCTTGGTTCATTCGAAAGGACTACAGATTGAAAGTACTCTAAGTTCTCTTTACTAGTTTCTTCTACTTCTCTTTGAAGTTATGTAGAAAAGTCTGATTCCTACGTTCTAACTCGATTGATACATACACAAACACGTCAATCATCAAATTTTTTAATTTTATAGGCTCTGAACCACCCACCTAAGATGTTAAATTTATATTTATGATAATCGACTCATTAGGTTGATTTAGGTTGTCTTTTTGAAAATTAAAATAGACGTTTATTATAGTCATCTCTTCTCTACGTAAGGGCTAAACACCCTTATCAATGACCAATATAGTCGAGAATCAAATTCTATCACGTTGCATGGTGTATGTGAGAATGAATCTAGTTTCATCTCTCCTGGTTACGATAATTTTTCATTTGAGTTTTTTCTTTTTGTTATATATGAGGTATTAAGTCGGTTGGTACCATCATTCATAATCCATTGACTCATTAATTTTGTTGAGATTCAAAATACTTAAATTAATTATAATAGATCATATAAATCTATTTAAATTATCTCACATGCCAGATGCCAAACTGAATAAAAAATATAAGAGAGCGAGAGAGATGAGAGTATATGTTTGTCTTCGGGTGATGTATGACTTAATGCTGTTGCCGGGGAGCAGCGACGGCCCGATAGGTCAGACGAGTAGGAATAAACATCAACGAGAGAGGGGCGTGGAAGAGGCTTCATTCTGCCATTCTTGTCAACGATCAATGAATGATATGCCCAAAAGAATTATTTAGCAAAAGTCACAACAAGAATGATCCATGCTTGATATTGATGGTCACCGAGTGGTCTGCTGCATACTTGGCACTGCGGATGAGATCATTCGGTATAGCTTCCATAAAACAAGTGGGGATGTATGCGCAGCGTCCAAAAGAGAAGAACGAGTGATTCTTCTGCCGTGGTGCGATGCATCAATAGATGCACGCAGACGCTCAACCTAGGTACGATGATCCAAGAAACATTGACTGTAAATTATACGGTAACTTGGCCTCTCTAGTTGGGAAAGGAGAAGTAAGAAAATAATAAAATATAATATTATGATCTAATTAATGAAAATATTTTTAATTAAGAAAACGATGTATTACTAAACAAGAGTTAAAAGAATAAGAATACTTACAAGATTATCTCCAAATGCACACTCTCTCTTTTCTGCACTACTGCTTCATTCACTAAGGTTCTATTTATAGGACATAATAATAACTACCTTCCACTATTTCTTTCATCCTACTATCTCACTCATCGTTAATAACTAATCCCACTAACTCTTAAACTACATTCACAACTCCTAAACATGAGCCACCACTCCTAAGTATGTTAACTACCTATATAACTATCATGAATCAATTCTCAACACTCCCTCTTGATTCATAGTTACATACACCAATTTGAGACATAAAATAAACATACTTCTGAACTGGAAGTGATTTGGTGAGAATATCTGTAACTTGTCCATCCGTGCCATAAATACTTTATGTTATGGCTCCATTTGTTACAAACCGAGTCTTATGCTTTTGGATATTTTCATCTACATTATACTTTGTTTTGAACATCCATTTTGATCCAAAGGCTTTCTTTTCTTTCGGTTGATCCATTAGCTCTCAAGTTTCATTCTTCTCAATTGACTTAATTTTCTTTTTCATTGCTTTCTGAGATTCCTCAATTGCTTCCTCAAAACTTATAGGATCTGAAATAGATAAAGAAAATATTGAATCATAAATCTTTGTTAGTGATCTAAACCTTCCTGGAGGGGTTTCATCTGAGGAATAATTTGTTGAATTTGAGCTACTGGGTGAGGTTGACGTTGAACTTGGTGAAGTAGGATCTGTCATTTGATTCGATGGAGTAACTAGTTATGTTGGAACATGAATTTTTGTTTCACTTTCATTGATCTCCCAATTCCGACTTGTCTTTTCATCAAATACAATATTTTTGTTAATAATAACTTTGCCACTTACAGGATTATATAATCGATATGCTTTGGATTGTGTAGAATATCCAATTAAGATACATTTTTCTGATTTTTCATCAAGCTTATGATGATTTTGTGAATTTACCAAAGCATAAGCAATACAACCAAAAATTCTTAGATGGCTTACAGTTGACTTTATACCATACCAAGCTTCAAAAGGAGTTCGATTCATAATAGCCTTTGTCGGTAAAATATTCAACAAATAAACTGCTGTTGCAACTGCCCAAAACTGATTTGGAAGATGCCTTCCTTTAAGCAAACTTCTTGCCATTTCGACAACAGTTCGATTTTTACGTTCAGCTACACCATTTTGCTCCAGTGTATATGGTGATGTCAATTCCCTATGAATACCATTTTCTTCACAAAAGGAATTAAACTCATTAGAGATAAATTCACCACCTTTATTTGTCCGAAATATCTTTATACATCCACCACTTTACCTTTCTACAAGTGCCTTGAATTTTCGAAAGTTATCAAATGTTTCAGATTTCAATTCCAAAAAATATACCCAACTCATGCGGCTATAATCATCAGTAAATAATAGAAAATATTGACTTCCCCCAAATATATTTTTATTCATAGGTCTACATAAGTCAGCATAAATTAATTCAAGATAATTAGATGCTCTCTATGCTTTTCTAACAGGAAATAGTTTCTTACTTTGTTTGCCATAAATACATCCTTCATATACATCAAGTGTATTAATTTTAGGCAATCCATAAACCATTTTTTTTATTTAACAACTTTAAACCTTTAATGTTAAGGTGTCTATATCTCAAATATCATAAATTTGTCTCATTCTTTTGATTTGCGACAAAAGCATGTTTCTCAATATTTGAAACATCAATTAGAAATATTTTATTTTGCATCATGCAAATATTTGCTATAATCAAGCCAGATTTTTTATCTTTAATAGTGCATGAACCATTATCAAATATAACTGAATATCCAATATTTATCAATTGTCCAACACTCAATAAGTTATGTGATAAGCTAGGAACATAGAAAACATTATTAAGGTGTTTTACTTTCTCTTGATTTGTCTTCACCTCAATTGTTCCTTTTCCTTCTACTTGGATTTGCTTGCTATCTCTAAGTTTAACTTTCAACTTGTGAGTTTCATCAATATCTCTAAATATTGATCTTATGCTTGACATATAATTAGAACATCCACTATCCAAAAATCAAATATTATCTGAGATATTATTAACTTGTGAATGAGTTATAAACAACTTACTATTATCTTCATTTTATTCCACATAGCTTGTTTGCTTTTCTTTTTTCTAGCAATCTGCCTTCATATGACCAAACTTCTTACAATAGTGACATTGAATTCTACTCTTGTAGTTTTTCTGATCATAGTTTGATTGTCTTTCATCATGCCCATCAAAGTGTCTCTTCCTCTTCCTCTTCTATTTCCTCTACCACGAAATCCTCCTCTGCCACGTCCTCTTCCTGTTGATTTTTTGTCTTCTTTTGAAGTAGAAGACTCCCCCTTAACTTGAAATGCTTTTTCCTCACTTTTTTCAAGTGACCTGTTCAACCTTACTTCATGTGCTTGTAAGGAACCCATTAGTTCATCAAATGAATAAGTAGATAAGTCCTTTGACTCTTTAATTGCCGCAACAACATGATCAAATTTTGGAGTTAAATTTCTCAAAACTTTTGCAACAATTATATGATCATGAAGATGTTCACCATAAGATTTCATTTGACTAACAATTTCAATCACTCGAGAAAGAAAATCTTGCACTGATTCATTGTTTTTCATAAACAAAATTTCAAACTCATGGCGAAGGGTTTGAAGTTTTACCGTAATCACCCTCGATGAGCCTTGAAATTCATTTTGAAGTATCAACCAAGCTTGTTTTGAGATTGTTGCTACTACAATTCTTGAGAAGATTGTCTCATACACAACTTGTTGAATGGAGAACAATGCCTTTGAGCCCTTCTTTTTATTCTCCCTCAGCCTGGTTTCTTCATCTGGATCTGTATATCCATTCTCTATCAAGTCCCAAAGATCCTGAGACTTGAATAGAGTCTTTATCTTGATACTCCAAAATTCGTAGGATTTACCCGAGAAGATGGGAATAAGGGGTTGAGACATAGAATTGCCATTAAAAGCTATAATGCCTAGTTCAGATTTAAACAAGGCTCTGATACCATAAATGTTGGGGAAAGAGGAGCAAGAAAATGATAAAACAGAATACTACAATCCAATTAATGAAAACGCTTTCAATCAAGAAAACGACGTAGTATTAAACAAGAGATAAAAGAACAAGAACACTTACAAGATTATCTCCAAATGCACACACTCTATTCTCTGCACTACTGCTTCATTCACTAAGGTCCTATTTATAGGACATAATAATAACTACCTTACACCACTTCCTTCATCCCACTATCTTACTATCTCACCCATCATTAATAACTACTCTCACTAACTCCTAAACTACCTCCACAACTCTTAAACATGAGTCACTATTCTATAGTTCAGACGTTGTGATCTTCCCTTTTTGCTAGTGTATGTGACGAAATGGGTCTTCTTCCGCTGAAAGCAATCCCGACGATGGCTTGCCAGCCACACACGATTAGTAACCCGTCACTCCTAAGAAATCTATTGCAGACGGTCTCGCAACCTTGGACAGATTTAATAACAAGATCCAATGCAGCGGAGCTGGAAAATATGCTTTTTAATTAATGTATCCTTATGATTTGTAGAGATAAAGATTTTTTTGATCGGAGGACTATCACAAATCCAAAACACTCGATCCACGAGGAAAGAAGCTAATATACTTATAAAGTTGTTGAAGTTGATAGGAAGAAAGGATAGAGTTAGCACACTAAGGAATAGTAGGAGAAGGCTAAATCTTCTGTATTTCTCTCAATATTTTTATAATTTCACAAACTCTATATTTTTCATGACTCAACATATGGGGTTTATATAGTTCCCCAAGATACATTACATTTATGCAGATTTATGCAGTAAGAATGAATCTTTCTTTCAATAAACTCTTTCAAGAATCAATAACCAATTTGACTTGTCCTTCCATAAATATTTTTTCTTAAAGAAATGAACCTGTCTTCTGATGAAATTACTCTCTTCATGATAACTGTACAAGTTTAATTCCAACATTCTCCCCCCTTAAACTTGTTCCATCCAACATGCCAAGTTTTCTTCGAAGATGTTGAAATGTTTCAATTTTGAGAGGTTTTGTAAAAATGTCAGCCACTTGTTCACTTATCTTGACATGGTGTAGCTCCACTTCTTTGTTTTTGACATGATCTCTTATAAAATAAAATCCTGTGTCGATATGCTTTGATCTTTCATGGTAGACTGGATTCTTGGCTAAGGCAATAGCTGATTTATTATCAATATAAATTTTGGTTGACTTCTCCTATGGCATATGAAGTTCCTGAAGCAATCTTCTTAGCCATATTGCATGACAAACACAAGAAGATGCTGTTATGTATTCTGCTTCACAACTTGATAGAGCAACTATATGTTATTTTTTTGAAGACCAAGTAAATGTAGCTCCACCAAAATAAAATACAAATCCAGTTGTACTCTTTCGATCATCATAGCTTCCAGCCCAATCACTGTCACTATATCCAATAAGATCCAGTCCTTTTGATGATGAATAGAATATTCCATACTCAATTGATCCCTTAATATATCGTAAAGTTCTTTTAGCGACATTTAAATGAGAAGTCATAGGAGATTCTATGTATCTACTTATTAAACTAAAAGATTCCATGTATCTACTTATTAAACTAACTCCAAATAATATATCAGGTCGAGTGCATGTCAAATACCTTAAACATCCAACTAGACTTTTGTAATAAGTTGGATTAATATATTTACCTTTGCCTTCTTTGGTCAACTTAGTGCCATACTAAATAGGTGTATCTGTAGGATAACAATCCTCTATAGAAAACTTCTTTAGAACCTCTTTTGCATAATTTTCTTGTGAAATAAAAATTACTTCATTATTTTATATAATTTCAATACCAAGGAAATAAGACATTAAGCCCAAGTCAGTCATCTCAAACTCCTTCTTCATAGAGTATTTAAAATCTTTAATCATGGAGCTACTACTGCCTGTAAATATTAGATCATCTACATATAGGCATACAAACATGATATCTCCATCAATGTTAGATTTTGTATAGAGAGCATGTTCATGTGGACATTTAGAAAAATTATTTTGAATAAAATAAGTATATATCTGAGAATTCCATGCTCGTGGGGCTTGTTTAAGCCCATAAAGAGCTCTCTTTAACTTATATACTTTGTCTTCTTGTTCATAAATAATAAAACTAGGGGGTTGTTGAACATATACATCTTCTTCAAGAACTCCATTAAGTAATGCTGATTTGACATCCATTTGTAAAATTTTTCATTTCATTTGAGTTGCTAAAGAGATAAATAATCTTACTGTCTCCAATCGAGCAACTGGTGCGAACACTTCTTCATAGTCTATCTCATATTGTTGTTTATCTCCCTTTGCAACCAATTGTGCTTTATATTTCTCCACCTCTCCTTGTGCATTTTTTTTTATTTTGAAGCTCCACTTAACACCGATCGCTTGGTGGTCTTCTGGAAGTGTAGTAAGCTCCCATGTATCATTTTTGTTGATTGCATTAATCTCCTCCTTCATAGCTTGTCTCCATTTTTCTTCTTTATAAGCTTCTTCAAAAGTTAATGGATCATATCCTGCAAAAAGACAAAATAGATAAAGTTCATCATTGTTAGTATCAAATCTCTAAGTCATATCATATAGCTCCTGGATCGGTCTTGTCCTTCTTATAATCGGACTTCTTGAATCATGTGACCTAGCTGATCTCGGTGATGATTTTAGTAAAGCCTCTTCTGTGCTTGCTTGTATTATATCATCCTTATCTGATGATATAGTTTTCCTATGCTGTTCATTACTTTTCTAGTCCCAAATCTGTTGTTTATTAAACTCAACATCTCTTGATATCACAACTTTATTTGTATAGGATTGTAGAGTTTGTATCCATTGGAATTTTTAGCATAACCTAATAAAATACATTTCTGACTTTTATCTTCAAGTTTTGTTCTCTTTTCTTCTGGTATCTTGGCAAATGCAACACTTCCAAAAATTCTTAAATGATCAACTCTTGGTTTCTACAGGCTCCATACTTCTTCTAACCAATTCGCTTTGTTAGAAACCTGTTAAGAAAATAAACTACACAAGCAACAGCATCCCCCCAAAATTCTTTAGGAATCTTTCTTTCTTTTAACATGCATCGGACCATATTAAGTATAGTCCTATTTTTTCTTTCTGAAACACCATTTTGTTGAGGTGTGTATGACATAGTAAATTGATGTAAAATTTCATTATTTCTACAAAAACTTTCAAATTCATTTGATGTATATTCACCACCTTTATCTGTTCGTTAACATTTAATCTTGCAACCACTTTGTCTTTCAACTAAGTCTTTAAATTCTTTGAATTTGTTTAACACTTCTTTCTTTTCCTTTAAAATATAGACCTAAGTTTTGCCACTATGATCATCAGTGAATGTAAGAAAATATCTGCTTCCTCCAAGTGATACTGGGCTAATAGGGCCACAAACATCCGAGTGTACCAGATCAAGTCGATGTCATGCTCTTTTTGTTCTGCTGATTTTGAAAGGCTTTCTTTCTTGCTTACCCATAACACATACTTCACATAATTTTGATGGGCGATCAATTCTTGGCATTCCTATCATCATATTAAACTTCTCTAGAAGTTTTAAAGCTTCAAAATTTAAATGTGCATATCTAAGATGCCATAATGTAGAAATGTCCTCAATATCAGTCTTAAAATAACTTGATCGATCAAAAATGTATAAATGTAGAGGAAACATTCTATTCTTCGCCATTTTCATATGTGAGATTAATGTCTTAGTCTTATCATAAATTGAAAGAGTCATATCTTTCATCTCAATATTATAATCTTTTTTAAGTAATTGTCCTAAGAATATTATTTTTCATATCATGCATATAATAAACATCTGAAATGCATAACTCTTTGCCATTATGGAGTCCAAGAACAATTTTACCTTTACCTCTTACTGGTCTTTGAGACAGTTCACCAAATGTAATATTTCCATAATAGCTTGTATCAATTTCTAAAAATAATTCTTTAATGCCCCACATGTGATTTGAAGCTCATGTATTTAGATACCATGTCATAGACTGATCTTCCTTCATATTATCATAAGTCATTAATAAAACTTGATTTTTATTCTTCTCTTCCTTTTCAATAAAATTACCTTATCATCTTGATTGTTAGGATTATAATAGCATTCAAAGGAGTAATGCCCATACCTTTTGCAAATATAGCATTGTATTTCAGACCTTTTAGAATCTATCATGTCCACGGCCTCGGCCACGTCCTCGACCATAACCTCAGCCTCTTTGGCTAGAATTTTCTCTATCTCCTTCATTGTTTGGAGATTCTTGATAGGTCTGATTTCTGTCACCTCTTCCTCTTTGTCCACGGCCTCTTCCTTTTGAAAATTTGATTCACCTTTATTTTCAAGAGTAAGCTTAGTCTGTAATGCTTGTTCCATAGTTCTTTCTTCTGCTCTTTTTGTAATCCTTTGTTCATGAACTTGAAGGGAACCCATAAGTTGTTCTAAAGACATTTCTTCCAAATCTTTAGACTCTTTAATCGCAACAGCAATAAAATCAAATTTTGAATCTAGTGATCTTAGTATCTTTTTTATCATTCTTTGATCACTTATTTGTTCACCATTTCTTCTCATTTGATGAACAATAGAAATAACTTTTGTGAAATAATCAGAAATAGTTTCAGAGGTACCTTGTTGTAATTTTTTAAAATCGGCTCGTAAAACTTGTAGACGGAGTTTTTTTACCTTATCAACATCACCAAATGTTTTTTGAAGCATTTCCCAAGCCTCTTTTAAAGTATTTGCTGGAGCAATAATCTCGAACATCGTATCATCAAGCCCTTGATAGATTGTAAACAAGGTCTTTTTCTCCTTCTTTCTTCTATCTTTGAGTTGCTCTTTTGCTTTTTCATTCATTGTTCCTTCTTCTACTGGACTTGGTTCAACAAATCTATCTTCTACAAACTCCCATACATCTTGGGAGCCTAGAAGAACCTTCATTTGGATGCACTACGTGTCATAATTTTCTTTTGTCAATCTAGGGATTTGGAGTTGGAAGGTGCTTGAGGATGAAGCCATAGCTCTGATACCAAATTGTTGAAGTTGATAGGAAGAAAGGATAGAGTTAGCACACCAAGGAAGAGTAAGAGAAGGCTAAATCTTCTGTATTTCTCTCAATATTTTTATAATTTCACAAACTCTATATTTTTCATGACTCAACATATGAGGTTTATATAATTCCCCAAGATATATTATATTTATGCAGATTTATACAGTAAGAATAAATATTTCTTTCAATAAACTCTTTCAAGAATCAATAACCAATTTGACTTGTCCTTCCATAAATATTTTCTCTTGAAAAAATGAACTGTCTTCTGATGAAATTAATCTCTTCATAATAACTGCACAAGTTTAATTCCAACAAAAGTAACATTAACAGTTTTTTTCGCATGCAAGCTGATTTAGATGAGTAGAATTCAAATGTGTGAGAGAGTTCAAATAAGAAATGGGTATTGCATAAATATTTTTAATTAAACATGGAGAGAGTGAGACATATATATATATATATATATATATATATATATATATATATATATATATATATAAAATTTAAACTCATGATCTACTGTAATACCATTATAAATATTCGATGGAGATACCACAAGCTCGAAACTTTAAGTTGTTATGAAAAATCCAATATGTTTATAGGCTCAGCACAAGTTTACTCATGCTTGAAAAATAAAATTGTTCCTGAAAAGAATATATATATATATATATATATATATCCTTGTTTTTACATGCACAGATGCTATTTTTCATAACTAAAACCCAAATCATTCCAGTTGCAAATGAAGTTGATCCCCAACTTAATAGATTATGATTTATGAGAAACACCTTTGTCATGTTCACAAGATTCGTGCCTCTCCTTTGACTCCTGCAATCAGCAACCATGATTGGAGGTTACATCGATCACGTTTAACTCCCATACTGTGGTCCAAACCCAGTCAAAATATTAACCCATCAATTACAAGAAAGTCTCAACGAGGTTGGCAGAGTGGTCATTTCATTTGTGTGGCCTGCTTTGACCCCATATAAAGAAAGATAGGAACAACAGCCGTAGGCAGGGGAAGAGTAGGATGCTGCAGGGAATGCCAGAATCATAACTTCTGACAGGGACTCGCCAAGAAAAATATTTATGATTTAGGATATATTTGTGATGAGAAAAAAAACTTATGTTTAAGGGACTTGCATGATGAGTTCCATGGCAGGAGCCAATAAGATATTTATTATATCCCTCACATTTGACAGGGATTTGGTAAGAAAATATTTCCACTTACCATGTCATAGGAAGACAAAATTAGTGACCGAAAAGAAAGATTTATGACTATCTTGGGGGATCAAAATTATCATGTCATAGAGAGATAAAATTAGTGATGGAAACGAAGATTAATGACTCGCTTGGGGGTTCAAGATTGGTAATGATAAGAACCCACTTGATATGGTAGATATTGGGCTCATCCATATGAGCAACACACATGAACACATAGTCTAACAAACCGCACCAGGTAAGGCAAAACTCTGACGAGTGATTTGACAGTCTAACAAACCACACCAGACGAAGGGAAAGAAGCATGACAGAAGTACAGTGACTATACCTACGATCATAAACCCTATCGATCAGGCTCACAGAGCTGCCACAAGTGTCATTCGATACAGGATCGTATAGCAGAACATGCACCCATTAAATACCCTGGTACGATCTTCTTACAAGGGAGGATATATCCGACCCCCGGGATAATGAAAAGGGGGACTCCGACAGGTTCTCTTGCTCTGACTCTCTCTCTCTTTGGGCCTCTCCATCTCTCTCTCTCTCTCTCTCTCTCTCTCTCTCTCTCTCTCTCTCTCTCTCTCTGGGAGGAAAACCCAGATGGGAAACTACACGAAAGCCCGAGGCCTTTGTTCCAAAAGGGATCGTCATAGTAACTTTATCATCAGAGGGACCACGTCGGGGATACCCTGAGGTTGGTCTTCTTGCAGAAAGGCGAGCTACAATGCCCAATCGGACAGATGAGAGAAGTCCCCCATTGACGAGCTCCACCTTCACCCGACTCCTCGGAATCTTGGATCGGCCGAGCAGGTCTTAGGCTTGCAGTCAAAACTAAGTCAAGCAAATTAGACGATTACGTTGTATGTTGCCACCATCATTTTGGTGCTAGAAGGAGGCTCTGATGTCTCAAAAGCGCTCGGCACCCAACAATCCAGGAGAGAATGTCCCCTTCGCCACTCAGTAGACCCCCAGGGTGGCTCCTCAACCCCCGCCCCCCCACCCCGCCCCCTCGGCCCTCTTTTTTTTCCCTTGTTCGGAGAAGGGAACCCGGTCGTCCATACTCCAGCGAGATATTGGTCTCTATTCAATGATCCTGGGCTCACCTTGCCTACACCTAACCTTGGAAGTTTGGTGGTGACCTCTGAGGCTTTTCTGGGCTCGCCAACCAGGTCCAGGCCATAGCAGGGATGCTCCAGGCAATCATTCCCCACATTTCACTACTCGCCCAACACCAGGGTTTGAACGCCCAAGCAATCCCCCTAGCCTAGACAGGGGTGATGTCCTTTCCATAGGAGCAGCTCCTGGCAGTTCAACCTCCAGATAACATCCCTCGACCTCAGCCCGAGCTGGATCACGCCCCCCCTGGGCGATGCAATGAGGCGACCAACATCTACACCTAACGCCTCGTCCGTAGCTTGCCTAACCCCAACACTCTCTCTTCAGACTCCATCAATTCCTTGAGGGCATAGCTATGTATGGTAAATCAAAGAATAGATGATGTTTAGAAGGTCATCATGACGAGGATGAGCATGGGGAGAGCTCCCTCAATGGCACCCCTTCATACCGGAAATCCAAATAGGCCCATCCTATAGCACTTTTGGCTCCCAATGCTGGAACCATATGATGGAAGCTCCGACCCTATGGAGCATGTCATCGCGTTCAAAGCACAAATGTCCTTGTATGGCATGTCAAACGTCATAATGTGCTAGGCCTTCCCAACGACTCTATATGGGATCGCTCGAGGGTGGTATAACTGACTACCGCGTGCCTCGATCCACTCTTTCGACCATCTTGTGAGGGAGTTTGAAGCTAACTTCCTCACTAGTGCCCGACCAAAGCCAATCGCCACGTCTCTCCTTGGGATGAGGCAGAAGGAAAATGAGCCCATCGTTCCATACCTCGCTCATTTTGCAAAAGAGATCAGGGCCATTGTTGCCTAACGCACATCCAACGTTGGTCATCCAGGCATTTATAATTAGGATCAGACCTTCCCGCTTCTTCTGGTCACTCGTGGAGCGCCCTCGAGCGACTGTGCCAAAAATGCTGCAAAGGACCAGCCAATATATCACCGCTGAAGCAATGGTGGAAGAGAAACATAAAGACCAGAAGCAACCATGGATTGAATCCTCTTGGGGCCCACCATCTAGACTCCCAAGGAGGAGGATGGAAAGAGTTGAGCAAACCATCCCCCGACTTCCTAACACTCCATTTAACTCAACCCGGACCAAGATCTTCCTCCAGATCTGAGAGAAAGGACTCCTCAAGACCCCCAACCCGATGAGGACTCGATCCAAGGAGCGTGACCACAGACGCTACTGTTACTTCCACTGTGACTACAATCACGACACTAAGGAGTGCTACAACCTGAAGAATTAGATTTAAGACCTCATCCATCTTGGCCACCTTGACTGGTATGTGAGAAACTACGTGAGCCATCACTCCGCCCAAAGAGCCATGTGGAGAGGCAGATCAATATCATAGTGGGTGGTCCGACCACAAGTGGAGATAGCTCTTCGACAAGGAAGGCTTATTCCCGAGCAAAGGTGCAGAAGAGACCCAGGGCATAGCGTGACCCCAAGTTAACCTTCAAGTCTGAACACGAATATCCGGACCATGACGACGCATTGGTGATCTTGGCCCACATAGCAAACACGTGCGTCAAGCACATTATGATAGATACAGGGAGCTCTGCCGACATACTCTACTTTGACGCTTTCCAAAAGCTTGGCATGACTAACAGGGATCTTACCCCCCATGACTTCAACTTTGATAGGATTCACCGGGAACACGATAGCTCCTATAGGCGTCGCGACCCTCCCTGTGACCTTCGACGATGAGCCAAGGGCCAAGGCCCTCATGGTTCCCTTCATGGTGGTCGAGCTCCCCTCAGCACACAACCTGATCATATCAACTAATTCTCAACAAGTTAAGGGCGATCATCTTAATGTACCACCGCAGCATAAAGTTCCCAACCAGCACTAGAGCCAGGGAGGTCAAGAGCGACCTGCAAGAGCCAAGACAATGTTACTTGGTGGCAACCATCATCCCCAAAAAGGTCAAATAGGAGGCTCTGGTCCCCGACCCTTGAGAACCCAATGAACTAGATTCTCAGCCTGAGCTGATAGAGCCAATATTGGATGTACCCTTGGACAAAGACTGCCCAGAGAGAACCATCCGACTGAGGTCAGCCCTCCCTGAAGATCGATGTGTCCAACTGGTAAACTTTCTCGAGCGTAATGCATATGTCTTTGCTTGGTCACTAAGTGATATGTCAGCATTCACCTAGAAATAGCCCAACACCGACTAAATACCATCCCGGGGGCTTGTCCAGTACAGTAGAGACTAAGAAAGTTCACCCCCGATCAGCAAAGAGCCATTGAGGAGGAAATAGATCAGCTATTAAGAGCAGGATTATAGCGAAAATCAGATACTCAAGTTGGCTATCTAATGTAGTCCTTGTCAAAATAGCTAATGGAAGCTAGCACATGTGTGTCGATTACACTAATCATAATCAGGCCTGCCCAAAGGACTGCTACCCCCTACCCAGAATATACCAGCTAGTAGACTCCACCTCTAGGTACGAGTTGCTCTCCTTTATGGACGCGTTCTTGGGTGTTAGTTATCTAGCCAGGAGAGTCCTAATATAGTTTCATTAAAGAGATCAAATATATAAATCTAAAGTGCATTCATGTAAATCCTATCTAGCCGACCCCTAATAAAGAAGCAAGGAGGTCGACTAAGTTAGGATTAGATGGGAGAAAGATATTTTGAGGGAAGACTAAGATACATATTACCCTAATTAACCACCCCTTATCCTAGTTAGTGAATGGTTAAGTTAGAATAGGATTAGGATTAGTTTGGAGGTTGTTTCTTAGAGTTGGAGTTAGAGTTGTTGAAAGTAGGAATTACTTCTTAGAGTTGGAGTAGGAGTTGTTAGGAGTAGGAGTCTTAAGTAGGAATCCTATTAGGAGTTAGGGTTTAGAAGACCTATAAATAGCCTTATATTCAGCCTCTTTCATTATTAATAGATCAATTATCTTTCAGCTCATGTAGCAGAAACCCAATGAGGGAGGAACCCCTGTAGAGTTCCAAGGAGGTCGATCCCCTACAAAGATCACCCCAAGCTTAGAATCCATAAGGGTTCTATACTTGGTATTAAAGCAGCATTCTTGGCATCTTGCTACCCTTCCATAGCTATCCATCAGCCCTAGTAGTCGTCCAAAGCAATTCCCACAATTGCTTGAAGTTTGTCACCAAATGCCACCATCATCTCTACTACCGCAGATCATCCTTTGATCTCCCTGTGAATTGCAACAGGTTCTGGTTTCTTACCTTACTGCTATTATAATTTAGTTATCCTTATTCAAAAAATCTAAAAAAAATCATTCCTATTTGCTGCACAAACTTTTCGTCACAAAGTTTTCATCATTACGATGAAAGTTATACTGCATAATTCCAGCCGCACACCCTTGACTATTTGATTTGCTACTGCGTTTTTATTGATCCAATCTACATGAAATTTTTATGACAGCTTTAACACTTCCTATCTTTGGATTTTCTTTTGGTTTTGTTGAAACATTCTCAATATAAACTGTTGATCTTTTACGTCCAAGCTGTTGCACTTTAGACATAAAAATCTATTGCAATACCTTCCCGTGATCTTCGACTTTGCTGATCTTTTTGCCACCGTTTTTATCCATGAATTTTTTTATCGGAATTAGCTTTCCCTACCAGTAGATTCTCTTTGAGTTTTACTTAAATCCTTGTTTTGAACTACTAGAAAAAAATCTTGTCTATACTGTTGAAATCTTTCGATGAAAAAAATTCTACCGCTGTACCTTCTCATAATTTTTGATCTTGCTAAATCTTTTACTATCGTAATTTTCCATGAAATTTTTTACAGTATTACCTTTCCCTTGCCAATAGATTCCTATTGAGTTTTACTCGATTCCTTGTTATGAACTACTATAAAAATTTTTTACTATACTACTAAAATCTTTTGCTGAAAAAATTCTATAGTAACACCTTCTTGCAATCTTTGATTTTGCTGAAACTTTTGCTATCATTTGTTCCATGAAATTTTAATGACATTACCGCTACTTTACTAGTAGATTCCCTTTGAGTTTCACTTGAATCTTTGTTGTAAATTGCTAGAAAAAATTACATCTTTACTGCTGAAATTTTTCGCCAAAAAAAATCTGCTGCTATGCCTTTGTCTTCCTTTTTCTCTTTAACCTACCAAAATCCAACCATCTTGCTACCACCACCCAAGATGTCTTTAGGGCATCTCTCTAGCCTTAAGATGCAATCATTATAACCAACTCAAACCGTAGCCTAAATAGCAGTCTTCCGTAGCCACCGAACCTTCCACTGATCCTTACCCTCCACAGCCACCAATCCTACAAAACCGGTTGCTGCCATCAACAACAACCCTAAACCATCCCTCTAACCCTAAACCTCTATCACCAAACCCTCCTTACAGTCCCTATAGTAGCCCTAAATCACAGCCTTAATAGCACCCCAAAAAATAGCAACTGTCAGCCCCAAACCGTAGCCATCTACCCATGATCCACCATCCCTTTCGGCCACCAATCCACCCAACCGTTCTATATCACTGATCCAATAGCAGGAGAGGGACATTGGCATATTAGATCTGGAGGCATATGCAATGACATCTCAAGGTTCAATTGATACAAAGTTGGAGGTGTTTGAATCACGCATAGAGGACAGATTATGCACCTTATTTGTCGAATTTGGATTGAGCCGATCTCTGAGCCCAATAAAATTCCAGCAAGGTCAAAGTTCAGAGAGGCATCTCAAAAAGAAAGAATAAGCCATTGATATGAGACAACTACGCATGAGGGTGGCCTTCCCTTGATGGGAATAAGGAGACCCGATGGGATAGATTTCGAGTATCGAACGTTACTTCTATCATAACCAAATAACGGAGGATTCCATGGTGGACACCGTTATCATCCACCTTGAAGGAGATACTATACGGTGGTATAATTTGCTTAAATACAATTATGGGACTCCAATATGGATACAATTCAAGTATGCGCTGTTGAACCGCTTTGGGTCGATTAAGAATGAGAATATCAATGGATAACTTGCCAAGATCCGACAAACCTTCATGATCTAAGAATACTAAACCAAGTTTGAGATATTATCTTACTTTGCTCTTGATTGTTCTGACAGACAATTATTATGGATGTTCATTGAAGGACTCAAGCCAGAAATTAAAGGAGAGGTTAAAACACGGTAGCCCCCCGCTGTAAAGATCGCAATCTCTTTCGCCCGAATCCAAGAGGAATGGCTAAACAAAGATGCTTGGAGGATGAGAACCACTCTTAGACCAACAGTATATAAACCTTCCTCTACTCCTAGCCATTCTTTGATGTTAGAAAAATTGACGAGAGAAGAGCTACACGACATATCGGCGAAGGACATTTGTTGGAATTGCAATGAACTTTGGAGCCGCAACCATTGCTGCAAAAAAGGGGAGCTTTCCATTATAAAAATTTAAGAATCTAAAGAAGAGGTTAAGAAATCTGAGGAGGAGATCCAGAAGCATGAGGAAGAGGTCATAGATGAAGAACAATAGTCAGTTGATTTTATGATGCATACTCTTGCCGGCTATGGAACCTGCAAACGATGAAAGTGAGAGGACTTCTAAAGCAACAATCGATCACCTTTTTGATTGACACTATGAGCACCAACAACTTTATAAATATCAAGGTTATTGCCTAATTAATGCTCCAAAATGAAGATTGTAGCATGTTAGATGTTGAGGTCATTGACGATTAAATTTTGAAGTGCCACGAAATATATCCACGGGTGAAATTATTGTGATAGGACCAAGAGATACTTGCTGATTTCTTCCACCTTTCTCTTGATGATTATGAGGCCACTCAACATCAAATGGCTAACTACACTAGGTGATGTTACTTGAATTTTTTTAAATTTATTATAAAATTTTTTAGCCATAAAAAATAGGAGATCTTACACTGGAAACACGGGAGCGATGTAATGACGATTTGCACGTAGCAAACAGAGAAAGTTTTGAACAAAGAAAATAATAGCTTCCTAATGCAACTTCAACAACACTTTATGTGGGAGCCAACAAAATTTGAAGACCCAAACATACTCCAATTGTTTGCTAAATTTTCAGATATTTTCGTCGAACTACGCAGCCTACTTTCTAACCGTTGGCATGACCATCAAATTCTGATTCTCTCGGGTAAACCAGTAGCAAACTCTTGGTCATATCATTATCTTCACTTCTAGAAAGCTGAAATAGAGAGAATTGAAGATAAGATGATTAAAACATGGGTCATACATCCAAGATGCAGCCCCTACTTTTCGTTGGTGCTAGCTTTACCCGATTTCGACAAAGTGCTTATTATTGATACATCGGGAGCTAGAAATTATATTATCCACATGCAAGATGGCAGACTCCTAGCCTACATCAGCAAAGTTATCACTCCAAATCACCTGAAGCTACCAATCAACTATGAGGGAATGCTAACCTTTGCTGAATTTATTGCTTGGTATGATACAGGACAATAACATAAAGAGGAGATGAAAGTAAGTCTTGAAAAATTATAGCTTCTGCTCTTTCCAAACTCAGATCAAACTCACCTTATCATGGACTTTATTAGAAGGTAGCTACCATCATAGAAGAAGGCATGGCTATCAATAAAAAATAACCACATGCCAACCTGCATTAGAAAGAAATAGCCGCCCAACAAACATCAGAGTAGAAGAAAGTTTATTATTAAAGATCAAGTTTTTCTCCATATTCATCCCTACAATAGGAATTTATGAAGACTCGAGTATCATGGAAGTGGTCTCCTAGTTACTTTGGACCCTACAAAATTGGAGATCACATTGGAGCCGTAAATTATGGATCGAACTTGCGCACTAATTCAAAATTACAACTCATCCTCCAAGAATCTCACCATAAATGGAAGTTTAGAGAGGACAACTTAGTCCCAACTTATCCACTTGACACCCAAGTTAGTGAGGAGGCCCAAATTCAATTGATAATTGCATGGGATCACGGGATCATGACACATTATCATCCAATCACTATTGTTGATGCTGGACCCCAAGAACATGATGTTCCTACTATAGGGCCACGAGGGACCCTCGTGAGGAGTTATAGATCACGACCCAAAGACATGAAGCTCAACCTTTAGGATAAGGTTGATTTGAATAGGGTGGGTCTGTTAGGATTCTAGCTAGGAGAGTCCTAATATAGATTCATTAAAGAGGGCAAATATGTAAATCCTATCTAGTCGACCCCTAGTAAAGAAGCAAGGAGGTTGGTTAGGCCAGGATTATATAAGAGGAAGATATTTTGAGGGAAGAATAAGATATATATCACCCTAATTAACCACCCCTTATCCTAGTTAAAGAGGGGTTGGTTGAGTAGGGGTTAAGTTAGAATAGGACTATGATTAGTTTAGAGGTTGCTTCTTAGAGTTGGAGTTGGAGTTGTTGGAAGTATGAGTTACTTATTAGAGTTTGAGTATGAGTTGTTAGAAGTAGGAATCTTAAGTAGGAATCCTATTAAGAGTTGAGGTTTAGAAACCCTATAAATAGCCTTGTATTCTCTCCTCTTTCATCATTATTAGATTAATTATATTTCAGCTCATGTAGCAGAAAACCAAGAAGGGAGGAACCCCTATAGAGTTCCAAGGAGGCTGATCCCCTATAGAGATCACCCTAAGCTTAGAATCTGTAAGGGTTCTAATATCAGGCTACAATCAAATTCGAATGGCCCCACAAGATCAGGAGAAGACAACAATTATCACACACCAAGGCACTTACTACTATAAAGTTATGTCATTCGGTCTAAAGAACGCGGGTGCCACCTATCAGCGACTAGTCAACCAATTATTCAAAGAATAAATCAGTAGAAACATGGAAGCCTACATGAATGACATGATTGTTAAAAGCAAGATGTGGAAGCGCACCTCACGGACCTCATTGAGACGTTCTGAACCCTCAAAAAGTTTGGAATGAAGCTCAACCCCGCCAAGTGCATCTCCGACATTGCATCTGGAAAATTCCTCAATTTTATTATCAACTAGCAAGGAATAGATGTGAACCTTGAGAAGGTCAGAGCAATCATCGATATACAATCTCCAAGTATAATCAAAGAGGTCCAGCGGCTCATTGGGAGGCTACCATGATCGGACGATTCATATCTTGAGCTGGCGATAAAAGCCACCTCATCCTCCAAGCACTAAAAAGGAGCAACGACTTCAGCTGGGGCCTTGAGTGCAAATAGGCCTTCTAGGAGCTAAAAAGCCACATCATCCGTTTGCCCAAAATGTCTTTGATCAGTCCCGATGACCAGCTTGAGCTGTATCTCGCAGCTTTAGAATGTGCCATCAGCTCAGCCCTGATCAAACTTGATGGAAACAAGAAACGGTCGGTATACTACTCCAGCCACATCCTATGTGGACCCGAGGAATGGTACCCAATCGATAAGCTTGCACTTGTCTTGGTCCTTGTAGTCATAAAGCTACAACCGTACTTCTAGACCTACACCATCAAGGTAATCACTGACCAACCTCTACGTCAAGTCCTTTCTAAGTTCAACGTTGCAGGGCGAATGCTCAAGTGGTTGGTGGAGTTCAATGGGTTCAATTTAATATATTCCCTGAGGAAGGCAATCAAGGCTCAAGCAATCACTGACTTCATGATAGGACTCCAACAGGTTTGAGTCCTAATCTCCCTAGAAGTAGTCAATAAAACCCTGTGAGATTATAATAAAACCCCACCTAGTCACTTCTATCCTATAAAGAAGTGTAGTTAGGGTCTAGATTGGGGCCTTAGAGTTCAGTAGTCGCTGCCCCCTTTACTGGGCTGGTCGACCAGAGTTTCCCCCTGCTTAGGTCAGCTATAGAGCCAACCTAGCTGTTACCTATTCCTACTTAGGCAGGTCGGCTATAGAAAGAGGTAAAGGAATAATTTTACTTAGGCAAGCACCCCATGGGCTAGGGTTTAAAGCCCTATATAATGATGTAGCTGTCTCCTCTCTTTTATTAAGCAATTATCAACTTTTATTCAATCTTGTGCCGAGTTTAGGAGGGAGGAACTGCTACACCGTTCCAAGGGTTGATCCCCCTCAAGGGTCAAAATCTACATAGCTCCTTCTGGGGTTCTATCATCTGGTATCATAGCCTACCATCCACAGATGGACAACCAAACAGAAGTGGTGAACAGATGCCTCGAGACTTACTTATGGTGCTTCACTAGTGACCGACCCAAAGTTAGACAAGGTAGCTTCCTTGGGCCGAATGATGGTACAACACAACTTATTATTTATCAAGCAAATGTACCCCTTATGAGGCATTATATGACTGACCGCCCCCTATAATACCAAAATATGTAATTGGTATGACCAAAGTAGATCCATTCGACCAAAATTTAATTGATAGGGATAAGCTTCTGCAGCTGTTGAAAGACAATCTAAATGCCACTCAAGCCCGCATGAAGCAACAAGCAGATACTTATCGGAGCGAGCGAGAATTTTCAGTATGAGATTGGATCTACCTTCACCTACAACCATATAAGCAGTTGTCAATCAACACCAGAGCATCGATGAAGCTATCTCCACATTCTATAGATTATATCAGATTTTAGAGTGTATTGGAGCTATGGCATACAAATTAAAGCTTCTAGATAATGCTATGACTCATCCCATCTTCCACGTATCCTTACTAAAGCCAAAATTGGGAGAACGAGAGTTAGTGTAGACTCAACTACTAAACATTACAATTGATGGTGAAATCCAAGCCCAACTTGAAGCTATACTTGATCTAAGAATTATGATGCACCGACGATGCACTTCAACTGAAGTACTTATGAAATGGAATAACTTACCATCTGAAGATGCAACATGAGAGTCGCATGAGGAGCTGAAGACCCGGTTCCCAGAGTTTATGGACCCTCAGCCTTGAGGACAAGACTGATTCTAAGAGGGCGGGCTTGATAGAACTCCAACAGGGTTAAGTCGTAATATCCCTAGAAGTAGTCAATAAAACCCTATGAGATTATAATAAAACCTCACCTAGCTACTTTTATCCTATAAAAAAGTGTGGTTAGGGTTTAGATTGGGGCCTTAGGGTTTAATAGCCATCGCCCCCTTTACTGGGCTGGTTGGCCAAGGTTCCCCCTGCTTAGGTTAGCTATAGAGCCAACCTAGTCGCCACATGTTCCTACTTAGGCAAGTAGACTATAGAGGGGGTTAAAGAGGTAATTTTACTTAAGCAAGCACCCCACAGGCTAGGGTTTAGAGCCCTATATAATGATGTAGCTACCCCCTCTCTTTTATCAAATAATTATCAACTTTTATTCAGCCTTATGCCGAGTCTAGGAGGGAAGAACCCCTACAGCGTTCCAAGAGTTAATCCCCGTCAAGAGTCAAAATCTATAGAGCTCCTCCTGGGGTTCTATCACTTCGCCTCAGAACTAGTGGTCTCCAAGCCTATTGAAAAGCAGTCAACCTGGACCCTCCACTTCGACAGATCGATGAACACTACAAGGGGAGGGGCCGGGATAGTCATGGAGGACCCTTGATAGGACTCCAACATGGTTGAGTCCTAATCTCCCTAGAAGTAGTCAATAAAACTCTACTATATTATAATAAAGTCACTCCTATCTTGTAAAGGAGTATGGCTAGGGTTTAGATTAGCCCTTAGGGCTTAATAGTCATCACCCCCTTTACTGGGCAAGTCGACCAAGGTTTCCCCCTGTTTAGGTCGGCTATAGAGCCAACCTAGCTGCCCCTTGTACCTATTAAGGCAAGATGGCTATAGGAGGGGCAAAAGGATAATTTCACTTGGATAAATGCCCCTTTAGGCTAGGACTTTAATCCTTATTTAAGATGTAGCTGCCCCCCTCTTTTAATTAAGCAATTACCATCTTCAATTCAGCCTTTGTGTCGAGTCTAGGAGGGAGGAACCCCTATAGAGTTCCAAGGGTTGATCCCCCTCAGTGATCAAAATATATAGGACTTCTTCTGGGGTCTTATCATCTGGTATCAGAGCAACGATCTTACTGCCTCTATAGCCATCATCCATGCCTCTACCTTCCCAAGCAATTCCCATAATTGTTGTGACACATGCCTCCACCTTCCACCCCAACCGTAGATCAAATCAATGTGTTGCTACCCCCTGTGTTTGATCTAAAAATCTGGTATTTTTTTTATCATCCATGCCTCTTCAATACTACAAGATTCCTTACTATACATGTTAAAGATTTTTCTCAAATTTTATCTGCTACAAATTTCATTCATCGCAAACGTTATCATTGTTGTAAAGGCAAAATGTTGTAGGAATTTTCAACCGATTGTTGCTTCTTGAAACTAAACTTTTAATCTTCATTTTTAGCTAAAACTTTTATACAATTTCATAAATCATCTTAGCTTTCATTAAGATTAATCTCATAAAAAAACTCATGGATCCAGACTTATAGTGCTATGATTCTTCGTCATGCAGTGCTGAAATTTTACGACGGAGAATCTACCTTCCATTGATTAGCCTCTTGCAACCAAACTTTTATTTATCCCTTTTGGCTGAAATTTTTATATAATTCTCAAGATCAAGTTGGCTTTCATCTAAATTTAATTTCATGAAAAAAACTCTTTCTGAAACCGATTATTTTGTATGATCTTTGATCATCACGCAGTTTTGGAATTTTACGACGAAGGAATCTGCCTTGCATCTTTTGCCCTATTTTCCTACTGTTATGCTGTCAAAATTTTATCAAAGTTTTTACTGGTATTGACAACATCTAAACCAAGGGTTTCTATATAATTTCCTTGAATTTTACATTGGAATTTATGTCGAGAAGTCATCATTTCTCTGATGTAAAATCGGTTCAGCAGGATAGCACATCGCAACACTTCTTTTCACCGAATTCTATCAGATTTAAGCACTATTTTTTATGAGATTTTGGACTCTTCTTTCCTCATTACCAAGCCTTACCATCCTTACTAAAAACCCTTCAAAACCCTACCCTAAATCGAAACCAAACAGCCACCCAAATCAGCCCTAATTGTAACTTATTTCCTTATCGATCCACTTACCTTTCTAGCCAACTTTCCATACCGAGACACCTACCTTTGCTACCATCTATCCTAGATCTAAAACCTATTTTCCTAACCTTTATCTACTACTATCACAGTCCTAAAACCACACCAATTCACAACCTAAACTTCATAAAATCGTAGCCCTAAATCTGCCCTAAACCGTAGCCTACTTCCACCGAAACTGGTCCACCTTCCAATCGACCATCACTTCTCCAAAATTCCCATGCCACTAACCCGACAATAGAAAAAAAATCTCAATATTACAGATCTGGCGGTGTATATTATGACATCGGAGGAGGCTATCGATGCAAAGCTTGAAGCCTTTGAAAACCGCATAGAAGAGAAGATATGATCCTTATTCGCCAAATTTAGCATAGGCCGACCATCAAGCCCGAGGAAGTCACACCATGGAGAGACTTCAGATCAGCGAGATGATCCTCAAGAGCATGGACACATCACCTCTGATCTCAACAATCCATGCATGAAAGTTGACTTCCCAAGATGTGAAGAAGGAGACCAAATCAGATAGATCTCACGTGCGGAGCGCTATTTTTGGTTCTACCGAACCGTTGATGCCACACGAGTGGAGATCACTGCCATACACCTCGAGGGAGTTGCTATTCAGTGGTTTAATTGGTTTAAATACACCCATGGAGGACTCTCTTGGCAGCGATTCAAGGAATTCAGACCGCTTTGGATCAACTGATTTTAACAACATTGATGGACAATTAGCAAAGATTCATCAAACCTCTACAATACAAGAATACCAAATAAGATTTGAGTGTTTATCTAACCAAACTGAGAATTGGTTTGAGAAACAACTTTTAGGTACTTTTATCGAGAGCCTAAAGCCAGAGATCCGAGGAGAAGTAAAGGCGCGGCTACCGTACACTCTTATAGCGGTGATTTCCTTCGCGTGTATCCAGGAAGAACAATTGAACCACGAGGTACGAAGGACAAGGGTCGCTCCCCGACTAGCCATGCTGAGGCCTACTGCCCCCTCTACTGCCATCCAAGCCCTTGCACTAAAACAGTTGACAAGAGATGAGCTTCACAAATGATCGGCCAAGGAGTTGTGTTGGCATTGCAATAAACCGTGGAGCCGTGAATATCACTGCAAAAAGGGTCGGCTCCTCATGATTGAACTAGCGGAGGATGAGGATAATGAAACATATTAAGAAGCCCTTGAACCTAAAGAAGAAGCCATGGAGGAAGAGTCCTAACCGACCAACTACACAATGCATGCATTGGCCGGCTATTCCAACCCACAGATGATGAAAGTTGGAGGACTTCTAAAACAGCAACTCATCACCATTCTCATTGAGACGGGTAGCACCAATAACTTCCTCAATAGTAAGGTTGTTGAACGTTTGCCGCTTCAAATCGAAGGTTGTAACAAGTTTGACATAAAGGTCGTCGACGGTCGAATCTTTAATTGCGACCAACAGTGCCCGCGGGTGAAACTACTCCTCCAAGACCAAGAAGTGGTAACTGATTTCTTCCCCCTACCCATCAATGATTATGAAGTCATACTTAGGATTGAATGGCTCATAACACTAGGTGATATCTCCTGGAATTTTTCTAAATTAATCATAAAATTTTATTGCAAAGGGAGATAGGTCACGTAACTAGGCAAGCGCGGGAGCTAAGTTTCCACTGTTTTGTCATAACAAATAGAGAAATTTTTGCATAAAGCACATAGTGGATTCTTGATGCATATTCAGCAACCATATATGGGGGAGAATGTATAAAACTCAGATCTTAAGCTTACCCTTTGTCTGAATAAATTCACGGATGTTTTCTTGGAGCCATGCGAGTTGCCCCCTAATCGGTCACATGACCACTGCATTCCTATTTTGCCAAGCAAACCTCTAGCAAATTTATGATCGTACCACTATCCTCACTTGTAGAAAGACAAGATCGAGAATATTGTTAAAGAGATGCTTGACACTGGGGTGATTCGATCGAGCTGCAGCCCTTACTCCTCACTGGTGTTGTTAGTGCGCAAGAAAGATAGTACGTGGCAAATGTGCGTTGACTATCAGGCTCTAAACGCCATCACCGTCAAGGATAAATATCCTATCCTATTCATAGATGAACTTTTGGATGAATTAAAAGGAGCACGAGTCCTTACTAAATTGGATCTCCGATCCAAATACTATCAGATTCGGGTATGCATTGAAGATATTCTGAAAACTGCATTTCGCATGCATAATGGCTACTACGAGTTTCTGGTAATACCTTTCAGACTTACGAATGCTCCTTTTAATTTTCAAAGCCTGATGAATAACATCTTCTAGAGTTCTCTATGCAAGTTCGTATTGGTATTCTTTGATGATATTCTTATTTATAGCCCTATGCTTAATATACATTTTCAGCACTTACGAACTATTCTAACGATTCTTCAGGAGAATACTCCTTATATTAAACGTCAAAGTGCAGCTTCTTATAGCATAAATTGGATTATCTTGGGCATATTATATTAGAGGATGGAGTGGCGGTGGACCCGACAAAGATCGAGGTAATGCAAGGATGGCCGAGACCTACAAACGTACAATCATTACGCGATTTCCTTGGACTCACGGGATACTACCAAAATTTTATGAACGATTATGGCAAGATCAATGCTCCACTCACGTTCTTACTAAAGAAAGATTCCTTTTTGTGGTCAGATAAAGCCTCTGCAGGCTTCGAACGACTCAAGACAGCCATGACAATGACGTCAGTCCTAACGCTGCTCGATTGACCGCACTTTGGTCATTGAGACTGATGCTTCAGGAGTTAGAATTTGGGCTATTCTTATGCAAGATGGTCAGCTCCTAATTTACACTGAGGCTTCCCCCACACTTCATACGAGATTTTTTACAAGAGTACTAATTACTACTAAATTTAAAATATGGTTGGATACAAGTCTATGACACGAAAGAGGAGTTAAACTAGAAGAATTATAATCTATGCTCACGCCAGATTGGGTTCTCATCATCCTGAACCATACTAGAGGACAGTCACTATTTCAGAAGAAAGATTGGCTATCACTAAAGACTAATCATGTGGCAGCCCATGCAAGGAAGAAACTTTCCCCTAACAAATAACGGAGCAGAAGAAAGTTTCCTAAGAAAGATCAAGTCCCCCTTCATCTCCAACTCCACCAACATGAAATTCAAGCCTCAAGAAAGTGGTCTCCCTATTTCTTTGGGCTTTGTAAAATTGGGGATCATATTAAGGCCTCGACTTGGAGATCAGATCCGTGCACTAGATCAAAATTACAGTTGATCTTCCAAGTATCCCACCTCAAACGGAAATTTAAAGATGACGACTCAGCTCAAGTTCTTCCAACTGACACCTAAGCTACCCGATTCCCTGAGTTCATGGAACTTCAGCCTTAAGGACAAGGCTGATTTTAAGAGGACAGGTTTGATAGGACTCCAACAGGGTTGAGTCCTAATCTCCTTAGAAGTAGTTAATAAAACCCTGCTAGATTGTAATAAAGTCACTCCTATCTTATAAAGGAGTATGACTAAGATTTAGATTAGCCCTTAGGGTTTAGTAGTCGTCGCCTCCCCTCACCGGGCAAGTCGGCCAGGGTTTCCCCCTGCTTAGGTCAGCTATAGAGCCAACCTAGTCACTCATTATACCTATTAAGGCAGGATGGCTATAGGAGGGGCAAAAGGATAATTTCACTTAGACAAGTGCCCCCTTAGGCTAGGACTTTGATCCCTATTTAAGATATAGTCACCCCCCTCTTTTAATCAAGTAATTATCATCTTCAATACAGCCTTTGTGTCGAGTCTAGGAGGGAGAAACCCCTATAGCGTTCTAAGGGTTGATCCCCCTCAGTGATCAAAATCTATAGGGCTCCTTCTGGGGTCTTATCAACCCCTCTGGTCAATCTTGGAAGCATGCCCTATGCTTGGAGTTCTCAACCACCAACAATGAGGCGGAGTATGAAGCATTGTTGTTCGGACTACTCTTGGCGATCGAGCGTAAGTAAAGCATCTGGAGGTGTTCACTAATTTCCAGCTAGTGGTTGGCCAAGTCGACGAAGGTTTTGAGGCTAAAGAGCCTAACATGGTCTGATACCTGGCTGAGGCACACCATCTGCTCAGCATGATCAAGTACTTCAACATCTCTCAGATTCCTCACATTAAAAATTCTCAGGCAAACACCCTGGCGAGGTCGGTCTCTTCCAGTGCCTTGAGCCAGGAGCCATTAGAGATTGCCAGCCTCCACCGGCCAATGATAGTCACAATCGAGATGGCCACAATGGTCGCCGACCCGAATTGGCAAGAAGAAATACTATATGACAAGAGAGACGCGATCCTCCTGGCCGACAAAGTAGTTGCTCGCTGAGTCAAGAAGGTCGAGGTATGGTACAATGTCATCAATAGACATCTCTACCACAGAGCATTCAGCCGGCCCCTACTACAGGTCAAAGCCGATACAATGCTCGTCAAATTCATGAGGGGATTTGTGGCGAGCACAGTGGAGGACGAACCTTAGCCTTCAAGGTTCTTCGCCTCGAATACTACTAACCGATCATGCAGGCAGACATGATAGCCTACGTCCAGAGGTGCATGTGGTGCCAGAAACATGCATGCATTCCTCACCAACCAGCCCTACTGCTCTCCCCGATTGATTGTGCTTGGCCTTTCACACAGTGGGGGATGGACCTCTTTGGTCTGTTCCTCCCAGCCTCGGGATAGTGAAGATTCCTGATCGTCGGGATGGACTATTTTACCAAATGAGTTGAGGTCAAACCTCTAGCTTCAACCACCGAAAAGTAAGTGGAAGGTTTCATTTGGAATAATATTATCACAAGATTCGGCCTCCCAAGAGCCATAATCATGGACAACGAGACTTAATTCAACAATTCTAAACTCAAGGCTTTCTGCCAAAGATATCAGATACAATTGAAATTTTGCTCGGTCGCTTGCCCCTAGGCTAATAGACTAGTTGAAGTGACTAACAAGAGCATACTTGAAGGATTAAGGAGAAGGGTGACTAGAGCTTAAACCACTTGGGTCGATGAGCTCCTGAGTATCTTATAGGCTCTATGGATGACCTTGAAGACATCCACGGGAGAGTCACCTTTTGGTTTGGCATTTGGCACCGAAGTAGTCCTGCCACCCGAGGTGGTCTACCCGACCCTAAGGATCGAGCACTTCACCCGGGGGCATCAAAAGTAGGCCTCAGGGAGAACCTTGACTTCGTCGAGGAGCATAGGGCTAAAGCACACCTGAGAATTTTACACTACCAGAGGGTGATCACCCGACTCTACAATCGGAAGATATGACCTCGATCGATCAATGAAGGGGATTTGGTCCTCAGGAAAGCTGAAGTCAGCAACGAGATGGAAGCGCCATACCGCATCGTTAAAGTCATATGAGATGAAATCTACACTCTAGTAATGCCAGAAGGCAAGGTACTCCCTCAGACCTGACACATCTCAAACTTAAAAAAATTCTACGTTTGGAGATAGTTGGGAGATTCAGAGCACGTCGGGTCGGGACGGACAAATCGAATCGAACATTTTCGAAAAGAAAAACTAAGTTTTATTGATGATAAGCTCAATTACATGCGTGGCTGAGCGACCAATACAAAAGCAAAGCTATAGCGCCCGACTTGAAAGAAAGTTCATTACAAGCTACTTCTCAGTAGGGGTACTATCGTCAAAAGGCTGACAGAGGTCCCATCCTTGAGGCACTCAGTGAATGGGTCCGCCTCGACCTCAGCCTCCGAATGCTTGGCCCGGGATCGCTCGAGAGCCACATAGTATCCAAACTTATAGCTGATGCGCCCTATCTTCTTGATGCCCGATTCGAACCCTTAGGAAGCTTTGTAGGCGATCACCGCATTTGGCCCCTTCGCCTTCAGCTCCTCAAGGAGCGTGATCGCCTCGATCAATGAGAGCATGTCCTCCTCAAGACGAGCTCAGTCGTCCCAAGCCCCCTGCAGGTTGGAGCGCAAGGTGTCGACCTCCTGCTTGAGGTTCTTGTGTCAGTCCGAGGACCGAGCTTGGCCCTCATCTGGTCCACAGTTGCCTTCAGCTCCTTCTCCCGATGCTCGATAGCCGCGACTACCTCTTGGCTGGCCCCAAGCTTTAGCTCCTTATTAGTGGTCCAAAGCACCATGATCCTCTTGTGTTGGTGCTGAATCAACTGACCCACGTCATGGACCTGATCAACAAGGGCGCTTGCAAAATGAATCCCCTACAAGGAAAAGGGGCAAAGCTTAGATGATAGAAAAATAATAATAATAATAATAAAGAAGAAGAAAAAAGGGGAGAAAAGGCTACCCACCTAGATGGCCAACTTGACGACCCTATTCATGAGCTCCTGGGAGGAGCACTCATAGAGCTACTTTTCCAGTACGAGGCGAAGAGCTCCCTACAGGTACTCCATAGCCAGCGAACCTTCGATCGACACCCGGGCCGACCCGGGGATCGACGACCACCTTGGCATCAGCAGCTCCTCGCCTTCACCAGGACTCAACCGCATCATGATAGAGGCAAAGTTCCCATTCGCCCCTGCCCTATTCTCCACTTCACACAAATCCCTAATGGAGTATTCCTGCTCAAGGACTTCCTCGACCTCCACCAACTCCTTTCCCTTCCCAGCCGGCTCTTTTCCCTTCTCAGTAGAGGCCTTGGTGGTACTCCCGACAGCACTGTAGGCTGCTCGGAAGCCGCCCTCTTGCTGCGCTTCCTTAGGTTCGCATCCTCACTAGTGCCAAGACACTTCTCAGCCATAAAGGCAGCAACCTCCACAGCGGGGGTTACACTGGCTGTCGATGGAGCCGCCAACCCACTACCGACACTATCGCTAGACTTCATCTTCCCGCGGTTGAACATCTCTGCAATGCAAAAGGTATGATTAGAGCAAACTCAGTATACAGGGTAAAAAGGAGAAACATACCTCGAGGGGCTGGGTTGAGACCCACCTTAACTAGCCATGCCTCGTTCATGTCCCTCATGCCCCTGGAAGCAGAAAGGATCCCCCGGAGGATCTCGACTAATTAAGGTTCATTGTACGAAAAGATCAGGACTAAGTTATTCACCATCCGAGATGTCTACTCGATCAGGAAGCTCTAGTCCCGGTGACAAGAAGTAAAGAAAAACTATGCTTTCTAGCCTTTGTTGCTGGAAGGTTCACCCCCCACCCGAAACCCGCTATGGGCAGTCAGGTGATACCCAGCCTGTCCCTGACTTAAGCAAAAATAGGCCGCAAATAGGTCCCGGGTTGCCACAATGCCTGACCCATAGCATTCCTATAGGAACACCACCAGATAGTGCCACGAGTTGGGCACCATCTGAGGAGGTGATATTTGCCACCCCTCGAAGCACGCCTCGATCACAAGGTGTAGCAGGAACCTTAGTCCTGCTTCAAGGGCATCGATCAATAGACTAAAGCCACTCGGAAATGCATCACAAGGACGCTGACCCAGCAAAGGAACATAAAGTTCGTACTAGAGGGGGGGGGGGGAGAGGAGGGCATAATAGTATTCCTTGACATCAACCAGCCGACGGGTCGTTATGGTCGAATCAACATTAAAACATGACTGTATTATCTCTAGGGCCTATGTGGCCCTGAAATCATCTGGGGTCGCACCCCCGAATGATGAAGGAACGACGTCAACCTAAAGTCCCCGGAGGGATGACCTAAAGCACAAACCTACAGGCCGAAACCTCGACCGAACAAGACTTAGAGTGTGAGGAGGCAGAAGACATCCGACCTGCTTGAGAAACTATCGAGGGAGAAAAAGGGCATCGAGGATAGGAATCATTACCGCTGCCGGAGCCGGAGGCGATGGCGATCATCAGAGATGCAGAGACAAAACCACTGAGAAGGTAGGAGGCGACAGCGGAGGAACTAAAGAGGATTTATAACCAACCCAGCACTGGTTGGTGCTTCACTTGCCCAAAAAGCAGGACAACTTATCATGACTCTCTGGGCTCCGTGCCCGGTGAAAAAATTATGCGGGCCACATGTCACCTGTCGAAGGGTCCCGATTGGCAAATGAATCATCATCAATTCTAAAAAAAATCTCCTCACCAGAAAGCACATTGCGTGACGTCCTTGATTGCTCGATGTGACAAAGCATGGCATGAACAATTCTGTGGCCTAGTGCGATAACAGTTTTAAATCCCGAGTAGCAATTCATAAGGGCTTTCAGTCCCAATCAATTCTCAACGGGCTCTCAATCTCGACCAAGGGAATTCTCAATGGGCTCTCAGTCCTGACCAAGGGCTTTCAGTCTCGATCACTTCTCAACGGGCTCTCAGTCTCGTCCAAGGGCTTTCAGTCTCGATCACTTCTCAATAGGCTCTCAATCCCAACCCAGGGCTTTCAATCTTGATCAATTTTCGGCGAGCTTAGTCCCAACCAGAATCGAAGGGTCCTCAGCCTCGGCTAACTACTAATTTCGATGGGTACACTCCCAGGCCCGACCGGTCCCAGTAGACCCTCCGATCCCACCGACTTCAGAGAGCTCCTAAAAGCTCAGCATCGCCTCCGATCGCCAAGGAAAAGTATGGTCCGACCAGTTCTAACAACCGCCAATCCACGCCATACTCCCCCGAATGTTACAAAAGTCAACAGTGGTGGAAAAAGGCACCGACTACGTCCCTCTTCGAGCGCCTCCTTGGAGCCTTTCTTCGGGAGGGGAAGAATGATAGGACAAATATTGGGCCCACCTACACAAGCAACACATGCGAACATGCAATGCCACTAGGGGAGCCATGTCATCCCGAGCCATCGATTAGGGTAAGGCGAAACGTCGATGGGTGATTTGACAGTCTGATAAGCCGCTCCAAGCAAAGGGGAAGAAATGTGACAGCAGCATAATGACTGTACCTATGGTTACAAACCTCGTCGATCAAGGCTCACAAAGCCACCGCAAGCATCGTTCGACGTAGGATTGTACAGCTGAACGTTGCGCCCATTGAATACCCCGGTACGACCGTCTTGCGAGGGAGGATATATCTGATCCCCGGGATGACGAAATGAGGAACTCCGACAGGCTCTCTCTCTCTCTCTCTCTCTCTCTCTCTCTCTCTCTCTGGGGGGAGGCAAACCTCAGTGGGAAACTACATGAAGGTCTGAGACCTTCGGTCCAAAAGGGACCATCACACTAACTTTATCATCAGAGTAACCACATCGGGGATAACCTAACGCCGGTCTTCTTGCATAAAGGCGAGCCACAATGCCCAACCGTACAAATGAGAGAAGTCCCCCATCGATGAGCTCCACCTTCACCTGACTTCTTGGGATCCTGGTCCAGTTGAACAGGTCTTAGACTTGCAGTTAGAATCAAGTCAGATGAATCATACGGTTGTGACTTGTGTTGCCACCAACACGGCTCAATCACTCACTCTCTTGACTTTTATGGCAGCACTTTTCCTTTTCCTAATTCTTTCAAGGTTTGAGTTCTGACACTTACAAAACGATGCATTGTGCTCGATGGTTTGGAATATTTGCATCGCAGGTTTTAATGTTGCGTGTTTAATGCATCGGGGCAGATCCAATCTACAAAAAAAAAAAAAGAACCAAGTATGCTTTTGAAGTCTTAATTCCTAACGACGAGAAAAATGTTAGATCGTTTTTACATATACTCGACTAACTTCACCAATATCATCTTATGTCCCAATATGAACGATAAGTTTCTTCAGGTGATGCATTATCTTACATTGTCTACATTTCATGCATAATCCAACAGATATCTACTTCTTCTTTTACCACCCTCATTACCAGAATCTTGAGGATCTCATGTGAACATGAAGATTATATATCTTTTTCCAAGTCCTTAATAACTTTATCAATGATAAGATAATAGAATCACATGAAATTTTTTATTTATTTTTTATTTTGATCTAACACTTCTCCGTCCAAACTATTGATTAAATAAACATTGAGGAGTATATTGATCTTGGCATCGTGCGTATTAACGAGTGGCGTGTGCTGAATTGGACCGGACAAAGTGCCCAAGTGGTGGGTGGTGAATGCTTCTTCCATGAGCAGAAGGATCAACCCAAGAATGATGAAGAGTCCACAAGGGAGGAGTCATATCTCTCCTAACCAAGCAACCTACATCTATGTATTAAATGCCCAGTTGACAACATATCAAGGAGAGTTGAATTTGTATGGGTGGCTGCCCCTCTTCGCTTTGGTATTCAATACAATGCTGCGCAGCGAGTCCAGCACTTACATCATGTTTTATTATACATGTAGAGAGAGAGAAGGAGAGAGGAATTGCTTTGCTTGGGGGACTGAGCAGCGCCGCACCACCGAAAGCGACGCCAGCTCGCTTAGCCTCGCATGGAGGTGGCCGCAGACTCTGCGCAGCGCCCAAAATCTTTATTATTCTTCCTTTTGGAAGCTCCCAGTAATAATAATAATGGAGAGAGAGACGGAGGGAGGAGATGGATGCAGTATTATACCCAACGCCAGTAAAGAAGACAGAAAAAAGATGTGGAAGTATGAATTGATACAAAACGCCGGTCTGTGAGAGAGAGAGCGAGAGAGAGAGTGAGAGGGGTAAAAAGGAGCGAAGGCCATGAAGATCTGATAAAAAGAGGACGCATGGAGAGAGAAAGAGAGAGAGAGAGAGGGAGCGAGAGGAGAAGGACGTAGATAAGAGTCGTAATCATCGTCACCAGCACTCGACACGCCATTGTTTCCTCTTCCCAATATACTCGGTTGCTGTTTCGCTCCCGCTTCCTGTTTGCCTTCTTTTATGAAGCCCACCAACACCACTTACTACTGCAGCAACAGCAAAGACAACATCAGCATCATCATCATCATCATCATTTAGAGGAGCGGCGGCGACTTCCAGGAGGATTAATTCACCAACTCCTGTATCGAGGAGAGAGGGAGAGAGACAGGGAGGCGTAGGGTGGATAGGCGGGAGGATCGGGAGGAGGACGAGGGGAGGGAGTAGTACTATAGGCTTTAAAGAGCGGGAGGCGCGAGGAGGTTGGCGGAGTAAATACGCCATGGGTGGGTAAGCTTGCGAGGGAGGGAAAGGAGGAGGGAGGAGAGCTCCGGGTGGGTTGACTCTGCCGGTGGTAGAGATGAAGTTCATGAAGCTGGGATCCAAGCCGGACGCCTTCCAATCGGACGGGAGCAACATCAGGTTCGTCCTTTCTCTTGCTTTGTCCTCGGTCTTCCCGTCGAAATCGTTTCTTGGTTTCGATCCTGCGATTTCTCTTCAGCGGCGCTATCAATTTTCTTGTGGGCTTGTTTGTTCATCTTCTTGATTGGTGTTTTACGATGGTCTTCGGGATGTCAGCCGAATCCAAATCACAGCCGAATTCTTTGGGACGACGGAGGTTGCTGTAACTCTCCGCAGAACCTCGAAACACTGAAGAAGACGATCCTTTCGTACTCGTCTTTAATGCTCTGGCTTGCTACTACCGTAATCAAGTCGATCAATCCCTGAGAGACTTTAGTCGCGTATGGTTCCTTGTTGTCCTCTATGTTCTGCTACTTTTGGACCGATCACTGTGGGGTTTTGGGAGGGCCTAATTGGTTCGCCACCGAAGAGGGAGGAGGCGAAGGGGTGAGACTCTGCTACGCGCTGTTTTGTGTAAGCAGAGAAGTGGAGTGGCTTCTTGTTGCCATCTTGCATGAAGAGAGGACTTGGAACGACACCTGGTTCAAGTTAATATTAGAACAATGGTTCTGTGCTTCATAGACTGATGACGATGATGATGCAGGAACAGGTGCTCCACATTTTGCCCGACTTCCATGTGGGGGATGGAAGAGAGTGATCCGAAAGAGTGGCTAGTGAAATGGTGATCGTTTGAGAGGGAGGAATCCAACGCAGAGCAGGTGTCCGAGTCCTAGTCATGCTGGGGCTTCCTGCTGTGTTTGGACTGCATCCCACTTGGGTTTGCTGGTATAGAATTTTGTTTAGGTGTAGTACAAGTCTCACCACATCAATGACTTTTCTTTCATGCCTTCCTCTATGTATCTGTGAGAAGTGAAGTTTAATTGCTCTAAAACTGTGGGATGTTAGAGCTGTTCTAGGAAGCAGCTACAATTGTTTTGATAGGCACATTTAGGCAGCACTAACAGTAGTGAAATTTAGCACTTTTATCAACCTTTTTCGTAGTATTTGCTCTGGGTAGTAACATTATACAGAGGGCCTCTCTTTATGAGCCTAACAGTAGTGAAATTTCGCACAGAAATGAATATGTTTTTTTTATGCTGTACTTTTGGGTGTCTAACTGATGCAGATCTGGAGTTGCATGGTGACTGAACTGTAGAGAAGTTACTAATGGCTCTGCATTCCATCATCTTTCATATATATAATAATCATTGTGGATGATCCTTAGTAGAAAGACAACCTCTTTTGATCAGATCAGATACATAGATCCAAGCTTTATAAGAATGAGCAGAGCTTTACTTTTGGAATTTGACATGGAATGAACAAGCTTGCGAGCAATAAGAATATCATAATAAATGTTTCTACCCGGAATAAAAGTAGATTGTTCCTAATGGGCAAGAGTGGCCAGCTTGACCTTGCTGTGGTTGCCATCTTATGCAACTTCTTTGAATTGTTCACTAAAGCAAATTTGTGTAAAGGCAAATCTACGGTTCTTTTTTTTTTTTCTTTCAGAGCAGTGTTCAGACTGTTGGTTCTGCATGATCCAGCTCTGGCGAGGAGCTTATTGTTAGAACCCATGCTATTTATGCTAATGCCTGTTGACATTTTGTTGATTTTAGAAACAATAAAAAACCACACTGATGATGCAACACTATAATGCATTTTTGTCCAGTCGACAAGAATTTTATTCAGAGTGTCGGACTTTTCTATGACAAGATGTGAATATGATCAAGGATCGAGAGCAAAAAGGTTTGTTGCCTTTTTAACTGAATAATGGAAGAGCTTTCAATAATATTGAAACCAATGGCTTTCTGTAGATGATGACATGCCTAAATGAGAATAAATGGAAAAGATTCATAGCAAGCTTATTCACATGGAATGCAGTGACAACCTACTTTTGTCATGTGTTTCATTTTTGTTGACAAGATATTATCTATCATATTCCTACTCTGTGTGGGTTTGTGATCTTACCAACTAGAATGTTGTGGTGTCTTATTCATTATCTTGACATAATATTTAGTATGTGCTTTTGGTTAGTAAGTTATACTGAAGACTATTGGCAAACTTCCAATTTTATCGAGGAGTTGATATCTGGTTGAGTTGTCAAGTGCAGGCCCAATGAGAACAAATGTCAGTGTTGATAAGAGGATTTCTATTGTTTTTGATATCTGGTTGAGTTGTCAAGTGCAGGTCCAATGAGAACAAATGTCAGTGTTGATCAGAGGATTTCTATTGATTTTTTCCTTGGGTCTGTGATGATGTTCTTTAATTCATTATTCATGACAACTGTGCCAAGTTAGCATTCTCCACTTTTTTTTTGTCCTTTTAGATGAGTTCTGAGGCTTATTAATCTCCATTCCTACCCTTAAACATAGTTGGAGTCATCAAATCTCAGATGGTACAACATAGGAAGCAACATGATTCTGATCTCAGATAAACTGCTGATGGTTCTTCTGTGGATAAAATAAAGCTTTATCCTTTATATTGTTTATGTGGTGCTATGAGAGGATTGGCCAAGGCACATCTATTAAGTTGCTCGGTTTGACCATGGTGTCATGACCTGGACTCACTAAAAAGCCCTACCCAGCATGTGTGTGTAGGTTTCATAAAAAGCTCTTGCACATTATGCTGCCATTACTTGGAAATTTGATATATGGACGATGATCTAAGTGATGGAGGCTCCAGTTCTTCCATGTGATTGGGTTGTGGCAAAGGACTCATGTTTGCACCCCCAAAATATAGTTTGCTAATGGGCTTGAAGCAGTTTTTTTTTTATTGTGTGAACAACACAAGAACATGAACTAGTTTCCTTTCGATTCTCGCTGCATGAATTCAATGAATTTACAAGTTAATTTAGAAAGACCTAGGAGGATTTTGTTATGTTTCATGATTTGACATTATTTGTCTCAGGCTGATTGTTTTGTTTATTTTGATTAGATCTTCAAATGATATTTCTTGTCTGAGATAAGATTGGTGCAAGGTTTGCAACTGATGGTCAACTGATGCAGGTTTGTGGTGTCTGAGCTACCTACGGATGTCATTGTTCGTATTGGTGAAGTGAGAATTTATTTACACAAGGTCAACACCTGTCCTTAATTTAGTAAAATAAACAAATTTCTTTTGTACTAATTACCATTTGGTCTATGGAAAGGATAACGTACTTTATATTTCAAGTACTTGTGGTTCATTTCCATGACATAATGATTGTAAATTTTTATACTTAAATGTCATGTAATCTTGTGATTGACTCAGTATCATGCTCAAGTGTTTTGAATTTTTTGATGCAGTTCCCTCTTCTATCCAAGAGCAACAGATTACAAATGTTAATTCACAGGGTTGCTGAGGACAGCACAAATGAAATCTTCTTGCATGACTTTCCTGGTGGACCAAAAGCCTTTGAGATTTGTGCCAAATTTTGCTACGGAATGATCGTGACCCTCAATGCCTACAATGTGGTTGCTGCTAGGTGTGCCGCAGAATATCTAGAGATGACCGAGGATGTTGAGAAAGGGAATCTGATCTATAAAATCGAGGTTTTTCTGAACTCGAGTGTGTTACGGAGTTGGAAAGATTCTATTATCGTTCTACAAGCCACAAAGTCTTTGTTACCGTGGTCTGAGGAGCTGAAGGTGGCTGGAAGATGCATAGACTGCATTGCTTCTAAGACATCTGTAGACCCAACTAACATCAACTGGTCATATACCTACAACAGGAAATTAGCAGCTTCTGATGAAATAGTTGAAATCCAACAAAGAATGCATACAGTTCCTAGTGATTGGTGGGTTGAAGATATATGTGAGCTGGATGTTGATCTTTACAAGCGAGTGATGATTGCTGTAAAATCTAAGGGAAGGATGTCCTCGGACATGATAGGAGAGGCCCTCAAGGCCTATGCGGTGCGATGGTTGCCTGATTCTTATGATGCCTTGGTTTCTGACGACTACATGAAAAGGAACAGGACTCTGGTGGAAACCATTGTCTCTTTGTTGCCATCCAATAAGTGTTCTGGATGTTCATGCAGGTTTCTCCTAAAATTGTTGAAAGTTGTGATCTTGGTTGGAGCAGGTGACACGTTGAAGGAAGAACTGATAAATCGCATTAGTATGCAGTTCCACAAAGCTTCCGTTAAGGATCTACTGATTCCAGCAAAATCAGGTGGTGATACAATATATGATGTACATCTGGTGCAAATTCTAGTTGGTAAATTTATGGTGCACGTTGGTAGCAGTCATGATATAATCTTTGTTGATAAAAGGGAAAGCAGATTTGTGGAAATTAATG
Source organism: Ensete glaucum (assembly GCA_021527575.1). Lineage (NCBI taxonomy): Eukaryota > Viridiplantae > Streptophyta > Magnoliopsida > Zingiberales > Musaceae > Ensete > Ensete glaucum. Next base: position 5,847,662 of record CM038554.1, read on the forward strand.
CAGAGAACAAAACTTTGCTGCCTCTGGGAAAACTGATTGATGGTTATCTTGCTGAAATAGCAAGTGATCCAAAATTGTCGATTTCTAGCTTTGTTGATCTTACTAAGTCGATTCCTGATGCAGCAAGACCAGGTCATGATGGGTTATACATGGCCATCGATATCTATTTGAAGGTATTCTTATCATACACTAACTAGCTTTCTTTTAATTTTGCACCTTACATGTTCGTATGAAGGATGGTTCAAAAGACATTTCTCATGGTTCTTTTTATGGATTATTCCTTTACTTGAATTCCAACATTACTTGTCATTGCTAATTGATTCCTTTAAGCAAGTCTAGATTGTATCGAAAAATCTATTTGATTTTTTTCCTTCACAGAGAATTATGTTGAATTTCCGACTATATTTTTCACTTGATCATCAAAAAACTCTAATGCTCTTTACAATATATATTTCCATCATTTATTCCTGAAACAAATACCTGTTACAGATTCAATTTGTGAATTTAAACTCAAAAGGATCCCTTTGATTGTTTTTTAACATAGAATTCCATCCTTGCGTTCATCTCTTTTCCATGGTAGCACTTGACAACTTCAGCTATTCACAAGAGTTGCTCTCGGCTGATTAACTGGTCAATTTTACAAGTTTTTCTGCTAATGTGCCATGTTCTTTCAAGATCAATGCTGAATTCCTTGTGAAAATATCAGGAGCATCCAAACTTATCAAAAGCTGAAAAAAAGAGGATTTGTGGCCTGATGGATGTAAAGAAGCTCTCGATGGAAGCTAGCATTCACGCAGCACAAAATGAGCTTCTGCCGCTTCGAGTGGTTGTTCAGGTCCTCTTCTTTGAGCAGTTGAAGGCACCAACGGGGGTGTCAGCCCCAACCAGTGATGCTCAACATGATGCTTCGATACCCCGAGCAACCATGGAAGAAGACTGGGAGGGGAGGGCACCCGAGCATCACAACAGTCTAAAGCAGCAGCTAGGCAGTTTGAAGATAAAGGGGGATGAGTGCCGAAACAGTGATGAAATGAAGAGCAGGAGCACGAAGGAAAAGAGCAGTAGCTTGTTGCTACCATCAAGATCGAGGAGGATCTTCGAGAAGTTGTGGGTTGGGAAGGGACAGGGAGAGATGATTAAAAGTTCCGAAACATCAGGGAGTTCACAAAGCCCGCCGATCTGTGTGAAACCTGGAGAGGCCAAGTCCTCTGGTTCTTCAAGGCGCATGAGATATTCAATTTCATAAGATAGAAGTTTCTGCTGTGGAGGTTTCATTGTATAGGAAAAGCGTGTTTCAGCTGCTTAGCCTGATAGATGCATTTTGCTAGTGTCCTTTTTTTGTCTTCTTTCCGTTTTTTCTTACTATCTAGGGGACTGACTATAAGCAGAAAAAGATCTGCTTTGTATCATCATCATCATCATCCTCTTTTTTTTTTACTGCCTAGTTTGATATTTGAAGAACTGTATTAGACTGTTGAGATTGTGTAAATTGAGGCTCCAAGATGGGGTTAGATAATGCATATTTAACTCTAACCTTGGGTCCTTGCATTCAAATATATCTTAAAATGGTCAGATATGTTGCATTCACTTTATATGCATCTTAAAATGCCTTTACGGCAGTCCCAATATGTTCATGAGGAATGCAAGCTGTCAAGAATCTGAACTAGTGCTCAATTCGATGACTTTCGTAAAGATCCTGAGAATATAAAGATGATATCATCAAATATTGAAGAGATTGTGGGGGTTTTAATGGAGGATTTTTTTTTTATGTGCAAAATAAGCCTAAAAACGATATGCTTCAAGAAAGCACAAGTTGATCTCCCTGGACACTGTTCATCGGCAAATAAAACCGGCTATAGCAGCTCCAATAGTGGGACTACTGTTGGCTCAAGAAAATAACACCACACACATCAATGCAGGAAGATAATTACTAATTTAATTTAAAAAAAAAGAAAAAGTAACCTATTGAGGTCATCGATAAAGCATATTGGACCAACAGTTCCTCAATCTCAATCAATGCAAACTAGCTAGAGACAATGGTAGGGTCGAAGTGATAGACTTACAGAGGTTAGAACATGTGCACACAAGTTGATGTTGGATGATCGATCATCATAGAATCACTCTGCAATCGTGATCACCCTGCAACCTCAACAGTATGCCGAACACTCCAAGATGTTATAATGGTTTACATTTGTTTGAAATGTCAACAATAGATGAAAAAACTTGTAGAGCACAAAAAATATATGTTATTTTTCATGAATAATGTGAAGATCTAATCAAACTAGTTTCATTGTTTCATCATCTTGTCTCGAAGTACAACGTGATTGCATCATACTATGGTACCTAAAAACCTAAATAAGAAAAGTTGCTCTTTTTCTTCACATTTCTTAAAATAAAAAAAATCTACACATGCTGTCTACGCTGCTTCTGCAGGCTTTGCAAACTAATGGCAGTGAGGAGATAAACTATAAAAGATGCTAAACAGGAACACTAGGCATTATATGGCCATCATCAATCCAACTAGCGCTAGACAAGAGAGAGATGCTACTAATAGAGAAAAGGCAGGAACTCTAAGACACGAGTCATATGGCAAAGGCATCAGGCAGCTATAGAAAAAGTCAAAAGAAAGTCATCAGGCTGGAACTGTATTTGCCATGCAGATTCAAAAAGTTAACCTTAAAAGAACCATAGACACAACTGCTCCTGATGAATATACAGACTGAACAAACTCAAATTACCACAAGTGAAAGGTTAATCCAAAAGATAATAATAAAAAAGATATATCCAAAAAAAATTGAGGACGCATCATGATGATAGATCAAAGATACAATTGCTAAAGGACGAGTAACGTTAATACAAAGATTTGGTACCCATAATAAAAGTGGTAACTCAATTACAAGAAGTGGATCTCCGAAAGGCCATAAGAGCTGCAACAAATCAAGTATATAATATTTTCACAAGAAAAACTGAGTGCAAAGACAATCTAGGACATTAGAGAAGCTCCACGATAGCAACATGTCTAAATGCCTTTCGGTGGTTCTAGTTTTTTCCGACAAGCTTTATTCTGAACCACCTTCCTGGAAAATCTTAAATAAGCATTTAAATTTTTTTATATTTGATAATAATTAGTGAGGATTTGTGAAAGCACTTATTTTATAATTTATTCCATCCAGATAGCATCAATCATATTCCCAAAGTTAAATTTAAACCTGGGAAAAGCTAGTATTTCTATTGTTTTAACTGAAATTTCATAAATTTTGTGGTTACTTGAAAAGCATTTACATATTGAACAACTAATTTTCTTTGATATGATGACTTTCAAAGTGGTAAAAGGACTTCAATTAAACATTGCCAAACTTATAAAACAGGGAAAAAAATAATCGCTAATAAACTGCAGATGAAAAAAAAAAACATGATATCCAAACATAATGAACAGTAAAGGTATTTACCAAATATGGTAAAGATCAAAGGATCAAAACAACTCCTTTACATGTTACAAAATCATGCATAAATACAGGCAAAATAGCATAAAGATTAAAGAGAACTTAAAACTATTGACAAACAGCAGGAGTGTAAGATGGTAACACAAATCAAACATTTCTAATAATGAAGGATCAAGGTGCAATTAGTTAATCTCTCACTCAAGACAGTGGCAAAAACTCCATAAAGCAACAACAAATTAACCAAGGATTAGAAGGGCTTATATTGGAAACATTTTAGGCACTCACTAGTATATCTTGATCAAATTAAATTAGTTAGATATCTTAGCCACTCACATAGTTGAAGGACACTTAAGCAGCAAAGAAATCATTATGCAAAGGACAGTATTTTACAAAAAAAAAATAATGTTTGGCATTTTGCAAAACTTTTCGTAGTTGGTCAATGATGGAACCATCAGATTTGTACAATGTTAAATCAAAGAAATAAAAGGAAGCGATCAAGTTATATGACATCAAACTTCCATTTCAGACATTAAGATAGCTCAGAAAACAGCACAAAACTTGAACACACAGCAGAATTAGATTCTCATGATCTAGATCTTTTTGTTTCAGTGAAAGCCCAAAACAGTATGATTTTATGGCATAGCATCCACTAGAACCAAGCATTACCAGAAAATACTATGAGGCATGTACGATGGGGTACAGGATTAAATTGTAAAAAAATGGTAGCCTTGTAAAGTTGAACATTTAGCAACATAAAAAGATATATCTAAAAATGTAAAGTTGAACATTGGAAACAAGGCAACCAAGTAAACAGGTTTGATGACCACAAACATTTTAAAATGTACAAGCCCACTGGATCCAATTCAACCAGGTAACGGTAGCAAAATTTCTTGAGAAACTACAACATTGGCATGGATGGTTTCTGGCAAGGTATACAAAACATAAGGAGAATTGAAAGCAAATTTTCAAAGGGATGACAACAAATTGCTTGGAACTTGTAATTCATGTACAAAGCAATCTGTCATCCACTGGATTTATGCCAAGTATATGCTAAAGTGAATTAATTATAGGCAGCTCAAGCCAATCATAAATTAACAATAGGCTAACGAAGTTACCATATCATTATAACCATTATGCTTTAACTGATTGGTTCAAGCACTCTGTGTCTTGTATACCCAAATTCCTGTTTTGGTGTGTACAAGGTGAGAATCCATTATTACTTCTACTTTTTTGAATTCTTATTCCTAACATCAACCTGACTAAGATCTCCATTCTACTCCAGAATTTTACCTCTCTATTAATCATCCCGCAACATCACTTATGAGATGTATACTATTTTTTCACTCTTGTATAAGCTCTTATTGGACAAGTATTTTGATTAATACTATGAGAAGCACAACTTCCCGTTTCTTATGTTTGGTAAAACTCATCATTTAAATAGTGGCCCATTATATTTGTTGACATGTTGACGGCTATTAAATAAAAACCAATTCTAGTCTTGGCATCTCGTCAAAGAATCTATTTGAGAAATTCTGTTTATCCGATAAGGAATGTCAAATAACAAAAAACATTTTCCTAGAAGTACTTATTTACGTTTGAAAAACATCAAAGTTTCTTTCAAGATATGATAATCATGTACGGATAGTACTTGAGTATTTATACTTTTCAGTAAGTTACAAAAAAAAAAAAATATATATATATATATATATATATATATATATAGTCTAATACTAGAACCAGTAAGGCAAATATATTGCCTTGTACAATCTGCACTGTTCAATATCACCTGAAAAAAAATAAAAACCTAATATTAACTAGTATCAAGATAAATGGTTCAGTCCATACTGACCGGTACACCAAAATTTGATTCATTAATATATACATATAAAATCCATAAAAAATATTAGATTATATTTACACCTGATTACTTTATCTTAGTGACAAATGTCTAAATTCTTTTTGTGTCCCTAGGGGCCACATCTAGTCCTATACAGAGTTCAGTCTTGTATTTAAATTTGTACTTCATCAATCTTTACCTAATCTTCACATCCATTTCTGCACTGAACAATACGCTTTTGGAATAAAGTATCAGTTAGCTAGTTGTATATGGATCCATACCTGCTAATCAAATATAGATATATAGATACAGCTATGTTTTTGTCAATATCTAATCCAATTTTTAATCCGTATCCAACATTTTAATCTCTAGATGTTCTTGAAGCTCTAGTCATTGTCTCAGTTCCCAAATTCAGCTGCCTATCCTAAGCATTGGAAGGGTCCAGTCAGAGTGTGTTTTGGTACCCTTTTGATGTTTTTCGTCTTGCAGGACGCCTTGCCCCAGAGATCTTCCACATCACCTGCCGTGAACCATGCACTAGTCCTAGAAAGATTTGGTGCTGTGTCATGCTGTCTTATCTAGAAATTCCATTATTAACAATGTAGACCAACTACACTTGGAGAGAACTACAAACTAAATAGTGCATGACACTCTTGACTTCTTTTCGGACATTAACTTCAAACTGCAATGATAGATACACCAATTCTAAGCATATACTCATTCATCTATTTTCCAAAATCCAATCCTTCAACATCTATAAGACCAAAAGTTTCAAAGTCTATATTCTTACTAGTGTTTACTGTGTACAGTTCCATTAAGGTCAGGTCTAAATAGCCGAGAATACAGTTTCTAGTGTGTCGTGTAAGACTACTGCCCTAATAAAAATTCTTCTCCAGGATTGATGTCAACAGTCTTCCCAGGGTAAAAAACTAAGTGAGTCATGGTCAGAACACTTCTTGGAGATCGAGATATTTTGTTTTTAAATATGCATGAAAAAAAATCTAGGCGGATGAAGTATAACATTTTCATTGGATGTATAAATTTAAGCATGAATTAACCATCACGATGAAGTGCATGAGCTAAAAGAAAGAAATTTCACAGTCTTAGTTGGGCAATATTGTTAAGAAGTCATAGGGACAGTTGCTATGGCGTAAGAATGCACGAAATGAAATAAGGAATAAACAATGAAAATGAAACTTAAGAAGATAATAACTTATAAAACCCATTTAAACATTTATGTAAAATTATTACTTAAACTTAAAATATTTATTATTCCTAACACATACATCTATTTACCAAGACGAGGACAATCGAAGGAAACAAGTTCCCAAAAGGATTACAATTCCAACACAAGCAGATCCAAAAACATGAACAACTGGACGGCCGATCCGACAGATCAAACCGATGTCAGTGTGAAGAGCAGCAAACTCCTTCCAATGGCAGGGAATAGATCAAAGGGAACTAGGGTTTGAAAGTGTAGGGCTGAGGGAGGGAGATGGGACCTCGGTGGGGGTCATTCCCGTCGTCCAGCAACCTCTGCACCCGTTTTCTCGCGCAATACTGCCGATCGAAATGCTTGACCTGTACAGTGCCGTCCACCGCACACGAAGGATCACCAAAAGAAATAAAAAAGAAGGATATCGATCTTTAGGCGAGGAGAACAGGGAATTGAACAAGACACAATACCCAGGTGGGGCGGCACTTGGAAGCGAACTCGGCGCGGGCGGCCTTGCACTGTGCGGGATAGAGGAGGCCCACGGTGGCGATCTCGGTGGGCTTCTTGTCAGCCTCCTTCTCCAAGCACGCGAAGAAGGCATCCCGCGCCTGTTTGTCAAAATGACTCAACGAAATCAAGAAACTGCGACCTAGAAACAGGGGAGGATGAGGAGGAAGAAGGGGGTTTGGTTTTGGCTTGCCTTGTAGCAGGCGGCTCTGCCTTGGGCGAGCACGTCGGCCATCACGCCGTCTGAAGCAAGTTGTGGCGGCGGCTCAGCGGTCATCCACGGAGTTTAGAACGTTGGCATAACAATATATATATATATATATATATATATATATATATATATATATATATATATATATATATATATATATTTCTTGGAGTTATTCAAATAAAAAATTTTGAAGATGAAATTTTTTATAAAGAGTAGAGGATTGTAGTGTCCGAGTAATACGAGATCTTATTATATGATTTGTTATGCATAAATATGATAAATGATATTTTCGACTTTTAAAATTAAAGGATATGCTTTGAAAAAATATCATTTTCAGTATTCTCCGAATATGTATAAACATTAATTTATGTTAAGCATAATACAAAAAATCAAACTGTGTTAACCCACTTAAATATGAGTTATGTTATGATAATAAATATTAAGACTTGAATTGATGATTGAATTATAATTGATGGTAAGTAAATGTTAAGACTTGAATCGAACACAATTAAAATAAGAAAGTTTAAGTTTTATACCTTATATATATGCAGGATAATAGGCTACTAGGCATAGATGAAGTAATAACAAATTAAATAAAGATGCAAATGAAAGAGGAGTGTTATACTAAAAATATTGAAGAATGAATTTAGATAAAAAATTATATTTATCAAATCAAAATAAACTTAACGAAAATTATTGAAAGATTAGAATTATACTAGTAAAAGAAGAAAAAAATTGAAATGAGGCCTAATGGGATTGAACCCTAAACCTAAGGTAATTTTTTAAACATTTCAATTTTATTTTGGTATTATTATCTTTACCAACCTGATAACCCATGATTTTCTTTTTTTTCAATCATTCTCTCAGCTTTTCTAATGAAAGTAAGGAAACCCCAACTTTAACCAAGATTGAGGTAATAAAAACTCAACTTTTCCCTTGATATACCTAAGGGTTTTAGTTTTATAGATTATAGGGTAATCTTTCTAACTACTTTTGAGTAACTTAGACTTTGAATTTTTCTTTAATTCTTAGATATGTTTTAGTTGATTCTTTTATGGTTCTAAGGTCATTAGGATGATCTTAATCTTAGATCGATATATAGAGAGATATTACGGTTTCAATTTAAAATACTCAGAATCTTCTATTTTCTAAGAAGTGGTTTAGTTTTGTTTGAGTTGAATTAACCCCTTTAGAGATATAATTATATTTGGCCTTTTAATATGTTTTAAGAGGTTTTACTTAGGATTTTGTGAGATATGGCATTGAGTGAATACTACCTCCGTACACCAAGATATGAGGTTTATAAATTCAAACAGTCTCGAGTCAGTTTCAACCAAATAGAATAGGTGTTAGTAGTTAAGTTAGCAGAGTAGTTTAATCTTTAAATTAATATATTTTAAGCTAAAATCTGATGTGTATTTAGTTTTAAATGTCTCCTAATTTTTTTATAAAATTTTATGATAATTCATGATGATTTTGTTAGATAGAATAGTAAAGTAAGAGTGCTTCATTGAATTGTATGATAGTTTAATTGATATTAGCTAATTCATTTGATTATAGAGTTAATTGTTAGAAAAATCTAATGGTGGAATCTAGATATATTTTTAAGTTAAGTATAATTTATTTTATGAGGGATTTTATCAATTGTTATGGATATTGCAATGAATTATTATAAACTAACAATTCAAGAGGTAAGAATCTTAATTAACGTATCTCATGATCCTATGCTCTCAATTTGATAGGTGTAGCACTCCCTAGTACACTCGATATTTAAGGAACGTGATCTTTCCTGGCATCTTCATTTTTTGAGTTCAATCAGGTAAGTATAAATTTAATTCATTATAAAATAGTGCTCATATAAATTATCATATGCATAATGTATTTTAGAAAGTATGTTCCAAATGATGATCATCATAAGTTAGGCATGAGTTAATATGAATATATATATTTTGTAAGCATAAAAATATATGACTTACAATAAAAATATATTGTATGCATGCATATATGATGATGTGCGGTGTGAGAGTACATATGTTTTCGATGATGTGGTGTGGGAATACATGAATATGTTATGATATACAATGCACATGTATGCTATGATGTATGGTGTAGAAGTGCACGTATGTATTATGACATACGATTATGATATACAATGCACATGTATGCTATGATGTATGGTGTAGAAGTACACGTATGTATTATGACATACGATGTAGGAGTACATTCATATATTATGACATGTGGTGTGAGAATGCATATATATATTATGATGACGTGTGATATGAGAGTGCCTGTATATGTTATGATATGAGGCATAGAAGTTAACGAATTTACTATGTTTCCTACATATGATATGTAATGATATGGGGCATAGAAGTACATAAATTTGCTATTTTTGAATTATTTTGATATAAAATTTTACCTCTTTATTATGTATATACTATATTGTAGGGTTATGCTGGGTAAAGAAATCATAGGAGAGGTGTTCACCATTAAAAGTCATATGCCAATGATTTTGAAATGTTGTGTAGATAACATTTTGCATGCTCACCTAAATAAAAACTTTATACATATTAAGTGATTATTCACTGTAGACCCTATTTTATAGGTAATGATACTAATACATCACCCAAGTGATTGGGTTGGTAAGTGAGTATGTATAAGTATAGATATGGATGATGACATATGAGTATTTTATGCATATAACTTTTGGATATATTATGTGTGTATTTATTGTGTTATATATTATAATTATGTAGAGGTGTCAAAAATATTGTATGTAGGGAAAAATCCTATCAGTTTCGTTTATTAAGTTAGCATGTATTAAAATTGTCTACTTTCTACTGTATTCATATTGATAGTAGTAACGAAAGTTGATATGTGACATCCTACTTTAGTCATGCATCTATGGTATAGATGAAACTAGGAGTAGGAGTAGGGTGTTACAAAATTATGATGTATGTATATATATATATATATATATATATATATATATATATATATATATATATATATAAGGGTTTTGTTATGATAACACTTTAAAATTATAATTTAAGATTATTTTATATTAAATATTTTAAAATGTATATGACAATTAATAATAATGATTAATAGTGATTAATTTGAATTTTTTAGAGGTACATACTAGGGATCCTCATCTTAATGCTACATTAAAATATATAGAGAAAAATGTGCCACATTCAAATTTTACAAGGGCAAATATGTGAAAGAATATTCTAGATTAGTGCCATTGATCTATGGAGCATGCAGGAACCAATTTTTGCAATACAACAGTTTTTGTCACAATGATAGAGCTTGAAATTTGTTTAAGAAAATAAAAAAAATTGAGCAGAAACCGATTAGAGATAACTCTTATTTGATATGATAAAACACAATGTAATCCGAAACTTATAGGTAATTAATTATCATTGCTGTTATCATTGGTCTGAAATAAACTAGTCAGTTCATTATTTTTTATAAAATAAAAAAGCTTTCAAATAATCAAGAAACGTACTAAGGTGTTGAGCCCCTCACCCCAAACATACCCAAGAAGAGAACCCAATGCATCTAGCGAAATTGGCTAAATCATGACATTTATAGTTAAAGGCTCTTATGTGACTGATAGTAACAATGTTTAAGCTTTTCTTTCAATTAAGAGTTTAATATATGCGATGACGGTATTGATTCGGTAGAAACAATATATGCAAGCAATAGTGACAAAATCAGTGTGCATTGTATCTACGCGAATCAAAATTTCCTCCAATAATGAGACTCAGCTTATTTGCGGGTTTCAAGAAAAGCAACAGCTTCGGACATAACAGGATCTGAAACTTGATAGAAAGGAGCATTTGACAACGATAAATTTATCTTGAACATTAGAAAGACATATATCCCAAGCCCCTAGAGTAAACATTAGAAGGACAAAAAGAACCATCACATTCTAAAATATAATAAAGGACAAAACACGAAATCATCACATTCTAAAATAAAAATAAAAATCAACCACAGCCATAGCAATAGGTGCCCTCGAAGAATATGCATGAAAAGATTCATTCATAAGTCCTTATTTAACCAGGACACCAACATATGCACTTGATGTTATCAAACAAGAACAACATAGCAACTTATGGAACATCCTTTCGTTCGATCAGTAAGTACATAACATGTATACATGACATTTACAAGATTTGAACCCTTCACCTCTTAAATTCGCACATTGTGCCTCCTCACCAATCAAATAGCTTGTTCAACATTCAGAAGTGAATGGTTTCTAAAGTCCATGGAGAGTTCAGGAATCTAGAAAGCCCATTTTTTCAATAAAACAATGCTCATTGCAACACTAATACCAAGGAAGATCTGCCACCAGACTTGCAGACTGCATCTCTACAACGAAGGATTGACAATTTTTTTCAATAAAACAATGCTCATTGCAACACTAAATACCAAGGAAGATTTGCCACCAGACTTGCACACTGCATCTCTACAACGAAGGATTGACAATTCCCTCCCTCAACTGTTGAAGGCTCAAATGCAGCAAAGGCTGTGAGACAATACACTTTAACATCTTTTCTCTCCACTTCCATGTCTTAGGCTTCAGCTTTTGGATCCAATTTGATATGAGGTGTATTATTGTCTGTTCAATTGCACTGCAGTTTCCCTTTTATATTTCCCCTCTGAAATAAGAGTCCTTTATATGAGATCAGTTACAAGCACTGTATAAGGAAACAAAATATTTATGCTGTTGAGCTATTCCTGATATTGGCCAAAATGTATGAGAACCATTCCATCAATCTCTCAGAGAACTGGTACATTGTTCAAGTTTGGCAATTTAGAACCTTGCAAGGAAAGAAATGCTTGTAAGTACGAAAAAGTTCTATTTGAAGGTAATGAAAGATAATGTATTTGGACTTTTAATGCTTATGTGCATCGTCCTAGAAGACCGATATCCTTGCTTGACAACCATATTGCCAGACATGAGATGCAATAAAAAATGAAAAGGGAGTATAGGATGCGTATGTCTCTTGATGAGTTCCAATTTATCTCAATGTCTTCGTCACATATGTAGCAAATAGTAAAAGCCAGATTACGAACATGGTAATGTTGCTTAACTCGGTTTAGTTTTGTCGTAGCAACCTCGAATGGATGCTGTTTCACTAGTTTGATGGAAAAGACAGAACAAAAGCACCAAGACGCACGAAATGGACGCAAACAAAAGCTTTGTTGAAAACAAGGCATAATGTCAATTGAGGATTCAACGAGGAAAGGATGAAATCAAAATCCTTCATACTGGATGACCCTTGTCTCAGTTCCCTCACATAAAAAGTGCAGTTATTCAATTCGATTGAAGCCCTCCGGAAGATAGCCTAGAAAGATCTGTAAGGACATCAAGTAATAGATAGTCTGGACAAGATGAAAGGAACCTAGCAGTAAAAGAATCTGCTTCTTGTAGCCATTGGAGTTTGGCCTTTCCAGCTACTATCACTGTGATCGAGTTTCTTTGCAACAAATTAAATTGGTCAGTAAGAAGGGTTTGTCGACGCATGAGTTACTTAAGCTTCTTACTTCGAGAAGTAAGGGAAAAAAGAAAAAAAAAAACGAGAAGAGGCTAAAAACTACTGCAAAAATGGCCATGAGAAGCCAATTTTGTTTCATTTGGTGGTTTTAGTTCGAAGGTACATGTTTCTCTGATCTATCCATGTTGAACTGTCCGATTTCACTAATTGTCGAATCAGATCTAGATTTATACACGAAATAGGAATGAAAAATCAACAAATTAAAACGAAAATTAGAAAGAAAAAAAGACCAGACCGGCTCCCAGACATGCATGTACAGAGACATGAAAATGTAAAAATACAAGAAATTATAGCAGTCTAGGAAAAGCTCGTTAGATTGAGTTTGTTGTGAGATCAAAAGATGGATAATTAGTATGATCTGGGTTTTATCTTTAAGCTTCATTTATGAGTGTAAAAGGCATTTCTTTGACAATGAGAAGCAAACATTTTCAAAGAGTAAACATAACTATTTAACAGACGAGAAATCATAGGTGGTCCCTAATTTTCTTCTTCATCCCTCTCATCTATTTTTTATTATGCTATTGTTCTGTACTTAGCTGATAGGACTCACAAAATTTCTCTCTATCCACTAAGCACTCAATTTCTTTTAGGAACTATTACAGAAAAAACTAGCCTTGTCTCGTTCTCATGTGTAGTATCATCCCTGAATGAAGAACGGTAGGCGTGAATGAATCTACTCAGTTTATGTGTTATGTTATTGATAGGACCCAAATAGGATCGGGTCCTTATCAACTGAGTCATGATCCTTGTTAAGTCATATTGGTCGATCTAATCAGATCAGTTATGAGATAGATGAGTCGGTTAGAAGGCTATTAATAAGGAGTCCTAGTTCAGTACGACTCTTGGTAGGAGTCCAGAATTAGAAGGGCTCTTAATGGAACCCTATAAATAGTATTATAACTATCTTATTTTTCAAGAAAAACCCTAGGAGGGCTTATAGTGATCGTTTATCCTCCTTTTCCGTCTTCATCTACGATAGAAACCTTAGGGTTCCTATCATCTAGTATCAGAGCAGTGTTCCTTGGTACTTTCGATGTTGTCGTCCATCATCTCCCCCACCACCCCTGCCACCTTCAACTACTGCCGTCATCTGTAACCCTAGATTGTAGCTACATTTTCCAACACCTTGATACAACCGCTTGGTGCCATCTAAAAAACCTAGATTGCAGTCGCCTCCTTCATCCCTTGTTGTTGCCATCACCACCATCTAGCCTAAGCTGCGGTCGCCCGCTCACATCCTAGCTACGCTCCAAATCTTATACCCCTGACTCAACAACAGAAAAGGGAATCATTGATCTGCAATCCTATGTGATGGCCACCGACTATACAAGGCGATGCAAGAGACGCCAAGTTTGAAGCCTTCAAGACCAGAATGAAAGAAAAGTGACAACAATTCCTCAACGAATTCAAACGAAGTCTAGCAAGAAGTCGTATCAAATCTCAACTTGACGAAGGCTCCAACACTAAAGAGAACCGATCTGAAGAAGATGATCAAGGGCTAGACACGGGACACCCACGCATGATGGTGGAGTTTCCCAAATGGGAGGATGAAGACCCAATCAGCAAGATCTCTCGTGCTGAAATTTTTTTCATTTTCACAGGACCCCAGAAAGATATAAGGTTGACATAGCTTCCATGCAACTCGAAAGGGATGAAATCCAGTGATACGATTGGTATGAACATACACATGGAGTACCCTCGTGGGAGCGGTTCAAGAGCGGGCTGCTGATTCGCTTCGGGCCGTCGAGTATGAGAATATAGATGGACAACTTGCAAAGATCCGTCAAATTTCTACTATACAAGAATACCAGAGTAGGTTCTAGCACCTTTCAAATCAAACCTGAGATTAGTCCGAGAAGCAATTGTTGAAACATTCATCAAAGGACTCAACCTAGAGATTCAATGTGAAGTCAAGGCTTGCCAATCGTGCACCTTGATGGTTGCCATATCCTTTGCCTGCATATATGAAGAAAAGCTCAACATAGACAACTGCAGGGCCAAGAACATGAACAAACCAACAACAACCAAGTCATCGACTCCACCTGTTGCTAACCAAAACCCTACACCAAAGAGGCTTACCCGAGAAGAACTCCGAGAAAGGTCAACCAAGGGACTATGTTGGCACTGTGATGAATACTGGAGTAGAGACCAAAACTGTAAATAGGGGAAACTTCTGATGATTGAGCCGATTGAAGAACAAGAAGCCAAAGAAAAGGATCTAAAATTCGATGATAAAGATATAGAGGAAGAAGCAGAACCGATCACTAGCACTGTGCATGCTCTAGTCGACTATGCTAGCCCATAGATAATGAAGATTGGAGGATTTCTCAAGCATCAACCGGTAACAATTCTGATCGATACATGTAGCACTAATAATTTTATAGATAATAAAGTTGATGTCCGATTGAACTATCGAATTGAAAAGTGCGACAAATTCGAGGTAAAGGTAGCAGATGGTCGAATATTAACTTTGCATCAACAAATGTTCAAAGGTGAAACTGATCATGCAAGGCCAGGAAATAATTGTGGACTTCCTTGCTACCATTGGAAGATTATGAAGTGGTGCTCGACATTGAATGGTTAACAACCCTATATGATGTTTTCTAGAACTTCTTTAAACTTATCATGAAGTTTTTCGTTAATGGAAGGTACGTGATCCTAAGAGGCAAACACGGAGGCAAAATTACCACTGTTAATAGTCAACGAATGGAGAGAGTGCTTCAAAAGATAGATACTGATTTTTTAATCCAATTACAAGGCCTACAACATGGAGAACCAAGGGTGCAAGATTAAAACCTGCTCTCATTTCCTTAATCTCTGAATTTGCACATATACTCGCAGGACCACAAGCGCTCCCACCTATTGGACTTCATGACCACTGAATCCCCATCCTAACTGGGAAAGCCCCAACCAATGTTTGGCCCTACCGGTATCCTCACTTCTAGAAGGTAGAAATAAAAATAATCATTAGTGAGATGCTAGAGACAAGGATCATCAGGCCCAGTGTTATCCCATATTCTTCACCGATCCTTTTAGTACGAAGAAGGATGGTTTGTGGTAGATGTGTGTAGATTATCGAGCACTCAATAGCATCACCGTCAAAGACAAATATCTGATTCTAGTGGTGGATGAGTTGCTTGATGAATTGGAGGGAGCCTAGATATTTATTAACGTAGACTTGCGATCAGGCTACCACCACAACGGGTACTATGAATTCCTAGTAATGCCCTTCGGCCTGACCAATGCTCCCTCTACTTTTCAGAGTTTGATGATTGATATATTTTAGGTTTATTTTCATAAGTTTGTTCTGGTCTTCTTTGATGACATTCTGATTTATAGCTCTTCCTTAGAAAGCCAATTATCACACGTGCGGATTGTTCTAACCATACTACAAGAGCATTGTCTTTTTATTAAAGAATCAAAGTGCAGCTTTAAGAAAAATAAAGTTGAGTATCCTGGATATAAAATCTCAAGGGAAGGAGTGGCGGTTGATCCCTAAAAAATTCAACTGATGAAAGATTAGCCACCACCCACCACAATCAAGGCCTTATGGGGATTTTTGGGGCTAACCAGCTACTGTCAAAAATTCGTGAAAGACTACGGCAAAATTAGTGCTTCACTCATAGTACTCCTAAAGAAGGATGCATTTAAGTGGTTGGATGAAGCAACAAAAGCTTTTAAATCCCTAAAGGCTGCGATGGTCACTACATTGGTGCTAGCCCTACCCGACTTCAACAAGTTGTTTGTGATCGAGTCTGATGCTTCTAGTGCAGGTATTGGTGCTATTTTAGTGCAGGAAGGCCGACCACTAGCCTACACCAGTAAGGCCCTCTCCTTTCCCATTTAAAATTTTTAATCTACGATAAAAAGATGTTGGCTATAGTACATGCGATCACGAAGTGGAGACCTTATCCGATTGGTCGATGATTCCAAATACAGATGGACCACAAGAGCTTGAAGTACTTCGTGGAGCAAAAAATTTCCTCCCTAGAGCAGCACAAATGGGTAACTAAATTGCTAGGATTTGACTATGAAATTATTTATAAAAAAAATAAAAAGATAACCTGGCTGTAGATGCACTTTCCGACCTTCCTGAGCATGTCAAATTAGCGACCATCTCCCTCCCTATTTATGACCTTTTGAAAGACATCAGGAAGGTGTGGCAAGGTGATCCGGAGACCCAGGAGATCATAAAAAAATTGGACGAGAGCCCAGGTTCAGTTCCGCACTACAGTTGGGACTTGAATGACCTATGGTACAAGGGCTGAATCGTGGTGGTGCCACATTCCCCTTGCCAAGCCGCCATCTTGAAGGAGTTACATTCATCACCTATGGTTGGACATTCAGGATTCCTCCGCACTTATAAATGCTTCCGTCAACTTTTTTACTTGAAGGGTGTGAAAAAGATCATCAAAGAGTTTGTGGCCTGATATGACACCTGCCAACATCACATAGGGGAGACAGTAGCAAGTCCAAGAATGTTGCAGCCTCTACCTATTCTGGATACAGTTTGAGCTGACATCTCTATTCGAGGGGCTACCATCATCTCAAGGGAAAGGTACTATTCTTGTAGTTGTAGATCACCTTACGAAGTATACTCACTTTTGTGCTGTAAGAAATCCCTACACTGCCTTCAGCATTGCTAGAATTTTTTTTTGAAAAACATAGCTAAACTGTATGAGATCCCTCACTCCAATGTCAGTAATCGTGACAGGATTTTTACTAGCAAATTTTGGACGGAGCTCTTCCAATTGCAAGGCACACAATTGAAGATGAGCACAGCCTATCACCCATAAACCAATGGACAAACTGAAGTGGTGAATAGGTGCCTAGAGAACTACCTCAAACTTTCACCAGTGATAGGCCGAAAGAGTGGACTAAATGGCTCTCCTGGGCAGAATAGTGGTACAACACAACCTATCACTCATCTATCAAAAGCACTCCATTTGAAGCAGTCTATGGCCGATCCCCTCATGCAATTATGAAGTATGTGGCCGATACATCAAAGGTGTACCAGGTAGATAAGGACCTAATTGATAGGGGCAAAATTCTGCAGCGATTGAAAGACAATCTTACAATCGCCCAAGCAAGGATGAAACAGCAAGCCGACAAACACGGAAGTGAAAGAGAATTTACAATAGGAGATTGGATCTTCCTCCGCCTTCAGCCATACAAGCAGACATCCTTAAAGACTTGAGCCTTATGAAGTTGTCCCCTCGCTTTTTCGAACCCCATAAAATATTAGAGCCGTTGCCTACCGATTGGATCTGCCAGTTGAATAAAAAATATATATAGTTTTTCATGTTTCCTGCCTCAAGTTAAAGCTAGGAGAAGATGAATTAACACAAAATCACCTACCCAATATTTCTATTGACGAAGAAGTTCAGGTCCGGCCGGAGGCTATATTGGATCATAGGATCATGATACGCCCTCTAATTGAAGTGCTGATGCAATGGACTAATCTACCTTCTGAAGATGCTACTTGGGAATCCTACGAAGAATTGAAGACGAAGTTCCTAGAGTTCATAGGTGCTCGGCCTTGAGGACAAAATTATTTTGAAGAGCACGGGTCTGATAAGACCCCAACAGGGTCAGATCCTCATCCACTAAGTCATGACCCTTGTTGAGTCATATTGGTCAGTCTAGTCAGATCAGTTAGGAGATAGATGAGTCGACTAAAAGGCTATTAATAAGGAGTCCAAGTTTAGTAGGACTCTTGGTAGGAGTCCAAGGTTAGAAGGGCTCTTCGTGGAACTCTATAAATAGCATTGTAACTATCTTATTTTTCAAGAAGAAGAAAACTCTTTTGATTTCAACCATTGGGCAAAACTCTAGGAGGGCCAATCCTCTATAGAGATCAAGGAGGCTCGATCCCCTATAGTGATCGTTTATCCCTCTTTTCTATCTCCATCTATGATAAAAAACATTAGGGTTCCTATTAGTTATGAATGATTCACCTATGGATGCTTCAATTGGGAACACAAGCAACAATGTACTAATGTGGCTGTCCGATACTCGATTCATTTCGCTTCATTAATCCTATGTCTATGATTTTATCTCTGCTCTTCAAAGTTCAAACTATGTTCTTGAGGTAATCATCTTAGAAATTACAAGTCCAACCTTGTCCTTTGATCAGTCATACATCTGTGGCATTGTTTTCCGTCACTTCTTCTATTTGGATGTCAATGCCACTTCCAAAAAGGTATTGCTCTAGTTTGTCTGATAAATTGCCCGCTCACATATTCTTTTACCTGTGTTACATGAATACTCATACCAAGATCACAATGTGTGCCTAACATTCCCTACGTTGATCTGTGCTTTCTGAAAACAATGATTTTATCCTTGGAAATACTTCAAAGTTCAATCCATATCTTGGCCTCAGATAAAATAAGCTCTAATGGTCTCAATTAGCCACAGCTGCACAAAGTTTAATACACACTGATCAATTGAGTTCAACCTAACTGCACATTAGATGTACGAGAATTCTAACCGATTTTATTTTTTAACACCTTGAAACAAATAGGTACCTTGGACCCTCAATGTTACGGCAAGATGAAGTCACTATATCATGCAATGATAGTATCTTGTCTAGAGTCTCCCTTTGCTCATTCATTCATGTACAAGTTATTGTTTTCCAATCGGTATAAGCATACAATAGAACCTTTTTCATCCTATGTTGATTATGGTTAGCTAGAACATTGTATGTTGCCCTCATCCCCAAGGTTGACCAGGTGAAGAACAAAAATGAGTTTTATAAGACCTTAAGGCCTTTGACTTAGGAGTTGACATAGCAGTAAAAATTCATCCACCTTTGGGTTGGCTAAGTAGAGAACAAGCAGACACCAAATACATTACGGCCACTAGCTTTAGGGTAGGTTGTCTAGAAGTACAAAATATATAACCTTCCACCTTCAAGATTGGCTAACTGCAAAGATGCAAAAACATTAAGTGTAAAAAGTATATCAAAGAGTCTTGAAGTATTAATCCTCGGGAGGCTGGAGATAAAATTGCTTAACACAATTAGACACCTGAACGACAAAACTATTATCATAAAGACACCGGAACGACAAAACTATTATCATAATCCTTTAACACGAACCATGCAGATATTGAACTAGTTAAAACTTACATAAACAATTTTATTTTGACTCTTAGTGTGTCATATTAAATTTGAACCTACAAGGTTTCTACCAAAAAATTCTCCATCTTTTCTTAACATGATCCATCCAAAATTTAAGGCTGCATAAAGCCTTTAAAAAAATGATCGACTTGTATCAATTTGAACCACTCCAACCCCTTTGATCTTGTTTCACTTTCAAAAAGGTGGACTTCGGAAAAGCTCATTTTAAAACTGACTTAGAAATGCTTCAGTGTTTACCAATACATTTTGCTTTTGTAATTATATAAATAATTGACCAAGCAGTTGACAATGATGAAAGGATTGTGTAGACGGCAGCAACTATGATAATCATGATAACAGTACCAATGGCTGAAGGTGCTTGCGGCTGTATTTGTAAAGGTGATGATAGAGACCATTATTCTGATGGAGATGGTAATAATGATAGTGGTTGGTGATGATGATGGTGGTAGCAATAATGAAGATTAGTATTGATGATAATGATAATATTGGAGGCAAAGACAACACTAATGAATGACAATGACCACAGGTTGATAGAGATAGTTGTCTTAGTATAATGATAGTAGATGTTGGTAGCAATAGTAATGGAGATGGCAAAGGATGATGGTAATGTCGAAACCATTGGTGATGATAATAATACAATAATATTGGCAGTGATGGTGGGGGTGATAATAACAATATGAGTAATGGTATCTACACTAATACATATGTAAGACAAAAATCTTTTTAAGAAAAAATCTGTAAGACATTTTGATCCTCCCTGAAGTTCTTTAACTTCTCCAAAAAGCTCTTTAGAAAATTATAATCAAATAACCAAAGTTTGACCAAATGCATTCTGTGATTACTGATGTTCTAAAATATTTTCTGAGCTTCATCTCATCTGTCCTATCTATAGATTTTTTTTTTGTTTTGTAAAATAAAAAAATCTTATTAAACTACTATTCAATGATATTATTTAGCTTTTGTCACTTTCTTGAATTTTACTAGCATTTCAATTATGACCTCTTAGTCAGAATAACCCTAATTTAAAAGGTGACCAACAACTCCTCTTGAATTTATTATTAAAATTAAATAAAAATAATTTTCATTATGATGGATCTAAAAGGATTTATATAATGTATTTATGAATCACTTATCTCTTCTTCCAATAAATTTAAATGGAAAACCTCAATGTTAATTCATGATCCCACAATTTTGTAAATCAAGTTATCGAACTGCTAAATATGGTTCATGTTCCTGTGTTGATATGAAAAAAAAGTAGAAAATCAAGTGGCGATGGACAGTTAATAGAAATATTTGCCCATAATTACTAATAAATTCTTAAATGACGAAGACCTGTAAATCACAAAACCACAGTAATTTCAACAAAATGTTGAAAGAAAAGTTTGGAGTTCAAGATTTAAGTGTGTCTATGTGGCATTACCGTGCAGCAGATTGCCAACCAAAGCCAAGTAAAAAAGAAATGCATGGCAATACTCACTGTTACATATGCGAGATCAGTACAAATGAAAATTGCTATCACTTGTTTATCAATTATAGATACATGTTTCATGCCATGGCCAGGTCCCAGAAACTATCAGTACAAATGTAAATTGCTATCACTTGTTTATCAATTACAGATACATGTTTCATGCCATGGTCAGGTCCCAGAAACTACTTACCAAATAGATCAGGATCAGAAATACTGGTCCTGTTCATCAAAATTTCTGAATCATGTGTTGAACATGCCCAATATTTAAAGATTGCAAGGGCTAGCTTATAAATGCCCATTAAACTGTTGTCTTCCTCTATTATATTTGCAGCTCGATTTATACTCTAAGGCACCATGGTTTTGTATGTTACTCTTCCCCTTCCTTCCACATAACAATTCAACACTCGTGAGATAGCATAGAGACTCCTGCTAGCTCCTTTTTGTTCATATAGTATTAATCTTTAATGGGATATTGCAACCACTTTGAAGAAATAAGATGGATTGAAGAGGAAGATGAAAAGCTTCCGAAGAAAGATCAATTGAGGGTTTGGACATGGAGAAACAGACGAAGAGATTTGACAAGCTGATATGATGAGTCAAGTTCCTATAGGTTTTATAGAAGGCATACTTTGGAAAACTTTCTAATGGAGAATCATCTAATTTTATAAAGTATATTAGAATAGTTTATTCTAGATAAGAAAATCAATAAAAAGTCATTAATTAGTTAGCCTAGAAGCTCTGATAGTTGTGTGTAAAATTAAATAACCTTTGGCCTTTGTAGGTGCTACCCTTGCGAGTTTAGTTTTGTATTAAGTGCACTCTTTTTTTTTTCAATAAGTTATTTTAAAGCTGTTTGATCTCCTAGGAATTATATTTTAGATTTCTAAAAAGCATATAGGTTCCCTAATAAGTTACTCTTAGAAATCATTGTCTACATTGATTATATTAAGGCTCTTAAACCCTTGTAAATAGTGGAGCTTATCGATGGATGAAGCTATTCAGATTTGAATGATAAAAAATTGCATATTCTCTCTTCAAGCCTCTCTTTCTCTTCCCTTTAATCTCTAATCTCTAACCTCACTCCTCTTTCGCTCTCCTTTAATTTTTAATCTCACTCCTCTCTTGCTCTCTCTCTCTCTCTCTCTCTCTCTCTCTCTCTCTCTTTCTTTACCCTATTCTACATCACCTTCCTTACGATCTATACTTCAGTTTCAAATTCTAACTTGCCTATAAGAATAGTATCGCCTTCCAAATAACACATAGACCTCATGTAAAAAAAGAAGAAACATTTCACTTCATATAGAGGAAGCCAGTCAACAAAGTTATGCCATTCTAAGGGTAGAAAGTGGTATAATGCTTACATAGTAATAAATAAATCCGTATTGACTATTTTTCTATGGGCTTAATCTTTATTTTAAATACTATTGAACAAATGTAATACAAGGAGTAAGGGTGACATTGCAGTCTCTTTCAATCAAACACCATCCATGGCAATCTCTTGTATTCATTGACATAGTTTTCCGTTAAAACAAATGCTAATTATTCTTGGATCTGACAGCACCCACATCTTAATTCTTCACTAGCCTAAAATGAGAGACAAACAAATCTTTATACAAGGTTTGTAATTTTGATATGTATTGATGTATCGATCAAGTATCGGTACAATACATATCGAGACGTACCGATGATACATAGGGGCATATCGATGATACACCCAAAGTCATCAAAAATAGTTCCAAAAATACCTAAAAAAATAAAAAAATAAGATTAAAATTTTTATGTTAAAATAAATATAAATTAGGAAAGAATAGTGACACATCTTTTTCAAGCTTTAAGGAGCAGCTTTGTGATAAATTTCAAATTGTACTTCCGTTAATATTGAATTATCTATAAATAAATAAATTGAATTATTAAATTATTTTTTAACAACTTAGACTTTAAGATTCAAATGAATTAAATAATCAATCGATCGATATATCTAGTTCTACCACCAAAAAGAAAGATGAGACTCCACGAGCGATGGACTAGGATCCTTAATCTTATATATTTGTATATTAATATGATATGTTTGTTGGACCCAATCTTAAAATTGATCTTATGACATAGTGTGCTGATATACCATATGTCATTGGTGCATCAATGTGGTGATGATCGTAATTTAATAGTCGTGAATCACTTGTTCGAGGCGATCGATACAGGGTGTAGTCTGATACTCATAGTTTGGTCGTTGTAATCAATCAGGGTGTCACAAACTAATAGAGTTGAAGAGATTGAGAGAGTAAAATGAGTTGAAAGAGAAGGGTGGAAAAGGTTTAAAAACCCTTTTCTAAGCCTCAAACGACCAATTTGACCATTTAAAATAGGAAAATCGCAACCCTTGATTGGTAACGATCGAAATCTGATCGTTATCGATCGATAACGATTAGATTTCGACTGTTACTAACCGACACAGATATTGTATCACTTGATACAGGGTCATGTGATGATATCACCTTGTAGAGTGTGATCCACATACTAATATCTTGTCAAACTGGT
The DNA here is from genome assembly GCA_021527575.1 of Ensete glaucum. Lineage (NCBI taxonomy): Eukaryota > Viridiplantae > Streptophyta > Magnoliopsida > Zingiberales > Musaceae > Ensete > Ensete glaucum. The sequence continues at coordinate 5,871,593 of CM038554.1, forward strand.
ATGTACCATCCGTACCAAATGGTATAAGTCGATATGACAAACCCTATATTTATATTAATAAATATTTCTTAATATATAATGAAATCAAATTTATAAAATTCAGGATGATTAAAAATGGGATGTTTTCCTAAACAGAAAAGATCATTCAAACAAGAAGGTTATGTGCTCTTAGTAAGTTATATTGGAACGATACTAAACCATTATTCTGAATCTTCTGCTAGGGTTCAAGAGAGTAAGTCACATCAGGACGTATATTATTTTTCTCGGTGTGATAGATCCATTCGTAATTAAGGGAGGGGCTATATACCTTCAGATGCTTTTTATTTTTTTTTTGTGTGTGACATATCCATTTATCACTCAGATCCATCTTCTTTTACTGTGTGTGACTGATCCATTCTCGATTAACGGAGGAGCTACATACCTTTCGGAATAAAAAACAAACTTAAGCATCAAGTGGTATACCTTCCGGAATAAAAATCTAACTTAAGCATATGAGTGAGATAAGATGTAGCCCAAAGGTGACCAACAAATGAGTGAAGCAAATTAAGTCGCAAGTACATGATATGATCAAAGATTCTGATGGAAAAAGACAATGTAGAAATTTTTGCATCATAAGACAAAACCAAATGCATGTGAAAATAAATATAAAATTAGAACGACACATATAATTAGGGTAGAAGTCTCAGGTTATCCATATATGATTACGAGGAAACTGACCACTTGGGTAGAAGTCTCCATATGACTAAGAAAAAAGTGGCCAATTGGATAGAAGTCTCCACATGACTAATTGAGAGGTGGTCCTCATGAAAAGATTTTCTTTTGTGTTCTTGGATAAGAATCATCATGTTGAATTCTCGTCTATAAATTGACAGTTTTGACAAAATACACCCTTCTGTCCTCACGATATGCTCATACCGTGATGCACAAATTATGTTGAAGTTTCTATCTAATTTGTTTACCGTTTGCTAAGTATAGCTTGACTATCTTGTACCAAGAGTTAAAGAAGGATTCAGTCAAAAGTCATGTCTTATTCAATTGAGAAAGCTCACATTCTTGCCTTGTACACATAAAAAAATGATTTAGAACCAACAAAATCCATTCAAATTGACTCCATGCCCACAATCCATCATGTGATCATTCTACCACCATATATGTTCTATATAAAATCCAAGTCCAAGATACTGCACTTGCATCTTCAAGAGAGAGCACTCAACCACAATTAGCTTAGTTTGACACTTCTAAGCATGATATTGCTTTGATGCCCACAAAAGATGTAGTTAATTAACATAAAAGAACATGTATCAACTGAGTCCTCTAGTAAATTTTCTGTTAGCTAACTTTATAAGATCGTTAAACATGAGGACATATCATCCCCACACAACTCCCTCGTCAAGAAGCCAAACATGAATTTTGCACTCGATCAGGAGGTCAGATGTCATCCTCTTTGTGGTTCTTATTAACTTATCATATTCGTGTCCAAGGTTCCCACGATGATGTAAAATGTATACCTAAAATCCTAACTTCTTACACAATCCCCTAATAAATGTCGTGAATTAATCAGTCTAACAGATATCAAGTGTGTCACAATACAAAAGTATAACTACACTACTTGGTGGAAACCATTAGCAACAAGTAAGTCATAAACAGATATCTCAGTACCTTAAGCAATAAGAGAACTTTATGCGAGCGAGTAGCTGAGACCCAAGAAACCAGAACCTCCATTGCATGAACCTAAAAGCAGACAAGTGTTTCCTCAACTTGCTTCTCTACCAAACACTGGTATTGAACGTCGACCATGGAACGAAATCCGACTTACCAAGCTGCTGTGGAGCATCTACAGTAATCCGACTTCCAACGAGAGAATGGAGGACCAGGTCAATGGTGGTTTTGATGCAGGAGCGTAGAAAATTTCAAGTGAAGCAACTAATGGGCAAAAAAAGAGAGACAAGAATTAAGATCAAATGAAAAAGAAACAGTATCAGATCAAGCTGATACAACTCAAATAAATAAGAGAAAGATATTTATGTGGATCGCAAGAGAATACCAAGTAAAGATAAGTGACCTGATAGCTCCAAAGTGAAAGGTGCTGCATCCACCGGTCAAACAGAAAGAAAGCAAGGAATGTAAAGAAAGATCAAGGTAGCCGTAGCTCACCATGGAGTCATAGCGAAGCAAACAAAAGGCATCATGGTTGAAGACATAGTAATCTTACCTACACGATTATTACAGTTGATCTACGCCCAAGAAGAACGTCTCGAATTCTTGAGGGTTTGGGCATGGATCTTGACGAAGACTAGAAAGTAAAAGAGGAAGAAAGAGGAGAAGGAAAGGAGAGAGAAGACAATAGGCATATGGATGGATCATGTGCTTCGCCCATATCCGAAACAATCATCTCAAAAGTCACGCTTCCACGATCCATAAGTTCCAGTTTCTCTAACTCTGAAAGAGACCCAAAAGTAGCAGTACATCGGAAACCAAGATGATTAAACAGACAAGCGAAACAAGTCAAGATAGCATCGAAGTTCGAGGAGGAGGAGGAGGAAGAAAAGGAAAAGCCACCTCGCACGAGCGTCCAATCAGATCCACCATCGATATACCCACGCAAGGTTGCCTCTTTCACCAAATCGCATCATCATCAACCCTCATCACACAAGATCAAAGAACCAATGGAAGAAAAAAAAGGGAAAAAAAGAGAGCAGATTTCTCTCACCCCGGCACCGCCAGGGAGACAGGGATGACAGAGAGAGAAGTGAGCACGCAACAGCGACGGGATCCCGGCGATACCCACGCCGCTGTGTGCTCACTCTCTTCTGTCAGGTAGATCACCCCGGACGACGCCGGAATCGATGCATATAACAACAAAGCCCACATAGTATAGATTGGAGGAGGAGAATGAAAAGAAACCAAGCAGAAGAGCGGCTCGCGCGTCCCCCACCCAAGAAGGCTGCCTCCGCCTTCGCTCTCTGATCTCTTACGCATCTCATCACCTGATCCAATTCTAGGGTTAACTCCACTCCCAACTCTGGGCTCACACGTGTCTGCGGTTCCCGTGACGAGAGGAGAATGCGTATAGGGACGGAGAAGGGAAAAAACTATGAGGATGTCACCCGCATAATATATCATATACGACCGCTGTGTCTGCCGCTCGTTCCGTACTCGAAGGGTGGGTGTCAATCAGTGCCCGCTCTCTTGAGGGGGAACCGTGCGGGGCCCGCCACTGCCGGCCCTCGTGATTGGAGGCAGTTAGGACAAACGAAGACGTGTCGTCGCGTTCGCGTCGCCGTACGAGACCGGGAATTTCCTGTCCCCACTGGGCTATGTACGTTCGTGATCGACGCACTGCAGCTTGATGGACAAAGTCCTTCTACCTCCTTGTTTCACCGGTCCCGCATACCTGACCTGTTATTGGATCCAACTACAGGGTCCCACATCCTCTTAACGCGAGAGATTGGATTGCCGAAGGTAATGTCACGTTGATTAGACTCCAAAGGCTAATTACTCTACAGCCTGTTGTCATCATTGACCTCGTCAACGCAATTTTGGATGTATGCTGTTAAGATGAGCGCTACTAATTGCTAGTGACGATGACGTTTCAGGTTAGTGGATGTAGAATCCATTGTGTATGCGGGCTCAACCAGTGTCTCAATAAACATTTTCTACATGGATAATTAAGTTTGATGCATCTGTTTTGCGTTACTAAACACTACATATTAGTGGATGTAGAATTATTCATTTTTTCTCACTTTAATTTCCATGAAATGTAATATATTGCATCGAATGTCAAAATTACATGTTTCTAGTTTATAATGAATCACTTTAATCCAGAAAACACTAACAAGGCCACCGTGAAGCACAAAAATAATGTGTGTTTTTCAAAAAAATATTTTCTATTTATTATATCAAACAACATATAAGATATTCTCATACTGACTCAAATATAAGACATATCAACAATATAATAATACACTAATTATTTGGATGTCTCAAGTTTTTTTAAAAAAAAGGTGTCTTAGCAGTCCATTCATTCTATACTTCAAATTTGCTTCTCTTGAATCTAACTTGACAAGATAATTAGAACATCAAGGAAATTGGTGATTGCACATCTAGATGCCGAGTGAAGGCCTAAGGCAAAGCAATTTTTACATTCCCTCTTTTCCTTCTAAAATGTGTTGATCTAAAGTTATTGAGTTTTCTCTCTATCGGCTTCAGCTCTGATATAATAACAAAAATTTTGATTAAGATTTTTGGTAATCTAATTAAAATATTTATCATGACATTAGAACAGGTCAGTAAGTTCTAAATCTTCATCGATTGTCAATCAATACTTGTGTAATATCTTCATGAACTACTAAGTCGAGATTAAATATATGATAAGACAGATAATGGGTCGACCCGATCATCATAGGCCACGCTATTCCTAAGACCAGCTCGACCAACCATGTCATTCAACGACCTATAATAGATGGTGTACCATCAGCCAACCTGGCACAATGTCGGTTGAGTTGCCACATTGTCATCCGACCTGGCATAATGTTGACCAACCTATCACAGCAATAAGCTCGAGATCCGGAAGGCGGTGCCGCCTGACACTAACCCACTAATTGAGGCATCGAGACTCAACAGAGCCATACCCCTGGTTTAGCCCAGGACAACATTGGCATTAAGGGTCGGGGTACGACTATCTTCCACTCAGCGAGTATAAAAGTCACCATTGAGAACAACTCAAGGGGCTCTCTTGCTTAGACTCTCCAACTCTATATATTAAACTTTTTAGACCATCTCAGTCAGGGTATTGACTTAATTGTCGAAGGGGCCACGTCGGGTGCCCCCACTCCGATGAGGCCTTTGTGTAGGATCCCTTGGCAGACCCTGAGAAGGAGGAACCCAATGTGTGCTCTTGAGCTGACCTAATTGACCTCTCTCGAGCCCACTACCTATTCTCGATCGATGCAGACGAGCTTGTGCACATGGGCTGAACTAAGTTATGCTGACTCCTCAGCCACGACACAAACTCTAGCAATATTTTTGACACTAGAAGGAGAGCCAGATGTCGTAAGAGCGCCTATAGAACAATGCAAATGAAGAGCACCTCAGGGAGGAGGTCGTCACCACCCCACAAGCCCTCGACATCGGGGGCCTAAGCTTCTTTCCTCCCCCCAGGGAAAGGAACTTGTCTGCCCTCACTCTTAATTACTACTGGAGGTTGTTCAATGACCCGGGCTTCTCTCCTCCCCACATCAAACCCCGGGCAACTTGTTGTTATAGCTGAAGCCTTCCTCGGCCTCACCCACCAAGTTCAAGCATTGGCCAAAATGATGTATACCATAATCCCACATATTCCACAATTGGTGCATCCATCGGTACCCTTACAGCTGATGCCCCACACAGTGCGGCCCGACATCACCACGCATTAAGAGGATCCACTACCCTCACGACCTGACGTTGAAGGGAAATGGTTCCCTCTCAAGGTCAGGTCGAGAACCCCAGAATGCACTGTCAGGCGCTCGACACCTAATCCCAGAGCCTCTATCCCTAGTCCTCCTGAGCTGGATACTCTCTCCTCTCACTCAATAGACTCTCTCTAGGCATAGTTGCGCCAGGTAAACCGACGACTAGATGAGGTCTATAAGGAATTTGTTAAGTCAAAGGAGGAGCTTGGGGGAAAGCTCCAAGAGTAGCTCTACTGGTTACAGGTGCCCTGTAAGCCAATCATATGAGTGATGACACATATGACACACTACAGTCTTTTTGCATTATTATTTATTAGCATATTCTCACATTATAATATATATTAACATATATATATATATATATTGTGATATCATTGGTTTTGTGTAATGAGAATTGGATCTTGATGAGATCACGCTAATGAAATAGATTCACCTTTAAACACATATCCTAAATAATCCCGATCATAGGTTGCTCAAAAGGGACATTGAGATAACCAGATAGATCGGTGTGGTATATAACTATCTATATGGTGGAGGCAGTTGGTCTCATATCCACTTGTGTGGAGACATTAAATATACAGTACATGTGCTCATTAGATAATGAGTGCACTGATTGATCCGCTTATAGAATATTGTATAGTTAATGATACATGATATCAGACAGCGATTCCGTAATCCCGGTTGTGTATCTAGTCCTTAGACTTGAGACACCAAAGATATCTTATTTGAGTACTCCTCTCTTTAATGCTAGACTTACATATTTGAAAAGTTTTAGATCTGGTACAACTAGTTATCAAGATTGGTAGCAAATCTTATGAAGGCTATTGAGTATCAATAGAGGATCATCCACTCTCAGCATCACGAGAGGAATATCTTGTATGCTCTTGCTCAACTAAATTCATGATCAGGTTGGTTGAATTGAGAGAGGAGTTCTCTAGGAGAATCCGATTAGAGTGAGAATTAGACGGATTTTATATGTAGCCTTACAGTACCATGTCCGGTATATAATCTCTGGGATATTAAATGAATGAGAGATTATATATACATAGTAACTGAGGACAAATAGGTCTAATGGATAAGATCCCTTATACCATCTGAGACTATGATGTAGTGGCCTAGTACATCTATAGTCGATGAGTCGAGTGAATTATTATGAGATAATAATTCATCGAGTCAAAAAGAGTTCTGACAGATAGGACTCGCGTTCAGCTCAGATTGGGCCTATAGGCTTACACACATATGGTGGATGATTCATCAAAAAGAATATTAGATATGAGTTATCCAATTAGCCCCTATTATCATTATATAAGACCCTACATTGATGGGCTCCTTGCATGAGACCTAATTAAATGCCAAAGGATATTATTGGATAGAGATCCAATAATCTAAGATTAGTGGGTAATTGGATGAAGATCCAATACCCACTAAGGTAGGATCTGTTAGGGTTATATGGGTGGCTCTCTATAAATAGGAGGGGAGACACATAGATGATAGGTTGCACCTTTGGTCGCTTCATCCTATTCTCCTCTCTCCCTCTGCATAAGAGTTACAAGACTTGAGGCTGCGATTGGAGGAGTGTTGCTATAGTAATTCATCATATGGATACCGCTGAAGAGGAGGACGTTTGACCTCCTTCATCCTCTCTATCTGGATATGGAAAAATAAGGATATACGATCTCCCTAGGTAAATAATCTTTCATACAATGCAATTTTCGATTTTGTGACTTTTTCTATATACCAATCTTTGCATGATGCTTTTGATTTACATGGGAAACCAATTTTATTTTGATCTTCCTCTGTATATATGATGCTCTCGCTTAGGTTTCCCAATAGTGGTGTATTAGAGTTAGGTTTTTCATGCAAAAGATTGACTTTTAAACTACGTGTGATGAGATTAAATCGTGTAGAACTATTCTACACATTCTTGGTGTGGTTCGTAGCGAAGGCAGTGAGGAGGGGGGCAGCCACCTGGGACCCCTGTGGGTGGCCACCACGACCAAGCCACTGCGGGCGGCCGGCGCGAGGGGCCCTTGTAGGCGGTCACGCGTGGCGCCGCCCAAGGCGGCGCCGTGGCCAAGCCCTTTGTAGGGGCAACCAGGGTTGTTGCCTGCAAGGGCGACCACTTGCAGGAATGGTTGCCAGCAGGGGTAGTGCCTGTGGAGGCTGTGTCTACGGGACAACACTTGCCCAAGGGTAGTGGCGGCCACTGCGGGGCTACCGCTAGGGGTGGCCACCCACGACCAAGCTACTGCGAGGCGGCCGGTGACCGGGGCTCTTGTAGGCGGTGGGGTTGTTGCCTGCAAGGGCGACCACTTGCAGGAATGGTTGCCAGCAGGGGCGGTGCCTGTGGAGGCTGTGTCTAGGGACAACACTTGCCCAAGGGTAGTGGCGGCCACCTGCGGGCAGGGGCTACAGCTAGCGGTACGCAACTCTATTGTATGCCTGTGCAGAGGCGACGATAGTGGCCCATTGTAGGTGGGCAGAAAGGGCTAGGGCTTTTTCTTGGCAAAAGAATGATTCTGCCCCTCAGAATTTGAGAAATTCTTAGATTTGTCCTTTTGTCTAGAATTTTTAAAAATGCCCTTGATAATTCTAAAAATTCCTGACATGTTTAATTTTTAAAAAATAATTAATTAAATAGTTTAATTAATTAATTATTATGTTGTAATCCTATATGGTTATGTATATATGTAATGTATGATGTAGATGGATGATCATGAGTCATGTGATATGATGTGTGTATATATGATTATTATTATTATTAAGGCCTGCAAGCCTCTGTTTTTCTCGTTTATTGTTGGGCCTATATGCCTGTGATTATTTTGTAGTTACATGAGAGGCGCAGTGGGAGCATGAAGGTGACAACGAGACCCACGATGCTGTGGCGGGGAATCATGATGCATGGTGATGCAACCAAGATCCGATAGAATCGATGATGACGAGATCAATGATCACATAGTATGTAGATGCACCGATACACACTTAGATCTTATTGTGAGTGACTAGGCCCATTAGCTCAAGTTTAATCATATTAAGTGACAGCTCATGATCATCCGGTGTGGCTTGCATATGTGATATGTGTTATATATATATATATATACATATATATATATATACATATATATATGTATATGTATATGTATATATACATATGTATATATATATGTATATATACATATGTATATATACATGTATATATATATATACATGTATATATATATACATGTATATATATATATATATATGTTAGGATTAATTGGCACTTGGGGGGTGAATTAGTGTAAGTGTAAATTTTCAGTTTAGATGAAAACTTTTTGATTAAACCAAGATAGGAAATCCGAAGCTTTTCATTCTTAGTGAAATTAGTGAGTGATTAAAATGATTAAAAGAAACTTGCTGAGTTAATAAGCAAACTGGAAAGATAAGCAACATTTAAAGGAAAGAACTTATCGTGAAAACTTTGATTTCAAAGAATTGAGTTAAATAGGAAGCGTTAATACATAAATATGTAAGCAATGAAATCAAGAAAACACTAACAATTTTTATAGTGGTTCGGTGCCAACGGTCTATGTCCACTCTCAAGTCCTCCTTCTTGAGGTACATCGACGTCCACTACCGATCTTCTTTGGGTGAAGACCAAACCCTTACACTTTGCTTACAAGGGAGACAAGATTACACTCTTTGATCACTCCCTTCCTCATTCAATGTTATCATATCCAAATTTACTTCTAATCATATTAATAATTTTATCTCTCCTTTTTTTGTCATTATTAAGAAAGAAATATGATGGCATAATTTATTCTTAGCATTCATATTCAAATTACATCAAAAAGTATTAGGAGATCATGTCATTAAAGATAAAATCAAATTTTTGAATATCAAAATACATGATTTCATTTAATAAGGTTCTTTTCTCTTTTTTTGTGAATAATAAAAATGAGTCTTAGGGGATAATCTCAATTCATCCAAGATAATTTTTTTTAAAAAGAAGAATGATCTTAATAAAAATTTTAATTATTATTGTTAAGATCATAAATCTCTTTTTTATTAAAAAGAGAAAATTATAGAGATCAATAATGTGATTCCCATAACATAAAAATCAAGTCAAGAAATTAAAAAAATATTCATGATAATACAAATCTCTTTCAATTTTCAACTTATCAAAAATTTAAGAAATACTAATTTGATGATAAGTTATGTCATTCACGAGTTTTAAAATAAATCATATCAAGAGAAATATTAATATCAAAAGACATTCATGAATATTAAAGATATGATTTAATTTAATAAATCTCTTCTTAGATGATAAAATATAATCTTAAGAGATCAAAAAAGAGTCTTTATTCATAAATATATCATTTTGTAGATATCAAGATCATGAGTTAATTTCAAGGAAGAAAAAATAGAAGATCTTGATTGATATATATGAAACTTCAAGTTTTCAAGAATATAAGAAGATTTTCAAGTAATAGATCCGAAGAGATAAATTATGATTCATTCATATGACTTTCTTTGAACGAATTTATATAACAATTTTAAAGTGTAATTTTTTTTAAAATTATCAAGATTATGATAAAATCATCAAATATAGATTCATCAATCTCATTTTAAAATAAACTCATTTGTAAACTTATCCAAAATCATCATAAAAATTCACTTTTTAAAAAAATTTCAATAAAGTAAATATATATTATTTTCCAAAAGAAAATAGCTAAAGTTTTCTAATTCATTTTTGTAGTTAAACAGATTTAATAATAAATGTATCATTTTTTCTTGCTGAAGGATTTATGGGAAAAAGAAATTCTTTCATGAATAATTGTCCTTCTTTTGAAATTTATTTATAGAATGTAATGTTTTTAAAGTTAAAAACAAAATTTTATTATTGTAATAAAATATTTTCAAACAAAAACTTTGACTTATTTCAATTTCAATGATTTTTAGACTTAGTGTAGTGAGTTACAATGCTCATTTCATTTTCATTAAATATATTTTTAATTTATAAAAATACTAAACAATGAAGCATGATTTCTCTTTCTCTTTTCTATATTGTTCTATGCTAAAATTCTATCATTTAATACAATCATTCAATCATAACATTTCAATTAATGTAACATTTAAATCAATCATTCAATAGACTTTGTTAATATCTAAACCATTTAACAATAGTCTTTACATTTAAATAAGCCAATGATTTAAAATTCACTCAAAATCTTATTTTTGTAAGTTTCAATATAAATATATTTTTCAATAACTAAGGTTCTTTGGTTCTAATACATTTTCATACTTGTATACTCTAGCTATGCATCATCAATATTAATGATAAACTATTAAAAGATTTATTATCAATAATTTTAATTTCAATAATTTTCTTATTACTACTTAGGCTAGTAAGCTTGAAGGAGTATTAGATCTCAAGTAATATAACTTAAGCACATACTTTTATAATATTTTTATTGCTCCTAGCCTTGTTAGGAAACAACTTTATATTAAGGGAGGTTTTGATTTAGGTACCCATTTAATATTGGGTCCTTCAAGACATATTTTTTTCATTTTCTCTAATGACATAAAATTGTTTATGGTTACTTTAGGAACCCAAACTAACTTATGAGGACTATACTTTTTAAATGGATATTTGTAAGCCATATGTCCTAATCTTCCATAAAAATTATACTTGATTCTTGGTGACACATAGGTTGGTCCTTTAACAAAAATAGTTAATTTTTGTTGAATGTTACCAGCAAAGCCTATGCCATTTCTTCTATTAAAATGACCCTTATTAGCAAGGATCATATTCAAGTATTTGTTTCTAATTTCAAAATTTTCTAACGTTGTCTTAAGCTTGATATTTTCTTCTTTAATGTTGTCTAGCATTTCATATTTAGAATTAATTATGTGGTGCTAATAACTCATGCATTTCATCAACTTTACTAACTACCAAATCATATTCATTTTAAAGTAACTTAAAAAGATTTGCTAAGTTTTCTAAACTCATCAAACAAATCATGGAACATGTTTAATAATTCTGAAAAAAAATGCTTAATGAATCACTAACCTCATCATCGATAGCCATAAGAGTGAGGTTCTCCACTTCTTGGTTATACATTTTATCTTTGGAGTTTCTTGGCTTCTTGTGTTCATAGTAAGAGGTTTTGTCCATCTTTAAATTATTTTTATGGTTTATGTTGATTATTTTTTGGTTCATTTGTCAAATGTTCAAGGTCCTCATCACTCGAGATTTCACTCGAGAAGTCATGTTCTCAGTTTAAATTCCTTCTTGTTCTTTGGAAGGTATTCTTCAAGTTCATTTTTGTAAGAGATTTTATTAATTGATTTATTTATATTAATTATGCTTTCATTGTGATTTCTAATGTATGCCATATATCGAAAGTTGAATCAAAATAAGAAACCCAATCAAATTCATTTTTATCAAGTACACAATATAAGGCATTCATAGCTTTTGCATTTAAAGAGAAATTATTCTTCTCTAAATCATTCTAATTATTCATTGGAAGAGAAAGCTTCTCAAATTTATTTTCAATAATAGTCCCTATATCAAGGTTTAAAGAAAGCAAGAAAACTCTCATATGAGTTTTCCAATAAGTGTAGTCCGTTCCATTGAATATGGGAGGACGAATGGTAGAAACGCCTTCTTGAAAGTTAATAAGAGTCATTTCTCTTAGGTGTTAAACCAAATGAGAAAAATCGAGGCTCTGATACCAATTATTAAGATCAATTAGCACTAAGAGAAGGGGGGGGGAGGGGTGGTGGGGGGCAGCGGTGTGAATTAGTGCAAGTGTAAATGTTCAGTTTAGATGAAAACTTTTCGATTAAACCAAGATAGGAAATCCGAGGCTTTTCGTTCTTAGTGAAATGAGTGAGTGATTAAAAGAAAGTTACTAAGTTAATAAGCAAATCAGAAAGATAAGTAATGTTTGAAGGAAAGAACTTATCGTGAAAACTTTGCTTTCAAGGAGTTGAGTTAAATCGGAAGTGTTAATACAAAAATATGTAAGCAATGAAAGCAAGAAAACACTCATAATTTTTATATTGGTTCGGTGCCAATGACCTATATCCACTCCCGAGTTCTCCTTCTTGAGGCACACTGGCGCCCACTACCGATTTTCTTTGGGTGAAGACAAACCCTTACACTTTGCTTACAAGGGAGACAAGATTATACTCTTTGATCACTCCCTTACCCATTTTCATTTTCCTTACAATTTTCACACAATATTTTCTTAGATATAATCCTAAAAAATTATTGTGTAGAATGTAAGAAAACTTGGGGTATTTATAGGCCCCAAGTAGCTTCAGATTTTTGGAGCATAAAAATCAAATATACCCGAAAAAACTGGGTACGGGCGGTTTACCCATCGACTTGGGCGGCTCAAACGCCTGAACACCAGGGTACGGGTGGTTTACCTGTTGGTCCTAGGTGGGTCAACTACCGAAAGTACCTAAATTCTTGGGTATGGGTGGTTCAACCACCCAGTCTGAGCGTGTCAGCCGCTTGAAAGCTTGGGACAGTACACCCTTCATTCACCAGTGGTTTACCCGTCGAAATTTTTACAAAAGTGGTTCCCTCCACTTTTTGAATTTCAGCTTGAACCATCAGTTGACCATTCCCTTGATCAACTAATTGAGCTCACCCTGAGCTCAAGCAAACCCTATAGTAGACCCGGTTGCCTTATTAAGTTGATTTGAATTTCATCCAAATCCAACACAATTAGGACTTAATTCCTAACTATGACTCAATGATTACAACACTTAGTGACCAACAAGCTAAACCAAGACCTAACTCCCTTTAATCTAGCAGCCTTCAGCATTCTTGTGGCAAGTTTTCTGGTCTTCTTCCGGTGATCTCCCAACGTGTTCCCAGCGAGCTTTCCAATCCCTTCGGCGAATCTCCTAGTGAACTTCGGTGAGATCCCACTCCATCATCTGAACTCGACCTAATGCCCAAGCTTGATCTTGGCCCATAATCTGGTTGTAACTCCATTGTTCCTGTTGGTTACAAGTGCCAATCACGTGAGTGATGACACATGTGACACGTTGTGTGATCTTTTTGCTTATGATTAATATCGATATATTCTTATATTATATTATCTGTAGCATATATACTATGATGTCTTTGGTTCTGTGCAATGAGAATCAGATCGTGATGAGATCACGATAATGAGATCGATTCACCTTTAAACACAGATCCTAAATAATCCTGGTTATAGGTTACTCGAGAGGGATATCGAGATAACCGGACAGACCGGTGTACTATATACCCATCCATATGATGGAGGTGGTTGGTCTAATAGCCACTTGTGTGGAGACACTAAGGATATAATATATGTATTCATTGGAGAATGAATTCACTAATTGATCCGCTTATGAAATGTTGTATGGTTAATGATACCTAATTTCAGACAATGATTCCATAGTCTCAATTGTGTATCTGGTCCTTACACTTGAGACACCAAGGATGCTTTATATGAGTACTCCTTTCTTTGATGCCAGACTTACAAGTTTAGAAATTTCTAGATCTAGTACAGTTGGTTATCAGGATTAGTAGCCAACCTTACGAAGGTAATTGAGTATCAATAGAGGATCATCCACTCTCGGTATCATGAGGGAAATATCCCATATGTGCTTACTCAGATAAATCCCTACCTAGGGTCATTCGGATTAAGAGAGAAAGAGTTTTCCAAGAGAATCCGATTAGAGAGAGACTATGACAGATTCTGTATGTGACCTGACAATACCATGTCCAATATACAGTCTCTAGGATACTAGTTGGATGAGAGATTATAGATACACGGTAACTATGGACAGACAGGTCTGATGGATTCGATTCCCCTATACCATCTAGGGACTTTGGAATAGTGGCCTAGCACGTCCATAGTCGATGAGTCGAGTGAATTATTATGGGGATAATAATTCATTATATCAGAAGGAGTTCTGATGGGAGTGACTCACGGTCAGCTCGATATCGGGCCTAGAGGTTCACACACATATGGTGGATGCTTCAGTGAATAGAGGATTTGATGAAGATCCAATTAGCCCCTATTCTCATTAGATGAGACTTGATACTGATAGACTCGTTGCTTAAGGCCCAATTAGAGGCCTAAGGGGATTATTTAATAGAGAACCAATAATGCAAAGTTAGTGGGTTATTGGATGAAGATCTAATACCCACTAAGGCATGAGCCCTAGGGTTTTTGGTGGTTCTCTATAAATTAGTTGATAGGCTGCAGCTTTAGCCACCACCTCCTATTCTCCTCCCTCCCTCTGTGTAAAAGTTGCAAGATCAGATTGGAGGAGTTTTGCTGTAAAAATCTATCGTGTGGATACCGCTAGAGAGGAGGATACTTGACCTCCTTCATCTTCTCCATCCGGATCTGGAATACAGGGATATACGATCTCCCTAGGTAAAATCAATCTTTCACATATCGTGGTTTTCAAGTTTTTATATTTTTCTCGCGATCCAAATCTTTTGCACGACGGTTTGATCTACATGAGAAACTAATTTTTGTTTTGATTTTCGCTGCCCATGTGATGCACCCGCTGAGGTTTTCCAACAGTGGTAATCAGAGCCAAGGTTTTCATGTGAAAGATTGATTTTAAACTGCATGTGATGAGATTGAATCGCGTAGAATCATTGTACACGTTCTTGCTACATTTTTGTAGCTAATACAA
The DNA here is from genome assembly GCA_021527575.1 of Ensete glaucum. Classification (NCBI taxonomy): domain Eukaryota; kingdom Viridiplantae; phylum Streptophyta; class Magnoliopsida; order Zingiberales; family Musaceae; genus Ensete; species Ensete glaucum. The sequence goes on from CM038554.1 coordinate 5,886,727, forward strand.
TGAGGAAAGGGGTGGCTGGCCACGGTCAGGCCCTCTGTAGGGATGGCCAGCCACGCCTAGGCCACCTATAAGGGTGGCCGGCCATGGCCAAATCTCCTTGAGGCAGCCCCGTCGGCTACCCATGCACCATGGCGCTAAGGGCGCCTATGGGTGTAGGCGACATGCGGTCGCCCATGGCGGTGCTGCCATGGCCGCAAGGCGATCCATGGCGCCGCCGGTGGCCGAACAGCGCCTGGCGCCGCTCACCTACAAGGTGCCACCCGAGGGCAACGACGCTTGCCGCAAGGGCAACGACAGCGGTGCAGAGGGGGCAAGGGAAGAGCTAGGGTTTCCTTTTGAAAAAGGATTATTTTACCCTCTATATTTAGAAAATTCTATGGACTATCCTTTTATCCAGAATTATGAAAATAACCTTGATAATTCTGAAAATTTTAAGTATATCCTGATTTCTAGAAAATAATTAATTAAATAGTTTAATTAATTATTACATATCTAGTAATTCTACATATGATGTGAAGTACACGTGATATATGATGTGGATGGATGATCATGAGTGATGTGTGTAATAATAATAATAATAATAATAATAATAATAATAATAATAATAATAATAATAATAATGATAATAATAATAATAATAATATAGTAATAATAATAATATAATAATAATAATAATAATAATAATAATAATAATAATAATAATAATAATAATAATAATAATAATTATTATTATTGGGGCCTGTGGGCCTCTATATTTTCTGTTTATTGTTAGGCCTCTATGCCTATGATGTGATGATGTCGTGGAGGTAACAGCGGGATCCACGATGTCGTGGTAGGAGATCACGCCGCATGGTGATGTGACGATCCGATGGAACCAATGATGACGAGATGAACAATCACAGGACATGGAGATGCGCTGATGCACACATAAATCCTATTATGAATGATTAGGCCCATTTGCTCGAGCTTAATCATATTAGGTGATGACTCATGATCATCCGATGTGGCTTGCATATGTGATATGTTAATCACCTACTAGATATATGTAAATATATATATATATATATATATATATATATATATATATATTTGTTTGCGATCTAGATATATATTAAATATATATGTATGTGACACGACATATTAGGAGACCGATACAAAATGAAAACCCCTCTTATGATAATATTAAGTCGGTAAGCGTGAGGCAATAAGATTGACCCATGTGGCCTTCCATCGTTATAAGAAGAAATTGAATCATGATATAGGTTGAGTTGGTCGAGTCACTCGAGGCTCACCTATCTACGTGATCGAGTTCTTGCCTACGACATATAGATGTCACTGGTGATCTGAAGACATGATATGACTTGGTCGAGCAGTTGAGAGCATATCCATTGAATCTGACTCATCTTGTAACAATGGTGATGACTTAACTGAACTTCATGGTTAGTCGAGCAATCGAGACCATGATGATTCGGAGGCCGAACATGACGGGAATCACAAGGAGTTGTGATTGGCAAGAGTTGCCTACCTTTTAGGCTTAGTGTAATTGGTCAAGTCCCTTGAGGTTGCACTAAGATGTCAATTGGATCCCGAACCCCACTAGGAGTCTACCGAAGACTTTTGACTCACGTGTCGAGGGTGTCGCTTGATTCGGTAGAAAAATAGTGAGAGTATATTAAGATAGAAGTCCATATCTTAATTAGTATTTTATATAAAATCTACATGTTATTAATTTATGCTATATCTTGTTTGTCACTTGTAGACCCCCTATGTGGCATACTTGATGCCAATCGCCATACTGGTCCAAAATTACATAGATTGGCTCCGTTATTTGAGAATTATTCTCATGGAGGAGAAAATTATATATGTTTTAACACGATTGTGCCCATGTTGAGGAAAGGACAAGCGAGGATGAGATTGCTCACTTTATAAAGCATATAGATAGTCCTAGAGGATAACCTGTGTGTTTTTTTTTATCTTATATTTCAGTCCCTACCGAATTCCTTTTCATAGTTCATTATTAACTTTAATATAAACAAGCTTGAGATGACTCTATCTGAGCTCCTCAATATGTTGAGGGAAGCTAAGAGCATCATCAAGAATGGAGAAGCCAGTTCTCTATATTAGTGAGACCAAAAATAAAAGAAAGGTTAGCAAGACCCTTAAGAAGGGCAAGGGGAAAGAAAGATCAGGTAAGATAAAGGTTGCTAAGAAAGACCCGATAAAGGACAAAGGATAGTGCTTCTACTATAGCGAAGATGGGTATTGGTAAAGAAACTATAAGAACTACCTTGTAGATAAGGTAAAATAAAAGCTTGGAGAAGTTTCAGGTGTATTCATGATCAGTCTCCACTTGTTAGATTTTTATGATAACACATGGGTATTGGATACTAGAAGTGTTTATCATATCTGTAATTCGTTGCAGGTACTAGCAAGACCTAGGAATTGGTCAGAGGCAAGATAGACCTTAAGATACATAATGGAGCAAGAGTTACTACAGTTATTATTTGGGAGGTCACCTTATATATACCTAGTGGAGCTATTATTGCATTAGATGCATGCTATTTTATTTCCTCTAATATCAAAAATATTATTTTCATCTCTTGTTTGATAATTAGTGGATATAAATTAGTTTTTAAGAAAAATATTTGTTCACTAATTATGGATGATGAGATCATCACTAGAGGGACCCTGATAAATGGCTTATATGTGTTAGACACTTCTCTACACATCATGAATATAAATACGTCTAAGAGGAAAAGAGATGAGATGAACAATGCATACCTATGACATTATAGGCTAGGTCATATACATGAGGGAATGATTCAAAAGTTGCTGAAAGATGGATACTTAGATCTATTTGACTATGAACCATATGTTACTTACGAACCTTGCCTTCATAGATAGACGACTAACTCTCCTTTTAGTGGAACTGGAGAGAGAGCCACTGTGTTATTGGAACTCATACATAGTGATGTATGTGGTCCCATATGGACTCAGGTTATAGGTGGTTACTCATACTATATTACATTCACTGATGATCTCTCTAGGTATGAACATATATACTTGATGAAGTATAAGTTTGAGGCTTTAGAGAAATTCAGGGAATATAAGAATGAAGTAGAGAATCAGATTGGAAAGAATATTAAGACTTTTCAATCAGATCGAGAAGGAAAGTACTTGAGTATGGAGTTCACCCATTTCCTCAAGGACAATGAGATTCTATCCCAGTGGATACCTTCAAATATACCTTAGCTTAATGGTATATCAGAAATGAGGAATCACACACTGTTAGATATGGTGCGGTCCATGATGAGTTTCGCTGACCTACCCGTCTTATTCTGGGAATACGCCCTTGAGACTGTAGTTTACCTTCTGAACAGAGTTTCATCAAAGTCGGTAGTGTCTACACCATATGAGATATGGAAAGGAAAAAAGCTCGATCTTAAGGTAGTTAAGATTTGGGGCTGTCCTATCAATGTTAGAAGATACAACCCTGATAAGTTAGAATCAAGGATGGAATGGTGCATGTTCATGGGATACCCTAAGGAGACTTTGGGATATTATTTCTATCATCCTGAGGACCGAAAGGTCTTTGTTGCCAAGAGAGCTGTGTTCCTTGAGAAAGAACACATTCTTGGTGGAAATAGTGGGAGTGAGATAAAATTGAGCGAGGTTGGAGAACCTAGCTCAAGCACTATTCTAGAGCCCGAGTCTGTTTAGGTACCTAACGCATAAATTCTAACTTTATGTAGGTCTAGCAGAGTATCTCACCCTCCTGAAAGATATGTGAGACATATCAATGGAGTGGACTCTCAAGATATTGATCCTCAGACCTACGAGGAGACTATTATGAGTATAGATTTTGGGAAGTGGCAAAAAGCCATAAATTCTGAGATGGATTTCATGTACTCAATAAGGTTTGGAGCCTTGTGGATGCACCTGAGGGTATTGTACCTATTGGTTGCAAGTGGATCTTTAAGAAGAAGATTAGAGTGGATGGAAATATGGAGACCTATAAGGAAAGGCTAGTAGGTAAAAAATATCGTCAAAGGCAAAGAGTTGACTATAACGAAACTTTTTCACTTGTAGCCATGCTTAAGTCCATTAGAATTCTTTTGGCCATTGCAGCACACTATAACTATGAGATTTGGATAAGGATACCTAATGTCAGACAACGATTTCATAGTCCCAATTGTGTATCTGGTCCTTAGACTTGAGACACCAAGGAAGTCTTGTATGAGTACTCCTTTCTTTGATGCCAGACTTATAGGTTTAGAAAGTTCCAGATCTAGTACAGTTGGTTATCGAGATTGGTAGCCAACCTTATGAAGGCAATTGAGTATCAATAGAGGATCATCCACTCTCGATATCATTAGAGGAATATCCCATATATGCTTGCTCAAACAAATCCGTGGCCATGGTCATTTGGATTGAGAGAGGAGTTCTCTGGGAGAATCCGATTAGAGCGAGATTTTGACGGATTCCGTATGTGACTTGACAGTATCATGTCTAATATATGGTCTCTAGGGTATTAGTTGGATGAGGGATTATAGATATATAGTAACTGTAGACAGACAAGTCCGATGGATTCAATTCCCCTGTACCGATTGGAGACTATGGCATAAAGGCCTAATATGCCCATTGTCGATAAGTTGAGTGAATTATTATGGGGATAATAATTCACTATATCAGAAAGGGTTCTGATGGGAGTGACTCACGACAAGCTCGATATCGGGTCTAGAGGGTTACACACATATGGTGGATGCTTCAACGAATAGAGGATTGGATGGAGATCCAATTAGCCCCTATTCTCATTAGATGAGACCCTATGCTGATGGGCTCCTTACTTAAGGTCCAATTAGAGGCCTAAGGAGATTATTGGATAGTGATCCAATAATACAAGGTTTGTGGGTTATTGGATGAAGATCCAATACCCACTAAAACAGGAGCCCTAGGGTTTTTGGTGGCTCTCTATAAATAGGAGGGGAGACTCATGGTTGATAGGCTGCAGCTTTAGCCACCACCTAATATTCTCCTCTCTCCCTCTGCGTAAGAGTTGTGAGATCAGATTGGAGGAGTTTGACTATAGAGATCCATCATATGGATATCGCTAGAGAGGAGGACGCTTGACCTCCTTCATCTTCTCTATCCGGATTTGGAATACATGGATAATTGATCTCATTAGGTAAAATCAATCTCTCACATATCATGGTTTTTTGATTTTTTGATTTTTCTTGCTATCCCAAACTTTTGCATGATGATTTGATTTGCTTGAGAAACTAGTTTTTGTTTTGATTTTTGCTACACATGTGATGCATCCGCTAAGGTTTCCCAACAGCTCCTGTTATAGTTAGTCATACACGATGCTAATTATGACTTAATTAACTATAATCATAATTATAAAACATCCATTACAAGACCATCCTAACTCTCGACAAGCTTTTTGGCTACCCCCGATAATCTTCCGACGAGTCTCGGTCATCTTCTGACGAACTCCCTTGCACCTTCCTAGTAAACTCCTGATACCCTTAGCAAGTTCCAGATGCACTCCTGGCGAGTTCCCAATCACATCGACTCGATGCATGGACTTGACCTTGGCCAATCCTGATTATAATCATTTTATCATAATTAATCTTTCATCAATCAATTATAACAATCTTGATAGATCAATAACCCATCGATTGATTTCATCATCAAAATTCGAGATTCAACAATATATGTATGCAATGTAGATATATATTAAATATGTATGTGTGTGACATGACATATTCGGAGATCAATACAAAATAAAACCCATCCTACGATAATATTAAGTTAGTGAGCGTGAGGTAATAAGATTGACTCATATGACCTTCCATCGTTATAGGAAGAAATTGAATCATGACATAGGTTGAGTTAGTTGAGTCACTCGAGGTCACCTATCTATATGATCGAGATCTTGCCTACGATATAGAGATGTCATCGGTGACTTGAGGATATGGTATGCTTGGTCGAGTCCCTTGAGGGCATATCATCAAATCAGACTCATCTTGTAACGATGATGATGACTTAACTAAACATCATGGTTGGTCGAGTCCCTCGAGACCATGATGGTTCGGAGGCCGAACATTATGAGAATAATAAAGAGTTGTGATCGGCAAGAGTTGCCTATATTTTGGGCTTAGTGTAATTGGTCGAGTCCCTCGAGGTTGCACTAAGATGCCAATTGGATCCTGATCTCCATTAAAAGTTTTCCAGAGACTTTCGCTTTACGTGCAGTGTCTTATTCACCAGAAAAATTAGTGGGAGTAAATTAAGATAGAAGTTCATATCTTAATTATTTTTTCTATAAAATCTGTATGTTATTTATTTATGCTATATCTTATTTATCAGAATATGTCACTCGTAAACTGATAAGACTCTAGCATGGTTGAGTCCTAATCATCTTAGTACTAGTCAATAAAAACCCTATTAGATTATAATAAAGCGACTCCTATCTTATAAAGGAGTATAGCTAGGGTCTAAATTAGCGCTTAAGGCTTAGTAGCCGCCACACCCCTTACTGGGTTGGTCAGCTAGGGTTTCCCCCTGCTTAGGTCGGGTATAGAGCCACTTAGCTGCCTCCTATTCCTATTAAGGTAGGTTGGCTATAGGAGGGGCAAAGGGATAATTCTGCTTAGGCAAGCACCCCTTTAGGCTAGGGTTTTGATCCCTATTTAAAGATGTAGCTGCCCCCCCTCTTGAATCAAGCAATTATCAATTTTATTTCAACCTTATGCCGAGTCTAGGAGGGAGAAACCCCTATAGCATTCTAATGGTTGATTTGTCTCAAGGATCAAAATCTATAGAGCTCCTTCTGGGGTTCTATCATCTGGTATCAGAGCAATGATCTTGCTACCCCTGTAGCCATCTCAGCTGCCTCCACCTTCTAAGAGACTCCCACAATTGTTGTGACACGCGCCTTCACCTTCTACCCTAGTTGCAGATCAAATCAGTTTGTCGTTGTCCCCTATGTTTGATTTGAAAATCTAGTATTTTTCTTATCATCCATACCTCGTCAATATTGCAAGATTCCTTATTTTATATGTTGAAGATTTTTCTCAAATTTTATCCACTGAAAATTTCGCTTGTCGTAAACATTATCGTTGTTACAAAGGTGGAACACTGTAGAAATTTTTAGACATTTTTTGCCTCTTGAAACCAGCTTATTCCTTCTCCTTTCTAGTTGAAATTTTTACACAATTCTCAAGATCAAGTTGGCTTTCATCTGAATTTATTTCTCAAAAAAAACTCCTTCTGGAAATGGTTTTCTTATGTAATCTTTGACCATCACGCAGTTCTGAAATTTTACGATGAAGGAATCTACCATTCTTCTTTTGCTCTATTTCCCTACTGTTATGCTACCAAAATTTCATCAAACTTTTTATTGGTATTAACAACATCTGAACCAAGGGTTTTGTATAATTTTCTTCAACTTTTCTCTGGAATTTATGTCAAGAAGTCATCGTTTCTCCGACATAAAATTGGTTCAGCAGTATAGCACATTGCAGCACTTTTTTCACCGAATTCTATCAGATTTGAGTGCTATTGTTTGTGAGATTTTAGACTCTCTTTTACTTATCTCAGAACCCTACCATCCTCACCAAAAAATCTTCAAAACTCTACCCTAAACTGAAACCAAATAGCCCCCCAAATCTGCCCCAAACCACAGCCTACTTCCATCTAAACCGATTCACCTTCCAACCGGTCGCCCCCTTCTCCAAAATTCCCATGCCACTAACCTGATAACAGAAAAAAGATCTCAATATTACAGATCTAGAGGCATATACTATGGCATCAGAGGAGGCTATCGATGTAAAGCTTGAAGCATTTGAAAACCGCATGGAAGAGAAGATGCAATCCTTTTTCGTCGAATTCAGTATTAGCCGACTGTCGAGCCCGAGGAAATCACAACACAGAGAAACTTCAGATCAGCGAGACAATCCTCAAGAACATGGCCACATCACCTCTAATCTCAATAATCCATGCATAAAGGTTGACTTCCCTAGATGGGAAGAAGGAGACCTGATTGGGTGGATCTCGCACGCTGAGCACTATTTTCGGTTCTACCGAACCGTCGACGCCACACGGGTGGAGATTGCTACCATCCACCTCGAGGGAGATGCTATTCGGTTGTTTAATTGGTTTGAGCACACCCATGGAGGACTCTCTTGGCAGCGATTCAAGGAAGGACTACTAAACTGCTTCAGACCAACCAATTTTAACAACATCAATGGACAATTAGCGAAGATTTGACAAACCTCTACAATACAAGAATACCAAACAAGGTTTGAGTGTTTATCTAACCAAATTGAGAATTGATCTGAGAAACAACTTTTATGTACTTTTATCGAGAGCCTAAAGCCAGAGATTCGAGGATAAGTAAAGGCGCGACACCGTACACTCTTATGGCGGCGATTTCCTTCGCGCGTATCTAGGAAGAATAATTGAACCATGAGGTACGAAGGACAAGGGTCGCTCCTCGACCAGCCATGCCAAGGCCTACTACCCCCTCTATTGCCATCCAAGCCCCTGCACCAAAAAAGTTGATAAGAGATGAGCTTCGTGAACGATCGACCAAGGGGTTGTGTTGGTATTGCGACGAACCATGAAGCCGCGAACATCGCTACAAAAGGGGTCGGCTCCTCATGATTGAACCAATGAAGGATGAGGATAATGAAACATCTGAAGAAGCCCTTGAACCTAAGAAAGAAGCCATGGAGGAAGAATCCCAACCGACCGACTATGCAGTGCATGCATTGACCGGCTACTCCAACCCGCAGATGATGAAAGTTGGAGGACTTCTAAAATAGCAACCCATCACCATTCTCATCGACACGGGCAGCGCCAATAACTTTCTTAATAATAAGGTTGCTGCACATTTAGTGCTTTAAATTAAAGATTGCAACAAGTTCAATGTAACGGTCACCGACAGTCGAATCTTTAATTGCGACCAACAGTGCCTGCGGATGAAACTACTCCTCCAAGACCAAAAAGTGGTAGCTGATTTCTTCCTCCTACCCATCGATGATTATGAAGCCGTACTCAAGATCGAATGGCTCACAACACTAAGTGATATCTCCTGAAATTTTTCTAAATTAATCAAATTTTATTACAAAGGGAGACATGTCACGTTATGAGGCAAGCGCGAGAGCCAAATTTCCACCGTTTTATCTCAACGAATGGAGAGTTTTGCACAAAGTACATGGTAGATTCTTTATGCATATTCAGTAGTCATCTACGGGGGAGAATATATAAAACTCATATCCTAAGCTTGCCCTTTGCCTGTATGAATTCATGGATGTTTTCTTGGAGCCGCGAGGGCTGCCCCCTAACCGGCTGCATGACTACCGCATTCCTATTTTGCCATACAAACCTCTAGCAAATTTATGATCATACCACTATCCTCACTTGCAAAAGGATGAGATTGAGAACATTGATAAAGAGATGCTTGACATTGGGGTGATTCGATCGAGTTGTAGCCCTTAACCCTCACCAATGTTCCTAGTGTGCAAGAAAGATGATGAACTCTTGGACGAATTAAAAGGAGCCCGAGTCTTCACTAAATTGGATCTCTGATCTGGATACCATCAGATTTGGGTATGCATGGAAGATATTTTAAAAACTGCATTCTGCATGCATAACAGCCACTACGAGTTTCTGGTAATGCCTTTTGGACTTACAAATGCTCCTTCTACTTTCCAAGGCCTGATGAATGACATCTTCCAGAGTTTTCTATGCATGTTCTTATTGGTATTCTTTGATGATATTCTCATTTATAACCCTACGCTTGATATACATTTTCAGCACTTACGAGTTGTTCTAACGATTCTTTGGGAGAATACTCTTTATGTTAAACAGTCAAAGTATGGCTTCTTATAGCATAAAGTAGAGTATCTTGGGCACATTATATCAGAGGATAGAGTGGCAGTGGACCCGACAAAGATCGAGGCAATGCAAGGATGGCCGAGACCTACAAACGTACAATCACTATGCAGTTTCCTTAGACTCACGGGCTACTACCAAAATTTTATGAAAAATTATGACAAGATCAGTGCCCCACTCACATCCTTACTGAAGAAAGACTTCTTCTTGTGGTCGGATAAAGCCTCTACAGCCTTCGAACGACTCAAGGTAGCCATGATGATGACGTCGGTCCTAGCGCTGCCCGATTTTGGTCGCACTTTTATCATTGAGGCCGATGCGTCTGGAGTTGAAATTGGGGCTATTCTTATTCAAGATGGTCGACTCCTAATTTACATTGAGGCTTCCCCCACAATCTATATGAGGTTTTTATATGAGATACTAATTACTACCAAATTTAAAATATAGTTAGATACAGGTCTATGGCACGAAAGAGGAGTAAAACTAGAAGAATTACAATCCATGCTCAGGCCAAATTGGGCTCTCATCATCCTGAACCATATCAGAGGGCAGTCACCATTTCAGAAGAAAGATTGGCTATCACTAAAGACTAACCATATGATAGCATATGCAAAGAAGAAACGGCCTCTCGATAAACTTCAGAATGGATGAAAAATTGAAGATTGAGTTTTTCTACACCTCCAGCCCGATCAATAGGAAACTCAAACCTTAATGAAGTGGTCTCCCTATTTTTTTGGGTCTTACAAAATCGAGGATCACATTGGAGCCCTAACTTGGAGACCAAATTCGTGTACCAGATCAAGATTACAGTTGATCCGCCAGGTATCCCACCTCAAATGGAAATTTAAAGAAGATGACTCAGCTCAAATCCTTTCAACTAACACCCCAGCTGATGAGGAGGCCAAAGTTCAGTTAGTGATAGCATGTGAGTCACATGAGGAGTTGAAGATCCAGTTTTTAGAGTTTATGGACTCTCAACCTTGAGGACGAGGTTGATCTGAAGAGGGCGGACTTGATAGGACTCCAGTAGGGTTGAGTCCTAATCATCTTAGTAGTAGTCAATAAAAACCATGTTAGATTATAATAAAGCCACTCCTATCTTATAAAGGAGTATAGTTAGGGTTTAGATTAGCCCTTAGGACTTAGTAGCCGCCACACCCCTTACTGGGTTGGTCAGCTAGGGTTTCCCCCTTCCTTAGGTCGGCTATAGAGCCACTTAGCCACCTCCTATTCCTATTAAGGTAAGTTGGCTATAGGAGGGGCAAAGAGGTAATTCTACTTAGGCAAGCACTCGCTTAGGCTAGGGTTTTAATCCCTATTTAAAGGTGTAGCCGCCCCCCTCTTGAATCAAGCAATTATCAACTTTATTTCAGCTTTATGCCGAGTTTAGGAAGGAGGAACCCCTATAGCGTTCCAAGGGTTGATCCCCCTCAAGGATCAAAATCTATAGAGCTCATTCTGGGGTTCTATAATAAATCTCCTACGTGGCATACTTAATGCCAATCGCTTTACTGGTCCAAACTACACAGATTGGCTCCAAAATTTGAGAATTATTCTTACAGCGGAGAAAATCATGTATGTCCTTAGTACAATTATGCCTACGCCAGAGGAAGGGGCAAGCGAGGATGAGATCACTTGCTATATGAAGTATATAGATGATTTCATGTTAGCAAAATGCTATATGTTAGCCTCTATGACTCCTAAGTTATAAAGACAATATGAGAGCATGAATGCCAATTGTATCATTCTTCATCTCCGCTAGCTGTTTGAGGAATATGAAAGAACTCAAAGATATGAGATATATAAGAGTCTATTTTGAGCCAGGATGACAGAAGGGACATTGGTTCATAACCATGTCTTGAAGATGATAGAGTGGATTGAGAAACTCACGGGTCTAAGAATAGTCATAGAGGATAACCTATATATTGATCTTATACTTCAGTCCCTACTAGATTCTTTTTCGTACTTCATTATAAATTTTAACATGAGCAATTTTGATTGATTCTCCCTAAACTCCTCAATATGTTGAGGGAAGCTAAGAGTGCCATCAGAAAGGAGAAACCACTTCTCTATATTAGTGAGATCAAAAGGAAAAGAAAAGTCAATAAAACCCTTAATAAGGGCAAGGGCAAAGAAAGATTAGGTAAGACAAAGGTTGCCAAGAAAGACTCAGTAAAGGACAAAAGACAATGTGTCCATTGTGACAAAGACGGATACTGGGAGAGGAACTGTAAGGATTACCTTACAGATAAGGCGAAATATAAGCTTGGAGAAGCTTCAGGTATATTGATGATTAGCCTCCACTTGTCAGATTTTTATGAGTATTGGATACCAAGAGTACTTATCATATCTGTAATATATTACAGATTTTGGCAAGACCTAGGAGATTGGCTATAGACGAGATGAACCTCAAGATAGGCAATGGAGCAAGAGTTGCTACAGTTGCTGTTGGGAAGGTTACCTTACATCTGTATGGTGGAGCTACATGCTACTTTGTTCCCCTATATTATCAAAAACATTATTTCCATTTCTTGTTTGACAATTAGTAGATATAAATTAGTTTTTGAGAATAATAATTATTCAATAATTTTGGATGATGAGATTATTACTAGAAGGACCTTAATAAATGACTTATATATGTAAGACACTTCTTCACACATCATGAATATAAATACATCCAAGAGGAAATGAGATGGGGTGAACAATAAGCTTATTCATATCCACAAGGGAAGGATTCAAAGGTTGCTAAAAGATGGATACTTAGATCCATTCGACTATGAGTCATTTGCAACTTGTGAAACTTACCTTCTTGGAAAGATGACCAACTCTCCTTTTAGTGGAACTGGAGAGAGAGCTAGTGAGTTACTAGAACTCATACATAGTGATATATGTGGTCTCATGTTGACTCAGGCTATAGGCGGTTACTCATACTTCATTACATTTACTGACGATTTCTCTAGTTATAGACACATGTACTTGATGAAGTACAAGTCCGAGGTCTTCTAGAAATTCAGGGAATATAAGAATAAAGTAGAGAGCCATATTGGAAAGAGTATTAAGACTCTTCGATTGGATCAAGGAGGAGAGTACTTGAGTACAAAGTTCACCTATTTCCTTAAGAACTATGTGACTCTATCCCAGTTCTCAGCTCAATGGTGTATCTAAAAGGAGAAATCTCATGCTGTTGGATATAGTGTAGTTCATGATGAGTTTCACTGACCTACCCATCTCATTATAGGGATATGTCCTAGAGACCGTAGCTTACTTTTTGAAAAGAGCTCCATCAAAGTCAGTAGTGTCTACACCATATGAGATATGAAAAGCAAAGAAGTCTAATCTTAAGATGATTAAGATTTAGGTCCTGCCCACGTTAAAAGACATAATCCTGACAAGTTGGAACTAAGGACAGAATGGTGCAATTTTGTGGGATAGCCCAAGGAAACTTGTAAGTATTGTTTATATTATCCCGAGGACTAGAAGGTCTTTGTTGTCAAGAGGGTTATGTTTCTTAAGAAGGAACACATTATTAGTGGTAATAGTGAGAGTGAGATAGAGTTGTGTGAGGTTGGAGAACCTAGCTCAAGCACCATTTCAGAGTTCGAGTCTATTCAGGTACCTAACACACAAGTTTAAACTTCAAACAGATTTTGCAAAATATCTCATTCTCTTGAAAGATATGTGAGATATATCAGTAGAAAGGACTCTCAAGATGTTAATCCTTAGATCTATGAGGAGGCTATTATGAGTATAGACTCCGGGAAGTGGCAAAAAGCCATGAATACTGAAATGGATTCCATGTACTCCAACAAAGTTTGAAACATTATGGATACATTTGAGGGTATTATACCCATCAATTGTATATGGATGTTCAAGAAGAATATCAGAATAGATGGAAAGGTGGAGACCTATAAGGCAAGACTGGTGGTTAAATGATATCATCAAAGGTAAGGAGTTAACTATGATGAAACCTTTTCACCCATAGCCATGATTAAATCCATCAGAATTCTTTTAGCTATTGCAACACATTATAAATATGAGATCTAGCAGATGGATGTGAAAATTATATTTCTTAATGGCAACCTCATGGAAGAGGTGTATGTGATATAGCCAAAGGGATTCATATCCAGAGAGAGTCCAGATAAAGTATGCAGGTTGCTCAGGTCCATCTATAGACTGAAGCAAGCCTCTTGAAGTTGGAACATAAGATTTGATGAGACAATCAGATCTTATCACTTCGAATGAAGATGAGCCTTGTGTATATAGGAAGGTAAGTAAGAGCGCTATTACCTTCTTGGTGTTGTATGTGGATGATATCATAATCATTTAGAATGATATAGGAATGCTTTCCAAAATAAAAGCTTAGCTATCCAGAAACTTTTCTATGAAGGACTTAGGGGAAACATCCTATATTTTAGGGATCCGGATCTATAGAGATAGATATAAGAGGATTCTTGGCTTGTCCTAGTCCAAGTACAAAGACTATATTATCAAAAGGTTTGGCATGAAGAATTCTAAGAAAGGTCTCATACCGATGAGATATAGAATATTATTTTATAGGAGTATGTCTCTAATGACTCCTGAAGCAAGGATAGACATAAATAAGATATCCTATGCCTCATAGATAAGGTCTATCATGTATGTTATGCTATGTACCAGACTTGATATAGCGCATGCTTTGAGTGTTAAAAGTAGGTATCAAACGGTTCTGATTTAGAACACTGGAAGACAGTAAAGTGTATTCTTAAGTACTTAAGAAAGACTAAAGATCTTTTACTGGTATATGGAGAAGGTAGCCTCTAGGTTGAAGGCTACATGGACTCAAATTTTTAGTCTGACATTGATGATAGCAAGTCGAACTTAGGGTATATTTTCACTCTAAATGGATGAGTAGTAAGTTAGAAGAGTTCTAAGTAAAATACTATTGCTGACTTGACCATAGAGGTAGAATACAATACCGCAGCAAAAGCATTAAAGGAAAAGGTGTGGATGAAGAAGTTCATAAGAGATTTAGGAGTCATACGGAGTAGCATGGAGTTGATTCCCATATACTACGACAACAGCGGGGTGATCGCTTAAAGGAACTCAGGTCTCATCATAAGTCTAAGCACATTTTGAGGCGGTTTCACTTAATAAGAGAGATCATAGCCCGTAAAGATATAGCAATAGAAAGAGTTCCATCTAAAGATAATATTACGAATCCACTAACAAAGCCATTGGCTCAGATTGTCTTTAAGCGTCATAGGGGTCTGATAGGGATCAGACACATAAGTGATTGGCTTTAGGTCAAGTAAGAAATTACTAGTTACAGGTGCCCTACAAGCCAATCACGTGAGTGATGACATATGTAACATGCTGCTATTAGGATCAATTGGCACTCGGGAGGGGGTGGGGGGGGGTGGGGCGGTGGGGGTTGTGGTTTGTGCGGTGAAAATAATGCAAGTGTAAATTCTTGTTTTAAACAAAAACTTTTTATTTTAAGCAAGATAGAAATATCCAAAGCTTTTTATTCAAGTACAATAAGTGAGTAATTAAAAGAAGATTGCTAAGTTACTTGCTTACAAATTACTTAAGAAAGAGCAAGGAAATCTGAAAGATAAGCAACATCATAAATAAAGTGTTTGACGTAGAAACCTTACTTTCAAAGAGTAAACAAAATCAGAAGCGTCAATACAAAATTAGTAAGCAAAGAAAACAAATGTAGAACTCACAAGTTTATAGTGGTTCGGCACCAACGGGCCTATGTCCACTCCCGAGTCCTCCTTAAAGTACACCGGCGTCCACTACCGATCTTCTTTGAGTGAAGACCAAACCCTTACACTTTGCTTACAAGGGAGACAAGA
The DNA here is from genome assembly GCA_021527575.1 of Ensete glaucum. Lineage (NCBI taxonomy): Eukaryota > Viridiplantae > Streptophyta > Magnoliopsida > Zingiberales > Musaceae > Ensete > Ensete glaucum. The sequence goes on from CM038554.1 coordinate 5,902,470, forward strand.
TTACAACTCTTTGATCACTCCCTTATCCCTTTCCTTTTTCTTACAATCCACACAAGTTTTTCACAGAATTTTATCCCCTAAATTATTGTATAGAATGCTAGAATGCAAGAAAACTTGGGGTATTTATAGACCCCAAAAGACTTCAAAATTTGGAGCTTCAAATCAAACTCACCCGAAAAATCTGGGTATGGGCAGTTCACCCACCGACCTGGGCGGGTCATGTTGAATCTCAAATTTTGATAATGAAATCAATTGACGAGTATTTGATCTAATAATGTTATTAGAGTTGATTATTGCAGGATTAACTACGATAGAGAGAAGATTATAATAAGAAGTTTGGCCAGAGTCAAGTCCAAGCATCGGGCCGGGGTTTGGATGATGCAGTTAGGAACTCGCTTGGAGTGCATCGAGAGCTCGCCGAGAGTATTGGGAGCTTGTTAGGATAGCACAAGGGAGTTCGCTAGAAGAAGATAGGGATTCGCCAAAAGATTGTTAGGGGTAGCCGAAAGTACTAGTTATATGTGCCTTGCAAGCCAATCACGTGAGTGATGGCACGCGTGACATATTGCATAATCTTTTTACTTATAATTAATATTGGTATATTCTCATATTATATTATCTGTAGTATATATACTGTGATGTCCTTGGTTCTGTGTAATGAGAATCGGATCATGATGAGATCATAATAATGAGATCGATTCACCTTTAAACACAGATCCTAAATAATCCCAGTTATAGGTTACTCGAGAGGGACATCGAGATAACCGGATAAATTGGTATACTGTATACCCGTCCATATGATAGAGGCGGCTAGTCTCATAGCCACTTATATGAAGATACTAAGGATATAGTACAAGTGCTTATTGAAGAATGAGTTCACTGATTGATCTGCTAATGAAATACTATATAGTTAATGATACATAATATTATACAGTGATTCCATAGTCCCAGTTATGTATCTGGTCCTTAGACTTGAGATACCAAGGGTGCCTTATATGAGTACTCCTTTCTTTGATGCTAGACTTACAGGTTTTGGAAGTTCCAGATTTGGTACAACTAGTTATCAGGATTGGTAGCCAATCTTACGAAAGCAATTGAGTGTCAATAGAGGATCATCCACTCTCGGTATCACGTGAGAAATATCCCGTATGTGCTTGCTTATACAAATCCCTGACTAGGGTCATTCGAATTGAGAGAGAAAGAGTTCTTTGGGAGAATTTGATTAGAGCGAGACTATGACGGATTCCATATGTGACCTGACAGTACCATATCCAATATATAGTCTATGGGATATTAGTTGGATGAGGGATTATAGATACATGGTAATTGTGGATAGACAGGTCCGATGGATTCGATTACCCCTGTACTGTCTAGGGATTATGGCATAGTGGCCTAGTACATCCATAGTCAATGAGTCGAGTGAATTATTATGGGGATAATAATTCACTATATCAGAAGGAGTTCTGATGGGAGTGACTCACGACCAATTCGATATCGGACCTAGAGGGTCACACACATATGGTGGATGCTTCAGCGAATGGAGGATTGGATGGAGATCTAATTAGCCTCTATTCTCATTGGATAAGAATTTATGCTGATGGATTCCCTGATTAAGACCCAATTATAGGCCTAAGGAGATTATTAGATAGAGATCCAATAATGTAAAGTTAGTGGGTAATTGAATGAAGATCAGATTACCCATTAAGGAAGGAGCCATAGGGGTTTTCGTTGGCTCTCTATAAATAGGAGGGGAGACTCATGGTTAATAGGCTGCAGCTTTAACCACCACCTCTTATTCTCCTCTCTCATTCTGTGTAAGAGTTGTAAGATGATATTAAAGGAGTTTTGCTATAGCGATCCATCGTGTGGATACCGCTAGAGAGGAGGACGCTTTATCTCCTTCATCTTCTCCATCCCGATCTAGAATACAGGGATATACAATCTCCCTAGGTAAAATCAATCTCTCACACATCATGGTTTTCCAATTTTTGTGATTTTTTTTCGCGACCCCAATCTTTTGCATGACGATTTGATCTGCATGAGAAATCGATTTTTGGTTTGATTTCCATGACGCATGTGATGCATCCACCGAAGTTTCCCAATAGTGGTATCAGAGCCAAGGTTTTCGTGCGAAAATTAGTTTTAAATTATGTGTGATGAGATTGAATCGTGTAGAATCATTCTATACATTCTTGTTGTGTTTTCATAGCGAAGGCAGCAAGGAGGAGGGGCAGCCAGCCACGGCCAGCTCCCATGTAGAGTCGGCCACCTATAGCCATGCCGCGGCTAAGATCCCCTGTAAGGGGGCGACTGGTTGTAGCTAGGGCCAGCAGCCGCTGGGTAGCAGCATGCAGGGGCGGTGCCTGCGGCAGAAGCGCCACCCACGGGCACAGTCACTTGCAACGCGACGCCCATGGCTAGCCCTTCTGCCAACAGGGGTGATAGTGCTGGCCGCAGGGGTGGCCGTCCCTTGGCAGTGCGGCTACCAGTGGGTAATAGCAGCGGTAGTGGCGTAGAGGGGGCAAGAGGGCTATGATATCCTTTTGAGAAAATGATGATCCTGCCCATTTGAATTCATAAAATTTTGAGGATTGTCCTCATGTACAAAATTCTCAAAATACCCTCAATAATTCTAAAAATTTTGAGGACTGTTCTCTCATCCAAAATTATGAAACAACCTTGATAATTCTACAAATTCTGAGCATGTCTTGATTTCTAGAAAAATAATTAATTAAATAATTTAATTAATTATTAGATATATCTAGTAATCCTACATATCATGTGATTTACATGTGATGTATGATGTAGATAGATGATCATGAGCCATGTGTTGTGATGTGTGTAATTGTGATTATTATTATTATTGGGGCTTGTGAGCCTCCATTTTTCTCGTTTATTATCGTGCCTGTATGCCTGTGATTATTTGTAATTACATGAAGAGGCACGACGGGAGCGTGGAGGTGACAATTGAACCCACGATGTCGTGGCGGAAGATTATGACGCATGGTGATGCGACAATCCGACGGAACCGATGATGACGAGATCAAAAATCATAGGGCATGGAGATGCACCGATGCACACATAGATCCTATTATGAGTAATTAGGCCCATTGGCTCGGGCTTAATCATATTAGGTGATGGCTCATGATCATCCGGTGTGGCTTGCATATATGATGTGTTATACACCTACTATATATATATATATATAATGTAGATATATATTAAATATGTATATATGTGACATGACATATTGGGTGACCGATACAAAATGAAAATCCATCCTACGATAATATTAAGTCGGTAAGCGTGAGACAATAAGATTGACCTACGTGACCTTCCATCATTATAGGAAGAAATTGAATCACGACATAGGTTGAGTTGGTCGAGTCACTTGAGGCTCACCTATCTATGTGATCAAGTTCTTGCCAATGACATATAGATGTCATCGATAACCTGAGGACACGGTATAATTTGGTCGAGCAATCGAGAGCATATCCATCGAATCAGACTCATCTTGTAACGATGGCAATAACTTAACTGAACTTCATGGTTGATCGAGTAGTTGACCATGATGATTCAGAGGCCGAACATGATGGGAATCACAAGGAGTTGTGATTGACAAGAGTTGTCTACCTTTTAAGCTTAGTGCAATTGGTCGAGTCCCTCGAGGTTACACCAAGACGCCAATTGGATCCCGATCCCCACTAAGAGTCTGTCGGAGACTTTCGTCTTATGTGTCGAGGGTGTCGTGTGATTCGCTAAGATAATAGTGAGAGTACATTAAGATAAAAGTTCATATCTTAATTAGTATTTTTTATAAAATCTGTATATTATTTAATTTACACTGTATCTTATTTATCGCTTGTAAACCCTCTACGTGGCATATTTGATGTCAACCGCCTCATTGGTCCAAAGGCTCCATAATTTGAGAATTGTTCTCACAGAGGAGAAAATTATATGTCCTTAACATGATTGTGCTCATGTAGGAGGAAAGGATAAGTGAGTATGAGATCACTCGCTTTGTGAAGTATATAGATAGTCCCAGAGGATAACCTGTATGTTGATCTTATACTTCAGTCCATATCATATTCTTTTTTACAGTTAATATACACAAGTTTGAGGTGACTCTACCTAAACTCAATATGTTGTGGGAAGCCAAGAGCACCGTTAAGAAGGAAAAACCAATTCTCTATATTGGTGAGACCAATAAGAAAAGGAAGGCTAGTAAGACACTTAAGAAGGGCAAGGATAAAGAAAGATCGAGTAAGACAAAGGTTACAAGAAATACCTAATAAAGGATAAAGGACAATGCTTCCACTACGGCCAAGACGAGCATTGAAAGAGGAACTGTAAGGACTACCTTGTAGAGAAGACAAAACATAAGTTTGGAGAAGCTTCAGGTATATTCATGATCAGTCTCCATTTGTCAGATTTTCATGATAACACATGGGTATTAGATACCGGGAGTGCTTATCATATCTGTAATTTATTGCAGGTTCTGGCAAGACCTAGGAGATTGGCTAGAGGCCAGATGAACCTTAAGATGGGCAATGGAGCAAGAGTTGTTGTAGTTGCTGTTAGAGAGGTCACCCTACATCTGCCTAGTGGAGCTATTATTGCATTATATGTATGCTATTTTGTTCCCTCTATTATCAAAAATATTATTTCTATCTCTTGTTTGACAATTAGTGGATATAAATTAGTTTTTGAGATCAATAGTTGTTCAATAATTATGGATAATAAGATCATCACTAGAGGGACCCTTATAAATATTTTATATATATTACACACTTCTCCACATATCATGAATATAAATACGTCTAAGAGGAAAAAAGATGAGGTGAATAATGCATACCTATGACATTATAGGCTAGGTCATATACATGAGAGAATGATTTAAAAGTTGTTGAAAGATGGATACTTAGATTCATTTGACTATGAGTTATATGCAACTTGCGAACTTTGCCTTCGTGGGAAGATGACCAACTCTCATTTTAGTGGAACTGGAGAGAGAGCCACTGAGTTATTGGAACTCATATATACTGATGTATGTGGTCCCATGCCGACTCAGGTTATAGGTGGTTACTCATACTTCATTACATTCATTGATAATTTCTTTAGGTATGAACATGTGTACTTAACGAAGTACAAGTTTGAGGCCTTTAAGAAATTCAGGAAATATAAGAATGAAGTAGAGAACCAGATTGAAAAGAGTATTAAAACTCTTTGATCAGATCGAGGAGGAGAGTACTTAAGTACGAAGTTCACCCATTTCCTCAAGGACAATAAGAGTCTATCTCAGTGGACACCTCTTTATACACCTAAGCTCAACGGTGTATCAGAAAGGAGGAATCACACACTGTTAGATATGGTGCAATCCATAATGAGTTTCGCTGATTTACCCATCTCATTCTGGGGATACGCCCTAGAGACCGTAGCTTACCTTCTGAATAGAGTTCCATCAAAATCGATAGTGTCTATACCATATGAGATATGAAAAGGAAAGAAGCTTGATCTTAAGATAGTTAAGATTTGGGGCTGTCCTGCCCACGTTAGAAGACATAACCCCGACAAGTTGGAATTAAGGACAGAACAATACACGTTCGTGAGATACACTAAGGAGACTTGAGGGTATTATTTCTATCATCCTGAGGACTGAAAGGTCTTTGTTATCAAGAGAGCTATGTTCCTTGAGAAGGAATATATTCTTGGTGGAAACAGTAGGAGTGAGATAAAAATTGAGCGAGGTTGGAGAACCTAGCTCAAGCACCATTCCAGAGCCCGAGTCTGTTCCGGTATCGAACACAAATTCTAACTTTGCATATGTTTAGGAGAGTATTTCACCCTCCTAAAAGATATGTAGGACATATTAGTGGAGATGACTCTTAAGATATTGATCCTCAGACATACGAGGAGGCTATTATGAGTATAGACTCTGGGAAGTGGTAAGAAGTTATGAATTCTGAGATAGATTCCATGTACTCTAACAAGGTTTGAAACCTTGTAGATGCACCTAAGGGTATTACACCCATCGGTTGCAAGAAGAAGATAAGAGTGGATGAAAAGGTAGAGACCTATAAAGCAAGACTGGAAGCTAAGGGATATCGTCAAAAATAAGTGGTTGACTATAACCTTTTCACTTGTAGCCATGCTTAAGTCCATTAGAATTATTTTGGCCATTGTAGCACATTAGGACTACGAGATCTGGCAGATGGATGTCAAAATGATATTCCTCAATGGCAACCTTGAGGAGGAGGTATCTATGATATAGCTAGAGGAATTCATATCCAAAGAGAGTCCAAATAAAGTGTGTAGGTTGCTTAGATCTATTTATGGATTAAAGTAAGCTTACCGAAGTTGGAACATAAGATTTGTTGAGGTGATTAGATCTTATGACTTCTTTAAGAACAAAGATGAGTCTTGTGTGTATAGGAAGGTAAGTAGGAGCACTATCACCTTCTTGATGCTATATATGGATGACATCTTGATCATTGGGAATAATATAGGAATGCTCTCTACAATAAAGGCTTGGTTATCCAGAAATTTCTCCATGAAAGACTTAGGGGAAGCATCCTATACTTTGGGGATCTAGATCTATAAAGATAGATTCAAGAGGATGCTTGGCTTATCCTAGTCTAGGTATATAGACTCCATTGTCAAAAGGTTTACATGAAAAATTCCAAGAGAGGTCTCATACCAATGAGACATGGAATATCATTTTCTAGGAGTATGTCCCCAAAGACTCCTAAAGAAAGGGTAGACATGTATAAGATACTCTATGCCTCAACTATAGGGTCTATCATATATGCTATGCTATTTATCAGGCCTGATATAGCACATGCTCTGAGTGTCATGAGCATGTATCAGGCAGATCCAGGTTTAGAACACTAGAAGGTAGTAAAGTGTATCCTTAAGTAGTTGAGAAGGACTAAGGATCTTTTACTGGTATATGGAGGAGGTAGCCTCCAGGTTGAGGGCTATACAGGCTCAAGTTTTCAGTTTGAATTGACAGCAAGTCAAACTCAGTGTATGCTTTCACCCTAAATGGAGGAGTAGTAAGCTGGAAGAGTTCTAAGCAAGATACTACTGCTGACTCGATCATAGATGCTAAATACATTGCTGCAGTAGAAGCAGCAAAAGGAAGGGGTGTGGATGAAGAATTTCATCAAGGATTTAAGAATGGTTCCGAGCAGCATGAAGCCAATTCCCATATATAGCAATAGCAACAGGGCGATAGCTCTAGCAAGGGAACCCAGGTCTCATCAGAATTGTTTTGAGGAGGTTCCACTTAACTCGAGAGATCATAGCCCATAAAGATATGGTAATGGAAAGAGTTCCATCCGAAGATAACATTGCAGATATACTGATAAAGCCGTTGGCTCAGATTGTATTTGAGCGTCACAGGGGTCTGATGGGGATCATACACATAGGTGCCCTACAAGCCAATTATGTGTGTGATGACACGTGTGACATACTATGTAATCTTTTTACTTATGATTAATATTATTAATTTTTTATATTATATTATCTATAGCATATATACTGTGATATCCTTAGTTCTGTGCAATAGGAATTAGATCATGATGAGATCACGATAATGAGATCAATTCATCTTTAAATATAGACCCTAAATAATCCCAGTCATAAGTTACTCGAGAGGGACATCGAGATAATTGGACAGACCAGTGTACTATATACCGGTCCATATGATGGAGGCGGCTGGTCTCATAGCCACTTATGTGAAGACACTAAGGATATAGTACATGTGCTTATTGGAGAATAAGTTCACTAATTGATTGGCCTATAGAATGTTGTATGGTTAATGATACCTAATGTTAGATAACGATTCCATAGTCCCAATTGTGTATCTGGTCCTTAGACTTGAGACATCAAGGATGCCTTATATGAGTACTCCTTTCTTTGACGCCAAACTTACAGGTTTGGAAAGTTTCAGATCTGGTACAACTGGTTATCGGGATTGGTAGCCAACCTTAGAAAGTTAATTAAGTGTCAATAATGGATCATCTACTCTCGGTATCACGAGAGGAATATCCCATATGTTTAGATAAATCCCTGGCCAGGGTCATTCAGATTGAAAGAGAAAGAGTTCTCTAGGAGAATCCGATTAGAGCAAGACTCTAACGGATTTCGTATATAACCTTACAGTACCATGTCCAATATACGGTCTTTGGGATATTAGTTAGATGAGGGATTATAGATACATGGTAACTGTAGACAGACAGATCTGATGGATTCGATCCCCCTTGTATCGTTTGGGGGCTATGGCATAGTGGTCTAGTACGTCCATAGTCGATGAGTCGAGTGAATTATTATGGGGATAATAATTCACTATATCAGGAGGAGTTCTGATGGAAGTGACTCACGGTCAGCTCGGTATCAGGCTTAGAGGGTCACATACATATGGTGGATACTTTAATGAATAGAGGACTGGATGAAGATCTAATTACCCCTTATTCTCATTAGATGAGACCCTATGCTGATGGACTCTTTGATTAAGGCCTAATTATAGTTCTAAGGAGATTATTAGATATAGATCCAATAATGTAAGGTTAATGGATAATTGGATGGAGATCCAATACCCACTAAGGAAGGAGCCATAGGGTTTTTTGATGGCTCTCTGTAAATAGGAGGGGAGACTCATGGTTACAGCTTTAGCCACCACCTCCTATTTTCCTCTCTCCCTCTGTGCAAGAGTTATGAGATCAGATTAGAGGTTTAATTAATTAGCATCATACAGGTTTAATCATGATGGTGAAAAGGAGTTACAGATCAGATATGGACCTAGGATCGAGCTTTGGCATCGGGCCAATGTTTTGGACGATATGGTGAAAGCTCACCGGGAGTTCACTAGGACTTCACCGAAACTATCGGGAAGATCGCTAGGAACACACCGAGAGATCACAAGAGGAAGATCATGAGACTCACTGTTGGAGATTCCGGAGGTTGTTGGATTACGAGAGTAAGGTCATAAGCTTGGTGATCATGTTTTGATTGTAATATTTAAGTCATAGGTTAAGATTAAGTCCTAAATGAGTGTGATTTGGAAGGAATCCAAATCAACTCAAAGAGGAAATTAGCTGCACTATGAGGGTTTGGTTGAGCTTAGGTTAAGCCTAATTAGTTAACCAAAGAATTAGTCAACATTAAGTTCAAGCCGGAATTCGAAAAGTGGAGAGAACCACTTTTGATAGTTGGGCAGCTGAACCGCTTGTACCTAGGAATCTGGGCACTTTTGGCGGTTGACTCACCCAAGTCGATGGGTGAACCATCCATACCCAGATTTTTTGGGTGAGTTTTATTTTTGGCTCTAAATTCTGAAGCAATTTGGGGTCTATAAATACTCCAAGTTTTCTTGTATTCTATATAACAATTTGAGAGATAAAAATTCTATGAAAAACCTGTGTGGATTGTAAGAAAAAGGAAAGGGGTAAGGGAGTGATCAAAGAGTTATAATCTTGTCTCCCTTCTAAGTAAAGTGTAAGGATTTATCTTCCCCCAAAGAAAATCAATAGTGGACGCCGGTGTGCCTCAAGGAGAAAGACTTGAGAGTGGACATAGGCCTATTGGTGCTGAGCCACTATAAAACTTGTGAGTTCTTTATTTGCTTTCCTTGCTTACTAATTTGGTATTGACGCTTCCGATTTCGTTTACTTTTTGAAAGTAAGGTTTCCACGTCAAACATTTTATTTACAACGTTGCTTATCTTTCAGATTTCCTTACTCTTTCTTAAGTAATTTGTAAGCAATTTACTTAGCAATCTTCTTTTAATCACTTACTTGCTTTACTTGAACGAAAAGCTTTGGATCTTCTTATCTTGCTTAAAGTGAAAAGTTTTTATTTAAAATAAGAATTTACACTTGCACAAATTCAACCCCCTCCCCTCTTAGTTCCAATTGATCCTGATAATTGGTATCAGAGCCACATTTTTCTCATTTGGTTTAACACCCAAGAGAAATGACTCTTTTCAACATTAATGAGGGTCAATGCATCACAAGTCATCATATGTTTAATGAAAAATATTAATGCATATCTTTTTAATTTTGATAGATCTTTATTTGTGGTGTATTGTTGAAAAGGATTTTCAGAAGTCATCCAATCCAATAAATGATTGGAATGACTATGAAAAATAAATATTTTCGTTGAATGCAAAGGCTATGAATGTCTTCTTATATTATGCATTTGATAAAAATGAATTTAATCGATTTTCTTATTTTGATTCGACTTTCGATATATGGTATACATTAAAAATGATATATGAAAGCACAACTAATATAAATGAATCATTAAATGAAAATACTTCTAAAAATAAATTTGAAGAATACCTTCCAAAGAATAGGAAGGAATTTGAACTGAGAACATATGACTCATCGAGTGAAATCTCGAGTAATGAGGACTTTGAATCCTTGAAAAATGAACCAAATAAATTAATGAATATGAACCTTAAAAATGATCTAAAGATAGACAAAACCTCTTGCTATGAACGCAAGAAGCCAAGGAGCTCCAAAGATAAAATACATAATCAAGAAGTGGAGAACCTTGCTCTTATGGCCATCGATGATGAGGTTAGTGATTCATTAAGCATTTCTTTTTCAGAATTATTAAACATGTTCCATGATTTATTTGATGAGTTTAGAAAACTTAGCAAATCTTTTAAGTTACTTAAAAATGAATACGATTTGTTAATTGGTAAAGTTGATGAAATGTATGAGTTATTAGCATCACATAATCCTAGCTCTAAATGTGAAATGCTAGACAACATTAAAAAAGAAAATATTATGCTTAAGTTAACATTAGAAAAATTTGAAATTGGAAACAAATCATTAAATATGATCCTTACCAATAAGGGTCATATTAATAAAAGAAATGGCATAGGATTTATTGGAAACATTCAACAAAAGTCAATCATGTTTGTTAAAAGACCTACCTTAAATTTACCATCAAAAATAAAATATAATTTTTATGATAGATTAGGGCATAAAGCTAACAAATGTCTATTTAAAAATTATAGTCCTTATAAGTTAGTTTGAGTTCCTAAGGGAATAACAAACTACCAAGAACCATTAGATAAGAAAGATAAAGTTCTTCATATAGGTCCCAATGTAAAATGGGTACTTAAATTTTTCTTATAAATTTATCTCCTAACAAAGCTAGTAGCACTAAACAATATTTTAGATGCTCAAGACACATGACTTGAGATCTAACAATCTTTAAAGCTCACTAGTCTAAGTAAATAAAAATAAAAATTATTAAAAATAAAATTATTGGTAATGAATCTTATGGATGATTCATTAATGATGCATAGATAGAGTATGCTAGAGTTAGAACAATAAAAGTTTAGCTATCTTTAATAAAAAATTATGAACATGAAAGGGAGATTTTGATGATGATTAATGTATTGATTTGTGTACTTGTATTTATATATGTTGTCTTGAGATTAAATGGCCAAATATTGAATTTGAACTTAAAAAGTCACATATAAAGTCATTTATCTTTAAAAGAAAAATTTCTTGATAACATGGTAGAATCTTCCAATATATAAAAAATTATTAGATTTAAAATAAATCGAAGCTTTTGTTTAAAAATATTTTATTGTAATGATCTTGATAAAATTTTGTTTTGACTTTAAATGACTTTTCATTCCATAAATAAATTTTAAAAGAAGGACAATTATTGAAAATATTATTATCCTATTAATCCTTCAACAGGAGATAAAATAATACTATTATTGTTGAATCTCTTAAACTACAAAAATTTATTAGAGAACTTTAGCTATTAAAAAACAATCTAGGATGTCTTCATTGAATTTTTCTAAAAGTGATTTTTGATGATGATTTTGGATAAGTTTTCAAATAATTTTATTTTAAAAAGAGATTAATGAATCTATCCAACATTATAGATATTTTGATGATTTTATTATGATCTTGACAAATTGAAAAATTATAATTTGAAATTCTTATATAAATTCGTTCAAAGAAAGTTATATAAATAAATCATAGTTTGTCTCTTCGGATCTACAACTTGAAAATCTTCTTATAAATCATATTCTTGAAAACATGAAGTTTCATAATTATAAATCAAGATCTTCTACTTTTTCTTCCTTAAAATTAACTTATGATCTTGATATCTATAATTTGATATCTTTATGAATGAAGACTCTTCTTTAATCTCTTAAGATTCTATTTTATCATCTAACAGGGAATTTATTAAATTAAATTATGTCTTTAATATTTATGAATGTCTTTTGATATTAATATATTTCTTTACATGATTTATTTTAAAACTTATGAATGACATAACTTATCACGAAAATTAGTATTTCTCAAATTTGTGGTAAGTTGATAATTGAAAAAGATTTATATTATCATGAATATTCTCATACTTTCTAGACTTGATTTATACGTTATGAGAATCACGTTATTGACCTTTATGATTTTCTCTTTTTGATAAAAAGGAGATTTATGATCTTTATAATTATAAGTTGAAACTTTTTATCAAGATCGTTCTTCCATTTTATTAAAAAAAAGGATCTATCTAAATGAAATGTATGTCTTAAGATTTATCCTAAATGAATTAAGATTATTTAATCTCCTAATACTCATTTTCATTGTTTACAACCAAAAAGGGGAGAAAAAATCACTAGCATTTCTATTTATTTTGAATCTCTTGAAAGTGTTTTTGATGATTTTGATTATTTGAAATTGAATGAGTTTTTGCTTATATTGTGATTTTGACTCCTCAAAATTATAACTTCAAATCTTTTATGAATCAACATCTTTTATTATGTATTCTTGTATTATTTCAAAGAAGATTTTTATATAAATCATTATCTTGCAACTTGAGATTTCTTATGTATGAATCATTTTTATTTATTTCTCCTATGATTTGTCTCTTGAAATTCATAATTTGTCTTCATGAAGTGTATATCTCATCACCATGTTAATTTTTCTTGATATATTTCATGTGATGATTTGAAAAATGATGTAATGAGAAAAGTTTTTGTAACCATCCCTTCTTTTTGACAATGACAAAGAGAGAGCAAAACTTGTTAGCTTGCATGATGTAAAATTGCTAACTTGAACATTGCAAAGGAATCAAAAATTTGCTATCTTGCACTTTTAAAAATAGAATAAAGAATTCACTAGCTTGCATATTCTAAATTAATGAAAATTTTGTTAAATTACTAGGCTTTCATGTATCAAAAACTTGCTAATTGCACTTCTCTTTTTGTTGATGACAAAGGGGGAGAAGGTATGATGATGTGAAATCATATATGATGTGTTAGGATCAATTGACACTAAGAGGAGGAGGAGGAGGAGGAGGGGGAGAGGATGGGGGAGTGATTGTGGGTGAAAGAGTAAATTAACGTTTTAAACAAAAACTTTTCGCTTGAAACAAGATAGAAAATCCGAAGCTTTTCGTTTAAGTTAAGCAAGTGAATCTTATAGAGAAGTACTAAGCTTCTTGCTTAAATATGACTTAAAAGAACAAGCAAATCCGAATAAGGAGATCGACAATATTGTAAATGAAGTGCTTAATTTCAAAGCCTTGATTTCAAAACATAAATAAAAATCAGAAGCGTCTATTGGTGTTTTAAAATCAATTAAGAACCTAGCAATTGTAAGCAGCAAATCAAAGAAGTAAGAACACTTATAATTATAGTGGTTCGGCTCTACGTCCACTTCCGAGTCCTCCTCCTTGAGGCATACCGATATCCACTACTGATCTCCTTTGGATGAAGATCAAACCCTTACAACACTTATAAGGGAGACAAGATTACAACTCTTGGATCACTCCCTTACGTTTTTTCTTTTTCTTATAATTCACACATAATATTTTCTCATAATATAATCTCTAAAATTGTTGTGTAGAATGCAAGAAAGTTTGGGGTATTTATAGCCCCAAATGGCTTTAGAATTTTGGAGCCAAAATTCAAACATACCCGAAAAATCCGGGTACGGGCGATTCACCCGCCGACCTGGGTGGCTCAACTGCCCGAAACCCTAGGTACGGGTGGTTTACCCATCAGCCCTGGGCGGTTCAGCCACCGTCAGCTACCTGAAAACCTGGGCGATAGCAGTTTACCCATCGAAATCTTCGGAAAAGTGGTTCTCTCAACTTTTCGAATTCCGGCTTGAACTATTAGTTGACCAATCCTTTGGTCAACTAATTGAGTTCAATCGGAGCTCAATCAAATCCCAATAGTGGACACAGTTGTCTCTTTGAGTTGATTTTTAAATCACACTAAATCAGACTCACTCTTAACCTATGACTTAAAGATTACAATCAAACATGACCACCAATCTTACGACCTCACTCTCGCAATCCGGCAACCTTCGGATTCTTCAGTGGTGAGTCTCACAATCTTCCTCTAGCGATCTTCTGACGTATTCCTTGTGAGCTTCCTGATCCCTTCGGTCAATCTCCTAGTAAACTTTCAACGAGCTCCCTTCGCATCGTCCAATCCTTGGCCCGATGTCTAAGCTTGATCTTGGGTCTATGTTTGATCTGTAACTCCTTCTCCTATCATGGTTAAACCTGCATGATACTAATTATGACTTAAGTAATTACAATCATAATAGCCAACATATCTATGTCATGACCTTCCCAACTCCCGGTAAGCATTTCGGCTATCCTCGATAATCTTCCAGCAAGTCTCAGTCTTCTTTTGGTGAACTCCCTTATGCCATCTTGGCAAGCTCCCGTTACCCTCGGCGAGCTCCCAATGCACTCCTGATGAGTTTCAAACCCCATCGTCTGAACCCCGGCCCGATGTAAGGACTTGACTTTGGCAAATCCTGATTGTCATATTCTCTCTATCGTAGTTAATCCTGCATCAATCAACTTCTAACAACCCATGTTAGATTAATAACCCATCAATTGATTTCATCATCAAAATCTAAGATTCAATAATATTCTCCTTTTTGATGATGACAATCAATTGATGGCTGGAGTTAATCTTAACTCCCCCTAAATCCATGTCACTTAAATTTAAGAGAATCACACACTCTTAAATTTAAGTAATCAATATTTTATATAAATTTCAACATAGATTTGCATCAAGTCATTAAATCATGAATTTTCAAAAGTAATTATGCATCCATATCTAGGATATCCAAGTATATCATTAATATCATGTGTCATCAACATGTATAATTATTATCATATCTCATCAATGTATATCATCAATATCATGTATCATCAATGTATATCATCATGTGTCATCAATGTATATTTCTCCATTTTGTCATCAACAAAATGGTAAAAATATAGGTCTAAAGATTTTAAGGCATATGAGTTTTTGCTCCCCCTTTTTAAAATATGATATAAGTCATAAAGTATTTTCTTCCTCTTATGAAAACGAAGGAAAGAAAATAAGGGAGGAGATGTAAAACATCATTAAATATAGCTCTTAATTTTGTAGAGGTTGTTGGGAAACCTCAGTGGGAGCATCACATGCGCAGTGGAAATCAAAAATAAAAAATTAATTTTTCACGTAGATCAAATCGTCATATAAAAGATTGGGTCATGAGAAAGCTGTAAAAACCAATAAAACCATGTCATATAATAGATTGATTACTTAGGGAGATCATATATCCCTGCATTTTCAGATCTAGATGGAGAGGATGAAGGAGGTCAAGTATCTTCCTCTCTAGCGGTATCCATACGATGGATCTTGGTAATGAAACTCCTCCAATCTAATCTCGCAACTCTTGCACAGAGGGAGGGAGAATAGAAGGGGGAGGCCAAAGGTGCAATCTATCAACCATGAGTCTCCCCTCCTATTTATAGAGAGCCACCAAAACCCTAGGGCTCCTGCTTTAGTGGGTATTGGATCTTCATCCAATTACCTACTAACCTTGTATTATTATATCACTATCCAATAGTCTTCTTAGGCCTCTAATTGGGCCTTAAGCAAGGAGCCCATCAACACAGGGTCTCATCTAATGAGAATAGGGGTGAATTGGATCTCTATTCAATCCTATATTTGTTGAAGCATCCACCATATGTATGTGACCCTCTAGGTCTGATACCGAGTTGGCTGTGAGTCGCTCCCATCATAACTCCTTATGATATAGTGAATTATTATCTCCATAATAATTCACTCGACTCATCGACTATGGACTGATAGAATCCCAGATGGAGCTCTATAGATTTTGATCTTTGAGGGGGATCAACCCTTGGAACGCTATAGGGGTTCCTCCCTCCTAGTAGTTGGCCATATGACTAAATTATAGATTAATCTTACTTGATGGAAAGAGGTGGATGCTACATGCTTATATAGGGCTCAAACCCTAGCTCTAGGGGGGTGCTTCCTTAGTGAATTCTCCCTTTTGCTCCTCCTATAGCTACCATGCATAACTAAAGGGGGTGGTGGCCTAAGTGGCTGCACAAGCCATGCCCCTCTATTAGAAACCCTAGCCGACCAACCCAGTGAAGTGGGCGACGGGCAGGAAGCCCTAAGGCCCCAAAATAAACCCTAGCCACACTTCTTTATATGATAGAAGTGACTAGGTAGAGTTTTATTATAATCTCACAGGGTTCTTATTAATTACTTCTAGGGTGATTAGGACTCAACCCTGTTGGAGTCCTATCAAACCCACCCTCTTAAAATCAGTCTTGTCCTTAGGGCTGAGGTTCTATGAACTCAGCGAACTGGGTCTTCAACTCCTCATCAGCATGGGTGTCAGTTGGAAGAATTTAGGCTGAGTCGTCATCTTTAAATTTCCATCTGAGGTGAGACACCTGGATGATCAACTGTAATCTTGATCTAGTGCACGGATCTGATCTCTATGTTAGGACCCTAATGTGATCCCCAATTTTATAAGGTCCAAAGAAATAGGGAGACCACTATTTTGTGACTTGAATTTCGTGTTGGTGGAGCTAGAGATGAAAGGGGACTTGATTTTTCTCAGGAAACTTTCTTTTGCTTCGATGTTTATCAGGGGGAAGTTTCTTCCTTGCATGGGCTGCCATGTGGTTGCTCTGTAATAGTAGTCGTGCCTTTTTTGGAGTGAGGATTGTCCTCTAATAAACTATCTAGTGGTGTGAGCCTAATTTGAGTCTGAGTGGTGATTTTTTGGGGCTTATTTTTACTTTATGTTGTTGACCATCTTGCATGAGGATGGTACTGACCCCCACTCTGGATATGTTTGCTCCGATAATAAACATCTGGCCACGATTTGGTGTGGACAACATCGTGGTCGTGAAGGCTATAGTTCCACTCGGCCAAGGTGGTGCATCTTTCTTTATAATAAGAGGGATGATGTTCATGTTTCGTTGAGTCCTGCAAATAATCCTTCCCCTTTTCTGATTACGCCACTAGAGAGACTCAATTTTCTCGTAGTCTTGGGTTGTAGATCGGAGGTCATCATTAAGGAAGTCTTTAAGCATCATGGTTCGATCCTGGGAAAAGTCGTGGAAGTCACATGAGATCTGGAAGTACTGCATTAGCAACCATGGTGAGTTCAGCGGGATGTAATACTTTAGAAGTAGCTTATCTCTAGGGAAAATGATGTAGGGATGTGTTGTAGTGGGAAATAAGCATAATCGAATAATCCATGTCTCTATCGTCTCTTGGACGATCCTTTTATCTTCGACCTTCTGAGGTTGTAGGAAGCAATCTAGCCGAGCAATAACTAGTAGAAGTTTCAGCTTGTGTAGCATAGGGGGGTCAGACAGCTTTAGAGGAGGTAATCAGCTCGGTTTGGTGGAGACACCCAAAATTTCAATAAGTTATGGGAGAGGGTTCTTATCTTCAATCTCATGAAACCCTTGAATTTGAAGTAGGAAACCATTGGAATTTTCTTTTAGTACCCCCTCCAAGTGTTATGTTGTGGTTATAGTCGCTAGGCTCCCTCGTAGAATCACCTACTTTCCTTTTTTGAAAAATTTTATGGTTAGCTTCAAAAAATTCTAGAAAACATCTCCAATCATGGACAACCAATCAATGCTAAGCACTATATCAAAACCATCAAGAGGGAGGAGGAAAAAATCAGCAACTATGTCTTGCTCCTGTAGGATTAGTTTTACCCGCGGGCACTTATGGTTGCACTTCAGAATTTGGCTATAGCTACCTTGACTTCGAACCTACTGTAATCTTCTTTTTGGAGCATTAAGTGGGCAGCAACCTTACTGCTCATGAGTTGTGTGTGCTCCTGGCATCGATAAGGATGATGATAAACTGCTGCTCGAGAAACCCTTCGATCTTTAATTTTTGTTGGTTGTTGTAGCCGACTAAGGTAGAGACCGTGCGAGTGGCCGGTTGTGGTGTATCTTTCTCCTTGGGCTCGAGAGTTGTATCTTCAGTAGGCACAATTATTAGCGATGTCTCCTTTTCACATTGGTGTTCTAGGCTCCACAGATTATCACAATTCCCACATAGGCCCTTTGTCGATCTATCACGAAGCTCTTCTCTTGTTAACTTTTTTGGCTAAGGTGACCTTCTGGTGGTAAGTGGGGCCAAGGTCTCTGTGCTACTGGTCGTGCGATGGCTTTGGTCCTCTGAGCATCTTGGTTCAGCCTGTCTTCGTGTAGTCGTACGAAGGAGATGGCTACCTTAAGTGTGTACGATTGTCGTGCTTTAACTTCTTCCCGAATCTCCAGTTTCAAGCCCTTAATGAAAGTCCTCAATATCTATTTTTCAGACCAATCATAAGTCTGATTAGATAATCTTTTAAACCTGGTTTAGTACTCTTGGATGGTGGAGCTTTAATGGATCATCGCTAGTTCTTCGTCAATGTTCTTTTTACAATTTGGATTTACACCACATTGTGATCTTATTGGGCTTGGTGATCGGCCCAATCTAAACTCTTCAAAGAGAATGCATAATTTAGCATCCATACATGTCTCGAAAGTCTCAAATTTGGCTTTGAATAAGCCCACCGATGTTATGACGTAAGGATTTCCAACTTCTCAAATAAATCGATTGAAGAGTGTAGCTGCAATCTTCAGGTTGAAGGTAATAAATGGCAGCAATGTCAGGGAGTCTCCAAGTGGAGGATGGCAGCCAAGGGTAGCAGCAACGGTGAAGGAAGAAGATGGCAACAGTAATGTCAGTTACAGTTCTGCGATGATGCTGCAATGTCATCGAGGCTGTGATTTTTCAGGTGGCTGATATATGTTGAAAGATGGCAGCCAATAGATATGAGTCAAAATGTAGCAACGATAGTAGAGGAAGAAGAGGGCAGCAACAATGTCGGCTGTGATTGTGCCGTGACTTCGTGGCTGCAGGTGGCGTCGGTTGCAGCAAGGGTGCAGCTGCAATAAGAGGAAGATGGGGTAGTAATATGCATGGCTATTGTAGAGAGGGACAACAGTGGTAAGGAGCGAGAGATAGCTACTGTCGTATTCAATTTATTGCTGGCCGCGATCAAGATAGTTGGCAGTGAACGATTGTTACAGGTTGTGATGTAAATAGATTATAGTGAAAGATCGCTGCCAGTAGCTTTTTACCGCAAGGATTGATACTGGCTATGATCAAGGAGGATGGCAGCGAGAGGTCACTGTTGGTAGGGCTGTTTTGGGTGCAATTTCGGGCTACGGTTTTATAGAGTTTTGGCTATAAATTTATGTGGTTTTAGAGCTGTGATAGTAGTCAATGAAGGTTAGGAAAAAGGGTTTTAGATCTGTGATAGATGACAGTAAAGGTTTGATAGAGATTGGCAAGGGTATGCTGCAATAGGTGCCGATTGTAAGTGGCTGCAATTTTAGGTTGTTTTGTGACTGATTTGGGTATAGTTTCAGCTACGGTTTGGTAGGGTTTTGGGGTTGTGATGGTAGAGGGTGAAGTTTAGGGAAATATGGTTTTAGATCTGGAAGAGATGGCAGTGAAAGTTTGATATAATTCGACGAAGTTCGCCGTAATATATGCTGCCTTGTAGAAGCAGAATTGTCATCGAAGAAACAACAATTTCTCAACAAAAAATATAGTAAAAAATTGTGAACTTTGGGGCTGTGGTGTTCGAGGATGAAGATGAGAAAAAAATAGTTACAAATCTAGAAAAGATGGCAGCAAATCTGATATAGTTTCAACAAAAGATCGTTGCAGTATACGCTGTACTGCCAAACACAATTCCTATTGAAGAAGCAACAATTTCTTGACATTAATTCTTGCAAAATCTAAGAAATTTATGGAGAATTTCAATATCAGAATCTTGGTTCAGATGGTGACAATAGTAGTAATTTGGATCAAGAAAATTTTGGCAGCATAACAGTAAGAAAATTGTTGCAAACAAGATTACAAAATTCTTATCGTAAAATTTCAGCACTGTGCAACGAAGAATTATAGTACTATAATTCCAGTTTCAAAAAGAAATTTTCTCAGAAATCAATCTTAGATGAAAGCTAAGATGATCTATGAAATTATGTAAAAGTTTTGACTAAAAAGGATGAACAAAAGTTGGGTTTCAAGAGGCCAACATGCGGAAGGAAGATTCTTCATCATAAAATTTTAGCACTGTGCAATGAAGAATTGCAGCACTATAATTCCGGTTTTAGAAAGAATTTTTTTTTCCAAAGATCAATCTTAGATGAAAGCTAAGATGATCTATAAAATTATATAAAAATTTTGACCAAAAAGGAGCAGCAATAAACCATTTTCAAGAGGCAAATTAGCTGCTGAAAATTTCTGCAGTATTTCGCCTTCGCAATAATGATAACGTTTGCGATGGTCGAAATTTGCAGCAATGAAAGTATGAAAAAACTCTTCAATATATAAGGTAAATGATTTTGTGGTATTGAAGAGGCATGGGTGATAAAAATATACTAGATCTCTAGATCAAATATGGGGGGCAGCGATAGATTGATTTGATCTGTAGTTGGGGGAAGGTGGAGGCACGTTTCACAGCAATTGTGAGAATTGCTTAGGAAGAACGTGGAGATGGCTGAGATGGCTACAGGGGCAGCAAGATCGCTACTATAATACCAGATAATAGAACCCCAGATGGAGCTCTATAGATTTTGATCTTTGAGGGGGATCAACCCTTGGAACGCTATAGGGGTTCCTCCCTCCTAGTAGTCAGTCATATGGCTAAATTATAGATTAATCTTTCTTAATGTAAAGAGGTGGAGGCTACATGCTTATATAGGGCTCCAAACCCTAACCCTAAAGGGGTGGTTTCTAAGTAAATTCCCCCTTTTGCCCCTCCTATAGCTACCATGCATAAATAAAGGGGGGTGATGGCCTAAGTGGCTGTATAAGCCATGCCCCTATGCTAGAAACCCTAGGCGACTAACCCAATGGGGGGGGGGGGTTTATTACATGTATAGAAGTGACTAGGTGGGGTTTTATTACAATCTCACAGGGTTCTTATTAATTATTTCTAGGGTGGTTAGGACTTAACCCTGTTGGAGTCCTATCATGGACGTACTAGGCCACTACGCCATAGTCCCCAGATGGTATAAGGGGATCAAATCCATCAGACCTGTCTGTCCATAGTTATCATGTATCTATAATCCCTTATCCAATTAATATCCTAGAGACCATATATTGGACATGGAACTATCAGGTCACATACAGAGTTAGTTTGTCTTACTCTAATCGGATTCTACCGAAAAACTCTTTTTCTCTCAGTCTGAATGACCCTGGCTAGGGATTTGTCTGAGTAAGCACATATGAGATTTTTCTCTCGTGATATCGAGAGTGGATGATTCTTTATCAACACTCAATTACCTTTGTAAGGTTGGCTACCAATCCCGGTAACCAACTGTACTATATCTAAAACTTTCCAAATCTTTAAGTCTAGCGTCAAAGAAAGGAGTACTCATACAACGCATCATTGGTGTCTTAAGTCAAAGGACCATTCCATAAGTGGATCAATCAGTAAACTCATTCTCCAATGAGCATCTATACTATATCCTTAGTGTCTCTACACAAGTGGCTATGAGACTAGCTACCTATATCATATGGACAGGTATATAGTACAATGATCTGTTCGGCTATGATCGGAAATATTTAGGACCTGTGTTTAAAGGTGAATCGATCTCATTATCGTGATCTCATCATGATCCGATTCCCATTACACAAAACCAAGGACATATATATATATATATATATATATATATATATATATATATATATATATATATATATATATATATATATATATATATAACATATAATATAATATGAGAATATGCTAATAATAATAATAAGCAAAAAGATTACGTAGTGTATCACACGTGCCATCACTCACGTGATTGGCTTGCAGGGCACTTGTAACTAGCAATCTCCCACTTGACCTAAAGCCAATCACCTAGGTGTCTGATCTCCATCTGACCCCTATGACACTCAAATACAATCTGACCCAGTAGCTATATTAGTGGATCTGCAATGTTATTTTCAAATAGAACTCTTTTCATTGCTATATCTTTTCAGGTCATGATTGCTCTAATCAGATGGAACCTCCTCAAAATAATTCTGATGAGACCTGGGTTCCCTTGCTAGAGCTATCACCCTATTGATGTCATGGTATATAGGAATCAACTCCACACTGCTTAGTACGACTTCTAAATCCCTAATGAACTTCTTCATCTACACCTCTTCCTTTGCTGTTTCTACTGTAGCAATGTATTCCGCCTCTGTGGTCGAGTCAGTAATAGTATCTTGCTTGGAACTCTTCCAGCTTACTACTCCTCCATTCAGGGTAAAAACATACCCTGAGTTTGACTTGCTATCATCAATGTCGGACTGAAAACTCGAGTCCGTGTAGCCCTCAGCCTGGAGATTGCTTCCTCCATATACCAATAAAAGATCCTTAGTCCTTCTCAAGTACTTAAGGATACACTTTATCGCATTCTAGTGTTCTAAACCTAGATCTGCCTAATACCTGCTCGTGACACTCAAAGTATGTGTTATATCAGGCCTGGTACATAGCATAGCATATATGATAGACCTTATCACTGAGGCATAAGATATCTTATCCATGTATATATACCCTTTCTTCAAGAGTCTTTGGGTACATACTCTTAGAAAGTAATATTCTATATCTCATCGGTATGAGACCTCTCTTGAAATTTTCCATGCCAAACCTTTTGACAATGGAGTCTATGTATCTAGACTAGGATAAGCCAAGCATCCTTTTGGATCTATCTCGATAGATCTGGGTCCCCAAAATATATTTTATAAAGAAGTTTCTGAATAGCCAAGCATTTACTGTGGAGAGCATTCCTACATCATTCCCGATAATTATGATGTCATTCATATACAATATCAAGAAGGTGATAGTACTCCCACTTACCTTCCTGTACACATAAGGCTCATCTTCGTTCTTAATAAAGTCATAAGATCTGATCATCTCATCAAATCTTATGTTCCAACTTTGGAAAGCTTGCTTTAGTCCATAAATGAACTTGAGCAACCTGCACACTTTATCTGGATTCTCCCTGGATATGAGACACTCTGGTTGTATCATATACACCTTCTCCTTGAGGCTGCCATTGAGGAATATCATTTTGACATCCATCTACTAGATCTCATAGTCATAGTGTGTTGCAATGGTCAAAAGAATTCTAATGAACTTAAGCATGGCTACATGTGAAAAGGTTTTGTCATAGTCAACTCCTTGTCTTTGACGATATTCTTTAGCTACTAGCCTTCCTTATAGGCCTCCCATCTACTCTGATCTTCCTTTTGAAGATCCACTTGCAGCCGATGGGTACAATACCCTCAGGTGAATCCATAAGGTTCCAAACCTTGTTAGAGTACATGGAATCTATCTCAGAATTCATAATTTCTTACCACTTCCCAAAGTCTATACTCATAATTGCCTCCTTGTTGGTCTGAGTATCAACATCTTAAGAGTCCTCTCTACTGATATGTCCCACATATCTTTCAGGAGGGTGAGATACTCTGCTAGACCTACATAAAGTTGGAACTTGTATATTAGGTACCTGAATAGACTCGGGCTCTGGAATGGTGCTTGAGCTAGGTTCTTCAACCTCGCTCAATTCTATCTCACTCCCACTGTTTCCACCAAGAATGTGTTCTTTCTTAAGGAACATAGCTCTCTTGGCAATAAAGACCTTTCGATCCTCGGGATGATAAAAATAATATCCACAAATATAGGGTATCCTACAAACGGGCACCATTTCATCCTTGATTTCAACTTATCAGGGTTGTGTCTTCTAACGTGGGTAGGACAACCCTAAAGCTTAACTATCCTGAGATCAGACTTCTTTTCTTTTCATATCTCATATGGTGTAGATACTACCGACTTTGATGGAACTCTGTTAAGAAGGTAAGCTGCAATCTCTAGGGCGTACCCCCAAAATGAGATGCATATGTCAGCGAAACTCATTATGGACCGCACCATGTCTAACTACGGGCAATTCCTCCTTTTTGATACACCATTGAGCTGAGGTGTATAAGGAGGTGTCCACTGGGATAGAATTCCATTATCCCTGAGGAAATAGGTGAACTTTGTACTTAAATACTCTCCTCAATTTGATCGAAGAGTCTTAATACTCTTTCTAATTTGGTTCTCCACCCCATTCTTATATTCTCTAAATTTCTCAAAGGCCTCAGATTTGTACTTCATCAAGTACACATGTTCATACCTAGAGAAATCATCATTGAATGTAATGAAGTAGGAGTAACCACCTATAGCCTGAGTTGACATGGGACCACATACATCACTATGTTTGAGTTCCAAAAACTTAATGACTCTCTCTCTAGTTCTACTAAAAGGAGAGTTGGTCATCTTCTCATGAAGGCAAGGCTCGCAAGTTGCATATGACTTATTGTCAAATGGATCAAGTATCCATCTTTTAGCAACTTTTGAATTATTCCCTCATGTATATGACCTAGCCTATAGTGCTATAGATATGTATTATTTACCTCATCTCTTTTCCTCTTAAACATATTTATATTTAAAATGTGTTGAGAAGCGTCTAACATATATAAGCCATTTATAAGGATCCCTCTAGTGATGATCTCATCATCCATACTTATTGAACAACTATTATTCTCAAAAACTAATTTATATCCACTAATTATCAAACAAGAGATGAAATAATATTTTTGATAATAGAGAGAACAAAATAGCATGTATCCAATGCAATAATAGCTCCACCATGCAGATGTAGGATAATCTCCCCAACAGCAATTGTAACAACTCTTGCTTTGTTACCATCTTGAGATCCATCTCACCTCTAGCCAATCTCCTAAGACTTGTCAGGACCTCCAATGAATTGCAGATATGATAGACACTTTCGATATCCAATACCCATGTGTTATCATGAAAATCTGACAAGTGGAGACTGATCATGAATATACTTGAAGCTTCTCTAAGCTTTTGTTTCACATTATCTGCAAGGTAGTCCTTACAGTTCCTCTTCCAATACCCATCTTGGTCGTAGTGGAAGTATTGTCTTTTGTCCTTTGTCGTGTCTTTCATGACAACCTTTGTCTTACCCAATCTTTCTTTGCCCTTGCCCTTCTTAAGGGTCATGTTGGTCTTCCTTTTCTTATTGGTCTCACCAATATAGAGAACTGACTTCTCCTTCTTGATGGCACTCTCAGCTTCTCTCAACATATTGAGGAGCTCAGGGAGAGTCACCTCAAACTTGCTTATGTTAAAATTCATGATGAAGTGAGAAAAAGAATCTGGTAGGGACTGAAGTATAAGATTAACGTACTGGTTATCCTCTAGGACTATTCGTAGACCTGTGAGTTTCTCGATCTACTCTATCATCTTTAGAACATGGTTCTCAACCGATGTCCCTTTTATAATCCTGGCTTGGAAGAGTCTCTTGGATATCTTATATCTTTGAGTTCTTCTGAATTTCTCAAACAGCTAGCGGAGATGAAGAAGGATAGAATCTGCATCTATGCTCTTATATTGCCTCTGTAACTCAGGAGTCATAGAGGCCAACATTTAACATTTTACCAATGTGGAATCATCTATATACTTCACATAGCAAGCGATCTCATCCTTGCTTGCCCCTTCTTCCAGCATGAGCACAATTGTATCAAGGACGTATGCGATTTTCTCCACAGTGAGAATAATTCTCAAATTACGGAACCAATCTATGTAGTTTGGACTAGTGAGGTGATTGGCATCAAGTATGCCATGCAGGGGGTTTGCGAGCGATATTTTTCTGATAAAATAAGATATAACAAAAATAAATAATATGTAGATTTTATAGAAAATACTAATTAAGATATAGACTTCTATCTTAATATACTTCAACTATTTTCTTAGTGAATCACGCGACACTCTCAACACATGAGACGAAAGTTTTTGGCAGACTCCTAATGGGGATCGAGATCCAATTAGTGTCTTAGTGTAACCTCGAGGGACTCGATGAATTACACTAAGCCCAAAAGGTAGAAAACTCTTGCCAATCACAACTCCTTGTGATTTCCATCACGTTCGACCTCCGAATCATCATGGTCTCGAGGGGCTCGACCAACCATGATATTCAGTTAAGTCATCACCATCGTTACAAGATGAGTCTGATTTGATAATATATCCTCGAGGGACTCGACCACATAGATAGGTGAGCATCGAGAGACTCGACCAACTCATCCTATGTCATGATTTAATTTCTTCCTATAACGATGGACGGCCACATGGGTCAATCTTATTGTCTCACACTTATCGACTTAATATTATAGTAGGATAGATTTTTGTTTCGTATCGGTCTCCTAATATGTCGTATCACACATATACATATTTAATATATATCTATAAATCGCATATAAATATATATATACATATATTTAGTAGGTGTATAACATATCACATATGCAAGCCACACCAGATGATCATGAACCGTCACCTAATATGATTAAGCCCGAGCCAATGGGCCTTATCACTCACAATAGGATCTATGTGTGCATCGACACATCTTCATGCCCTGTGATCATTGATCTTGTTATCATTGGTTCCGTCGGATCCTCATCGCATCATTATGCATCGTGATCTTCCATCATGGCATTATGGGTCCCGTTGTCACCTCCACGCTCCCACTGCACCTCTCTATATAATTATAAATAATCACAAGCACATAGGCTTAACAATAAATGAGAAAAATAAAGGCTCGCAGGCCCTAATAATAATCACAATTATATACATCACAACACATGACTTATGATCATCCATCCACATCATACATCACATATACATCACATCATATGTAGGATTACTAGATATATATAATAATTAATTAAATTATTTAACTAATTATTTTTCTAGAAATCAGGATATTTTAGAACGCCTTGTGGTCGGAGGCCCTTGCTGGTGGCCCTAGCCGCTTGTGGCCGCCCCTATGGGGGCTTGGTCGTGGTCGGCCGCCCCTACAAAGGGCTGACCGCCCCCTTTTCTTACTATGTTCGCTGTGCAAATGTAACAAGAATACGTAGAATGATTCTACGCGATACAATCTCATCACACGTAGTTTAAAACCAATCTTTTGCATGAAAATCTTGGCTTTGATACCACTATTGGGAAACCTCAGCAGGAGCATCACATGTGCAACGAAAATCAAAAACAAAAAATTGATTTCCCACGCAGATTAAATCATCGTGCAAAAGATTTAGGTCATAAGAAAGCCACAAAAATCTACCGAAGAACTCTTTCTCTCTCAATTTGAATGACCCTGACTAGGGATTTGTCTAAGTAAGCACATATCTGATATTCCTCTCATGATATCGAGAGTGGATGATCCTATATTGACACTCAATTACCTTCGTAAGGTTGGCTACTAATCCCGATAATAAGTTGTACCAGATTTGGAACTTTCCAAACCTGTAAGTCTGGCGTTAAAGAAAGGAGTACTCATACAAAGCATCTTTGGTATCTCAAGTCAAAGGATCAGATACAGAATTGAGACTATGAAATTGCTGTCTAATATTGGGTATCATCAACCATATAGCATTCCATAAGCAGATCAGTCAGTGAACTCATTCTCCAATGAGCACTTGTACTATATCCTTAGTGTCTCCACACAAGTGACTATGAGACCAACCGCCTCCATCATATAGACGGGTATATAGCACATCGATCTGTCCGATTATCTCGATGTCCCTCTCGAGTAACCTATGATCGGGATTATCTAGGATCTGTGTTTAAAGGTGGATTAATCTCATTATTATGATCTCATCATGATTCGATTCCCATTGCACAAAACCAAGGACATCACAATATATATATGTAATAGATAATATAATGTAAGAATATGTCAATAATAATAATAAACAAAAAAATCACGCAGTGTGTCACACGTGCCTGCACTCACGTGATTGGCGTGTATGTAAACTCTAAGATAAGCTCAAAACTCTAAAATATTTAAGAAGATTAAAAAATTTAGGAGCTACTCATGTATTTAAAATCATCTCATGTAATTTCAAGTGTAGCAAATAAATCCATAAAATAGCAAAACATTATGCAAATTTTCTCCCCTTTTGTAAATAATAAGATAAAAAATATGGAGAAAGTTTTCAAAAATATTATCATAAAAAGCTTAATCTCATGAAATCTAGATTAGCATTTCATATATTTTCACGATCTAGCATTCTTAGCTCTCAACCTCAATCTTATAGATAGAAAACTTGAAAGGAATATTTAAAATATGAGCTCAACAAATCTTTCTCATGTAAATTACAAGAAAATATAGCAAATAAATCTGAACAATAACAAATCATTATCTTAATGTAGATTTTCAAAATCATCATTACATTCATGATCATCATACATGATTTCACATCATCACACCTTCTCCCCCTTTGTCATTAACAAAAGGAGAAGGGCAATTAACAAGTTTTTGATATATGAAAACATAGTAATTTAACAAATTTTTCATTACTTTAGAACATGCAAACTAGTGAATTCTTTCTTCTATTTTGAGAAGTGAAAGCTAGCAATTTTTTACTTCCTTTGCAATATTCAAGTTAGCAATTTTATATCATGTAAGCTAATAAGTTTTGCTCCCCCATTGTCATTATAAAAAAGAAGAGATGGTTACAATAGTGCAGGACTTTTCCCATTACATCATTTTTCAAATCATCATATGAAATATATCAAGAAAAATTAACATGGTGATGAGATATACAATTCATGAAGACAAATTATGAATATCAAGAGACAAATCATATGAGAAACAAATAAAATCTCTTAATTCATGCATAAGAAATCTCCGGTTGTCAAGATTTTAATTTATAAAAGATTTCAAGTTATACTTCTAAGGAATCAAAATTATGATATAAGTAAAGAACTCATTCAATTTCAAAATCATCAAAAACACTTTCAAGAGATTTAAAATGAAATTAATATTGGTTTCTTGAAATGCTAGTTATTTCCTTTCTCCCCTATATGTGAACAAGAAGGTAGAATCAAGGTAAAGAAGTGAAAAATATCATATCACAAAAATACTCAATTTTGTAGATGTAAATTTTATAGATATGAATTTTGAAATCCAAGAAAAAAATCAAGAGCTACCCATACAATTTAGTTCATCTTATGTAAATTTCAAGCAAGGTAGCAAATCAATCAAATCATGTATTTTAAGGATTATCTCATGTAAATTTTGATAATAAGCATCAAGAATTTCAAAAGAAAATATGATAGTAAATCAAGCTCAAATAGTAAATCAAGTATTTTGCATGCATTTAGAAAGTTCTAATTTTCTTCTAAGCAATTGTTCCTCATTCAATGTTATCATATCTAATTTTTTCCTAATTATAATGATAATTTTATTTTTCTTTTTTGGTCATTGTCACAAAATATAATGATATAAGTTCTTTACATCCATGTTCAAATTACTCCCAAAAGTATAAGGGGTATAATATCGTTAAAAATAAAAATTCAAATCCACAAGACATGATTTAATAAATTTTCCCCATCTTTTGTTTATGAATATAATAATCAAGACATCTTATGTATTTTCAAGTAAATTTATCAAATCATGCATATTTCATTAATTTTCAATTTATCAAATTCATGAGTTATAAAATAAATTATGTCAAGAAGGATATTAATACCAAAAGACACTCATGAATGCCAAAAGATATAATTTAGTTTAATAAATCTCCTCTTAGATAATAAAATTTTTTAGGAGATCAATTTTGTAAGCAAAATCTTAATTCATGAAAATTGTCAAGTTACAAGTATTAATTTGCAAAATGAGATATGGAAATATAGGATGTCAACTTATTTATGTGATTTCAAATCATCAAGATCATTATTTAAATGGACATTTGTTTACCTTATGTCCTAATTTTTCAAAAAAATTATATTTGATTCTTAGTGGTAGATTTAAGGTTGGTTATTTAACAAACATAGTTGGTTTTTGTTAGGTATTTTGCCCATAAAACCTATTCCATTTCTTTTATTAATATGACCCTTCTTGGAAAAGATCATATTTAGGGATTTGTTCCCAAATTCAAAATTTTCTAATGTTGACTTAAACATGATATTTTCTTCTTTAATGTTGTCTAATATTTCACATTTAAAACTAGGATTATGTGATGCTAATAACTCATGCATTTCATCAACATTATCAAATAACAAATCGTGTTCATTTTTAAGCAACTTAAAAGATTTGCTAAGTTTTCTAGACTCATCAAACAAATCATTGAATATGTTTAATAATTCTAAAAATAAAATGCTTAATGAATCACTAACCCCATCGTCGATGGCCATAAGAGCGAGGTTCTCCACTTCTTGGTTGTGCATTTTATCTTTGGAGCTCCTCGGCTTCTTGTGTTCATAGCAAGAGGTTTTATTCATCTTTAGATCATTTTTAAGGTTCATATTTATTAATTTATCTAGTTTATTTGTCAAGGGTTCAAAGTCATCATCACTCGAGATTTCACTCGAGGAGTCATATGTTCTCAATTCAAATTCCTTCCTATTCTTTGGAAGGTTCTTCAAATTTATTTTTAGAAGTATTTTTATTTAATAATTCATTTAGATTAGTTGTGCTTTCATATGTCATTTTTATCAAGTGCATAATATAATGCATTCGTAGCCTTTGCATTCAACGAAAACATTTATTTTTCATAATCATTTCATTCATTTATTAGATTGGATGACTTCTGAAAATCTTTTTTAATAATACACCATAAATCAAGATCTATCGAAATAAAAAAGATATATATTCATATTTTCCAAGATGTGTAATCCGTCTCATTAAACATAAGACTTGTGATGCATTGACCTTCATTAATGCTAAAAAGAGCCATTTCTCTTGATGTTAAACAAAATGAGAAAAATGTGGCTCTAATATAAATTGTTAGGATCAATTGGCACTAATCGCTTAAAGCAAGATAGAAAATTCGAACCTTTTCATTTAAGTTAAGCAAGTGAATCTTATAGAGAAGTGCTAAGCTTCTTGCTTAAAGATGACTTAAAAGAATAAACAAATCCGAATAAGGAGATCGATAATGTCGTAAGTGAAGTGCTTAATTTCAAAGCCTTAATTTCAAAACGTAAATAAAAATCGGAAGCATCTTTTGGTGTTTTGAAATTAATTAAGAACCCAACAATTGTAAGCAGTAAATCAAAGAAGAACACTTATAATTATAGTGGTTTGACACTAACCGGCCTATGTCGACTTCCGAGTCCTCCTTGAGGCACACTAGCATTCACTATTGATCTCCTTTGGGTGAAGATCAAACCCTTACAACACTTACAAGGGAGACAAGATTATAACTTTTGGATCATTCCCTTACCCCTTTTCTTTTTCTAACAATTCACACATAATATTTTCTGAGAATATAATCCACAAAATTGTTGTGTGGAATATAAGAAAACTTGGGTATTTATAGCCCTAAATAGCTTCAGAATTTTAAAGCCAAAATTCAAACATACCTAGAAAATTTGGGTACGGTCGGTTCACCCGTTGAACTAGGCGACTTAGCGCTCGAAACCCTAGGTACGAGCTATTTACCTGTCGGCCCTAGGTGGTTCAACCACCATCAGTCGCCCGAAAACCTAGGCGGCGACGAGTTACCCGTCGAAATCTCTGAAAAAGTGGTTCCCTCTACTTTTCAAATTCTGACTTGAACCATCAGTTGACCAATCCTTTGGTCAACTAATTGAGCTCAACCTGAACTCAATTAAACCCCAATAGTGGACCTGATTACCTCTTTGAGTTGATTTCTAAATCACACTCAAATTAGACTCACTCTTAACCTAACTTAAAGATTATAATTAAACATGACCACCAAGTTTACGACCTCACCCGCGTAATCTGACAACCTCTGGATTCTACAGCGATGAGTCTCACGGTCTTCCTCCAGTAATCTCCCAATGTGTTCTCAGCGAGCTTCTTGATTCCTTCGGTTAATCTCCTAGCGAACTCCCAATGAGCTCCCTCCACATCATCCAATCCTTGGCTCGATGTCTAACCTTGATCCCAGGTCTATGTTTGATCTGTAACTCCTCCCGTCGTGGTTAAACCTGCACTATGCTAACTATGACTAAATTAATTATAATCATAATGGCCAACATGTCCACATCATGTTTCGGCTAACCCCAACAATCTTCCGGCGAGTCTCGGTCTTTTTCTGGTGAACTCCCTTGCACCATCCTAACAAGCTCCCGATACCCTCGGCGAGCTTCCGACGTACTCTTGGCGCGTTCCCAACTGCATCATCCGAACCCTGGCCCAATGTATGGACTTGACTTTTGTAATAACCCTAAAAATTAGACAGGGACCTAATTGTATATTTTGTGTGTAATGAAATGTTGTCGATGCATTTGATTGATGTATCTTGTAAAAGTTTTAAATGACCTCTTACATTTGGAGTTAATTTAGAATGCTGGGTGTTGTCTATGATGAAGTGAATTTGTGGTACATAGTTAGTTTGGTGATTGTATCGATTCCTTCGTTGATGAATTATAAGTGTGGTTAATATCTGTTAAGTTGGTTTTGGGTTTCATTGATGTTTGAGTGATGCGATGTATGTTTATAAACTGCACAGATTTTATATATGTGAATTATGAAGAATGAATATTTTCTCGATGTCCTCAAATGCTTGATTGGATCTGGATGGATTGTGATGATTACAAAATTATCGATTTATGACATGGTCACACCTCTCGAATGTGATATAATTTGGGGTGCATGATAACTTTGGCCAATCCTGATTGTCATATTCTCTCTGTTGTATTTAATCCTACATTAATCAACTTCTAACAACCCATATTTGATCAACAACCCATCAATTAATTTTATCATCAAAATTCGAGATTCAACATAATGATCATGCATGTAATGATGATTTTAAAAATCTACATTAAGATAATGATTTATTATTGTTTGGATATATTTGCTACATTTTCTTAAAATTACATGAGGAAGATTTGTTGAGCTCATATTCGAAATATTCTTTTCAAATTTTCTATCTACAAGATTGAGGTTGAGAGCTAGGAATGCTAGATCATATATAAATTACTAATCTAGATTTCATGAGATTAAGTTTTTTTATGTGATAATGTTTGTAATAACTCTCTCTGTGTCTTTATCTTATTGTTCAAAAAAAGGGAAGAAAATTTACATGATGTTTTGCTACTTTATAGGTTTATTTGCTACGCTTGCTTGAAATTATATGAGATGATTTTAAATGAATGAGTAGCTCTTAAACTTTTGAATCTTCTTGAATATCTTCGTGTTTTGAGATTATTTTTTAAATTCACCTCTACAAAATTGAGAGCTATATTTAATGATGTTTTACAACTCCTCCCTTATTTTTTTCCTTCTTTTTCACAAGAGGAGGAAAATTCTTTATAACTCATATCATATTTTAAAAAGAGGGAGCAAAAACTCATGTGTCTTAAAATCTTTTGCCCTATATTTTATCTTTTTGTTGATGACAAAGGAGGAGAAATATACATTGATGATATATGATATTGATTGATGACACATGATATTGATCATATATATTGATGACATATTATATTGATCATATACTTGGATATCTTGGATATGAATGCATAATTATTTTTGAAATTTATGATTTGATGACTTGATGCAAATTCGTGTTGATATTTGATTGCAATTTTGATTGTTTAAAAATACTTGAATTAAAGAGTGTGTGATTCTTTTAAATTTAAGTGGCATGAATTTAGGAGAAGTTAGGATTAACTCATGTCATCAATTGATTATCATCATCAAAAAGGGGGAGATTGTTGAATATCAGATTTTGATGATGAAATCAATTTATAAGTGTTTGGTCTAACAAGGTTATTAGAGTTGATTGATGTAGGATTAACTACAACAGAAAGAAGATTACAATAAGAAGTTTGGCCAGGGTCAAGTTAAAGAATCGGGTCGGGGTTCAAACGATGTGGTTGGGAACTCATATGGAGTGCATCGGGAGCTTGTCGAGGGTATCGGGAGCTTGTTAGGATGGCACAAGGGAGTTCATTGAAAGAAGACCGAGACTCACCAAAAGATTATCGGGAGTAGCTGAAAGGCTTACTGGGAGTTAGGAAGGTCTTGAAGTAAATTTGTGGCCACGTTGATTGTAATTAATTAAGTTATAGGTAGCATCATGCAAGTTTAACTACAATGGTGAAAAGGAGTTACAGATCAGACATGGACCCAGGATCAAGCTTAGGCATCGGGCTAAAGTTTTGGATAATGCAGTGAAAGCTCACCGGGCATTCACTAGGACTTCACCGAAGGTATCAGGAAGATCGCTAGGAACACACTAGGAAATCGCTAGAGGAAGACTGTGAGACTCACCATTGGAGATTCTAGAGGTTACTGGATTGCGGGAGTAAGATTATAAGCTTGGTGGTCATGTTTTGATTGTAATCTTTAAGTCGTAAGTTAAGATTGAGTCCTAAATAAGTATGATTTAGAAGGAATCTAAATCAACTTAAAGAGGCAATCGGGTCCACTATGAGGGTTTGGTTGAGCTCAGGTTGAGCTCAATTAGTTGACCAAAGGATTAGTCAACATCATGTTCAAGCCAAAATTCAAAAAGTAGAGGAAACCACTTTTTCGGAGATTCCAACGGGTAAACCATCAGTGAGCGACGGTTCAACTAGTGTTGCCTAGGAGTTCGGGCGGCTGTTAGCGGCTGAACTACCCAGGCTAAGCGATTGAACCGCCTATACCCAGGAATTTGGGCACTTTCGTCTCCCCCTTTTGCAGTGATGGTTGTGGTTCCAAAGTTCATTGCAATGCTAACAAAGGCCCTTCGCTGATCTATCGCATAGCTATTCTCTCATAAATTTTTTTGGCAGCGAAGAATGGCTGGGAGCAAAGGAAGGTTTATACGATATTGGTCTAGGAGTGGTTTTAAAAGGCTTACCAGGAGTTGGCAAGGTCTTGAAGTGGATGTAGTTTGTATCATGCAGGTTTAACTATGACGGGAGAAGGAGTTATAGATCAAACATGGATCTAGGATCAAGCTTAGGCATCGGGCCAAAGTTTTGGACAATGTGGTAAAAGCTCGCCGGGCGTTTGCTAGGACTTTGCCAAAGGTATTGGGAAGATTGCTAGGAACACATTAGGATATCGTTGGAGGAAGACTATGAGACTCGCTGCTTGGAATGTCGGAAGTTGTCGGATTGTGGGAGTAAGGTCATAAGCTTGGTGGTCATGTCTTGATTGTAATTTTTAAGTTATAGGTTAAGTTTGAGCCCTAAATGAGTGTGATATGGAAGGAATCCAAATCAACTCAAATTGGCAATCGAGTCCACTATGGGGTATAATTAAGCTCAGGTCGAGCTTAATTAGTTGACCAGGAGATTGGTCAATTGATGGTTAAAAACAGAATTGGAAAAGTGAAGGGAATCACTTTTCTGGGATTCCCGGAAGTTGAACCATTGGTGGGTGATAGTTCAACCAATCATACCAAGATTCTAGGTGGCTATCAGCGGTTGAATCGCCTAAGCTAGGCAGCTGAATTACCCGTACCCAGGAATCTAGGCACTTTCGACGGTTGACCTGCCCAGGCCGATGGGTGAACCGCCCGTACCTAGATTTTCCAAGTGAGTTTGATTTTTGGCTCTAAATTTTGAAGCCATTTAGGGCCCATAAATACCTCAAGTTTTCTTGCATTATATATAACACTTTTGGGGATTATATTCTGAGAAAATATTATGTGTGAATTGTAAGAAAAATAAAAGGGGTAAGGGAGTGATCCAAGTGTGCAATCTTGTCTCCTTGAAATATTGTAAGCATTTGATCTTCACCCAAAGAAGATCAATAGTGGACGCTAGTGTGCCTCAAGGAAGAGGACTCGGGAAGTGGACGTAGGCCAAGGTTGAGGTCGAACCACTATAAATTATAAGCGTTCCTTGTTTCATTTATTATAATTGTCGGGTTCTTAATTGTGTTCAACAAAATATCAAGTGACGCTTCCATTTTTATTTACTTTTTGAAAGCAAAATTTCAAGTCAAGCACTTCTAAGAAACTTAATATTTTATTTTTGAATCATTCACTTGCTTTACTTGAATGAAAAACTTTCGAGTTTCTTATCTTGCTTAAAGCAAAAAGTTCGGTTAAAAAGAGAATTTACACTAATCCATTCACTTGCACTAATTCATGACCCCACCCCCCCTTCTCTTAGTGCTAATTGATCCTAACAATTTGTATCAAAGCCACATTCTTCTCATTTGGTTTAACACCTAAGAGAAATTACTCTTTTCGGCATTAACAAAGGTTAATGCATAACAAGTCCTACTATGTTTAATGGGACAAACTACACATCTTAGAAAATACGAATGCGTATCTTTTGATTTCAATAGATCTTGATTTGTGGTGTATTATTGAAAAAGATATTTAGAAGTCATCCAATCAAACAAATGATTGGAATGATTATGAAAAACAAATATTTTCGTTGAATGCAAAGTCTATGAATGCCTTATATTATGCACTTGATAAAAATGAATTTGATCATGTTTCTTTTTTGATTCGGCTTTCGATATATGGCATATATTAGAAATGACATATGAAAGCACAACTAATCTAAATGAATCATTAAATGAAATACTTCTAAAAATGAATTTGAAGGACACCTTCCAAAGAACATGAAGGAATTTGAACTGAGAACATATGACTCCTCGAGTAAAATTTTGAATGATGAGGACTTTAAACCCTTAACAAATGAACCGAATAAATTAATGAACATGAACCTTAAAAATGATTTAAACATGGACAAAACCTCTTGCTATAAATGTAAGAAGCCGAGGAGCTCCAAAGATGAAACTCATAACCAAGAAGTAGAGAAGGCAGCGAGGAGGAGGGGCGGCCAGCTATGGTTAGCTCCCATATAGGACCAGTCACCCACGGCTAGGTCGCGACCAAAGCCCCCTACAAGGGGGGCCGATCGGTTCACGGCCAGCCAAGGGAGGCCACGCCCATGGCTAGCCCCAGGTGGGAGTGGTGGCAGCCCGCCCGATGGGGCAAGGCAGCCGCTAGGGCAATAGCAGCCAGAGGGGCAAGAGGGGTTAGGGCATCCTTTTTAGAAAAGGACGATCCAGCTCCTATGAAATATCGAAATTTTGAGGACTGTCCTCTTAACCAAAATTATGAAAATACCCTCAATAATTCTAAAAATTCTGAGGACTGTTCTCTCATCTAGAATTTCTAAAATACTCTTGATAATTTTAGAAATTCCAAACATGTCCTGATTTCCAAAAAAATAATTAATTAAATGATTTAATTAATTATTATATATCTAGTAATCCTACATATGATGTATGATATGGATGGATAATCATGAGCCATGTGTTATGATATGTGTAATTATGATTATTATTATTATTATTATTGGGGCCTGCGAGCCTTTGTTTTTCTCGTTTATTATCGGGCATGCGTACTTGTGATTATTTGTGATTACATAGAGAGGCGTAGTGGGAGTGTGGAGGTGACAATGGGACCCACGATGCCATGACGGGAGATCATGGTGCATGGTGATGCGACGATTCGATGGAACCGATGATGACGAGATCAATAATCATAGGGCATGGAGATGCGCCGATGCACATATAGATCCTATTGTGAGTTATTAGGCCCATTAGCTCAGGCTTAATCATATTAGGTGACAACTCATGATCATCCGGTGTAGCTTGCATATGTGATGTGTTATACACCTACTAGATATATGTATATATATATATATATA
Source organism: Ensete glaucum (assembly GCA_021527575.1). Taxonomy (NCBI): domain Eukaryota; kingdom Viridiplantae; phylum Streptophyta; class Magnoliopsida; order Zingiberales; family Musaceae; genus Ensete; species Ensete glaucum. The sequence continues at coordinate 5,940,578 of CM038554.1, forward strand.
TATATATATATATATATATATATATATGCATGTGATGTAATTAAATATGTATGTGTGTGACATGATATATTAGGAGACCGATACAAAATGGAAACCCCTCCTACGATAATATTAAGTCGATAAGCGTGAGGCAATAAGATTGACCCATGTGGCCTTCCATGGTTATATGAAGAAATTGAGTCATGACATAGGTTGAGTTGGTCGAGTCACTCAAGGCTCACCTATCTACGTGATCGAGTTCTTGCCTACAACATATAGATGTCACCGATGACCTGAGGATGATATTACTTGGTCGAGCAGTTGAGAGCATATCCATCGAATTAGACTTATCTTGTAACGATAGTGATGACTTAACTGAACTTCATGATTTATCAAATAGTCGAGACCATGATGATTCGGAGGTCGAACATGATGGGAATCACAAGGAGTTGTGATTGGCAAGAGTTGTCTACCTTTTGGGCTTAGTGTAATTGGTCGAGTCCCTCGAGGTTGCACTAAGACGCTAATTGGATCTTGATCCCCACTAGGAGTCTGTCAGAGACTTTCATCTCACGTGTCGAGGGTGTTGCGTGATTCACTAGGAAAATAGTGGGAGTATATTAAGATAAAAGTTCATATCTTAGTTAGTATTTTCTACAAAATCTGCATGTTATTTATTTTTGTTGTATCTTGTTTGGTAAGAAACATGTCCCTTGTAAACGCCCTACATGGTATACTTGATGCCAATCGCCTCACTGGTCCAAGCTACATAGATTGGCTCCGTAATTTGAGAATTATTTTCACTACAGAGAAAGTCGCATATGTCCTTAATACAATGGTGCCCACGCTGATAGAAGGGACAAGCGAGGATGAGATCGCTCGCTATGTGAAGTATATAGATGATTCCACATTGGCAGAATGTTACATGTTGGCCTCCATGACTCCTGAATTACAAAGGCAACATGAGAACATGGATGCAGATTCTATCCTTCTTCATCTCCGTTAGTTGTTTGAGAAATAGGGAAGAACTCAAAGATATGAGATATCTAAGAGACTCTTCCAAGCTAGGATAACAGAAGGGATATAAGTTGAGAACCATGTCCTAAAAATGATAAAGTGGATCGAGAAATTTATAAGTCTAGGATTAGTCTTGGAGGATAACCTGTGCATTGATCTTATACTTCAGCCCCTACTATATATCATTTCTCACTTCATCATAAATTTTAACATGAGCAAGTTTGATGTGACTCTCTCTAAGCTCCTTAATATGTTAAGGGAAGCTGAGAGTGCCATCAAGAAGGAGATGCCAGTTCTCTATATTGGTGAGACCAAAAAGAAAAGGAAGGCCAGCAAGACCCTTAAGAAGGGCAAGGGTAAAGGAAGACTGGGTAAGGCACAGGTTACCAAGAAAGACTCGGCAAAGGACAAAGGACAATACTTCTACTATAGCCAAGACGGGCATTTGAAGAGGAACTGTAAGGACTATCTTACAAATAAGGCAAAACAGAAGCTTGGAGAAGCTTCAGGTATATTCATGATCAGTCTCCACTTGTCAGATTTTTATGACAACACATAGCTATTGGATACTGAGAGTGCTTATCATATCTGTAATTTGTTGCAGGCTCTGGCAAGACCTAAGAGATTGGCCAGAGGCGAGATAAACCTTAAGATGGGCAATGGAGTAAGAGTTATTGCAATTACTGTTGGGGAGGTCATCCTACATCTGCTTGGTATAGTTATTATTGCATTAGATGCATGCTATTTTGTCCCTTCCATTATTAAAAATATTATTTCCATCTCTTGTTTAATAATTAATGGATATAAATTAGTTTTTGAGAATAATAGTTGTTTAATAATTATGGATGATGAGATCATCACTAGAGGGACCCTTATAAATGGCTTATATATGTTAGACACTTCTCCACACATCATGAATATAAATATGTCTAAGAGGAAAAGAGATAAGATGAATAATCTATACCTATAGCATTGTAGGCTAGGTCATATATATGAGGGAAGGATTCAAAAGTTGCTGAAAGATTGATACTTAGATCCATTTGACTATGAATCATATGTAACTTGCGAACCTTGCCTTCATGGGAAGATGACCAACTCTCTTTTTAGTGGAACTAGAGAGAGAGCCACTGAGTTATTGGAACTCATACATAGTGATGTATATGGTCCCATGTCGACTCAGGCTATAGGTGGTTACTCATACTTCATTACATTCACTGATGATTTCTCTAGGTATGGACACATGTACTTGATGAAGTACATGTTCGAGGTCTTTAAGAAATTCAGAAAATATAAGAATGAGGTGGAGAACCAAATTGGAAAGAGTCTTAAGACTCTTCGATCAAATCGAGGAGGAGAGTACTTGAGTATGGGGTTCACCCATTTCCTTAGGGACAATGAGATTCTATCTCAGTGGACACCTTCTTATACACCTTAGCTCAATGGTGTATCAGAAAGGAGGAATCGCACACTGTTAGACAGTGCGATCCATGATGAGTTTCACTGACCTACCCATCTCATTCTAGGGATATGCCTTAAAGACCGCAGCTTACCTTCTGAACAGAGTTCCATCAAAATTGGTAGTGTCTACACCATATGAGATATGAAAAGGAAAGAAACCCGATCTTAAGGTAGTTAAGATTTGGGACTGTCCTGCCCACGTTAGAAGACATAACCCTGACTAGTCAGAATTAAGGACAGAATGGTGTACTTTCGTGAGATACCCTAAGGAGACTTTGGGGTATTATTTCTATCATCCCGAGGACCAAAAGATCTTTGTTGCCAAGAGAGCTATGTTCCTTGAGAAGGAACATATTCTTGGCGAAAACAGTGAGAGTGAGTAGAATTGAGCGAGGTTGGATAACCTAGCTCAAGCACCATTCCAAAGCCCGAGTCTGTTTAGGTACCTAACACACAAATTTCAATGTTGTATAGGTCTAGTAGAATATCTCACCCTCTTGAAAGATAAGTGGGACATATCAGTGGAGAGGACTCTCAGGATGTTGATCCTCAGACCTATGAGGAGACTATTATGAGTATAGACTCTGGAAAGTGGCAAGAAGCTATAAATTCTGAGATGGATTCTAACAAGATTTGGAACCATATGGATGCGCCTGAGAGTATCATACCCATTGGCTACAAGTGGGTCTTCAAAAAGAAGATCAGAGTAGATGGAAAGGTAGAGAATTACAAGGCAAGGCTAGTAGCTAAAAGATGTCGTCAAAGACAAGGAGCTAACTATGATAAAACCTTTTCACCTGTAGCCATGCTTAAGTCCATTAGAATTCTTTTGGCTATTGCAGCACACTATGACCATGATATTTGACAAATGGATGTCAAAATGGTATTCCTCAATGGCAACCTTGAGGAGGTGTTGTATATGATTGATCGGACTCTAGTAGGGTTGAGTCCTAATCATCTTAGTACTAATCAATAAAAACCCTGTTAGATTATAATAAAATCACTCCTATCCTATAAAGGAGTATGGCTAGGGTCTAGATTAGCTCTTAGGGCTTAGTAGCCGCCACACCCCTTACTAGGTTGGTTGGCTAGGGTTTCCCCCTGCTTAGTTCAACTATAGAGCCACTTAGTCATCTCCTGTTCCTATTAAAGCAGGTTGGCTATAGTAGGAGAAAAGGGATAATTTTACTTAAGCAAGCACCCCCTTAGGCTATGGTTTTGATCCCTATTTAAAGATGTAGCCATCCCCTTTCTTAAATTAAGCAATTATCAATTTTATTTAAGCCTTGTGCCGAGTCTAGGAGGGAGGAACCCCTATAGCGTCGTTCTAAGGGTTGATCCCCCTTAAGGATCAAAATCTATAGAGTTCCTTCTGGGGTTTTATCATATAGTATCAGAGCAACGATCTTGCTGCCCCTGTAGCCATCATCCATACCTCCACCTTCCCAAGCAATTTTCACAATTGCTATGACACGCGCCTCCACCTTCCACCCCAACCGCAGATCAAATTAGTCTACCGCTGCCCCCTATGTTTGATCTAGAAATCTAATTTTTTTTTTCATCCATGCCTCTTCAATACTACAAGACTCCTTACTTTACATATTGAAGATTTTTTCTAAATTTTATCCGCTGCAAATTTCATTTGTCACAAACATTATCGTTGTTACAAATGCAGAACACCGTAGAAATTTTTAGCCATATTTTTGCCTCTTGAAACCAACTTATTCCTTCTCCTTTCTGGCTGAAATTTTTACACAATTCTCAAGATCAAGTTGGCTTTCATCTAAATTTGATTTCTTGAAAAAATTCATTTTGGAACTGATTTTCATGTGTAATCTTTGACAATCATGCAGTTCTGAAATTTTATAATGAAGAAATCTACCTTTCGTCTTTTGCCCTATTTTCCTACTATTATGCTACCAAAATTTTATTAAACCTTTTACTGGTATTAACAACATCTAAACCAAAGGATTCTACATAGTTTCCTTAAACTTTCCTCTGGAATTTATATTGATAAGTCATCATTTCTATGATGTAAAATCGGTTCAGCAAGATAGCACATCATAACATTTTTTTTCATCGAATTCTATCAGATTTGAGTGTTTTTTTTGTGAAATTTTAGACTCTCTTTTCCTCATCTCAAAATCCTACCATCCTCACTAAAAATCGTTTAAAACTCTACCCTAAACTGAAACCAAACAGCCCCCCAAATCTGCCCTAAACTGCAGCTTACTTCCATCCAAACTGATTCACCTTCCAACCGGCCACCCCCTTCTCCAAAATTCCCACGCCACTAACCCAACAACAGAAAAAAGATCTCAATATTATAGATCTAGAGGCGTATACTATGGCATCAGAGGAGGCTATCGATGCAAAGCTTGAAGCCTTTGAAAACTGTATGGAAGAGAAGATGCGATCCCTTTTCGTCGAATTCAGCATTAGCCGACTGTTGAGCCCGAGAAAATCATAATATGGAGAAACTTCAGATCAATGAGATGATCCTTAAGAATATGGCCACATCACCTCTAATCTCAATAATCCATGCATGAAGGTTGACTTCCCTAGATGGGAAGAAGGAGACCCGATCGGGTGGATCTCATGCGTGGAGCGCTATTTTTGGTTCTACTAAACCCTGACGCCACACGGGTGGAGATTGCTCCCATCCACCTTGAGGAAGATACTATTCAATAGTTTAATTGGTTTGAGTACACCCATGGAGAACTCTCTTGGCAGTGATTCAAGGAAGGACTACTAAACCACTTAAGACCAACCAATTTTGATAACATCAACGGATAATTGGCAAAGATTTGTCAAACCTCTACAATACAAGAATATCAAACAAGGTTTGAGTATTTATGTAACCAAACTAAGAATTAGTCTTAGAAACAACTTTTAAGTACTTTTATTGAGGGCCTAAAGCTAGAGATCTAAGGAGAAGTAAAGGCGCGACAACCGTACACTCTTATGGTGGCGATTTCCTTCGCGTGTATCCAAGAAGAACAATTGAATCACAAGGTACAAAGTACAAAGGTAGCTCTCTGACTAGCCATGCCGAGGCCTACTGCCCCCTCTACTGCCATCCATGTCCCTGCACTAAAAAAGTTGACAAGAGATGAGCTTTGAGAATGATCGGCCAAGGGGTTATGTTGGCATTGCAACGAATCATGGAGCCACGAACATCACTGCAAAAAGGGCGAGCTTCTCATGATTGAACCAGCAGAGGATGAGGATAATGAAACATCTGAAGAAGCCCTTGAACCTAAAGAAGAAGCCATAGAGGAAGAGTCCCAACTGGCCAACTACGCAGTGCACGCATTAGCTGGCTACTCCAACCCGCAGATGATGAAAGTTGGAGGACTTCTAAAACAGTAACCCATCACCATTCTCATCGACATGGGTAGCACCAATAACTTCCTCAATAGTAAGGTTGTTTTATGTTTGGCACTTCAAATCAAAGGTTGCAATAAGTTCGACATAAAGGTTGCCGACGATCGAATCTTTAATTGCGACTAATGGTGCCCGCGGGTGAAACTACTTCTCCAAGACCAAGAAGTGGTAGCTGATTTCTTCCTCCTACCCATCGATGATTATGAGGCCATACTCAGGATCGAATGGCTCACAACACTAGGTGATATCTCCTGAAATTTTTCTAAATTAATCATGAAATTTTATTGCAAAGGAAGACATGTCACATTACGAGGCAAGCGCGGGAGCCAAATTTCCACCATTTCATCCCAACGAATAAAGAAAGTTTTGCACAAAGCACATGGTGGATTCTTGATGCATATTCAGTAGCTATCTATAAGGGAGAACATACAAAATTTAGATCCTAAGCTTGCCTTCTGTCTGAATAAATTCACGAATATTTTCTTGGAGCCGTGCATGCTGCCCCCTAACCGGTCGCATGACCATCGCATTCCTATTTTGCCAAGCAAATCTCTAGCAAATTTATGATCGTACCATTATCCTCACTTGCATAAGGACGAGATTGAGAACATTGTTAAAGAGATGCTTGACACCGGGGTGATTCGACCGAGTTGCAGCCCTTACTCCTCACCGGTGTTACTAATCCGCAAGAAAGATGGTACGTGGTGGATGTGCATTGACTACTCGACTCTATATGCCATCATCATCAAGGATAAATATCCTATCCCATTCGTAGATGAACTCTTGGATGAATTAAAAGGAGCTCAAGTCTTCACTAAATTGAATCTCCGATCCGGATACCATCAGATTCGGGTATGCATTGAAGATATTCTGAAAACTGTATTCCGTACGCATAACAACCACTACGAGTTTCTGGTAATGCCTTTCGGACTTACGAATTATCCTTTTACTTTCTAAAGTCTGATGAATGACATTTTCCAAAGTTTTCTACACAAGTTCGTATTGGTATTCTTTAATGATATTCTCATTTATAGCCTTACGCTTGATATATATTTTTAGCACTTACGAACTATTTTAACGATTCTTTGGGAGAATACTCTTTATGTTAAATAGACAAAGTGTGGCTTTTTATAGCGTAAAGTGAAGTATCAGAGGATGGAGTGGTCGTGGACCTGACAAAGATCGAGGTAATGCAAGGATGGCCGAGACCTATAAACGCATAATCATTATACGATTTCCTTGGACTCATAGGCTACTACAAACATATAAGCACCTATACTATATTCTTAGTGTCTTCACATAAGTGGCTATGAGACCAGCCGCTTCTATCATATGGACAAGTATATAGTACACTGGTCTATCCGATTATCTCGACGTCCCTTTCAAGTAACCTATGACCGGGATTATTTAGGATCTATGTTTAAAGGTGAATCGATTTCATTATTGTGATCTCATCACGATTTAATTTCCATTGCACAGAACCAAGGACATCACAGTATATATGCTACAGATAATATAATATGAGAATATACCAATATTAATCATAAGTAAAAAGATTACATAGTGTATCACACGTGCCATCACTCCCGTGATTGGCTTGCAGGGCACTTGTAACTAGCACTCATAGCCACTTGTGTGGAGACACTAAGGATACAATACATATGCTTATTGGAGAATGAGTTCATTAATTGATCCGCTTATAGAATGTTGTATGGTTAATGATACCTGGTCAGACATCGATTCCATAGTCTCAGTTATGTATCTGGTCCTTAGACTTGAGACACCAAAGATGCATTGTTTGAGTACTCCACTATATACCAGACTTATAGGATGCTGTATCTGCATGAAGAGCTTATAGAATACTATATCTGCAAATGTTGCCTTTCTCTCTTAAATCGAACCAAAGTGCGTTGATGAGGCTCTAAGAGATGATTATTCGGTTAATACAATGCATAAAGAGCTTAATCAATTTGAGAGAAATGAGGTATGGAAGATTGTTCCTAGACCTAATGACCATTTAGTGATTAGTACTAAATGGATCTTTAGAAACAAGCAAGATGAAAATGGTACCATGGTTAGAAACAAGGCTACATTAGTGGCCGAGGGTTTCAACCAAGAAGAAGGAATCGATTATGAAGAAACCTTCGCTCCTGTAACTAGACTTGAAGCCAAAAGGATGCTCCTTGCCTATGTATCTTTTAAAGATTTTAAATTATTTCAAATGGATATTAAACATGTTTTTCTTAATAGTTTCATTTCTGAAGAATTGTATATTGAACAACCCCTTGGTTTTCAAAATAGTCTTCTTCCTAATCATATTTTCAAACTTTCCAAAGCTCTTTATAGATTAAAACAAGCCCCTCAGGCTCGGTATAAAAGACTTAGTTCTTTCCTTATTTTAATTAATTTTTTAAAAAACAAAGTTGATGCCATATTATTTTTTAAGTATTTTAAAAATAATTTTCTTGTTATTCAAATTTATGTTGATAATATCATTTTTTAGGTCAATAAATGAATCCTTATGTAAATCCTTTGTAAAAAGTATGAGCCAAGAATTTGAAATGAGTCTAATGGGTGAGTTAACCTATTTCTTAGGACTATAAATAAAACAGTCAAATGATGACATATTATTAGTCAAAATAAATACACCTTATACTTGTTAAAACGTTTTGGTAAGGAAAATACTAAAGCTATATATACTCACATGAGTACTTCTACAAAATTAGACTTAAACAATGAAGGAGAAAATTTTGATAAAAAAACTTATAGAAGAATGATAGGTAATTTGTTATACTTAACTACTACTAGATTGGATATCATGTTTAGCATTGGATTGTGTGTAAGATTTCAATCCAATCCTAAGCTTTCTCACCTTAAAGCAATTAAAAGAATATTTAGATCTTTAAAAGGAACTTCTAACTTAGGATTATGGTATCCAAAATGTAAAAACATTGATTTACTTGCTTATGCGGATGCCAATTTTGATGGTTGTAGAATAGATAGAAAAAGTACTACTAGGACATGTCAATTTTTAGGACATACACTTATTTCTTGGTCTTCCAAGAAATAAAATTTGGTTGGTTTATCTACTACTGAAGTTGAATATATTACAACTAATACATGTTGTGCCCAACTTATTTGGATGAAAAATACATTAGAAGATTATGGAATTCGATTGAAAAATATTCGTATTAAATGTGACAACACAAGTGCCATATGCTTGACTAAAAATCTCATTCAAAACTCAAGAACTAAGCATATTGATATTAGATATTATTTTATTAGGGATCATGTGAATAGTCAAGACATTTCATTGAAATTTATTGATATGAAGCATCAATTAGCGGATATTTTTACAAAACCATTAAATGAAGAGCAATTTAATTTTATTAGAAGAGAGTTAGGAATGCTAAATCATGGGAATGCATGATTTGTTTACTATTGTATGAATCTTTAATTTATTTATTTGTTTGAAATAGATGAATAATTCCTAACTTTAGATTACAAAATTTACTAGATTAAGATCTACCTTTGTGATGATGATTTTCAAATCCCCTTCTTTATATTTACCTTCTTGTTTACAAAAAGGGAAGGAAATTTGTATAAATATGATCTTCAAAATCATGATCCATTGGTTTTCGGATTTATTTGCTACATTTGCTTGAAATTTACATGAGATGATTTTAAATGCATAAGTAACTCTTAAATTTTTGAATCTTCCTAGATTTCTTAGATTTTTGAGCTTATCTTCAAAATATTCTTTTCAAAATTTATTTTTATAAAATTGAAAGCTCTTCTTAATGATGTAATGTTTTCATACTCCTCCGTTGTTTTTTTTTCTTCTTTACTCATAAAGAAAAGGAAATCTTTTATGGCTCATATCCTATTTTACTAAGCGGGAGCAATGACACATGTGGCTTGAAATTATTAGTTTTATATTTCACTTTTTTATTGATGACAAAAGGGGATAAATGGGTATTGGTGACATATGTAAATTTTTACATAGGCGTTTCTCTTTGTTTGTTGATAAACAAAGGGGAGAAATAACTAATGACTTAAGGGAAGATTTTCAAATGTATGTCTAATGCATAATATTTAAAATTGATGTTATATACTTTGAAAATTTTTCATGAGTTGATGATTTGATATTTGAAATTAATGTTATATACTTCAAAAAAATTTTATGAGTTGATGATTTGATATTTGAAATTGATGTTATATACTTCAAAAATTTTTTATGAGTTAATATTTAAAATTGATTTGCATCTATAGATGAATATTACTAAAATATCATATCATAATACTTGAATGCAAGAGTATTTGGTTCTCTTGAATTTAAGTTTATTCTATTTGAATTATTGCATGGAAATAAGGGGAGTTAAGGTTAACTCTTATCATCAATTGATTATCATCATAAAAAAGAGGGAGATTGTTGAATCTTAGATCTTGATGATGAAATCAATTGATGAGTGTTAAATCTAACTTGTGTATTAGAAGAAGTAATGCATGTCTAACTATGATGGAGGAATTAAGTTAAAACCAGATGACGGGCTAGAATCAAGTTTGGGCATTGGGCCAAGGTTCGAACGATACTGTGGGAGCTTGCCGGGAGTTCGCTAGGAGTTCACCAAAGGGATCAGGAAGCTCACTGGGAATATGCCCGGAGATTACTATAAGAAGACCATAAAACTCACCACAAGAATGCTGGAGGCTGTTGGATTGGCGGGAGTTAGGTCATTATTTAGCTTGATGGTCCTTATGGTTATAATCAATGAGTCATAGTTAGGGATTAAGTCTTAATTGAGTTTAATTTGGAAAGAATCTAAATCAACTCAATGAGAGGCAACTGGGTCTACTAAAGGGATGGATTGAGCTCAGGTTGAGCTCAATTGGTTAACCTGAAAATTGATCAACAGGAGGTATAAATCGGGATTGAAAAATTAAAGGGAATTATTTTTTTGGGATTCCCAACGGTTATACCATTGTTGAGCGATGGCCGTACCGCCCAGGATGGTGGCTATACCATCCAGGTCGGTGGTTGTACCATCGTCAAGTATTCTAGGTTACTTTCGGTGGCGACGCCGCTGGCACTAGCGGTTGTACCACCCATATCCGATTTTTCTGAGTGTGTTTTAATTTTGGCTCCATTCTTTTGAAACCAATTGGGATCTATAAATAACCTAAGTTTTCTTACATTTAGCATAAGAATTCACATAAGTCATTAGGTAAAAATCTGTGAAAAAAGTTTGTTCTAGAAGTATACAAGAAAAAGAAAAGGGGAATAGAGTCAGCTTTGTATTGTAATTCTTGTAAAAAGTCTCCCTTGTAGGTTGATAGTTTGTAAGGGTTTGGTCTTTACCTAAAGAAGATCGGTAGTGGACACTGGTGGGCCTCGAGAAGAGGACCCGAAAGTGGACATAGGCCAAGATTGGGGCCGAACCACTATAAAATTGTGAGTGCTCTTTACTTGTCTTATTTACTACTTTCAATTGTTCTTAATTAGAAAGGCAAAAGCATCATCTTTCAACTGTTTTTTAAATCATTTATTCACTCACCTTCAAATCCAAGAAACGCTTCTGATTCTAGTTTTACTCAAATATTTTTTCTTTAAAACATGATTTTACACTTGCACTAATTCACCCACCTCTTAGTGCCAATTGATCATAACAATTGGTATCAGAGTGAGGTACTTACACATTGGATAACACCCATTTGAGTAAATGACTTTGTTTGGCATAAATGAGGGATATTTCATTTCACGTCCTCCCATGTTCAATGGGATGTATTACATGTATTGGAAAACAAGAATGTATATTTTTCTCATTTCCAAGGATTTTAATTTATGGCACATTATAGAGAATAGTTTTGAGAAATCTTCCAAACCAATAAATGAATAGAATGATTTGGAAAGGAAGAATTTTTATTTGAATGCAAAGGCTATGAATGTCTTATTTTGTGTACTTACAAAACTGAATTTAATTGAGCTTCTATTTGTGAAATTGCTTATGACATTTGACATACACTAGAAATCACACACGAAGGCACTAGTAGAGTTAAAGAATCTAAGATTAATATTTTGGTTCATATTTATGAATTATTTAGAATGAGACTAAGTGAGAAAATATTTTCGAAATTTGAACTGGTGAGTAAAATTTAAAGATCTCTTCTTAAAAGTTGGGATCCTAAAGTAACTGCTATACAAAAGGCTAAAGATCGTAATAACTTATCTCTTGAAGAACTTCTTGGATCTCTTATGACATATGAACTGAACTGTAAAGCTCATGACGAGCTTGATAAACCCCTTCCAAAGAACAGGAAGGGTGTAGCACTGAGAATTTCCGATGACTCCTTGAGTGATGAGAACAATGATATTGCACTATTGACAAGAAGATCAAAAAATTATGAAAAAAATAGAAATCATAAAAATAAAAATGTACCAAAATAGGACAACGTCATATACTTTGAATGCAAGAAGTTTGGACATTTCAAAATGAGTGTCGTCAATTAAAGAAGAAGACATCCCATAAGAAGAAAGCTCTTTCGACAACTTGGGATGACTCAAGCTTATCAGATGAAGAAGATCACTCCAAAGAAGAAGTTGCCAACTATGCCCTAATGGCCATCCAAGATGAGGTCAGTGATTATGTTCAAGTATTACTTTTTCTGAATTATTAAATATTTTTTATGAGCTTTGTGATGAGTTTAGAAAAATTATCCAGTCTTATAAATTGCTTAAGAAAGATCATGATTCATTAGTTAGTAAATTTAAACAAATACATGTAGCATCATCGTCACATAGTTCATGCACCAAATGTGAAAGTTTAAAGGAACTTAGAAAAGAAAATATTGCATTGCAATCAACATTAGAAAAATTTAAAATAGAAAATAAATCCCTAAACATGAACCTTGCAAATAAGGGTCATGTTCATAAGAGAGAAGGTGTAGGCTCTGTGGGCAAAATCCAATAAAAGCCAACTATCTTTATTAAAGGGCCAACTCTAAACTTGCCACCAAAAATAAAATATAATTTTTATGGTAGATTAGGATATATAGCTTTTAAATGTTCATTTAAGAAGTATAATCCACTTAAATTATTTTTGGTTCCTAAAGGAACCATAAACAACCAAAAACCTATAGTCAAAACTCTTTATGAAGAACCCAATGTAAAATGGAGGACCTAAATTAGAACCATTTTTTTTGTAGGTTTGTCTCCAAGCTAAAATTAGGAGCACCAAATGGTACCTTGATAGTGGATGCTCAAGGTATATGATCAGAGATCCAACTTACTTTTCTAAGCTCACCAGCCTAAATGAAGGAGTTGTTACATTCGGAGACAACAATAAAGGAAAAATCATTAGGAAATGAATAATAGGTAACGCATCAAACCATTTGATTGAAGATGTCTTGTTAGTTGATAGCTTTTAACACAATTTACTTAGCATTAATTAATTATATGATAAAGGTTATGTAGTTAAATTTTAACCTAATGCATGCATAATTGAATTGCCACATAAAAATAGATCTTTGATTGCCTTAAGAAACAACAATATGTATACCATAGATATTGAAAAGTTTTATATTAAAACTTGTTTTTCAGATGATGATGCTTGGATTTGGCACAGAAGACTAAGTCATGCTAGCATTAAACTTCTAAACTAAATATTAACTAGAGACTTAATAAGAGGATTAACTAGCCTAAAATTTATCAAAGATAAAGTATATGATACTTGTCAATTAGAAAAACAAATAAAGAGTAGCTTCAAGCTACCTAAAATTTATCAAAGATAAAGTATATGATACTTGTCAATTAGAAAAACAAATAAAGAGTAGCTTCAAGCTAAAAATCAAGTAAGCACCTCTAGTCCCTTCAATTGATCCATATGGATTTATTTGAACCAATTGACATTACAAGTTTAGGTGGAAGCAAATATGTATTCGTTATAGTAGATGATTATAGTAGATATACTTAGACTTATTTTTTGGCATATAAAAGTGATATATTTAAATATTTTATAAAATTTTATAAAATTATTTAAAATAAAAAAGCATTAATGATTTCATCAATACGTAGTGATAATGGTGGTGAATTTCAAAATAATAACCTTCAAAATTTTTGTGAATCAAATGTGTACATCCATAATTTCTCTACTCCAAGAAATCCATAACAAAATGGAGTAGTAGAAAGAAAAAAATAAGAGTTTACTAGAAATGGCTAGAACCATGTTATGAACATAGCTTACTCAAATATTTTTGGGTTGAAGCCGTTAACACAACGTGTTATGTTTCAAATAGGATTTTTGTAAGACCATTACTCTCCAAAACACCATATGAATTATAGGATAGTAAGAAAATAAAAATTTTATATTTTAAAGTTTTTGGTTGCAAATATTTTAATTTAAATAAAAAATATGCCTTAGGAAAATTTGTTGTAAAATCCGAAGAGGGCATTTTTCTTGGATATTCCTTGATTTCAAAAGCCTATCATATTTTTAATAAAAGTACTTTAATAATTGAAGAATCTATTCATGTTGTTTTTAATGAGTTTTTCGATCTTAAGAAAATTTATTTCTGATGTTGAATTTGATCTTGGGACTTTGAATTTAAATGATAATACTCCTAAAATCAACTTAGATATATCTACTTCTAAATCCTTACCCAAGGAATGGAAGAATGTGAATGATCATCCTAAGAAGCTTATAATAGGAGTTCAAACTCAATCTTCTTTCAAGAATTTTTGTGCAAGCACATTGATGAGGCCCTAAGAGATGATTCTTAGGTTAATGCAATGCTTGAAGAGCTTAATCAATTTAAGAGAGGTACATGAGATTATTCCTAGACCTAATGACCATTTAGTGATTTCTAAATGGGTCTTCAGAAACAAGCAAGATGAAAATGGTATCATGGATAGAAATAAGGCTAGATTAATGGCCAAAGGTTTTAACCAAGAAGAAGGAATCAATTATGAAAGACAAGATTGATAGTATGAAAGATTTAGTTCTTTCTTTATTTTAAATAATTTTTTGAAAGACAAGATTGATACCATATTATTATTTAAGCATTTTAAAAATAATTTTCTTGTTATTAAAATTTATGTTGATGATATCATTTTTTGTTCAACAAATAAATTCTTTCATGAATCCTTTGCCAAAAGTATGAGCCAGGAATTTGAAATAAATCTAATGAGTGAGTTAACCTATTTCTTAGGATGACATATAAAATAGTTAAATGATGAAATATTTATTAGTCAAGCTAAATAAACCTTAGACTTGTTAAAACATTTTGGTATCGAAAATACTAAAGCTATAAACACTCATATGAGTACTTCTACAAAATTAGACTTCAACAATGAAGGAGAAAATTTTAATAAAAAAAGTTATAGAGGAATGATAGGTAGCTTATTATACTTAACTGTTATGGAATATTTGTAAGATTTCAATCCAATCCTAAGCTTTCTAAACTTAAAGTAGTTAAAAGAATATTTAAATATTTAAAAGAAACTTCTAACTTATGATTATGGTATCCAAAATATAAAAACTTTGATTTACTTGCTTATGTAGATGTCAATTTTGGTGATTGTAGAATAGATAGGAAAAGTACTACTGGAACATGTTAATTTTTAGGGCATACACTTGTTTCTTGGAGTTATAAGAAACAAAATTTGGTTACTTTATCTACTGCTGAAGCTGAATATATTGTAACTAGTGGATATTGTGCCCAAATTATTTGGATGAAAAACACCTTAGAAGATTATGGAATTCAATTAAAAAATATTTTTATTAAATGTGATAGCACAAGTGCTATATGCTTGACCAAAAATCTCATTCAACACTTAAGAACTAAGTACATTAACATTAGATATTATTTTATTAGGGATCATGTGAATAGTCAAGATATTTCATTAGAATTTATTGATATTAAGCATCAATTAGCGGATATTTTTACAAAACTATTAAATGAAGAGCAATTTAATTATATTAGAAGAGAGCTAGGAATGCTAAACCATGAGAATGGTTGATTTGTTTACTATTGCATAAATGTTTGATTTATTCATTTGTTTGAAATGTATGAATAATTCCTAAATTTGGATTTCAAAATTTACTAGATTAAGATCTACTTTTGTGATTATGCTTTTCAAATCTACTTCCTTATTTCTACCTTCTTATTTACAAAAAAGAAAGAAAATTTGCATAAAGATGATCTTTAAAATTTTGATTTACTATTTTTTAAATTTATTTGCTACATTTGCTTGAAATTTACATGAGATGATTTTAAATGCATAAGTAGCTCTTAAATTTTTGAATCTTCCTAGATTTCTTAGACTTTTGAGCTCATCTTCAAAATATTCTTTTTAAAATTTATTTCTATAAGATTGAAAGCTCTTCTTAATAATATCATATTTTCACACTCCTCCCTTATTTCTTTTTCTTCTTTACTCACAATGAAGAGGAAATCTTTTATGGCTCATATGCTATTTTACTAAGGGGGAGCAACGACACATGTGGTTTGAAATTATTAGTTCGAAATTTTATATTTTTGTTGATGACAAAGGGGGAAAAATGGATATTGATAACAAAATTAATTTTTTCTCTTTGTTTGCTAATAAACAAACGGGAGAAATGACTAATGACTTAAGGGGAGATTTTCAAATGTATGAGTGATGCATAATATTTGAAATGATGTTATATACTTTAAAAAAATTTCATGAGTTGATGATTTGATATTTGAAATTGATGTTATATACTTTGAAAATTTTTTATGAGTTAATGATTTGATATTTGAAATTGATGTTATATACTTTGAAAATTTTTCATGAGTTAATATTTTAAATTGATGTTGCATCGATAGAGGAATATTGCTAAAATATCATATCATTATACTTGAATTCAAGAGTGTTTGGTTCTCTTGAATTTAAGTTTATTCTATTTGAAGTATTACATGGTTGTACCGCCACCGCCTAGTATTTCGGGCTACTTTCGATAGTTGCGTCGTTGGCACCAATGGTTGTACCGCGTATACCCAATTTTTTCAAGTGTGTTTAAATTTTAGCTCAATTCTTCAGAAGCCAATTGGGGTCTATAAATACCCTAAGTTTTCTTGCATCTAGCACAAGAATTCACAGAAGTCATTGCGTAAAAGTCTATGAAAAAAGGTGTGTGCTAGAAGTATGAAAGAAAAAGAAAAGAGGAAGAGAGTGAGCTAAGTGTTGTAATTCTTGTAAAGAGTCTCCTTTATAAGTTAGAAGTTTGTATGGGTTTGGTCTTCACCTAAAGAAGATCGGTAGTGGACACCGCTGGATCTCGATGAAGAGGACTTGGAAGTGGCAATAGGCCAAGATTGGGGCCGAACCACTATAAAATTGTGAGTTCTCTTTACTTGTCTTATTTACTACTTTCAATTGTTCTTAATTAGAAATGCAAGAGCATCATCTTTCGACTGTGTTTTAAATCATTTATTCATTCACCTTCAAGTCCAAGAAACACTTCCGATTTTGGTTTTACTTAAATAATTTTTTTTAAAAAAATATAATTTTACACTTGCACTAATTACCCTTCAGCACTAGATAAAGTAACCGAATGTTGTAAGCATTTAATCTTCACCCAAAGAAGATTAATAGTGGATGTCGGTGTACCTCAAGGAGGAGGACTCGAGAAGTGGATGTAGGCTAAGGTTGAGGCCAAACCACTATAAATTATAAGTGTTCCTTACTTGTTTCATTTACTACTTACAATTGTCGAGTTCTTAATTATGTTCAACAAAATATCAAGTGATGCTTCCGTTTTTATTTACTCCTTGAAAGCAAGATTTCAAGTGAAGAACTTCCAAGAAAATTCACATTTTATTTTTGAATCATTCACTTACTTTACTTGAATGAAAAGCTTTCGAGTTTCTAATCTTGCTTAAAGCAAAAAGTTCTATTAAAAATAGAATTTACACTTGCACTAATTCATGACCCCTCCCTCCCTCCCTCCTCCTCCTCCTCTTAGTGCCAATTGATCCTAACAATTTGTATCAGAGTCATGTTCTTCTCATTTGGTTTAATACCCAAGAGAAATGACTCTTTTTGACATTAACAAATGTCAATATATCACAAGTCCTCCTATATTTAATGGGACATACTATACATCTTGGAAAATATGAATACGTATTTTTTAATTTCAATAGATTTTGATTTGTGGTGTATTATTGAAAAAGATTTTTAGAAGTCATCCAATCCAACAAATGATTGGAATGATTATGAAAAATAGATATTTTTATTGAATGCAAAGGCTATGAATGTCTTATATCATACACTTGATAAAAATAAATTTGATCATATTTCTTTTTTTTATTCGGCTTTCGATATATAACATACATTAGAAATGATATATGAAAGTACAACTAATTTAAATAAATCATTAAATAAAAATACTTCTAAAAATAAATTTAAAGAATATCTTCCAAATATCATGAAGGAATTTGAACTGAGAACATATGACTTCTCGAGTAAAATCTTGAGTGATGAGTACTTTGAACCCTTAATAAATGAATTGAATAAATTAATGAACATGAACCTTAAAAATGATCTAAAGATGGATAAAACCTCTTGCTATGAACGCAAGAAGATGTGGAGCTCTAAAAATGAAAAGCACAACCAAGAACATGAACCTTAAAAATGATCTAAAGATGGACAAAATCAATTGCTATGAACGTAAGAAGCCATAGAGCTCCAAAAATGAAAAGCACAACCAAGAACTGGAGAACCTCACTCTTTTGGCCATCAATAATGAGGTTAACGATTTATTAAGCATTTCTTTTCAAAATTATTAAAGCCAAAAGAAGTTTTTATTTAAAATAAAAATTTATACTTGTACTAATTCACAACCCCCCTCCTCCTCCTCCTCCTCCTCCTCCTCCTCCTCTTAGTGCCAATTGATCTTAGCAGGTCAACTACCAAAAGTTTCCAAATTCTTGGGTATGGGCGATTCAGTTGCCCAGCCTGAACGGTTCAACCGCCAACAGTCGTTCAAAATCTTGGGCAGCACTAGTTGAACTATCACTTAACTGTGGTTTACTCGCTGGAATCTTCGGAAAAGTAGTTCCCTCCACTTTTCAGATTTCGGCTTGAACCTGATGTTGACTAATTCTTTGGTCAACTGATTGAGCTCAACCTAAGCTCAACCAAACCCTCATAGTGGACCTAATTGCCTCTTTGAGTTGATTTAGATTCTTTCTACATCATACTCATTTAGGACTCAATTTTAACCTATGACTTAAATATTACAATCAAGACATGACCACCAAGCTTATGACCTTGCTCTCGCAATCCTACAACCTCTGGAATATTCAACGACGAGTCTCACAGTCTTCCTCTAGCAATCTCCCAGCATGTTCCTAGCAGTCTTCTTGATACCTTCGGTAAAGTCCTAGTGAACGCCCGACGAGCTTTCACCGCATTGTCTAAAACTTTGGCTTGATGCCTAAGCTTGATCCTCAGTCTATGTCTAATATGTAAATCGTTCTCCCATTATGGTTAAACATGTATGATGCTAAATATGACTTAATTAATTATAATCATAATGGCCAACACATCCACTTCAAAACCTTTCTAACTCCCGGCAAGCCATTCGGCTATCCTTGATAATCTTCCGGCGAGTCTTGGTCTTCCTCCAATAAACTCCCGATACCCTCGACGAGCTCCACTAACTCACTCCTAGCGAGTTCCTAACCGCATCATCTGAACCCCAGCCCGATGCATGAACTTGATTTTGCCCAAACCTTTGATGTCGTATTCTCTCTATCGTAGTTAATCCTGCGTCAATCAACTCTAACAATAAATGTTAGATCAATATCCCATCAATTGGTTTTATTATTAAAATTCGAGATTCAACAACTAGATAATCATTTTGTCTTATTATTTATTAGTATATTCTCATATTATATTATCTGTTGAATATATATATTGTGATATCCTTGGTTATGTATAATCAGAATCGGATCGTGATGAGATCATGATAATAAGACCGATTCACCTTTCAACACAAATCATAAATAATCCCGACATAGGTTGCCCGAGAGGCATAACAAGAAAATCATATAGACTAGTGTGTTGTATACTTATCCATATGATGGAGGTGGCTAGTCTCATAGCCACTTGTGTGGAGACACTAAGAATACAATACTAGTGCTCATTGAAAAATGAGTTCATTGATTGATCTGCTTATATAATGACATATGGTTAATGATACCTGGTCAGACAACAATTCCAGAGTCTGAGTTATATATCTGTTTCTTAGACTTGAGACACCAAAAATGCATTTTTTGAGTACTCCTCTTTATGTCGGACTTATAGGATGATGTATTTACATGAAGAGCTTATAAAATGCTATATCTACAAATGCTGCATTTCTCTCTCAAATCAAACTAAAGTGTATTGATAAGGCCCTAAAAGATGATTCTTAGGTTAATGCAATGCATGAAGAGCTTAATCAATTTGAGAGAAATGAGGTATGAGAGCTTGTTCCTAGACCTAATGACCATTTAGTGATTGGTACTAAATGGATCTTTAGAAACAAGTAAGATGAAAATTATATCGTGGATAGAAATAAGGCTAGATTAGTGGCCAAGGGTTTCAACCAAGAAGAAGGAATTGATTATGAAGAAACCTTTGCTCCTATAGCCAGACTTGAAGCCATAAGGATGCTCCTTACCTATACAGCTTTTAAAGATTTTAAGTTGTTTCAAATGGATATTAAAAATGATTTTCTTAATAGTTCCATTTCCTGTATATTGAACAACCCCCTGGTTTTGAAAGTATACTTCTTTCTAATCATGTTTTCAAACTTTCCAAAGCTTTTTATGGATTAAAACAAGCCCCTTGGGCTTGGTATGAAAGACTTAGTTCTTTTCTTATTTTAATTAATTTTTTGAAAGGCAAGGTTGATACCATATTATTTTAAAAAAATTTTAAAAATAATTTTCTTGTTATTCAAATTTAAGTTGATAATATCATTTTTTGTTCAACAAATGAATCCTTATGTAAATTCTTTGCCAAAAGTATAAGCCAAAAATTTGAAATGAGTTTAATGGGTAAGTTAACTTATTTCTTAGGACTAAAAATAAAACAGTCAAATGATGGCATATTTATTAGTCAAACCAAATATGCCTTAGACTTGTTAAAATGTTTTGTAAGGAAAATACTAAAGCTATAAACACTCACATGAGTACTTCTACAAAATTAGACTTAGACAATGAAGGAGAAAATTTTGATTAAAAAACTTATAGAGAAATGATAGGTAGTTTGTTATACTTAACTGCTACTAGACCGGATATCATGTTTAGTATTGGATTCTGTGTAAGATTTCAATCTAATCCTAAGCTTTCTCACCTTAAAGCAGTTAAAAGAATATTTAGATATTTAAAACGAACTTCTAGCTTAGGATTATGGTATCCAAAATGTAAAAACTTTGATTTACATGCTTATGCGGATGTCGATTTTGATGGTTGTAGAATAGATAGAAAAAAAGACTACTAGGACATGTCAATTTTTAGGGCATGCACTTGTTTCTTGGTCTTCCAAGAAACAAAATTTGGTTAGTTTATCTACTGCTGAAACTAAATATATTATGACTAATACATGTTGTGCCCAAGTTATTTGGATGAAGAAAATATTTGAAGATTATGGAATTCGATTGAAAAATATTCTTATTAAATGTGATAACACAAGTGCCATATGCTTGACCAAAAATCTCATTCAAACACAAGAACTAAGTATATTGATATTAGATATCATTTTATTAGGGATTATAGGAATATTTAAGATATTTCATTAAAATTTATTGATACTAAGCATCAATTAGTGGATATTTTTACAAAATCATTAAATGAAGAGTAATTTGATTTTATTAGAAGAGAGCTAGGAATGCTAAACCATGAGAATGAATGATTTCTTTACTATTATATGAACATTTGATTTATTTATTTGTTTGAAATATATGAATAATTCCTAACTTAGATTACAAAATTTACTAGATTAAGATCTACTTTTTTATGATGATGATTTTCAAATCTCCTTTTTTATTTCTATCTTCTTGTTTACAAAAAGGGAAGAAAATTTGGATAAAGATGATCTTCAAAATCATGATATATTGTTTTTTAGATTTATTTGCTATGTTTGCTTAAAATTTACATGAAATGATTTTAAATGCATAAGTATCTCTTAAATTTTTGAATCTTCCTAGATTTCTTGAATTTTTGAGCTTATCTTTAAAATATTCTTTTTAAAATTTATTTTTATAAGATTAAAAGCTCTTCTTAATGAAGTAATGTTTCTTTTTCTTCTTTACTCACAAAGAAGAGGAAATCTTTTATGGCTCATATCCTATTTTACTAAGAGGGAGCAATGACATATGTGGCTTAAAACTTTTAGTTCTACGTTTCATCGTTTTGTTGATGGCATAAATTAGTATTGATGACACATAAATTTTTACATAGGCATTTCTCTTTGTTTGTTGATAAACAAAGGGGAGAAATGACTAATGACTTAAGGGGAGATTTTCAAATGTATGACTGATGCATAATATTTGAAATGATGTTATATACTTTAAATTTTTTTTATAAGTTGATGATTTTGATATTTGAAATTCATATTATATACTTTGAAAATTTTTTATCAGTTGATAATTTGATATTTGAAATTGATGTTATATACTTTAAAAAAATTTCATGAGTTAATATTTGAAAATGATGTTGCATCTATAGATGAATATTGTTGAAATATTATATCATGATACTTAAATTCAAGAATGTTTAGTTCTCTTGAATTTAAGTTTATTGTATTTGAACTATGGGATGAAAATAGGAGTTAAGGTTAACTCTCGTCATCAATTGATTGTCATCATAAAAAAGGAGGAGATTATTGAATCTATGATTTAATGATATAATCAATTAATGAGTGTTAAATCTAACTTGTATGTTAGAGGTAGTCATGTAGATCTAACTATGATGGTGGAATTGAGTTACACTCAATTAATGGGCCAGAATCAAGTTTAGGCATCGAGCCAAGGTTTGGACGATGCTGTGGGAGCTCGGCGGGAGTTCACTAGGAGTTCGTCGAAGCGATCAGGAAACCCGCTAGGAATATGCCGGGAGATCACTAGAAGAAGATCATAAAACTCACTGCAAGAATGCCGGAGGCTGTCGGATTGACGGAAGTTAGGTCATTATTTAGCTTGATGATCCTTATGGTTGTCATTGAGTGATAGTTAAGGATTGAGTCCTAATTGAGTTTGATTTGGAATGAATCTAAATCAACTCAATGAGAGGCAACTGGGTCTACTAAGGGGATGGATTAAGCTCAGGTTGAGCTCAATTGGTTAACTAAAAATTGATTAATATGAGGTACAAGTCGGGATTGGAAAAATGAAGGGAATCACTTTTCAGGGATTCTTGACGGTTGTACCACCGGTGAGCGATCGCCATACTGCCCATGCTGGCAGCTATACCACCCAGGTCGATGGCGGCGCCATTGGTATTGGCGGTTGTATCGCCTATACCCGATTTTTTTGAGTGTGTTTTAATTTTGGCTCCATTCTTTTGAAGCCAATTGGGATCTATAAATACCCCAAGTTTTCTTGCATTTCGCACAAGAATTTATATAAGTCATTGGGCAAAAATATGTGAAAAAAAGTGTGTGCTAGAAGTATGCAAGAAAAAGAAAAGGGGAAGGGAGTGAGCTAAGTGTTGTAATTCTTCTAAAAAGTCGCCCTTGTATTGAAAGTTTGTAAGGGTTTGGTCTTCACCCAAAGAAGATCAATAGTGGACAACAGTGGGCCTCGATGAAGAGAACTTGGAAGTGGACATAGGCTAAGATTGAGGCCAAACCACTATAAAATTATAAGTGCTCTCTACTTGTCTTATTTACTACTTTCAATTGTTCTTAATTAGACAGGCAAGAGCATCATTTTTCAACTATGTTTTAAATCATTTACTCATTTACCTTCAAATCCAAGAAATATTTCTAATTCCAGTTTTACTTAAATAAAAAGTTTTCTTTAAAATATGATTTTACACTTGCACTAATTCACCCCCCCCCTCTTAGTGCCAATTGATCCTAACAATTGGTATGAGAGCATAGTACTTACTCATTGGACTAACACACACTTGAGTAAATTACTTTATTTGGCATGAATGAGAGACATTCTATTTCATGTCATCCCATATTCAATGAGACATATTACATGTATTAGAAAACAAGGATGCATATTTTTTTTATTTATATGTATTTTGATTTATGGCACATTGTAGAGAATAGTTTTGAGAAATCTTCCAAACCAATGAATGAATGGAATGATTTGGAAAGGAAGAATTTTTCTTTGAATGCAAAGGCTATAAATGTCTTGTTTTGTGCACTTAACATAACTAAATTTAATCGAGTTTATGTTTGTAAAATTGCTTATGACATTTAGCATTGATATAACCCTAGATGGAGCTCTATAGATTTTGATCCTTGAGGGGGATCAACCCTTGGAACGTTGTAGGGGTTCCTCCCTCCTAGATTAGGCACAAGACTATATCATTATATAGGGATCAAAACCCTAGCCTAAGGGGGTGCTTGCCTAAGTAAAATTATCCCTTTGCCCCTCCTATAACTAACTTGCCTTAATAGGAACAGGGGGCGACTAGGTTGGCTCTATAGCTGACCTATGTATGGGGAAGCTTTGGCCAACCAACCCAGTAAGGGGGCGATGGTCACTAAAGCCCTAAGGGCTAATCTAAACCCTAGTCATACTCCTTTATAAGATAGGAGTGGCTTTACTATAATATAGCAAGGTTTGATTGACTACTTCTAGGGAGATTAGGACTCAACCCTACTGGAGTTCTATCAAACCCACCATCTTAAAATTAGTCTTATCCTCAAGGCTAAAGTTCTATGAACTCAGGGAACCAGGTCTTCAGCTCCTCATCAGCTTGGGTATCAGTTGGAAGAACTTGAGCTGAGTCGTAATCTTTAAATTTTCATTTGAGGTGGGATACTTGGAGGATCAACTGTAATTTTGATCTGGTGCACAAATCTGATCTCCAGGTTGGGGCCCCAATATGATCCCCAATTTTACAAGGCTCAAAAAAATAGGAAGACCACTTTCTTGAGGCTTGAATTTCATGCTGGTAGAGCTGGAGATGAAAGGAGACTTGATCTTTCTCAGGAAACTTTCTTTTGCTCCGGCATTTGTCAAGGGAAAGTTTCTTCCTTGCATGGGCTGCCATATGGTTAGTCTTTAGTAATAGCCAATCTTTCTTCTGGAATGGTGACTGCTCTCTGATATAGTTCAGGATGTTGAGAGCTCAATTTGGCATGAGCATGGATTGCAATTCTTATAGTTTAACTCATCTTTCGTGCCATGGACCTATATCTAACTATATTTCAAATTTGGTAGTAATTAGTATCTCCTATAAAAACCTCATATGAAGTGTGGGGGAAGCCTCGTTGTAAATTAGGAGTCAACCATCTTGTATAATAATATCCCAAATTCCAACTCCTGATGCATCGACCTCAATTACCAAAGTGCGATCGAAATCGGGTAGCACTAGGACCGATGTCATCGTCATGGCTGTCTTGAGTTATTCAAACGCTACGGAGGCTTTATCTGACTACAAGAAGGAGTCTTTCTTCAGTAAGGACGTGAGCGGGGTACTAATCTTTCCATAATCTTTCACAAGATTTTGGTAGTAGCCTGTGAGTCTAAGGAAACCGCATAATGATTGTACGTTTGTAGGTCTCGACCATCCTTACATTGCCTCGATCTTTATCGGGTCCACCACCACTCCATCCTCTAATATAATGTACCCAAGATACTCCAATTTACATTATAAGAAGCTACACTTTGACTGTTTAACATAAGGAGTATTCTCCCAAAGAATCGTTAGAACAGTTCGTAAGTGCTGAAAATGTATATCAAGCATATGGCTATAAATGAGAATATCATCAAAAAATACCAATACGAACTTATATAAAAAACTCTGAAAGATGTCATTCATCAGGCTTTGGAAATTAGAAGGAGCATTCGTAAGTCCGAAAGGCATTACCAGAAACTCGTAGTGGCTGTTATGGGTACGGAATGTAGTTTTCATAATATCTTCAGTGCATACCCAAATCTGATGGTATCCCGATCGAAGATCCAATTTAGTGAGGACTCAGGCTCATTTTAATTCATCCAAGAGTTTATCTATGAATGGGATAGGATATTTATCCTTGACGGTGATGGTGTTTAGAGCCTAGTAGTCAACGTATATCCGCCACGTACCATCTTTCTTGCGCACTAGCAATACCATTGAGGAGTAAGGGTTGCAGCTCGGTCGAATCACCCCAGCATCAAGCATCTCTTTAACAATATTCTCGATCTCGTCCTTCTGCAAGTGAAGATAATAGTATGGTCATAAATTTGCTAAAGGTTTGCCTAGCAAAATAGGAATGCAGTGGTCATGCAGCCGGTTAGGGGCAGCCCACGTGGCTCCAAGAAAACATCCACGAATTCATTCAGACAAAGGGCAAGCTTAGGATCAGAGTTTTATACATTCTCCCCCATAGATGGATGCTGAATATGCATCAAGAATCCACCATGTACTTTATGCAAAACTTTCTCTATTTGTTGCAATAAAACGGTGTAAATATGGCTCCCGTGCTTGCCTCATAACGTGACTTATCTCTCTTTGTAATAAAATTTCATGATTAATTTAGAAATATTTCAGGAGATATCACCTAGTGTGTGAGCCATTTGATCCCAAGTATAGCTTCATAATCATCGATGGGCAGGAGGAAGAAATCAGCTACCAATTCTTGGTCTTGGAGGAGTAGTTTCACCCGCGGGCATCGTTGGTTGTAATTAAATATTCGACCATCGATGACCTATACGTCAAACTTGTTATAACCTTCAATTTGAAGCACTAAACATGCAGCAACCTTACTGTTAAGGAAGTTATTGGTGCTGCCTATGTTGATGAGAATGGTGATGAGTTGCTGCTTTAGAAGTCCTCCAACTTTCATCATCTACGGGTTGGAATAGTCGGCCAATGCATGCACTACGTAGTTGGCCGGTTAGGACTCTTCCTCTATGGATTCTTCTTTAGGTTCAAGAGCTTCTTCAGATGTTTTATTGTCCTCATCCTCCGCTGGTTCAATCACAAGGAGTCGGCCCTTTTTGCAGTGATGTTCGTGGCTCCACAGTTCGTCACAATGCCAACATAACTCCTTGGCCGATCATTCGCGAAGCTTATCTCTTGTCAATTTTTTTGGTGCAGAGGCTTGGATGGCAGTAGACCTCGACATGGTTGGTCGGGGAGCAACTTTGTCCTTCATACCTTGTGGTTTAATTGTTCTTCCTGGATATGCACAAAGGAAATTACCACCATAAGAGTGTACAATTGTCGCGCCTTTACTTCTCCTCGAATCTCTGACTTTAGGCCCTCGATAAAAGTATCTAAAAGTTGTTTCTTAGACCAATTCTCAGTTTGGTTAGATAAATGCTCAAACCTTATTTGGTATTATTGTATTGTAGAGGTATGACGAATCTTTGTCAACTGTCCGTTGATGTTGTTGAAATAGGTTGGTCTGAAGCGGTCTAGTATTCCTTCCTTGAATCACTGCCAAGAGAGTCCTCCATGGGTATGCTTAAACCAATTAAACCACTAAATAACATCTCCCTCAAGGTGGATGGCAGCAATCTCCACCCGTGTGGCGTCGGCGGTTCGGTAGAACCAAAAATAGCGCTCCGCGCACGAGATCCACCCGATCGGATCTCCTTCTTCCCATCTACGGAAGTTAATCTTCATGCATAGATTATTGAGATCAGAGATGATGTGGCCATATTTTTTAGGACCATCTCACTGATCTGAAGTTTCTCCATGTTGTGATTTCCTCGGGTTCGACAGTCGGTCAATGCTGAATTCAGTGAAAAAGGATCGCATCTTCTCTTCCATGCAGTTTCCAAAGGCTTCAAGCTTTGCATCAATAGCCTCCTCTAATGTTACAGTATATGCCTCTAGATATGTAATATTGATATATTTTTTCTGTTGTTAGGTTACTGGCATAGGAATTTTGGAGAAGGGGGTTGTCGATTGGAAGGTGAATCGGTTTGGAAGGAAGTAGGCTACGGTTTAGGATAGATTTGGGCTGTGATTTTGTGAAGTTTAGGCTATGAATTGGTATGGTTTTAGGGCTGTGATAGCAGTAGATGAAGGTTAGGAAAATAGATTTTATATCTGGGATAGATGGAAACAAAGGTAGGTGTCTCAGTAAGGAAAGTTGGCTAAAAAGGTAAGTAGATCGATAAGGAAGTAGGCTGATTTGGGGGCTGTTTAGATTCAGTTTAGGGTAATATTTAGTAGAGTTTTTGGTAAGGATAGTAGGGTTTCAAGATGAGAAAAAGAGAGTCCAAAATCTTATAAAAAATAGCACTCAAATATGATAGAATTCTATGAAAAGTAGTGTTGCAACATGCTGTCCTGCTGAACCGACTTTACGTCAGAGAAATGATGACTTCTCGACATAAATTCCAGAGGAAAATTTAAGAAAATTATACAGAAACCCTTGGATCAGATGTTATTAATATCAGTAAAAAGTTTGATGAAATTTTGGTAGCATAACAGTAGGGAAATATGGCAAAAGATGAAAGGCAGATTCCTTCATCATAAAATTTCAAAACTGCATGATGGTCAAAGATTGCACAAAAAAAACAGTTCTAGAAGGAGTTTTTCATGAAATCAAATCCAAATGAAATCTAACTTGATCTTGAGAATTGTGTAAAAATTTCAGCTAAAAAAGATGAAGAAAAGTTCACTTTCAAGAGGCCAATAAATAGAAGACAGATTCTGCATTGTAAAATTTCAGTACTGTGCAATGAAGAATCGCAATGCTATAAGTCCAGATCCAGAAGGAGATTTTTTACAAGATCAGTCTTTAATGAAACCTAAGATGATCCATAAAATTTTATAAAAGTTTCAGCCAAAAAGGATGACTAAAAGTTTAGTTTCAAGATGCAATAATTGGCTGAAAATTTCTGCAGTGTTTCGCCTTTGCAATGATGATAACGTTTGCGACGAACAAAATTTGCAGTGGATAAAATTTGAGAAAAATCTTCAATATGTAAAGTAAGGAATCTTGTAGTATTAAAGAGATGAGGATGATAAAAATATATCAGAATTCTAGATCAAACGCAGGGGGCAGTGGTAGACTGATTTAATATGCTGCTAGGGTGGAAGATAGAGGCGCGTGTCGTAGCAATTATGGGAATTTCTTGGGAAGGTGAAGGCGGCTGAGATGGCTACAGGGGCAGCATGATCATTGCTCTGATACCAGATGATAGAATCCCAAATGGAGCTCTATAAATTTTGATCCTTGAGGGGGATCGACCCTTGGAATGGTGTAGGGGTTCCTCCCTCCTAGATTCGGCTCAAGGCTGAAATAAAATTGATAATTACTTCATTCAAGAGAGGGGGTAGCTGCATTATTATACAGGGATTAAAACCCTAGCCTAAGGAGGTGCTTGCCTAAGTAAAATTATTCTTTTGCCCCTCCTATAGCTAACATACCTTAATAAGAACAGGGGGCGACTAGGTAGCCAACCTAAGCAAGGGGAAATTCTGGCCAACCAACCCAGCAAGGGAGCATGACCACTAAGCCCTGAGAGCTAATTTAAACTCTAGCCATACTCTTTTATAATATAGGAGTGACTTTATTATAATCTAGTAGGGTTTTATTGACTACTTTTAGAGAGATTAGGACTCAACCCTACTGGAGTCCTATCAAGCTTACACTAGAAATAACACATGAAGGCACTAGTAGAGTTAAAGAATCTAATATTAACATTTTGGTTCATAGTTATGAATTATTTAGAATAAAACCAAGTGAGTTCATTGGAGAAATGTACACCCGTTTCACGGATGTCGTCAATGGTCTTAAAGCACTTGAAAAATATTTTTTGAACTTTGAACTTATGAGTAAAATTTTAAGATCTCTTCCTAAAAGTTGGGATCCCAAAGTAACTGCTATACAAGAGGTCAAATATCTTAATACCTTATCTCTGGACGAACTTATTGGATCTCTTATGACATATGAACTGAACTTTAAAGCTCATGACGAGCTTGATGAACCCCTTCCAAAGAACAAGAAGGATGTAGCACTGAGAACTGTCGATGACTCCTTGAGTGATGAGAATATTGATATTGCACTATTGATAAGAAGATCAAAAAAAATATTAAAAAGAACATAAATCATAAAAATAAAAATAAACTAAAATAGGACAACATCATATGCTTTAAATGCAAGAAGTCTGGACATTTCAAAAGTGAGTGTCATCAATTAAAGAAGAAGGCATCCCATAAGAATAAGGTCCTTTCAGCAACTTAGGATGACTCAAGCTCATCAGATGAGGATCACTTCAAAGAAAAAGTTATCAACTATGCCCTAATTGCCATCCAAGACGAGATTAGTGAATGTTTAAGTATTACTGTTTCTAAATTATTAAATATTTTTCATGAGCTTTCTGATGAGTTTAGAAAAATTAATCAGTCTTATAAATTTCTTAAGAAAGATCATGATTCATTAGTTAGTAAATTTGAACAAATACATGTAGCATCATCATCACATAGTTCATGCACCAAATACGAAAGTTTAAAAGAACATAGAAAGGAAAATATTGCATTGCAATCAACATTAGAAACAATTGAAATAGAGAATAAATCCCTAAACATGATCCTTGCAAATAAGGGTCATGTTCATTGGAGAGAAGGTATAGGCTATGTGGCAAAATTCAACAAAAACCAACTATCTTTATTAATAGGCCCACTCTAAACTTGCCACCAAAAATAAAATATAATTTTTATGGTAGATTAGGACAAATTGTTTACAAATATTCATTTAAAAATTATAATCCACTTAAATTATTTTGGGTTCCTAAAGGAACCATAAACAACCAAAAACATCTAGTCAAAGCTCTTTATGAAAAACCCAATATAAAATGGGGGACCTAAATTAGAACCATTTTCTTGTAGGTTTGTCTCTAAACTAATACTAGGAGCATTAAATGGTACCTTGATAGTGGATGCTCAAGGCATATGACCAGAGATCCAACTTACTTTTCTAAGCTTATTAGCCTAAATGAAGGAGTTGTCATATTCGGAGACAACAATAAAAGAAAAATCATTGGGAAAAGAACTATAGGTAACACATCAAACTTTTTGATTGAAGATATGTTGTTAGTTGATGGCTTGAAACATAATTTGCTTAGCATTAGTCAATTATTTGATAAAGGTTATGTGGTTAAATTTTAACCTAATGCATGCATAATTGAATTGCTACACAAAAATAGATCTTTGATTGCTTGAAGAAATAACAATGTGTATACCATAGATATTGAAAAGTTTTATATTGAAAATTGCATTTCAGCCTTGAATGATGATACTTCGATTTGGTATAGAAGACTAGGTAATGTAGCATGAAACTTCTAAACCAAATTTCAACTAGAGACTTAGTAAGAGGATTACCTAGCCTAAATTTAATCAGAGATAAAGTTTGTGATACTTATCAATTAGGAAAACAAATAAAGAATAGCTTTAAACTAAAAAATCAAATAAGCATCTCTAAGTCACTTCAATTGATCCATATGAATTTATTTGGACCAATTGACATTACAAGTTTAGGTGGAAGCAAATATACATTCGTTATAGTAGATGATTATAGTAGATATACTTAGACTTATTTCTTGGCACACAAAAGTTATATATTTAAATATTTTATAAAATTTTGTAAAATTATTCAAATAAAAAAGGATTTATGATTACATCAATACATAGCGATCATGGTGGAGCATTTCAAAATAATAACCTTCAAATTTTTTGTGAAACAAATGGGTATATCTATAATTTCTCTACTCCAAGAAATCCACAAGAAAATAGAGTAGTAGAAAGAAAAAAATAAGAGTTTACAAGAAATAGCTAGAACCATGTTAAATGAATATAGCCTACCCAAATATTTTTAGGTCGAAGCTGTTAACACAGTGTGTTATATTTCAAATAGGGTTCATGTAAGAAAATTACTCTCCAAACCTCCGTACGAATTATAGGATAGTAAGAAACCAAAAATTTCATATTTTAAAGTTTTTTGTTGTAAATGTTTTAACTTAAATGAAAAAGATGCCTTAGGAAAATTTGATATAAAATCCGAAGAGGGCATTTTTCTTGGTTATTCCTTGATTTTAAA
The DNA here is from genome assembly GCA_021527575.1 of Ensete glaucum. Taxonomy (NCBI): domain Eukaryota; kingdom Viridiplantae; phylum Streptophyta; class Magnoliopsida; order Zingiberales; family Musaceae; genus Ensete; species Ensete glaucum. The sequence goes on from CM038554.1 coordinate 5,972,649, forward strand.
AGTCTATTATGTTTTCAATAAAAGAATTTTAGTAATTGAAGAATCTCTTCATGTTGTTTTTAATGAGTTTTTCGATCTTAAGAAAATTAATTTTGATGATGAATTTGATCTTGGTACTTTGAATTTAAATAATAATACTCCTAAAAGCAACTTAAATGTATCTACTTCTAAATCCTTACCCAAGGAATGAAAGTATGTGAATGATCATCATAAGGAGCTTATAATAGGAGTTCAAACTCGATCTTCTTTTCAGAATTTTTGTGCAAGTGCATTGATGAGGCCCTTAGAGATAATTCTTGGCTTAATGCAATGCTTAAAGAGCTTAATCAATTTGGGAGAGGAACAGGAGGTTGTTCCTAGACCTAATAACCATTTAGTGATTTATACTTAATGGATCTTTAGAAACAAGCAAGATGAAAATGCTATCATAGTTAGAAATAAGGCTAGATTAATTGCCAAGGGTTTTAACTAAGAAGAAGGAATCGATAATGAAGAAACCTTCGCTCCTATGGCTAGACTTGAAGCTATAAGGATGCTCCTTGCTTTTGCATCTTTTAAATATTTTAAGTTATTTTAAATTGATATTAAAAGTACTTTTCTTAATGGTTTCATTTATGAAGATGTATATGTTGAACAACCCCCTAGTTTTGAAAATAGTCATCTTCCTAATCATGTTTTCAAACTTTCTAAAGCTCTTTATGGATTAAAATAAGCCCCTCGGGCTTAGTATGAAAGATTTAGTTTTTTTTCTTATTTTAAATATTTTTTTGAAAGATAAGATTGATATCACATTGAAAGACAAGATTGATATAACTAATGCATAATATTTGAAATGATGTTATATACTTTAAAAAAAATTTATGAGTTGATGATTTGATATTTGAAATTTATGTTATATACTTTGAAAATTTTTTATGAGTTGGTGTTTGATATTTGAAATTGATGTTATATATTTTGAAAATTTTTCATGAGTTAATATTTGAAAATGATGTTGCATCTATAGATGAATATTGTTGAAATATTATAGCATGATACTTGAATTTAATAGTGTTTGCTTATCTTAAATTTAAGTTTATTTTATTTAAACTATGACATGGAAATAGGGGGAGTTAAGGTTAACTCTCATCATCAATTGATTGTCATCATCAAAAAGGGAGAGATTGTTGAATCTTGCATTTTGATGATGAAATAAATTAATGAGTATTAAATCTAACTTGTATGTTGGAGGTAGTCATGCACGTCTAACTATGATAGAGGAATTGAGTTACAATCAAATAATGGATCAGAATTAAGTTTGGGCATCGGGCCAAGGTTCGGACGATCCTGTGGGAGCTCACTGGGAGTTCGCTAGGAGTTCACCGAAGGGATCAAAAAGCTCACTGGGAATGTGTCAGGAGATCACTAGAAGAAGATCATAAAACTCACAACAAGAATGCCAGAGGCTGCCTGATTGGCGGGAGTTAGGTCATTATTTAACTTGATGGTCCTTATGGTTGTAATCAGTGAGTCATAGTTAGGGATTGAGTCCTAGTTGAGTTTAATTTGGAAGGAATTTAAATCAACTCAATGAGAGGCAACCAGGTCCACTAAGGGGATGAGTTACTTAATTTGAGCTCAATTGGTTGACTTAAAAATTGGTCAATATGAGGTACAAGTCAAGATTGGAAAAGTGAAGAGAATCGCTTATCCGGGATTCCCGATGATTGTATCACCGGTAGGCGATGGCTGTACTGCCCAAGCAGGTGGTTGTACCACCCATGTTAGCAGTTGTACTGCCACCGCCTAGTATTTCGGGCTACTTTCGATGGTTGTGTCGCTGGCATCGACGGTTGTACCGCCCATACCCAATTTTTTCAAGTGTGTTTGAATTTTAGCTCCATTCTTCTGAAGCCAATTGAGGTCTATAAATATCCTAAATTTTCTTGCATTTAAAATAAGAATTCATAGAAGTCATTGGGTAAAAATCTATGAAAAAAGTACATGCTAGAAGTGTTAAAGAAAAAGAAAAGAGAAAGGGAGTGAGCTAAGTGTTGTAATTCTTGGAAAGAGTCTCCCTTGTTAGTTGAAAGTTTGTATGGGTTCAGTCTTCACCCAAAGAAGGTCGGTAGTTGACACTGGTGGGTCTCAACGAAGAGGTCTTGTAAGTTAACATAGGCCAAGATTGGGGCCGAACCACTATAAAATTGTGAGTTCTCTTTACTTATTTACTACTTTCAATTGTTCTTAATTAGAAATACAAGAGCATCATCTTTCGATTGTGTTTTAAATTATTTACTCATTCGCCTGCAAGTCCAAGAAACACTTTCGATTCTGATTTTACTTAAATGAAAAATTTTCTTTAAAAACATAATTTTTCACTTGCACTAATTACCCTCCAATAGTAGATAAAGTAATTGAATGTTGTAAGCATTTGATCTTCACCCAAAGAAGATCAATAGTAAACGCTGATGTGCCTCAAGGAGGAGGACTCGAGAAGTGGACGTAAGCCAAGATTGAGGCCGAACCACAATAAATTACAAGTGTTCCTTACTTGTTTCAGTTACTATTTACAATTATCGAGTTCTTAATTATGTTTAACAAAATATCTAGTGATGCTTCTGTTTTTATTTACTCCTTGAAAGTAAGATTTCAAGTCAAGCACTTCCAAGAAACTTTGCATTTTATTTTTGAATCATTCACTTGCTTTACTTGAACGAAAAGCTTTTAAGTTTCTTATCTTGCTTAAAGTAAAAAAGTTTTGTTAAAAAAAGAACTTACACTTATACTAATTCACGACCCCCCCTCCCCCAAGTACCAATTAATCCTAACAATTTGTATCAATCACGTTCTTCTCATTTAGTTTAACGCCCAAGAGAAATGGCTCTTTTCAGCATTAACAAAGGTCAATGCATCACAAGTCCTCCTATATTTAATGGGACAGACTACACATCTTGAAAAATATGAATGTGTATCTTTTGATTTTAATATATCTTGATTTGTGGTGTATTATTGAAAAATATTTTCAGAAGTCATCCAATCCAACAAATGGTTGGAATAATTATTAAAAATAAATGTTTTCGTTGAATGCAAAGGCAATGAATGCCTTATACTATGCACTTGATAAAAATGAATTTAATTGTGTTTCTTTTTTTTATTCGGCTTTCGATATATGGCATACATTAGAAATGACATATGAAAGCACAACTAATCTAAATAAATCATTAAATGAAAATACTTCTAAAAATGAATTTGAAGAACACCTTCCAAATAACATGAATGAATTTGAACTGAGAATATATGACTCCTCGAGTGAAATCTTGAGTGATGATGACTTTGAACCCTTGATAAATGAATCAAATAAATTAATGAACATGAACCTTAAAAATAATGTAAAGATGGACAAAACATCTTGCTATGAATGCAAGAAGCCGAGGAGCTCCAAAGATGAAATGTATAACCAAGAAATGGAGAACCTCAGTCTTATGCCATTGATAATGAGGTTAGTGAATCATTAAGTTTTTTTTAATTATTAAAGCTAAAAAAGTTTTATTTAAAATAAAAATTTACACTTGCATTAATTTACACCCCCCTCCCCTCCTCCTCCTCCTCCTCCTCTTAGTGCTAGTTGATCCTAATAGGTTAACCATTAGAAGTTTTCAAATTCCTGGGTACGGACGGTTCTGCCATTGATAGTCGCCCAAAATCTTGGGCGACACTAGTTAAACTGTCGCTCACCGATGGTTTACCCATCAAAATCTCCAGAAAAGTAGTTCCCTCCACATTTAGAATTTCGACTTGAACCTGATGTTAACTAATTCTTTGGTCAACTGATTGAGCTCAACCTAAGCTCAACCAAACTCTTATAGTGGACCCGATTGCCTCTTTGACTTGATTTGGATTCTTTCCATATCACACTCATTTAGAACTCAATTTTAGCCTATGACTTAAAGATTATAATCAAGACATGACCACCAAGCTTATGACCTTACTCTGACTTAAAGATTATAATTAAGACATGACCACCAAGCTTATGACCTTACTCTTGTAATTCGGCAACCTTTGGAATCTTCAACGGCGAGTCTCACGGTCTTCCTCTAACGATCTCCCAACGTGTTCCTAGTAGTCTTCTCAATACCTTCAGCGAATGGCCCATGAGCTTTCACTATATAGTTTAAAACTTTAGCCCTATGCCTAAGCTTAATCTTGGGTCCATGTCTGATCTGTAACTCATTCTCCCATTATGGTTAAACATGCATGATGCTAACTACGACTTAATTAATTACAATCATAATAGCCAACACATCCACTTCAAGACCTTCCCAACTCCCGGCAAGCCTTTCGGCTACCCACAATAATCTTTCGGCGAGTCTTGGTCTTTTTCCGGTGAACTCCCTTGTGCCATCCTAGCAAACTCCCGATGCCCTCGACAAGCTCCACCGACGCACTCCTAGCGAGTTCCCAATCGCATCATTTGAACCCCGGCCTGATGCATGGACTTGACTTCAGCCAAATCTTTGATTGTCATATTATCTATGTCGTAGTTAATCTTGTATCAATCAACTCTAACAATACATGTTAGATCAATAACTCATTAATTGATTTCATTATTAAAATCTGAGATTCAATAGCTATATAATCATTTTATCTTATTATTTATTAGCATATTCTCACATTATATTATCTGTTGAATATATATATATTGTGATGTCCTTAGTTCTATGTAATGAAAATTGGATCGTGATGAGATCATAATAATAAGACCAATTCACCTTTTAACACAAATCATAAATAATCCCGGCATAGGTTGCTCGAGAGGGATATCGAGAAAATCGGATAGACTAGTGTGTTGTATACCTGTCTAATGGAGGTGGCTAGTCTCATAGCCACTTGTATGGAGACAATATGGATACAATATAGGTGCTCATTGGAGAATGAGTTCATTGATTGATCCGCTTATAGAATGCTGTGTGGTTAATGATACCTGGTCAGATAACAATTCCATAGTCTTAGTTGTGTATCTAGTTCTTAGACTTGAGACACCAAAGATGCATTGTTTGAGTACTCCTCTCTACGTTGGACTTATACGATGTTGTATCAACATGAAGAGCTTATAGAATGTTGTATCTGCAAATGTTGCATTTCTCTTTCAAATCGAACCAAAGTGCATTGATGAGGCCCTAAAGAGATGATTTTTGGGTTAATGTAATGTATTAAGAGCTTAATCAATTTGAGAGAAATGAGGTATAGGAGCTTGTTCTTAGACCTAATGACCACTTAGTGATTGGTACTAAATGGATCTTTAGAAACAAGCGAGACAAAAATGGTATCATAGTTATAAACAAGACTAGATTAGTGGCCAAGGGTTTCAACCAAGAAGAAAGAACAAGAAACCTTCGCTCCTAGAGCTAGACTTGAAGCCATAAGGATGCTCCTTGCCAATGCAGCTTTTAAGGATTTTAAGTTGTTTCAATTGGATATTAAAAATACTTTTCTTAATGGTTTCATTTCCGATAAAGTGTATATTGAACAACCCCCTAGTTTTAAAAATAATCTTCTTCCTAAGCATGTTTTCAAACTTTCGAAAGCTCTTTATGGATTAAAACAAGCCCCTCGGGCTTGATATGAAAGACTTCATTCTTTCCTTATTTCAATTAATTTTTTGAAAGGCAAGGTTGATACCATTTTATTTTTTAAGTATTTTGAACATAATTTTCTTGGTTCAACAAATGAATCATTATGTAAATCTTTTGTCAAAAGTATGAGCCCAGAATTTGAAATGAGTCTAATGGGTGAGTTAACTTATTTCTTAGGGCTAAAAATATAACAGTCAAATGATGACATATTTATTAGTTAAACTAAATATACCTTAGACTTGTTAAAACATTTTGTAAGGAAAATACTAAAGCTATAAACACTCACATCAGTACTTCTATAAAATTAGACATAGATAATGAAGGAGAAAATTTTGATCAAAAAACTTGTAGAGGAATGATATGTAGTTTGTTATACTTAACTGCTACTATACCGGATATTATGTTTAGTATTGAATTGTTTGTAATATTTCAATCCAATCCTAAGCTTTCTCACCTTAGAGCAGTTAAAAGAATATTTAGATCTTTAAAAGGAACTTCTAGATCTTTCAATTAATTTTTTGAAAGGCAAGGTTGATACCATTTTATTTTTTAAGTATTTTGAAAATAATTTTCTTGGTTCAACAAATGAATCATTATGTAAATCTTTTGTCAAAAGTATGAGCCAAGAATTTGAAATGAGTCTAATGGGTGAGTTAACTTATTTCTTAGGGCTAAAAATATAACAGTCAAATGATGACATATTTATTAGTTAAACTAAATATATCTTAGACTTGTTAAAACGTTTTGTAAGGAAAATACTAAAGCTATAAACACTCACATGAGTACTTCTATAAAATTAGACATAGATAATGAAGGAGAAGATTTTGATCAAAAAACTTGTAGAGGAATGATATGTAGTTTGTTATACTTAACTGCTACTATACCGGATATCATGTTTAGTATTGGATTGTTTGTAAGATTTCAATCCAATCCTAAGTTTTCTCACCTTAGAGCAGTTAAAAGAATATTTAGATCTTTAAAAGGAACTTCTAGCTTAGGATTATAGTATCCAAAATGTAAAAACTTTGATTTACATTCTTATGCGGATGTCGATTTTGATGGTTGTAGAATAGATAGAGAAAAAGTACTATTGGGACATATCAATTTTTAGGGCATGCACTTGTTTCTTGGTCTTCCAAGAAACAAAATTTGGTTGGTTTATCTACTGTTGAAGCTAAATATATTACGACTAATACATGTTGTGCCCAAGTTATTTAGATGAAAAAAACATTAGAAGATTATGGAATTCAATTGAAAAATATTTTTATTAAATGTGACAACACAAGTGCCATATGCTTGACCAAAAATCCTATTTAAAACTCAAGAACTAAGCACCTTGATATTAGATACTATTTTATTAGAGATCATGTGAATAGTCAAGACATTTCATTGAAATTTATAGATACTAAGCATCAATTAGCGGATATTTTAACAAAACCATTAAATGAAGAGCAATTTGATTTTATTAGAAGAGAGCTAGGATTGCTAAATCATGAGAATGGATGATTTGTTTACTATTGTATGAACGTTTGATTTATTCATTTGTTTGAAATATATGAATAATTCTTAACTTTGGATTACAAAATTTACTAGATTAAGATCTATATTTGTGATGATGATTTTCGAATCTCCTTCCTTATTTCTACCTTCTTGTTTACAAAAAGGAAAGAAAATTTTGCATAAAGATGATCTTTAAAATCATGATATGTTGTTTTTCAGATTTATTTGCTACGTTTGCTTGAGATTTACATGAGATGATTTTAAATGCATAAGTATCTCTTAAATTTTAGAATCTTCCTAGATTTCTTAGATTTTTGAGCTTATCTTCAAAATATTTTTTTCAAAATTTATTTTTATAAGATTGAAAGCTCTTCTTAATGATGTAATATTTTCATACCGCTCCCTTGTTTATTTTTCTTCTTTACTCACAAAGAAGAGGAAATCTTTTATGGCTCTTATCCTATTTTACTAAGGGGGAGCAATGACACATATGGCGTAAAATTATTAGTTCTACATTTCACCTTTTTGTTGATGACAAAGGGGGAGAAATTGGTATTGATGACATATGTAAATTTTTACATAGACATTTCTCTTTGTTTGTTGATAAACAAAGGGGAGAAATGACTAATGAATTAAGGAGAGATTTTCAAATGTATAACTGATGCATAATATTTTAAATAATATTATATACTTTAAAAATTTTTATAAGTTGATGATTTGATATTTGAAATTGATGTTATATACTTTGAAAAAATTTTATAAGTTGATTTGATATTTGAAATTGATGTTATATACTTTAAAAAAATTTTATGAGTTAATATTTGAAAATGATGTTGCATCTATAGATGAATATTGTTGAAATATTATATCATGATGCTTGAATTCAAGAGTGTTTAGTTCTCTTGAATTTAAGTTTATTCTATTTAAACTATGAGATGGAAATAAGAGGAGTTAAGGTTAACTCTCATCATTAATTGATTGTAATCATCAAAAAGGGGAAGATTATTGAATCTATTATGTTGATGATGTAATCAATTGATGAGTGTTAAATCTAACTTTTATGTTAAAGGTATTCATGCAGATCTAACTATGATGGAGGAATTGAGTTACAATCAAATAATGGGCCAGAATTAAGTTTGGGCATCGGGCCAATGTTTGGATGATGCTGTGGTAGATTACCAAGAGTTTGCTAAAAGGATCAGGAAGCTCACTGAAAATATGTCGGGAGATCACTAGAAGAAGACCATAAAACTTACCACAAGAATACCGAACACTGTCGGATTGGTGGGAGTTAGGTCATTGTTTAGCTTGATGGTCCTTATGGTTGTGATCATTAAGTCAAAATTAAGGATTGAGTCCTAATTGAGTTTGATTTGGAAGGAATCTAAATAAACTCAATGAGAGGCAACTAGGTCTACTAACGGGATGGATTGAGCTCAATTGGTTAACATAAAAATTGATCAATAGGAGGTACAAGTCGGGATTGGAAAAGTGAAGGGAATCACTTTTCTGGGATTCTCGACGGTTGTATCGTCGGTGAGCGATGGCCGTACTGCCTAGTCTGGCAGCTGTACCACCTAGGTCGGTGGTTGTACCATCGTCACCTAGTATTCTGGGTTGCTTTCGGTGGCAATGCCGCTGGCACTAGCGGTTGTACTGCCCGTACCCGATTTTTCTGAGTATGTTTGAATTTTGGCTCCATTCTTTTGAAGCCAATTGGGATCTATAAATATCCCAAGTTTCTTATATTTCATACAAGAATTCACACAAGTCATTGGGCAAAAATCTATAAAAAAAAGTGTGTGCTAGAAGTGTGTAAGAAAAAGAAAAGAGGAAGCGAGTGAGTTAAGTGTTGTAATTCTTCTAAAAAGTCTCCCTTGTATTGAAAGTTTGTAATGGTTTATTTTTTACCCAAAGAAGATTGGTAGTGGACACTAGTGGGCCTCGACGAAGAGGACTCGGAAGTGGAGATGGGCTAAGATTGGGGCCAAACCACTATAAAATTATGAGTGCTCTTTACTTGTCTTATTTACTACTTTTAATTGTTCTTAATTAGAAAGGCAAGAGCACCATCTTTCAACTATGTTTTAAATTATTTACTCATTTGCCTTCAAATCCAAGAAACGCTTCTAATTCCAGTTTTACTTAAACAAAAAGTTTTCTTTAAAACGTGATTTTACACTTGCACTAATTCAATCACCCTCTTAGTGCCAATTGGTCCTAACAATTGATATCCGAGCAAGGTACTTACTCATTGGATTAATATGCACTTGAGTAAATAACTTTGTTTGGCATGAATGAGGGATATTCCATTTCATGTCCTCCCATATTTAATTGGACGGATTACATGTATTGGAAAACATGGATACGTATTTTTCTCATTTCCATGGATTTTGATTTATGGCATATTATAGAGAATAGTTTTGAGAAATCTTCCAAACCAATGAATGAATGGAATGATTTGGAAAGGAAGAATTTTTCTTTGAATGCAAAGGCTATGAATGTCTTATTTTATGCACTTGACATAACTAAATTTAATCAAGTTTATGTTTTTGAAATTGCTTATGACATTTGGCATACACTAGAAATCATACACGAAGGCACTAGTAGAGTTAAAGAATCTAAGATTAACATTTTGATTCATAATTATAAATTATTTAGAATGAAACCAAGTGCGTCTATTGGAATAATGTACACCCATTTTACGGATGTCGTCAATGGTCTTAAAGCACTTGGAAAATATTTTTTGAACTTTAAAATTATGAGTAAAATTTTAATATCTCTTCCTAAAGGTTGGGATCGCAAAGTAACTGCTATACAAGAGGCCAAAGATCTTAATAACTTATCTCTTGAAGAACTTATTGGATTTCTTATGACATATGAACTGAATTATAAAGCTCATGATGAGTTTGATGAACCCTTTCCAAAAAACAAGAATGATGTAGCACTGAGAACTGCCAATGACTCCTCGAGTGATGAGAATATTGATATTGTACTATTGATAAGAAGATCAAAAAAATTATGAAAAAGAATAGAAATCATAAAAATAAAAATGAACTAAAACAGGACAACGTCATATGCTTTAAATACAAGAAGTTTGGAGATTTCAAAAGTGAGTGTCGTCAATTAAAGAAGAAGGCATCCCATAAGAAGAAAGCTCTTTTAGCAACTTAGGATGACTCAAGCTCATCAGATGAAGAAGATCACTCCAAAGAAGAGTTGCCAACTATGCCCTAATGGCCATCCAAGATGAGGTTAGTGAATGTTCAAGTATTACTTTTTTTAATTATTAAATATTTTTCATGAGCTTTCTCACAAGTTTAGAAAAATTAGTCGGTCTTATAAGTAAGAAAGATCATGATTCATTAGTTAGTAAATTTGAACAAATACATGTAGCATCATCATCACATAGTTCATGCACCAAATGTGAAAGTTTAAAAGAACTTAGAAAGGAAAATGCTGCATTGCAATCAACATTAGAAAATTTTGAAATATAGAATAAATCCCTAAATATGATATTTGTAAATAAGGGTCATGTTCATAGAAGAGAAGGTATAGGCTATGTGGGCAAAATTAAACAAAAGTCAACTATCTTTATTAAAGGGCCCACTCTAAACTTGCCACCAAAAATAAAATATAATTTTTATGGTAGATTAGGATATATAGCTTACAAATGTTCATTTAAGAAGTATAATCCACTTAAATTATTTTGGGTTCCTAAAGAAATCATAAACAACCAAAAACCTCTAGTCAAGACTCTTCATGAAGAACCCAATATAAAATGGGGGACCTAAATTAGAACCATTTTTCTTGTAGGTTTGTCTCCAAACTAAGACTAGGAGTACCAAATGGTACCTTGATAGTGGATTAAGGCTCATGACCAGAGATCCAACTTACTTTTCTAAACTCACCAGCCTAAATGAAGGAGTTGTCATATTCTGAAACAACAATAAAAGAAAAATCATTGGGAAAGGAACTATAGGTAACATATCAAACTTTTTGATTGAAGATGTGTTGTTAGTTGATGGCTTGAAACACAATTTGCTCTGCATTAGTCAATCATTTGATAAAAGTTATGTGGTTAAATTTTAACCTAATGCATGCATAATTGAATTACTACATAAAAATAGATCTTTGATTGCCTTAAGAAATAATAATATGTATATCATAAATATTGAAAAGTTTAAAATTGAAACTTGCATTTCTGCCTTGAATGATGATACTCAGATTTGGCATAAAAGACTAGGTCATGCTAGCATGAAACTTCTAAACCAAATTTCAACTAGAGACTTAGTAAGAGGATTACTTAGCCTAAAATTTGTTAAAGATAAAGTATATGATACTTGTCAACTAGAAAAACAAATAAAGAGTAGCTTAAAGCTAAAAAATCAAATAAGCACCTCTAGGTCACTTCAATTGATCCATATGAATTTATTTGGACCAATTGACATTACAAGTTTAGATGGAAGCAAATATACATTTGTTATAGTAGACAATTATATTAGATATACTTGGACTTATTTCTTGCACACAAAAGTGATATATTTAAATATTTTATAGAATTTTATAAAATTATTCAAAATGAAAACGGATTTATGATTTTATCAATACGTAGTGATCATGGTGATGGATTTCAAAATAATGACCTTCAAAATTTTTATAAATCAAATGGGTACATCCATAATTTCTCTCCTCCAAGAAATTCACAACAAAATGGAGTAGTAGAAAAAAAAGAATTTATAAGAAATAGCTAGAATCATGTTAAATGAACATAGTCTACCCAAATATTTTTGGGTCAAAGCTATTAACACAGTGTGTTATGTTTCAAATAGGATTATTGTGAGACCATAAATCTCCAAAACTCTGTACGAATTATAGGATAGTAAGAAACCAAAAATTTTATATTTTAAAGTTTTTGGTTGTAAATGTTTTAATTTAAATGGAAAATATGCCTTAGGAAAATTTGATGTAAAATCCGAAGAGGGCATTTTTTCTTTGTTATTCCTTGATTTCAAAAGTCTATCATGTTTTTAATAAAAGAATTTTAGTAATTGAAGAATCTATTCATGTTGTTTTTAATGAGATTTTCGATCTTAAGAAAATTAATTTTGATGATGAATTTGATCTTGGTAATTTGAATTTAAATTACAATACTCCTAAAAGCAACTTAGATGTATCTACTTCTAAATCCTTATCCAAGGAATGAAAGTTTATGAATGATCATCCTAAGGAGCTTATAATAGGAGTTCAAACTCGATCTTCTTTCAAGAATTTTTGTGCAAGCACATTAATGAGGCCCTAAGAGATGATTCTTGGGTTAATGCAATGCTTGAAGAACTTAATCAATTTGAGAGAGGTACGGGAGCTTGTTCCTAGACCTAATAACTGTTTAGTGATTTATACTAAATGGGTCTTTAGAAACAAGCAAGATGAAAATGGTATCATAGTTAGAAATAAGTTTTGATTAATGGCCAAGGGTTTTAACCAAGGAGAAGGAATCGATTATGAAGAAACTTTTGCTCTTGTGGCTAGACTTGAAGCTATAAGGATGCTCCTTGCCTTTATATCTTTTAAATTTTTTAAGTTATTTCAAATAGATGTTAAAAGTACTTTTCTTAATGGTTTCATTTATGAAGAAGTGTCTGTTGAAGAACCCCCTGATTTTGAAAATATTCATCTTCCTAATCATATTTTCAAACTTTTAAAGCTCTTTATGGATTAAAACAAGCCCCTCGGGCTTAGTATGAAAGATTTAGTTCTTTCCTTATTTTAAAAATTTAAAAGATAAGGTTGATACCACATTATTATTTAAGTATTTTGAAAATAATTTTCTTGTTATTTAAATTTATGTTGGTGATATCATTTTTGGTTCAATAAATGAATCCTTTTGTGAATCCTTTGTCAAAAGTAAGAGCCAAGAATTTGAAATAAGTCTAATAGGTGAGTTAACTTATTTCTTAGGACTATAAATAAAATAGTTAAATGATGAAATATTTATTAGTCAAACTAAATACACCTTAGACTTGTTAAAACATTTGGGTATGGAAAATACTAAAGTTATAAATACTCACATGAGTACTTCTACAAAATTAGACTTAGACAATGTAGGAGAAAATTTTGATCAGAAAACTTATAGAGGAATAATAGGTAGCTTGTTATACTTAACTACAACTAGAACGAATATCATGTTTAATGTTGGAATGTGTGCAAGATTTCAATCCAATCCTAAGAGTTGTCACCTTAAAGCAGTTAAAAGAATATTTAGATATTTAAAAGTAATTTCTAACTTAGGATTATGGTATCCAAAATATAAAAACTTTGATTTACTCACTTATGCAGATTCTAATTTTGGTGGTTGTAGAATAAATAGGAAAAATACAACTATAACATGTTAATCTTTATGATATACACTTGTTTCTTGGTCTTATAAGAAATAAAATTTAGTTACTATATCTACTGCTGAAGTTGAATATATTGTAACAAGTAGATATTATGCCCAAATTATTTAGATGAAAAACACCTTAGAGGATTATGGAATTCAATTGAAAAATATTCTTATTAAATGTGACAACACAAGTGCCATATGCTTGACCAAAAATCTCATTCAATACTCAAGAACTAAGTACATTAACACTATATATTATTTTATTAGGGATCATGTTAATAGTCAAGATATTTCATTGGAATTTATTAATACTAAGCATCAATTAGCGGATAATTTTATAAAACTATTAAATAAAGAGTAATTTGATTTTATTAGAAGAGAGCTAGGAATGCTAAACCATGAGAATGCATGATTTCTTTACTATTGCATAAATGTTTGATTTATTCATTTGTTTGAAATGTATGAATAATTCTTAACTTTGGATTTTAAAATTTACTAGATTAAGTTCTACTTTTGTGATTATTCTTTTCTAATCCCCTTCCTTATTTCTACCTTTTTATTTACAAAAAGGGAAGAAAATTTGCATGAAAATGATTTTCAAAATTATGGTTTACTGTTTTTCAAATTTATATGCTACATTTGCTTGAAATTTACATGAGATGATTTTAAATGCATAAGTAGATCTTAAATTTTTGAATCTTCCTAGATTTCTTTTCAAAATTTATATTTTGAGCTCATCTTCAAAATATTCTTTTCAAAATTTATTTCTATAAGATTGAAAGCTCTTTTTAATAATATAATATTTTCACACTCCTCCCTTATTTCTCTTTCTTCTTTACTCACAAAGAAGAGGAAATCTTTTATGGCTCATATCCTATTTTACTAAGATGGAGCAATGACACATGTGTCTTGAAATTATTAGTGCTACATTTCACATTTTTGTTGATGACAAAGGGGGAGAAATGGATATTGATAATATATATAAATTTTTACATCGGCATTTCACTTTGTTTATTAATAAACAAAGGGGAGAAATAACTAATGACTTAAGGGGGATGTATGACTGATGCATAATATTTGAAATGATGTTATATACTTTAAAAAATTTTCATGAGCTGATGATTTGATATTTGAAATTGATGTTATATACTTTGAAAATTTTTTATGAGTTGATGATTTGACATTTGAAATTGATGTTATATACTTCAAAAAAAATTTATAAGTTAATATTTGAAAATAATGTTGCATCTATATATGAATATTGTTAAAATATTATATCATGATACTTGAATTTAATAGTATTTGGTTCTCTTGAATTTAAGTTTATTCTTGAACTATGGTATGGAAATAGGGGGAGTTAAGGTTAACTCTCGTCATCAATTGATTGTCATCATCAAAAAGGGAAAAATTATTGAATCTCGGATTTTGATGATGAAATCAATTGATGAGTATTAAATTTAACTTGTATGTTAGAGGTAGTCATGCATGTCTATCCACAATAGAGGAATTGAGTTACAATCAAATAATGGGTCAGAATCAAGTTTGGGCATCGGGCCAAGGTTCGAACGATGCTATGGGATTGCCGGGAGTTCACTTGTTGTTCGTCGAAGGGATTAGGAAGCTCATTGGGAAAATGCAGGGAGATCACTAGAAGAAGACCGTAAAACTCACCGTAAGAATGTCGAAGTCCACCGGATTAGCGGGAGTTAGGTTGATGGTCCTTAAGAATGCCGAAAGCTACCTTATGGTTGTAGTTAATGAGTTGTAGTTAGGGATTGATTCCTAATTGAGTTTGATTTAGAAGAAATCTAAATCAACTAAATGAGAGGCAACTAGGTCCACTAAGGGGATGAATTACTCAGGTTCAACTCAATTGGTAAATTTGAAAATTGGTCAATAGGAGGTATAAGTCAAGATTGAAAAGGTGAAGAGAATCGCTTATCCAGGATCCGGACGATTGTACCGCCGGTGGGCGACGACCATACCGCCTAGGTAGGTGGTTGTACCACCCATGTCGGTAGTTGTACCACCACCACTGGTAGAACCCCAGAAGGAAATCTATAGTTTTTGACCCTTGAGGGGGATCAACCCTTGGAACGCTGTAGGGGTTCCTCCCTCCTAGACTAGGCACAAGGCTTAAATAAAATAGATGATTACTTAATAAAAAGAGGTGGAGGCTACATGCTTATATAGGGCTCTAAACCCTAGCCCTATAGGGTGCTTATCTAACTAAAATTACCCTTTGGCCCCTTCTATGACCTACCTGTCTTAGAGGGAACAAGTGGCGGCTAAGTTGGCTCTATAGCTAACCTAAGTAGGGGGAAACCCTAGCCTACCAACCCAGTAAGGGGGGCAGTGGCCACTAAGCCCTAAGGGCTAATATAAACCCTAGCCATACTCCTTTATAAGATAGGAGTTGCTTTATTACAATCTAGTAGGATTTTATTGACTACTTCTAAGGAGATTGAGACTCAACCCTGTTGGAGTTCTATCAAACCCGCCCTCTTAAAATCAGTCTTATCCTCAAGGCTGAAGTTTCATGAACTCAAGGAACCGGGTCTTTAGCTCCTCATCAGCTTGGGTGTCAGTTGGAAGAACTTGAGCTGAGTCATCATCTTTAAATTTCCATTTGAGGTGGGATACTTGGAGGATCAACTGTAATTTTAATCTGGTGCATGGTTCTGATCTCTAGGTTAGGGCCCCAATGTGATCCCCAATTTTGCAAGGCCTAAATAAATAAGGAGACCACTTTCTTAAGGCTTGAATTTCGTGCTAGTGGAGCTGGAGATGAAGGGGGACTTGGTCTTTCTCAGGAAACTTTCTTCTGCTCTGGCATTTGTCAGGGGGAAGTTTCTTCCTTGCATAGGCTGCCATGTGGTTGCTCTATAATAGTAGTCATGCCTTCTTTTGGAGTGAGGGTCGTCCTCTGATAAAATCTCTAATGGTGTGAGCCCGATCTGAGTATAAGGTGGATAAGAGTGGTGATTTTTCAGGGCCCATTTTTACTTCTTCATATTGTTGACCATCTTGCATGAGGATAGTGCTGACCCATACTCTGGATGTGTCTACTCCAATAATAAACACTTGGCCATAATTTGGTGTGGACAACATTGTGGTCGTGAGGGCTACAGTTCCACTCGACCAAGGTGGTGCATCTTTCTTTATAATGAGAGGAATCATGTTTATGCTTCGTTGAGTCCTACATATGATCCTTCCCCTTTTCTAATTTCACCACTGGAGGGGCTCAATTTTCTCACGATCTTGGGCCATAGATCAGAGGTCATCATCAAGGAAGTCTTTAAGCATCATGGTATGATCCTGGGGAAAGTCATGGAAGTCACCTGAGATCTAAAAGTGCTGCATCATCAACCATGGTGAGTTCGACAGGATATAACACTTTAGAAGCAGCTTATCTCTAGGGAAAAGGATGTAGGGACGTGTCGTAGCAGGAAATAAGCATGGCTGAATAATCTGTGTCTCTGTCATCTCTTGGATGATCCTTTTATCTTCGATCTCCTGAGGTTGTATGAAGCAATCTGATCGAGCAACTACTGGTAGAAGTTTTGGCCTGTTCAGCATATGGGGGTTGCCTGGCTTCAAAGGAGGTAGTCGGCTCAGTTGAGTAGAGATGCCCAAAAATTCAGCACATTGTGGGAGGGGGTTTTTATCTTCAATCTCATAAAACTCTTGATTTTGAATTAAGAAATCACTAGATTCTTCTTTTTGTACCCCCTCCAAGTGTTGTGTTGTGGTTGTAGTCGCTGGGCTCCCTCGTAGAATCACCTGCTTTCCTTTTCTAAAAAATTTCATGGTTAGCTTCAAAAAATTTCAGAAAATATCTCCAATCGTGGACAACCAATCAATGTCAAGCACTATATCAAAACCATCAAGAGGGAGGAGGGAAAAAATCAGCAACTATGATTTACTCCTGTAGGCTTAGTTTAACCCATGGGCACTTCTGGTTGTACTTCAGAATTTGGCCGTTAGCTACCTTGACTTCGAACCCACTATAATCTTCTTTTTGGAACATTAAGTGGGTAGCAACCTTACTACTCATGAAGTTATGTGTGCTCCCGGCATTGACGAGGACGATGATGGACTGCTGCTTGAGAAACTCTTCGATCTTCAATTTTTGTAGGTTAGTGTAACTGGCTAAGGTAGGGACCGTACGGGTGACCAGTTATGGTGTATCCTTCTCCTTGGGCTCGAGAGTCATATCTTCAAGTTTGGGTTCTTCAGTGGGCACAATCATCATGTCTCTTTTTTACATTTATGTTCTAGGCTCCATAATTTATCACAACACCTACATAGGCCCTTTGTCGATTCGTCATGAAGGTCTTCTCTTATTAATTTCTGTGGCTGAGGGGGTTGGCTGATAGCAGGAGGAGGTGAAAGCTTTGGTGCCGCTAGATGGGGAGCAATTCTAGTTTTCTAAGCTTCATAGTTCAATCGCTTCTCTTGATGTCGCGTAAAGGAGATGGTTGCCTTAAGTGTGTATGGCTGTCATGCTTTAACTTCTTCCTGAATCTCTGGCTTCAAGCCCTCAATAAAAGTCCTCAATATATATTTTTCAAACCAATCATAAGTTTGATTAGATAACCTTTCAAACTGGTTTGGTACTCTTGGATGATGGAGGTTTGACGGATCGTTGTTAGTTCTTTGCTAAGGTTCTTTTTATAATCTAAATTTGCACCGCGTTATGATCTTATTAGGCTTGGTGATCGGCCTAATCTAAACTCCTTAAAGAAAACACATAATTTAATATCCATATGCGTCTCAAGAGCCTCCAATTTGACTTCGAATAAGCCCACCGATATCATGACATAAGGATCTCTAACCTGTGAAATCAAATCAATTAAAGAGTGTAGCTACCATCTTCAAGTTGAAGGCAGCCATCGGGGCTACAGTGGTGAAGTCTCCAAGTGGAGGATGGCAGCCAAGGGGAGCAGCAACAGTGGAGGAAGAAAATGGCAGCAGTAACGTCAGTTGTGGTCCTTCAGTGATGCTGCAATGTTGATGCTACAATATCGTCGAGGCTATAATTTTTTAGATTGTTGATATTTGTCGAAAGATGGTAGCCAAGAGATCTAAGTTGGAAAGCAGCAGCAATGGCGGAGAAAGAAAAGGGCAATAACAACGTCGGTTGTGGCTGCGGTGTGACTTCGTGGCTGCAGGTGACGTCGGTTGTAGCAAGGGTGCGATTGCAATAGGAGGAAGATGGGGCAGCAATGTACACGGCTATTGTGGAGGAGGGCAGCAGTGGTATGGAGCGAGAGATGGCTACTGTTATGTTTAATTTGTTGCTAGTTGTGATCAAGATAATTAGCAACCAACAATTATTGCGAGTTGTGATGTAAATATATTGCAGCGAAAGATCGTTGCTAGTAACTTTTTGTCGTAAGGATCACTGTTAGCTATGATCAAGGAGGATGGCAACAAGAGATCGCTACTGGCAGCGTTGGGCAATGAAAGATGCATGCTGCGGTTGAAGGGACAAGAGAGATTAGGTGACTGAAAGGTTGGTGGACCGAAGGCTTCAGTTTTTGGGTGCTGTTTATGGCTATTTTGGGTGCGATTTCAGGCTACAATTTTATAAAATTTAGGCTACAAATTGGTGTGGTTTTAGGACTATGATAGTAGTAGATGAAGGTCAGAAAAATAGATTTTAGATCTGGGATAGATGGTAGCAAAGGTAGGTTTCTCGATCAGAAAAGTTGGCTAAAAAGGTAAGTGGATCGATAAGGAAGTAGGCTGATTTGGGAGGCTAGTTAGATTTGGTTTAAAGTAATATTTGGAAGGGTTTTTGGTAAGGATGGTAGGGTTTGGAGATGACGATAAGAGAGTCTGAAATCCTACAAAAAATAACACTCAAATCTAATAGAATTCGGTGAAAAGAAGTGATGTGATGTGTTGTCCTGCTGAACCGATTTTTATGTTAAAAAAATGATGACTTCTCAACATAAATTCCAGAGGAAAGTTTAAGAAAATTATACAGAAACCCTGGGTTTAAATATTGTCAATACCAGTAGAAACTTTAACAAAATTTTGGCGGTATAATAGTAGGGAAATAGGGCAAAAGATGCAAGGCAGATTTCTTCGTCGTAAATTTTCAGAATTAGGTGATGGTGAAAGATTGTACAAGAAAACCAGATGGAATGAATTGAGCTACGCCAAGATGAATTAATGACTAAGATGAAGCAGATCTAAGGACAACTCTATGCTTTATCTAGCCATTTTAGATTACCACCATTTGAGTAATTGTATTTGGTGGAACTTAATTTTTTGTACTAATCACACACTTATGATGTACTCCTTGTTGATTTACACTTTCTTGTGGCATAAACTTATTTATAAACTCTTGTTATCTAGAAGTATTTTCTAATGCTTTATGTTGCAAACTTATTGATATTAGAATTTATTGACATAAGCATCAATTAGCGGATATTTTTATAAAACCCTTAAATGAAGAATAATTTGATTTTCTTAAAAAAGAACTTGGAATGCTAAATCATGAAAATATATGAATTGGATGATTTCATCAAAATGAGTTATTTTTCTTTGTGATAATGTTTTTAAAATTATCTTATTTTTCCCATGATTATCTTATTATTCACGAAAAGGGAGAAAATTTACATGATGTTTTGCTAGTTTACGGATTTATTTGCTAGAAATTACATGAGATGATTTTAAATGCATAAGTAGTTTTTAAACTTTTGAATCTCCTTGAATGTCTTGGAGTTTTGAGTTTATCTTCGAAATGCACTTTTATAAATTTGAGAGCTATGTTTAATGATGTTTTATAACTCCTCCCTTATTTTTCTTTCCTTCTTATTCTCAAGAGGAAGAAAATTCATTATGACTCATATTGTATTTTAAAAATGAGGAGTAAAAACTCATATGCCTTAAATGCTTAGCCCCACATTTCACCTTTTTGTTGATGATAAAGGGGGAGAAATAGATATGGATGACTTATATAATAACTTAAAGGGAAATTTTTAAATGTTTTGAAGTTCATGAAAATCATTGATGAGTTGAAATTTTCAAATGTTTGAAGTTCATGAAAATCCTTGATGAGTTAAAATTTTTAAATGATTGAAGTTCATAAAAATCCTTGATTAGTTGAAATTTTTAAATGTTTAAAGTTTATGAAAAAGTAAATCTTTGTTGATATATGAGTATCCTTAAAAGATAATTTACTTAAAATATTGATTGCCTTGATTTAATTGAATTCAAGAGTGTGTGATTCTCTTTAATTTAAGTCGTCTTTATTATGACATGAATTTAGGGGGAGTTATGATTAACTCTCGTCATCAATTGATTGTCGTCATCAATTGATTGTCATCATCAAAAAGAGGAAGATTATTAAATCTCGGATTTTGATGATGAAATTGATTGATGAGTGTTTAAATCTAACATATGTGTTAGAGGAAGAATTGCATGTTTAACTATGACAAAAGTAATGGAGTTACAACGGATGATGGGCCAAGATCAAGCTTGGAAGCCATAATTCCAAAAGTGGAGGGAACCACTTTTTAGATATTCGATGGGTAAACACCGGTGAGTGACAGTTGGACCGCCCGTACTCTAGAAACAGGGTGGCTACCAATGGCTGTAAGTGGCTGAACCGCTCGTACCTAGTTTTTCGACAGCTAACGATGGGTAAACCGCCCAGGCTAGGTGGCTAAACTGCCTGTACCTAGGATTACGTGTGCTTTTGGCGGTTGACCCGCCCAAGCCTATGGTTAAACCACTCGTACCCAGATTTTACAGGTATGTTTTAATTTTTAGCTCCAATTTCTAAAGCCATTTGAGGCCTATAAATACCTCAAGTTTTTTTTCATACCACACAATAATTTTGGGGATAAAATTATGTCAAAAACACTTGTGTGATTTGTAATAAAAAAAGAAAATGGATAAAGGAGTGATTAAAGAGTTGTAATTAAGTCTCCCTTATAAGTAAGGGTTTGATCTTTACCCAAAGAAGATCAGTAGTGGATGCCAGTGTACCTCAAGGAGAAGGACTTGGGAGTGGATAGGATTGTTGGTGTCGAACCATTATAAAACTTGTGAGTTTTTCTTTTGTTTTCCTTGCTTATTAATTTTGTATTAATACTTTCGATTTAATTTACTCTTTGAAAGTAAGGTTTTCATGTCAAGCAATTCACTTACGATGTTGCTTATCTTTGGGATTTCCTTATTCTTTATTAAGTAATTTATAATCAAGTAACTTAGCAATCTTCTTTTAATCACTCACTTACTTTACTTGAATGAAAAGCTTTGGATCTTCCTATCTTGCTTAAAGTGAAAAGTTTTTGTTTAAAACGAGAATTTACACTTGCCAATTGATCCAAACACTCGGCCAGTCTATCAGTCTTTGCTCGAGTTTAGGATCTCGACCAGTTCATCAGTCTTCACCTGAGTTCAGGATCTCGACCAGTCCACCAGTCTTTGCTCGAGTTCATATCTCGGCCAATCCATCAGTCTTTGCCTGAGTTCAGGATCTGGCTAGTCCATCATTCTTTACCCAAGTTTAGGATCTCATCCAATCCATCAGTCTCTGCCCAAGTTCATGATCTTGGCCAGTCCATCAGTCTTTGCTCGAGTTCAGGATATCAGCCAGTCCATTAATCTTTGCCCGAGCTCAATATCTCGGCCAATCCTGTAGATTCATCCAAATTTAGTACCTCGACCGGTCCTTCAATACCACCCGATCCTAGCGTCTTACCCCATCCACTAGTCCTTGCCCAAGCCTAATATCTCAGCTAGTCCTACAGATTCATCCGAGTGTAGTACCTCGATCGGTCCTTCATACCGTATGAGCTAGTGCCTCGACCAGTTCATCAGCTTTGCCTGAATCCAGTGCCTTCGCCTACTAATTAGTATCGAATGAGCCAGGGTCCTTGGCTGCCCCCACTTATCCAACCTCAGTGCCTCAGTCTTGGTCAACCACAACTTAGTCAAGACATGCCACCTTCAGCCCCAGCGGCCAGGGCAACCAATTCCCCTAAGAATAGATGACAGTTGATGATGACAGGTGGACAAAGCCTTTCCCAGCACCCCTCTCCTAGAAGCTTCGGAAAGACTTCTCCAAAGAAAGAGGGGGGGGAAGGGGGGGGGGGTGGGGGTGGGTGGTGCCGAGGTGGGCGAAGAATGATATGACAGATAATGGGTCGGCCTGGTTACCATAGGCCACACCACTTCCAGGACCAACTCGGTGCTAGTTATAGGTGAGTGGTGGCACATATGACACACTGCATAATTTTTTTACTTATGATTAATATTGACATATTCTCACATTATATTATTTGTTGCATATATATTGTGATGTTCTTGGTTCTATACAATGGGAATTATATATGATGTGATCACGATAATGAAATCAATTAATTTTTAAACACAGATCCTAAATAATCCCGATCATAGGTTACTCGAGAAGGACATTGAGATAACCGGATAGATCGATGTACTATATACCCATCCATATGATTGAGGTGGCTAGTCTCATAGCCACTTGTGTGGAGACACTAAGGATATAATACAAGTGCTCATTGGAGAATGAGTTCACTGATTGATCTGCTTATGAAATATTATATGGTTAATGATACCTAATATCATATAGCAATTCCATAGTCCCAGTTGTGTATCTGGTCCTTAGACTTGAGACACCAAGAATGCCTTGTTTAAGTATTCCTTTCTTTGACGCCAGACTTACAGGTTTGGAAAGTTCCAAATCTAGTACAACTGGTTATCGGGATTGGTAGCCAACCTTACGAAGGTAATTGAGTGTCAATAGAGGATCACCCACTTTCGATATTACAAGAGGAATATCCCATATGTGTTTACTCAGACAAATCCTTGGCCAGGGTCATTCGGATTGTGAGAGAAAGAATTCTCTGAGAGAATCCGATTAGAGCGAGACTCTGATAAATTTTGTATGTGGCCTGACAGTACCATGTTCAATATACGGTCTCTGAGATATTAGTTAGATGAGGGAGTATAGATATACGATAACTGTGGACAGACAGGTCTGATGGATTCGATCCTCCTGTACCGTTTGAGACTATGACACAGTGGGTTAGTAAATTCATAATCGATGAATCGAGTGAATTTCTTTTATGGAATAGATTTATTTAATTTGATCATAAATTTTATTCTAATTGGTATTTTAGCTCTTCTTATTTCGATTTTTCATGTTTGTATTTTTATTATAATTATTATATAATGGATTTATTGGTTTTCTGTGACTACTTAACAAGATAAAACTAATTTTGTCGTATGTAAGTATTATGAAATATGTTGAACATTTTTGAAATTATTAAGTGATTTTTGGGCATATAAATTAAAATTATTCTTTTATGCCTTGGATTATTTTAGATATATTATTAGTAATATATTTTTTAGTTATTGAGTTGATTTTTATTATATGATTTATAATTGACAAGTATCTTTGAACATATTAAAGTTGAATTTTATTACATATATTGAGATTCTTTTAAAAGGACTAGATGACTTGTTATACATATATATACTCTATGTGATTTTAGTTATATCTTATATTATACTTCAACATCAGGATGTGTTGATGAGCTTGCCATGAGATGTCATATAAGGTTTCAATATTTATAACTTAGGAGTAGTTATAACATCCTAATTTACAAAATAATATTAATTGATGATAGTCACATTATCATAAAACAATTATTAAGATGAGGACAAGTTATATCATGTAAGATTGCAATTAACATGAAGAGTAAACATTTAGCCCGACACGGAGGTAATTATATTTGATGAGTTAATTTGAATAAGATGATAATTGGAGTATTTAATTTTACTATACCTGCATGTATGAAAAATTATTTTGATGCTCTCGTTATCGATCTTATTAATTAAAGAATTAAAGTTTGATGTAAATTCTATGCACGATGAACCTTTACCCACATGAAGGTTAGAATTCACATTAGTATGGACTATTTGTTTCATAGCATAAAGTTGATTATTTTTATTCGTTTTGTAGTAATTTCTTCTACTCTTATTGATGATGTTTCTACTTTAAGTGGTGATAACTTTTCTGACCAGAAAGAAAAAAATTCTTCTACCTCTTGGCTTGGCGTTTCATGTGAAGGAATTATCCATTCTCAACGGAATCAAGTAGACCACTTGAGAAAATAGCATATGAGCAGTAGGAGCGATTTAATTACTTAAGTATAATACTCATTAGATCTCATGTTAGTAAAAGCATTTGGGACTTTATTTGCATCAAGGTTAAAGATATTTCAAAAGTATTGAAGAATAATTTATGACTTCTAATAAGGCACTTGCTAGCATTGTAATGAAAAGGTTTTCAGGTATGAAGCTTAACAATTTTGAAGGTGTGTGTGAGCATATAATATAAATGAGAGATTTTGTTCCCACCTTAAGTCCTTAAAGGTTGAGATATCTGAATCTTTTTTAGTCCATTTTATATTAAATTCTCTTCCAACATAATTTGATATTTATAATATTCCGCAACACGTACAAAAAAATTGATCACGAACTTTTGATTACATGTGTATAAGAGGAAGAAATGTTGAAACATGAAAAGCTTAATGAGAAAAGAGATAGTACTCATCTAGCAGCTATCAAGGTAAGTGAAAGAAAAAAATGGTGTTCATAAAGAAAAGAAAAATAAAAAGTTACCAATACAGTATCTTGGTAATAAAGTTCATTGTTTGTTTTGTACGAATAAGAGATACTTTTTGAAAGAATAAGATACACAAAAGAAAGAATGCCAAAAGTATTTAAAAAGAAAGGTACTTTCTTGTTATCAATCATTTATTATTAATATTTTTATAATATTTGATAGATTCATTTTATATTTTTTTAGATGTAAAAAAGTTGAGATAAAATGAACAAAAGTTAAGGTCTATTTTAACTTATATGATTTTAATTATGGATCAAGATTTTCTTATGTCTAAACTAACTCATACATTTTAAAAAATATATAGCATATAAGTCCCTTCCGTCAAGTCTTCGTTAACACACGTTATAATCTATTTACATGACATATTGATTTATCATAAATTATTAAATATAATAATATATAATTTAATTTTTTAAAAAAATATATTTTAACCATTGTGGTTTTGATCATGAATCACTTGGACCGTTATGATTTTATTCGTATATAAAATAACCTTTATATTTAAAAAATATAATATTTAAGCTCTCATGTTAAATTTGAGTTAATATATATTAGAGTCTACTTACGTGACATGTTGACTAAAAATAAATTATTAATATAATAACATATATAATTTAAATTTAAAAAATTGGGACCACCATTAATAACGGGAGGATGCTTCATCGTGGAAGCGACCACCAGTAGCAGCACCGAGTTGTTATTATCTAGCAGGGCCTCATATGTATTATATATTTTACTTACCGAGGCTGAGATGTCCGCTCGGCCTTGTCTTACCATATACACATAGGTGCTCGAGATTCCTTCATTAGTGCCCAAGGGATGTGCGAGCTCCTCGGGACATTGACTGGGAGGTTGGGAACCTAGGCGGGCACCTCATGCTGGGGTCGACATCCGGTCCTTAGTGGAGATGCAACCGCCCGAGGTCTATTACGATGTTCCAAGGGGAGTTGCTTATCCTTGATTAAGGGATCTCGTTTAGTTGGCCACTCAAGGTGGAGCTTCCCACTTTTGCGAGTGCATCCTTTAACTCCTCGGCTAGCTCTCCAATCGTTAACACCCATACCAAGGTCGTGGTCAAAGGATGTCCCACCCCGACGCAGCCCCTTTAACGGTCAAGTTAGCGATGACTCGTTTTGTGTTGTCTATTTTTTTTATGTAAGAGGGATCCCCTTGCGTATTTGCTCGAGCACCTTTTATACAACCTGAGGAGGCAGAAGTCGTACAAAGTAGGTTAATGCGCGTAGGTGGTAGGCCCGTGTCGTATGTTGGTCGATAGCTGAAACCCCAACTTGTCTGCCTATTCTCATTGTCTGTGCTTAGTTGCCTTTATTGTGTATCAGCAGTAGATGTGATCTTTCCTTGGGTTGTTGTCTGAGTTGAAACAAGTTTTTCTACTGTGTAGGGGATGTACAGAGGGTAACTTCGCAATGGAGGCTGGTGATGCGACCTAGGCCTAACCCTTGAGCAATGGTCTAGGGCAGTGGTCCTTCTTGAGACCTTAATATATGTTGAGTCGATAGTGTCCACTTGGCTTTTGGAAGGTGATGAGAAAGTATAAGTTAGATGGGCCAAAATGTGCCCTATCATTCTCTCCTCCCAAAAAACGAAGTGTGCCTTAGGAGAACTAGGGTGCGGGGCTCGTGGTTGGGGCTTTATTTACTTCACAGGCTTTATTTTGGGAGTGTCGGCTTTTGGGTTAGAATCAAATCCAATAGGATCAGATAGGGTTTTGAAGTGGGCGGAGTTGATTGGGACTTGTAGTCAATGTGAATGACCAAGTGGGGGTCGTGTTCATAATCGTAGATAGCTCCTCGAGGGCAGTTTGGAACTGAAATTCCTTTGGGAGTCGTCTGGGGTTAGAGATCGATTAGGGGCTGAAAGCTTGGGAGCCCCTTATTTCTGTATTACAGGTGAGAGCCCTTTGAGAGCTCGGTAGCCTTTTAGAATCTGCTCGGGACTGCAAGCCCTTTGAGAGCTCAGAAGTTCTCGAAAACCTATTCGGGGTTAAGAGCCTTGTATTCAGGACTGAAAGCCCTTTGAGACATCAGAAGCTCTCAAGAACCTATTTAGGACTGAGATCCTTCTATTCAAGACTAAAAGCCCTTTGAGAGCTCAGAAGCTCTTGAGAATCTATTTGGGACTGAGAGCTCTGTGTTCGGGATTAAAAGCCTATTGCTCGAGACTAAAAACCCTTTAAGAGCTCGGAAGCTTTTAAGAATATGTTTAGGATCGAGAGTCTTTTGCTCAAGACTGAAAGCCCTTTCTTCGGGACTAAAAGTCTCTTGTACCAAGCCTTAGGGGTTTGCTTTAATCCATAAAGAGCCTTAGATAATTTGAAAACGTGATTTAGAAAAAGATCATTTTCAAATCCAGGTGATTGTTCAACATAAACTTATTCCTAAAGAAACCCAATAATAAAAGTACTTTTGACATTCATTTGAAATAATTTGAAATTTTTAAAAGAAGCATATGTAAAGAGCATCCTTATGGCTTCAAGTCTAGCCATAGGAACGAAGGTTTCTATATAATCAATACATTCTTCTTGGTTGTAACCTTTGGCTACTAATCGAGCCTTGTTTCGAACCATAATACCAAGTTCATCTTCCTTGTTTGTAAAGACTCACTTAGTACTGATTATTAAATGGTCACTAGGTCTAGGGACAAGCTTCCACACCTCATGTCTCTCAAATTTGTTTAACTCTTCATGCATTGCAATAACCCAAGAATATTTTAGAACTTCCTCAATATATTTTGGTTCAATTTGAGATAAAAATGTGACATTAGCATATTAATTTTTAAATGACAAATAAGTTTGAATACTTTTTGATGTATCTCCTATTATTAGCTCCTTAGGATGAGCATCTACATACTTTCATTTCTTAGGTAAATATTCCTTAGAAGTAATTAGATGCATCCAAGTTGTTTTAGTGAGGAGACTTATCATTCAAATTTAAAGTACCAAAATCAAAATCATCATTAAAATCAATTTTTTTAATTTGAGAACTTCATTACAATATGAATGGATTCCTCAATTATTAGAATTTTTTTATTAAATACACGATAAGCTTTTGAAATTGAGGAATAACCAAGAAATATCTCTTCATCGGATTTTGCACCAAACTTTTCTAAGGTATCTTTTCATTCAAAATAAAATATTTACAACCAAACACTTTGAAATACAAAATATTAGATTTTTTATTATTTCATAATTCATAAGGTGCTTTAGAAAGTAATGGTCTTACGAGAATCCTATTCATGATATAGCATGTCGTGTTAACGGCTTTAGCCCAAAAATATTTGGGTAGGCTATGTTTATTTAACATAGTTCTAGTTATTTCATATTAGCTCCTATTTTTTTTCCACTACTCCTTATGGATTTTTAGGAGTAGAGAAATTATGGTTGTACCTATTTGACTCACAAAAAGTTTAAAAATCATGATTTTGAAACTCACCACCATGGTCACTACATATAGATAAAATCATAAAACCCCTTTCATTTTGAACAAGTTTACAAAATTTTGAAAAACACTTAAAAGAATCACTTAATTGTGCTAAGAAATAAGTCCAAGTGTATATCTATTATAATCGTCTACAATAACAAACACATATTTACTACCTCCTAAGCTTATAGTACCAATTAGTCCAAATAAATTCATATGGATCAATTATAGTGTCCGAGAGGTGATTATTTGAATTTTTAATTTGAAACTACTTTTTATTCATTTTCCTAGTTGGCATGCATCATAAACTTTGTCTTTTACAAACTTGATGCTAGGCATCCCTCTTACTAGATTTTTTAGTTAAGATTTGGTTTAATATTTTTATGCTAGCATGTCATAGTCTCCTATGTCAAATCTATACATCATCATTTAAGATCGAAAAATATATTTTATTACAAAAATTATCAATGTCAATAGTATACACATTATTGTTTCTTAAGATAATCATAGAACTATTTTTGTATAGTATTTCAATTATATAAGTATTAGATTCAAATTTGATAATATATCCTTTATCACACAATTGGCTAATGCTTAGTAGATTATGTTTCAAACTATCAATCAATAACACATCTTCAATCAAGAGGTTTGGTTTGTTGTCTTTCCTAATATTTTCCCCTTATTGTTATCTCCGAAGGTGACAAATTCTTCATTTAGGCTAGAGAGCTTAGAGAAATGAGTTGGATCTCTTGTCATGTGCCTTGAACATCTACTATCAAGATGTCATTTTATGCTTCTAGTCTTTGTTTGGAGACATACTGACAAGAAATGGGGTTTTGGTTTATGTACCACTTTGACTTTGAGTTCTTCATGAAGGACTCTACCTAATTTTATAATTGTATCAAGTTGTTTATGATTCTTTTAGAAACCCAAATTAATTTGTGTGGACTATACTTTTTAAATTAATATTTATAGATATAGTGTCTAATTCTACTACAAAGATTGTATTTGTTTCTAGGTGAAACATATCATATAGGTCCCTTAATGAAGTTGGTTGGTTTTTGTTGATTGTTACTCATAAAACTAATTTCTTCCTTTCTATGAACATGACCTTTATTAGCAAGGATCATATTTAAGGATTTGTTATCTATTTTAAAATTTTCTAATGTTTCTTATAATGAAACATTTTCTTTCTTTAAGTGTATCTAATTCTTCACACTTAGTACAAAGAGCTATCCTATATTCATCATACTCTTTTTAAAAAAATTTAAATTTACTAGTATGATCTTTTTTAACAGTTTATACTTTTTACTAACTAATTTGATTATCAAATAAGTCATTAAATATATTAAATAATCCATCATAAGATAAGGAAGACTCATTTGGGTTATTTACCTCATTACAAAATACCCTTAAAGCGTAATTAGCAACTTCTTCCTTGTTGGTTGGCTCCTCGAACTTGAGTCATCCCAAGTAGCTTTGAGCACATTCTTCTTCTTTGGTTGCTTCTTCTTCACTTCGAGATATTCAATTTCAAAATATTTTAACTTCTTGAATTCATAGCATATTATTGAGTCCTTTTTAAGTTCCCTTTTGTTCTTAGTGTATTGTTTTGTTTTGGTCATTTTTAAGAATTTCTTAAATTTTCTTGTAAGAAGGACCAAGTTATCACCATCATCATCGTCACTTAAGTTCTCTCCCAGGTGGTCTTGGTTCTAAGTGCTATGTCCTTCATGTTCTTTGGAATGTTGTTCTAAAGTTCATCATATGTTATATATATCATTTCGTAGGTCATCAAAGACCCGATTAGTTCTTCAAGCGAAAAATTATTTAGGTACTATGCTTTTTATATTGCCTTTACTTTAGGATCCCAACTTTTTAGAAGGGATCTTAATATTTTGTTAACAAGTTCAAAGTTAGAAAAACTTTTACCAAGCGCTTTTAAACCATTAACGATATTCATAAATTGGTGTACATGTTTTCAATGGTCTCACTTGGTTTGATGCGAAACAACTCATAACTATGCAGCAAAAGATTAATTTTTTATTCTTTGACTTGATTAGTGCCTTCCTGTGTAACTTCAAGTGTGTGCCAAATCTCATGCGTAGTTTCATATATAGAAACCTGATTAAATTTATTTTTATCAAGAGCACAAAATAAATCATTTATCGCCTTAGCATTCAAAGAGAAAGTCATCTTTTCCGAATCATTCCATTCATTCATTGGTTTAGAAAATTTTTCAAAACCACTTTCAACAATATGTCATAAATCGGAATACATAGAAAGTAAAAAAATTCTTATTCGAGTTTCCAATACGTGTAGTCTGTCCCATTGAACATAGGAGGACGAGTGATAGAAAGTCCCTCTTGATTGTCGGCAAAAACTATCTTTCTTGGGTTTTAAGCCAAATAGAGAGAAACATAGCTCTGATTCCAACTATTATAGTGGTTCTAGATTTTTATAATGGTTCGGTCCCCTTGACCTACGTCCACACCTGATTCCTGTTCACTCAAGGGCACTGGCTTCCACTCCTGATCTTTTTTAATGGGCGAAGATCAAACACCCCTCTTACAGCTCTATTCTCCATTTACAAGTTCAGGAGATAACCTTTACAATTCTCTCAGCTCTCTCATAAACAACAACTATACTTAAAGAAAAGAAGGGGAGCTCTCAAGATATTACGACAACGTTTTTATAAGTTTTTGCTTATTTTTCTTATATTCTTAAGCAAGAATACGTGAGGAATTTATAGGCCCCAAATGGATTTAAAAGTGGAGCCAAAATTTAAATTTTTTAAGGATTTTCAAGGTGTTGATAGCCTTTAACCCCTGAAGACTATGTTCTGGCGGTAGTATCGCCAATTTGCACGGCACCACCGCTTGATACAATTTTGGAGATTGTGTCTGGAAATAATTTTCAAAGATTGTATCTCTTCAGAGAGTGTGTCTTCGAAGATCGTGTCTTACATCTCCTTGGATTAATTAAATGAGTTTTCTAATAAGTTCAAATCAATCCCAGTTAAAACTTAATAATCTCTTAATTGAGTTAGTAAAACTAACTCATTATAATACTAATTATGATATTTAAGTCAAACAATTAAAATATACAATCTTTATTGTTTGATAGTAAATTGATCTATCAGTCAACTCCCAACTTGTGGTATAAAGAGACTTAAGTAAGCTATAAGATACTGGGCTGAAGAGGATAAGACAAGAAGTTTACAACTTGGAGATCATAGTCCTTTTGCTAAGTTTAACGCCGGTTAACTACCCGTCATAGGGAAAGAAAGGAAATCACCATTAAGTGGTGTTGACCGCTGTGAGAAGGAGTTTGAGGGCAGTTGAAGGGGTTTCTTGCTTTACGATGGCTTTGGCTTTCTAGTACAAATTATACTCTTCCTATCCGATCACCATAACAAGAGCATAAACTTACTTATTATAAGGTAGAGTCTTAGAATGGGGTGCTGGGGAATGGGTTAGGGACTTAAAGCAAAGGTATAAAGGTAGGTAGGCCTAGAGAAAGGCCGGGCAGACTAATCTTTAGTAAAGTAAGGCTGATGTACTGGGGTAGAAGAATCAGAGACATTGGTTGAAGCACGAGAACCAGTAATTAAAGAGTGACAGCGTTAGTGAGGGCAATTCCTATGTTATCCTATGTTCTATTTTAAAGAAGCAGGGTGGTGAGTAGACCGAAAGGGGAGTTAAAAGAGAGTAGGGGTATTGTATAGAAGGGGGGTAATAAATAAGATTTTATTACAAAAATGCAAGTATAGGGTAGTGCACCGGGTATGCAAGTGAATCAGCGAAATCCAATTTCTTAGAATGTCCGTCCTGTTCGAGTTGCATCTATAAGATCATCTCTTTCTGTTCGAGGTAAAGTTGAATGCGCAAGTAGAGTTCTGTCAACGACAGAATCCACAGCGTCGAGATAAGATACTGGATAAAAAGATGTAGCAGTATTTAGTTGTTGAGCATATGATTCCTGTTTTAGATGGGCGCGAAAGTTGTCTACGATAATTCTTTACCTATAAAAACCCCCTATCCGATGGATGTTGTGGTGAGTTTCTGATAATCTATCAATGAACTCCCGATGAACTTTCAGATAAATTTCTGGAGAACTCTGGACGAGCTCCCGATAACATCATCCGAACCTCGACCAACTTTTGGTAAACTTTTGACGAGAACCCGACTACAACATTCGAACCCTGATCGACCTCTAACGAATTCTCGATGACCTCCAGACCATATTGTCCAAACCCCAACCGACCTCTCGACCAGCTTCCGACCATATCGTCCTAACCTTGATCGACTCTCGATGAGCTCACGACTACATTGTCTGAGCGTTGACCGACTCTTGACGAGCTCCCAACCACATCATCTATAGTTATTTTATCTTTTCTTAATCGTAGTTAATCCTGCATCACTTATCACCAATATATAGGTAACAAACATAACAATTGATTTTATCATTAAAATCCAAGATTCAACAAAAGAAAGACCTAAAAAAATCATAATAGAAACTATAAATAAAAATATACTTTCTCTGAATTTAACTAGACATTTAGTTTTTTACAAATCTCAATGGCGACAAATGATCCATCCATATAGATGATCCCAAATAGTTAGGATTTATGAATTTATTAATATTATTATTATGTATCTTATCAAATTACCAAAAAGGGTATAACCGTTTATTGGAAACGTAAGACCAAAAAGATGTCTTTAGCAAAATAGAAAGATATAGAGCCTAATTTATAGTTAAAAGTTTCACTAGAAAAGAAGGCATTGGTTATTATAATACATTCCTCCTATTTCTAAAGACTTATTTAAGATAATTATGGCTTTTATACCTCCTTTCAATTCAATATTACATCAAATGGATATGAAAATAATATTTTTAATAAAGATTTTAAGGATGAATGTAAAGATTTTTATAATAAAATTCATTTGGTTTGTAAGTTAAAAAGTCAACAAATGGGTTAAAATACCTCCCGATACTGGTTTACTAAATTGAATAATGTTATCTTTATTGGTCTTATTGAATATATTATAGATCAAATGTGTGTGTATGTTAATGCCATTGGGAGCAAAATATTTTTTTAGTCCTATGTTGATGACATCTTACTATTTGGGTGTGCTACATAAAACAAAACATTTTCTTTCTAAAAATTTTGAGACGAAGGATTTAGGGGAAGCCTATTATATTATTATCATTGAGATTCACATAGATAGATCTAAAAGATTATTAGGATTATCTCAAAGATTATTATCAAAAAAAATTTGAAAAGATTGTTAGGATCCTAATTGAGTCGGGTCCTAGTCGATTGAGTCGAGTCCTTAGATTGAGTCTTATTGGCTAACCTAGACTTGACATTAGGTCGGCTGGGAGGAGATTTGAGTCCATTGTAATAAATCGGCCCAAATCCTAGTAGGGTTAGAATTCGAGTAAACTAGAATCTGGTTATGAGTCGAAGTTGGATTCGGGAAGATGAGTCTTAGTTGGAGTATGAGTTGATTGGAAGCTGGAGTTTGTTGGAGTAGGAGTCATATTAGGCATTAGGGTTTAGAAACCCTATAAATAGCTTATATCTCTCTTCTCTTTTCATCATCAATAAATTAATATTATTTTTAGCATTTGTGTAGAAAGCCAATAAGGGAGGAACCCCTATAGAGTTCCAAGGAGGTCGATCCCCTATAAAGATCACCCCAAGCTTAGAATCTATAAGGCTTCTAACACTTAGTATCAGAGCAGCATTCTTGGCATCTCGCTACCCTTCCACAGTGGTCCATCTCCCCTCCGCAGCCGCCTAAGCAATTCCCACAATTTATTCAGATCGTCATCAAATTCTGTTGTTATCTCCACTACCGCAAATCATCCTTTGATCTCGTCGTGAATTGCAATAGGTTCTAGTTTCCTACCTTACTACTATTGTAATTTAGTTATCTTTATTCCAGAAACCTAAAAAAAAAAAAATTGCTCTTACCTCACTGCATAAACTTTTTGTCGCAAAGTCTCTATCTTTACGATGAAAGTTGCACTACAGAATTCAGCCACATACCGTTGCTTGATTTGATCTTGCTGTTGTAATTTTTCTATCCAATCTTTTATAAGTTTTTTATAATGGATTTGGCACTCTTTAATAGCAGATTTTCTTTTGGTTTTATTAAAAAATTATTGATACAAACCACTGATCTCTTACGTCCAAACTGCTGTATTTTAGATATAAAAATCTACTATAGCACCTTCTCGTATTTCTTAGTTTTGCCAAATTTTTTGTTGCCATATTCTTCCATGAATTTTTTTACAGCATTAACTTTCCCTTGCCAATAGATTTTCATTGAGTTTTACTCAAATCCTTGTCACAAACTGCTGAAAATTTTACATCTTTACTGCGAAAATTTTAGACATAAAATTCTGCCGCAGCACCTTCTCATTTTCCTTGATCATGTCAAATTCTTTGCTGCTGTATTCTTCCATGAATTTTTTATTGTTAGTACCTTTCCCTTACCATTGGATTCCCCTTGCGTTTTACTCGAATCCTTATCATGAACTGCTGGAAAAAAGTTGCATCTATCCTGTTGAAATTTTTTGATGAAAAATTCTGCTATTGTACATTCTGTCATTTTTCTTCTTGTAAACCACTAAAACCTACCCATCTTGTTGCCACCAACAATGTCATCTTTAGGGCACCCCTTTAGTCTTAAGACATAGCCATCATAGCTTATTTCTATAATCCACAACCAACCCTAACAGCCTAAAAAATAAAATAAAATACAACCCAAATAGCACCCTAAAATGCAACCTTTAGGGTGCTATTTGGGTTGTATTTTTTTGGCACCAATCCCTACCAAAACGGTTTTATTAGAGTGATCCATTATTTTTCTGGCACCAATCCCTACCAAAATGGTTGTTGCCATCAACAATAACCCTAAGCCACCCTTCTAACTCTAAACCTCAGTCATCAAACACCCCTTACAACCTCTACAACAACCCCAAGCAGCAGCATCACTAGCACCTTCTTTGACGAAAAATTTTGCTATACTACCTTCGGTACTACTTGCTACATCCACACCCAATCCCCACCAAATCCATTGTTGTCATTAACAACAATCCTAAATTATTCCTTTAACGTTAAACCCCAGCCATCATACCCCCTATATGACCCCTACAGCTATTGGGAAACCTCAGCGGGTGCATCACATGTATAACAGAAATAAAAAATAAAAATGGGTTTCCCATGCAGATCAAATCATCGTGCAAAAGATTGGGGTTGCAAGAAAACTGCAAAAACTAATAAAACCGTGATGTGTGAGAGATTGCTTTTACCTAGGGAGATCATATATCCCTGTATTCCAGATCCAGATGAAGAGGATGAAGGAGGTCAAGCATTCTCCTCTCTAGCGGTATCCACACGATGGATCTCTATAGCGAAAATCCTTCAATCTGAACTCACAACTCTTGCACAGGGGGGGGAGGAGAATAGGAGGAGAAGGCCATAGCTACAGTCTATCAACCATGAGTCTCTCCTCTTATTTATAGAGAGCCACCAAAAAACCTAGAGCTCCTTCCTTACTGGGTATTTGATCTCCATCCAATTATCCACTAACCTTGCATTATTAGATCTCTATCCAATAATCTCCTTAGGCCTCTAATTGAGTTTTAATCAAAGATCCCATCAGCATAGGGTCTCATCTAATGAGAATAGGGGCTAATTGGATCTCCATCCAATTCTCTATTCGCCGAAGCATCTACCATATATATATGACTTTTTCAATCCACTTTATCACCTTTAGGATATGGTTCTCAATCGATATCCCTTCCATCATCATGGCTTGGAAGAGTCTCTTAGAGATCTCATATCTTTGAGTTCTTCCCTGTTTCTCAAACAACTGGTAGAGATGAAGAAGGATATAATATGCATCCATGCTCTCATATTATCTATGTAACTCAGGAGTCATAGAAGCCAACATGTAACATTTTGCCAATGTGGAATCATCTATCTACTTCACATAGCTAGTGATCTCATCCTTGCTTGCCCCTTCTTCCAGTGTGGACACAATTGTATCAAGGACGTATGCAATTTTCTCTACCATGAGAATAATCTTCAAATTACAGAGCGAATGTGTGTAGTTTGGACTAGTGAGGTGGTTGGCATCAAGTATGTCACGCAGGGGATTTTACGAGCAATATATTTTCGACAAACAAGATATAGCACAAATAAATAACATATAAATTTTACAAAAAATACTAATTAAGATATAAACTTATATCTTAATATACTCCCACTATTTTCCTAGTGAATCACATGACACCCTCGACACGTGAGATGAAAGTCTCTAGCAAACTCCTAGTGAGAATCGGGATCCAATCGACATCTTAGTGCAACCTCAAGTGATTCAACCAATTATACTAAGCCCAAAAGGTAAACAACTCTTGTCAATCATAACTCCTTATGATTCCTGTCATGTTCGACCTCCGAACCATAATGGTCTCAAGGGACTCGACCAACCATAATGTTCAATTAATTCATCACCATCATTACAAGATGAGTCTGATTTAACGATATGCCCTCGAGGGACTCGACCAAGCATATTATGTCCTCAGGTCACTAATGATATCTCTATGTCATAGGTAAGATCTCGATCACGTAGATAGGTGAGCTTCGAGGGACTCGACCAACTTAACCTATGTCATAATTCAATTTTTTCCTATAATGATGAAAGACCATATGGGTCAATCTTATATTACCTCACGCTTACCGAGTTAATATTATCGTAGGAGGGGATTCTAATTTTTTTATTGGTCTCATAATATATCGTGTCACACACATATATATTTTATATATATATATATATATATATATATATATATATCTAGTAGGTGTATAACACATCATATATGCAAGCCACACCGGATGATCATGAGCCGTCACCTAATATGATTAAGCCCGAGTCAATGGGCCTGATCACTCACAATAGGATCTATGTGTGCATCAACGCATCTCCATACCCTGTGATTGTTGATCTTGTCATCATCGGTTACGTCGAATCCTCGTCGCATCACCATACCTTGTGATATCCCGCCACGACATCGTAGGTCCCGCTGTTACCTCCACGCTTTAGTCGCACCTCACCATGTAATTACAAAATAATCACAGGCACGCAATCCCAACAATAAACGAGAAAAATAGAGGCTCTTAAACCCTAATAATAATAATAATAATCACAATTACACACATCATAACACATGGCTCATGATCATCCATCCACATCATACATCACATGTACACATCATATCACATGTTGGATTACTAGATATATAATAATTAATTAAATTATTTAATTAATTATTTTTTAGAAATCAGGACATACTCAAAATTTTTAGAATTATCAAGGGCATTTTTGGAATTATGGATAAGAGGATAATCCTTGGAATTTTTAGAATTATTGAGGGCACTTTCGGTATTCAAGGGGCATAATCATCCTTTTCTCAAAAGGATGCCCTCCCCTTCTGCCCTCATCCAACGGTCGCACCATCGCTAGCGGCTGCCTTGCCCACGGGCAGCCTCCTTTGTAGCAGGCATCACTGCCCCTCAGGCGGTAGCTCTTGCAGGCGTTGTGCCCGCAAGCACCTCCCTTGCACCTATACAGACGCTGCGCCTATAGGTGTCAGCCATGCCCATGGGCGGTCGCGCCTGCTGGCAGCAGCCCTAGTTATGGGTGGTTGCGCTTGTTGGTGGTTGCCCCTTGCGGGCTAGCTGTGGGTGGCCGCCCTTACAGGTGGTCTGAAGGAGCCCTAGCCACAGCCTCGCCCCTGCAGGCAGCTTGGCCATAGGTAGCTACCCCTACAGGTGGTCTGGGCATGGTGGCCACCCCTCCTCGCTACGTTTGCTGCGAAAATACAGTAAGAACATGTTGAACGGTTTTATACGATTTAATCTCATCACACGCAGTTTAAAACCAATCTTTCACATGAAAACCTTAGCTCTAATACTACTATTGGAAAACCTCAGCAGGAGCATCATATGCACAGCGGAAATCAAAATAAAATAGGTTTCCCACATAGATCAAATCGTCGTGCAAAAGATTGGGTCACGAGAAAGCCGTAAAAATGAAAACCCGCATTATATGAGAGATTGTTTTACCTAAGGAGATCATATATCCCTGTATTCTAGATCTGGATAGAGAGGATGAAGTCAAGCGTCTTTCTCACTAGCGATATCCATATGATGGATTTCTACAGCGAAACTCCTCTAATATAATCTTGCAACTCTTGCGCAGAGGGAGGGACGAGAATAGGAGGGGGTGGCCAAAGTTATAGCCTATCAATCATAAATCGCCCTCCTATTTATAGAGAGCCACCAAAAAACCTAGGGTTCCTGCCTTAGTGGGTTTAGATCTCCATCCAATTACCCACTGACCTTGCATTATTGGATCTCTATCTAATAATCTCCTATGGTCTATAATTGAGTCTCAAGCAAGAAGCCCATCAGCATAGGGTCTTATCTAATGAGAATAAAGGCTAATTGTATCTCCATCAAATCCTCTATTCATTAAAGCATTCATCATATGTTTGTGACCCTCTAGGTTAAATACCGAGTTGGTCGCGAGTCACTCCCATTAGAACTCCTTTTGATATAGTGAATTATTATCCCCATAATAATTCACTCGACTCATCGACTACAGGCGTACTAGGCCACTACGCCATAGTCCCTAAACGGTACAGGGGGATCGAATCCATCGAACCTGTCTGTCCATAATTATTGTATATCTATAATCCCTCATCCAACTAATATCCTAAAGACCATATATTGGACATGGTACTGTCAGGTTATTGAATCTCGGATTTCAATGATGAAATCAATTGATGTGTTAATGATCTAACAGGACTATTAGAATTAATTGATGTAGGATTAATTATGAGAGAATAATTATTATAATTAGGATTAGGTAAGATAAAGTCCATGCTTCGGGTCGATGCGGTTGGGAACTCGCTAAGAGTATGTTGGGAGCTCGCCGAGGATATCGGGAGTTTGTCAGGATGGCACAATGGAGTTCACGAGAAGAAGACCAAGGCTTGCCGAAAGATTATTGGGGGTAGCCGAAAAGCTTGTCGGGAGTTAGGATGATCTTATAATAGATATTTAGCAATTCTGATTATATTTAATTAACCTATAATTAGCATCGTGCAAGACTAACTATGATAGGAGCAATGGAGTTACAACCGAATGATAGGCCAAGATCAAGCTTACGCATCGGGCCAGGGTTCGGACAATGTAGTAGGATCTCGCTGGAGTTCACTAGGAGATTCGCCGAAGGGATCGGGAAGCTCGTTAGAAACATATCGGGAGATTACTGAAAGAAGATCATAGGACTCGCCGTAAGAATACCGGAGGTTGTCGGATTGGCGGGAGTTAGGTCTTGATTTAGCTTGTTGGTCATTAAGTGTTATAATCATTGCACCGTAGTTAGGAATTGAGTCCTAATTGAGTTTGATTTGGATAAAATCTAAATCAACTCAATAAGGCAACCGAGTCTGCTATAGGGTTTGGTTGAGCTTAGGTTGAGCTCAATTAGTTAACTAAGGGAATGATTAACTGATGGTTTAAGCCGAAATTCAAAAAGTGGAGGGAACCGCTTTTGTGAAAATTCTGATGTGTAAACCGTCGGTGAGCAACGGGTGTACCGCAACCGCCCAGGCTTTCGAGTGACTTACAGCGACTGACCCACTCAGACTGGGTGGTTGAACCACTCATACCCAGGAATCTAGGTACTTTCGACGGTTGACTCGCCCAGGACCGATGGATAAACCACCCGCACCTTGGTGTTCAGGCGGCTGAGCCACCTAGGTCGATGGGTAAACCGTCTGTACCCAATTTTTCTAGGTATGTTTGATTTTTGGTTCCAAAAATCTGATGCCACTTGGGGCCTATAAATATCCTAACTTGCATTCTAAATAATATTTTTTGGGGATTATATTCTGAGAAAATATTGTATGAGAATCGTAAGAAAAAAGAAAAGGGATAAGTGAGTGATTAAATAGTGTAATTTTATCTCCCTTGTAAGCAAAGTGTAAGGGTTTGGTCTTCACCCAAAAAAAGATCGGTAGTGGACATCAGTGCGTCTCAAGAAGGAAGACTAGGGAGTGGATGTAGGCCATTGGCATCGAACCACTATAAAAATTGTAAGTGTTTCCTTGTTTATATATTTTTGTATTGACGCTTCCGATTTAACTCAACTCTTTAAAAGTAAAGTTTTCATGATAAGTAACCTTCAAACGTTGCTTATCTTTCCAGTTTGCTTATTAACTTAGTAACTTTCTTTTAATGACTCACTCGTTTCACTAAGAATTAAAAGCTTCAGATTTCCTATCTTAGTTTAATCAAAAAGTTTTTATCTAAATTAAAAATTTACACTTGCACTAATTCATCCCCCACCCATTTAGTTCCAATTGATCATAACAATTGGCATCAAAGCCTTTTTTTTTTTTCTTTTCATTTGGTTTAACACCCAAGAGAAATGGCTCTTATTGGCTTTCAAGAGGGCTTTTCTATCGTTCATCCTTCCATATTCAATGGGACAGACTACACTTATTGGAAAACTCGGATGAGAGTTTTATTACTTTCTTTATATCTTGATATATAGATTATTGTTGAAAATAGATTTGAAAAGTCTTCTCTTGCAATGAATAATTGGAATAATTTGGAGAAGAATATTTTCTCTTTAAACTCAAAAGCTATAAATGTCTTATATTATGCACTTGATAAAAATGAATTTGATCAGGTTTCTTCTTTTGATTCAACTTTCGATATATGGCATGCATTAGAAATCACACATGAAAATATAATTAGTATAAATGAATCAATTAATAAAATATCTTACAAAAATGAACTTGAAGAATACATTCCAAAGAACAGGAAGGAATTTGAACTAAGAAAATATGACTCCTCAAGTGAAATCTCGAGTAATGAGTACCTTGAACATTTAATAAATGAATCAAAAAAATTAATCAACATGAACCATAAAAATGATTTAAAGATGGACAAAACCTCTTGCTATGAACGCAAGAAATCAAGGAGCTCTAAAGATAAAATGCACAACCAAGAAGTAGAGAATCTCGCTTTTATGGCCATCGACGATGATGTTAGTGATTCATTAAGTATTTTTTTAGAATTATTAAATATGTTCCATGATTTGTTTGATGAGTTTAGAAAACTTGGCAAATCTTTTAAGATGCTTAAAAATGAACATGATTTATTAGTTGGTAAAGTTGATGAAATGCATGAGTTATTAGCATCATATAATCTTAGTTCTAAATATGAAATGCTAGATAACATTAATGAAGAAAATATAATACTTAAGATAATATTAGAAAATTTTAAAATTAATAGTAAATCCTTGAATATAATCCTTGCCAATAAGGGTCATATTAATACATAGGTTTTGTTGGTAACACTTAACAAAAGTCAACATTTTTGTTAAAGGACCAACCTTAAATGTGACAGCAAAAATCAAGTGTAATTTTTATGAAAAATTAGGACATATGGCTTACAAATGTCTATTTAAAAATTTTATTCCTCACAAGTTAGTTTAGGTTCCTAAAGGAACCATAAACAATCTTATGCCATTAGAGAAAATAGGAAGAACATGTCATGAAGGATCCAATATTAAATGGGTACCTAAACCAAAAACCTCCCTTAATATAAAGTTATTTTTTAACAAGGCTAGGAGCAACAAAAATATTTTGAAAGTAGATGCTTAAGTCATATTACTTGAGATCTAACACTCCTTCAAGTTTACTAGCCTAAGTAGTAATAAGAAATTATTAGAATTAAAATTATTGATAATAAATCTTTTAATGGTTCATCATTAATATTGATGATGCATAGCTAGAGCATACAAGTATGAAAATGTATTAGAACCAAAGAACCTTAGTTATTGAAAAATATATTTATATTAAAACTTATAAAAATGAGATTTTGAGTGAATGCTAAAATCATTAGCTTGTTTAAATGTAAAGACTATTGTTAAATAATTCAAATATTTACAAAGTCTATGAAATGATTGATTTAAATGTTACATTGATTGAAATGCTATGATTGAATAATTATGTTGATTGATAGAATTTCAATATAGAATAATATAGAAAATAGAGAGAAAAATCATGCTTCATTGTCTAGTATTTTTTATAAATTAAAAATATATTTAATGAGAATGAAATGAGCATGGTAACTCACTACACTAAGTCTAAAAATCATTTGAATTGAAATAAGTCAAAGTTTTTGTTTGAAAATATTTTATGGCAATGATAAAATTTTGTTTTTGACTTTAAATGATATTGCATTCTTGAAATAAGTTTCAAAAGAGGGACACTTATTCTTGAGAGAATTTTTATCCTATTAATCGTTCAACAAGAGATAAAATAATACTATTATTGTTGAATCTCTTAAACTACAAAAATGGATTAGAAAACTTTAGCTATTGAAAAACAATCTATGATGACTTCATCGAATTTTTCAAAAGGCAATTTTTTATGATGATTTTGGATAAGTTTACAAATGATTTTATTTTAAAATGAGATTGATAAATCTATTCAACGTTATTGATATTTTAATGATTTTATCATAATCTTGACAAGTTGAAAAAAAAAATTACACTTTAAAATCCTTATATAAATTTGTTCAAAGAAAGTCATATGAATGAATCATAATTTGTCTCTTCAAATCTATTACTTGAAAATCTTCTTATGAACTATATTTTTGAAAACTTGAAGTTTCATATATATAAATTAAGATCTTCTACTTTTTCTTCCTTGAAATTAACTCATGATCTTGATATCTATAAAATGATATCTTTATAAATAAAGACTCTTCTTTGATCTCTTAAGATTCTATTTTATCATTTAAGAGGAGATTTATTAAATTAAATCATGTATTTAATATTCATGAATGTCTTTTGATATTGATATTTATCTTGACATGATTTATTTTAAAACTCATGAATGACATAACTTATCACCAAAATTAGTATTTTTTACATTTGTGATAACTTGAAAATTGAAAGAGATTTGTATTATCATGAATATTTCTTTAATTTCTTAACTTGGCTTTTACATTATGGGAATTACGTTATTGATCTCTATAATTTTCTCTTTTTAATAAAAATGAGATTTATGATCTTAACAATAATAATTGAAATTTTTACCAAGATTATTCTTCTTTTTTATTAAAAAGATTTATCTTGGATGAATTGAGATTATCCCCTAAGATTCATTTTTATTATTCACAAAAAAAGGAAAAAAACTTATTAAACGAAATAATGTCTTTTGATATTCAAAATTTTGATTTTATCTTTAATGGCATGATCTCCTTATACTTTTTGGCGTAATTTGAATATGAATGCTAAAAAGAAATTATGCCATCATATTTCTTTCTTGACAATGAAAAAAAAGGGAGATATAAAATTATTAATATGATTAGAAGTAAATTTGGATATGATAACATTGAATGAGCAACAATTACTTAGAAAAAAATTATGACTTTCTAAATGTATGCAAAATACTTGATTTACAGTTTGAGCTTGATCTACTATCATGTCTTCTTATAAAATTCTTGATGCTTTTTATCAAAATTTATAATAAATAATTATTTTTTGCTATACTTAAAATTGCATGAGATAATTTTAAATGCATGAGTAGCTCTTAAACTTTTGAATCTCCTTGAATATCTTGAAGTTTTGAGCTTAATTTTAAAATTCACATCTATAAAATTTATATCTATAAAATTTATATCTTTAAAATTGAGCATTCTTATGATATGATATTTTTTATTTCTCTACCTTGATTCTACGTTCTTGCTCACACAAAGTGAAGAAAGGAAATCACTAGCATTTCAAAAGACTAATAAGTCTATTAATTACATTTTGAATCTCTTGAAAGTAATTTTGATGATTTTGAAATTGAATAAGTGATTTACCTATATCGTGGTTTTGATTTCTTGGAATTACAATTTAAAATCTCTTATGAATCAAAATCTTTTGTTATGTGTTCTCGTATTATTTAAAAGAAAATTTTTATACAAATCATGAACTTGATAACTTGAGATTTCTTATGAATGAATCAAGAGATTTTATTTTATTTGTTTCTCTTATAATTTGTCTCTTGATAGTCACAATTTGTCTTCATGAATTGTACATCTCATCACTATGTTAATTTTTTTTGATACATTTTATGTAATGATTTGAAAATTAATGTAATG
This sequence comes from Ensete glaucum, assembly GCA_021527575.1. Classification (NCBI taxonomy): domain Eukaryota; kingdom Viridiplantae; phylum Streptophyta; class Magnoliopsida; order Zingiberales; family Musaceae; genus Ensete; species Ensete glaucum. The sequence goes on from CM038554.1 coordinate 6,017,521, forward strand.
GGAAAAGTTTTGCACTCTCTCTTCTTTATTACAATGACAAAGGGGAAGCAAAACTTGTTTGCTTGTATGATATAAATTGATATCTTGAATATTATAAAGGAAGCAAATATTTGCTAGCTTGCACTTCTCAAAAGAGAAGAAAAAACTTACTAGATTGCATGTTCTAAAGTAATGAAAAATTTACTAAATTGCTAAGCTCTCATATATCAAAAACTTGCTAATTGTACTTTTCTTTTTTGTTAATGACAAAGGGGGAGAAGATATGATGATGTGAAATCATGTATGATGATAATGCATATTGATTTTTTAAAATATACATGATTTAGAATAATAATCATAATTTTATAATATGATTTATTGCATATGATGTGATTAAAATAGTTTCAACTTGGACTTTTGAGCTCATCTTAATATTCTTTTTGAAATTTATTAAGAGCTCTTCTTAATGATGTTTTACAACTCCTCTCTTATTTTTTTCTTTCTTTTTTATAATAGTAAGAAAATTATTTATGACTCATGTTGTATTTTACAAAGGGAGAGCAAAGTCTCATGTGCCTTAAAATCCTTAGCTCTATATTTCACCTTTTTGTTGATGACAAAGGGGGAGAAACATATGATATTGATTGACGATTCATGATATTGATGATATACATTGATAACACATGATATGGATATGAATATAGATTAGATATCTTGGATATGGATATGAGTACATAATTCTTATTATGATATGATGATTTGATGAAATTCATGCTTTGATGACGTGATGCAAATTTGTGTTGAAATTTACATAAAATATTGATTGCTTGAATTTAAGAGTGTGTGATTCTCTTAAATTTAAGTGGCATGGATTTAGAGGGAGTTAGGATTAACTCCTATCATCAATTGATTGTCATCATCAAAAAGGGGGAGATTGTTGAATCTCGGATTTCGATGATGAAATCAATTGATGAGTTATTGATCTAACATGATTGTTAGAATTGATTGATATTGGATTGATTATGATAGAATGATTATTACAATCAGGATTGGCCAAGGTTAAGTCCATGCATCGGGTCAATGCAGTTAGAAACTCGCTAGGAGTGTGTCGGGAACTCGCCAAGAGTCTCGGGAGTTTACTAGGATGGCGCAAGGGAGTCCGCCAGAAGAAGACTGAGACTTGCCGAAAGATTATCGACGGTAGACAAAAAGTTTATCGGGAGTTAGGATGGTCTTGTAATGGATATTTGATAATTATGATTATATTTAATTAAGTCATAATTAGCATCGTGTAGGACTAACTATAACAGGAGCAATGAAGTTACAACCAAATGATGGGCTAATATCAAGCTTGAGCATCGGGCCAGAGTTCGAACGATGTAGTAGGATCTCGTCGAAGTTCGCTAGGAGATTCGTCGAAGGGATCGGGAAGCTCGCTAGGAACATATCAGGAGATTGTCGAAAGAAGACCAAAAGACTCACCGTAAGAATGTTGGAGGCTATGGATTGGTAGGAGTTTGGTCTTGATTTAGCTTGTTGGTCATTAAGTGTTATAAAAATTGAGTCATAGTTAGAAATTGAGTCCTAATTGAGTTGGATTTGGATGAAATCCAAATCAACTCAATAAGGTAATCGGGTCTACTATAAGGTTTGGTTGAGCTTAAGTTGAGCTAAATCTTAGTCAACTAATCGTTCAAGTTGGGATTCAAAAAGTGGAGAGAACCACTTTTGCGGAAATTTTGACGAGTAAACCGTTGGTGAGCAGCGGGTGTACCACCGCCGCCCAGGCTTTCGGGCGATTGATGATGGTTGACCCGCTTAGACTAGGTGTTTAAACCACCCATACCCAAGAATCTGGGTACTTTCAGTGGTTGACCCGCCTAGGACCGGTAGGTAAATCGCCTGTACCCTAGTGTTCGGGCAGCTGAGCCACCTAGGTCGGCGGGTAAACCACTTGTACTTGGTTTCTCCAAGTATGTTTGATTTTTGGCTCCAAAAATCTAAAGCCGCTTGGGGCCTGTAAATACCCCAAGTTTTCTTGCATTCTAGATAATAATTTTTGGGGATTATATTCTGAGAAAATATTATGTGAGATTTGTAAGAAAAAAAAGGGATAAGAGAGTGATCAAAGAGTGTAATCTTGTCTCCCTTGTAAGCAAAGTATAAAGGTTTGGTCTTCAACCCAAGAAGATCGGTAGTGGACGCTGGTGTGCCTCGAGAAGGAGAACTCGGGAGTAGACGTATGTTGTTGGTGCCGAACCACTATAAAAAGTGTGAGTGTTTTCTTGCTTACATATTTTTATATTGACGCTTCCAATTTAACTCAACTTTTTGAAAACAAAGTTTTCTGATAAGTTCTTTCCTTCAAACATTGCTTATCTTTCCGATTTGCTTATTAACTTAGCAACTTTCGTTTAATCACTCACTCGTTTCACTAAGAATGAAATGCTTCGGATTTTCTATCTTGGTTTAATCAAAAAGTTTTCATTTAAACTAAAAATTTACACTTGCATTAATTCACCCCCACCCTCTTAGTGAAAATTGATCCTAACATAGGCCACATACGGAATCTGTTTGATCTCACTCTAATTGGATTCTCCTTGAAAACTCTTTCTTTCTTAATCCGAATGACCTTGGCCAGGGATTTGTCCGTGTGCTACTCTTGTGATACCGAGAGTGGATAATCCTTTATTGATAATTACCTTTATAAGGTTGGCTACCAATCCCGATAACCAACTATACTAGATCTAAAACTTTCCAAACCTATAAGTCTAGCATCAAAAAAAGTACTACTCATACAAGGTATCATTGGTGTCTCAAGTCTAAGGACCAGATACACAACTGAGACTATGAAATTGTTGTATGACATTAGGTATCATTAACCATATAGTATTTCATAAGTAGATCAATTAGTGAACTCACTCTCTATTGAGCACCTATACTATATCTTTAGTGTCTCTACACAAGTGGCTATGAGACCAACTATCTTCATCATATGGATGGGTTTATAGTACATCGGTCTATCTAGTTATGTCGATATCTCTCTTGAGTAACCTATGACCAAGATTATTCAGGATCTGTGTTTAATTACTTTAGTATGCTTTCTCTTCTTTGTTATTTAATTACTTTGTAAATTACTTTACTTGCTCATTATTATCCTATGAATATTTTTAAGTTTTAATGCTTTTCTGGTACAAGCTTTATCGAATGAGTCTTCAAATTGATGAAAGTTTTTCAAAATCACTAACTTAATCCCTCTCCCCAAAGTAACGATTCAACCCTAACAATTAGTATTAGAGCAATGTTTCTCTCTATTTGGTTTAAAACCTAAGAGATGTGGCATTTGCAGGGAATCAAGAGGGTCATTCTATCACTCATCCTCCTATATTTAGTGGGACGAACTATACATATTGGAGAACTCGAATGAGAAATTTCTTGTTTTATATGGATTTTGATTCATGGAGTATTGTAAAAGTGTTGAATCTTGGATTTTGATGAAGAAACCAATTGATAAAGTTATGATCTAATGTGTATATGAGTAACGTAGGACTAGCTTCGATCAAGGAGAGGCAAACTGATTAAAGGAGGAAGAATCAATTGTGGGCCAGAGTGAAACATGTCAGAAGATTGATCGATGTGTCAGCAGAAGGCTTCGTACCATGACTTTAGGCATTATGCTAAAAGGATCAGACATTACGCTAAAGAGATCGAATGTTATGAAGGTCAATATGCTAATTAGGCAATATGCCATAAGAGAGAATGATGCATCGAAGGGTCAGACGAAGCGCCGGATGAACCAATGGTATGTTGTACAACATGTGATTCATGCTTTGTAATAATTTGTCTAGATCTAAATGGTTTAGAGTTCTAATTGAGTTGGTTTTGAATGTAATTAGGCTAACTCAATTAGAAACTCATTGGGCTATAATTAATCATTAATTAAGGTTGATTTAAGCTCATTAGGAGGCTCATTTCGTTGACTTGGGAGGAGATACAGTCAGGTCAAGAGATGGTATAACCCAAGTATGAAATTACTGAAACATACTTTTTTGGGATTCCTAGACTATGGTACCATTAGTTGTTGGTGGTAGTATCACCAATCGGTGGTAGTACCACCTATTCCATGTGATGGTGCCACAAGAGCCCAAAATCTCGAGCTCTGTTAGATGGTGGTACCGTTCGTACCCTGAAATATCTGAGATTTAAATTTTGGGCTCTAACTTTTAAAACCATTTGGGGTCTATAAATACCCCACTCATTCTTGCTTGGAAGAGCCATAATAGGGAACAAAATTAGTGTGAAAACTCGGGTGTAATTACTTGAGAATTCCCCTTTAGCTCTAAGTTTTAGTTTTAGTTTAAGAGAGGTGTAAGTGGCTTATAAAGGTTATCTCCTAAACCTGTGAAAAGGAGAAAAGGATTGTAAGAGGGTAGTTGATTTTTGCCTATTGAAGAAAGATCGATAGTGGAAGCCGGTGACCTCAATGGAGGATGAATTGAGAGTGGAGTAGGTCACATCAATTGAACCACTATAAAATTAGTGTGTCTTCTCTTCTTTGCTTCTTAATTATTTTGTAAATTGATTTACTTGTTCATTATAGTCTTACAAACATTTTTAAGTTTAAATGCATTTTTGATATAAGCTTTATCTAATGAATCCTCAAATCGATGAAGGTTTCCTATCGATATAATTTTCACGTGAGTACTAATTCATCCACCCCCCTCTTAGTGCCGATTCGATTTTAACAGAAATCAGTTTTAAAAAATCTTCTAAACCAATAAATGAATTGAATGATTTAGATGAGAAAATTTTCTCTTTAAATGCTAAAGTGATGAACGCTTTGTTTTGTACTGTTGATAAAAATAAATTTAATCGAATTTCTATATGTGAAACTATACATGAGATTTGGCACACACTCGAAGTCACACACGAAGACATAAGTAGAGTTAAAGAGTCAAAAATCAATCTTTTAGTATATAGCTATGAGTTATTTCATATGAAACTAAGCAAGACCATTGGAGACATGTACACTCATTTTATAGATGTCATCAATGGTTTAAAAGTACTTACTAAAAGTTTTTTTAATTTTAAACTTGTTAATAAAATACTAATATCCCTTCTAGTTGGAACCATAAAGTAACAACAATACAAGAAGCAAAGAACCTAAATATTTTTTCGCTTGAAGAACTTATCGGGTCTTTAATGACCTACGAAATTAAATTTATACATAATGAATTTGAGAACAACCTTCCAAAGTATAGGAAGGACATTGACACTTAGAACCAAAGAAGATCACTTAGGAGAAAACTCAAGTGATGATGATGATGATGATGATGACTTGGCACTTCTTAAATGAAAATTTAAAAAATTCTTAAAAATGAACAAAACAAAACAAGACATTAAGAACAAAGATGAACTAAAAAAGAACTCAATAATATGCTACGAATGCAAGAAGCTGGAACACTTCAAAAATGAATAGACTCGAGTGAAGAAAAAGCTACCAAAGAAGAAGAAAGAGCTCAAAGCAACTTGGTATGACTCAAATACATCCGAAGATAAGGAGCCAACTAACAAGGAAGAAGTTACAAATTACGCATTACTGGCATTTGGCAAAGTGGTATATGACTCAAACGAATCTTCCTTATCTTATGATAAATTATTCAATGTATTTGATGACTTGTTTGATGATTTTAAATTAGTTAGCAAAAAGTATAATGTTAGAACCATTGCATATTCTAAGCTTGGGATTGATTTTTATAGGGGATCAGCCTCCTAAAACTCTATAGGGGTTCCCTCCTCAAAAATTCTACATAATGGCTTAAAGGAATTTGATTTTATTTATGATAAAAAGGTTATGGCTACAAGTGTTTATGTAGGGTCTCAAAATCCTAACTTCTAATAGGACTCCTTCTTTAAGTAAACCAAGACTCCTACTAAACTAAGACTCCAGCTCTTACTTTAACTCTTAACCAATATAGAGAGTCTCATCTAAGTGAAACTCCTTCTCTCGCTAACCCTAGTCACCTCCTCTCAACCTAGCCAACTTTCTCTCAAAAGATGGGCTGCCTATTGGGTTGATTACAAGCTTGATTTGATTGACTCCAACCCGAACCCAACTCTGATTCCTAACTCGACTCTAGTTCAGCCAAATCCTAACCCTACTAGGATTTGGACTAATTTATTATAATGGACTCAAATCTTCTCCTAGCTAACCTAAGGCATTGACTCAATCAACTAGGACCCGACTTAGCTAGGGTTCTAACAGACTAGCTCTCTTTAAATTAGTCTTGTCTTCAAGGCTGAGGAGCTCTATGTCTTTGTGTCCTGATTTGTAACTCCTCATGAGGCTGCCTCGTGGCCCCTGTAGTAGGCGCATTCTACTCCTATGGTCCAATATTGGTAATAGTGACTGGACGGTGATATGTCATAATCCTATGATCCCATGCGATCTTCAGCTGAACTTAGGCCTCTTTATCAGCTTGGGTGTCGGTTGGATAGATCTGGGCTGAGTCATCCTTTTTAAACTTTTAGTTGATGTGGGATACTCGGAGGATCAACCGTATTTTTGATTTAGTGTGTAGATCTGATCTTTAGGTTACAACTCCAATGTGATCTCCAATTTTGTAGGGTCCAAAGAAACATAAAGATCACTTCCTTGAGACTCGAATTTCCTATTGATGGGGCTAAAGATGAAGGGAAACTTGATCGTCAACTGCAAACTTTCTTCCGCTCCGGTGTTTATCAAGGAGTTGTTTCTTTCTTACATGGGCTGTCACTTGGTTATTTATTAAGAGTAACCGAGCCTTCTTTTGGAATAATGGTTGCCCTTTAATAAGGTCCCTAGTGGTATGAGCCCGTTCTGAGTCTGAGGTGGGTAGGAGCTATAATTTTACCGAGCCTATTTTTATCTCTCCTTCGTGTTGTTGACCTGTATCATACCGAACTTCAAATTCAGTAGCAATCATTTATAGTTCAAAAGCCTCGTGTGAAGTATAGGGAGAGCCTCGATGCAGATTAGGGTTCAGCTCAACCGGGAGTGGTGTTCCAGAAGAAGCTTGTTCCTGTAAACAAAGATGTAGAGCTTTTAGAGGCAAAGTGTCATTGAGGGGAAAAGTTGTGACCAATTGATCCGTGTCTCTAGCGTCTCCTGGGTGATCCTCTCAACGTTGGCTTTCTGAAGATATGTACAGGAATATGGCCAAATAAGGGCCAATGGTTCCTCCTCCAAGATCAGCATATGGAGGTCTTGCAGCCTGGTAGGAAGTAGTCGACTCGGTTTGGCGAAGGCGCTTGAAATTTCAGCAAGTTACGGGAGAGAGTTTATGTCTTCATTTTCCTTCGACTTCATCTCTTGAAGTTATTGAATTTGAGTTGGGAAACCATTGGACTCTTCTTGTGGTACCTTCTCCTAGTATTTTATTACACCTATAGTTGCTTCGCTCCATTGTTTCCCGCATAAGATCACTTATTTTTCTTTGCTGAAAAATTTCATAGTTAGCTTTGAAAAGTTCCAAGAAATATTTCTTATCATAAATAACTATTCAATGCTAAGCACCACTTCATAATCATCAAGAGGTAGGAGGAAAAAATTAGCAATGATCTTTTGGCCCTGTAGAAATAATTTCACCTGCGAGCACTTTCGGCTATACTTCAAGATTCGACCATAAGCTACCTTGACAATAAACCTACTGTAATCTTCATTTTAGAGCATCAATTGGGCAGCAACCTTGTTGTTCAGAAAGTTGTTGGTACTCTTAGTCTCAATGAGGATGATGATGGGCTGCTTCTTAAGGAACCCTTTAATTTTCATTGTTTGTGGGTTCGCATAGCTGGCTAGAGCATGAGTCATACAATCAGCTAGCTATAGTCCTCCATCATGTTATCCTCATGTTCGAGGTCCTCCTCTTCATGTTTAGGTTCTTCAATAGGTTTTATCATGAGAAATTTCCCCTTTTTGCAGCATTGGTTGCGGCTCCAAAGTTTGTTGCAATGCCAACATAAGCCCTTCGCGGATCTATCGTAAAGTTCTTCTTGGGTAAGTTTCTTAGGCTGAGAGGTTCAGTTGGCAGTAGAGGAGGCCAAAGGCTTGATGGTTGCTGGTCAGTTCATGATCATAGATGCGAGCAAAAGAGATAGTAGCTCTCGATGTATTTTAATTTCGCATTTGATCTTCAATTTTAATCCTTTGATGAACATCCCTAGAAACTACTTTTTAGACCAATCTTGAGCTTGATTTGAAAGATGCTCAAACTTGGTTTGATATTCTTGCATGGTTGCATTCATGTTTTTGTACTATGTCAGTCTAAAGCGGATCAGTAGCCTACTCTTAAATTCCCTTAATGTTGGGACTCCATGGGTGTGCTCAAAATAATTATACCACTGTATGGCATCTCCTTCAAGGTATATAATAATGATATCTACCATGGAAGCCTCTTGTGTCCGGTGATAACAGAAATAGCGTTCCGCGTGCAAAAGCTATCCCATCAGGTCTCCATCTTCCCATCGAGGGAAGTCCATCATTATGTGTATAGGTGCTAGATCCATCATGCGTTCTTCCTTCTGCATAAGGTCTCTTTATGATTTGGTCTCTCGCCTTACTGCGATCTCGTTGGCCTTGGTGATCGTCCCAATCTGAATTATGTAAACAGAGCGCATAGTCTGTCCTCCATACGCGTCTCGAAGGCCTCCAACTTAGCACCAATCGAATCTACTGATGTCATGGCGTAAGACTCAAAATCTATAATGTCAAGGTCCTTCTCTTATTGTTGGGTCAATGGCATGAACCGGTTGAGTGGATTGGTGGCCGAAAGAGGTAGTGGATCAAGGGTAGATAGTTACGGTTTAGGGCTGATATGTTATTATTAGGGCTATGGTTTGGAGTTGATGTAGGGGTAGTATAGGAGTTATGATGACCGAGAGTTAAAGTTAGAGGGATGGCTTAGGGTTGCTGTTGATGACAGCAATAGATTTAGTAGAGATCGGGTGTGGATGCAGCAAGTAGTACCGAAGGTAGTGCAAAGGGGGTGCTATTGATGCTATTATTTAGGGCTATTGAAGAGGCTATAAGGGGGGTTTTGTGATAGATGTTTAGGGTTAGAGGGGTGGCTTAGGGTTGTTGTTGATGGCAGCAACCGATTTGGTAGGGATTGGTAGCCAAAAGAGTGATGGATTAAGGTTACAATTTAGGGTTGATAGCTTGTGGTTTAGGTTGCTATTAGTGCTACAGTTTGAGGGTGTTGTGGAGGCTGCAAATGATTTTTATAGCAGTGGTTTGAGGCTGGAAAGGAAGGGTTGGGGTTATTATTGGGTGTAGCAATTGGTTTGGTAGCAATGGACGATAAAGATCGGTGGTGGAGGGTTGTTGTTGCGATAGACCGCTATTTGGGCTGCGATTTTTGCTGCGGTTTGGGTTGGCTATGGATTTTGGAAATAGGTTATGACAGATGCATCTTAAAGCTAGAGGGGTACCATAAAGATGATGTGGTTGGTGGCAGCAAGTTCAGTAGGATTTGATGGTTTACCAGAAGAAGAACAACAAAAGGTATAGCAGCATAATTTTTCATTGAAAGATTTCAGTAGTATATATATATATTTTTCAGTAGTTTATAACAATGATTCAAGTAAAACTTAATACAAATCCACTGGTAAGGGAAAGGTAATGCCGTAAAAAAATTTGTGGGAGAATATGATGGCATAAAAATTGGCAAGATCAAGGAATACGAGAAGATGCTACGACAGATTTTTATGTCAAAAGTGCAACTATTTCGATGTAAAAAATCAGTGGTCTGTATCAATAATTTTTATACAAAACCTAAAGGAAACTATTGATAAGGAGTGCCAAAGCTATCATAAAAAACTCATAGAAGATAGGGCAGAAAATTAGTAGTAACAAGATCAAGATGGGCAGTAATAATATGCTGCTAAAATCTGTAGTATAACTTTCATCGTAAAGATGGTAACTTGGCAATGATAAGTTTATGCAACATAATAGATGAATACTTTTTTGGGTTATTAAGTTGAGGATAACTAAATTGCAGCAGTAGTAAGGTAGATTACTAGAACCTGATGCAATTTGCAAGGAGATTGAAAGGTGATCTATGATAGTAGAGATGACGATGAAGTTTGGCGACAATCTTAGCAATTGTGGGAATTGCTTAGGTGGCTAGATGAGGATGATGGATGGTTGTGGAAGTGTAGTGAAGAACCAAGATCGCTGCTTTGATACCAAGTGTTAGAACTATTGAATCTCAGATTTTGATGATGAAATCAATTAATGGGTTATTGATCTAACATGTGTGTTAGAGATGATTGATATAGAATTAACTACAATGGAGAGAAAATTACAATCAAATGTTTAGCCAAAGTCAAGTCCAGGCATCGGGCCAGAGTTAGGACAATGCTATTAGGAACTCGCTTAGAGTGCATCGGGAGCTCGTCGAGGGTATCAGAAGCTTGCCGAGGGTTCGTCGGAAGCTTGCCAAAGGAGATCAGGAGCTTGCCAAGATGACGCAAGGGAGTTCATCGGAAGAAGACCGAGAGACTCGTTGGAAGATTATCGAGGGTAGTCAAAAAGCTTGTCGGGAGTTGGGAAGGTCTTGAATTAGATTTGTTGACCATGGTGACATTAGTTAAGGTTGAGTCCTAATTGAGTTAGATTTGGAAGGGATCTAAATTAACTCAAGTAAGGCAAATTGGGTCCACTTTAGGGAGTAGATTTAGGTCAAGTCGAGCTCAATTAGTTGACAATGGAAGTGGTCAACTAAAGGTATAAGACAGGATTTGAAAAGTGGAGGGAATCGCTTTCCTGGGATTCCCGATAGTTGTATCACCCAGGTCGATGGTTATACCACCGCTATCTTATTTTCCTAGTTGCTTTCGGCTGCGACGCCGGTGGTGGTATCGCCCGTACCCAACTTTTCTGAGTGCGTTTGTAATTTTGGCTCCAAATTCTAAAGCCAATTGGGGCCTATTAAATACTCCAAATCTCCTTGTATTTTATACAACAATTTGGGCTAGAAATTCTAAGAAAAAATTATGTGCTAAATTTGTAAGAAAAAGAAAAGGAATAGGGGAGTAAGAAAAGTCTTATAATATTTGTAAATCTCCCTTGTAAGGTTGTAAGGTTCATCTCCTAAGCCTGATAAAAGGAGAGAGAAAGTTGTAAGGGATTGATCTTTACCTAAAGAAGGTTGATAGTGGACACAGGTGGGCCTCGGAGAATAGGACTCGGGAGTGGACATAGGCCAGGTTGAGACCGAACTACTATAATTTGAATGTCTTTATTTGCTTTATTTTTTTACTCTTTATTGTTCTAAATTTACTTATAGTTAAAACCAATCTTCAATCTCTCTACGTCTTTCAAATCGGCTTTAAATCTATTTTATCGAAATATAAAAAAAATCTTATGCTTTTCCATCTTCACTTTTCGAAGGTAAATGTTTTTAAATAAGTACGATTAATCTTATACTAATTTATCCCTCCTTCCTTCTCTTAGTATCAATTGATCCTAATAATTGGTATCAGAGCTACATATTATTCATTGGACTAAAAATGCGATTGAGTAAATACTTCATTTGGCATGAACGAAAGACATTATATTACACATCTGTCCATATTCAATGAAACAAATTACATATCTCTTTCCCTTCCTAATTACCCCGACTCATATTACTTATTTCTCACTTAATTATCTCTATCTCTATTTAATGCGGGAAGTCCGTAAAGTAATATTTATCGTGCAGGATGATAAGGTGCGGTAGAATAAAGTACTATTTTTTGTGTAAATGTAAAAGTGTAAGTTGAAAGTTTTATCCTAATCAAAGAGAACAGAAGCAGTGGTGAGGAATTAGGAGCTGGAAAAGAAGCAGTGGTGTCAAAGTATGTGGTAAGCTCAAGCGATAATCAAATAAGAATTTGCCATATATAGCGTTTCTAATGGATTAGGGTAACCAACCATGTGCTCTAAAGTAACTAACCAACCTTGTTCTCTGTGCTCCTCAATTCCATTCTAAAACCAGCGCCCTCTTTCTTTGGAATAAAAGAGAATAAGATCAGATGGTTAAGCTATCTCTTCTCCCTAACCCCTAGGATAGTTTGCCACGTGAAGCTATTAATTTCCATTCGGGGCCGGGGCCGGGGCCGACCACCTATCTTTGACCGACTCATTCCGGGATAGAATACATTTGAAACCTTACTCTGGAACAAAAGAATTGTATTGAAAGAAAAAAATGCTTTAAAGGCCCCATACTGTCCATTCTACGAGAGAAAGGGGGCTATAGGTATAGTTAACCTGGCTCAGCCAGTCGTAGGGTCAGAAAGGAGCATAAGCTCGCTCTACCGTTAATGATTGATCCACCAGACTAGGCTGCTTACTAACAACCGATTCCTTACTTAATAACAAGGTAGCCATAGGTAAAGTGGCTAGATTTAATCCATGGCTGGCTAGCATGGGTGTCAATCATCTAATCTGTTTTGGTAATGCGGAATTGATCAACAATCAATCGGATTAGGGAATAAGTACATGACAAAGGATGACAAGCGTTTCGTCAATAAAAGAGTTTTCCTCCCTCTGTAATAGCCTTCGGTCCTTCCAACATAAAGTATGTGCCAAGAGACTTTCTTTTACAAGGCTGCTTCCTTGAAAGCCATAATTGCTTCCGTCTTGAAAGGAATAAGAGAAAGATTTTAGACTTGCTTTTCAGTAGGTATATGGTGCACAAGCCATCGATCGATCACGGAGTAGATCCGAAATTGAATCTTTTGATCAGGTTGATTCATGCTGCATGAGGGAAAATAAGCTTTTGGATAAGATCAAGCTTCTACGCCCGCCCGATTCAGTGGTGGACTTGGTGTTATATGATCGACAAGGTTATTATGTTGTGTTGCTTGTTCCGTATTTGTTGGTGACGAAGCAGCAAACAAAATAAAAGACAGGCGGGAAAGAAATAAAGAAAGAAAAGAGAGAGGTAGAGGACCTGTCTATGAGTAAGTAATATTGCCTGCCCCATTCCGATACAATGCCTTGAAATTTACCTTTTAACCGCGGATTCTATAATTCCATTTTTTTTTTCTATTTGATAGACCGACCTACCCTGCTTGCTTCTTTATACGTATACGATGGAACCTGGAAAGAAAACTCTTATGACGTATACCGCGCTTCAACGGTAAGATATGATTCTCTAAGATCAGCTTGCTTAAATCAAATAATCTTTATCGGTATTATTCTCTAAGATATTATGCTATGATATATGATTCTCCGAACCCTGCACTGCATTTTACAGTCTATTCATAAGCTTATTTTAGCCCGAGATATCCGCTTATTACTTCATCTATAGGCATTCTTACTCATTGACAATTCGATCTCCCCTTTGTTTGCGTCAAATATAAAAAACAGAAACTTATTCTCTTGCTAACTAATGCCATTGGGTTTTATCATGTTGTGTGGTAAATCAAACAGTATGATGAAATCCTCACTAATGCTTTCTTCACTTAGGAATGCACCTGCTACACAACCCTAATTATACGTTGTATTTTGCCAATCTCATCTATCCTTTTGATTTCAGTGGAAGTACATAATGAAATGAAATCTATGAAGCACCAAGTATAGAATTGAGTTACGCTAGGCACCCCTTGATACTCATTCATCAAAGATTACTTACCACTTTAGAAATTGAAATAAATGAATTTAAGCCTAAAAGGAGGGACATGTTCGTCTCTGTGTTTGGGCCCAACTAGCAGTAAGATGATGAGGATTATAAGATTTCTCTGAAGGTAACGATTGAATACACAGGATCTATGGGAAAGAAGTTAGATCATTGGCAGAAGATGGAACGGAAGCAGGGCTATAATCTTGAGTTCGAGAATCAGCTACTAAGGTCGACATAGCAGTATTGTTAAGAGCAAAAGTAGTTCCATCTCATTCTGTGCTAAAGGGGGCTCGAAGCGATTCAGCTAACGTTGGTAATTCCGTTTGTTTTATAGGTTTTCATCAAGGAGAGTTTCATAAAGTGCAAATAGAATAGAAGGTGTTGGCACAAGCATATCTGTCCCGAAGTGCCTTGTCTTTTTGTTGTTCGCCCTGTTCGACTTTAATCATATCTACAAGCTGAATCGACTCAATAATCTTCTGAATACCCATCAGAGTGCTTAAGTATAAAGTAAGCAGGAAGTGGGTCTGAAAAAGAAAGTAGAGTTGTTGGCTTGATATCTAAGAGAGGCTGTTCTGCTCTTGGCGACTCTCAAAAGGGCTATTATTCCTTTCACTAGACCTTTTTATCTTTGCCTCGAGTACGATTGACAGGAAAGTCGACAACAGAAGATGCTGTGGAAGATTCAGCTACAAGCGGTGGTATTGTATCAAGTCAAGTTGCTTCAACCCCGGCCTGGGTTACTGTTTTACGTCTCTGAGTCATTTGATTTAACAACCTTTCTCCCCCACGTAGCGGTAACCAAACAGCTTACTCTATTCAAGAAACAAAGGAGTAAGCTATATATTCATTCGAGTTTTGAGGTGCCTATCCATATTTAGCTTACTTTTGGGGCGCTAACATAAGTTGTTATTGCCTTGTTGGGTTAGGTTCTTCATTCACATAATATTAGTTGTTGACTCAAGTCCGTTTTGGAGAGTAAGGACAGAAACAAGGGCGAAAGCAAAAGAATGAAATTAAGTACTTTAAAGCAAGGGCGCAAGAGACAAGTGCTAATGGTAGTTGATAGATATCAGATGCCTTAGTTTTGCAGTAGGCAGGTTGTTTACTTTCTTATTAGTTGACTTTCTTATATCTTATATTAGTGGAACGCTCAACTCACCAAGCAACAGAACTGCGGTCAGCTAAGATGTTAAGCGAAAATGAAATAAAACTGCCGATGGAGTACCTTAATTAGGATGATAGATTTGCCATTAGCTTCGTTGAAACACAGGACGAAATGAGTTGCGCGTCGTTGCTTGTCCGACCGGCAATAGGGCTTTCACGCCTTTCCCTCTACAGGACTTTGTCCCAACTGTCTTGACCTTTTTTTGTATATGAGACTTTCTTTTACCCGTAAAGCTGGGTTCAGGTAAGAATCAATGACTTCTGAAGCGCTAAGTTAATTAGTTGAATATATAAAGATCATATCCGTCACTAAAGTAAGCGGTAAGTGAATCAGTAAAGGAAGAGAAGAAATTGATTTTTGAGTCGAGTTGAGAGAATACGCAGAATCATAATCTGCAGATCAGATGGATAATTAGCTGTGTGAGGAAGATATCATTTAGGTGGAAGAAGGTTAATCAAGTACTGGTTCTTGTGTTGACGCTGTAGTAGCTCCTTGTCGATCAGAGGTTGTCCAGAAGAGGTGTCGTCCTAGAGAGTATTTACAGTTTTGTTACTGGATTAGCCAATTGAGTCGTTTCACACATAGCTTATAAACTTATAGAAAGAAATCTCTGTTAGCGAGTTACTTCATCATCATTAGGCTTACTTTTATCTTTTGGGGCGACAGGCAAGCAAGCTCGTTCTTTCTGATCTTGACACGAAGGAGCATAGCGGTAGCATTCGTAAGGCCTAAATCCATTCCTTTCTGTCGTCGGAGTGTATTAACTTTGGTGTTTGAACAAGCAACAAGAAGAAGTGCGAGTCTAAAAGTGACTTCGGTTCAAGCAAGATATCGTGGGGAGGATAGAATTTCAGGTGATTGGCTTAACCGAGCTTCACTAAATATTGATGAACTAATTAAGACACACCTCTGCTCTGCCTGGTTGGTAACTAACCTTATTGTTCTATATTCCATCGTGAAACCCTTACTTTTGCGTTACTTTCTGCTTAGACTAAACTATTTCTACTATACATATGATATTATCTATTATATGCAAGTAACCCCCCAGATAAGTAAGTACGAGGAGTGAACTATAGGCTCAGCAAGCAAGCAACAACTACTGTAGATCCTTGAACGGAATGCTAATTTTCATTGAAATAAGTTTTAGGTTTGTACTCGAGTTTCAATCATGGGTAGAACAGAATTAGTAAAAATCAATAATTCCATCTCGATAAAGAGTAACAGTAACATCCTTTTTTCGATTGGGAGGCACACGTTAGGTTATAATGAGAGCTCAACTAGCGAGGACGGGACATAAAGATTCTATTCATAATCAAAGCTAGATCCCAATGTTAGTTATCTGCTTGAAATGCTAGTGGGGGGAAAATCGAATATGAAGTAGGTTGATGGCAAGATCTAAATGAAGTGTTTCCATTGGAAGCTAACACATGTTGGAACTAGTTGTTGGCTTGGCTCCTGATGTGGTATAAAAATGAGTTAAATGATCAAAAATTGAATGAAGGTAAACTTAGGATTTCAAATCTATATCCTAGCTGGGGCTGAACTGAAACCCCCCTATTTTGATACGTCGTGGGCGTGACCTGCCGCCTTTATCTAATGGCGACTTGATCAGCTGTGGAATTAGCCAGTTCGAAATCAATTGGATAGTTAGCCAGTCACTCGGATGATTGATTAAATCGACTCCAGTTCCAAAATCTGGATCAAGATTGTGCTTCCCATTCTCACGTGGCACAAGAAAAGGAGGAGGAAGCCTTTAAGAGATAGGGGTTTCATTCTGGTGAGAGCTTTACATCATACCCAGCTGTCACCCCCTTCCTTTCTTCCTTCTTCTTGACGAGGAATTGATTCACAAGCTGGAAAGGACGGACTCCTTTTTCTATTATTTTATATTAGATAAGCAGTATACCACTTTCTTTCCTATTATGAGACTTGCAGCTAGGACCCACCTTGACGTGGATTCGATAGACGCGTTTGAGTAATCAAATTCTTTCAAATTACACTATGATAGTGGTTTGATTCTTGTCTGATAAGGCATTGCGAACAATCCTTTTCTTCAGGATTCATTGTCTGCTATTTTATATTAATTGTATCGAATCTATCTTTTCATTCTGGATGGCCTTTTCCTGGGTTATTAACTTTGTCAAACGAAGCGGTTCTATGGTAATGATAGTGCTTTCTTTACACTAGCGTTGTCCTCTAGCGTTGTTGCCCTACAGTATATTTTCTGGATGATCACTTTAAGCGGGCTAGACAGCTGCTTTTCCTCTGCTAGCGGGTTGGAACCCATGGAAGAGCGATCCAATTGATTTCTTTCTTCGCGTTTCAAAAGTTAACGTAGGTGGTACAATTTGATTGCAGGAAGCTATAGGGATAGGATATTAGAAGCTCATGATAAAGGGCTATGACGCATCCTCCTAAGGGTGGTAAATGTTCTCAATGGACTTCTGTTTTGATTCATTTAGTTAATGCCAAATCTCTCTCTTATGCTATTACCTTACTTAGCTACTAATTACGTCATCGATGAAGAAAGACATCTATTAACACTTAAATAGAGGTTTAGTACCATAAAGAAAGCTAGTACAGTTTCCCCTACTAAAACCCTTCTACTAAGCCGATGATAGTCCTATCATAGGAAACCTAGGGATAAACAAAAAATAAAGAAAAAAAAGGCGCGAAGTCGACCACGCTGCGAAAGCTGCCCAAGCGTGCGAAGGAAGGGAGCCGATGCTATTGAAATCTCATCTACACTGTAGTGTTTACTTGTTTTAATCGACCAAAGAGTGAGAACGTAGTTACTCTATTTGGTACCCAATTCTTTAGTTGGATCACTAACACTCTTTTTTTCACCATGCCGAATCCCCTTGTAGTACCAAGCAAGTTCCAAGTAATTATAGAAAATATAAATTAGCCTTTTATGTTCAATGAAAGAAAGCTAGGCGATTACAAGACTCCGAGGAGAGCACTGACGCTTAATTGTACTAAAAAAAGTTAATATGAGCTTAAGTAATGAAATGAATCAAATCTTTTATATTCATAAGCGGATCAAGAAAAAAAGTAATCGACGAAGAAATCTAATAATCATAATAAGATATAGGGGTTCTCCTCTAACTAAACTATGTAATATTATTATTCTTAATTATATTATATGGGCCGACTATTATTTTATCGTAGTATAATTATCATAGTATAGAATCGATCGAGTAGAGCATGTGTTTTTCTCATGGGCTTGCCTGGAAGCTTTAAGATTGAGAAGACCTGCAAGATAGAGAACAAGCTTATCTTAATAAGGATTTATTATGAGGTGGTGGAATGGAATGCCGAATCGTTTTTAGTCTTATTCAGTTCAGTGGGAACAATGCATAGAACTTCGATCTAAGCCGGGAGCTGGCCCGGGCGGTCTTGATGGGACCTTAACCATATTCTTCTGATCGTAGATAGGGGTATTCCCAGTGGTATGTTCATGAATGCTTCACTCAGGCCTTCATTCAAATGCCGATTCTTCCAAAGATAGACTGACTAGTAGTTCGAATTCGTCCTTCCCATTTATCATAATATGTGTGCGTGTCGTGTCGTGCATCTATTTCTATTTGTTTTTTGTTATGCGCTTATTCAGTCTGAAGCTACTCTCAGCTCCTGTTAGATGTGATGAGCTAGCTACCTGGACATTCTATCTAATCAATCCCCCCTAGGGGACAAACTCTTATCTTATTAGAAGGAAGACTCTAATCAGCACTTGGAAGGTTTCACTCTATCGTGAACTAAATAACTGAAGTTTTACAACCTGATAATATCAATCAGATAAATTCACTCGTTTTCAAGTCTACGATTGTGGGGTCATCATTCCCTCCTTACTTCTTATATACTCATTAGCCCCCAGCCCTAAAAACGTTACTCGAGTTCTAGCATGGAATGACTATCTTTCAAGACATGGTCAAATGCCCCCCTGACTCTTCCTTCAATAGGTTCATCCCTCATGAGACTTGAACCAGTACTTTCTTATGCCCATGAACCAAGATTCATCGGTACTTTACTTTGGTCTGTACATCTCCCACATGATTTCAGATTGAGGGATTTCTTTTGTTGTGCCTATTCCAGTGTTCGTTTGCCGATGACATCATAGACACCAGGCGTCAGTTTATGCTGTTTCGAATGATTGGGTTTCAACGACTTTCCTAGCTGCTTGCCGGATAAAGACGAAGCCATAATAAATAGAAAATTAATTCATCCCTAGATGCGGATAAAGGCTTAAATCAACCCATTAATCTATCCCATCCCTTTCTCGCTTTCACATCACATTCAGCTCCAACGAACTCTGGGAATCGAAACTCTATAGCAAAACTCCTCAAATATGATCTTGCAACTCTTGCTAAGAGGGAGGGAGGAGAATAGGAGGTGGTGGCTAAAGCTACAACCTATCAACCATGAGTCTACCTTCCTATTTATAAAGAGCCACCAAAACCCTAGAGCTCTTTCCTTAGTGGGTATTGGATCTCCATCCAATAACCCACTAATATTATATTATTGGATCTCTATATAATAATCTCCTTAGGCCTATAATTAGGCCTTAATCAAGGAACCCATCAACATAGGGTCTCATCTAATGAGAATAGGGGCTGATTGGATCTTCATTTAATCCTCTATTCGCTTAAGCATCCACCATATATGTGTGACCCTCTAGGCTCGATACCGAGCTGGCTATGAGTTACTCCCATCAGAACTCCTTCTCATATAGTGAATTATTATCTTCATAATAATTTACTCGACTCATCGACTATGGACATACTAGGCCACTACACTATAGTCTTTAAACGGTACAAGGGAGATCAAATCCATCAAACCTGTCTATCTATAATTATCATGTATCTATAATCCCTCATCTAAATAATATCCCAGAGACCATATATTGGACATGGTACTTTTAGGTCATATACGGAATTAGTTTGTCTTGCTCTATTTGGATTCTACCGGAGAACTCCTTCTCTCTCAATCTGAATGACCCTGGCCAGAGATTTATCTGAGCAAGCATATATGAGATATTATACCGAGAGTAGATGATCCTTTATTCACACTTAATTACCTTCATAAGGTTGGATATCAATCCCGATAACCAGTTGTATCAAATCTGAAACTTACCAAACATGTAAGTCTGGCGTCAAAGAAAGTAGTACTCATACAAGGCATCTTTGGTGTCTCAAGTCTAAGAACTAGATATACAACTGGGACTATGAAATCGCTGTTTAACATTAGATATCATTAATCATACAACATTTCATAAGCGGATCAATCAGTAAATTCATTCTCTAATGAGTACATGTATTATATCCTTAGTGTCTCCACACAAGTGGCTATGAGACCGGCTGCCTCTATCATATAGACGGGTATATAGTACATTGATCTATCCGGTAATCTCAATGTCCCACTTGAGTAACCTATGACTGGGTTTATTTAGGATCTGTGTTTAAAGTTGAATCAATCTCATTATCATGATCTCATCACGATCCGATTCATATTGCACAGAACCAAGGACATCATAATATATATGTAACAAATAATATAATATAAAAATATGATAATATTATTCATAAACAAAAAGATCACACAGTGTGTCACACGTGCCATCACTCACGTGATTGGCTTGCAGGGCACCTGTAACCAGCAATCTCCCACTTGACCAAAAGCCAATCAAATATATGTCCGATCACCATCAGACCTTTATGATGCTCAAATAAAATCTGAGCTAGTGGCTTCATCAGTGAATCTGCAATGTTATCTTCGGATGAAACTATTTCCGTTGCTATATCTTTTTGGGTCATGATCGCTCTAATTATATGAAACCTCCTTAGAATAATTTTATTGAGACCTGAGTTCCTTTGTTAGCATTATCGCCCTATCGGTGTCATAATATATGGGAGTCAGCTTCATGCTGCTTTATATGACTCACAAATCCTTGATGAACTTCTTCATCCACACCCCTTCGTCTTGCTGCTTCTACTACAGCAATGTATTCCGCCTCTGTGGTCGAGTCAGCAGTAGTATCTTGCTTGAAACTCTTCTAACTTACTACTCCTCTATTCATGGTGAAGACATACCCTGAATTTAACTTGCTATCATCAATGTTAGACTAAAAACTTAAGTCTCCGTAGCCTTCAACCTGTATATAGAGGAGATAGCCTTTAATCTGGAGACTACCTCCTCCATATACCAGTAAAAGATCCTTAGTCCTTCTCAAGTACTTCAGGATACACTTTGCTATCTTCCAATGTTCTAAACCTGGATCTGCCTAATACCTGCTCGTGACACCTAGAGCATGTGCTATATCAGGCCTGGTACATAGCATCACATACATGATAGACCCTATCACTAAGGCATAAGGTATCTTATCCATGTCTGCCCTTTCTTCAGGAGTCTTTGGGGACATACTCTTAAAAAGTGATATTCCGTATCCATCGGTATGAAACCTCTTTTGGAATACTTCATGCCAAACCTTTTGACAATGGAGTCTATGTACCTAGACTGGGACAAGCCAAACATCATTTTGAATCTATCTCTATAGATCCGAATCCCCAAAATATAGGATGATTCTCATAAGTCTTTCATGGAGAAGTTTCTAGATAGCCAAGTCTTTACTGTGGAGAGCATTCCTACATCATTCTCAATTATTAGGATGTCATCAACATATAGCACCAAAATGGTGATAGCGCTCCCACTTACCTTCCTGTACACACATGGCTCATCTTCATTCTTAACGAAGTCATAAGATCTGATCACCTCATCAAATCTTATGTTCCAACTTTGGGAAGCTTACTTCAATCCATAAATAGATCTGAAAACCTTGTCTCTGATACCATTATTGGAAAACCTCACCGGGTGCATCACATGCGCAACATAAATCAAAATAAAAATCGATTTCCCATGCAGATCAAATCATCGTGCAAAAGATTGAGATCGCGAGAAAAATTATAAAATAAAAAAAATCACGATGTGTGAGAGATTGATTTTACCTAGGAAGATTGTATATCCCTATATTCTAGATCCGGATAAAGAAGATGAAGAAGGTCAAGAGTCCTCCTCTCCAGCGGTATCCACATAATGGATCTCTGCAGCGAAACTCCTCCAATCTAATCTTGCAACTCTTGCTCAGAGAGAGGGAGGAGAATAGGAGGTGGTGGCTAAAGCATCAACTATGAGTCTCCCCTCTTATTTATAGAGAGTCACCAAAACCTTAGGGCTCCTTCCATAGTGGGTATTGGATCTCCATCCAATAACCCACTAACCTTGCATTATTAGATCTCTATCCAATAATCTCCTTAGGTATATAATTGGGCCTTAATCAAGGAGCTCATCAACATAGGGTCTTATCTAATGAGAATAGGGGCTAATTGGATCTTCATCCAATCCTTTATTCGCTGAAGCATCCACCATATGTATGTGACCCTCTAGGCCCGATACTAAGCTGGTCGTGAGTCACTCCCATCAGAACTCCTTTTGATATAATAAATTATTATCCCAATAATAATTCACTCAACTCATTGACCATGGACGTACTAGGCCACTACGCTGTAGTCCCGAGACAGTACAAGGGGGATCAAATCCATCGGACTTGTCTGTATATAATTATCATGTATCTATAATCTCTCATCCAAATAATATTCTAGAGACCATATATTGGACATGGTACTATCAGGTCACATATGGAATTAGTTTATTTTGCTCTATTCAGATTTTATCAAAGAACTCCTTCTCTCTTAATCCAAATGACCCTGGCTAGGGATTTGTCTAAGCAAGCACATATGAGATATTCCTCTCGTGATACCGAGAGTGGATGATCCTTTATCGATACTCAATTGCCTTTATAAGGTTGGCTACTAATCCAGATAACCAACTATATTGGATCTGAAACTTTCCATACCTGTAAGTCTGACGTCAAAAAAAGGAGTACTCATACAAGACATACTTGGTGTCTCAAGTCTAAGGACCAGATACACAACTGGGACTATAGAATCGTTATCTGACATTAGATATCATTAACCATACAACATTCTATAAGTGGATCAATTAGTAAACTCATTCTCTAATAAGCACCTGTACTATATCCTTTGTGTCTCCATACAAGTGGCTATGAGACCAACTGCCTCCATCATATGGATGAGTATATAGTACACCGATCTATCCGATTATCTCAATGTCCCTCTTGAGTAACCTATGACCGGGATTATTTAGGATCTATGTTTAAAGGTGAATCGATATTATTATCATGATCTCATCACGATCTGATTCTCATTACACAGAACCAAGGATATCACAATATATATGTAATAAATAATATAATGTGAGAAAATACCAATATTAATTATAAGCAAAAAGATCACACAGTGTGTCACACGTGTCATCACTCACATGATTGGCTTGTAGGGCACCTGTAACCAGCAGCTCCTACCTCCTCTACTTCCCCATGCCATCGGCGCTTCCGAGAGCCTCCGATGGAGATAGATGCCCCGCTTCTAGCATATTCCGGTGGTTGCTAATCTTGTTCCCATTTGCAACTCTGAACAAACCTCGCTGTGGTCTTCTTGGTGCAGGAACCAGCCATTGCTTCCTCAAACTTCCGAGCGTCGGCGACTTGAACTGGCAATGTATTGATCCGCGCTTGTGGCCCCGCTGCAGTCGGTGATAACGGAGTATTGTCCCTGCACGAGGCAGTCTTCCCCATGCTTCACCATTGCCGCATCAGCCTTGATGAGCAGCAGCACTTCCATGGCTGTATTCCCAACCCATCGCTCATGCACTTGCTGTTACTTTGGCTACCAGCAGACCTTCCTCAATTGACAATCTGTGTGCTTATGCTCTCGGCCTCGACTCCTTCCCTCTTATAATAGCAGTTTCAATCCTACGCCGAAAACTCCTCACATCATTACATTTGTCGACTTTGGCATCTAGACCCATTTCATAGAAGTTGACACTACAGTATTAGCTGAAACAATAGTCTCCACCAATTGCAAGCTACAACTCAAACAACAGTGGTTCTGGTTTATGGCAGCTGCTTCTCATCAACTTCTGCCACCACTATTGTTTCCAGACTCCAGCCGGTGCCATCGGTCTTCTTCTCCTCCAACTCTGCTCGTTAAAGCTGACATCTTCTCCCTCTCATAGATTTCCATTGCTACAATGACACAGATCTGATTCAAGGATTGGTCCTGGCAACACTGGCGTGCTACACATAGCCTTTCAGATCTAGGAACAGGACTCTGCAGTCTCAGGCGACAGCCACTCTAGTATTCTCCCAATCTTGTAATACCAAAATCACCCATCTATAACCAAAGGAGGTAACCCTGTGATTTGAAGTCTTCATTTTCGGTTCATACCTCGTCACTTTGCTTCCTTTGTCACCTATTTCTTGGATGCAAGTTATATCATTTTTCTGCATTCTTTTCTCAAGTTCTTGACTATCACCTTTGGTGAGTCTTAGATGGCCTCTTCGTCTAGCTCTGATGTTCATACTTTGTTTCCTACTAGCACTTCCCTTTCCTCTTCGTACTCTGGACTTATTTCCATAAATGCTGTCTCTCTAATCCCCTTTAAACTATCCAAAGGTGGCAATTGTGCATCCTGGTGAGCTTCGTTTTCTAATCTTCTATTTGTTTATGATTTATTGGGTTATATTAATAGTTCTCTTAGTTGTCCAACAGCACTAATCCATGTTCAAGGAGAACCTAACCCAGTGCCAAATTCTATATATAAGCTATGGTTACACCAATATCACCTTATTCTCCAAGAGATTCAAGCCTCTGTTGATGGCTCTATCACCTCGCTTGTGTCCTCCTATGCTACTGCTGTGGAAGATTGGACCAAGTTACAAACTACATTCGTGAATCGCTTGAGGATTTGCATGCTTAGCTACTCTTCAGCCTTATGCACTTAAAGCAGGAGGGAAGTACTATTGCCGACTACTTACAACATACCAAAATGATTATGGATGACCTAGCTTTGATAAGTCATTCTCTAACTGATTAAGAGGTTCTTGTCCACACACTTAATGGATTGGGTGTAGAATTTAAGGAACTAGTAGCAGCGCTTCGAGCACGCAACTCTCCAATCTCCTTTGAAGAACTTCATGATAAGTTAACAGACTTTGAAGCTTACTTAAAGCGTCACGATAAGCCTACAGGACCTCAGCCAGGACCTCCTATCACTGCTCAATTTAACCGTAAATCCAAACCATAAATACAACAAGCATGCTTCAAAAGGTGTGGCCAACTTACCTCCTATGGGCACAATACCACCTGTTCCCCCTCCACCGTCTCCAACCTTCCACCATCGTCAGAATAATTCCTTTCGGCCACGTCGTCCTCCTCCTGCATTTCATCAACCTGTCGTTTGCCAGTTGTATGACAAACTCGATCACTCTGCAAAGGTTTGTTGGTCTTGGCTTCATTTTCTAGCTCGATCAACCTTGCCTCAAGCGAATGTCATGACTACTCCATCTGAAAGTTAACCCAATTAGATTATGGATTCTGGTGCTTCCCACCATATCACTTCCGATCTTCAGAACTTGGTGATCCACAACAACTATGACGGTAACGAAGACATTGTCATCAGTGATGATAAAAGAATTCCAATCACTCATACTAATTCTACATCGCTTAATTCACATGACACCTCTTTCACACTCGATGATATTTTATGTACACCCCACATTAAAAGAAACCTTATTTTTGTCTCTTAATTCTGTCAACAAAACCATATCTCTATTAAATTCTTTTCTGATTATTTTGTTGTCAAGGACTTGAGCATGAGGGTATCCTTAGTTTGCGGTCTGAATAAAGACAATATCTATGAATGGTCGTCAACCTTGTTTCTCACCAGACCTACTGCGCACTCTTCCACTGCTGCTCCAAATCGACATTTGGCATCAACGTCTTGGTCATCTCTCGACCTCTATTTATTAATAATTACTTTTTAGCTATTCTATTCCTGTTTTTAAATCTAGTAATGTCATTACTCATTGTGATGCCTCTCTTAACAATAAGAGTCATAAATTACCTTTTGATATATCTTCTATTTATTGCTCTAAATCATTTGAGGTTGTTTATACTGATGTTTGAGGTTTTATATCAGTTGTCTCCTTTGACAAGTTTAGATTCTATGTTATCTTTATAGACTATTTTACAAAGTATACATGGTTATATCTCCTTCATCAGAAGTTTGACATCAGTATTGTCTTATCTAACCTTAAGAACTTAGTCGAGAATTACTTTCAGGCTTCCATTAAAACTATATATTCTGATAGTGGGGGTGAATATTAAGCCCTTGTGTCCCAGTTGTCTGCTTGTGATATTCAATATCTCAAATCCCCTCCATACACTCCTCAACTGGTTGGTTCTACTGAACGTAAATATCGATATATTGTCGAAATGGGCCTAACGCTACTTCATCAAGCTTCCATGCCATCCACTTTTTGGTTTGTAGCATTTTAAACTGTTATCTAACTTAGTAATCGGATGCCTACTCCAATTTTATAATATCAATCACTATTTGAAAAGTTATTTCACAAATGCTCCAATTTGCAGACATTAAAAGTATTTGATTGTCTATATTATCCATGGTTACGTCTCTACAATTCTCACAAACTGTAACCTCGATCTTGCCCTTGCATTTTTATTGGATACTCTCTAAAATCGCATCCTTTATCTTTACCTCTCCAAGAAACTTATGTAGTTCTTCAGCTTGACTCAAACAGTAATAGTCCTCTTTCTCTACCCCCAATCCTATTACAACCTCTTGACATCCTATGCAAACTCATTCTAAGAGCGGTGTCTTTAAACCACGTCAGGTGCTTGACTTATATACTAGCACTGAGTCTTCCTTCGACTCTATTGAACTAACTTCTTTTTCTCAGGCCAAAAGATCTCCATATTGGCGTAAAGCCATGTGTGAGGAGTATGATGCTCTCCTTTATAATGCTACATGGACCCTTACTCCTCCTCATTCTACACAAACTATTATTGGGTGTAAGTGGGTCTTTGGAATTAAGTAGAATCCTGATGGTTCAATTGCTCATTATAAAGCACGACTTGTGGCCAAAGGATTTTATCAATGACCTGGTGTTGACTACACTGAGACATTTAGTCTTGTCGTAAAGCCTACCATAATCTGGATTATCCTAAGTCTAGCAATCTCTAAAGGCTAGTGCTTATGCCAATTAGATATTAACAATGTATTTTTTATAAGGGACTCTCACTGAAGATATTTTCATGGAGCAACCTCTAGGATTTATATATCCTCAATATCTATGACATGTCTGTAAACTTCACAAGGCCATTTATGGACTCTGTCAAGCTCCACGAGTTTGGTATACTGAGCTTGGTATTTACTTATCTTCAGTTGGCTTCATCAACTCAAAGTCTGATGTCTCCTTATTTTTACGTCAACAACTTGGGGGCACTATCTATTTTCTAGTCTATGTCGATGATATTATTGTCACAAGTGACAATCATATGGAAGTTCAGGCGTTTATCACGCAATTGGCTGATCGATTCTCTCTTAAAGATCTTGGCAACCTGAGTTATTTTCTTGGTGTCGAAGCTACATTTACATCCTCTGGCCTCTTCCTTTTACAGAGAAAGTACATTCATAATTTGCTATTAAAGACGAATATGCAAGATGCAAACGAGGTCACCACTTCTCTATCTGCTAGTGAATCACTGAAGTTATGTGATGACACTCCTGCTACAGATCCTACTCAGTATTGACAGGTAGGTGGCTCCTTACAATATCTCACTCTTACCCATCTAGATGTCTCCTTTGTAGTTAATAAGTTATCCTAGTTCATGCACCAATCATTTACTTTACACCGGGCTGCTGTCAAATATATTTTACGTTATCTTAAGGGGACTATCGATCATGACATTTTTCTTCGCAAGCACTCTCCCTCTCAGCTTCATGCCTTTGCCAATGCAGACTGGGTCGGTAATGTTGATGATAGAACTTCTACATTATGGTATATTATTTTTCTTGGTGCTAATCTGATTAGTCGGAGTTCTAAGAAATAAAAGATAATTACTAGGTCTATTACTGAAGCTGAATATCATGCTATTGCCACTACTGCTGCCGAACATAATTGGATCACTAACTTACTTATAGAGCTTTACATTCACTTTACTTCTACATCTGTTATTTATTGTGACAACATTGGTGCTATTTATCTTTGTGCTAATCTAGTTTTCCACTCCTGTATGAAGCATTGATTTTCATTTTATGCTCAATCAAGTCATCCGCCAGCAGCTCCGTGTTTCTCATGTCCACATGGCCGATCAACTTGCAGACTCCCTCACGAAGGCTCTGACTCACAAACTCTTTCTCTTGCATCGATCCAAGATCAGCATCCTTGACAAAAGCTCGATCTTGCGGGGGCATATTAGCTGAACAACTTTTGTAACTGAACGAGAAAATCCCATTCATCAGTTGAGGAAAATCCTCCCTTGAGCCTGTATAAATAAGTATTATAACAATGAATGAAGCATCTTTTTTGTTCCTTACCTCTATCTCTATCACCGTTCAGTTCACGTCAGGTAATGGTTTGTTTGGTTTTGTTGATCTAATTGATGTCAAGATTAAGTTTGTGTTCTGCACCTTAAAAGAAAGTAGCGGCACACTTATTTATATATGAAACCCACTACGCCACATGCCATCTCATGAGGACTTGCCTTCTTAGTGCTCCGTTGGGCGAGGACTCCTTCTTCCTTTCGTTTGAATGCTTTAATGCTGTTCATTTCGCCATGATCCACTCTTTTTAGATAGACGATACAACATCGAATTCTTGTCGCAATATACTACTATAAAAATCTCTGCTGCTTACTAAATTCTTATGGAATGGTTATGGAATCAAAGACATCGAAAGAGAGTGTAAAATAGTAAAACTTCAATGTCTAAATGAATTCATCCAAAGACTTTTCTATTCCCTGATCCGCTTTAACACAAACACTTTAGGAATAGTGGCTGACGTTCGAGTTGGTCTGAAGTCAATGATAGATATGAATCGAATCCCCTATCAGGGTAAGCCTCTCGAGAATCCATATTTACCCTCGAACGTGGGTGGGTATAGCGCTTTACTTCCTCTAGTTCGATAGTTACAGGAGCAAGAAAGTGGCTTCCATTAGCATTAGTCGTTTTAGTTGGCACTCATCCCACTCTTCCTTACTCAAGCATCGATGCAACAAGGAGATTTTTATTGAAGTTTTTCAGTATTAGTGAAGTTCCTATTATGTTTCGTAGCAACTATAGGGTTTAGCTCATCGATCATTTTAAGGACTATTATCTATAAGATATAAGCGAGTTGTCATCATATAAGCGAGTTGTCATCCGGAATATGTCCCGGTGAATCCCTCCCATGCATCTTCGCTACGGCATAACGTTCATTCCTTTTTTGAAATACTTTTCGGGGAAACACATTCCTTTCTTTACTTAGTTAAGGGTAGTCATTGTTGGTTATGTATGTTAGGATCAAAATGACACTAAGAGGAGGGAGTGAATTAGTGCTGATGAGAAATCTTAGTCGATTTAAAAATTTTACTTAATGAAAATTATATCAAAAATATATTTAAGTATAGAGATATTTATAATGGTGCAATCAAAGATAATAGATAGTTCAATAACAAAGAAATTAAGTTAAAGAGTAAATAAGAGGAAGCAAACTGATTTTATAGTGGTTAGGTTTCATGACCTACGTTCACTTCCCGATTCCTCCTTCGTTAAGGCCACCGGCTTTCACTATTGATCTTTCTTAAATAGATGAAGATCAACTATCCTCTTACAACTCTATTCTCTTTTTACATGTTTAGGAGATAAACTTTACAAGACTCAAAGCTCTCCCTTAAATAAAAAACTATACAAGACGAAATGTAGAGAAACTCTCAATTACAACAACGTTTTCACAAGATTTTTGCTCTTAATTGCTTGCATGCTTCAGGCAGGAAAGGGTGAGGTATTTATAGCCCCCAAATGACTTCAAAAGTGGAGCCAAAAATTAATTTTTTTAAGTGATCCCGAGGTGCTAGTCTCGAAGACTGTGTTCTAGGTGGTTTAGCCGCCTGACACAGTTTGAGAGACTGTATTCTAGGTGGTTAAGTTGCTTGACAGTCTGAGAGACTGTGTTTGGGTAGTTCAACTACCTGACACACCTTCGAAGACTATGTCATCTTGGAGATCGTGTCTTCGAAGATCATACCTTATCTGACCTTGGGTTACTGAAATGACTTTTCTAATAAGTCCAAATCAGCCCCAATTAAGACCTAATGGCCTCTTAATTGAGTTAGTAAACTAACTCTCATTACGATGCTAACTATGATACTCAACGTATAATGTTCATTGTCTGATCATCTCTTCGGCGAACTCCCGGCATCTTTTCGATGAACCCCCGGTGAGCTCCTGATTTCCTTTGGTGAACTCTTAACGAACCTCCAGCATTCTTCAGACGAACACCCAACGAGCTCCCGACAACCTGTCGACGAACTTCCGACAAACTTCCCGACAAACCTCTGGTGAGCTCTCGTCGAGTTCCCGATAGCATCGTTCAACCATCGATCGACCTTTGGCGAACTCTCGGCGAGCTCCCACTACGTCGTCCGAACCTTGGCCCGATGCTCAAACTTGACTTTGGCCCAACATCTGATTGTAATATCATTTACTATCGTAGTTAATCCTGCATCATTTTCTTTAACATACAAGTTAGATCATAAAACTCATCAATTGATTTCATCATCAAAATCTGAGATTCAACAATCTCCCTCTTTTTGATGATGACAACCAATTGATGATGGGAGTTAACCATGTTGTTTTGATGATAAAATTTCAACACAACATTTATCATATGTCATCAATCATGTCGTTTCTCCTTTTTATAAAAAAAAATATTTACCACACATTTGAATACTAAGTGTTTAATACATATATCAACATATTTATTATAAATTCATTATACAAAGAGAGAAATTTAGTCCATTTCTCCCCCTAGTGAAATAAAAAAGAGAGTTTAATCTATTTCGTATCAAATTGCTTTCTTCCACTTTGTAAGTAAAATAGAAGAAGAAGAAGGGGAAGAGGTGTCACAGATCTAAAACCAAGTATCTCAAAATAAAATAAATTATTAAGAGGGGGATACATATTTATGAATCTAAGAATCAAAATATTGAAAGAGAGCTCAAAAGTCGAGGAAATTTCAAGAATATTATAAGAGCTACTCATGTATTCAGAATTATCTCATGTAAATTTCAAGTAAAAATACAAGAAATCTGAAAAATAGTAAATCATGCATTTGGACAGTTTAACATTCCCAACTCTCTTCTAAGAAAGTCAAATTGGTCTTCATTTAATTACTTTATAAAGATATCAACCAATTGATACTTAATATCAATAAATTCCAAAGATATATCATGATTATTTACATGATCTCTAATAAAATGATACTTAATGTCAATATGTTTAGTTCTTGAGTGTTGAATGAGATTTTTAGTTAAACATATTGCACTAGTCTTATCTCATTTGATAAAAATATTTTTCAAGTGAATTCTACAATCTTCTCAAGTATTTTTTATCCAAATGACTTATGCACACCATGCACCAGCTGCTATGTACTCAGCTTCGATTACAGATAATGCAACCAAATTTTATTTTTTAAAAGACTAAGAAACAAGTGTATGTCCTAAGAATTGACATATTCCAATTATACCTTTTTTATCTATTCTATAACCTCCAAAATTAGCATCCATATAGGCAATTAAATCAAAGTTTTTAGACTTAGGATACCATAAATCTAAATTAAAAGTTTCTTTTAAATATCTAAATATTCGCTTAACTGTCTTAAAATAAGAATATTTAGGATTGGATTGAAATCTTGCACACAATCTAACACTAAACATTATGTCCAGTCTAGTAGTAGTTAAATACAATATACCTATCATTCCTCTATATATTTTTTTATTAAAGTTTTCACCTTCATTATCGAAGTCTAATTTTGTAGAAGTGCTCATGGGTGTATTTATGGCCTTAGCATTGTCCATATTAAACTATTTTAACAAATCTAAGGTATACTTAGTTTGACTTATAAAGATACTATCATTTAATTATTTTATTTATAATCTTAAGAAAAAATATTAATTCACCCATTAGGCTCATTTTAAATTTTTGGCTCATGCTCTTAGCAAAAGTTTCACATAAGGATTTATTTGTTGAACCAAAAATAATATCATCAACATAAATTTGAATAACTAGAAAATCACTTTCAAAACGCTCAAAAAATAATGTGGTATCAACCTTACCTTTCAAAAAATTGTTTAAAATAAGAAAAGAGTTAAGTCTTTCATACCAAGCCCTAGGGGCTTGTTTCAATCCATAAAGAGCATTAGATAGTTTAAAAACATGATTTGAAAAAAGATCATTTTCAAAACCGGAGGGTTGTTTAACATAAACTTCTTCGGAAATAGAACCATTAAGAAAAGTACTTTCGGCATCCATTTGAAATAACTTAAAATTCTTAAAAGAGGTAAAGGCAAGGAGTATCCTTATGGCTTCAAGTTTAGCCACATGAGCGAAGGTCTCTTCATAATTGATTCCTTCTTCTTGGTTGAAACCCTTGGCCACTAATCTAGTCTTATTTTTAACAATGATACTATTTTCATCTTCCTTGTTTCTAAAGACCTATTTAGTACTAATCACTAAATAATCACTAGGTCTAGGAATAAGCTCTCACACCTCATTTCTTTCAAATTGGTTTAACTCTTCATGAATTGAGATAACCCAAGAATAATCTTTTAGGGCTTTCTTAATGCATTTTGGTTCAATTTGAGATAAAAATACGATGGTAGCACAAAAATTCTTAAATGATGAATGAGTTTGAACACCTTTTGATGTATCTTCTATTATTAACTCCTTAGGATGAGCATCTATATACTTCTATTCCTTAGGTAATGATTCCTTGGAAGTAGATGCATCCAAGTTATTTTGGAGAGGAGATTTATCATTCAAATTTAAAGTATCAAAATAAAAATCATCATCAAAATCAATTTTTTTCAATTTGGGAACTTCATTAAAAATAATATGGATGGATTCCTCAATTACTAGAGTTTTTTTATTAAAGATACGATAAGCTTTTGAAATTGAAGAATAACCAAGAGATATGCCTTCATCGAATTTTGCATCGAACTTTCCTAAGGTATCTTTTTCATTCAAAATAAAACATTTACAACCAAATACTTTAAAATATAAAATATTAGATTTTTTTATTTCATAATTCATAAGGAGTTTTGGTGAGTAATGGTCTTACGAGAACCCTATTTATGATATAGCATATCATGTTAATAACTTCAGCCCAAAAATATTTTGGTAGACTATGTTCATTTAACATGGTTTTAGCCATTTCTTATAAGCTCCTATTTTTTCTTTCCACTACTCTATTTTATTGTGGATTTCTAAGAGTATAGAAATTATGATTAGACCATTTGAGTCACAAAAATTTTAAAAATCATAATTTTGAAACTCTAATCACTACATATAGATGAAATCATAAAACCCTTTTTGTTTTGAATAAATTTATAAAATTTTAAAAAATATTTAAAAGAATCACTTTTATGTACCAAGAAATAGGTCCAAGTATATCTACTATACTCATCTACAATAACAAAATCATATTTGCTACCTCATAAGCTTGTAGTATCAATTGGTCCAAATAAATCTATATGGATCAACTATAGTGGTCTAGAGATGCTTATTTGATTTTTTATTTAAAACTAATTTTTATTTATTTTCCTAGTTGACATGCATCACATACTTTGTCTTTTACGGTCTTGATATTAGGCATTTCTCTTACTAGATTTTTAGTTAAGATTTGGTTTAATAGTTTCATACTAGCATGTCGTAGTCTCCTATGCCAAAACTATGCATCATCATTTAAAGCCGAAAAACATATTTCATCACAAAAATTATCAATGTCGATAGTATACATATTATTGTTTCTTAAGGTAATCATAGAACTATTTTTGTGTGGTATTTCAATTATACAAGCATTAGATTCAAATTTG
The DNA here is from genome assembly GCA_021527575.1 of Ensete glaucum. Lineage (NCBI taxonomy): Eukaryota > Viridiplantae > Streptophyta > Magnoliopsida > Zingiberales > Musaceae > Ensete > Ensete glaucum. The sequence goes on from CM038554.1 coordinate 6,051,384, forward strand.
ATAATATATTTATCACATAATTGGCTAATGCTCAATAGATTATGTTTTAAACCATCAACTAATAGTACATCTTCTATCAAGAAGTTTGATTTGTTACCTATGGTTCCTTTTCCAATGATTTTTCCCTTGTTGTTGTCTTCGAAAGTGATAAATCTTTCATTTAGGCTAGTAAGCTTAGAGAAATGAGTTAGATCTATGTCATGTACCTTGAGCATCCACTATCAAGGTACTATTTTGTGCTTCTAGCCTTTGTTTAGAGACATTCATACAAGAAAGGGGGTTTTGGTTTAGGTACCCATTTGCCTTTGGGTTCCTCATGAAAAATTCTACCTAATTTTACTAATGACATCAAGTTATTTATGGTTCCTTTAGGAACCCAAATTAATTTGTGTGTACTATGCCTTTTAAATGAACATTTATAAGTATAGTATTCAATTCTTTCACAAAAATTATATTTATTTCTAGGTGGAACATATAATGTAGGTCCTTTAACAAAGATGGTTAGCTTTTGTTGAGTGTTTGTTACTCACAAAGCCAATTCCTTCCTTTCTATAAACATGACCCTTATTAGCAAGGATCATGTTTAAGTATTTGTTATCTATTTTAAAATTTTCTAATATCTCTTGTAATAAAGTATTTTTTTCTTAAGTATATCTAGTTCTTCACACTTAGTGCAAGGAGCTATCCTATGTTCATCATACTCCTTTTTAAAATTTTCAAATGTATTAGCAAGTGAAGTATGCTCTTTCTTTAATAATTTATACTTTTTACTAACTAATTTAAAATCATCAAACAAATCATTGAATGTATTAAATAATTCATCATAAGATAAAAAAGAGTCGTTTATGTTACTTACCTCGTCGTCAAATACCATTAAAGTGTAATTTGTAACTTCTTCCTTGTTGGTTGGCTCCTCGTCTTCAGATACACTTGAGTCGTCCCAAGTGGCTTTGAGGGCCTTCTTCTTCTTGGGTTGCTTCTTCTTCACTCGGGGACATTCATTTTTGAAGTGACATGGCTTCTTACATTTGTAACATATTATTGAGTCATTTTTTAGTCCAATTTTGTTCTTAGCATCTTGTTTTGTTTTAGTCATTTTTAATACTTTCTTAAATTTTCTTATGAGAAGTGCAAAGTCCTCATCATCATCATCACTTGAGTTTTCTCCCAAGTAGTCTTCCTTGGTTCTAAGTGCTATGTCCTTCCTGTTCTTTGAAAGGTTGTTCTCAAGTTCATCATGTGCTATATATATCATTTCGTAAGTCATCAAAGACCCGATTAATTCATCAAGCGAAAAATTATTTAGATTTTTTGCTTCTTGTATTGCCGTTACTTTAAGATCCCAACTTTTTGGCAGGGATCTTAATATTCTGTTAACAAGTTCAAAATTATAAACACTTTTACCAAACACTTTTAGACCATTGACGACATCTGTAAAATGAGTGTACATGTCTCCAATGGTCTCACTTGGTTTCATGCGAAACAACTTATAGCTATATATTAAAAGATTAATTTTCGACTCTTTGACTCGACTAGTGTCTTTGTGTGTGACTTCAAGTGTTTGCCAAATCTCGTGCGCAGTTTCGTATATAGAAACCTGATTAAATTTGTTTTTATCAAGAGCACAAAATAAAGCATTCATCGTTTTAGCATTCAAAGAGAAAATCTTTTTTTTTGAATTATTCCATTCGTTTATCGGTTTAGAAGACTTTTCAAAATCGCTTTCAACAATATGCTATAATTCAAAATCCATGAAAAGTATGAAAATTCTCATTCGAGTTTTCCAATATATGTAATCTGTCCCATTGAACATGGGAGGACGAGTGATAGAAAGTCCCTCTTGATTGCCAATAAAAGCCATCTTTCTTGGATTTTAAGCCAAATAGAGAGAAAATATGGTTGTGGTACTAATTGTTAGGATCAAAGCGGCACTAAGAGGGTGTGTGGGCGAGGGATGGTGGTGAATTAATGCAGATGAGAAATCTTCATCGATTTAAAAAATTTGCTCAATGAAAATCATATCAAAAATATATTTAAATGTAGAGATATTTGTAATGGTGCAAGTAAAGATAATAGATAGTTAAATAGTAGAGGAATGAAGTTAAAAGGTAAAGATAATTTTATAGTAGTTTGATCTCGTGACCTACGTTAACTTCCTGATTCCTCCTTCGTTGAGGCCACCAGCTTTCACTATTGATCTTCCTTCAATGGGTAAAGATCAACTACCTTCTTACAACTCTATTCTCCTTTTACAGGTTTTGGAGATAACCTTTACAAGACTTAAAAGATCTCTCTTAAATAAAAAACTACACAAGACGAAATGTAGAGAAGCTCTCAATTACAACAGCATTTTCAGAAGATTCTTGCTCTTAATTGCTTACATGCCTTAGGCAAGAAAGGGTGGGGTATTTATAAGCCCCAAATGGCTTAAAAAATGAAGCCAAAAATTATTTTTAAGTGATCTCGAGGTGTTAGTCTCGAAGACTATGTTCTGAGTAGTTCAACCACCTGAAATAGTCTGTTAGACTGTGTTATGGGCAGTTCAGTCACTTGACAGTCTGGGAGACTGTGTCTGAGTGATTCAACTATATGACACCTTCGGAGACTATGTCATCTTGGAGATTATGTCTTCAAAGACTGTGCCTTATCTAACCTTGGGTTACTGAAATGACTTTTCTAATGAGTCTAAATCAGCCCCAATTAAGGTCTAATAGTCTTTTAATTGAGTTAGTAAAACTAATTATCATTATGATACTAACTACGATACTTAACGTATAATGTTTGTTGTCCGATCATCTCTTCGGTGAACTTTTGGCATCTTTTCGATTAACACCCAGCGAGATCCCGATTTCCTTTGACGAACTCCCAATGAACTTCTAGCATTCTTCCGGTGAACACCCGACGAGCTCCCGACAAACTTCCTGGTAAACCTCTAGTGAGCTCTTGGCGAGTTCCCGATAACATCATCCAAACATCGATTGACCTTCAGTGAACTCTCGATGAGCTCTCACTACGTCGTTCGAACCTTGACCCGATGCTTGAACTTAAATCCGGCCCAACATCTGATTATATTATCTTTTACTGTCACAGTTAATCCTGCATCATTTTCTTTAATATAAATATTAAATTATAAAATTTATTAATTAATTTTAATATTAAAATCTGAGATTCAACCGATGTTAAGAAAAAGCAATTCTGTATTTATAGTCGGTGGGGGTGTCGGTCTAAGGATCCCAACTTTAAGTCAATAAGTGGAAAGTGATACTTCATTTTAGTTGTAAATTAGGCGAATACAAAACCTTTCGGAAAAGAGAGCTTTCATTTGATAGTAGTAGTGTCCCTCCACCGTCCTTCACTTCCTCGAAAAAAGCCTTATTTGGTGGGTATAGTTATGTTATAGAGGGGTCAAAGGAATTTATCTATTTAGCGCAGTTCTTCTCCTAGTTTTATAGCACACCCATGTGGAGGGGTCTGTCTTGACGACACTGCATCTCCTGCCCAAGTAAAGAATCTCTTTATTGCCTACAAGGCTTTCCAGCTTGCATCAGGAACCACTGATGCTTATAGTTCCTCTTTCCTAGAATCAATTCTTATGCTTCCTAGAATCAATTCTTATTCTAGGTTCGCACGCTTCTCTTGGCTACTGGTTCGAATCCTATTACTTTTACCTATGGCCTACGATTGAGCATCCAAAAATGAAACCTTATGATTCCGTAAATATTTTTTTTCCTCGAGTTAGTAAAAAGATTCAATCATGTCTCGTCGTACTAATCTTAGACTCTGAAACAAATACTCGTTTGGACATATTTATCGTTCTTCCCAACAGAAAAAGCAAGATAATCATTCTAGCCAGAGGCACCCTAAATCGATAACCAAGCAACTGCACTAAAAGCCCCTACTTCGCTAGCCAAAACGGAATGAACATATGAGCGATAGATTACGAGACAAGAGCTCAATTGATCAGACCGAACCGATTGGGGCAACAGATAAAAAGGGTACATAGTTGTGGCAAATTAAAGTAAGACAAGAGGAGTAGCGATAGTAGCGAAAAGGGACATTACCTTAGCAGAACAGTTTGGTTTCAACACAGACATTGGAGTCACCGTGTGAAATTGGGTACTTTCACCTGGGGAATGCACCACTATGATCTTATTTCTTATATTAATTGCACTATGATCTTATTTCTTATGTTAATTGTACTATGATCTTATTTCTTATTGATTTGCTGGCACACGCTAATGGAAGAACAAAAGAGCGAAATAGAAAAAGTACAACCACTATTGTATCCCTCTTTGAAACAGGCTAGCGATGAGAGGCGAAAAGTATCGCAAACAGAGGTTAGTCCCAATTGAAACATGCCACCCACACGACTCACTATATAGGGTTAAGGAAAGCAGTGAGTTTAGTATGTTCCACTTTGTATTCAATCGTGCAATCACATATTATGATGACAGAAACTGTTGGAGAAGATACCACTCCGCTTGCGTTCGCTAGCTGACGACACGTGAAACACATGCTCCTGTTCCGCGATTGGCCGACGGGAACCTTCAGGATGGTTAGCTACACCTACATAGTTTCCCGTGATCTGACCTAGTTCTATTTTCATCAGAGTTTTTGATTTCCCTTTCATTTATCTGCTTTTTATTTCCCTCTCATTTTCTAATAGACTTGCTTTATTTATGCTAATAGACTCGCTTAACTTAATATATGCTAATAGACTTGCTTAACTTAATATATGCTAACAAACTTGCTGACCGTAACAACTTAAGCCAAATCATTCTGGATAGAGTACATTTTAAACCTTACTCAGGAACAAAAGAATTGTATTGAAAGACATGTTTCTTATATTTCCTCTTTAACTCCATTGAAAGATTGAAAGATATGAAACAATTTTGAAAAAATTTATAACCCCATGAACAAATGAAATGAATTTGAAAAGAAATTTTTTTCATTGAATGCGAAAACTATGAATATCTTATTTTGTGCAATTGATAAGAATAAATTTGATCGAATTTTCTCTTATGATTCGACTTTTGAGATTTGACATATATTAGAATTGACACATAAAAGTTCACTTAATCTGAATCATTAAATAAAATATATTACAAAAATGAATAAGAAGAATACCTTCCTAAGAATATGAATGATTTGACATTGAGAACCCAAGAACATATTCTAAAGAATAGGAAGAAATTTGAACTGAACATAACATATGACTCATCGAGTGAATTTTAGAGTGATGAGAAGCTTGAAACTTGACAAATGAATTGAAAAAATTAATGAACGTGAATCATAAAAATGATCTTAAGATAGACAAAACCTCTTGCTATGAACGCAAGAAGCCAAGATGCTCCGAAGATGAAGAGCACAATCAAAAGAAAGTGAAGAATCTCACGTTTATAGCCATCAACAATAAGGTAAGTGATTCTTCTAATATCTCATTTACTTTTGATGAATTATCAAATACTTTTCATGACCTTTATGATGAATCTAGAATGATTAGCAAATCCTATAAACTATTTAAGAAGGAGCATGTATGTAATATCCATCGTTTTTGAAATATTTATAATGATATATTTTAAATTATTTATGAGGACCCATTTGTAAATTTGAGGATTTGTTTATTAATTTTTTTGATTAAATAATTTTATATTGAAAGTTGATTGCTAGGGACCAAAGTGTGAATCTTAAAAATATGAAATGAATTATAAAAAATTTACATTTAGTTAAAAAAAATATGGTGAGGACATATGTCACCTTGTTTAAAGTAGTGTCACTTGTGCATGTGCATAGGTGACACATAAGCACATTGCATGTTTGCCACCTATCAACCCATATGTTAGTTTAAACAATTAATAATTAGTGAAAAAAATTTTTAAACTTGAGGAGAAGAAGAAGAAGAAGAAGAAGAAGAAGAGAAGGAAAGAAGAAGAAGAAATGTGGAGATTTTGAGATTATGATCTAATCCACACATTTGGAATCAAAATATTCAAAGGCAATTATTCTATCTTACTCCTACTAAAATTTATTTTTGTTTTTACCTTGATTCATGAAGAAAATTCTGAACAAATCTGAAATCTTTTGTTGGCTGCCTATGAATTTGTAATAGTGTCAAGATTATAACCTATTTGCCTTATTCTTACTGTAACTTTTAGTACAAATCTCTAATTTAGACAAACTTATTTTTTTTCAAAAATAGATTTACATATCTTTCTTTTGAACCTAAGATTGAAGAATTTGGAGTTTATTTGCTAGCTCAAATGTTTATTTTAATTGAGCATATAAAATCTATAAAATGGAGTTTATAGCTCCGGATCTTTCATCACTATATTATTTATATCTTCCTATTGAAGTTACTGATTTATATAAAACTTAATTAGTTAGAAAATAGGCTCATAGATCTTTCATTTGATACTAGGATTGAAAGATTTGGAGTCCAAAATCACTATCGAAGTTTCTATTTTATTAGATTTTATGGATTCTATAAAACAGGGATTATAACTCATGACCTTTGGTTGCGAAATCATCAATAACTCTTTGTAGAGACCTTCAATTTAAATGAAACTTATTTTGTTTGAAATTAGATTGATTTGTTTTCTAATAATATCTTTTTGAGTAATTTAGAGTATGTTTGATTATCTGAATAACTTTATAAATTGCTGCCAGAATAGGGATTGTATCAATTCTACCTATACTTGTTTCATCCATTTCAAAACTGAAATCTCTAATGCTCTTGTCCTTGACTCCTTATATATCAGAATATGTTATATATTAATCAATGTTATATTATATTATTCTATTTAGGCGTATGTATAGTTTATTGTTCTGCATGTGCTTCTGATATATGTCAAATTCCTTGCTCATGTCCTTTTGTACTCTAGTGTTTATGGGATAATGTGAACCTTTGTCAGAAATGGTAAAGAGAGTTATGGTTAGAACCCACGTGCTTTGCCGACTATTGGTTACAAGTGCCCTGCAAGCCAATCACGTGAGTGATGGCACGTGTGATATGCTATGTGATCTTTTTACTTATAATTAATATTACTATATTCTCATATTATATTATCTGTAGCATATATATTGTGATGTCTTTGGTTATGTGCAATGAGAATCGGATCATGATGAGATCATGATAATGAGATTAATTCACATTTAAACATATATCCTAAATAATCTCGGTCATAGGTTACTCGAGAGGGACATCGAGATAACCGGACAAACCGATGTACTATATATCCGTCTATATGATGTAGGCGATTAGTCTCACAGCCACTTGTGTGGAGACACTAAGGATATAGTACAGGTGCTCATTGAAGAATGAGTTCACTGATTGATCTGCTTATGAAATACTGTATGGTTAATGATACGTAATATCAAACAGTGATTACATAGTTCCAGTTATATATTTGATCCTTAGACTTGAGACACCAAGTATACTTTGTATGAGCACTTCTTTCTTTGATGACAGACTTACAAATTTAGAACGTTCCAAATATTGTACAATTGGTTATCGGGATTGGTAGCCAATCTTATGAAGTCAATTGAGTGTCAATAGAGGATCATCCACTCTTGGTATCATGAGAGAAATATCTCATATGTGATTGTTCAGATAAATCCCTAACTAGGGTCATTCGTATTGAGAGAGAAAGAGTTCTCTGGGAGAATTTGAATAGAGTGAGACTATAACGGATTCCATATGTGATACGATAATACCATATCCAATATACAGTCTTTGGGATATTAGTTGGATGAGATATTATCGATACATGGTAACTATGGACAGACATAAATAATGGATTCAATCCCCCTATACCATCTGGGTACTATGGCGTAGTGGCCTAGTACGTCCATAGTCAATGAGTCGAGTAAATTATTATGGGGATAATAATTCACTATATTAGAAGGACTTCTGATGGGAGTGACTCACGGCCAGCTCGGTATCAGGCCTAGAGGGTCACACACATATGGTGGATGCTTCAGTGAATAGAGGATTGGATGGAGATCCAATTAGCCCCTATTCTTATTAAATGAGACCCTATGCTGATAGGCTCCTTGATTAAGGCCTAATTAGAGGCCTAAGAAGATTATTGGATAGAGATCCAATAATACAAGGTTAGTGGGTAATTGAATGGAGATCCAATACCTACTAAGGAAGGAGCCCCAGGTTTTTTGGCGGCTCTCTATATGAATAGGAGGGGAGACTCATCGTTGATAAGCTGTAGCTTTAGCCACCACCACCTCCTCTCTCCCTCTGCGCAAGAGTTGTGAGATCAGATTTGAGGAGTTTCACTATAGAGATCCATATGATCTCCCTAGGTAAAATCAATCAATCACACATCGTGATTTTTCGGTTTTTACGATTTTTCTCGCAATCCCAATCTTTTGCACGATGATTTGATCTGCGTAGGAAACTAATTTTTGTTTTGATTTCCACTGCCCATGTGATGCTCTTGCTGAGGTTTCCTAATAGTGGTATCAGAGTCAAGGTTTTCGTATGAAAGAATGGTTTTAAACTACGTGTGATGAAATTGAATTGCGTAGAATCGTTCTACACATTCTTACTGTGTTTTCGCAGCAAACGCAGCAAGGAGGATGGGTAGCCAGCCACGATCAGGCCTCTTGTAGGGGCGGTTGGCCACGGCCTGGCCACCTGCAAGGGGGCGGCCGGCTGTGGCTAAGGCCTCATGCAAAGGGGCGACCGGCTGCGGCCAAGGCCACCGCAGGCGAGACTCACGGCCAACCCGTGAGGCGTGAGGCACTTGTGGGCATGGCCACTTGCGCGTGTGGCGGCGGCCGAGGGCGGCACCCTTAAGGGATGCTCGCCGAGGCCGCAAGGGTCGGCCCATGGTGAGGCCACAGTAGCGCCCACCTGCCCAGCGGCGCTGTTGCTGCGTGAGGCGGCGGCAACGAAGACACAGAGAGGGAAGAGGAGGACCTAGGGCATTCCTTTTTTTAGAAAAGGACTATTTTGCCCCTTTAAATTTGGAAAATTTTAAGGACTGCTCTCGTGTACAAATTTTTAAAATACCCTCAATAATTCTAAAAATTTTGAGGACTATCCTCTCATCCAGAATTATAAAAATAGCCTTGACAAATCTGAAAATTTTGAGTATATCCTTATTTCCAAAAAATAATTAATTAAATAATTTAATTAATTATTATATATCTAGTAATCCTACATATGATGTGATGTACATGTGATATATAATGTGGATGGATGATCATGAGCCATGTTTGTGATGTGTGTAATTAGGATTATTATCATTATTGGGCCTACAAGGCTTCGTTTTTCTCGTTTATTATCAGGCCTACGTGCCTGTGATTATTTGTAATTATATGGAGAGATGCAGCGGGAGCATGAAGGTGACAATGAGACCCATGATGTCGTGGCGGGAGATTACATCGCATGGTGATGCGATGATCCGATGGAACCGATGATGACAAGATCAATAATCATAGGGATGGAGATGTGTCGATGCATATATAGATCCTATTGTGAGTTATTAGGCCTATTAGTTTGGACTTAATCATATTAGGTGACGGCTCAGCTTGCATATATGATGTATTATACTTCTACTAGATATATGTATATATATTTGCATACAATATAGATATATATTAAATATGTATGTGTGTGACACGATATAGATATATATTAAATATGTATGTGTGTGACACGATATATTAGGAGACTAATACGAAATAAAAATCCCTCCTACGATAATATTAAGTCGGTAAGCATGAGATAATAAGACTGACCCACATGGTCTTCCATCGTTATAGGAAGAAATTGAATCATAACATAGGTTGAGTTCGTCGAGTCCCTCGAGACTCACCTATCTATGTGATCGAGATCTTGCCTAGATATAGAGATATCATCAGTGACCTAAGGACATGATATACTTGGTCGAGTCCCTCGAGGGTATATCATCGAATCAGATTCATCTTGTAACGATGGTGATGACTTAACTGAACATTATGGTTGGTCGAGTCCCTCGAGACCATGATGATTTATAGGCCAAACATGATGGGAATTACAAGGAGTTGTGATTGGCAAGAGTTGCCTACCTTTTGGGCTTAGTATAATTAGTTGAGTCCCTCGAGGTTACACTAAGATGTCGATTGGATCCCGATCCCCACTAGGAGTCTGCCGGAGACTTCCATCTCACGTGTCAAGGGTGTCGTATGATTCGCTAAGAAACTAGTAGGAGTACATTAAGATAGAAGTCCATATCTTAATTAGTATTTTCTGTAAAATCTGCATGTTATTTAATTTACACTATATCTTGTTTGTCGCTTACAAAACCCCTACATGACATACTTGATGCCAACCGCTTCATTGGTCCAAAAGCTCTGTAATTTGAGAATTTTTCTCACGGAAGAAAAAATTGTATATGTCCTTAACATGATTGTGCCCATGCCATAGGAAAGGACAAGCGCAGATGAGATCACTCACTTTGTAAAGTATATAGATAGTCCTAGAGGATAACTTGTGTGTTGATCTTATACTTCAGTCCCTAGTGGATTCTTTTTCACAGTTCATTATTAACTTTAATATGAATAAGCTTAAGGTGACCCTATCTGAGCTCCTCAATATGTTAAGGGAAGCTAAGAGTGTCATAAAAAAGAAGAAGCCAATTCTCTATATTGGTGAGACGAAAAAGAAAAGAAAGGCTAGTAAAACCCTTAAGAAGGGCAAGGGCAAAGAAAGACTAGGTAAGACAAAGGTTGTCAAGAGAGACCCAACAAAGGACAAAGGATAGTGCTTCCACTGTAGCCAAAATAGGCATTGGAAGATGAACTGTAAGGACTACCTTGGAGAGAAGGCGAGACAGAAGCTTAGAGAAACTTTAGGTATATTTATGATCAGTCTCCACTTATTAGATTTTTATGATAACATATGAGTATTAGATACCGGGAGTGTTTATCATATTTGTAATTCATTGCAGGTTCTAGCAAGACCTAAGAGATTGGCCAGAGGTAAGATGGACCTCAATATAGGCAATGGAACAAGAGTTGATGTTGTTGTTATTGGGGAGGTCACCCTACATCTGCATGGTGGAGCTATCATTGTATTGGATGCATGCTATTTTATTCTCTCTATTATCAAAAATATTATTTTCATCTCTTGTTTGACAATTAGTGGATATAAATTAGTTTTTAAGAATAATAGTTGTTCATTAATTATGGATGATGAGATCATCACTGAAGGGACACTTATAAATGACTTAGATGTGTTCGACACTTCTCGACATATCATGAATATAAATATGTTTAAGAGGAAAAGAGATGAGGTGAATAATATATATATATATGACATTGTAAGCTAGGTCATATATATGAGCGAAGGATTCAAAAGTTGTTGAAAGATAGATACTTAAATCCATTTGACCATGAGTCATATGCAACTTGTGAACGTTGCCTTCGTAGGAAGATGACCAACTCTCCTTTTAGTGGAACTAGAGAGAGAGCCACCGAGTTATTGGAACTTATATATAGTGATGTTTGTGGTCCCATGTCGACTCAGGCTATAGGTGGTTACTCATACTTCGTTACATTCACTGATGATTTCTCTAGGTATGGACACATATATTTAATGAAGTATAAATCTGAGACCTTTGAGTAATTTAGGGAATATAAAAATAAGTAGAGAACCAAATTAGAAAGAGTATTAAGACTCTTCGATCAAATCGAGGAGGAGAGTACTTGAGTATGGAGTTCACCCATTTCCTTAGGAACGATAGGATTCTATCCCAATAAACACCTCCTTATACACCTCAGCTCAATAGTGTATCATAAATGAGGAATCACACATTGTTAGACATGGTGCAGTCCATGATAAGTTTTGCTGACCTACCCGTCTCATTCTGGGGTATGCTCTAGAGACCGTAGCTTATCTTTTGAACAGAGTTTCATCAAAGTCGGTAGTATCTACACCATACGAGATATGAAAAGGAAAGAAACTCTTTCTTAAGATTGTTAAGATTTGGGGCTATCCTGCCCACGTTAGAAGACATAACCCCGATAAGTTGGTGTAACACCCCTTAGTCCTACATTGGAAATGTGGGAACATATAAATGCCTTATAAAGGTTAATGAGTGTCCTACTTGTAACTCTCGGCTCGAGCATTTTAGCTAGCGGTTGGGCTAAACTGAAGCTATCAGGATAGTTAGCTCATCAACTCGAGTCGTAACATTTGGTATCAGAGCCGACCTAGTATTCGGGCATGGTGAGGAGACCCCGTCGGAAAAGGCTACTTGTGTATATGGAGTGCAACTCCCGAGTGCTCTAAACTCGACACAGTGTGGAGCCACCACCGGGCTAAGCCTCACATGCACCATGCTAGGGATCGATCTAGGATATAACGAGGACATCAAGTATATAAGTTGGGGAGCATGTAACACCCCTTACTCCTACATTGGAAATGTGGGAACATATGAATGCCTTATAAAGGTTAATGAGTGTACTACTGGTAACTCTCGGCTCGAGTATTTTGGCCAGTGATCAAACTGAAGCTATTAAGATAGTTAGCTCATCAACCCGGGTCGTAACAATTAGAATCAAGGATAGAATGGTGCACATTCATGGGATACTCAAAGAAATCTTATGGGTATTATTTCTATCACCCCGATGATCGAAGTGTCTTTATTGCCAAGAGAGTCGTGTTCTTTGAGAAGGAACATATTCTTGGTGGAAACAGTAGGTGCAAGATAGAATTAAGGGAGATTGGAGAACCTAGCTCAAGCACCATTCTAAAGCCCGAGTCTACCTAACACACAAGTTCCAATTTTGCATAGGTCTAGTAGAGTATCTCACTCTCTTAAAAGATATGTGGGACATATCAGTAGAGATAACTCTCAGAATATTGATCCTCAGACCTACGATGAGGCTATTATGAGTATAGACTCTGGGAAGTGCCAAGAAGCCATGAATTCTGAGATGGATTTAACGTACTCTAACAAGGTTTGGAACCTTGTAGATGCACCTGAGGGTATTGTACCCATCGGCTGCAAATGGATCTTCAAGAAGAAGATCAGAGTATATAGAAAGATAGAGACTTATAAAGCAAGGCTGGTAGCTAAATAATATCGTCAAAGATAAGGAGTTTACTATAACGAAACCTTTTCACCTGTAGCCATGCTTAAGTCCATTAGAATTATTTTGGCGATTGCAGCATGCTAGTTACAAGTGCCCTACTAGTCAATCACGCGAGTGATGGCATGTGTGACACACTATGTAATCTTTTTGCTTATGATTATATTATATGTAGCATATATATTATGATGTCCTTGATTCTGTGCAATGAGAATCGGATCATGATGAGATCACAATAATGAGATCGATTCATCTTTAAACATAGATCCTAATCCTGATCATAGGTTACTCAAGAGGGACATCGAGATAACCGGATAGACCGGTGTATTATATACCCGTCCATATGATGAAGGCGGCTGGTCTCATAGCCACTTGTGTAGAAATACTAAGAATATAGTACAAGTGCTCATTTGAGAATGAGTTCACTGATTGATCCGCTTATAGAATGCTATATGATTAATGATACCTAATATCAGACAATGATTCCATAGTCCCAGTTGTGTATCTATTTAGTCCTTGGACTTGAGACACCAAGGATGCTTTGTATGAGCACTCCTTTCTTTGACACCAAACTTACAAATTTGGAAAGTTCCAGATCTGGTACAATTGGTTATCAGGATTAGTAACCAATCTTATGAAGGTAATTAAGTATCAATAGCAGATCATTCACTCTCGGTATCACGAGAGGAATATCTCATATATGCTTACTTAGACAAATCCTTGGCTAGGGTCATTCGGATTGAGAGAAAAGGAGTTCTCCGATAGAATCTGATTAAAGCAAAACAAACTGATTTCATATGTGACCTGACAGTATCATGTCCAATATATGATCTCTAGGATATTAGTTGGACGAGGGATTATAGATACACGATAATTGTGGATAGATAAGTCCGATGGATTTGATCCCCCTATACCGTCTGGGGGACTATGGCGTAGTGGCCTAGTACGTCTATAGTCAATGGAGTTCTGATGGGAGTAACTCACGGCTAGCTCGGTATCAGGCCTTGAGAGTCACACACATATAGTGGATGCTTCAACGAATAGAGGATTAGATGGAGATCTAATTAGCCCATATTCTCATTAGATGGGACCCTATGTTGATGGGCTCCTTGATTAAGGCCTAATTATAGGCCTAAAGAGATTATTGGATAGAGATCCAATAATGTAAGATTAACGAATAATTCGATGGAGATCCAATACCCACTAAGGTAGGAGCCCTAGGATTTTTTTATGGCTCTTTATAAATAGGAGGGGAGACTCTTGGTTGATAGGCTGTAACTTTAGCCACCACCTCCTATTCTCCTCCCTCCCTCTGAAAAAGAGTTGCAAGATCAGATTGGAGGAGTTTCGCTGCAGAGATCCATCGTATGGATACCGCTGGAGGGGAGGACACTCGACCTCCTTCATCTTCTCTATCCGGATCTAGAATACAGGGATGTACGATCTCCCTAGGTAAAATCAATCTCTCACACATCATGGGTTTTTAGTTTTTACGTTTTTCTCGCGATCCCAATCTTCTGCATGACGATTTGATCTGCATGGGAAATCAGTTTTTATTTTGATTTCTGTTGTACATGTGATGCACCCGCTGTAAATTTCCCAACAGTAGTATAAGAGCCAAGATTTTCATGTGAAAGATTGGTTTTAAACTGCGTCTAATGAGATTGAATCGCGTAGAATCATTCTACACATTCTTGTTGTGTTTTCGTGAAGGAAGCTGAAGCGGCATGGCCACCTTGGGGAGACCAACCACCAGGGCAGAGTCCCAGCACGACCGATCGCGGCCACCGCAAGGGCTTGTTACCGCCATGGCGACCGGCACCGCCAGCCGCAGTGGCGGTTGCCAAGGCCGCAGGCGCCAGAGCTGTGCCACCTACACGGCGGTCCGGTAGGAGCGGCCACCACAGGGGGCCCTGCGGCGGCCGCCACCAAGGTGCCGGCGGCGGCGCGAAGGGTAGCCACCCCGATGTAGCCACTGTGAGGGCGGCCAACAACATAGATGGGGGCAAGGAGAGGGCTAGGGCATCCTTTAAAAAAAAAAAGGATGATCCTGCCCCTCTGATTTTTGAAAATTTCGAGGATTGTCCTCATGTGCAAAATTTTGAAAATACCCATAATAATTCTGAAAATTTCAAGAACTGTCCTCTCATCCAGAATTATGAAAATACCCTTGATAATTCTAAAAATTCTGAGCATGTTTTGATTTCCAAAAAATAATTAATTAAATAATTTAATTAATTATTATATATATCTAGTACTCCTATATATGATGTGATGTACATGTGATGTATGATGTGGATGGATGATCATGAGCCATGTGTTATGATATGTGTAATTATGATTATTATTATTATTGGGGCCTGTGTACCTCTGTTTTTCTCATTTTTGTTGGGGTTGCGTACCTGTGATTATTTGTAATTACATGGAGAGGCGCGTCGGGAGCGTGGAGATGACAGCGGGACCCAGGATGCCATGGCAGGAGATTACATATAACATATGGTGATGCGACGATCCAACGGAACCGATGATAATGAGATCAACAATTACAAAGCATGGAGATGCGTCGATGCACACAGATCCTATTGTGAGTGATTAGGCCCATTAGCTTGGGCTTAATCATATTAAGTGACGGCTCATGATCATTCGGTGTGGCTTGCATATATGATGTGTTATACACCTACTAGATATATGTATGTATATATATATATATATATATATATATATATATATATATATATATATATATATATATATATATATATATATATATATATATATATATATTTGTATGCAATGTAGATATATATAATAAATATGTATATATCTGACATGACATATTAGGAGACCGATACGAAACAAAAATCCCTCCTACGATAATATTAAGTCGGTAAGAGTGAGGCAATAAGATTGTCCCACATGGTCTTTCATCGTTATAGGAAGAAATTGAATTACGACATAGGTTGAGTTGGTCGAGTCCCTCGAGGCTCACCTATCTACGTGATCGAGTTCTTGCCTATGACATAGAGATGTCACCGGTGACCTGAGAATATAGTATGCTTGGTTGAGTCCCTCGAGGGCATATCATCGAATCAGACTCATCTTGTAATGACTTAACTGAATACCATGGTTGGTCGAGTCCCTCGAGACCATGATGATTTGGAGGCCGAACGTGATGGAATCACAAGGAGTTGTGATTGACAAGAGTTGCCTACCTTTTGGGCTTAGTACAATTAGTCAAGTCCCTCGAGGTTGCACTAAGATGCCAATTGGATCCCGATCCCCACTAGGAGTCTGCCGGAGACTTCTGTCTCTTGTGTCGAGGGTGTCGCGTGATTTGCTAAGAAAATAGTGGGAGAACATTAAGATAGAAGTCCATATCTTAATTAGTATTTTCTGTAAAATCTGCATGTTATTTATTTTTACTATATCTTGTTTTGTCAGAAATATATCGCTCACAAACCCCCTACATAACATATTTGATGCTAACCGCCTCACTGGTCAAAACTATATATATTGGCTCCACAATGTGAGAATTATTCTCATGGCGGAGAAAATCGCATACGTCCTTGACATAATCGTGCCCACACCGAAAGAAGGGGCAAGCGAGGATTAGATCGCTCGCTATGTAAAATACATAGATGATTCCATGTTAGCAAAATGTTACATGTTGGCCTCCATGACTCCTAAGTTACAAAGGCACCATAAGAGCATGGATACATATTCTATCCTTCTTCATCTTTGCCAACTGTTTGAAAAACAGGGAAGAACTCAAAGATATGAGATATCTAAGAAACTCTTCTAAGCTAGGATGACAGAAGGGACATCAGTTGAGAACCATGTCCTAAAGATGATAGAGTGGATTGAGAAACTCATAGGTCTAGGAATAGCCCTAGAGAATAATCTGTGCATTGATCTTATACTTCAGTCCTTACCAGATTTCTTTTCTCACGTCATCATGAATTTTAACATGAGCAAGTTTGAGGTGACTCTCCCTGAGCTCCTCAATATGTTGAGGGAAGCTGAGAGTGCCATCAAGAAGGAGAAGCCAGTTTTCTATATTGGTAAGACTAAAAAAAAGGAAGGCCAACGAAATCCTTAAGAAGGGCAAGAGCAAAAAGACCGGGCAAGGCAAAGGTTGCCAAGAAATACTCGACAAAGGACAAAGGACAATGCTTCAATTGTGGCCACAATGGACATTGAAAGAGGAACTGTAAGGACTATCTTGCAGAGAATACAAGACAGAAGCTTGGAGAAGCTTCAGGTATATTCATGATTAGTCTTCACTTGTCAGATTTTCATAATAACACAAGGGTATTGGATACCGGGAGTGTTTATCATATCTGTAATTCGTTGTAGGTTCTAGCAAGACCTAAGAGATTGGCTAGAGGCGAGATGGACCTTAAGATGGGCAATGGAGCAAGAGTTGCTGTAGTTACTATTGGAGAGATCACCCTACATCTACCTGGTGGAGCTATTATTGCATTAGATGCATGCTATTTTGTTCCTTCTATTATTAAATTTATTTCTATCTTTTGTTTGATAATAGTTGTTCAATAATTATGAATGATATGATCATCACTAGAGGGACCCTAATAAATGGCTTATATATGTTAGACACTTCTTCACATATCATGAATATAAATATGTCTATGAGGAAAAGAGATGAGGTGAATAATGCATACCTATGGCATTGTAAGCTAGGTCATATACATGAGGGAAGGATTCAAAAGTTATTGAAAGATGGCTACTTAGATCCATTTGACTATGCGATATGCAACTTGAGTACGAAGTTCACCTATTTCCTCAGGGACAATGAGATTCTATCATAGTGGACACCTTCTTATACACCTCAGCTCAATGGTATATCAGAAAGGAGGAATCGCATGCTGTTAGACATGATACGGTCCTAGAGACTACAGCTTACCTTCTGAACTGAGTTCCATCAAAGTCGGTGGTGTCTACACCATATGATATACAGAAAGGAAAGAAGCCCGATCTTAATATTGTTAAGATTTGGGGCTATCCTACCCACGTTAGAAGATACAACCCTGATAAGTTGGAATCAAAGATAGAATGGTGCATATTCGTGGGATACCCATAGGAAACTTATGGATATTATTTCTGTCATCTCGAGGACCGAAAGGTCTTTGTTGCCAAGAGAGCTATATTTCTTGAGAAGGAACATATTCTTAGTGGAAACAGTGGGAGTGAGATAGAATTGAGCGAGGTTGGAGAACCTAGCTCAAGCACCATTCCAAAGCCCAAGTCTGTTTAGGTACCTAACACACAAATTTTAAATTTACGTAAGCCTAGTAGAGTATCTCATCCTCCTGAAAGATATGTGGGATATATCAGTGGAGATAACTCTCAGGATGTTGATCCTTAGACCAACGAGGAGGCTATTATGAGTATAGACTCCGGGAAGTGGCAAGAAGCTATAAATTCTGAGATGGATTCTATATACTCTAACAAGGTTTGGAACCTTGTGGATGCACATGAGGGTATTGTACCCATCGGCTGCAAATGGATCTTCAAGAAGATCGGAGTGGATGAAAAGGTAGAGACCTGTAAAGCAAGGCTGATAGCTAAAGGATATCGTCAAAGACAAGGAGTTAACTATGACGAAACCTTTTCACTTGTAGCCATGCTTGAGTCCATTAGAATTATTTTGGCTATTGCAGCACACTATAACTATGAGATATGGCAGATGGATGTTAAACCAGTATTCCTCAATAGCAACCTCGAGGAAGAGGTGTATATAATACAACTAGAGGGATTCATATCCAGAGAGAGTCCAGATAAAGTGTGCAAGTTGCTTAGATCCATTTATAGATTAAAGTAACCTTCCCGAAGTTAGAATATAAGATTTGATGAGGTGATCAGATCTTATGACTTCGTTAAGAACGAAGATGAGCCTTGTGTATACAGGAAGGTAAGTGGAAGCACTATCACCTTCTTGGTGCTATATGTGGATGACATCTTAATCATTGGGAATGATGTAGGAATGCTCTCTACAGTAAAGGATTGGCTATCTAGAAACTTCACCATGAAAGACTTAGGGGAAGCATCCTATATTTTGGTGATCAGGATCTATAGAGATAGATCCAAAAGGATGCTTGGCTTATCCCAGTCTAGGTACTTAGACTCCATTGTCCAAAGGTTTGGCATGAAAAATTTCAAGAGAGGTCTCATACCGATGAGACACGAAATATCACTTTCTTGGAGTATGTCCCCAAAGACTCCTAAAAATAGGGCAAACATAAATAAGATACCTTATGCCTCAGCGATAGGATCTATTATGTATGTGATGCTATATACTAGGCCTGATATAGCATATGCTCTGAGTGTCACAAGTAGGCATCAGGCAGATCCAGATTTAGAACACTGAAAGGTAGTAAAGTATATCCTTAAGTACTTGAGAAGGACTAAGGACCTTTTACTAGTATATGGAGAAGGTAGCCTCCAGGTTGAGGGCTACACAGACTCAAGTTTTCAGTCTAACATTGATGATAGCAAGTCAAATTCAGGGTATATTTTCACCATGAATGGAGTAGTAAGCTGGAAGAGTTCCAAGCAAAATACTACTACTGACTCGATCATAGAGGCGGAATACATTACTACAGCAGAAGCAGCAAAAGAAGGGGTATGGATAAAAAAGTTCATCAAAGATTTGCGAGTCGTACCAAGCAGTGTAGAACCAATTCCCATATACTACAACAACAATAGGGTGATAACTCTAGCAAGGGAACCCAGGTCTCATCAGAATTATTCTGAAGAGGTTCCATATAATTAGAACGATCATAACCCATAAAGATATAATAATCGAAAGAGTTTCATCCAAAGATAACATTGCAGATCCACTGACGAAACCATTGGCTCAGATTATATTTGAGCGTCACAGGGGTCTGATGGGGATCAGACATAGAGGTGATTAGCTTTAGATCAAGTGAGAGATTGCTAGTTACAAGTGCCTTGTAAGCCAATCACGCGAGTGATGGCACGTGTGACACACTGCGTAATCTTTTTGCTTATGATTAATATTAGCATATTCTTACATTATATTATATGTAGCATATATATTGTGATGTCCTTGATTCTGTGCAATGGGAATCAGATCGTGATGAGATCACGATAATGAGATTGATTTATCTTTAAACACAGATCCTAAATAATCTCGATCATAGGTTACTCGAGATAGACATCGAGATAACCGGACAGATCGGTGTACTATATATCCATCCATATGATGGAGGCGGCTGGTCTCATAGCCACTTATGTGGAGACACTAAGGATATAGTATAGGTGCTCATTGGAGAATGAGTTTACAGATTGATCCGCTTATGAAATGTTGTCTGGTTAATGATGCCTAATGTCAGACAGCGATTTAATAGTCCCAGTTATGTATTTAATCCTTGGACTTGAGACACCAACGATGCCTTGTATGAGTACTCCTTTCTTTGACACCAGACTTACATATTTGGAAAGCTCCAGATCTGGTACAATTGGTTATCGGGATTGGTAGCTAACCTTACGAAGGCAATTAATTGAGTGTCAATAGATGATCATCCACTCTCAGTATCACGAGAGGAATATCTCATATATGCTTTCTTAGACAAATCCCTAGCTAGGGTTATTCGGATTGAGAGAGAATGAGTTCTTCGGTAGAATTCGATTAGAGCAAGACAAACTGATTCCATATGTGACCTGATAGTACCATATCCAATATACGATCTCTGGGATATTAGTTAGGTAAGGGATTATAGATACACGGTAACTATGGACAAATAAGTCCAATGGATTTTATCTCCCCTATACCGTCTGGGGACTATGGCATAATGGCCTAATACGTCCATAGTCGATGAGTTGAGTGAATTATTATGGAGATAATAATTCACTATATCAGAAGGAGTTCTGATGGGAGTAACTCACGGCTAGCTCAGTATCGGGCCTAGAGGGTCACACACATATGGTGGATGCTTCAGCAAATAGAGGATTGGATGGAGATCCAATTAGCCCCTATTCTCATTAGATGAGACCCTATACTAATAGACTCATTAAGTAATGCCCAATTAGAGGCCTAAGGAGATTATTGGATAGAGATCCAATAATGCAAGAATAGTGGATAATTGGATAAAGATCTAATACCCACTGAGGCAGAAGCCCTAGGGTTTTTTGGTGGCTCTCTATAAATAGGAGGGGAGACTTTTGGTTGATAGGCTATAACTTTAGTCACCACCTCCTATTCTCCTCCCTCCCTCTGAGCAAGAGTTGCAAGATCAAATTGAAGGAGTTTCGTTGCAGAGATCCATCGTATGGATATCGCTAGAGAGGAGGACACTTGACCTCCTTCATCTTCTCTATCCGGATCTGGAATATAGGGATATACAATCTCCCTAGGTCAAATTAATCTCTCACATATTGTGGGTTTTTTATTTTTATATTTTTCTTGTGACTCCAATCTTTTGCACGACGATTTGATCTGCGTGGGAAACTAATTTTTTCTTTATTTTCATTGCGTATGTGATGCACCCACTGTAGGTTTCCCAACATAGCACACTATGACTATGAGATCTGGCAGATGGACATCAAAATGACATTACTCAATGGTAACCTCAAGGAAGAGGTGTATATGATATAGCTAGAGGAATTCGTATCCAAAGAGAGTCCAAATAAAGTGTGCAGGTTGCTTAGATCAATTTATAGATTAAAGCATAATTCTCAAAGTTGGAACATAAGATTTGATGAGGTGATTAGATCTTATGACTTTATTAAGAATGAAGATGAGCCTTGTGTGTACAGGAAGGTAAGTGGGAGCGCTATCACCTTCTTGGTGCTATATGTGGATAATATCCTAATAATTGGGAATGATGTTGGAATGCTCTCTATAGTAAAGGCTTGGCTATCTAAAAACTTCTTCATGAAAGACTTAGGGGAAGCATCATATATTTTGGGGATTGGGATCTATAGAGATAGATCCAAGAGGATGCTTGGCTTGTCCCAGTCCAGGTACATAGACTCCATTTTCAAAAGGTTTTGCATGGAGAATTCCAAGAGAGGTCTGATACCGATGAGACATGAAATATCATATTCTAAGGAGTATGTCCCCAAAGACTCATGAAGAAAGGGCAGACATGGATAATACACCTTATACCTCAGCGATAGGGTCTATCTTGTATGCGATGCTATATACCAGGCCTGATATAGTACATGCTATGAGTGTCATGAGCAGGTAAGAGGCATATCTAGGTTTAGAACACTGGAAGGCGGTAAAGTATATCCTTAAGTACTTGAGAAGGACTAAGGATCTTTTACTGGTATATGGAGGAGGTAGCCTCCATATTAAGGGCTACACAAACTTGAGTTTTCAGTCCGACATTGATGATATTAAATCAAATTCAGGACATGTTTTCACCCTAAATGGAGGAGTAGTAAGCTGGAAGAGTTCCAAGAAAGATATTATTACTGACTCGACCATATAGGTGGAATACATTGCTGCAGTAAAAGCAGCAAAGGAAGGGATATAGATAAAGAAGTTCATTAGAGATCTGGGAGTTGTACTTTACAGTATGGAGTCGATTTCCATATATTGTGATAGCGACAGGGCGATAGCTCTAGCAAGGGAACCTAGGTCTCATCAGAATTGTTCTCAGGAGGTTCTAGTGGATTAGAGTGATTATGACCCATAAAGATATAGTGATGGAAAGAGTTCCATCCGAAGATAACATTACAGATCTACTGATAAAACCATTGGCTCAGATTATATTTGAGCATCACAGGGGTCTGATGGGGATCAGACATATAGGTAATTAACTTTTGGTTAGGAGATTGCTAGTTACAAGTGCCCTGCAAGCCAATCATGTGAGTGATGGCACGTGTGACACGTTATATGATCTTTTTGCTTATGATTAATATTGGCATCATATTATATTATCTGTAGTATATATACTGTGATGTTCTTAGTTCTATACAATGGGAATCGAATCGTGATGAGATCACAATAATGAGATCGATTTATCATTAAACACATATCCTAAATAATCCCGGTCATAGATTACTCGAGAGAGATATCGAAATAACTAGACAGATCGGTGTACTATATACCCGTCCATATGATAGAGGCGGCTGGTCTCATAGCCACTTGTGTTGAGACACTAAGGATATAGTAAATGTGCTCATTGGAGAATGAGTTTATTAATTGATCCGCTTATTAAATACTGTATGGTTAATTATACCTAATGTCATACAGCGATTCCATAGTCCAGTTGTGTATCTAGTCCCTAGACTTGAGACACCAAAGATGCCTTGTATAAGTACTCCTTTCTTTGACACCAGACTTATAGGTTTAAAAACTTTTAGATATGGTGCAACTAGTTATCGAGATTGGTAGTCAACCTTACGAAGGTAATTTAGTGTCAATAGAGGATCGTCCACTCTCGATATCATGAGAGGAATATCCAATATGTGCTTGCTCAGACAAAGCCGTGGCTAGGGTCATTCGGATTGAGAGAGAAAGAGTTATCCGGGAGAACCCGATTAGAGCGAGACTATAACAAATTCCATATGTGACATGATAGTACCATGTCTAATATACGGTCTCTGAGATATTAGTTGGATAAGGGATTATAGATACATGGTAACCATTGATAGACATGTCTGATGTATTCGATCCCCTTATACCGTCTGGGGATTATGGCGTAGTGGCCTAGTACGTCCATAGTCGATGAGTCGAGTGAATTATTATGGGGATAATAATTCACTGTATCAGAAGAAGTTCTGATGGGAGTGACTCATAGCTAGCTCGGTATCGGGCCTAGAGGATCACACACATATGGTGGATGCTTCAGCGAATAGAGGATTGGATAGAGATCCAATTAGCCCCTATTCTCATTAGATGAGACCCTATGCTGATGGGCTCCTTGATTAAGGCCCAATTAGAGGTCTAAGAAGATTATTGGATAGAGATCCAATAATACAAGGTTAGTGGGTAATTGGATGGAGATCCAATACCCACTAAGGAAGGAGCCCTAGGGTTTTTTGGTAGCACTCTATAAATATGAGGGGAGACTCATGGTTGATAGGTTGCAGCTTTAGCCACCGCCTCCTATTCTTCTCTCTCTCTCTACACAACAGTTGCAAGATCAGATTGAAGGAGTTTCGCTATAGAGATCCATCATGTGGATATCGATAGAGAGGATGCTTGACCTCCTTCATCTTCTCC
Source organism: Ensete glaucum (assembly GCA_021527575.1). NCBI lineage: Eukaryota > Viridiplantae > Streptophyta > Magnoliopsida > Zingiberales > Musaceae > Ensete > Ensete glaucum. Next base: position 6,075,697 of record CM038554.1, read on the forward strand.
ACCCGGATATGGGATACAGGGATATATGATCTCCCTAGGTAAAATCAATTCTCACACATCATGGTTTTTCAGTTTTTCTCGTGATCCCAATCTTTTACACGATGATTTGACATGCGTGGGAAACCAGTTTTTATTTTGATGTTTGCTACATATGTGATGCTCCCGCTGTGGTTTCCCAAAACTGACCCCCTATGACTTCACTTAGACCTAGGTGGATGGAGCTCCAGACGTGGGAGACTTATGTTTGGTGGTCATTCAGTGATGGATGTTCCACATGATACTTATGGTCCCACTTCACCCTCTATGTCTTGATATGATATCCAAAGCATTGCTTATGAGTTTTTTTATGCGCTTTAGATAAGAAAGAAATGAATGTTATGTCTAAATGATATTTGAGCTTCTGTTCGTTACTTGTTCATTTGATAAGCTTTTGAGATTATTCATACACTATTGATATGCTTTCGAAATATGTCCTATATATTTTTAATATGTTCTGAAATGTCCTATACCTCCTTGATATGCTCAGAAATATTTCGTATTCTCATTGATATGCTCCGAAATATTTTGTTTGTCATTGATATGCTGCTTGACATATTTCCGCCTATGATATTCATCTAACTTCAAATGTGACATACGAGCTTAAGTTTGATATTTGTACCTTGGACATGTTCAGAAGTATTTTATATATTATTGATATGCTCCTAAAACTTCATATGCCATTGATATATACCAAAATGCTTTTGATTACTATATATATTCTAATTACCTTTCCAAATTATTATGGATTTAAGTATGCTTCGAACGAGATAACCCTTGTGGTTGTGAATCTTATTCGATGCTATATGTGAAAACTTTGTATTCCCTACTTTGCACTCTTATATCAGGTTCAATTTGTAAACACCTTTCTTTGCCTTGAACCTGTTTGATACTTTTTGGACTTCTTAGCTCACTCTATTGCTATCTAATCTTCTTTAGGTTAGCTTAGAATTTATTGAAATACTTGATACGGGGCTAAAGCAATGGGAAAGCAAGAAGTTCTTAGGCTAAATCTTTATTCGACAATATGCTATCATTGTATGTATACACCTTGTGTCTAATGTAAAGTTGTAGACATATTTTGAAGTGGGGTAACTATGTAATGGTCTTAAGAGTACCCCCCTTGTTTGATATATCGAATGTTAAACTTGCTATATAGCATATGAAGTGGTAGTATATTGTTGTTTTCGAAGTCATATAGATTTTATCGTATTGGTGGACTTTATGAATGTAGATTATATTTAGCTGCATTGGTTTTGGATCAGTTTTATGATTCATTAGGAGAATGTGAAGAGATTATAATCTGCACAGGTTTCTGTGAAATTGATTGAATGACTTTGCATGTTATTCTTAGTATCCTCAAATGATTGTTTTGATCCTGGATGAATTATGTTGTTACTAATATTATCGATCTTTTTAGATCAAAGTCACACCTCTCGAATGTGACTTGGAGGAGATACAGGAAATTATGGGTAAGAACTACAAGGACATATTTACAAGCAAAAGTAAGAGAGTGAATGAATATGAAAATAGTAATAAGAGGGTCACGATGTCAGGATTAGAGAACGGAAAGCCACCTTAGAAAACTTAGTCATGTGTAAATTGTGGATATAATCATGAAACAAGTAAATATTTTCGAGTGACTAGAGCCTCTTTTGCTTGTGGGAAATTATATCATAAAGTAAAGGATTGTCCACTGAATAAGAAGAAGAAGCCACTACCACCCAGGATGGCAGTGGCTTCTTCAGTAAAGACTGGATCTGGTTTGCCCTCAAAAATAGATAGTCCCAATCTCTTAAAGTGATCCAATGTATTATTCCCACCTCATGGAGTTCTATCCCGCTCATCTTGACGTTTAAAATATCCTCTAATAGCATTAAGGACTCCGTGTACATCATTTGTATCATTAGTAGGTGCTGGAGCATGAGGTTCATTTTGGATAGTTAGAGAAGCTAGCATATAACCAGTAACAGGTGTATGTGAAGACTGGGTTTGCTATATAATGCATGAATCTTCCAAATTATTATTTCCTCAAAGACCTCTCTGAGTGCGTAGGTCGGTAGCATTACAACCACGAACACCCTGAGTGAGAAGAACATTGGTCTCTCGAATGGGCTCCATTACTCCAATAATAGGTTAAAGACAATTATTGATCAATGTCAATTAAGGAAATTAAACACCTACAAGCCCTAAACTATGCTCTGATACCATAAAAGATGTCACATCCTAAACTATTTTTTTTAAGATCATATATTACACACATCTAGAGTCAAAATAAAATTACTTTATTTATAATTGAAATACTTATTACAATTCATGTATTCATCAAATTATAATTAAAAAATATTTATTGAAGAACATGATAATTATTCAAATGTCTCTACCTAACGGTAGAGAAAAGTCGGCTCTCCATTGGACCCCGATTTAGTGCTAATAGGTGGTTGCTCTAAAAATAAAAAATAATAAAATTCAACAACGCTGAATAAGAACCCCAAAAAAATAACTCAAAATAAATACATAATCAAAATAAATCATCTCATTGGCGTATATCAAACACCCGAAGGAGCACTCTCCCAATTGTAGATGGAGAGGCTTTATCCTATAGGATGAGTTTATGTTCTCCCAACCGCAAATGGAGTGGTGTCCCGCACCCGCCAAAGCGGGGACACGTTCCTCCTAACTGTGGATGGAGGAACCGTCTAGCCGCCACGTCTAACGGCTGACTTTAATCCTTAAAGGGAATCGCCCTACCTGTCCTCAACAAGAAATAACACCATCTTATACTAGTCATATCATGATGTAAAAATATATCAAAATATTTTTTCCAATATCATTCATGCCAAATACTATAATTTAGCCATTAATTGACTTAAACTCTAGTTCAATCGGTCCAATTGAACTTGATTTAACTAGAACCTAGTTGAACCGTTCTCTAATCCGTATTTATTAGTCTGGAATCACCCTAGACTAGTATAATTTAGACTAGTTTAAGTTCAATCTAAGTTAAACAGATTTGAATTAGTCAATCAATTTCAGAATCACCCTGAATTGATCTAGCTAATCAAATCTAGTTTGATTCAATCAATGGTTGGGCTCAAATTTAACAAATATATAATACTGGGCTATTTCAAATTAGTCTTTATATAGTTTCATGAACAACATATTTTTACTAAAGGTTGTATATAAAGAAAAATATTAAAGATAAAATTAGGAGATAAGGCTCAATACAATCAAATAACTTCTTAAATTCAATAAGAATTAAAAAATTATACTTTCAAATCTAAACAAACTTAACATTTCATCATAACACAGTGCATAAAGAATGTCCAAAAATATTTTAATATAACATGAAAGTTTTATTCTAGATACGACCAAATCTCAACAAACTTAACCTTTCATCGTAACACATTACACAAAAAAAAATATCCAAAAATATTTTAATCTAACATAAAAGTTTTATTCTAGATAAAACTAAAAGATAAATTGTAGTATCAAAAATATCATGCATTACTTTTGAAGTTGGATGTATATCATTCATATTGAAAGCATAATAGGAAACACATAAGCAATACTTTAGATAATATATCACATAAATCATAGATGGTGTAGCGGAATCACAAACATAATATGGTTCATCCATTATTGAATGACCATCATACATAAGTCTTCCACGTTTGGGAGCTCCATCAATCCACATCTGAGTTAAGTCATAGGGGGTCGGCAAAGCATCACGAGCTCTAAGCATAACTCCCTTTACCATTTTTAGCAAAGGTTCATATTATCCTACAAACACTAGAGTATAAAAGAACATGAGCAACAAAAGTGGCATATCGGAAGCATATGCAGAACAACGAACATGCATGCGCCTATATGAAATAATACGATACAAACATAAATATCATATAATTGATTCATGCATGTAAATTATCTAAGGACAAGAATAGAAGTATGGATTTTAGCTAGAAATCAATTTTTAAAGGAGTGAACAAGATCAGTCTTGTCCTCAAGGCTGAGGTTCCATGAACTCAGGGAACCAGGTCTTTAGCTCCTCATTAGCTTGGGTGTCAGTTGGAAGAATTTGGGCTAAGTCGTCATCTTTAAATTTTCATCTGAGGTTGCTCTGTAATAGTAGTTGTGCCTTCTTTTGGAGTGAGGGTTGTCCTTTGATAAAATCTCTAATGGTGTAAGCCTAATCTGAGTCTGAGGTGGGTAGGAGTGGTAATTTTTTGGGTCCCATTTTCACTTCTTCTTCTTGTTGACCATCTTACATGAGGATAGTGCTGACCCCCACTTTGGATGTGTCTGCTCTAATAATAAACATCTAATCATAATTTAGTATGGACAACATCATGGTCATGAGGGCTATAGTTCCACTCGACCAAGGTGGTGCATCTTTCTTTATAACGAGAAGGATAATGTTCGTGCTTTGTTGAGTCATACGAATAATACTTCCCCTTTTCTGATTTTGCCATTGGAGGGGCTTAATTTTCTAACGGTCTTAGGTCATAGATTGGATATCATTATCAAGAAAGTATTTAAGCATCATGGTTTAATCCTAGGGAAAGTTGTTGAAGTCACATGAGATTAGCAACCATGGTGAGTTTGGTGGGATGTAACATTTCAAAAGTAGCTTATCTCTGGGGAAAAGGATGTAGGGATGTGTCGTAGCGGAAAATAAACATGGTCAAACAATCCATATCTCTATCATCTCTTAGACGACCCTTTTATCTTCGACCTTCTGAGGTTGTTGGAAGTAATCTAGCCGAGCAACAACTGGTAGAAGTTTTAGCCTATTCAGCATAGGGGGGTCGGACAGCTTCAAAGGAGGTAATCGACTTAGTTTGGTGGAAACACTTAAAATTTCAGTAAGCTATAGGAAAGGGTTCTTATCTTCAATCTCATGAAACTCTTAAATTTGAATTGGGAAACCACTGAATTTTTCTTTTGGTACCCCCTCCAAGTGTTGTGTTGTGGTTGTAGTCGCTGAGCTCCCTCGTAGAATCACCTGCTTTCCTTTTTTGAAAAATTTTATGGTTAGCTTCAAAAAATTTTAGAAAACATCTCTAATCATAGACAACCAATCAATGTCAAACACTATATCAAAACCATCAAGAGGGAGGAGGAAACAATTTGCTCCTGTACGGTCAGTTTAACCTATGGGCACTTTCGGTTGCACTTTAGAATTTGGTCGTTAGCTACCTTGACTTCAAACCCATTGTAATATTCTTTTTGGAGCATTAAGTGGGCAGCAACCTTACTGCTCCTGAAGTTGTGTATGCTCCCGACGTCGACGAGGACGATGACAGACTGCTGCTCGAGAAACCCTTTAATCTTCAATTTTTGTAGGTTGGTGTAGTCAGCTAAGGTAGGGACTGCGGGTGGCCGGTTGTGATGTATCCTTCTCCTTAGGCTTGAGAATCATATTTTTAAGTTTGGGTTCCTTTGCGTATCCATCATGAAAGTCTTCTCTTATTAGTTTCTTCAATTGAGGGAATCGATTGATAGTAGGGGGAGGTGAAAGCTTTGGTGCTGCTGGTCGGGGAGTGACCCTAGTCCTCTGGGCTTCATAGTTCAATCGCTCCTCTTAATGTCATGCGAAGGAGATGGCTGCCTTAAGTGTATATTGCTATCGCGCTTTAACTTCTTCGTGAATCTCGGACTTCAAGCCCTCAATAAAAGTCCTTAATATCTACTTTTCAAACTAATCATAAGTTTGATTAGATAACCTTTCAAACATGGTTTAGTACTCTTAGATGGTAGAGGTTTGACGGATCATTATTAGTTCTTCATCATAGTTCTTGCAATCAATTGATGTTGAAGGTTTATATGATATTGGTTGGGATGTTGCTCTCATACTCTGAGCATCTTGATTGAGGTGCCCTTCTTGAAGTTGTGCAAAGGAGGTTGATATCGTCGAGGTGTAGAGTTGTTGTGTCTTAACTTTGCTTCTTATCTTTAGTGGGTTCTTTTTATAATCTGAATTTGCATCACATTATGATCTTCTTGGGCTCGATAATCAGCCCAATCTAAACTACTCGAAAAGAGCCTGTAATTTAACATTCATACGTATCTCGAAAGCCTCCAATTTGGCTTCGAATAAGCCCACAGATGTTATGACATAAGGATCTCTAACTTATCAAATAAACCAACTAAAGAATGTGGCTGCAATTTTCAGGTTAAAGGCAGAAAATGGCAGCAATGTCGGGGCTACGGTGGTGAAGTCTTCAAATGGAGGATGGCAACCAAGGGTAGCAGCAACGGTGGAGGAAGAAGGTGGCAGCAGCAATGTCAGTTGTGGTCCTACGGTGATTCTGCAATCTTGATGCTGCAATGTCATCAAGCCTATGATTTTTTAGATGGCTAATACCTGTCGGAAGATGCAGCCAAGAGATATAAGTTATAAGGTAGCAACGATAATGGAGGAAGAAGAGGGTAGCAGCAACGTCGACTATGGTTGCACTATAACTTTGTGGCTGCAAGTGGCATTGGTTGCAGCAAGGGTGCGGCTGCAATAGGAGGAAGATGGGCAGCGGTGTGCACGATTGTTGCAGAGGAGGGCAGCAGTGGTATGAAGTGAGAGATGGATGTTGTCGTGTTCAATTTGTTGCTGGTTGCGATCAAGATAGTTAATTGGCAGCGAACAATTGTTGCGGGTTACGATGTAAATAAATTACAGCGAAAGATCACTACTGGTAATTTTTTACCACAAGGATCGCTGCTGGCTACAATCAAGGAAGATGGCAGCGAGAGGTCGCTATTGACAACATTGTGTAGCGAAAGATGCATGTTGCGATTGAAGGGATAAGGGAGATTGGGTGGCTGAAAGGTTGGTAGACCGAAGGCTACGATTTTTCTGGACTGGTTTTGTGGCAGTTTTGGGTGCGGTTAGGGGCTACAGTTTTGTAGAGTTTTGGCTATGATTTGGTATGGTTTTAGAGTTATGACAACAATGGATAAAGGTTAGAAAAAGGGATTTTGGATCTGGGATAGATGGCAACAAAGCTAGGTGGATCAATAAGGAAGGTTGGATAAAAATGTAGGTGGATCGGTAAGGAAGTTTGGCTGTGGTTTAGGGCTAATTTAGGTGATTGTTTGGGATCAATTTAGGGTGTGATTTATAAGGGTTTCTAGTGAGGATGTTAGAGTTTATAGATAAGAGAAAGAGAGTCCAAAATCCTATAAAAGACAACACTCAAAATCGAAATGTTGTCCTGCCGAACAGATTTTACATCAGAGAAATAATGAATTCTTGACATAAATTTTAAAGGAAAATTTAAATAAAATATGCAAAAACCCTAGGTTCAAATGTGGTCAATATCAAAAAAAAGTTTGACAAAATTTCGGCAAAGTAACGGTAGGGAAAGAGGGGAAAAGATGGAAGGTAGATCCTTCGTCATAAAATTTTAGCACTGCATAATGACAAAATAAGGCATAATAAAACTAGTTTCAAAAGGAATTTTTCCTAGAGATCAATCTTACATGAAAGCTAAGTTGATCTATGAAATTGTGTAAAAATTTTAATCAAAAAGGATGAACAAAGATTTGGTTTCAAGAGGCCAAATGCGGAAGACAGATCCTTTATTATAAAATTCCAACACTATATGACAAAGAATTACAACACTATAATTTCAGTTTCAAAAAGAATTTTTTTTAGAGATCAATCTTAGATGAAAGCTAAGAGGATCTATGAAATTATATAAAAGTTTTAACCAAAAAGAATAAATAAAAGTTTGGTTTCAAGAGGCCAACAAGCGAAAGGTAGATTCTTCATTATAAAATTTTAGCACTGTGCAATGAAGAATTACAGTGCTATAAGTATGGATGCAGAAAGAGTTTATTTTAGATATCAATCTTAGATGAAAGCTAAGATGATCTATAAATTTGTGTAAAATTTTCAACCAAAAAGGATGATTAAAAGTTCAGGTTCAAGAGGCAAAAATCGGTTAAAATTTTTCTGCAGCTTTTCCCCTTCGCAACGATGTTAACGTTTGTGATAGTAGAATTTTGCAGCAAAAAAATTTAGAAAAACTTCTTTCATATATAAGATAAAGAAATATTAGTAGCAAGAGGTGTAGGTTTTGGAGTTTTTGCCAAATCTATGATATTGACATAGAGGACGATAATAGATTGATGGATCTGCGGCTTGGTGAGTGATGGTGGATAAACCAATGTCAAAAGCAATTGTGAAAATTACTTGAAAGATGGAGGTGGCAGAGATGGCTATAGGGCAGTAGAAATACGGCTCTGATACCATATGATAGAACCCTAGAATGAGCTCTATAGAATTTGATCTTTAAGAGGATCAACCCTTGGAACACTATAGGGGTTCCTCCCTCCTAGGGTCGGCCAATAAGGCTGAAATAGAATTGATCTTGCTTGATTAAAAGAGGTGGAGGCTACATGCTTATATAGGGCTCCAAACCCTAGCCTAGGGGGATATTTCCTAAGTAAATTTCTCCTTTTGCCCCTCCTATAGCTACCATATATAAATAAAGGAGGCGGTGACCTAAGTGGTTGCACAAGCCATGCTCCTCTACTAGAAACCCTAGCCGACCAACCCAGTAAGAGAGGTAGTGGCTAGGAGGCTCTAAAGTCCTAAAATAAATCCTAGTCACACTTTTTTATATGATATAAGTGACTAGGTAGGGTTTTATTATAATCTCACAAGGTTATTATTAATTACTTCTAGGGTGATTAGGACTTAACCCTGCTAGAGTCCTATCATATACTCAATGCACAAGGCTCCTACCAATGCCAGATCTAAAGAGGGTCAATATATAAAATCTTACTATTAAAAATTTTAAAAGACTATTTTTATGACTCAAATCTTAATTTCTTAAGTATTAAAGGAACAATAGTTATACCAAAATGCTCCAGTCCTATTTCCCCGTTTTCATGATAGAAAAATTATATTAAATTAATAACAAAATTACTAAAATCATTTCTCTGTAATCATCTGTCATCTTCCATCTCTCTTCCTCTCTCTAATTGCTTCTCTACTTGATCATCTTAACTTGATCATCTTAACTGAACGAGTGTAATTTATGTAACATACAATGACATTATACATAAATATAAATTTTAAATAAACGTCATTATGATTGTATACACAAATGTACGTATAGATGTGTGATCTATAAGATTTTTTTTTCTATTTTACTAGAGTACATCCATGTTTTCCTTTTTTATGGTAAAACACTCCTTTTTTTGGGTTCGATCTATCAACGTCTCCTTTCGAATCAAATCTATAGATAGAAGATACATTGCATCTGTATAAATATAAATACAAATGTAATATCATTTACTCACATTTTTTCTTCAAGGATCCAAGTAAAAAAAAAAAAGGATAGACTTCTTTTTTCCTTTTTGTGTTTTCTTTGGATACTCTTTCGTTCATCTGATATTTTGGTCAGCCAGAGTCATGCATGCATGGAAATAAGGTTGTAGAGAGGAGTCCCACATTTTGACCCTAAAGAAATGCCCCACAAGTCCATCAATCTGCATCAAGTTTCCAGTTGGATTTTATGAAAACCACAGCCAGTTCATGGGATGAAAGAAAATCAAATTATAAATCACAGAGAAAATTTTAGTCATATCTCTCTCCAAATGTATTATCTTAAAGGTCTTTCACAAAAGACCATATTATAGAAAAGTAAATAAAAGCTTGTTTTTTAAAAAAAATGAGCAAAAAGAAAAAAATCAAATATCTTTCCTTTGTAACACTCATTTTTAGCAATCCATGTTAACATTAATTAATAGCATTAATTACACAAAAATTAGAAGGTATAATGGGTGTATATAACTAGTTTCTCAATTAATTCTTCCTTATTTAAGGATACCCAATTATAATTTAAGCATGTGAAATAGACATAAATAAGTCCAGAAAACCTGATTCATTGCCATTCTCATTTAACAATAAAATGACAAAAAATATCATACTTAAGAATTCCACATTTTTTAATATGAATCTGGTTAACCTAGAATTCAACTCAATACTCATTTTCTACTAAAAACCATTCTAAACTCGATTAAAAGGTATCTGAATATAGTTTCTGAATATGGTTAGGAAAAAAAGGAAATTAATCCACATCTTTTGGTTGATGTAGGCTATAGATTATATAGATCAAATAGTATAGTCAACCATACAAAAATGTTCCAATTTATTCAGAAAAAAATATTATAAATTGATTTTAAAAAAATATGAAGAGTCCTCACTCCTACATACTTTCTCATTTTTCTTTAATTCTTCATAAAATGGACTTTATCATTATTCTGAGTTTTCAATGTTCTAATTTTTGATTGAATGTATATGTTAAAAAATTTAAACAATGAATAAGTGAGAAAATTGACTAATAAACTTTTCCCTAAATAGAAATGTGTTAAATATTAGAAATATTTTCTAGGAGGTTATCTTTTTTCTATTTCAAAGAATTTCTCAGTAATCCAAATGAACCTTCTCCCTCATATAAAAATCTCCAAATTTACCTTATAGAAGAGAAGGTTCGAAGCATTAGAAAACAGAAAAAAAGAAAAGAACTTGAGGATTTGATGTTATCTGTAAGGATGAGTGATGAACAAAAGAAAAGTTGGACAATAGTAGATGCTATAATTACTTGCTTGCAGTTAACTGCTGGTGAACAAAAAGAGGTATATGAGTCTTAGAAGTAGCAAGCTTATCCACTAAGTGATACACACAAAGGGCTAAGTCATCTGGTTCACAAATGCAGGTCTTCACATCTCAATTTACTTTTCTTCTTGAATACTATACTTCAATTAAGGCAGGGAACCCTCTTGATGTTTTAATGATCTGCACTATCAATTTGACTATCTAGAAAAGTCCGGTTAATTTATTGCTGTGAACTTTTAGATCAATTTCCCTTGATAAACTTTTAGGTCAAGTTGATCTGCTTGATGCAGAGACTAATGGCAACAGCTAACCTGTTGCTTGTGAGACATTCCAAGACAGCAATCTATTGCCAATTTATGTCTTTGATCAACTTATTGTGGAACCAAAGAAATCTATGGATTATACGTCAGTGACCTGTTAATTTGATATCCATAATAATTGCACAACCAACTGAAGCTTTAGGATTAAGTTTGAAAGTCAAGCAGAAAATTTTGACTCTCATCAAGAGAGAAAACAAGAGAAGAAAGAGGTGGCTAATGGGCGATGACTATGAGATTGACTTGGAGATCATAAAGAAGGTATCATGTTTTGGGTGTTTCCTTCTCCCACTTCACACAGAAGGCCAAACGTCCTTTTACCTCCCTCTCTCTCTCTCGTCTTCTCTTCTCCAGTTTGATGTGTGGCTGAAGGGTGATGACACTAGCATGGCATCTCGATGAATGAGGTAAGCATTGAGATTGTTCTACAAATTCGTCGCCCGTCTTTTCCTGACAGATTCCTCTCCAAGTTTACCGTACCAATGCAAACTTCTCTACATAAGTAGAAGCTTCATTCTACTCATTGTTCCTGTCATATTGGCCTTCGAACCATTAATGGATTCAGAGTGGATCAATCCATCTCTTAGCCTCGACCTCAGCATCGGCAGGTCTCCTGACCAAGCTTCTGTAAGTACATGCTTATGATCAATCACCACCTTGATCAACGTCATCTGAAACCATGTGAGATCACTGCAACTGCAGAAAGGAGATTCAGAAGCCAAGCTGAATGAACCGAGTGAGGAGAACAAGAGGCTTAACGAGATGGTCAAAGCCATGTATTCCAACCACACGGCTCTTCACCATCAGTTGATGGACCTCATAAACTCAGTACCCCCGGCGGAGAAGAGGAAGAGGATGAGGATGAGTGCCGACATGACCAGTATCTACACGACTTCCGTGAGGATCGATGCATCCATTTCGAGCCTGGTGAGTAGCGTCGCTCTTCACGCTGTTGTTTGCAGGAACGTAATTGCAGCAGCATGAATTATGTCGCCTCATGTCGTGTGTGCGTGTGTTTAAGGTGGTGAGAGATGGCTATCAATGGAGGAAGTATGGGCAGAAGGTTATCAAGGACAATCCATCTCCAAGAGCTTACTTTAGATGCTCCTTTGCCCCTTCATGTCCTGTGAAGAAGAAGGTACCAACACGTCTAACCTTTCTTCTTCTTCTTCTGGACATGTTGGGAATTAGAGAACCAAAAACTCAATATTTCTTCTCAGCAATTAATTCTTTTATTGTTAGATTAATTTTCTTTTAACTTGATTGGATGATTTAGTCATTTTAACGTATTCTTTTCTTTGATGACCAATTAAATTTGATGAACATCCCAGCTGTTTCTTTTTTCAGTTTTATGTTTATTTTATTACATATCTGCAAAATAATAAGGAAATATGATGTTTATATATTGAAGATCGTAACCTTAAATTCGAAGTAGAAAATGCTGATCTCAGAGATCAAAAGATATAATCCAGCTCGTATCTTGGGACGAATATCTTGACAAAAACCTATAGAGGCCATCTTTATTCTGTAAATTATGTTTATACACTTTCCAAATCTTCCATTTTAAACTCCATTTTTGATAAATAAATTTGTAAGTTTTTCAAACATATTTAATAGTTTTTTTATACAATTTGTACAATGAAAATTATAGAAACCTCACTGATTTCAACTATGAAATGTTATTGTAAATGAAACAGATTGATCACAAAAGTAACTCGAGTTGGATAAATTTCATTGTGCAAGTCTCCACAAAATTTGCACAATGAGCAGAAGAAACAATCCTAAACACTGAACAGATGAGACTGGGCATCTGCCACTGATCATTAAAGTGATGCAACTGACTCTTCTCGGTCATCCTTGCTTGCCGCAGGTGCAGAGGAGTGCAGAAGACAGCTCAGTGTTGATAGCTACTTATGACGATGAGCACAACCATGATCCACCAACGACGCGGATCAAGTCGCTCCCTTGCTTCGTCTCTCTCAGTTCTTCGGACTCTGCAGTCGCCCTGGATCTCAGGCCACAAGGATTCAGGACGGATGCTGGAAGAAGTCGCAACCAGGAGGAGGAAGTTGAGCGTGTCGAATTCCAACGAATCTTGGCGGAGAAGATGGCCTCATCATTGACTCAGGATCCAAGTTTTGCAGAGGCACTCGCAAGTGAGATCTCCGGAAGAATGTTTCAGCATCTGCAAGCTCAAAGCTGACTGGAAGTGATTTTTCTGGGGCAAGAGAAATCACTGCCAGTTAGTTCTTGGAGGATCTGCTTCAGGTTTCAGACTTCTGTTTCCTGCAGACCTGCTAATAAGAGTCGGATTGAAGAATACAGGATCGAAGTTTTCAAGTTATCAGCAGATTTAATGAAGTTGATGTTTCGCAGGGAAAATTGGGTTATATATATATAGATATAGATATATATGTCAGCAGTATCCGGTATTGCAGCGACCATTGCAAATCCATCAAACATGATAGACAATTCATCATTTCTATTATAACTAGAAGTTCATAATACAATTGTAACAGTAACGAGAAACTTAATTTCATCCAGACAGGTAAACTCTGGTTAGAGATGTGGGGTGTCCCATTTCGGATGGTGCAGTTCAGTCTCTCTTGTCTTTTTTTCTGTCAACAGTGGGGCTGGCTCTTGGGAAACCAGTTGTCTTTTAACTAGTTTAATAGGCTTGTTACCCCTCTGCACATTAGTCGGACCACCGGTCCCCGCCTATTACCACCCACATCCACTGGTCTCTTGCAACCCATCGCCATGTCATGCTCTGGCACTCAATTCTCCTCCTCCTTCCTTCGTAATTTTCTTCTTGCTTTCCCTACCTCGCCCCTCTTGAGTGTACTGATACTACAGTACATATCGATATATTGTCTGTTGGTAGGTCAGCATGGATCATACCCGTACCGGTTCGGCCATCGACTGATATTTTAAGTGCTATAATACATAATATCCATTTCAGAAGACCAGAGAGTAGGAAGTTCTTGATTATAACATAATAAAACTTTAGACAAAGAATTTGTACTGCACAACCGCATCAGTTGGTTCTCCTGGTGGGAGGAGATCAAAGAGACAGTCACAAGGCTGTTAGTTTCCTTTTCTTTTTACTTTGTTATCTTTTTTTATCGTGTTTGTGTTTTACACAAAATGATTAATGATCTTAACCAGCTGAGTAAACCCTACGTTGCTGCGATAGGTAAACACAATTATTTATTTATATTTATTCAAACATATAGGAAAACATCTCCCGTTAGGTGTATAAGAGACAAGCTAAGTTTAGCTCATCAGCGTCAACGAACCAGTAAGTAGAACATTAAACTGCTCATGAACACTAGAAAGACTCACGTAGGGCATGAACTCAGCAAGGATATTAAGAAAACCATAAAGATACGTTTGCCAAAAAGATGCAATCTCAAGTTAGAAACAGTAGCAGAACGCATCGAACAAAAAACATAAGAACAATCATACAGGGATAAACTAAGGGTACGCTTGCAGGAAAGGTATAGGTAGGAATGTCGTTGACGAACCTCTTGAAGAAAGCAATATACCGGAAAACTGATTGGATAGAACCGAGCAAACCACGAAGCAGACATGAAAAAGTCAGCTCCACTTTGTTGTCTAAACAAAAAGGGAAGAACAACTCAAATGCTGCTGATCCAGAACTGAGAATAGATGGAAAATTTTCAGTTCTCTGACTGAATGTGCGAACGGCACAGTGGACTGCCAAAAAGGATCGGAGAGCAAGAAAGGGAGCTGCCGAAACAACTGGGTACTGCCTCACTGATCTGTAGTGTTTTTTGTTCTATTTCAATAGCTGGGCCTCAAGAACAAAAGTGTCGTTATGGGGAGATCCAGCACCGACTGCCCAGACATATGAAGAACATCTCTATGCAAAGTTGCCTAAATACTGAGGATTCAAAATCAATAACTCGTACCACCAAACAACTAACATATGCTTTTGTTAATCGGAAGCAATGAGTTAGACTCAACGAGTATATCTCGGTGATGATTGATCCCTGTTATGCTCAGACAAGCCTCGTGATGATAGCCGCCAGCAATATAATAAACAGAAGCCAATCTATTTCATACATGACATCTGCCATAGGTGGAAAGATTGCAAGAGAAAGGTTAGAAGCGCGATGTGCAAAAATCCCTTTAGAAAATGAAAAAAAAAATGCAATCAGAATGTCAAGTTTTTCAGTTGCCAACCTAATGTCGAGAGTCAATAGCTGCGAAATATCCACCGACCAGTAAATCAAATTAGAATGCAGTCTATGAGAAACTATTTTCCTGTGGAATAACCAGGATTTCTACCAGGAAAAGGGCACCTCCCTAATCATATCAAAGTGAAGTAATTTTTTTAGGTTCATTCTTCAAAATACAACCATATAGCCTTTGAGATGTATGAATTTTAAACAATTAGCTAAAGGGAAAGGGATTTCACAATCCGTGGAGTTTACACATCTAAAACTCCCAATACAAGTTATTGTGGGGCTACAGAGAATCCAGTAATTTGTGGCACAAACTCTTCTTGAAGCAAACAATCAGAACAGCAAAAGGCATCACATTTCAGTGTCAAATTAAGATTCCATTTGGTTGCACGTCGACAAATGTTACAGGAAATTTTATTAACCAGAGAGTAAGAAACATAGATAAAGCTAATGGGATAACAACCTATACAAAATTTCATCGACACTAAATTCCCAGAAACATTTGTAGGTTTCTTCACCCTACGATTAGGTTGATCATTGCAAATGCAAGGAAATCACAATCAGTTTTGAACCTTGATGAACCAAGTATTCAACTGAAGGACAACTCTACGTGGCTGTATGGACCGATGCAACTAGCTGTAAACTCTTCTGCTGTGGTTATTGGCTATTAAATCTTCAACATGGCATCATTACCTGGGCCAACCTGCACCAAAGACGCTCCAATTTTGCTACTTAGATAGCAAGCACTCCATATAAAAAGTGGAGGAGCCAGCTTTATTGAAACATCGAAATCGAAGTCGTCATCACCAATAGATACTAACCAAGCAAACATAATCAATTATGCTTAGGTATTAACTTATATTCCTCATAGAAGTGCATACAACTTTCACCCATACTGAAGCAGTGGATGCTTCGTCTTTACAGACCCTTGAAATTAGAGCATAAGTAGTAGAGTTTTATGGTACAGTGCTACAAATAGATTCCTAAAACGCCCAAACCGAAACACAAGGCAATAACAAAGATCTAAGAATAAAATGTAAGTGTAACATAAACTTAAATGAAAATATACATTTGTTTGTGAAAAATCTTCTGTGCCTACTTAGTAGCCGCGGTCTATGCCTCCGTGTCTGTTGGGTGGGCAAGGTTGATTCTGGTCCATGTGCGTTAGCTCATCCGCGGTTATCTTGGTGGAGAGGAGGTGGAGCACAGTTGGGTGGAAGGAGCCCTAAGATTCAATTCGGGAAGTCGACGATTGATGCTTGGGAGCTCAGGTCGGAAATTCGCGCCTGCAACTTGGGTCGATCGTCGATTCCTGCAAAAGGATTGAGTCGGATGAGGTTCCCGACGTGACCCCTCCGATGATTAAATTAGTTTGGTTGTAGATTTGCGATCCCCTTGCTCTGTAGAGGTGCAGGAGCTTTTATAATGGACGTTAAAGGTCGTTCGTACCTTAAATCTTTAATGCCCTTGTTATTTACCATGCTGTCATACTCCTTCATGTCGTCCGTGGTGCTAGCAGTGTGGTGTGTATTTTGCTTATTGAGATTGTGACTGATTGACCTTACCTATGTTAGGTTGGTCATACAATCGTTGATTCCACCATGTTTGTGTTAAATCAGCTCCATCGTGTCGGGTCAACCACATTAGAGACCTAGTTGTCCAAATATACACGGGGACGTGGCAGTCAAAACAATATTTGTTATATCAACACTAAAGCTAACGAGTTGAGCAAGAATATATTATTCCAGAGACACAGTCAGATGCAATACCTCCGTTCAAACAGTCAAACAGTCATGTGGAGAATCAAAATCAAGCACTACATAGTTTGACTTTATCAAAAAGATTCAGAAATGAATATTGCATTAGACTTTAGAAAGGTGAGTCGAGTGCAACACAACATGAAGTTGGTACATGTCTTATCATCCATTTTAATGGGTTAACAGTGGCACTTGCAAACATAATTGAAGCTTCATTATATTGATTAATGTTAAGCGTATAACAACCATTGCCACTTCCTCTACACCTCGTAAATTAACAACAGATCATGCAGGGAAAGAAAAAAAAAAAAAAGAAAAGGTAAAATAAAGACTCATATGAAACCAACTCGACTCGAGCAGAAACAATGACATATGGAAATTCAAATGGGGGCACAAAAGATTCCCTGCCAATCTTCTTTTATCCAGTTTAAATGCTCCAAAATTCAGAAGGCTCCTCCTACAAAGGGTTCCACCAAGCTATTTACCCCTTCAATTAACCAAGCGAAAAAAGAACAATCTTCTAATCCACCAAGCTATAGATATCTACAACCATCGCCAGAAAAAAAAGACCCTAGCACTCATCCTACCAAAAACTAATCCCCCCTCTTAATCAGAAGATTCCATCCGAGGAACTATTCCGCTCGCTGAAAAAGCCCTATGCCCTTACAGATCAAGATCCAAACAAAGCTAGTAGATGCAATCAAACCCTAGTTCATTCTTGAATGATGATAATAGGCGTTCAGCTCCCGCAGCAAATATATCAGATCGAGAAATCATTTAAGAGAAAGATGCAAATGAGGAATGCATATATAGAGATAAAAAAAATCCTCGTAAAAGATTCCTTATAATCATCCAAAGAGAGACAACAAGGCACTGAAAGGGAGGGTATTTTTTTTCTCTCAAGTCTGTGAATAGAATGCATGATAATAATATTTTGGGATATGAATTAATTGTTACTGAGGTGATTAATTGTGATGGTCGATGCACACGGATTAAGTCATTTAAATCATTTTAATTATCGACATAATTAGCTCTAACGTAACAACCCTGCTATTAATCCTTAGATTATTATTATAATTGAGATAAGAAATAGTTTTGATTTAGTTTAGTTTTATCAATTACACACAAAACAAGTTTAATTTCAGAAAACAGTTGAAAACCGACCCATACCCACTGAGTAAACCTCAACGGGCAACACAGGAATCAACGGTGGGTAATACTTCTTCTGCCACCGAGTTCACCTTTCCGGAAGCGTAGGATCTTTATAACGCCTCACGTAAGGCCAGAGCCAAGAAACACACCAAGGGACAGTGAAGCGGCGCCGAAACCCTTCAGACCCCTTGCCTCCCTCTCTCTATCTCCCTCGCCTTCTCCCCGATCTCCGGGCTAACATCTTAGCCGCTTCGATCCGACCTCCGCTGCAATGGCGGAAGGATCGGCGGTGGCGGATAAACCGGAGTGTGCCGCGGCCCCCGCATCCGGGTTGTCTCGGGTGGAGAGCCTGTTCCATAGGAGGATCGAGTTCCACCGCGCGAGGAAGCCGTACTCTTCCTTCTCAAGTTCTGATGGGGATTTCCGCCTCGAAACCTTGAACCCCAGCTTGGGTCTCGACAGGCCGGCGGTGAGCCGTGGAGGGGCCTTTCCGGCCGGGGCGCCTTCTCCTGGGAAGAGATCGGGGGAGAGGGAGTTTTATGAGCACGGAATGGATCCGGAGCTTAGCTTTAGTATCACCTTTCGGAGAATAGTGAGTTTGTTGGGTTCTCGTGCAGTTTGATTGAAACCTCTTTTAAGGAGGAGCGAAGCTGTAGCTTCCGATCATCTATTGCTGCGATTTGTTGATGATGGGTTATTACTTATGATTCTGTTCTGTTCCTATTGTTTATTGGACAAAACGTGCATTTCTTTTCTTCCTTTCCTCAAATCATCTTCCTATGCATTTTGTGATGATTGTTTAAGGATGATGTAGTTCTGTTCTAAGTATTATGTCCATTTACAATTTTTTGATATTTATTTATTTTGCCTTGAATATGAACGTTTTTTTTATCAATTCTAATATGCGAACTTATGAAAATTGTGTGTCTTACAGGGTGCTGGACTAGCAAATCTTGGCAACACTTGTTTTCTCAATTCAGTCCTCCAATGCCTGACGTACACTGAGCCCTTTGCTGCTTATTTGCAAAGTGGAAAGCATAAATCTTCTTGTAAGTTCTTTTTCCTACTCATTTATATGTTTTATATAGGTGGTGTATTCTCCCACATCACTGTGCTTTTATTGATCAATTTTACATGGGCCACCGAAGTTGCCTACAGTATTTGATTGCTTTCCTAGATTAGGGAAGTAAACTAGGAATGCAGGTTAAGAATTTATGTGATGTGGTGTCATGCTAGTAATATACATCTTGTTTCCAATTAATCTTTATCTAATAACAACAACAGCAACACAAAGCAATATCCCTATTAACCACAGTTTTTTTGCCAAACTTTTGATCTTGCTTTCCTGTTTAGTTGTGAACTCTATTTCTTTGGAGATTGCTTGTGCTAGTTTTTGTAATCAAAATGGACAAAACTGCCTGTTTGTTCCCTCTGTGTTTTATTGTTGCCATTATATTGCTAATTGTTGTTGCACGTCAATTCATATGTTCTTATTGTATATAACATATGTCAGTTCTCTATCTGTTGGAGAAATTTGTTACTAAAATGTCTTCAATTTTTTGTCCATAGGTCATACAGCTGGATTTTGTGCAATGTGCGCTCTTCAGAATCATGTCATCACTGCTTTACAGTCAAGTGGAAAGATATTATCACCTTCTCATCTTGTCAAGAACTTGCGTTGTATCCTTATTATGCTGCACAGTTATTACAACTTCTCTACAAAATGTTTCCTCTAATATAATAATTATTTTGTTCAACCACCAGATTCAATGATTATTTAATTTTAAAGTAACATCTTAGATGGTGACCTTGTTGTTCTGTTTTTTAGTTTTAAATGGCAAACCTTAACTCCATTTTAGGCATATCACGCAATTTTCGCAATTTCAGACAAGAGGATGCACATGAATACATGGTTAACTTGCTTGAATCCATGCACAAATGTTGTTTACCATCCGGAGTCCCAAGTGAGTCACCTGGTGCCTATGATAAAAGTTTGGTGCACAAGATATTTGGTGGTTGTCTCAGGAGTCAGGTAATTCTATGGATTTGCAATTATAAATATGTAATTTTAATGCTTATTTATTGCTATTAGATAAAGGATATAATTGTTTTAGGAAACACTTCCCCTGAAAGGAAAATTTAAGCAAACAAATCCAGAACTGAAGGATTGTCTGTAATATCAATGTTATTATTCCTTTGAACCGAGATCCTTTTTTTTTTTGGACATTTGAAGTCTCATTTATGAAAGTCCATTACAGCACAGCTTCTTGAGGAATTGGTGAACTTAGAGATTGCATGCTTGAAGAATGTGATGTGACCTTTCCCTGAAAGGAAAATTTAAGCAAACAAATCCAGAACTGAAGGATTGTCTGTAATGTCAATGTTATTATTCCTTTGAACCGAGATCCTTTTTTTTTTTGGACATTTGAAGTCTCATTTATGAAAGTCCATTACAGCAAAACTTCTTGAGTAATTGGTGAACTTAGAGATTGAATGCTTGAAGAATGTGATGTGACCTTAGTCATGAATTGTTACTGAGGCATGATTTTGTGCATACTAAAGCCTATCTGGGAGAATCCCTTAGCTTAAAAACAATCTCTATCTCTCTCTCCCCCTCTCTCTATCTTCCAAAAACACATATATGGTTCCCAGAGCATTAGGAGGTTATGCAAAAAAAATATGCTGACTTTTATTGTAAAAGCTAATATAACTTAATGTTAATGTGATGACTGTGGTTTAAAAGATGGTCTTTGATTGTAAAGAACTAGAATATAATGTTTAATGAGACAATGCGGGTTTTACAAACTTTAGTTAAACCCAAGTGTAAAAGATGGCCTTCATATTTTGTTCAAAAAGTACATTGGTAACCATTCTCACCAATGTCTGCTTTAAATTTCACCTCCATTCTCATTTTATGTTTATATCAAGGTCAGCCATTGAGGATCTGTTCTTATTGTTTTGTGTTTTATTCCCTTTGGTTTGTTGAAATACATGTAATTTACAAGACAATGCACTTTTATTTTATTTTTTGCAGGTTAAATGCACACAGTGTTCCTCCTCTTCCAGTAAATTTGATCCCTTCGTAGACTTGAGCCTTGAAATAACTAAGGCTGATTCTTTGGGGAAGGCACTTACACATTTCACTGCTGTTGAGCAATTAGATGGAGGTGAGAGGCAGTACCAGTGCCAGCACTGCAAGGAGAAAGTTAGGGCCTTAAAGCAACTTACTATTCACAAGGCCCCATATGTTCTCACCATCCATCTCAAACGTTTTAGTTCTTATGTTCCTGGTCAGAAGATCGACAAAAAAGTGGATTTTGAGCGCACTCTTGACTTGAAACCTTTCCTCAGTGATCAACATGTGTGTAGATATTTAAGTAGTGATTCTTCCATTATAAAAATGCTAAATATTTCTGTTTAGATCTGATTATTTATCCCTTCTTGATATTTTGCAGGGTGGAGATGTAAAATACACCCTTTATGGTGTCTTGGTGCATGCGGGTTGGAGTACCCATTCTGGACACTATTTTTGTTATGTTCGCACCTCAAGGGGCATGTGGCATTCTCTTGACGACAACCAGGTCTTATTATTTACTGTGTTTGATGATGTGTTGTTATATACATGCAATTCTGTAGATAAAGTGATAACAGAGAAGTTAAGTTTGTATGACTATATTATATAATTTTGCAATGGACATTCAACATTAGAACAGGTTTATCTGATCTCCTTCCTGATGGAAGAAACTCTCAGATGGTGTTTTTTGACTTTTGTTTGCTGTTCGTTTTTGGGGAGGTGGTTTTTATTTTCTTTATTATTCTTTTTTGGGGGGGGCGGGGGCTTGGGTTTCATGGGGTGGAAGGAAGAAACATGTTTTTCTGAGGAAGGTATTTGGAAAATGCATATTGAAAGCACTTGAACATAGAGGATACTAACAGATAATGCAAGAAAGATAAATTAATTGCAGAGCATTAATCAGCATACGTCATGTAGATTTTCCTAATGGTCATGGGGTGGAAGGAAGAAAGAAACATGTTTTTCTGAGGAAGGTATTTGGAAAATGCATATTGAAAGCACTTGAACATAGAGGATACTAACAGATAATGCAAGAAAGATAAATTAATTGCAGAGCATTAATCAGCATACGTCATGTAGATTTTCCTACTGGTCATGGGGTGGAAGGAAGAAACATGTTTTTCTTAGGAAAGCACTTGAATATAGATGTTTTTCTTAGGTAGGCATTTGGAAAATGCATATTGAAATCACTTGAATATAGAGGATACTAATAGATAATATAAGAAATATAAATTGATTGCAGAGCATTAATCAGCATACATTACGCAGATTTTCCTACTGGTCATGGGGTGGAAGGAAGAAACATTTTTTTTTAGTAGGTATTTGGAAAATGCACATTGAAAGCACTTGAATATAGTGGATACTAACAGATAATACAAGAAAGAGAAATTAATCGCAGAGCATTAATCAGCATACATTATGAGATTTTCCTACTGGTCATTGATGAAAGTTCATTTTTGATATGCTTTTTCTATTGGCAATTGTATTCCTCTGTTGATTCTGTCAAACATTGATTTGCAGGTTGGCCAGGTCAGTGAAAAGACTGTATTAGCACAGAAAGCATATATGCTATTTTATGTCCGTGACAGAACTTTGCCAAAGGGATCAGTCAATATGCTCCACAAAGATAACATTTCTGCTAATGCTACTGAAAAGAAATTGATTCCTGAATTATCCTTGACCCTAAATGGGGCAGTTAAGAATTGTGTCAGAACTTGTAGCACCAATCTTCAATCTGGTTCAGTAAAGGACACTTTGTCACGTAACTTTTTACCTCAACCAGTTTTGACTTCGCAAAAACATAAGACGACTACTTTGAATGAAGTTTCAGAAGTGCAAATTAACAGAGAGGCAATAGGAAGAGAAACTTCCACTTTGCAACCTGATGGAGATTCCTTGCCAGAAGGATTACAGCAAACAACATCAACATCTGTAACCCTTCAGGTGATGAGAAAAGATTTCATGGTGGAGGAAGCGAAAACCACTTGTAGAATTGATGCTACTTTTATCCCTAGAAGTGGTCAATCAGATGGTGAAAGATATCAAATATCTGGGAGCAATAATGGAGAGATGAAGTCAGTTGGGGTTGTTGCTGTGCCTAATGACTCTAGCTGCACTTCCTCGAAGTCTCAGATACATGAAAACAAACTTCTCAAAGAAAGGCATATGACTAAGGTAACCTCAAACCTGTTTCATGTTACTTATGCCAGATGCTGGTTGTGTGCAGCCCCACTTTGTCTGACTTGTCACTTTTTCCAATCTCAGGGCAATGATGCTGAAAAGGGAATTTTGCAGACTTGTGATATGCTTTGCAATTCAGTAAATAGCATACCTGAAGAAAATAGAAAAATCAAACTTATAAATGGATTTACTAGGAAGGAAGCAAATGGCGGAGCACCTGTGGGAAATCTGGTATAGTTTTGTTGTACTTTTTCTTTGAGATCCTGTTTTCTGCTATTTTGAGTATTAATGTTTTCCTTGTTTGCTTGGCCAGACCGCACATCACACTCAGTGGTGTTCAACTAGCATGCTATCCCATGTGGAAAACCTTCATAAGCAGGAGAAGCTAAGGTTGGTTAATTTGTCAAAGAGACTAGACATTGCGAACAGCTTTGTTCAGGAGGATACTTTTAAAGACGACAGCAGAATAGACGATTTAAAAGAGCTGAAGCCAAAGAAGATTGCTAAGTGTCCGCTACGAAGCATTCGTTTTGGCCGGAACCATATATTTTTTGCTTCTTTAAATCTGAACAAGATTAAGAAAGCTAGGAAAAGCAAAAAACAGCCTTCAAGTTATAAAATGTTGTTAAAAGATGTTCCTGATGATATCAACATTCCTGATGATATCAACATAAATGATCAGATTGCATCCACTTCTGAGGCCACTGTATGTGAACAGTGTCATGAGAAACACTGCCGATCTAGACTGGTAGAAGACAATAATTCCAAAATGGTGAAGAGTGGGAACTATTGCAATGGTGAATCACTTAGTTCTACCAATAGAGAAGATAAGTTGAAGAATACTAATAAGAATGCAACACTTTGTAATTTTGGGTTACCAAGAAGTTGCTTGAGTTCTGCAGAAAAATTGCTTAGCTCAAGAGCCAGGTATACAGATGACAAAGCTATCCATCACGATTTTATGAACCTGTTGATGGGAGAGTCGAAAGAGACCACTGGTGAATATCTACAATATCTGGTTTTACTTGTCAGCCATTACATTTTTTGTTCCTATAATTGTTGTTGCTTACTAATCATTTGCCACATTGGGGATGCAGTTTCAAGATGGGATGATGTAGAATTGCCTAAATTGGAACTTAATGGGCCAGAAAGCTCAAGAAATACCAGCATTGGCTATGTATTGGATGAATGGTAAGGCTCTTTCCTTCACTTCTACATGATATTTATGGCAAGGTTCGACATTTGAAATCATACAGCTTGCTTAGGGCGGTACCGTCGATTGGGGCTGTTTTCGCCCAGTTACTACCACTCGAAATCGGCCGGTAACGGTCGATTTGGACCGTCGCTGGCTGTTGTTGGGCGATAACAGTCGATTTCGACCGTTGTCGGTCGATTTCGGGCAATATCAACCGAGGGAGAAAGAAGAGGGTGAAGGAGAAGAAAAGGGTGAACTTGGAGATCCGACATTGCTCTCCCGATCCCTATTCGTCGCCTGCAGGCTTCTCGGCGCATCACGGGAAAAATCTTCGGCGATCGCGGGGAGAAGAAAACGACGCGCGGGCTTCTTGCCAAGCTTCGCGGGGAGATTTCTTCTCCCTGTGCAAGCTTCGCGGGGAGAAGAAATGTCTCCTCACGTGGGGAGAAGGAACAAGGTGATGTCGCCCCTTTTTCTTATATATATATATATATATATATATATATATATACACACACACACACACACATACTGAGCAGTATGCCCAAGCATACCGCTCAATACCGGCATACTGTACCATACCGAGCTGAGCTTGGTACACTGGTATGGTATGGTTTGGTGGACCTTGATTTATGGTGATCAACAAAACACGCTCTACTGTCGTGTCTTACAAGTAGATTCTAATTATTGTCACTTTATCATTCAAAAGAGTATCTGGAACCTAAATGTATGATTGCGTGCTTGTGGGCTTTTTCAATTAAGTGATGAATGAAGACTAATATGTAAGTCTTGAGCTGTTAATAGTTTCGAGATTTACATAGAACAATCAAAATAGCCATAATACTGTTCCTCATAAATCAGTTCTTTTAATTATAAATTGCACTAATCTTAGTTAGCTTCTATTATACACACCTTTCACCAAATCTAGAAAAGACTTTTGTCTACTTGAACAGCCCCTGGGACTATGAGTCTCTCCTTTTTAAACTTCTTGTCATTGCTATGGTCTTTTGCTTGCTGACAAATAATTGGTCTGATGGTTTACCTTTCTTCATAGATCACTATTTTCAGCACAAGTGTAGGAACAACTAGCTTTGCAAAGACATGAACAAGAACGATGCTGAAAGATATATTTGAGATGGCTAGCATTGTTAACTTGTCATATATATTATAATCTCAGAAAATAGATATCTTGAAATAACCTATGGAAAGTGCTAGTGTATTCTATATAATCAACTGTTTCTGTAGGTTCTAGTTGAAACCTCAAATCAGTCCCTTTCAGCTTCAGTGTCCTTGTTGAATTTATATGTTTGTTCATAGTTTATGTTGCTTCAATTTTTGTTTGTTTGTTTTTTTATTTGTAAAGACAAACATTTAAACATTTATAGCCCCTTCCATGGACCATGAGGATGGCCAGTAAACTATAGCTGATCTTTGGTTCCGAACTGTCAATAGCTATTAACAAAAATGATGATGAAAAGAGATACATGCACAATATGTGACTGTTTTCTTCCATATTTTTCTTTTAAAAAAAGCTAAATGGTTCGTTAATTTGATGTGAAAAAATATATTCTTCGATTCAGAGTCTAACATTTTTGATAAGTGCACTACTGATATCGTCTTTGGATTCATCTGTCAACCTTCACAATAATTTGCTTCGAATGGGTTAGCAATTTCCATTCTTTATAGTCATCCAAAGCGGTCATCCTAACAAAGTTTCTGTAGGCATTGGTTGATTCCAACTAATGGTCATATGCATTCTTACCCTGCAGCTTCTTGCAATCAAATTAAATTTCACGTTATGACTTAATACATGAATTAACTCACTTGAATTGACATGCAATCTGCTGCAGCTGCTCTTTCTTCAATTTCTTTTTCCTAATTTTTGTCTAAATCATCTCAGGGATGAGGAAAACGACCGAGGCAAGAGGAAGAAGTTGAGGAAGTCCCAACTATCTTTTGGTGGGCCAAACCCATTCCAAGAGACTGCCAATGTGAAAGCACATCAGAAGTTAAAGTCAGAGCTCAGGCAAACAAAACGACGGAACCAACCCTTGAGGATATGACGGCAAAAAGAGAGAAAAAATTGCTGTAATTGTACCTCGGTTTTAACTAATAATTAATTTCATCTTTTTTTTCTTTATTTTTAAGAAGATTAAGACAACTACGGATGAAACATTGTATTCACTATTCGAGAGTAAATTGCAAGTGAGAATGGCCCAATGTGCAGGCCATTCTTTTCCTGGTTTTAAGGATACCAGATATTGGACATGGGGTTCTCTCTCTCATTTAATAGATTGGAGAAGGCTCCCGCTTGACAGCCATTCGCAGAGTACATTCAACCACATCACCGGAGTCGTCAGTTTCCACATTGAGGTGGCCGACAAAACTTTGGATGGATGTCCGAGTGGAGCTTGCATTAGGTATACTACCGTCTGGACTTGCGTCTTTTTCTTCCACCACTTTATGTGATGTTCATGATCAGTACCAAGTTACTAATGTTTGCTATTGACTCTCTTTGAACCCGTTTATCTTACCAGGGGCGAAGATCCCCAGATATCCCGAGGTGTCAACTCTTATTGATCTCGCAGGAACTTGGATTTTTCTCATGATACCAAACAAAGCCTTCATCAAGCTGCTTCCCTACTAAAATCACACCTGTTGAGTTTTATTTCTTCCTGCTCTCTTGCTCCATTGCCAGACTTGAAGGTCACACTCAAATTTGCAGGTCTGGGCACATTGGCGACACGAATCTCGTTAGGTAATGGACTACACATCGTTTCCTTTCTTGCAATAAATTATATATAAATGATACTGTGTGTGCAGATCTATATGTAGCTTTGCTAACATCCCAAAAAATGATAGATGGATTAATCATGGGAATACATTAGTTTATTCTCTTTTGAGCTGGTGAAAAGCGATTTGAACGTTCACTGTCCAGCTACAGCTACACATTAAACAGAGATTACATCATTGAGCGTATGAAAATTGGTTAAAGACCCTCGTGAGTTCTTGCTGGTTTATTTTTGTGCTCTAGGCAACCAACAACAGTTTAAACTTTAGTAAAATATAAATAATTATTATATTTATTTATAGGACTAATCATATGAACAATATGAATTAGCTGCATAAAGTATGGTCGAACCTAGATTTGTATGGTCCGTTGTAACCCTAACATCGTAGTTTCAATTGATAACAATTACATATTTAACATTAAAAAAAAAATCCGTCCTCAAATAGTTGGAACTTACAATTACTGTTGTTATTGTAGAAACAATCCTACTTGATAACACTTACAGATTTAGCATAAAAAAAATAATCTGTCTTCAAATAGTTGGAATATTGATTAGCTGCATAGAATTTAATGGAACTTAGGTGCTATATTCGATCTTGAATAGCCTTAGCAAGTATATCATATATCGTCTAACCTCTTGTTTTTAGAGGATGCATGATTTTATAGTTACCACCAGCTAAAAGAATGATAATAATTGTCTGTAGAACTTTGCTTCTTTTTTTCCCTTGTTTTCTTTGTACAATTAGTATTTGAGGAAATGTGAAGAGGGTGTGGGCGAGAACAAGGAGAGAGAGGTGGATATCTGAGGAGAATAAACCTTTCCTAAAGCTTGTGGGTGAGGCTTTGTCGTCCCTCCTTTAGCTTGGAGAGGCCATGCAATGTGAGCCACCAGAGTTACTTGTGCCATGGCTGTGGTCAACCCATCCCGGTCAGCCTTTGTGTCTTTGACTTTTGTTACCTAAGATAGGATGTAAGATTGCAGAAGAGTCCTGGAAGAAGTGTTCGAGATCTGGTGATTTAACTTTGGGGGATTTCCATTTGACCTGGTGGTGGTGGTGGACTGACAACTTAGAATCAACTCACACAATAGCATCTAGGTATTTAAAAAATTTAAAAGGATATATATATATATATATATATATATATATATATATATATGTATGTATGTATGTATGTATGTAACACCAAACATCACCTTGAGAATTTATTGAGGTGATTTGAGAATGCATGAGTTTGGTAGAACTCAAGTAGTTTACGATTTGAGTTCAACTCATCCATTAAGTACTCCTTACTTTATTTAACTTAATAGTGCAAATGGGGCAATACTTTATTTGAAGGACTGTTACATACATATATGTATGTATGTATGTAACACCAAACATCACCTTGAGAATTTATTGAGGTGATTTGAGAATGCATGTGTTTGGTAGAACTCAAGTAGTTTACGATTTGAGTTCAACTCATCCGTTAAGTACTCCTTACTTTATTTAACTTAATAGTGCAAATGGGGCAATAACTCAACAGTTTGAAGGACTGTTAGTACATAATATCTTTGAGGTGTTTGCTTAACGTGCACAAATCATGTGCCGGACGAATCAATTACCATTGGCCTTGAGAATAACATGATTAAAAGAATGGAGCATGTCATTAGAGTAAACCAGGTCGGAGTAAACCTTGTATTAATAGGCCAGTTCTCTAATGATTCATTTCTACAGCCATCAAGTGGGTGGAGAGAGAGAGAGAGAGAGAGAGAGAGAGAGAGAGAGTACCAAAAGTAACTGGATAAACCCTGTTGTAGGAACTCATCTAGTCAAAGGTATCTAATAGTCTTGATAGGGTCTATGACATCCATTTTAGTTTCAAATTGGATATGAAAGAATAATTAAGCTCATATTAAGGTTAGATAAATCTATTATCATTAGTTTAGGATTTTGCATCATTGGATTAGTCTAGCATGTTAATTAATCAATTTGTCTTATCAGATTGAGATGAAATAGTATTAGAGAAGATTAAGTAATAGATACGAAAAGGAATCTAAATTAAAATATCGAGATTAGCCCTCAAATGCATTATATTAGGATTTATGTTATCATTTACTTACAATTAAATATTATGGATCAGTATTTTAAGTCTCTGAAACTAATAGGATAATTATCACATTGGATCGGATAGTTGATCCTAACAAGAACTCATCCAATTATCGTTACCTTTACTTTTGACTTCTGGGAATGAAGTAATGAGGCTCATTAATTACCGCAAGCTTCTCTTCTCCGCATCCTTATTAACCTAGTATGGCGCATGATACCAATAATAAGATCCTTTATTCGTATATAACCTCTAACCTCTGCCATTGGATACCGTTTTGGCTGGTATTTTTGAGTTGACAGCTAAGTGGGCACTTGAAAATTAATGGCAATGATAACATTAAAACAAAAGGTCAGAGTGCTGTCCCTTACTGGTAAATTACATGTCACTTTTGCTTCTTTATGATTTTGTCTGTTCTCTTAAGATTTAGTGTGCATGGAAATTGTGGGGGCTCATCATCAATGTGAGAAATTTTCTGATTACACGGAAGAGATTGTTCATTAAGCTTTCTGATTAAGTGTAATGGCAGATTATGTTGTCAATTCTGTTGTGTTTAGCAAGAAAACGGAGGTTGATTTGTAGAACACACTACATGAAGTGGTGCCGCAACAGCAAATCAAATGCATCCATTATCATCTTTGTAGTTCAGATTAATGAAAGAAATTTTGTACTTTGGGATCTGCATCGAAGAATGTATGTGCTTACAGTTGTCGATTAGTTTGTCAACTTTGATTGATTAACTTATTCTGTTAGCTCCTAGAAGTTAATTAAGCATTAACTTGAATAGATATAATGGTCGATTAGTTGTCAATTAGTTAGTCAACTTTGATTGATTAACTACAAGTTAATTAGGCATTAACATGAATAGATATAACGGTCTGCATTATCTTGAGGCCGTAAGACAAATCTTGCCATATGTGAAAACTATAGATTAAAAAGAATATCTTTTTGTACCTAATAGGACAACTTAAAGGAAGTATAATCAGGCTTTCACCTAATTAGTTAGTATGGTAGTGTATATCCATATTACATTTTCATTAGTAGTGATGTCAAATGTTCGTGAATGTCTTTGTGCTCTGAATAGATCACTATCCAATGTCTTATGAGATGATTATCACTTTTCTTTTCAACAGTGAGTTCTACGAGGGTTGTGCTCCACAAGAGTTCTTTGATGCCCAAGTCAATATTTGTTCATATTAGATTGGTGATGAGTCCAAGAGTTAAGAATAAATTTTGAAGTTCAAAATTGAAAAGATCATACTCATAGTCTTATTCTTACTATTTATTTTATAAGCATCATTGGTTATGGAAGATCAAATGCATCAATAGAAATTTTGGTCTTTTGTACATGCTGTGCATAATAGTGGATATCGATTATGGATGATCATCATATCAAGTACATAAAGAATTATTATTTTTGTTATTTTACTTTAAGAAAAGCAATAGAACAATATAGCTCACTGTCGATGTGGATTCGATATGAATTCGTGGAGCTGCTACTAACAACTAAAGTCTAATCATTCTCATCATCTAAAATGAATAAGTAACATAAGTGGTTGATGTCATTACCTATTTATCAATATGAATCAAATCCTTCTTACTCGGATACGTAAATAAACAAACATGTATACTGTATATATTCGATGTATATTCTCAATCAGCTCACCGATGGAGAGAGATATGACAAAAAATCCGAGGTCAAACGCGGAATCATCACTCAGATCAACCTCGTTATCTGACGGATGTGATTTGTCCCAAAGTTGTGGACCCCACCACCCGGCAACAAAATAAAACGAAAACAACATGATTCGCGCTCACCCTCCGCCCACATCCAGATCGGAGCCGAGGGGGAGCTGTGTAACTGCCAAAAGTTTCCACAATGTGACCCACATTGAGATCAATACGAGCCAGGTAAGGTTTCGGGTGAATGTAAATAATTTGCAAAACTGCTTCCCGCGCCCTCCTCTTCCCCTCGCCAGTAGAAATTAATTAACTTAATTATTTATTTAAGCATAAGGTAGTAAGAAATTAAAAAATTAATCCCCGAGATTAAGTTAATTAGAAAATCCCATTATAAGTTTCGAAGCATATCACGAAATGCTCGTCGCCCCCAGCTCACTCTTTTGCCATCTCTGTCGACTCCGACACGATACTTCTTTTCCGGCTTCTTTTCCCTCCCTAATTCCAAACTCTAACACTAACCCTCGCCGTGGAACTGGGGATGCAGCCGAGCAGTAGAGGGATGGGCATGGCATCGTCCCTCAACGGCATCTCCCACGCCTCGGCCGCCGCCGCCCACGCCGCGCTCCGGGAGCCGCAGAACGGCCACGGCCTGCAGGCGCCGTTCGACCACGCAGGAGGCGGTGTCGGCCACGACGACTTCCTCGACCAGATGCTTTCCAGCCTGCCCTCCGCCTGGGCCGAGCTCGGGAACCCCAGGTCCGCCTGGGTCCCCCCTTCCGATGACCCCGGCGCGGGGCAGAGGCTCTTCGGCGCCGGCCGCGCCGGAGAGTCAGCGGAGGAGATGCAGTACGACGAGTCATTACTTCTTGCCAACCGGCTCCGGCAGCACCAGATCAGCGGCGGCAGATCGCCGACGGAGGAGGCGATGATGCTCCAGCTCAGCCGCAGCGGTCAGCAGCAGATGCTATCTGGGCTGCTCCCGCTGCCGCTGACTCTGGGGAGCGCTCGCTCCGCCGATTCCCCTAATCCCACCGTACGTTGCTCTAATTCTCCTTCGTTTCATCCTCTCTACTTGAAATCCATTTATTTGGGACGAGAAGAAACCAAACAAAACAAACTGCGTTGTAAAATCTCGATCTTTGAATGAAAGGGCGGCGAGGGGCTATACAATGGATTCGGGGGATCGCTTCAGCTCGCTGAATCGGTGAATCAACAGAGTTTCCATCATCCCCAGGTTCTACCAGACCATCGTAACATTCTCCAGATGAAGCTTTTCATTCTGTTTGAGCATTTCTCATTGATCGATGCCCGAACTAAAAACCAGAGCGCGCCGATGCCGGGCCAGAACTTTGGAGCAGCGCCACCGGCGGCCGGAGCGGGGCAGACTCCAGCTGCATCAGCCTTGGCCTCCGGTGGCGGTGGCTCGGGACCGCCGAGGCAGAGGGTGAGGGCGCGGAGGGGCCAGGCTACTGATCCTCACAGCATCGCCGAGAGGGTAAGCCGTGACAAAAATCAACCAAAAAGATCAATTTTTTTCCTTAGAAAATTGCCTTTTCGCACCAAGGATCGAAAAATTGAGATCATTGAAGGCCCCGAAACCTGTAGGCCTCTGCATTAAATGCTCTTCTCCCCTCCCTCGGTACATGATTCAGATTTGTTCTGTACTGCAGTTTTCCATTGTACTGCACCTTCTGCTGTCTCACCATTTGTTTGAATCTCTTCAGTCATTTTTCTTATGTTTTGATCTATGTTTTCTACTCACACAGCTTCGCAGGGAGAGAATCGCAGAGAGGATGAAAGCTCTGCAGGAGTTGGTGCCCAACGCCAATAAGGTATTTAAATCTTCTGTGTCTCCTCCTATCATTATTTCTTTTGTTCTTTTATCTTTTCCTGTTCTGGATAAAATGTTACATCACTAGAGCAAAGTTGAAAGCTGGAGAATACGGGAATAGAAAATGAGATGAATGATTCTATCTGTATACAGACATTATATATATATATATATAATATAGAAGTATAGTAGTGTTAGGATCCCTTTTTTCCATTAAAACATCCAACCATTGCTTCTAAATTTGCTCATAAATGATGATGTTTATGAAGATAATGGTCTGCATATTGTAGGAGTTAGATTACATTAGCTTCTACCGTAGTATTCACCATGAAGGTGATTAAGAGTGTTGGATGCCTAAATGAGTCTCCGATGAATAAGCTATATATATATATATATATATGTAGATACGTCCATGTGCATCTGACCGCGGGGCTTCAGAGTTGGTGAGGAGAAGCATACCAACAAATTAATAGGTGGTCCATAACCACAAGAAGAATTTAACGTAGATACGAGCAAAATAATTGAAGTAGCAGAACAAACATTGTCAACACGAAAGTTCAACCTCAGTATCATCATTATTATTATGCTCATCATATGTTGTGCTTGCGACTCTCTCAAAACCAGAAAATTTTGACTTCTTGTAAGAAGAAAATGGATGAGAAAGAAGGCAGAAGACTGCTTTTGTGTCTTCTTTTTCCGGGCAAGTTTTTGGTTGTGTTATTAAGAGGTACTGTGGATTGGTGGATTCCAGACTGACAAGGCGTCGATGCTGGATGAGATCATCGACTACGTCAAGTTCCTCCAGCTTCAAGTCAAGGCAAACTCCTCGCTTCCTCACCTCTTGTTTCTGTTTGTTGCTTCGCCATGAGATTTGTGTCTTCTCTCTGGGAACGTACGTTTAACGCAAAAGTCAACCATCTCCTTAGACAAATCCGGACAAAGATCCCGGATCTTGATTGGCTCGCACATAGATGCGAGCTGATCCCATGTGCCCAAGCCAACGGTATCCTACTGACACCAGCAACATAGATATGGACGCACTGGTTGACTATGGTGGTTTCTTTTGGGCGCACAGGTGCTGAGCATGAGCAGATTGGGCGGAGCCGCCGCGGTTGCGCCGCTGGTGGCTGATATGGCTTCGGAGGTAGTAATTACCGGTCTCCACTCTTCTTCCTCTTCTCCCATTCCTATAGCTTTCTTCTTCTACCTTTGATTCCATACCGTATTCTTTGAACATGGGGATATCCTGGGCTCGGTGATGGCGACAACCGAGCGAGACAGGAAGCACTAGCAGCGGCATGCGTGCTGCTAAATGAATTCCCCAAACTATCCCCCGCTATCTCTTTCTCTCTCTTGGTTTTGGATTG
Organism: Ensete glaucum; assembly: GCA_021527575.1. Lineage (NCBI taxonomy): Eukaryota > Viridiplantae > Streptophyta > Magnoliopsida > Zingiberales > Musaceae > Ensete > Ensete glaucum. The sequence continues at coordinate 6,110,003 of CM038554.1, forward strand.
TTTAGTGTATGATTAGTGAAGGATTAATGGCGGGGGTGGTGAAATGAACAGGGGCAAAGCGGGGCGGGAAGAGACGGGGCGAACGGCGGCGCGGCGGGAAGCAGCGACAGCCTGACGGTGACGGAGCACCAGGTGGCGAAGATGATGGAGGAGGACATGGGGTCAGCGATGCAGTATCTGCAGGGGAAGGGCCTCTGCCTCATGCCCATCTCCCTCGCCTCTGCCATCTCCTCTGCTACCGCTGGCCACCTCGGCCACGGCCTCGTCCCGGGCGTCCTTCCTCCTCCCAATCCCAGCGGCGATGCCCCCTCCTCCCCTGGCGTGTCGGCGCTCACGGGCCAGTCCACCATGGCCGCCGACGCCACCAAGGATGGCATTGCCGCGTCCAAATGCCTGAGCTCGAAATAGAGGAAAGGCAGCAAGGTGAACTCCAGGAAAAAAGTCGAAGGCGGGAAAGGAGTGGACCTGCGATGGACTTTTGACGTCCGTATCCGTCGTCTCTTCTTTTGCTTTCCTTTTCTGTCTGTCCGTGTCAACTTTTTCTGTCTTCCTTCAATTCTCACCTAATGTTGCAGCTTACCCCTTTGTGCTTACTTGTTCTTTTATCTTTATTGTTTATATACATACATGATAAAGTTGGAATTGGGTGATGATAAAGTGGGAACGGGGAAAAAGCTTCCGAGGAGGATAGACATTTATTTGAGAGGTCAAAAAGTTAGTGTTAGTGGGGGTTGAGTAGGGATTGGTGCATCAACAGTGGGTAAAGGAGAGAGAGAGTATAATGCAGGAATGATTTGAGGAGAGACGGGCAAATTTGTCTTTGTATAATGAAGGGATTGATTATAAATGATGTCAAACAGGTGGTGATAGACTGCTAATAGGCTACAATAATAACTAGGAGCCGATGTGAGGCAGAGCACTACTGCAGAGCTTAATGTACCCGTCTGCCGCACGTCTTGCCTTCTCTCTCTCTCTCTCTCTCTCTCTCTCTCTATTGGTAGTCTGTGTCGTTTTGTATTGAGGCTAATATTCTCTCATAATTAGAGAGAGAAGTAATGGGTTTGGTAGGTGCTGCGTTTCCGATCTTTTATGGGCACACAATAATTTATTAGTTTATGTTGAATAAGGAAGAGATATTCAACCGCTGCTCTCTTTTTCGTATTTTCGGAGAATAAATCAAGTGGGAGATGATTTGAATTATCTTTTTATCATAACTAAAGGCCCTATGTTATTACAGTGATACCAACAACAAGCCCTAATGTATCACCTCTTTGAGGATTTAAGTATACGAAAATTTTTATTTTATTTTTATTTTTTGCACATGAGTTATGTGAATCCTCCCTAAAAGTGACATGATCATCAAATTCACGAGAACATGGAGCACTTGTGTACTAAGATGATTACTCGTGATTTAATGATCCTAAGATTAACTCTTTATGATGTGATACTAATATTTTTATTATAATATTTATCGAGTAAGATTATGTGATAGGACTCCAGCAGGGTTGAGTTTTAATCTTCCTAAAAGTAGTCAATAAAATTCTGCTAGATTATAATAAAGTCACTCCTAATAAATAAGTATGACTAGGGTTTAGATTAGCCCTTAGGGCTTAGTGGTCGTCACTTCCTTACTGGGTTGGTTGGCTAGGGTTTTCCTCTGCTTAGGTCGGCTATAGAGCCAACCTAGTCACCCCCTCTTCCTATTAAGGTAGGTTGGCTATAGGAGGAGCAAAGGGATAATTTTACTTAGGCAAACACCCCCTTAGGCTAGGGTTTTGATCCCTATATAATGATGTAGCCGCCTCTCTCTTGAATCAAGTAATTATCAATTTTATTTCAGTCTTGTGCCAAATCTAGGAGGGAGTAATCCCTACAGTGTTCCAAGGGTTGATCCCTCTCAAGGGTCAAAATCTATAGAGCTCCTTTTGAGGTTCTATCATCTGATATCAGAGCAGCGATCTTGCTGCCCCTGTAGCTGTCATCCATGCCTCCACTTTCCCAAGCAATTTCTGTAATTGCTATGACACATGCCTCCACCTTCCACCCCAACTACAGATCAAATCAGTCTGTCGTTGTCCCTTGTGTTTAATCTAAAAATCTGATATTTTTTTTATCATCTATATCTCTTCGATACTACAAGATTCCTTACTTTACATGTTGAAGATTTTTCTCAAATTTTATCCACTGTAAATTTCATTTGTCACAAACATTATCGTTGTTACGAAGGTAGAACACTGCAATAATTTTTAGCCGTGTTTCGGCCTCTTGAAACCAGATTATTCCTTCTCTTTTCTGGCCACAATTTTTACAAAATTCTCAAGATCAAGTTGACTTTCATCTGGATTTGATTTCTCGAAAAAAACTCCTTCTGGAACTGGTTTTTTTGTGCAATCTTTGACCATCACATAGTTTTAGAATTTTACGATGAAGGAATCTACCTTTCATCTTTTGCCCTATTTCCCTATTGTTATGCTACCAAAATTTTGTCAAACTTTTTACTAGTATTAACAACATCTGAACCAAGGGTTTTTGCATAATTTTCTTGAACTTTCCTCTGGAATTTATGTTGAGAAGTCATCGTTTCTCCAATGTAAAATTGGTTTAGCAGGACAACACATCGCATCACTTTTTTTCATCGAATTCTATCAGATTTGAGTGCTAGTTTTTGTGAGATTTTGGACTCTCTTTTTCTCATCTCAAAACCCTATCATCCTCACCAAAAGCCCTTCAAAACCCTACCCTAAACTGAAACTAAACAGTCACCCAAATCAGCCCTAACCGTAGCCTACTTCCTTATTGATCTACTTAATTTTTTAGCCAACTTTCCTTATGGAGACACCTACCTTTGCTGCCATCTATCCCAGATCTAAAATATACTTTCCTAACCTTCATCCACTGCTATCATAGCCCTAAAACTACACTAATTCACAGCCTTAACTCCATAAAACTATAGCCCAAAATCACACCTAAAACAGCCATAAACCGCACCAAAAAACCAAAGCCTTCGATCCACCAATCTTTCAACCGCCCAATCTCCCTTTATCTCTTCAACTGTAGCATGCATCTTTCACTACCCAATGCTGCCAACAACGACCTCTTGCTGCTATCCTCCTTGATCGCAGCCAGCAGCGATCCTTGTGGTAAGAAGCTACCAATAGCGATCTTTCATTGCAATCTGTTTACATCACAGCTCGTAACAATCATTCGCTGCCAACTATCTTGATCGCAACCAGCAACAAATTAAACACAACAGTAGCCGTCTCTTGCTCCATACCACTGTTGTCCTCCTCCGCAATAGTCGTGTACATTGCTGCCCCGTATTCCTCCTATTGCAACTGCACCCTTGCTACAATCGACGCCACTTGCAGCCACGAAGTCACACCGCAGCCACAGCCGACGTTGCTGCTGCCCTCTTCTTCCTCCACCATTGCTGCTGCCTTCCGACTCAGATCTCTTGGTTGCCATCTTCCAATAAATATCAACCACCTAAAAAATCGCAACCTCGATGACATTGGAGCGTCAACATTGCAGCATCACCGAAGGACCGTAGCTGACGTTATTGTTGTCATTTTCTTCCTCCACCATTGCTACTATCCTTGGTTTCCATCCTCCACTGGAGACTTGACCACCGTAGCCCTGACATCACTGCCATTGCTACATTCAACCTAAAGATTGCAGCTACACTCTTTAATCAGTTTAATTTGACAGGTTGGAGATCCTTATGTCATAACATCGATGGGCTTATTCGAAGCCAAATTGGAGGCTCTTTAGATGCGTATGGATGTTAAATTACATGCTTTCTTTGAGGAGTTTAGATTGGGCCAATCACCGAGCCCAATAAGATCACAACGTGGTGCAAATTCGGATTATAAAAAGAACTTTAGCAAAGAACTAGCGATGATCCGTCAAACCTCCACCATCCAATATCTGAAAAATAGATATTGAGGACTTTTATTGAGGACTTAAAGCCGAAGATTCAGGAAGAAGTTAAAGCGCGACAGCTGTACACACTTAAAGCAGCCATCTCCTTTGCGCGACATCAAGAGGAGTGATTGAACTATGAAGCTCGAAAGACTAGAGTTGCTCCTCGACCAATGACACCAAAGCTTTCACCTCATCTTACTATTAATCGATCCCCTCAGCCACAAAAATTAATAAGAGAAGACCTTCATGATGGATCGACAAAGGGCCTATATGCGTATTGTGATAAACTGTGGAGCCTAGAACACAAATGTAAAAAGGAGACACTGCTGATTATTGCGTCCACTGAAGAACCCAAACTTGAATATACGACTCTCGAGCCCAAGGAGAAGGATACATACACCACAACCGGCCACCCGCTTGGCCCCTACTTTAGCCGGCTACACTAACCTACAAAAATTGAAAATCGAAGGGTTTCTTGGGTCGCAGTCTGTCATCATCATCATCGACGTCGGGAGCATACACAACTTCATGAACAGTAAGGTTGTTGCCCACTTAACACTCCAAAAAGAAGATTACAATGAGTTCGAAGTCAAGGTAGCTAACGACCAAATTCTGAAGTGCAACTAGAAGTGCCCACAGGTAAAATTGATCCTACAGGAGCAAGATATAGTTGCTGATTTTTTCCTCCTTCTTGATGGTTTTGATATAGTGATTGACATTAATTGGTTGTCCACGATTGGAGATATTTTATAGAATTTTCGAAGCTAACCATGAAATTTTTTAGAAAAGGAAAGCAGGTGATTCTACGAGGGAGCTCAACGACTACAACCACAACATAATACTTGGAGGGGGTACCAAAAAAAAAATCAAGTAGTTTTCTAATTCAAATTTAAGGGTTTCATGAGATTTAAGATAAGAACCCTCTCCCACAGCTTACTGAAATTTTGGGCGTCTCCACTAAACCGAGCCGATTACCTCCTCTGAAGCTGTCTCACCCCCTTATGCTAAATAGGCTGAAACTTCTACCAATTATTGCTCGGTCAGATTGCTTCCTACAACTTCAGAAGGTCAAAAATAAAAGAGTCGTCCGAGAGATGATAGAAACATGGATTGTTCGGCTATGCTTATTTTTCGCTACGACACATCCCTATAATCTTTTCTCCAGAGATAAGCTACTTCTAAAGTATTACATCCTGTCGAACTCACCATGGTTGCTGATCTCAGGTGACTTCCATGACTTTCCCCAGGATTGGACCATAATGCTTAAAGACTTCCTTGATTATGAACTCCGATCTATGGCCCAAGACCGTGAAAAAATTGAGCCCCTCCGGTGGCGAAATCCGAAAAGGGGAATGATCATTCGTAGGACTCAACGAAGCGTGAACATCATCCCTCTCATTATAAAGAAAGATGCACTACCTTGATCGAGTGGAACTATAACCCTCACGACCACGATGTCGTCAACACCAAATCATGGCCATATGTTTATTATTGGAGTAGACATCACTTCTACCCACCTTAAACTCAGATCAGGCTCACACCACTAAAGATTTTATTAGAGGACAACCCTCACTCCAAAAGAAGGCATGACTATTATTACAGAGCAACCACGTGGTAGCCCATGTAAGGAAGAAACTTTCCCGTGACAAACGTCGGAGGAGCAGAAGAAAGTTTCCTGAGAAAGATCAAGTCCCTCTTCATCTCCAGCTTCGTTAACATGAAATTCAAGCCTCAAGAAAGTGATCTCCCTATTTCTTTAGGTCTTGTAAAATTGGGGATCACGTTGGGGCCCTAACCTGGAGATCAAATCCATGCACTAGATCAAAATTACAATTGATCCTCCAAGTATCCCACCTCAAATGGAAATTTAAAGATGATGACTCAGCTCAAGTTCTTCCAACTAACACCCAAGTATTAGCATAAAAACTATAATTATGCAATCTATTATGCAGAAAAAACTATTATGCCAAGATCGAAATCAAATAATACTAGATCTGTTTATGATGCGTACCTTTTAGATGCCATCTGTGTGAGATCCAATTAGATCTTCAAGAGCACCACCAGTCGGATCTGAATAACGTCGAGGTATCGAACTGCAAGAGGAACTAGAATAGATCTAGACCCTTTCTCCTCTCTTCCTATCCTTTCATAGGACCACCTTAATTGATGGTTTTGGGAGATCAAGAGGATAACCGTAATCTCTTGATCTAGATCAAGAGAATAACTGTAATCTCTTGATTTATTCACCCCTTTGTACTTCTTTGTTATGCCGTGCATATCCATGCCATGTCGTGCTGTCCATGCCATGGGTTTAGAGTAGGTCCTGTCTATTTATAGGTGAGAGCAGAGGGTCTAGAGTAAGTAATTAGGAGAGTTCCTTCCATCAAGGGTATCCCCTAAAATATCCCAATATAATATGAACTTTATTTAATATTGGCTAATATCTTTTATCAGAATTTAAATAATTCATAATATATCTTATTTAATTAATAAAGAGCCACATAATCTTACATTCTCCCACTTAGCCCATTAATTGATAAGATATAAAAAATATCCAAAATCAAAATAAATAAATAAAATTTATTTAAAAATAATTTTATATAATTGGATTCTAAAAATTTTGAAAAGCATTTTATACATGGCCATGATTTTAAAAATAAGCCAATAAGTCTAATAAGCATAATAATACTATATTCAGTCCAATTATCAATGTGAGTCATAGCGGTTGTGTGTCATTAATGCCACACTTCCTTCTATGTACTACAACGCTGTTAGTCTTTCCTTATATAGTCTATAATGACCCCTGTAATTTGTCTTGTCAAGACAATCCTGTTTCTTGCATTCAAACATAATATGCATAAACATAAACACAAACAGGATAACAGAAACAAATAACTTTAATTATGTAAAAAGAAATGTCAATAATAGCATCCACTTAAATATGTATCACCATATCCTTTATGGCTTGCTCACAAGCCTCATTCTAAGAACATGTTCTTTAAATGTTTTACACGCAAAACTTTAGTAAATGGATCAGCAATCATCATAGTGGTGCTTAAATTTTCAATTTACACTTGTTATTTCTTAACTCTTTCTCTAACCACCAAGTACTTTATCTCAATGTGCTTGGAACCACTAGAGTACTTGCCATTCTTAGAGAAGAAAACTGCTGCAGTATTATCACAAAATATTTTCAGCGGCTTGACAATTGAGTCGACCACACCAAGTCCTGAGATAAAATTCCGTAGCCATAAAGCTTGATTTGTGGCCTCAAAACATGTCACAAATTCAGCTTCCATCGTAAATGATGCAATAAGTGATTGTTTTACACTTTTCCAAGAAATTGCCCCACCAGCCATCATGAACACAAATCCTGAAGTGGATTTCCTACTATCGAGGTAATTTGCAAAATCAGCATCTGAATATCCCGTTACTTCAAGCTGATCTAACTTTCTATATGTGAGCATATAATCTTTTGTCCCTTGCAGATATCTCATTACTTTCTTTGCAGCTTTCCAATGTTCCATTCTTGGGTTACTCTGGTATCTACCCAACATTGCCACTATAAAACTGATATCTGGCATTGTACAAGTTTGAACATATAATAGACTTCCAATTGCGCACCCATAAGGAATATTCTTCATTTGATCCATTTCTAAGTCATTCTTCGGGCACTGGTTTTGGCTGAATTTTTCACCTCTAGTAATAGGTGTATCATTGGCTTTACAAAGCTGCATATTAAACTTTTCTAAGATACGATTAATATAACCTTTCTGATACAATCCTAACAAACCTTGAGATCTATCCCTGAATATCTCAATGCCAATAACAAATGATGCCTCATTCATATCAACCATCTTAAAGCTCTTGTTGAGAAATATCTTGATTTCATGCAACAAACCAAGATCACTACTGGTAAGCAATATATCATCCACATATAAGACCAATATAATAAATTTATTTCCACTAACCTTCAGATATATACACTGATTAACAGTATTTTTCTTAAATCCGAAGGAAGTAATGGTATCATGAAACTTTATATACCATTGTTTAAAAGCTTGTTTAAGGCCATAAATGGATTTCTTAAGTTTGCAAGCCCAACTTTCCTTTCCCTTTTCTACGAATCCAGGTTGTTCCATATAAATTTTCTCATCTAGATCCCCATTCAGAAACACTATTTTCACATTCATATGATGTAACTCAAGATCATAATGAACTACTAATGCCATAATGATTCTCAATGAGTTCTTTCGAGAAATTGGAGAGAAGGTCTCATGATAGTCAATGCCCTCTTTTTGAGAAAAACCTTTGGCCACAAGTCTGGCTTTCTATCGTTCGATATTGCCCATTGAGTCACGTTTAGTCTTAAAGACCCATTTACAACCGACTCTTTTACAATTATTGGGCAATTCAACGAGTTCCCAAACACCATTCTGGTTCATTAATTTTAACTCATCTTTCGTTGCATCATATCATTTTTCAGAATCATTACTTTCTATGGCTTGTGAAAATGATAAGGGGTCTCTTTTTATTCCTATATCAAAATCTGATTCTTATAGATATACCACATAATCATCAGAAATGATATATTTTCTTTTTCTTTGAGATCTTTTCAAATCTGCCAATTGTGATTGTTCTACAAGACTATCAGCGGCGACATCAACATCATATGAGAATTCATCAACGTTATTTTGTTGTTCACCCTTATCAATTCTATCATTGATTTGAGGAACAATAATTTCTCGAATAAGGGATAATATAGGAGAATAAGCTTGAATCTCCTCAGTATCAAAATTAATCCTTCGAGATTTTTGACTCCCACTGATTTCACCATTTTCTAGGAATTTTGCATTACCAAATTCTACTATCCTCATATTATGATTAGGGCAATAAAATCTGTATCCCTTGGATCTTTCTGGGTAACCAATAAAATATCCAGAAATTATTCTTGGATCCAATTTCTTTTTATGTAGATTGAATACTCTTATATCTGCAGGACACCCCCAAATATGCAAATATCTCAAACTGGGTTTCCTACTAGTCCATAACTCAAATGGAGTTGATGGAACTGATTTACTAGGAACCTTGTTTAGGATATATATAGCTATCCTAAGAGCATCACCCCACATTGACTCAGGTACAGAGGAATAACTCATCATGCTCCTAACTATATCCATAAGAGTACGATTTCACCTTTCAGCAACACCGTTCTGTTGTGGCACACCTGGTAATGCATATTGAGCACAAATACCCCGCTATTCTAGGAATCTAACAAAAGGACCAATATTTTGATCAGATTCATCATATCTGCCATAAAATTCACCACCCCTGTCAGATCTGATAATTTTAACTTTTCTATTTAATTGTCTCTCGATCTCATTTATGTACACTTCAAGAATGTCAACGGCTTGAGACTTTTCATGTATTAGATAAACATAGCCATATCTAGACAGGTCATCTATAAATGTGATGAAATACATTTCTCCACTAAAGCAAGGAATATAGAGTGATCCGTAGATATCAGTATGAATAATTTCAAGAAGTTCTTTAATTCTTGTGGCATTTTTCTTTGTATGCTTAGTTTGCTTTCCTTTAATGCAATCTATGCAAACATCAAAATCAGTGAAGTCTAAATTTTCTAAAATATTATCCTTCACTAATCTTTCAATTCTTTCCTTGGAGATATGCCCCAAACGTCTATGCCACAATATAGAAGATCTTTCATTATTAGAATTACGTTTAATTCTAATACTTGATTGCAGGGTCAATAATGTATTCGCAAACTCAAGATTCAAATTAATTCTGTACAAACCATCACACAGAATTCCAGAACCAACTTTTATTGAATCATAAAATATGTTGAGTTTACCATTACCAAAATAAACATAATATCCTAACTTATCAATTCTAGACAGAAAAATTAAATTTTTAGAAATTGTAGGAACAAAACATGTGTCTTCCAAATCTATTAGATGACCCGTCTCTAGGCATAAGCGATAAGTCTCTACTGATACCACTTTTGCTTTGAGACGATTTCCCATAATTATGAATCTTTCATGTTCTTTTGGTTTCCGGATTGAAAGAAATCCCTACATATTATTAGTAACATGATTTGAAGCACCAAAATCAATCCACCATATATTAGAAGGAACTTCTGCAATGTTTGATTCAAAACATACAAAGGTTGAGTTTTTATCTTTTTTTTTTTTTTCGAACCAAGTCCTACGTTTAATGCAATCCTTCTTTACATGCCCTTTCTTGCTACAAAAGAAGCACTTTACTATAATAACTTTTTTTTTAATAGTTTGTCTAACACTTCTAGACCCGACAAATTTCTTCGATGGATGACGCTTCAATTTTCTTTTCTTGTTACCAACTCCTTGAGTAGTTGTCAATACATTATATGAACTTTCCTGCTTTAATCTTAATTCTTCCTGAACACACATACTAGTTAACTCATTCAAGTCCCACTTATCTTTATTTGTATTATAGTGAATCTTGAATGGGCCAAACTGAGAAGGAAGAGAATTAAGAATGAACTGCACAAGGAAAGATTCATCAACATCCATTCCCAATGTTTTAAGTTTTGCAGCTTTGTCAGCCATATTGAGGATGTGATCCTGAATTCCTCGAGTACCATCATAACTTTTAAATCTAAATTCCTGAATGACTTATCAGCAGATTTAAATCTGTCTTTAATAACTTTTAAATATTCACGTGCGCTAGATGCAACTGGTAATAAAGTCTTTATATTATTTACAATTGTCATCTTTATGAACATTAAACTGAGCCTATTAGATCTCTCCCAAGACTTCATTTCATTGAGACTTTTATTAGTTAATTCTACGGGCTTTTCAACAATCAATGCCAAATTAAGATCTAGTACGCCCAATATAAATTGCACATGCTCTAACCATTCTGAATAATTTGATCTAAAGAGTACAGGGACACTAGAAGCATAAGAATGTATGGACGTGAATACCACTACGGAATATAAAATAACATTAATGCTTTGAGTTTTACCAAAATATGATGAACTATTGATATCATCAATATTTAACCTTTGGGTAAAAATATTGATATATTTAGCGTTCACACAAGATCATTTATGGAGGACTGATACCATCATTGTAGAATAGTTTTGCTACCTTTGGGTATACAATTCTAAACTGCAAGGATATCCAAAACAATATAATCCTATCTCATCACATAATTATTTGAGATAAATAATCCTTTGGGATTATCTAAATCTCCTAATTATGCATATAATTTTGAATATTATTTCTTTAATGTCATTGATGACTTGTTCTTAATGTAATTTTATAAATCATTGATCTAGGCCACTTTAGTGACTACAAGACCAATACAGTAATATAAAATATAAATTAAATTGTCCTATGAATGACAAGACTTTAATTATATTTCATATCCTATAAGCCTACCATCCCAGTCTACTATGGCAGCTACCGGTCAAGTATAACTTAAGGAGATAGACTATAAATAATATTCATCAAGTTCATTTAAACTAATTTATGCTGAGACAGTTCAATAATAGGATAACAACCATAATAATTATTGAACACTTAATTAGCAGGAAAAAACTCATATGATAATTGTAATCATGATAATACATAAATCATGTATTTATGTGAAAAATAAATATTATTTCATAATTACTAATATTTACATGTAAATAACTGAATAAATATCCAAAAAACTAATAATTAGATTTAACACATACAATTAATAATTCATATGAGAAAACTACAAAGAAACAATAATTTATAATTTTTTTACCGATTAATTTTATTTAATTGGAGAAGCCCATAAGTCCAATTAAATGAATTACTCAAAAATAAAATATAATTATTAAATAATAAAAAAATATAATCATAAATAAATTTTATTAGATTATATATTGATCAATTTTATAATTAAGAAAATAACCAAAATTTCTCAATTTTATAATGACAAAACTGTAATTCTAAAAAATATATAAAAGAATTACAGATTTTTTTAAGATTATAGGATTAATAAATCACAAGGGTAAAAATATAAATAATTCGGGTAAAACTGTAATTTCGGTGAATGGTAAAGCTGTAATTTGAGTAGAATGGTAAAACTGTAATTTTCTAATTTAATGGTAAAACTGTAATTTTCTCAAGGAAAAACCCTAGCATCCCTTCCATCCGTCGCCGCATGCTCTTGGCCGCTCTGTGCCTCCTCCAAGCTTGCGACCCTTGCTCAGCCGGTAGGTAGATTCGACACGCCTGCAGCAGCGCAGAAAACGCGACAAGATTCTGCGTCTTTAACACACAACAACAATCAAGAATCGTTCGCAAGAAAACGATTAAAATTAACAGATAGGAAAACAGATCAATAAAATATTCAGATCAATGTATCATAAATAAAAATAATAGATCTAATATTTTTGATCTCAAACCTAGGCTCTGATACCAATTGTTGGCATAAAAACTATAATTATGCAATCTATTATGCGAAAAAATATTATGCCAGGATTGAAATAAAATAATACTAGATCTGTTTACGATGCGTACCTTTAGATACCATCTGCGTGAGATCCAATTAGATCTTCAAGAGCACCGCTAGTTGGATCTGAATAATGTTGAGGTATTGATCTGTAAGAGGAACTAGAATAGATCTAGACCCCTCTTCTCTCTTCTTATACTTTCACAGGACCACCTTAATTGATGATTTTGGAAGATCAAGAGGATAATCGTAATCTCTTGATGTAGATCAAGAGGATAACTGTAATCTCTCGATCTATTCACCCCTTTGCACTTCTTTGTTATACCGTGCATATTCGTGCCATGTCGTGCTGTCCATGCCATGGGTTTAGAGTAGGTCCTGTCTATTTATAGGTGAGTAGGGTAAGTAATTAAGAGAGTTCCTTCCATTAAGGGCATCTCCTAAAATATCTCAATATAATATAAAATTTATTTAATATTGGCTAATATCTTTTATCAGAATCCAAATAATCCATAATATCTCTTATTCAACTAATAAAGGGTCACATAATCTTACACCAAATTGATGAGGAGCTGAAGACCCGGTTCCTTGAGTTCATGGAACTTCAGCCTTGGGGACTAGGTTGATTTTAATAGGGCAAGTTTGATAAAACTCTAGCAAGGTTGTGTTCTAATCTCCCTAGAAGTAGTCAATAAAATCCTACTAGATTGTGATAAAGCCACTTCTATCTTATAATGAAGTATGACAAGGGTTTAGATTAGCCCATAGGGCTTAGTAGTCACCGCCTCCTTACTGGGTTAGTTGGCTAGGGTTTTCCTCTGTTTAGGTCGGCTATAGAGCCAATCTAGTCACCCCCTGTTCCTATTAAGACAGGTTAGTTATAGGAGGGGTAAAGAGATAATTTTACTTAGGTAAGCACCACCTTAGGCTAGGATTTTGATCCCTATATAATGATATAATCGTCACTCTCTTGAATCAAATAATTATCAATTTTATTTTAGTCTTGTGTCAAATCTAGGAGAGAGGAATCCCTATAACATTTAAAGAGTTATCATCCTCAAATATCAAAATTTATAAAATTTCTTCGGAAGTTATATCATTATGGATGAAGGATGAGATAATGCGAATTGATACTTTCCATCATTATGGATGAAGGATGAGATAATGCGAATGGATACTTTCCACGCTTGCATAAATAGACATTGAAAGCTCTCTCTTGTATCCCTAAATCTATTTATCCAGCCCACAAGCTCAACAAGAGAGAGAGAAGCGAGGCGGTAGAAAAGGAAGAATGATAGTAAAGAAACACAGGTACATAAGCAGTGGATTGATAGTAATAATAAAATGAAGTCAGATATGTATCTGCTGTCACTACTGTCACTTTATCTCTTCACCAGTTTCAGGACTGTCCTCCATGAACTTTCTCCGAGATTTATAGGGATCATTTCTTTGCATGTACCAACAACTACTGATTAGATGTAAATGTTTTTAAGTATAATAAGGTTGGTGAGATGGAGGCTTTGGTGATATTTGTTTTTTTAAGATGACCTGCTGGTATTGAGGGTAAGCATAGGGTGTCAGAGAAAATGGAGACCACCAGAGGAAATGCAGAGAAAGCATCTGATGCCAATGCATTAAAACCTATAATAATGCATGTGACCTTGGAGGTCTGTTAGAATCTTGTTGATCCAGAACTCAGTACATTTCAGTGAACCAAAAAATCCTTCATCCACAACAAATTCTGCATAGTTATTATCTACAGAGGGTTGTGCATGTAAACAACTGATTGCAGACTGTGTGAAGGAGAAGATATAACACGATTCAGGAAACAATATACTACATGACTACAAGATGGAACGTTTAAGTCATCGAATAGTGGCATTTAAAAGCCAGTCAGCAAGTTCATAATGCCCAGAATTTATGATTATGCAGCATGGTAATCTGAAAAAGAAAAGGTCTCCTAATATGTAGAACAACTGATCTTTATAATTCTTCAGCAAGGTGCAATAAAATGAAAAAGCTTGAGATAGTCTGTCACTTAGTTGGAGCTATTATTTGTTGTAAGATTAATGTAATTAAACCTCAAAAACTGGGTGAGCCAATCTTTAAGGCTAACACGATCATTGTAGCATGAAAAAGCATCAGGTGAGAACATCTTTTATCTACTACATCAAAATTATGCAAACACATATTACTAACCTTTTGTAGTTCTTGGATCTATATCTTGAGCTTTTCTGAACCTGCACAATGTGCTTTTGCAGATGCTCAATGGTTTGCTTACTCTACATCTGAAAATATTGTGCCTCATCTTCCAAAGAACTGCCTCAGATACTGCTTTAATTTTAGTTCAGATCAACAACAGCAATATCAATCTCAAGTCTTAACCTCTACATAAGCTCTCTTGTTCTGATCATCTTTAAGGTACAAAGATTGCTGAAGCTCATTAGCATACTAAGAATTGGGACCTTGTTTTGTAGATCATTCTCAACAAGTATGCCACTAGCAAATTTGAGCCATCAATTGTCAAATGCATTTGCTAAGACAAGTGATGTTCACAAACTCTTATTTCACCTTAACATCAGATGAAGAGATAAAAATAAAATGATTAGCTAAACCCTCAAATGCATGTTAAATGATAAAGGATGGATACTAATACCTTCCATGGATTTGTGCTTACAGACGGGAACCCACACGAAACTTCATGTGACCTACCCAAAGTGGCACAAAGCAAAACGCACATATAACCTCAAGTAAGGATTGATACGACTTAAGAATCAAATTATTTTACTTTGTGGTTTGTGGTTCAAAGTAAGTGATGGGGATCTGTCTTGCTTGTCCTGGCTTCCCAAAGTGGGCACACAAGACCCACTTCTTATCGATACCATAGCAGTAGAAGTCATGTCTTGACAACATACTCTAACTTTTTCAGTCATCTCCTCATTAATATCTCACGAAGTCATATTTCTATATTAACGACTGACAACATGTCCCAGCTTTCCTAGTCACCTCCTGATTGACATCTCAGCAGAAGCTATATCTCCAACCACTAATAGAACTGCCTATCCTTGCTTCCCAAAGTGGGCACGTAAGACCCACTCCTCCAGCCATCCCACCAACTTCCTCTAGCTGCCAACAAGGATTTGCCTACCTATCCTGGCTTCCCAAAGTGGGCAGGCACGTAAGACCCGATCCTTACTGATACCACAACAGCAAAAGTCATGCCTCTACATTAATGATTGCAGCATACCCCAGCTTCCCCAGCCACCTCCTGGTTGATATCTGAACAAAAGCCATGCCTTTCATATTAATGACTGGTAGCATGCCCTAGCTTCCTCAACCACCTCTTGGTTGACATATTAGTAGAGGCCATGCCTCTGCATTAATGATTGGAAGCATGCCCTAGCTTCCCACTTGCCTCTTGGTTGATATCTCAGCAAAAGTCATGACTACATTAATGATTTGCAGCATGTCCCAACTTCCACAATTGCCTTATGGTTGAGATATGCACATCCTGACGACGCCCAGATATAAAAGCAAAGCCCAAAACGAAGACGTGGGGTGGGGGGGAGGGGCAGATGGCAGGTGAGCAGGTGGCGTGTGGGGGTTGATTATAATTAATTAAGTCATAATTAGCATTATACAAGTTAACCATGATGGTAGAAAGGAGTTACAAACCAGACATGGACTAAGGATCAGGGTTAGGTATCGGGCCAAGGTTTAGACGATACAATGGGAGCTCGCTAGGATTTTGTCGAAGGTATTGAAAAGATCGCTAAAAACACATCGGGAGATCACCGGAGGAAGACCACGAGACTCATCACAGGGAATGCTAGAGGTTACCGGATTACGGAGTGAGGTCATTAATTAAGCTTGGTGGTAATATATGGTTGTAATCCTTAAGTCATAGGTTAAGTTTGAGACCGAATTGAATGTGATTTGGAAGGAATTCAAATCAACTCAAGTCCATAACAAGAGATTGATTGAGCTTAGGTTGCGCTTGGTTGACCAAAGGATTGGTCAATATAAGGGTCAAGTTAGGATTGGAAAAATGAAGGGAATCACTTTTTCGGGATTCTCGATGGTTGAACTGTCGGTGAGTGACAGTTATATCACTGCCGCCCAGGTTCTCGGGCAATTGAACCACCCATACCTTATTTTCAGGGTGCTTTCAACGACTGCACCGTCGGCATTGGTGGGTGAACTGCCTGTACCCGGATTTTTCGGGTGAGTTTAAATTTTGGCTCCAAATTCTGAATCTATTTGGGGCCTATAAATACCCTAATTTTTCCTGCATTTCATATAATAATTTTGAGCTAAACATTATATGATAAATTATGTGTGAAAATTATAAGGAAAAAAAATGGGTAAGGGAGTGATTTAAGTATCGTAATCTTGTCTCCTTTGTAAGTTGAAAGGTTGTAAGGGTTTGGTCTTCAGCCAAAGAAGATTGGTAGTGGACGTCAGTGGGCCTCAGAGAAGAGGACTCGGGGAGTGGACGTAGGTCGGTTAAGGCCAAACCACTATAATTATGAGTGTGCTTTAATTGCTTTCATTCTACTCTTAATTGCTCTTAAACACTTAATAGTTAGATATGAAGTTTCAATCTCTCAACTTCCTTAAATCAGTTTTTAATCAGTTTTATTAAGAGAAGCTTCCGTTGTTCACTCTTTAATTTATGAAAGCAAAGGTTTTTAATCATGCACTTTCATTCTTGCACTATTTCACTCCCCATCCCCCCCTCCCTTCTTACTGTCAATTGATCCTAACAGTTCTAAATCTTGATATTAGAGCAGTGGTCTTGGTGTCTCGCTGCCCTTCCACAGCTGCCCATCATCCTTCCGTAGTCACATAAGCAATTTCCACAATTGGTTAGATCGTTGCCGAATTCCGCCGTCATCTCCACTACCGCAAATTACTTTTTGATCTCCAAAAAAAATTACATTAGGTTATGGTAAATCTACCTTACTACTATTATAATTTAGTTATCCTCAAATAAAAAAATAAAAAGTTTTCATCTATTATGTTGCACAACTCTTCATCGCAAAGTTATCATCTTTACGATAGAAGTTCCGTTGCAGAATTCAACCGCATACTATTGCCCTGTTTTGATCTTGCTATCATTAATTTTCTATCCAATCTTATACAAGTTTTTTATGATGGCCTTACAACTCTTTAACATCAGATTTTCTTTTAGTTTCGTGCAAAAAATACTGATACAAACTGTTGATCTTTTACGTCCAAATTGCTACACTTTAGACGTAAAAATCTGCCGCAGCATCTTCTCGTATTCCTTGATCTTGCTGAATTCTTTGCAGCCATATTCTCCCATTAATTTTTTGTTGATATTACCTTTCCCTTACTAGTGGATTTCCATTGAGTTCTACTCGAATCTTTGTTATGAATTGCTGAAAAAAATTACATCTATACTGCTGAAATCTTTTCAATGAAAAAAATTATGCTGCATCTTTTCGACGTTTCTTGCGGCATATGCAACCAATCTTTGCCAAAATTGTTGCTGTCACTATAATCATCTTTCTTGTTGCTATCCTCATTGGTTTCTTGCTATCATAATCATCTAAAACACTACTGGAATTTTCATCATCAGATTATTGTTCTTCGACGTAGAATTCTATCGTTGCATCTTTTCGCTATTCCCCACCGCATACACCACCAAATCTTATTGAATTTATTGCTGCCACCCACGTCATCTTTAAAGCACCCTATAGTGTTAAGACGTAACCATCTTTGCCTATCTCCAAAATCTGTGGCCAACCCAAACTGCAACAAAAAACCATAGCCCAAACAACAGTCTACTGCAGCCGTAAACCTCCACCAACCGATCTTTATCTTCTGACCACCAATCCCTACCAAACTAGTTGTTGCCATCAATAACAATCCTAAGCCACCCCTCTAACCTTAAACCTCTATCACCAAACCCCCCATATAGCCTCAACAACGTCAACAACACCACCTTTGACGAAAAATTTTGCTTCACTACCTTTGGCATTACTTGCTGCATCTACACTCGATCGCTACAAAATAAGTTGCTATCATCAATAACAACCCTAAAGCATTCCTTTAAACCTTAAACCTCAACCATCATACCCCTTATATGACTCCTACAGAAGCTCTAAACCACAACCCTAATAGTGAAAAAAAATAATAATCTTTTAGCCCCAAATCGCAGCCGTTTACCCTTTACCCACCACCTCTTTCAACCACCAATCCACCCAGCCAGTTCATACCATTGACCCAACAACAAGAGAAGGATCTTGACACCAGAGATCTAGGGTCTTATGTGCTGGTTACAGGTGCCCTACAAGTCAATCATGTGAATAATGACACATGATTGACTTGTGTCACCAAAACTATGTGCTGGTTACAGGTGCCCTAAAGCGCGATAGCCGTACATACTTAAGGTAGCCATCTCCTTTGCGAGACATCAAGAGGAGCGATTGAACTATGAAGCTCGGAAGACTAGAGTTGCTCCCCGACTAGCGTCACCAAAACTTTCACCTCCTCCTACTGTTAGCTAACCCCCTCAGCCATAGAAATTAATAAGAGAAGACCTTCATGACGGATCGAATAAGGGCCTTTGTGGGTGTTGTGATAAATTGTGGAGCCTAGAACACAAATATAAAAAGGGGACACCGCTGATGATTGCACCTAACAAAGAACCCAAATTTAAAGATACGACTCTCGAGCCAAAGGAGAATGATACACCATAACTAGCCACCTGCACGGTCCCTACCTTAGATGGCTACACCAACCTATAAACATTAAAGATCGAAGGGTTTCTTGAGCAGCAGTCCGTCATTATCCTCATCGATGCCGGGAGCACACACAACTTCATGAGCAGTAAGGTTGCTGCCCACTTAATGCTCCAAAAAGAAGATTACAATGGGTTCATAGTCTAGGTAGCTAATAGCCAAATTCTAAAGTGCAACCAAAAGTGCCCGCGGGTAAAACTAATCCTACAGGAGCAAGACGTAGTTGCTGATTTTTTCCTCCTCCCTCTTGATGGTTTTGATATAGTGCTTAGCATTGATTGGTTGTCCATAATTGGAGATGTTTTTTGAAATTTTTGAAGCTAACCATAGAATTTTTCAGAAAAGGAAAGTAGGTGAGTCTACGAGGGAGCCCAATGACTATAACCACAACACAACACTTGGAGGGGGTACCAAAAAAAAATTCCAGTGGTTTCCCAATTCAAATTAAAGGGTTTCCTGAGATTGAAGATAAGAACTCTCTCCCACAGCTTGCTAAAATTTTGGACGTATCCACCAAAATGAGCCGATTACCTCCTCTAAAACTGTCCGACCACCCTATGCTGAACAGGCCAAAACTTCTACCAGTTGTTGCTCGACCAGGTTGCTTCCTATAACCTCAGAAGGTCAAAAATAAAAGAGCCATCCAAGAGATGATAGAAACACAGATTGTTCAGCCATGCTTAATTCCCACTACGACATATCCCTACATCCTTTTCTCTAGAGATAAGATATTTCTAAAGTGTTACATCCCATCGAACTCACCATGGTTGCTGATCTCCAATGACTTCAATGACTTTCCCCAGGATCGTACCATGATGCTTAAAGATTTCCTTAATGATGACCTCCAATCTACAGCCCAAGACCGTGAGAAAATTGAGCCCCTCCAGTGGCAAAATCAGAAAAGGGGAAGGATCATTTGCAGGACTCAACGAAGCATAAACATCATCCCTCTCATTATAAAGAAAGATGCACCATCTTGGCCGAGTGGAACTATATCCCTCACAACCACAATGTCATCCACACCAAATCATAGCCAGGTGTTTATTATTGGAGCAGACACATCCAGAGTGGGGGTCAACACTATCCTTATGCAAGATGGTCAACAACACAAAGAAGTAAAAATGGGCCCTGAAAAATCACCACTCCTACCCACCTCAGACTCAGATCGGGCTCACATCACTAGAGATTTTATCAAAGGACAACCCTCACTCCAAAAGAAGGCAAGACTACTATTACAAAGCAACCACATGGCAGCCTATGCAAGGAAGAAACTTCCCCCTAACAAATACTGGAGCAGAAGAAAGTTTTATGAGAAAGATCAAGTCCCCCTTGATCTCTAACTCCACCAACACAAAATTCAAGCTTCAAGAAAGTTGTCTCCTTATTTCTTTGGGCCTTGTAAAATTGGGGATCATATTGAGGCCCTAACCTGGAGATCAGATCCTTGCACTATATTAAAATTACAGTTGATCCTCCAAGTATCCCACTTCAAATGAAAATTTAAAGATGACGACTCAGTTCAAGTTCTTCCAACTGATACCTAAGCTGATGAGGAGCTGAAGACCCAATTCCCTGAGTTCATGGAACTTCAGCCTTGAGGACAAGGCTAATTTTAAGAGAGCGAGTTTGATAGGACTCCAGCAGGGTTGAGTCTTAATCTCCCTAGAAGTAGTCAATAAAACCCTACTAGATTGTAATAAAGTCACTCCTATCTTATAAAGGAGTATGGCTAGGGTTTATATTAGCCCTTACGGCTTAGTGGCCACCGCCCCCCTTACTAGGTTGGGAGGCTAGGGTTTCCCCCTGCTTAGGTCGGCTATTGAGCCAACCTAGCTGCCACCTATTTCCTCTAAGGCAAGTAGGCCACAAAAGGGGCAAAAGGATAATTTTAGTTAGGTAAGCTCCCCTAGTGCTAGGGTTTGGAGCCCTATATAAACATCTAGCATCCACCTCTTTTTATTAAGCAATTATCATCTTCAATTCAGCCTTTATGCCGAGTCTAGGAGGGAGGAACCCCTATAGCGTTCCAAGGGTTGATCCTCCTTAGTGATCAAAATCTATAGGGCTCATTTTGGGGTTCTACCATCTACTATCAGAGCAACGATCTTGCTACCCCTGTAGCCGTCATCCATGCCTCCACCTTTCTAAGCAATTCCCACAATTGCTATGACATGCGCCTCCACCTTCTACCCCAACCATAGATCAAATCAGTCTGCCACTTCCCTCTGTAAGATCTAGAAATCTGGTTAGAGATCCTTACATCATGATATCGATGGGCTTATTCGAAGCCAAATTGGAGGCTCTTGAGATGCGTATGGATGTTAAAGTACGCGCTCTCTTTGAGGAATTTAGATTGGGCCGATCATCGAGCCTAATAAGATCATAACACGGTGCAAATTTAGATTGTTAAAAGAACCTTAGTGAAGAACTAGCGATGATCCGTCAAACCTCCACCATTCAAGAATACAAAATCAGGTTTGAAAGGTTATCAAATTAAACTTATGATTGGTATGAAAAATAGATATTAATGACTTTTATTGAGGGCTTAAAGTCGGAGATTCAGAAAGAAGTTAAAGCACGACAGCAGTACACACTTAAGGTAGCCATCTCCTTTGCGCGATATCAAGAGGAGCGATTGAACTATGAAGCTCGGAAGACTAGAGTTGCTCCTCGACCAGTGGCATCAAAGCTTTCACCTTTCCTACTATCGGCTGACCCCTCAACCATAGAAATTAACAAGAGAAGACCTTCATAACGGATCGACAAAGGGCCTTTGTGGGTATTATGATAAACTGTTAAGCCTAGAACACAAATGTAAAAAGGAGACACTGTGCCCACCGAATAATCCAAACTTGAAGATATGACTCTCGAGCCGAAGGAGAAGGATCCACTACAACTGACAATCCACACGGTCCCTACCTTAGCTGGCTACACCAACCTGCAAACATTGAAGATCGAAGGGTTTCTCGAGCAGTAGTCCGTCATCATCCTCATTAATGCCGGGAGCACACACAACTTCATGAGTAATAAGGTTGCTACCTACTTAATGCTCTAAAAAGAAGATTATAATGGGTTCGAAGTCAAGGTAGCTAACGGCCAAATTCTGAAGTGCAACCAGAAGTGCCCGCGGGTAAAACTGATCCTACAGGAGCAAGACATAACTGCTGATTTTTTCCTCCTCGCTCTTGATGGTTTTGATATAGTGGTTGGCATTGATTGGTTATCCATGATTAGAGATATTTTCTAAAATTTTTTGAAGCTAACAATGAAATTTTTCATAAAAGGAAAGCGGGTGATTCTACGAAGGAGCCCAGTGACTACAACCACAAGACAACACTTGGAGGGGGTACCAAAAGAAAAATCCAGTGGTTTTCTAATTCAAATTAAAGGGTTTCATGAGATTGAAGATAAGAACCCTCTCGCACAGCTTGCTAAAATTTTGGGCGTCTCTATCGAACTGAGCCGATTACCTCCTATGAAGCTGTTCGACCACCCTATGCTGAATAGGCCAAAACTTCTATCAGTTGTTGCTCAGCCAGATTACTTCCTACAACCTCAGAAGGTCAAAAATAAAAGGGTTGTCCAAGAGATAATAGAGACACAGATTGTTCGGCTATGCTTACTTTCCGCTACGACATATCCCTACATCCTTTTATTTGGAGATAAGCTATTTCTAAAGTGTTACATCCTATCAAACTCGCCATGGTTACTGATATCAGGTGACTTCCATGACTTTCCCCTGGATTGGACCATGATGCTTAAAGACTTCCTTGATGATGACCTCCGATCTATGGCCCAAGACCGCGAGAAAATTGAGCCCCTCCAATGGCAAAATTAGAAAAAGGGAAGGATCATTCGTAGGACTCAACGAAGCATGAACATCATCCCTCTTATTATAAAGAAAGATGCACCACCTTGGCCGAGTGGAACTATAGCACTCACAACCACGATGTCATCCACACCAAATCATTGCCAGTTATTTATTATTGGAGCAGATATATCCAGAGTGGGGTCAGCACTATCCTCATACAAGATGGTCAACAGCATGAAGAAGTAAAAATGGGCTTTGAAAAATCACCGCTCCTACCCACCTCAGACTCAGATCGGGCTCACACCACTAGAGATTTTATCAGAGGATAACCCTCACTCCAAAAGAAGGCATGACTACTATTATAGAGCAACCACGTGGCAGCCTATGCAAGGAAGAAACTTCCCCCTAACAAACGCCGGAGTAGAAGAAAGTTTCCTAAGAAAGATCAAGTCCCCCTTCATCTCCAGCTCCACCAGCATGAAATTCAAGCCTTAAGAAAGTGGTCTCCTTATTTCTTTGGGCCTTGTAAAATTAGGGATCACATTGGGGCCCTAACCTGGAGATTAGATCCTTACACCAGATTAAGATTATAGTTGATCCTTCAAGTTTCCCACCTCAAATGGAAATTTAAAGATGACGACTCAGCTCAAGTCTTCCAACTGACACTTAAGCTGATGACGAGCTGAAGACCTGATTCCCTGAGTTCATGGAACTTCAGTCTTGAGGATAAGATGATTTTAAGAGTGTGGGTTTGATAGGACTCTAGCATGGTTGAGTCCTAATCTCCCTAGAAGTAGTTAATAAAATCCTACTAGATTGTAATAAAGCCACTCCTATCTTATAAAGGAGTATAGCTAGGGTTTAGATTAGTCTTTAGGGCTTAGTGGCCGCCGCCCCCCTTATTGGATTGGTAGGCTAGGGTTTTCTCCTGCTTAGGTCGGCTATAGAGCCAACCTAGTCCCTCTAAGGCAGGTAGGCTATAAAAGGGATAAAAGGGTAATTTTAGTTAGGCAAGCCCCCCTAGGGCTAGGGTTTGGAGCTCTATATATGTAGCTTCTATCTCTTTCTATTGAGCAATTATCATCTTCAATTCAGCCTTTGTGCTAAGTTTAGGATGGAGGAACCCCTATAGCATTCTAAGGGTTGATCTTCCTTAGTGATCAAAATCTATAGAGCTCCTTCTCGGGTTCTATCATTTAGGAACCTAAATTAATTTGTGTGTGCTATACCTTTTAAATAAACATTTATAAGCATAGTGTCCAATTCTTCCACAAAAATTATATTTATTTATAGGTAAAACATATAATGTAGGTTCTTTAATGAAGATGGTCGGCTTTTGTTGAGTGTTACTCACAAAGCCAATTCATTCCTTTCTATGAACATAATTGTTATTATCAAGGATCATGTTTAAGGATTTGTTACCTATTTTAAATTTTTATAATATTTCTTGTAATAAAATATTTTCTTTTTGAAGTGTATCCAATTCTTCACACTTAGTGAAATGAGCTATCCTATGTTCATCATACTCCTTTTTTAAATTTTCAAACTCACTAGCAAGTGAAGCATGATCTTTCTTCAATAATTTATATTTTTTACTAACTAATTTAAGATCATCAAATAAGTCATTAAATGTATTAAATAATTCATCATAAGATAAAGAAGACTCGTTTAGATTACTTACCTCATTACCAAATGCCATTAAAGTGTAATTTATAATTTCTTCCTTGTTGGTTGGCTCCTCATCTTCGGATGAACTTGAGTCATCCCAAGTAGCTTTAAGTGCCTTCTTCTTTGGTTGCTTCTTCTTCACTCGAGGACATTTATATTTGAAGTGTCTCGGCTTCTTACATTCGTAACATATTATTGAGTCCTTTTTGAGTTCACTTTTGTTCTTTGCATCTTGTCTTGTTTTAGTAGTTTTTAAGAATTTCTTAAATTTTCTTATAAGAAGTGCGAAGTCCTCACATCATCACTTGAGTTTCCTCCTAAGTGGTCTTCCTTAGTTCTAAGTGTTATGTCCTTCCTGTTTTTTGGAAGGTTGTTCTCGAGTTCATCATGTACTATACATGTCATTTCATAAGTCATTAAAGATCCAATTAGTTCTTTAAGCGAAAAATTATTTAGGTCCTTTGCTTCTTGTATTGTCATTACTTTAGGATCGAAACTTTCAGGAAGGGATTTTAATATTTTGTTAATAAGTTCAAAATTAGAAAAATTTTTAACAAGCGCTTTTAGACCATTGACGACATCTGCAATACAGGTGTACATATCTCCTATGGTCTCAGTTGGTTTCATGAGAAACAACTCATAACTATGCACTAAAAGATTAATTTTTGACTCGTTGACTCGACTAGTGCGTTCGTTTGTGACTTCAAGTGTATACCAAATCTCATGCGTAGTTTCGCATATAGAAACCTGATTAAATTCATTTTAATCAAGAGCACAAAATAAAGCATTCATCGCTTTAGTATTCAAATAGAAAGTCTTCTTTTCCGAATCATCCCATTCATTCATCGGTTTGGAAGACTTTTCCAAACCACTTTCAATAATATGCCATGATTCAAAATCCATAGAAAGTAGAAAAATTCTCATTCGAGTTTTTCAATATGTGTAATCTGTCCCATTGAACATGGGAGGACGAGTGATAGAAAGTCCCTCTTGATTGCCAATAAAAGCCATCTCTTTTAGATTTTAAGCCAAATAGAGAGAAAATGTGGCTCTGATACCAATTGTTAGGGTCGAAGTGGCACTAAGAGGGGGGATGAATTAGTGCTGATGAAAAATCTTCATCAATTTAAAAAGTTTGTTCAATGAAAAACTGTATTGAAGATACGTTTAAGTATAGAGATGTTTGTAATTGTGAAAGCAAAAATAATAGATTTGTTGCAAATTTGTTGCAACCTTCAATTTGAAGCGCCAAATGTGCAGCAACCTTACTATTGAGGAAGTTATTCGTGCTGCCCGTGTCAATGAGAACAGTGATGGGATGCTGTTTCAGATGTCCTCCAACTTTCATCGTCTACAGGTTGGAGTAGTCGGCCAATGCATACACTATATAGTCGACCAGTTGAGACTCTTCCTCTATGGCTTCTTCTTCATGTTCAAGGGCTTCTTCAGTTGATTCATTATCCTCATCCTCCACTAGCTCAATCAAAAGGAGCCGACCCTTTTTGCAGTAATATTCTCGGCTCCATGGTTCATCATAATGCTAACATAATCCTTTGGCCGATCATTCATGAATCTCATCCCTCATCAATTTTTTTAGTGCGGGGGCATAAATGGCAGTAGAGGGGGCTGTAAGCCTTGGCATGGCTGGTCGAGGAGCGATCCTTATCCTTGTGTCTCTTAGTTCAATCATTCTTCTTGAATACATGCAAAGGAGATCGCCACCATAAGAGTGTACGATTACTGCACCTTTACTTCTCCCCGAATCTCTGACTTTAGGCCCTCGATAAAAGTCCCTAAAAGTTGTTTTTCAAACCAATCCATAGTTTGAGTAGATAAACTTTCAAACCTTGTTTGGTATTCTTGTATTGTGGAGGTTTGATGAATCTTTGTCAATTGTCCGTTGATGTTGTCGAAATCGGTTGGTCTGAAGCGATTCAGTAGTCCTTCCTTGAATTGCTACCAAAAGAGTCCTCCAAGGGTGTGCTCAAACCAATTAAATCATTAAATAGCATCTCCCTCAAGGTGGATGGCAGCAATCTCCACCCGTGTGGCGTCAGCGGTTCGGTATAATCGAAAATAGCGCTCCTCACGCGAGATCTACCCGCTCAGGTCTCCTTCTTCCCATCTAGGGAAGTCAACCTTCATGCATGGGTTATTGAGATCAGAGGTGATGTGGTCACGTTCTTGAGGATCATCTCACTGATCTGAAGTTTCTCCATGTTGTGATTTCCTCGGACTCGACAGTCAGCTAATGCAGAATTCGGCGAAAAGGGTTCGCATCTTCTCTTCCATGCAATTTTCAAGGCTTCAAGCTTTGCATCGATAGCCTCCACTGATGTCATAGTATATGCCTCTAGATCTATAATATTGAGGTCTTTTTTCTATTGTTGGGTTAGTCGCATGGGAATTTTGGAGAAGGGGGTGGCCGGTTGGAAGATGAATCGATTTTGATGGGAGTAGGCTATGGTTTAGGATAGATTTGGGTGGTTGTTTGGGTTCAATTTAGGGTAAGGTTTAGAAGAGTTTTTGGTGAGAATATTAGGGTTTTGAGATTAGGAAAAGAGAGTCCGAAATCTCACGAAAAATAGCACTCAAATCTGATAGGATTCGATGAAAAAAAGAATCGAATTTATGTTAGAGAAACAATGATAGATTTCTAAATCACACAAGGGGCGACAGCAGATAGATGGATCTGCAGCTTGGTGGGCGACAATGGATGGAGGCAATATCAAAAACAATTGTGGGAATTTCTTGAAAGATGGAGGCATGGATGATGGCTACAGGGGCAGCATGATCGCTGCTCTGATACCAGATGATAGAACCCTAGAAGGAGCTCTATAGATTTTGACCCTTGAAGGGGATCAACCCTTGGAATTCTATAGGGGTTCCTCCCTCCTAAACTTGGTATAAGGCTAAAATAAAATTAATAATTGCTTAATAAAAGAGAGAGAGCGGCTACATCATTATATAGCATTACAAACCCTAGCCCATGGGATGCTTGCCTAACTAAAATTACTTTTTTACCCCTTCTATAGCCTACCTACCTTAGAGGGAACAAGTGGCGGCTAGTTTGGCTCTATAGCCGATCTAAGCAGAGGAAAACCCTGGTCGACTAGCGCAGTAAAGGAGGTGACGACCACTAAGCCCTAACGCCCCATAATAAATCATAGTCATACTTCTTTATAGGATAGAAATGACTAGATGAGGTTTTATTATAATCACACAAGGTTCTTATTGATTACTTCTAAGTGATTAGGACCCAACCCTATTGGAGTCCTATCAAATCTGCAAGGGTTCTAACACACAACCTGAAGGCTACATTCTCTATATGCTAGTAAAAGATCCTCAGTCCTTCTCAAATACTTAAGGAGACACTTTGCTGCCTTCCAGTGTTCTAAACCAGGATCCGCCTAATATCTGTTCATGATACCTAAAGCATGTGTTATATCAGACTTGGTACACAACATAATATATATGATTGACCCTATCGCTGAGGTATATGGTATCCTATCCATGTCTGCCCTTCTACATGAGTCTTTGGGGATATACTGATGGAACCTCAGGAGGAGCTCTATAGAATTTAATCTTTAAGGGGGATCAACCCTTGGAACACTATAGGGGTTCCTCCCTCCAAGGAGTCGACCAAAGGTTGATCAAAAGAAATTACTTACTTAATAAAAAAGGAGGAGACTATATGCTTATATAGGGCTCTAAACCCTAGTCCTAAGGGGTGCTGCCTAAGTAAAATTACCCCTTTGCCCCTCCTATAGCCGACCTGCCTTAATAAGGATAGGTGGCGGCCTAGTTGGCTATATAGCCAACTCTAGCATATAAAAACCTTAGCCAACCAACCCAGTAAGGGGGTGGCGGCCACTAAGCCCTAAGGCCCAAAACTAAACCCTAGCCACACTTCTTTATAAGATAGAAGTGACTAGGTGGAGATGAAGGGGGACTTCATCTTTCTCAGGAAACTTCCTTCTGCACCGACATTTGTCAAGGGGAAGTTTCTTCCTTGCATGGGCTGCCACATGGTTAGTCTTTAGTGATAGCCAATATTTCTTCTGGAGTGGTGACTGCCCTCTAGTATGGTTCAGGATGATGAGAGCCCAATCTGGCGTGAGCATGGATTGTAATTCTTCTAGTTTAACTCCTCTTTCATGCCATAGACCTATATCCAACCATATTTTAAATTTGGTAGTAATTAGTATCTCTTGTAAAAACCTTGTATGAAGTGTGGGGGAAGCATCAGTGTAAATTAGGAGTCGACCATCTTGCATAAGAATAACCCAAATTCTAACTCCTAACACATCAACCTCAATGACTAAAGTGTGACTGAAATCGGGTAGCGTTAGGACCGATGTCATCGTCATAGCTACCTTCAGTCGTTCGAAGGCTATGGAGGCTTTATCCAACCACAAGAATGAGTCTTTCTTCAGTAAGGACGTGAGCAGGGCACTGATCTTGCCATAATCTTTCATAAAATTTTGGTAGTAGCCAGTGAGTCCAAGGAAACCACATAATGATTATACGTTTGTTGGTCTCGACCATCCTTGCATTGCCTCGATCTTTCTCAGGTCTACCACCACTCCATCCTCTAATATAATGTACCCAAGATACTCCAATTTACACTGTAAGAAGCTGCACTTTGATTGTTTAACATAAGGAGTATTCTAACGAAGAATCGTTAGAACAGTTCGTAAGTGTTGAAAATGTATATCAAATGTAGGGCTATAAATGAGAATATCATTAAAGAATACCAATACGAACTTGTGTAGAAACCTACGGAAGATGTCATTCATCAGGCTTTGGAAATTAGAAGGAGCATTCGTAAGTCCGAAAGGCATTACCATAAACTTATAATGGTCGTTATACTTGCGGAATACAGTTTTCAGAATATCTTCAGTGCATACCTGAATCTGATGGTATCCGGATCAGAGATCCAATTTAGTGAGGACTCGGGCTCCTTTTAATTCGTCCAAGAGTTCATTTACGAATGGGATAGGATATTTATCCTTGATGTGATGGCGTTTAGAGCCCGGTAGTCAATGCACATCCACCACGTACCATCTTTCTTGCGCACTAGCAACACCGGTGAGGAGTAAGGGCTGCAGCTCGGTCGAATCACCCTGGTGTCAAGCATTTTTAACAATATTCTCTATCTCGTTCTTCTGCAAGTGAGGATAGTGGTACGACCATAAATTTGCTAGAGGTTTGCCCATAGATGGCTATTGAATATGCATCAAGAATCAACCATGTGCTTTGTGCAAAACTTTCTCCATTTGTTGCGATAAAATGGTGGAAATGTGACTCCCGTGCTTGCCTCATAACGTGACCTATCTCCCTTTGCAATAAAATTTCATTATTAATTTAGAAAAATCCAAGAGATATCACCTAGTGCTATGAGCCATTTGATCCTGAGTACGGCTTCATAATCATTGATGGGTAGGAGGAAGAAATCAGCTACCACTTCTTGGTCTTGGATGAGTAGTTTCACCCGCAGGCACCGTTGGTCGCAATTAAAGATTCGGCCATTAGCGGCCTTTACATCAAACTTGTTGCAACCTTCGATTTGACGTGTCAAATGTGTAGCAACCTTACTATTGAGGAAGTTATTGGTGCTGCCCGTGTCGATGAGAATGGTGATGAGTTGCTGTTTTAGAAGTCCTTCAACTTTCATCATCTGCGGGTTGGAATAGCCAGCCAATGCGTGCACTAAATAGTTGGCTGGTTAGGACTCTTCCTCCATGGCTTCTTCTTTAGGTTCAAGGGCTTCTTCAGATATTTCATTGTGCTCATCCTTCAATCACAAGGAGCCGGCTCTTTTTGCAGTGATGTTTGCAGCTCCACGATTCGTCACAATGCCAACACAACTCCTTGGTCGATCATTCGCGAAGCTCTTCTCTTGTCAACTTTTTTGGTGTAGGGGCTTGGATGGCAGTAGAGGAGGCAGTAGGCCTCGGCATGGCTGATCGGGGAGTGACCCTTGTCCTTTGTACCTCATGGTTCAATTATTCTTCCTGGATATGCGGGAAGGAAATCACCGCCATAAGAGTGTACGGTTGTCGCGCATTTACTTCTCCTCGGATCTCCGACTTTAGTCCCTTGATAAAAGTACCTAAAAGTTATTTCTCAGAATAATTTTTAGTTTGATTAGATAAATGCTCAAACCTTGTTTGGTATTCTTGTATTATAGAGGTTTGACGAATCTTTGCCAATTGTCCATCGATGTTGAAATCGATTGGTCTGAAGCGGTCTAGTAGTCCTTCCTTGAAACACTACCAAGAGAGTCCTCCATGGTTGTTCTTAAACTAATTAAACCACTGAATGAATCTCTCTCAAGGTGGATGGCAGCAATCTCCACCCGTGTGGCATCGGCGGTTCGGTAGAACCAAAAATAGCGCTCCGCACGCGAGATCCACCTGATCGGGTCTCCTTCTTTCTATTTAGGGAAGTCAATCTTCATGTGTGGATTATTAAGATCAGAGGTGATGTGGCCATGTTCTTAAGGATCATTTCACCAATCTGAAGTTTCTTCATGTTGTGATTTCCTCGGGTTCGACAGTCGGCCAATGCTGAATTCGGTGAAAAGGGATCGCATCTTCTCTTCTTTGTGGTTTCCAAAGGCTTTAAGCTTTGCATCGATAGCCTCCTTTGATACCATAGTATATACCTCTAGATCTATAATATTGAGATCTTTTTTCTATTGTTAGGTTAGCGGCATGGGAATTTTGGAGAAGGGGGTGGCCGGTTGGAAGGTGAATCGGTTTGGATGGAAGTAGGCGTGGTTTAGGGCAGATTTAGAGCTGTAGTTTTGTGGAGTTTAGGTTACCAATTGGTGTGATTTTAGAAAAATATATTTTAGATCTGAGATAGATGACAGTAAAGGTAGGTGTCTCGGTATGGAAAGTTGGCTAAAAAGGTAAGTGGATCGATAAGGAAGTAGGCTGATTTAGGTGGCTGATTTGGGGGCTATTTGGATTCGGTTTAGGGTAATATTTAGAAGGATTTTTAGTGAGCATGGTAGGGTTTAGAGATGAGGAAAAGAGTCTCTAAAATCTCACAAAAAATAGCACTTAAATCTGATAGAATTTGGTAAAAAGAAGTGCTACGATGTGCTGTCCTACTAAACCAGTTTTACGTCAGAGAAATGATGACTTCTCGACATAAATTCCAGAGGAAAGTTCAAGAAAATTATATAAAAACCCTTGGTTCAGATGTTGTTAATACTAGTAAAAATTTTGATGCAATATTGGCAGCATAACAGCAGGAAAATAGGACAAAAGACAAAAGGCAGATTCCTTTATCATAAAATTTTAGAACTGCATAATGGTCAAAGATTACACAAGAAAACCAGTTCTAAAAGAAGTTTTTTTATGAAATTAAATCCAGATAAAAGCCAACTTGATCTTGAGAATTGTGTAAAAATTTTAGCCAAAAGGGTTGAACAAAAGTTTGGTTTTAAGAGGCCAATAGACGGAAGGCAGATTCTGCATTGTAAAATTTCAGTACTATGCAATGAAGAATCGCAGTGCTATAAGTCCAGATCCAGAAGGAATTTTTTCACGAGATCAATCTTAGATAAAAAGCTAAGATGATCTATGAAATTATATATAAGTTTTAGCTAAAAAGGACAATTAAAAGTTTAGTTTCAAGAAGTAACAATCGATTGAAAATTTCTATAGTGTTTCGCCTTTGCAACGATGATAACGTTTGCGATGAACAAAATTTTGTAGTGGATAAAATTTGAGAAAAATCTTCAACATGTAAAGTAAGGAATCTTATAGTATTGAAGAGGTGTGAATGATAAAAATATACCAGAATTCTAGATAAAACGCAGGGTGCAGCGGCATACTAATTTGATCTGCTATTGGGGTGGAAGGTGGAGGCGCATGTCATAGCAATTGTGGGAATTGCTTGGGAAGGTGGAGGCGGCTAAGATGGCTATAAGGGCAACAAGATCACGGCGCTGATACCAGATGATAAGTTATACACAATTTCACCCATGGGTACTTCTGGTTGCACTTCAGGATTTGGCTGTAAGTTACCTTGACTTCGAACTGCTGCAATCTTCTTTCTGGAGCATCAAACAGGTAGCAGCCTTGATGCTCATGAAGATGTGTGTGCTCTTGATGTCAATGAGGACGATGATGGACCGATGCTCAAGAAACCCTTCGATCTTTAATTTTTACGGGTTTATATAGCCGGCTAAGGTATGGATCATGTGGGTGGCCGGTTGTGGTGTATCCTTCTCCTTGGATTTGAGAGCCTTATCTTCAAGTTTGTGTTCTTCAGTGGACATAATCATTAGAGGTCTCTCCTTTTTACAATGTTCTATGCTCCATAGTCTATCACAACACCCACGTAGGCCCTTTGTCGATTCGTCACAAAGCTCTTCTCTGTTAATTTTCTCGGTTCAGGTGGTCAGCTGATAGCAGGAGGGGTTGAAAGCGTTGGTGCTACTGGTCGGGGAGTGTCCCTAGTCCTTCGGGCTTCATGGTTCAATCGTTCCTCTTGACGTCGCGCAAAGGAGATGGCTGCCTTAAGTGTGTACGGCTGTCACGCTTTAACTTCTACTCAAATCTCTTGCTTCAATCCCTCAATATAAGTCTTCAATAGTTATTTTTTAGACCAATCATCAGCTTGATTAGATAATCTTTCAAACTTGGTTTGGTACTCTTGGATAGTGGAGGTTTGACGGATCTTTGCTAGTTCTTCGTCAAGGTTCTTGTAATCGATTGATACTGAAGGTTTATATGATGTTGGTTAGAACGTGGCTCTCATGCTTTGAGCATCTTGATTGAGGTGCCCTTCTTGAAGTTGTGCAAAGGAGATCGATTTCGTCGAGGTGTAGGGTTGTCGTGTCTTAGCTTCACTTCTTATCTCCGGTGGGTTCTTTTTGCAATCTGAATTGCACCATGTTGTGATCTTATTGGGCTTAGTGATTGGCCCAATCTAAACTCCTCGAAGAGAGTGCATAGTTCCACATCCATACGTGTCTCTAAAGCCTCTAATTTAGCTTCGAATAGTCCTACTAATGTCATGACATAGGGATCTCCAACCAATCAAATAAATCAATTGAAGAATGTGGCTACAATCTTCAAGTTAAAGGCAGCAGTAGCAGCAAAAGGATGAGAAAAGCGACTGCGATGATGCTACAAAATCATCGGGGCTACGATGGGGAAGTCTCCATGTGGCTGCTACATTGATGGAGGATGGTAGCTAAGGGTAGCAGCAATGGTTAAGGAAGCAGACGATAGCACTAACGCTGGCTGCAGTTCTGCGGTGATGTTGTAAGGTCATCGAGGCTAAGGTGGTGTAGTTTCTAGGTGGCTGATATTTGTGGAGGATGGTAGTCGAGGGATCTGAGTTGAAAGGTAGGTGTGACGGTGGAGGAAGAAGCGGGTAATAGCTATGTCGACTATGGTTACGATGCAACTTCATAGCTACAGATAAAGATAGTTACAGCAAGGGTGCAAATGCAATAGAGGGAAGAAGGGGCAGTGGAGTGCATGGCTATTGTAGAGGAAGACAGTGGCGGTATAGAGCGAGAGACTGCTGCTGGTCGTGTTCAGTTCATTACTACCCGCGATCAAGGTAGATGGTAGCTACGGGCTACGACGAAGACAAATGGCAGCTAAAGATCATTGCTGATAGTGCTTGTGCCACAAGGGATCACTGCTGGCTACAATTAAGGAATATGGCATTGAGAGATTGCTGCTGGTAGCATCATGCAGCGAGAGATGCGTACTACGCTTAAAGGGATAAGGGAGATTTGATGGTTGGTGGATCGAAGGTTGAAGGCTATACTTTTTTAGGGCTTGTTTTGTAGCTATTTTGGGTGTAGTTTTGGTTATGGTTTATGGAGTTTTAGGGTTGAGATGGAAGTTGATGAAGGTTAGGAAAAAAGATTTTAGATCTGGGGTAGATGGCAGCAAAGGTTTGATAGGGATCAGTGGGAGTATGCGGCAAATATGTGCTGGTTGTAGAAGGTTATGGTTTTGGGCTATTTTTGGGGCTGATTTGGATCAGTTTGTGGCTATAGTTTGGTAGGGTTTTTGGGTGGTGATGGTAAGGATTGAAGATGAGAAGGAGAGAATCCAAGAAACCAAGAGAGATAGCAACAAAATCTGATAGAATTCGATGAAACGGGTGCTGCATATGTGCTATCCTACCGAATAGAATTTGCGTCAGAGAAATAACAAACTCTCGACGTAAATTCCAGAGAAAATCCAAGGAAAACATGCAGAAATTTAACAATAAAACTTGGATTCAAATGTGAGTAATAGTAGCAATTAAGATTGATGAAATTTTGACAACATAATAGTAGGAAAATTGATACAAAGATAGAAGCCAGATTCATCATCATAAAAATCCAATAATATGCGATGATGAATTGCATAAATATAAGGGGACCCCTCCGAAGGTAGTTAAGCGTATTCTTAAAGTAAGTGGCATAGCGCCGGAACACATAGCTCCATCACTCAATGTATCCTATTAGATCCAACTCAACTACTATACTGCTAGCAACAATCTAACTACCAGCTGGGAATACGATCACCAATAACCTGAACTGTTGACATAGATTAAGTGTATCTCTTTGCTTCCGTTCACTAATAGCTCCGGGCCTCTTGCTTTGCTTCCTATGAGCCCTACTATACTAGAAAATCGGGTTCCTCGGTTAATAAGAGTTGAGCTGATGCTTTTAAGAATCACACTCAGTATTTTGATAAGTAAGTTGGATCTAGGCGCGCATCACAGGACAGGACCTACTCCTTTCTTGCAAACTGATGGCTCTTTGCCTTATCACAGGTATCCTTATTTGCGTAATAGAAACCGGGCACACATATGAGAATTCACCTACTCCTTATTAAGAAAGCAACTACTAACTCAAAGTATTACTCTCCTACTAGGGTTTAGTCTCCTAATTACCTCTTAAATTCTGCCCCCCATTCACTACTTTCTCTTATTATAGTCAAGAAATACACTTTCTTTAGTGCTTCTCCGACTTTAGTTACTGAACCTACTCTTTGCTTTACTAACTAAAACTGCTATGATCGATTGTTAGCCTGCCTCCACTTTAGTTGAGTCTGCTTCTCTGTCTAATAAGAAAGGATAAGACAGACCGGCTTGTTTATGAGAATACAATAGGGAATAAAGGATATTGGTATGATCTAGAGGGCATACTGAGCATAGGGATGATCCAATGCATCCACTAATAGAATATAAAGAAGACCTCCCCAAATGAAATCACTACTAACAGAAACCAGGAACGAACTCTGTAACCACTGCTACCGGGGCTTTCGCCACTAACTATATAAGATTGAACACTGCCTATAGGACTTTCACCAGCACCTATAAGAGTAAACACCGAAAAAATAGAGTAACATTTAGACAACACTGGAAACGACATTAAACTAGTGCTTCTCAGAAAACAACTAAGAAATAGGGATGTGACTGCTATTAATAATAACTCTATTCAAAAGGAGGAATTAGGGTATCATTGTAAAGACCTGCTGCTGGGCCTATAAACAGTGCTTCTCGGACTCAGACTTGTTACTAGCGCTTCTCTTCCTGACTTTTAGTCTGACTCTACAGCGGATGAGGTGACCTATCCTTTAGCTGAGTCTAATCGATCCTGTTCCTTATCTGGACTTTTCATCTACTTCTGATCTAGCTCTATCTGTATCTTTAGGCTAATAAATTGTCGGTAAATGGATTCCGCAGTTTCATCTCGCAAATAGTTAATCGAACTGACACGGTTCTTAGACGTGAGCTCCTCCACTCTAGCTGTCAAAAGATACTGTAGGCAATCATAATCAGGCCAGGCAATAAGAGTCGATAACACTATCCCCACTACGCCAATAACCTCTTTCATCGCCAAACAATACTAACCTTAGAGAAGTTGTGCTCGAACGTAACTTAGGGCTTGCTGCTTCCTTTCTACTCTTCCTTTACTAAACTTAGGGTAGGGCGCAGTTGAGATTCGCATTCGCAAAGAGATTCACTTACAAACACAGATTCAACAATAACTCCACATTTGAATCCATCTAAACCGCCTATAACATATGAATTTCCAATGCTTAACTGCTCAACTGAACAACTCGCATTAGCACTTGTTCTTGTTGGGTTTGGACCTTGTCGGAAACCAAGGAAAATCTTTTAGTGCGGAGGCTCCCCACGACCTTTCCTTGCAGTCAATTCATTGATTTAATCTTTCGATTCGAGAGTAGATTTCCCGTAAGCCAAACACTTAAGAGTCAAAAAACCGTAATAGGTAAAAGTACAGAAATAGATGCTTACACAAAGACCGGACCACGTAATGGGTCAATAAGCTTACACGCAACTGCTTCTGGTACTCGCGCTTCAAAGCAAGTAAGATGAACACAAGTCGAGTAAGTCGCAGCTTTCTCTTTCGCCGTTGTGCTTAGGCTCGATGTCGGGCAATCTGAAAGTACTACTATATAGGGGCCGACATAAATCTTATCTATTCAAAGAATTTCCAGTCGAGATCTTCTTCTTTATACGATTAAAGTAAAGCACTCAAACTCATATACTCGATTAAGCCATTAACTCAATTATACTTCTTCTTTACTTAGCGCTTGCCCGGTTTCTAATGGAAATGCGCTTGGTGAAGCTGTCAATCAGTTCTTTTTGCATCGTAACACCTCTGTTCAAAACTCCTAAAATTGTAGCTAATCCCATATGAAATTAGAAATCCCCCACCCGAGCGAAAGGATCTTATAATGCCGCCTAGAATTAAAAGAAAGAAATTGAAAACCCAGTTTTTGATCACAACAGTTGATATAGAACAACTACTTGTTCCTCACATTCCTGCCTTCCATCCTTACTGCCTTGACCTAACATCCGTATTTGTACCCGACAACTACCTTCTTTAGGGACTCCACTGCCTATTTGGTTTCTGTAGTTCGAGCCCCATCTTCGCAGCTCCCCATCTTCATCTTACCAGCTCATACCAGCTCATATAATTCGCTGCCCTCTCCTTCTGTTGAGCTTAAGTCAACTTCCCTTACTCGTTACTTTAGAGCCCACTCCCTAATATAAGTATTACTTTACTTACTATTGGTCTGCTACTGACTTGTTTGATTCTGAAATTGTTGATTCTGTTTGCATACATTTATTCTTGAAATTGCTTGTCATTATTCAGTTATCTTGTAACAATGTGTAGCGTCAGTGAGCTGATGACAAGGCTGCACTTACTAACTGGTGAGAATGATAGCATTGCTTATAGTCTTTTAACTGCTAGCAGTGAGTGCCCTTACCACCTTGCTTCTCAACCTACTTCTTTTGAATCTAGTATTGCTTACTTTTATTCTTTATCCACTGATCCGGATACTGTAAGCTTTAATGAGGGTCTTAGCCCGCTCTTCTTTTCATTCTCTTGACTATCCGATGTATCCTAGCTCTTATTATTAGAACAGATAGATTCTTCTTATTATTAGAACACAACTTATGCAGTAAACCTTAGTATATTTGGAACTACCAAATTGTATCAAGAAGAGGCACTACCCGCTTGTATTAATAGAAAAGCGACCTCTCCTACTATTTATATTACTCGATCTCCTACTCCTTAGCCCTTACTCAGAGGCAGAAGCTTCCTTTCCTATAGCTTTAACTCGCCGATTCTTTATATCCTTACCTTTCGCCGACACCTCTGATTTTAGCGCCAACCTCTGATACGGCTGGCTTCTTCTTTTTCCCTAGTCGACTTAACGGATGACTTTAGAACAGAAGGATACCTGTTGACAGCTCATTTAGATTACCTCCTTGCTGCTTCAGATCTGGCCTCTTCTTTACCAGCTTCATATCTTTTAACTGCTTATGCTGACTGAAAACAAACTATTTATAAGACAGATCTCATTCAACATGAGACAGATCTAACTCAACTAGAAAAGAGACCTCCATCGCCAAGCCAACAGCTATAACTAGAAAACAAGTATAAAGTACCAGTAAAGTAATACCGATAGGTAGAGGAAAGGCATACTAAAACATAGGCACCTAAGCTACAACTCTAGTCCAGGGAATAAGGCATAAGTTTATCGAGATGAGATAAAGCAGTAAGTGGAGCAGGCGTTAGGGTATAAAGCGGGAATTAGGGAAGTAAGGGCGAACTAGGCATTGCAGCCAGTAGGGCAAGTCTTGCTAGCAGCGATTTGGTTCTCATCAGTAGTAGTCCGCTTCTTTGTTCCTTTATTTATTCTCTGAAACAGCAGTTCGAGTCGCCAGTAGCTCACAATTCTTCTTGCTATATTGGGTTGCTTCTTCCAATAGCAACTGATTTGGTAGGAATTGGGTATGGATGCAGCAAGTAGTACCGAAGGTAGTGCAGCAAAATTTTTTGGCAAAGAGGGTGCTATTGATGCTGCTGTTTGGGGCTATTGTAGAGGCTGTAAGGGAGGTTCAATGATAGAGGTTTAGGATTATAAGGGTGGCTTAGGGTTGCTATTGATGGCAGCAACCACTTTGGTAGGGATTGGTTGCCAAAAGGGTGACGGATCAAGGTTGTGGTTTAGGGTTGATAGCTTGCGCTTTAGGTTACTGTTGGTGCTACGGTTTGAGGGTGCTATGGAGGCCACAAAGGATTTTTGTGGTAGTGGTTTGAGGTTAGGAAGGAAGGTTCAGGGTTGCTGTTGGGGCAGCAACCGGTTTGGCAAGGTTCGGTGGCTGCGGAAGATAAGTATCAGTGGAAGGTTTGGTGGCTGTGGAAGACTGTTGTTTGGGCTACGGTTTGGGTTGTCTATGGAAATCAAAAAAAGGTTAGGATGGCTGCATCTTAAGGCTACAGGGGTGCCCTGAAGACAACATGGGTGGCAGCAATAATTTTGGTAAGGATCAAATATGGGCATAGGAAAAAAACACTGAAAGGTACTACTATAGAATTTTGCGTCGATAGGTTACGATAGTTATTGCCTTGGGCTACAGTTTTGGGTGTTGGTAGGGTAAGAAAATAGGTTATGAAGGTTATATATTAAGGCTAAAGGGATGCCCTAAAGACATCTTGGGTGATGGCAGCATGTTAGTTAGGTTTCGGTCAGTTAAGGAGAAGAAGAAAGACAAAGGTGCAGCAGCAGATTTTTCATCGAAAAAATTCCAACAGTGAAAACGTAATTTTTTAAAAGAATTATCAATAAAAATTCAAGTGAAACTCAAAGGGAATCTAATGGCAAGGAAGAGATAATATCTTTTGATATGGGAAAGTAATGCTGATAAAAAATTCATGGAAGAAAACGACAGCAAAAGATTTGGCAAAATCAAAGATCACAGGAAGGTACTGTAGTAGGTTTTTATGTCTAAACTATAGCAGCTTGGACTTAAAAGATGAGCAGGTTATCTTGATGATTTTTCAATGAAACCAAAAGGAGATCTGAGAATAGGAAGTTATAAAGCTGTGGTAGAAATTTTATAGAAATTTGATCAGTAAAAATGCAGCAGCAAATCAAACAGTAAGGGGTGTGCGGTTGGAATTCTGCAACATAATTTTCATTGTAAAGATGGAAACTTTACAACGAAAAATTTATGTAGCAATATGGGAATAAGTTTTTTGGGTTTTTGGATTAAGCATAACTAAATTACAGCAGCAATAAGGTAGAAAACCATAACATTTTGCAATTCGCGGGGAGATCAAAGGATAATCTGCGATAGTAGAGATGACGGTGAAGTTTGGTGACGATCTTCTAGCAATTTTGGCAATTGCTTTGGATGGCTATAGGGGCCTGATGGATGGCTGTGGAAGGGCAATGAGATATCAAGAACATTGCTCTGATACTAAGTGTTAGATCCCTTATAGATTCTAAGCTTGGGGTGATCTCTATAGGGGATCGGCCTCCTTGGAACTCTATAGGGGTTCCTCCCTCCTTGGTACTTAAGCCATTGGCTAAAGAAAGATTGATCTATTTATGATAAAAAGTGGATGATTACAAGGCTATGTATAGGCCTTCAATCTCTAATATCTAAGAGGACTCATACTTCAAAATTCCTACCCTCAACCAACTCCTAAAGCAACTTCTAATGCAACTCTAAGTCCCACCACCAACCAGTCCATCTAGGGGTGATCGATTGCTTTATTATTTCCTAATCCTATTCTAATTTAACCCCTCCTCAACCAACCAACCCTCCTCAACTAGGATAAGGGTTGATTAATTAAAGTAACATGCATCGTACTATCCCCTCAAATATCTTCCTCAACTAATCCTCACCTAACCAACATCCTTACTTTCCTTAATAGGGGTCGACGAGATAGGATTTACATGAATGCCCCTTAGATTTTATATGATTGCCCTCTTCCATGAAACTAAATTAAGACTCCCCTAGCTAGGGTCTTAACATTATAGTGTTGCAATTCCTCATCATGCATCGCTGGAATTTTACGATGAAGAATTTACCTTCCTTCTTTTCACCTATTTTCCTACTATTACACTGCCAAAATTTTGTTGATCTTATTTGTTGATATTACCCACATCTGAACCAAGGTTTGGCTATTAAAATTTTACATATTTTCCTCAGATTCTCTTCTAGAATTTACGTTAAGAACTCGCTGCATCTTCAACACAAATTATGTTTTGTAGAACAGCATATATGCAATGATCTTTCATCGAATCTAATCAGATTTTTGCTGCTATTTTTTCTAGATCTGAAACCATCTTTCCCTAACCTTAACCTTCTACCATCACAGCCCTAAAACACTACCAAACCATAACCAAAACCATACCTAAATCAGACATTAAATAGCCTAAAACCGTAGCCTTCTACAACTAGCACTTATTCGTAGCATACCTCCACCGATCCCTATCAAGCCTTTATTGCCATCTATCCCAAATCCAAAATTCCTTTTCCTAACCTTTATCCACTGCTATCATAGCCCTAAAACCATACCAAATTATAGCTAAAACTCCTCAAAATCGTAGCCCCAAATCGCACCCAAAATAACCATAAAATAAGCCCCAAAAAATTACAACCTTCAACCTTCGGTCCACCAACCTTTCAGCCACCCAATCTCCCTTATCCCTTCAACCGCATCATGCATCTCTCATTGCATAATGCTACTAGTAGCAATCTCTGGCTGCCATCCTCCTTGATCGCAGCCAATAGCGATCCATTGCGGCACAAATGCTACCAGCAGCGATTCTTCGCTGCCATTTATCTTCATCGCAGCCACAATAATCTCTCATTGCCATCTACTTTGATCATGACCAGTAGTAACTTGATCACATCAAACATTGCTAGCAGTGATCTTTCGCTGCCATCCCCTTTGATCACAGCCAACAGCAATCTCTTGCGACAGAAACGCTACTAGCAGCAATCTTTCGCT
This sequence comes from Ensete glaucum, assembly GCA_021527575.1. Classification (NCBI taxonomy): domain Eukaryota; kingdom Viridiplantae; phylum Streptophyta; class Magnoliopsida; order Zingiberales; family Musaceae; genus Ensete; species Ensete glaucum. The sequence continues at coordinate 6,151,995 of CM038554.1, forward strand.
ACCAACTGCCTTGATTGTGACCAGCATCAAGGTGAACATGACCAGCAACAGTATCTTGCTCTATACCACTGTTGCCCTCCTCCACAATAGCCATGCACTCCGTTGTCTCGTCTTCCTCCTATTGCAGTGGCACTCTTGCTGCAACCAACTCCAACTGCACCCACGAAGTCGCACCGCAGCTGACGTAGCTATTGCCCTCTTCTTCCTCCATGGTCACTGCTGCCTTCCGACCCATGTCTCTTGTGTTGGGAAACCTCAGCGGGTGCATCACATACACAGCAGAATTTGAAACAAAAAATTGGTTTTTCATGCAGATCAAATCATCGTGTAAAATATTGGGGTCACGAGAAAAATACAAAAACCGATAAAACTGCGATGTGTGAGAGATTGATTTTACCTAGGGAGATCATATATCCCTGTATTCCAGATCCGGATGGAGAAGATGAAGGAGGTCAAGTGTCCTCCTCTAGCAGTATCCACACGATGGATCTCTATAGTGAAACTTCTCCAATCTGATCTCGCAACTCTTGCACAGAGAGAGGGAGGAGAATAAGAGGTGGTGGCTAAAGCTGCAGCCTTTCAACCATGAGTCTCCCCTCCTATTTATAGAGAGTACTAAAACCTAGGGCTCCTTCCTTAGTAGGTATTGGATCTCTATCCAATAACCCACTAACCTTGCATTATTGAATCTCTATCCAATAATCTCCTTAGGCCTCTAATTGGGCCTTAATCAAGGAGCCCATCAGCATAGAGTCTCATCTAATGAGAATATGGACTAATTGGATCTTCATCTAATTCTCTATTCATTGAAGCATCCACCATATATGTGTGATCCTCTAAGCCCGATACCGAGCTGCCCGTGAGTCACTCCCATCAGAACTCCTTCTGATATAGTGAATTATTATCCCTATAATAATTCACTTGACTCATTAACTAAGACATGCTAGACCACTATGCCATAGTCCCCAGATGGTACAAGGGGGATCAAATTCATCAGACCTGTCTGTCCATAGATATCGTGTATCTATAATCCATCATCCAACTAATATCCCAGAGACCGTATATTGGGCATAGTACTATTGTCAGGCCACATACATAATCCGTTATAGTTTCGCTCTAATCAGATTCTCTCGGAGAACTCTTTCTCTCTCAGTCCGAATGACCCTGGCTAAAGATTTGTCTGAGCATATATATATGGGATATTCCTCTCGTGATACCAAGAGTAGATGATCCTCTATTGATACTCAATTGCCTTCGTAAGGTTAGCTACTAATCTGGATAATCAACTGTATAAGATCTAAAACTTTCCAAACCTGTAAATCTAGCATCAAAGAAATGAGTACTCATATAAGACATCCTTGGTGTCTCTAAAGTCCAGATACACAACTGGGACTATGGAATCATAGTCTGACATTAGGTATCATTAACCATACAGCACTCTATAAGCGGATCAATCAGTGAACTCATTCTCTAATGAGCACTTGTACTATATCCTTAATGTCTCAACATAAATGACTATGAGACCAGCCGACACCATCATATGGACGGGTATATAGTATATCGATCTGTCCGGTTATCTCAATGTCCTTCTCGAGTAACCTATGACCGAGATTATTTAGGATCTATGTTTAAAGGTGAATTGATCTCATTATCATGATCTTATCATGATCTGATTCTCATTACACAGAATCAAGGATATCACAATATATATGCAATAAATAATATAATATAAAAATATATCAATATTAATCATGAGCAAAAAGACTACACAGTGTGTTACACGTGCCATCACTCACGTGATTGGCTTGTAGGGCATTTATAACTAGCATCTTGGCTGCCATCTTCTAATAGATATCAGCCACCTAAAAAACCACAGCCACGACGACCTTGAAGCATCATTGCAACTGACATTATTATTGTTGTCTTCTTCCTCCACCATTGCTGCTACCCTTGGCTGCCATCCTCTATCAACGCAACAGCCACTTGGAGACTTCACCACCGTAGCCCCAACAATTTTGTAGTAACATCACAGCAGCATTTTCTCATCCTTCTGCTGCCATTGTTGCCTTCAACCTAAAGATTGCAGCTACACTCTTCAATCAGTTTATTTGACAAGTTAGAGATCCTTACGTCATGACATTGATGGACTTATTCGAAGCCAAATTGGAGGCTTTCGAGATGTGTATGGAAGTTAAATTATGTGCTCTCTTCGAGGAGTTTAGATTGGGCTGATCACTGAGCCTAATAAGATCACAACGTGGTGCAAATTCAGATTGTAAAAAGAACCCATTGGAGATAAGAAGCGAAGATAAGATGCGGTAGCCCTACACCTCGACGACATCGATCTCCTTCACGCAACTTCAAGAAGGGCACCTCAATTAAGATGCTCAAAGTATGTCACATCCCAACCAAAAGCATATAAATCTTCAGCACCAATCAATTATAAGAACCAATCAATTATAAGAACCTTAGCGAAGAACTAGCGATGATCCGTCAAACCTCCACCATCAAATAGTATCAAACCAGGTTTGAAAGGTTATCTAATCAAACTTATAATTGGCCTAAAAAATAGATATTTAAGATTTTCATTGAGGGCTTAAAGCTGGAGATTTAGGAAGAAATTAAAGTGTGACAGTCGTACACACTTAAGATAGTCATCTCCTTCACGCAACATCAAGAGGAGCAACTGAACTATGAAGCCCAGAGGACTAGAATCGCTCCTTGACTAGTGGCACCAAAGTTTTCACCTCCTCCTACAATTAGCCCACTCCCTCAGCCGAAGAAATTAACAAGAGAAGACCTTCATGATGGATCGACAAAGGGCTTATATGGGTATTGTGATAAACTGTGGAGCCTAGAACACTAATGTAAAAAGGAGACACCGCTGATGATTTTGCCCACTGAAGAATCAACTTGAAGATATGGCTCCCAAGCCTAAGGAGAAGGATACACCGCAACCGTTCACCTGCATAGTCCCTACCTTAGCCAACTACACAAATCTTCAAAAATTGAAGATCGAAGGGTTTCTTGAGCAGTAGTCTGTCATCATCCTCATCGACGCTAGGAGCATATACAACTTCATGAGCAGTAAAGTTGTTGCCCATTTAATGCTCTAAAAAGAAGATTACAACGAGTTTGAATCAAGGTAGCTAACAGCCAAATCCTGAAGTGAATCTAGAAGTGCTCGTAGGTAAAACTGATCCTATAGGAGCAAGACATAGTAGCTGAATTTTTCATCCTCCCTCTTGATAATTTTAATATAGTGCTCGGCATTGATTGGTTATCCATGATTAGAGATATTTTATATAATTTTTCGAAGCTAACAATAAAATTTTTTAATAAAGAAAAATAAGTGGTTCTACGAGAGAGCCAAGCGACTACGACCATAACATAACACTTGGAGATGGTACCAAAAGAAGAATCCAGCGGTTTCTCAATTTAAATTCAAGAGTTTTAGGAGATGAAGTTAAAGAAGATTGAAGATAAGAACTCTCCCCCACAACTTACTAAAATTTTGGGAGTCTCCAACCGAGCCTACTACCTCTTGTCAAGATGCCCGATTTCCCTATGTTGAACTGGCTAAAATTACCACCATTTGATACTTGGCCAGATTGCTGCCCATAGAAGATCAAAGTTACGAGGGTTGCCCAAGAGATGATAGAGACACAAATTGTTCGGTTGTGCTTATTTCCTGTTACGACACATCCTTACATCCTTTTCACTAGAGATAAGTTACTTTTGACGTGTTACATCCTACCAAACTCACCATGGTTGCTGATGTAACAATTTCAGATCTCAAGTGAATTCCACGACTATCCCTAGGATCAGACCATGATGCTAAAAGACCTCCTTGATGATGACCTCTGATCTATGGCCCAAGACCATAAAAAAATTGAGCCCCTCAAGTGGCGAAATCAGAATAAGAGAAGGGTCATTTGTAGATCTCAACAAACCATCATCCCCTCTCACTGTGAAGAAAGATGCACCACCTTGGTTGAGTGGAACTATAGCCCTCATGACCATGATGTTGTCCCCACCAAGTCATAGCCAAATATTTATGATTGGAGGAGACACATCCAAAGATGGGATCAGCATCACCCTTATGCAAGATGGTCGATCCTAATTTATATCGAGGCTTCTCCCACATTCCACATGAGGTTTTTAAAGGGGATACTCATTGCTACTAAATTTAAAATTTGGTTGGATACAGGTCTATGGTATGAAAGAGGAGTAAGCCCAGAAGAATGGCAATCCATGCTCATGCCAGATTGGGCTCTCATGATCCTGAATCATACCAGAGGACAGTCACCATTCCAGAAGAAGATTGACTATTATTAAAGACTAACCACATAGTAGCACATGCAAAGAAGAAATGGCCTCCCGATAAACTACAGAATGGATAAAAAATTGAAGATCAAGTTTTTCTACAACTCCAGCCCGATCATCAAGAAATTTAAGCCTTAAGGAAGTGGTATCCCTATTTATTTGGGCCTTGTAAATTTGGGGATCACATTGGGGTTCTAACCTGGGGATCAGATCCATGCACTAGATTAAGATTATAGTTGATTTTCGGGGTATCCCACCTCAAATAAAAATTTAAAGAAGATGACTCGGCCCAAATTCTTCCAACTGACACCCAAGCTAATGAGGAGGCCAAAGTTTAGTTGATGGCATGAGAATCATATGAGGAGCTGAAGACCTAGTTTCCTGAGTTTATGGATCCTCAATCTTGAGGACAAGGCTGATTCAAAGAGGGCAGGCTTGATAGGACTCCAACGGGGTTGAGTCCTCATCACCCTAGAAGTAATTAATAAGAACCCTATGAGATTGTAATAAAATCCTACCTAGTCACTTCTATCCTATAAAAAAGTGTGACTACGATTTATTTTGGGGCCTTAGGGCTTCCTAACCACCAACCCCTTACTAGGTTGGTCGACTAGGGTTTATAGTAGAGGGGAATGGCTTGTGCAGCCACTTAGGCCGCCACCCCTTTATTTAGGCATGGTAGTTATATGAGGGGTAAAGGGGATTTTACTTAGAAAGCACCCCCTAGTGCTAGGTTTTGAGTCCTATATAAGCTTGTAGCCTCTCCTCTTTTCATTAAGCAAGAATCTTCTTTTATTCAACCTTGTGTCGAGTTCTGGGAGAGAGGAACCCCTATAGTGTTCCAAGGGTTAATCCCCCTCAAAGATCAAATTCTATAGAGTTCCTTATAGGGTTCTATCATAGTACCACCATTGGGTAGAGGTTGTACTACCCTGGTTAGGAGTCGTACTGCCAAGGTTAGTGGTTGTACCACCATAGCCTTGTTTGTAGGGCACCTTTCGGAGGTAGTACCGTCAACACCGATGGTTGTACTGCCCGTACCTAATTTTTTTTGATACATTTAAATTTTTAGATCTATTTTTCTGAAGCTAATTAGGGTCTATAAATATCCCAAGTCTTCTTGCATTGAGCACAAAGCAATTTGGCAAGAAAACTATGAAAAAAATTATGCTAACAGTGTCCAAGAAAAAGAAAGAGTGTAAGGGAGTGAGTAAGAAAGTTCGTAATCCTTGTAAAGTCTCCCTTGTGAGTTGTAAGTAAAATACTTGTAAGAGTTTGGTCTTCACTCAAAGAAGATCAGTAGTAGAGATTGGCGAGCCTCGACGAATGGGACTCGAGAAGTGAACGTGGGCCAAGTTACGACTGGACCACTATAAATTGTGAGCGTCTCTTAACTTTGCTTTTTGATTAGCATGATTATATCTTAGCTTTGTTAAATAGTTTTATTGCTCACTTACTCAACTTGAACGAAACGCTACCAATTTCTAATTTTGCTTTAAATAAAAGTTTTCTTTAAATCAAGATTTCAACACTTACCGCTAAATCCACAATGTCAATTGATCCTAACATCCCTCTCCCACTATCGCTGAATCTGCAACCATTGACCACCGCCTCTATCCCTCCCTCCTTATTATCAACATTGACGGCAACCGGTTGCACCATTGCTGCTCCTCCCTGCCACACCCGTTGCCCCTACCACTGTAACCACTGCCCTCATTTTGTGAAGAACCGCCCTGAATATGTGAAGATTGATTTCTTCTTTGCTTTACCACCGCCACTACAACATTGACCCTACTCATCGTTGTAGAGTCTTGTCGGACCTCCCTACCGTGTCCCTCTTCATCGACTCTAGCCACTACTTCCGTCATCAATGTTGTTGCCTCCTTTGCCATCGCTGCTGCCCCTACACTGATGCTGTTGCTTCTAGTTGCAACAGCCTTAGTCATTCCCTATCACAGTGCTATTGCCTTCCAGACTTAGGCTACAACCACCCTTAATGTCCGCTCTTTCGACAACCTCATGATTTCTCACACCATTAACACTGTTTCTGGCAAATTTGACAGCTGCTGCACTGCATGGGACATACTGATGCCCTTGACTCAACATTAAAAATATGAGTTGAAGATTATAGATCTACAGTCTTACACAGTAGTAATCGATAACCTAGTGGAAGCCTAATTAGAAGCCTTTAAAATCAGAATTGAGAATCAACTATAAGAAAGTTCAAATCTTAGTTGAACCAAACTGGAGACACAGGAAAAAGGAACAAAAAACAAGACACAAGTTATCCACATTTGCAGGTGGAATTTCTAAGATGGAAAGATGGGGATCTGACTAGTTAGACCTCTAGGGTTAAAAAATTCTTTCACTTCCATAGAACTCTAGAAGAATCCAAGGTAGAACTAGCTTTAAATCAACATAATGGTGATGCAATGCAATGATACGATTGTTACAAAACCTGTTATGGGGTTCCTTCGTGGGAGTAATTTAAGAGAGGACTTCTTATTTATTTCAACTATCCGAGTATGAGAATGCTAATGAGCAGCTTACCAAAATCTGCTTGACTTCCACAGTGCAATAATATCAGAGTAGACTTCAACGACTATAAAATCAAACCAGAGATTAGCCCGTATAGTACTTGGTGGAAACATTTGTTGAAGGACTTAATCTAAATATTCAATGTGATGTCAAAGCTCGCTAACCCCGCTCTATGATAGCTGCGATCTCCTTTGCACATGTGTATGAGGAAAAAATCTACAAGGAGTATCGCTGAATTAGAAATGATAACCCATAGATGATTAGCAAGCTGCCCACCCCATTTATTCCCAGCCAAAACCCTGACACTCGAAAACTAACCCGATAAGAACTCAAGGAAAGATCATCAAAGGATTTGTACTAGCATTATGATAAAAAGTGAAGTAAGGAACACCAATGCAACCAATGACAACTTCTGATAATTGAACCAATTAAGGAGGAATAAAAAACTTTCGATCATGAAGGCTGTGATAAATTCAAAGTTGCTGATGGACGAATCCTAACTTATGATAACAAGTGTTCAAAGATAAAGCTGACTATACAAGCAATGAACTACTTATGGATTTTTTTTAATACCCCTAGAAGACTTCAAAGTAGTGATCCTCAAAGGAATATGTAGAATTACCACTGGCCATCGGATATAGAAGATTTTTCAGAAGATTATAATAATTACTGCACTAGAAGGCCAGCCCATTGATTACACTAAGTGGAGGCCGTACTTAATTAATCAAAGGGTTGTCCATAGATTAAAGTACTCCCGAAATTTGATACTGCTCATCCTTGAGGATAAGGCTGATTTGAAGAAGGGAGGAGTGATTAGGAACCCATAAATTTCTATAAATTTCTAAATTTTTGAGTCATGTAATGTGAGGTTTGGTTAGCCAAGTTAGAGTTGGTTATAAGCTTATTTAATTTTTTATTATTTAATTAGGAGTCTAAGTCTAATGAGACTCTCAGTAGAATTCTATAAATAAGGTTGTAACTATTTATTTTTAATTAATCAATCAATCAATCAAGGAAGAAAATATAGTCTCAGCCATTTGGCAAAACCCCAGGAGGTTGTTCCCCTCAAAGTGATAAAGGAGGCCCGATCCCCGCGAAATGATCGTTTATCCCCCCTCTTCCACGATAGAACCCTTGGGGTTCCTACCATCTGATATCAAAGCAGCTTTCTATCATCTAGTATTAGAGTAGGTTCCTATATCTTGTATTAGTGCAAGTTCCTATCATACTGCCAAACCCCAGATTCCCAAGCTCTGTTTAGCGATAGTACCGCTAGTGCCGACGATGTGATAGGACCCTAGCAGGGTTGGGTCCTACTCAAGTTAGTAGAGTCAACAAAACTTTGTGAAGTTGTAAAAAAAATCTCACCTAGTCACTTCTATCTTATAAAGAAGTGTGGTCAGGATTTAGTTAGGGGTCTTAGGGCTTAGTGGTCATCGCCCCTTTATTGGGCTAGTCGACCAGGGTTTCCATATGCTAGAGTCAGCTCTGTAGCCAACTAGGCCGCCACCTATCCCTATTAAGGCAGATCGACTATAGGAGGGGCAAGAGGATAATTTTACTTAGACACCACCCCCCTAGGGCTAGGGTTTAGAGATCTATATAAGCATGTAACCTCCTCCTCTTTTCATCAAGTAAGTAATCCTTTTTTTATCAGCCTTTGGCTGACTCCCTAGAGGGAGGAACCCCTATAGTGTTCCAAGGGTTGATCCCCCTCAAAGATCAAATTTTATAAAGCTCCTCCTGGGGTTCTATTATCTGATATCAAAGCTATGTTCCTACTATCTCTACTACCATCTCTGCTGCTTCCACTCTTCTAAGCAATCCCCATAATTACTTCAACGCATGCCTCCATCTTCCACCCCTAGTCACAGATCAAATCAATCTGCTACCGCCCTCTACATTTGAACTGAAAATCTAGTAAAATTCCACACCTATTCACCACTGCAAATGCTTTACCATATATATTGAAGAAGCTTTTCCATATTTTCTTCGCTACAAAATTCTACCATCACAAACGTGATCATCATTGTGAATGGGAAACACTACAGAAATTTTCAACCACCTATTACTTCTTGAAACAAGTTTATTGCTCATCTATTTTTGATAAAATTGTTACACAACTTCATAGATCATCTTAGCCTTTATCTAAGATTGATCTCTAAAAAAAATCCTTTCTGAAACCGATTTTATTGTGCTACAATTCCTTGTTGTGTATTGCTAAAATTTTACGACAAGAAATCTGCCTTCCATCCTTTCATCTATTTTCCTATCGTTATGCTATCAAAATTTTATCAAGCCTATTTACTGATTTTGGCCACATCTTAACTGAGGATCTGTTGACAAATTTCTATATATTTTTCTTGGGTTTTCCTCTGGAATTTATGTCAAGAATTCATTTTTTCTCCAACGCAAATTCTATTCGATAGGATAGCACATACGCAACAATTTCTTCATCGAATTCCATGATATTTGAGTGCTATCTTTTTTGGTTTTTTGGACTCTCTTTCTCTCATCCTCAAACCCTACCATCATCGTCATCCAAGAACCCTACCAAACCATACCCTAAACTGATCCCAATTAACCTCCAAAACTAATCATAATCGCAGCCTCCATCTCCACCGATCCACCTATCCAATCGGCCACTTCTTCCCCAGAACTTCTCATGCCCCTAACCTGATAACAAAAAGAAGACCTCAACATTACAGATCTAGAGGTCTACACCATGGCGTCAGAAGAGGCTATTAACGTAAAGTTTAAAGCCTTTGAAAGCCATATGGAGGAAAAGGTCTAATCCCTTTTCGCCGAATTCAACATGGGCTGACCACCGAGCCCGAGGAAATCACAGCAAGGAGAAACCTCAGATCAGAGAGATGATCCCCAAGAGCGAAGTTGCACCATCCTTGATCCAACAATCAATGCATAAGGGTAGACTTCCCTAGATGGGAAGAAGGAGACCCGATCTGATGGATCTTACGCGCGGAGCGCTATTTTCGATTCTACCAAATTGTTGACACTACCAGGGTGGAGATTACTGCCATCCACCTCGAAGGAGGTGCTATTCAGTGGTTTAGTTGGTTTGAGCACACCTATGGAGGTCTCTCTTGGTAGCGATTCAATGAAGGACTATTAAATCACTTTAAACCAACCAATTATGACAATGTTGATGGATAATTAGCGAAGATTTGACAAACCTCTACAATATAAGAATACCAAATAAGGTTTGAATGTTTATCTAACTAAACTATGGATTAGTTTGAAAAGTAACTTTTAGGGACTTTTATTGATGGCCTAAAGCTGGAGATTCGAGGAGAAGTAAAGGCGCGACAATCGTACACTCTTATAGCAGCAATTTCCTTCGCAAGAATCCAAGAGGAATGACTGAACCATGAAGTATGAAGGACACGGGTCACTCCTCGACTAGCCATGTTGAAGCCTTCAGCCCCCTCTACTACTATCTGAGCCCCTATACCAAAAAAATTAATAAGAGACGAGCTTCAGGAATGATATGCCAAGGGGTTGTGTTGGCACTATGATGAACCATGGAGCCGAGAACATCACTATAGAAAAGGATGATTCTTCATGATCGAACCAGTAGTAGATGAGGACACCAAACCTTCTGAAGAAGACCTCAAACTTAAAGAGGAAACTATGAAGGAAGAGCCCTAACTGGCTTACTATGCAATGCACATGCTGGCCGATTACTCTAACCCACATATGATAAAAGTTCGAGGACTCCTTAAACAACAACCCATCACCGTTCTCATAGATACGGGTAGCACAAATAACTTCCTAAATAGCAAGGTTGCTGCACATATGGTGCTTTAAATCAAAGGTTGCAATAAGTTTGATGTAAAGGTCGCCGATGGTCGAATCCTCAATTGCGACCAACGGTGCTCACGCGTAAAATTGCTCCTACAAGATCAAGAAGTGATAGCTGACTTCTTCCTCATACCCATCGATGACTATGAAGCCGTGCTTGGGATTGAATGGCTCAAAACATTAGGTGATATCTCCTAGAATTTCTCTAAGTTAATCATAAAGTTTTATTATAAAGGAAGATAAGTCATCTTGCGAGGCAAGTGCAGGAGCCATATCTCCATCGTTTCGACGCAGTAATGGAGAAGGTGTTACACAAGACATATGGTGGATTTTTTATGTATATCTAGTAGCCATCAAAGAAGGAGAATGTGTAAAATCTAGATCCTAAGCTTACCCAATTGCTCGATGAATTCGCAGATGTTTTTATAGAGTCGCATGGGCTTCCCCCTAACCGGTCGCATGACCACTGCATCCCTATACAGCCAGGCAAACGTCCAACAAACTTAAGACCATACCACTATCCATACTTGTAGAAGCATGAGATTTAGAACATCATTAAGGAGATGCTTGACACCAGAGTAATTCAACCAAGCTGCATCCCTTGCTCCTTGTCAATGTTGCTAGTGTTCAAGAAGGATGGCACGCGGTAGATGTGTGTTAATTACCAGGATTTGAACACCATTACCGTCAAAGATAAATATCCTATACCAGTAGTAGATGAGCTCTTGGATGAACTGAAAGGAGCCTGGGTCTTTACTAAATTGGATCTCCATTCCAGATACCATCAGATTCGGGTATGCACTGAAGATATTCCGAAAATCGTATTCTACACACATAACGACCACTATGAATTCTTGGTAATGCCCTTCGGACTTACGAATTCTCCTTTCACTTTTCAAATCTTGATGAATATTATTTTTTAGAGGTTTCTATGTAAGTTTGTGCTGGTATTTGTCAATAATACACTTATTTACAATTGTACGCTTGATATGCATTTTCAGCACTTACGAATTGTTCTAATGATTCTTCAGGAGAATACCCTTTATGTTAAACAATCAAAGTACAACTTTTTATGATGTAAAGTGGAGTACCTAGGGCACATTATATCAGAGAATGGAGTGGCAGTAGACTTGATAAAGATCGAAGTGATGCAAGGATGGTCGAGACCTATGAATATAAAATCCTTGCACAACTTCCTTGGACTCTGATAGAACCCTAAAGGATTCTATCGATACTCTGATACCAATTGATAGAACCCTGGGCTCTATCATGGAGGAAGAAAATGGAAAAGGGGATAATCGATCTCTTCGAGGGGATCGGGCCTCCTAGATCGTTCGAGGGGATCTGCCTCCTAGATCGCTTCGAGGGGATCTGTCTCCTAGGGTTTCTGCCTATTAGCTAAAACATAACTGCTTCATTCATTAATTGATTAAGAGTTTACAACCTTATTTATAGGGCTCTACCAAGAGTCCCGCTAACTTTAACTCTTAACTAACTGATAACTCTTAATTGAAAATAATAACTGACTCAATCTCAATTGAAGACAAAAACCACTCAATCCACTCTTAACTGACTTGATAAGATTTACCAGACCCATAACTGACTCTGGCTAACATGACTCAACCTGAATAGATGGACTCGACTTAGCTAAAGTCCTAATAGACTCACGGGCTACTACCGGAAGTTTGTGAAAGATTATGGTAAGATCAGTACCCTACTCATACTCCTACTAAAGAAAACTTCCACAGGCTTTGAATGACTCAAGGCAGCCATAACAATGATGATGGTCCTAGTGTTGCCCGATTTTAGCCGCCCATTTATGATCGAGGCTGACGCATCCGGAGTTGGAATTGGGGCTATCCTAATGTAAGATGGTCGACCCCTTGCCTACACCAACAAGACTTTATCTCCCTCCCACCTTAAAATGATCAAGTATGATAAAGAAATGCTTACGATTGTATATGTCATCACGAAGTGGAGACCCTACCTAATCGACCAACACTTCTATATTAAGACTAACCACTGAAGTCTCAAATACTTCTTGGAGCAGAAAATATCTTCTCTGGAGCAACAACAATGGTAACTAAACTCCTTGGTTTTGATTATGAAATTATTTATCGAAAGTGAAAAGAGAATGTTATTGTAGATGCTCTAACTCGACTATCGAGGCAAGCCAAAACTTTAGCCATCTCCCTTCCCTCCATCAACTTTCTCAAGGACATTAGGGAGGAGTGGAAGAATGACCGAGAAACCTGAGGTATCATAGAAAAGTTGGAGAAGAATCTAGGTTCCATGGGCCACTACACTTGGGATTCAAGAGACCTATGCAACAAGGGCCAAATTGTGATTGTTCATTCTTCCCCTTACATCAAACTTATTTTGCATAAGATGCACTCTTTACCTTCAATAGGGCACTCTAAAGTTCTGAGAATATACAAGAGGGTGAAACAAAACTTCTTTTGGAGAGACATGAAAAGATCTATTTGTGATTATACATCTAAATGTGATATATGCCAATAGCAAAAGGGTGAAACAATGGCAAATCCAGGAAAACTACAACCATTACCTATACCAGACTTAGCATAGACGGACATCTCCATGGACTTCATTGAAGGGCTACCATTATGATAGAACCCCAGAATGAGCTCTATAGATTTTGACCCTTAGAACGCTGTAGGAGTTCCTCCCTCCTATACTCAGCACAAGGCTAAATAAAAGTTGATAATTGCTTGATAAAAGAGAGGGGGTAGGTACATTATTATATAGGGTTCTAGACCCTAGCCCAAGGGCTTGCCTAAGTAAAATGATCCCTTTGCCCCTTCTATAGCCAACTTGCCTAAGTAGGAATAGGTGGCGGTAGGTTGGCTCTATAGCCGACCTAAGCAAGGGGAAACCCTAGCCGACCAGCCCAGTAAAGGGGCGACAACCACTAAATACTAAGGCCCCAATCTAAACCCTAATCACACTTCTTTATAGGATAGAAGTGGCTATGTGGGGTTTTATTACAATCTCACAGGGTTTTATTGACTACTTCTAGGGAGATTAGGACTTAACCCTATTGGAGTCTTATGAAGCCCCCCCTCTTAGAATCAGCCTTGTCCTCAATGCTAAGGGTCCATAAACTCTGGGAATCGGGACTTCAGCTCCTCATGTGACTCCCATGTTGCATCTTCAGATGGTAAGTTATTCCACTTCATAAGTACCTTAGTTGAAGGGCGTCATCAGTGTATCACAAGTTTTCGATCAAGTATAGCTTTAGGTTGGGCTTGGATTTCACCATCAGTTGTAGTGTTCGGTAGCTGAGTCTGTGCCAACTCTCATTCTCTCAATTTCGGCTTTAACAAGAATATGTGGAAGATGGGATGGATCTTAGCATCATCTGGAAGCTTTAATTTGTATGTCACGGGCTCCAAAATCTGATATGGTCCATAGAATTATGGAGATAGTTTTATCGATGCTTTGGTATTGATTGACAACTGCTTGTATGGTTGTAGGTGAAGGTAGACCTAATCTCCTACTAAAAATTCTCGCTTACTCCGGTGAGTATCTACTTGTTGCTTCATATGGGCTTGAGCAGTAGTTAGGCTATCCTTTAGTAGCTGTAGAAGCTTATCCTTATCAATTAAATTTTGTTTGACCTAATCTACTTTGACCGTATCAATTATATATTTTGGTATTATAAGGGGCGGTCGGCCATACAATGCCTCATAAGGGGTACATTTGGTTGATGAATTATAAGTTATATTGTACCACCATTCGACCTAAGGATGCCACCTTGTCCACTCTTTGGGCCGGTTAGTGGTGAAGCACCAATGTCACGGATAACAATGTAAATAAGGTGTTCGATGAAATGCTCATGTTTGTCCGTGGCCTTTGGTTTGTGTACATACCTTGTACAACAAGTAGTGGGCTTACAGTAGGCTTAGCAGCCCTAGTTTGGTTTGCTTTGTTACTGATTTTGGCTTGTAAATACGAGTGTGTCTTGTAAGCACTTGTGGGGAATTCGGTCTGTAATGGACCATTATCCTTTGTGTGCAACCTTTCTGAGTTGTAATGTCCATGGGTGCAATTTGTATCTGGTTTTATAAATTGTTTGCTTGAGCAGTTGCTTTTGGATCCCGTTGGAATTGCTTCTTCTGGCCCGTTTTCTCTTTTGTAAGTCTAAGGGACCTTAGGAGATCTCGGGGAAGGCTGACCTTTATGGATGGACACGCATAGGTGCCACATGGCTTAGGTAAATTCAGCTAAACCCATGATATTGTAGTATCAGAGTGGGACAAGTATACGCAGAAACACTCGCTATATAAACGTGGGGGACCTAGCTGGGTTGTATGGAGAATAGCCAGCACACACAACTGTTTGGGGGGAAACGAACATTGAGATATAGGGAAAGGAGTCGCTTAGATGAGCAGGCATCTAGGTTTGGCATTTAGAGGAATGGCCAACCCCTTTACGTGAGAGGCACCACGAGGACAAGCAAGTGATGAAGAATGCATAGCGCACAAAGATTGGGATGGTTGAGTTTAAGCTATGGCTCGACGTTGGCAACAAACTTGACTATTCTTAAGGCAAGCGGGGCATTGGGTGAAAGATGAGACCGTACAAAGTGGGAGGTGTTGTGTAATGATCAAAAGAGTTATACAAAACTCACAGAGGTAAGGGGAATTGCTAACTCGAATGATTCGGTACTCATGCAAGGGCTTGTACATAGACGACGGAGTGTTTCATGGCCATTCTAAGGCACGATCGGAACTTAGCACCATAGAACATCAGAACTTTCTCTTTGACATGGAAAGGATACATCCGTAGGCGGCTAAAATGTGCAATAAGTTCAGCACATTACTAGACCTTGAAGGGTATAGTAGAGACTATATTGGCGAAGGGTTGCAATCTAGCAAGTGCATTTGTGGGGGCAGAAAAAGACACAAGTTGTTCAGCAAGATAGAGTAGTCCAAAGGGGATGGTGGTCTCCGAAACTTCCGGTGGGAGGAATGTAAGAGGAAAGTTGCTCCAACAGGATGGATATCCAGGAGGGATAAGTCCAAGTTCTCTAGAGGAAGAATCATGTGTAACGGACCACATATATTGAGGACGAGTTCTTCAAGACAATATCTCCACAAAGCTCATTGGACCAATTGAGTGATGAGGAGTCATCGTATGATCTCGAATGAGGTAATGCATTAGTGGATGCATTTCAAGATCAAGTGGGGGAGCAATCTAAGGCAACATCATATGAAGGCACACTTAGATTCGATGCAGAAATCGAACTCAACGGGGGGCTGACCTGTGGAATGGTGGACACGAGAGCCACTATCAACTCAATGCAAATCGAGGAGCGGAGCAACTTGGGTGGAACTTGTTGAAGTATCTAAGCCGCATGAAGGGAGTTGACATAGAAGATGGAACATGGAGTAGAGGCATAGAGCTTTCATTAGATGGAGGTCAAGGGCATAAACTCTTGTAGAGGAAAGAGTGGGATCATATCATTCCATGGGTTCTTCATTCTGATGGGGCAGACTTATCTTACATAGTGCCAATGATAAAGGGAGCTTTGAGGCACATGCAAGTTATCTCAGAGATATATTTTACGGAGTAACTAAGGTGATTCAACTTACGGAGGCAAAATTAGGATCAAGAGACCTTAGCACGGGACAAGAGGACACAAAGGCGGGTACTCTTGAATAATATGTCACAGTGTTGCCGTTCGAGTTGTTAGGAACAAGTGGTGCATAGCAGAGAATATGCTGGTAGGGGATAGAGGCTCAAGATCCAGACAATGGTGCACCAATTCTAACAAAGTCAGGGGACTTCAGGAGCTACTAGGCGACGGACTGTCCTAAAGCTGTGCTTCATCCAAGTGTGACCCAAGAGTGGGGGGGACGAAAGTGAATTGCCAAGGGAGCGAACCAGAAATCGGAGATGGCAGAGGCCCTACGATGTGTTGGCAGAGGCCACACATGGAGAAGTCATAGTCCGAGTTTATCACACGAGAATCCGCATGTAATGGAGATGTCACCAGGAGGCGACATGGTGCAGTGGATCGTGGTGGAGTAGTTCATGGTAATGCAATACAGGCGATCATGTCCCATGAGGGACATGATCATATGGAGGTATGATCAGGAGCAACTGGGAGCTCCACTTTGGTGTATGACACAACAAGAAGAAGGGGTGAATGTTATGGTACCGTAGAGGTGAGTCTTCATGTATGCATCGGAGCTTGCATTGGATGAAAGCCTTAGTCATTAGCATGTGGGACCTGTATACCACCGAGAAAGAAGTCCAAGTGCAAGTACCGATGAGTCCCATGGAGGGGGACATGATCATGTGAATGATCAGGAGCTGCTGGGAGTTTCACTAAGGTGAACAATGCAATGGCAAGAAGGGCTATAGATTCAAGGGGTGAATGTTATGGTATCGTAGAGGCGGGTCTTCCGTGTGCGTATATCGAAGCTTACATCAGATGAAAGCCTTGGTCATTAGCATATGGGGGCTATGTACCACCAAGGGAGAGTCAGATTGCAAGTACCAGTGAGTCCCATGGAGGGGACTTGATTATACAAAAGTATGATCGAGTGAGTCCCATGGAGGGGACTTGATTATACAAAAGTATGATCGGAGCGGCTGGAGAGTTAGACTGATTTAGTGCTCACATTCGCTTAAGGGAGCCCAGCAAGTCAGAGGACAAGGCTGAGTAAACGAATGTTGCTACCAAGGAAGCTAAGGAGAACAAAATCGACGCGAGCCTGCAACAAGATAGTGGAGGCCATGCATAAGAGTTGCAGTATATCGCTCCATTGACCAAGGAGAACTGCTAGGATGACATACTGGTGTTGAAGTAACTGGTCGAAAGAGGCAAGGAAGCGACGACGAGTCTAATGGGGCTCAGCTACCCAAAAGCAAAGCATCGGTTAGAAAGGAGGTGGATTCAGAGGAGCATCACAATGCCGTAAAGGTGGATCTACCAATCACGAAGGAAGTGATGAAGATACAAGGTAATGGATAGTAGGGCTATGGGCTTGGTAGCACCACGGTAATGCAGAGGCAGAACTTTTGTGGAGTCATCGATCCCTTGCTCTCATGGAGGGAGCGCATTGGTCATAAAGGGGGTCGAGGAGTTAGAGAATGCAAAGGCAAACTCCAAGTACCAAGACAGGGCAGAAGGACAGAGGCAAAGGAACTTTATAAGACCGATGTCGATGAGCTTCTCATCAAGATAGCCGAAAGCGAGGGACTTACGGTTGATATAGGAGTGCTCAACCAAGGAACAAAGTAGGCAGTATGTGGTATTATACCTTTTCTACTCAGAGGATAGGCGACAAAGGTGATGCAGAAGATGATATAATCCCAGAGACGACCAGAACTATCAAAGACTTACTCCAAGTTACGGTAAACTTTTTACTCTTTTCGAGTGAAACTTCTTGCATTCCAGAAGTTTAATGGCAATGGGAAGGTGAATCACAGTAGCTAACTCAACACAAGGAGTGCAAACACTTCTAGTACTTCATAAGTGTGAGCAAAGAGCAGGCGAATGTTAGTAACTAGCTCAATGTATGAAGTACAAACTCGAGGAGATAGGCGAAATCAAGTAACCTTTGCCTTCTCACCTCAAGAGAATGGGTGAAACTGAGTACCCCAATTTTCTTAACTCGAAGAGATGAGCGAAGCCAAGTAACCATGCCTTCTCAACTACTAAGAGAATGGGTAAAGTCGAGTATCCCAGTTCTCTTACTTATCTAGTAAAGGAGCTCTGCATAAGTTCAGTGACCCTTCAAAGAAAGCTATGGAAGACAATAGTTATTAAATCCTTACTATTGGTGATCAGTACTACTAATAGTAGATTGTGCGCTTTATTTTCCAATTGACCAATCTAAAGCAGAATGATGTGAACATACTTGGAAGTGACAACTAAACATGGAAGAAAGTTCAATGGGCAAATATTATGGAGGAAGAACATCAAAAACCTTAAAATTTACAAGGCGATGCTCGTCAAAGTTCCAACAAGCATCCATCCAATTCAAGCAACATGAGTATACTACGATACTCACGTATAATAAGGTAGGTCTTTTCCTTCATCAAAAGGATCCGTGAGAACCAACAAGGATCAGCACAACTCAGCCAACCCCACACCAGATTCAGTCATTGGTGAGTTAAAACAGTATAGTGGATCAAAGTTTGACTACTCAACAATAGCGGTAGAGAGCAGTTGGGAGCTAAAGGGGCATGCTGTAGCCAAAGCAGAAGATTGAAGATTCAGCAAAATACAAGGAGATGCAGTGTCTATAGTGGCTTCGACGAGGATGTTGAAGGAATAAATGAGGGAGAATGTCACGGACAACAATGTAAACAATGCGTTCAATGAAATGCTCATGTTTGTCTGTGTCCTTTGGTTTGTGTACATACCTTATACAGCAAGTAGCGGGCTTACAGTAGGCTTAACAGCCCTAGTTTGGTTTGCTTTATGATCGATTTTGGCTTGTAAATTCGAGTGTGTCTTGTAAGCACTTGTGGGGACTTCGGTCTATAATTGACCATTATCCTTTATGTGCAAAATTTCTAAGTTGTAATGTCCATGAGTGTAATTTGTATCTGGCTTTATAAAGTGTTTGCTTGAGTAGTTGCTTGTGGATCCTGTTGGAATTGCTTCTTATGGCCCGTTTTCTCTTTTGTAAGTCTAAGAGACCTTAGGAGATCTCAGGGAAGGTTGACCTTTGCGAACAGACACGCATAGGTGCCGCACGACTTAGGCAAATTTAGCTAAGCCTGTGATAGTAAGTAAGTCTCGAGGCATATGTTCACCACTTATGTTTGGCCATCCGTTTGTGGATGGTAGGTTGCCCTCTTCAATTGGGTGCCTTGAAGTTGGAAGAGTTCAATCCAAAATTTACTTGTAAACACCCTGTCACAGTAGCTCATAATTGACTGTGGCATTCCATGCAATTTTATGATATTTTTTCATAAAAAGTTGAATAATGTTGGCAGCGGTATAAGGATGTCTCACAGTATAAAAATCAGAATATTTAGTTAGATGATCTACCACCACAAAAATCATGCTTTTACCTTGAGATGATGGCAGCCCTTTGATAAAATCCATGGAGATGTCAGTCCATGTTGAGTCTAGTATAGGTAGTGGTTGTTGTTTGCCACCATTTCACCTTTCTACTGCTGGTATACATCACATTTGGATACATAGTCATAAATTAATTTTTTCATGCCCTTCCAGAAGAAGTTTTGTTTCACCCTTTTGTAAATTCTCAGAAATCCAAAGTGCCCTGCCAAAGGTGAAGAGTGCATTTCATTTAAAATAACTTGAATGTAAGGGGAAGAAGGAACAACAACAATTTGATCTTTGTAATGTAAGTCCTTCAAATCCCACGTGTAGTGACCTATGGAACCCGGACCATTCTCTAATTTTTCTATGATGTCTCGGGTCTCTGAGTCATTCTTCTGTTCCTCCCTAATGTCTTTGAGGAAGTCGGTGGAAGAAAAGGAGATGGATGAAATTTCAGCTTGTCCTAGTAGCCATGATAGAGCATCTACAACAACATTCTCTTTTCCCTTTCGATAAGTAATTTCATAATCAAAGCCAAGAAGTTTAGTTACCTATCGTTGTTGCTCTGGGGAAGATATTTTTAGCTCCAAAAAAATTTAAGGCTTCTGTTAGGACTCTAGCTAGGGGAGTCCTAATTTAGTTTCATGGAAGAGGACAGTCATGTAAAATCTAAGGGGCAATCATGTAAATCCTATCTAGCCAACCCCTATTAAGGAAAGCAAGGAAGTCGGCTAAGTTAGGATTAGTTGAGGAAGATATTTGAGGAGAGAGTAAGATGCATGTTACCTTAATTAACCACCCCTTATCCTAGTTAAAGAGGGGTTGGTTAAGGAGGGGTTAAATTAGAATAAGATTAGGAAACAATAAAGCAACCGACCACCCCTAGATGGACCGATTAGTGGTTAGACTTAGAGTTGCATTATAAGTTACTTTAGGAGTTGGTTGAGGGTAGGAGTCTTGAAGTAGGAGTCCTCTTAGGAATTAGGGATTGAAGGCCTATAAATAGACTTGTAATCATCCACTTTTTATCATGAATAAATCAATCTTTTTTCAGCTAATGGCTTGAATACCAAGGAGGGAGGAACCCCTATAGAATTCCAAGGAGGCTGATCCCCTATAGCGATCGCCCCAAGCTTGGAATCCAAAAGGGTTCTAACACTTGGTGTTAGAGTAGCGTTCTTGGCATCTCGCTGCCCTTCCACATCCATCCATCAGCCCCCCATAGTCGTCCAAAGCATTTCCCACAATTGCTAGAAGATTATCACCAAACTCCACCGTCATCTCTACTATCACAGATGATCCTTTGATCTCCCTGTGAATTATAACAGGTTCTAGTTTTCTACCTTACTGCTGCTGTAATTTAGTTATCCTTAATCCAAAAATTCAAAAAAATTATTCCCATATTGCTGTATAATTTTCGTCGTAAAGTTTCCATCTTTACAACGAAAGTTACGTCGCAGAATTCTAGCCACACACCTCTTACTATTTGATTTACTGCTACATTTTTATTGATCAAATTTCCATGAAATTTCTACCACGGCTTTAAAACTTCCTAGCCTCGGACCTCCCTTTAGTTTTATCAAAAAATCATTACGATAACCTACTCATCTTTTGCTACTGTTTTCTTTCATAAATTTTTTACTAGCATTATCTTTCCCTTACTAGCTGATTCTCTTTAAGTTTTACTCAAATCTTTGTTTTGAACTGTAAGAAAAAAAATCTTGTCTATACTGCTGAAATCTTTCGATAAAAAAATTCTGCCATAGTACCTTTTCGTATTCCTTAATCTTGTCAAAATTTTTGTTGTTGATTTCTTCCACAAATTTTTTAATAGCATTACTTTTCCCTTGACAGTGGATTCTCATTGAGTTTTACTTGATTCCTTGTTATGCACTGCTATAAAAAATTTTAACTATACTGCTGAAATCTTTTGCTGAAAAAATTCTACAGTAGCACCTTCTCGTAATCTTTGATTTTACTGAACCTTTTGTTGTCGTTTCTTTCCACGAAATTTTTGATGATATTATATTTTCCTTACCAGAAGATTCCCTTTAAGTTTTACTTGAATTTTTATTGAGAATTTCTGGAAAACATTACGTCTTCACTGTTGGAATTTTTTCGACGAAAAATCTGCTGCTACACCTTTGTCTTTCTTCTTCTCCTTCACCCACCAAAAACCAACTAACTTGCTGCCACCACCCAAGATATCTTTAGGGCATCCCTTTAACCTTAAGACATAACTCTCACAACCTATTTTTCTTACCCTAACAGCACCTAAAACCGTAGCCCAAAATAGCGACTATCGCAACCTATTGATGTAGAATTCTGCAACACTACCTTTTTGGTGTTTTTTACTACGCCCATATATGATCCTTACCAAAATTATTGCTGCCACCCATGTCATCTTTAGGGCACCCCTATAGCCTTAAGATGCAGCCATCATAGCCTTTTTTTTATTTCCATAGCCAATCCAAAATATAGCCCAAATAATGGTCTTCCACGACCACTGAACCTTGCACTGATCCTTATCTTCCGCGGCCACCGAACATTGCCAAACTGGTTGCTGCCCCAATAGCAATCCTAAACTTCCATTCCCAACCTCGAACCACTATCACAAAAATCCTTTGAAGCCTCCATAGTACCCTCAAACCATAACACCAATAGTAATTTCAACCGTAAGCTATCAACCCTAAACCGTAACCTTGATCCGTCACTCTTTTGGCCACCAATCCCTACAAAATTGGTTGCTGCCATCAACAACAATCCTAAGCCACCCTTCTAACCCT
This sequence comes from Ensete glaucum, assembly GCA_021527575.1. Taxonomy (NCBI): domain Eukaryota; kingdom Viridiplantae; phylum Streptophyta; class Magnoliopsida; order Zingiberales; family Musaceae; genus Ensete; species Ensete glaucum. Next base: position 6,174,516 of record CM038554.1, read on the forward strand.
AAACCTCTATCATCGAACCCCCTTACAACATCTGCAACACCATAAATAGCAGCATCACCAGCACCCTCTTTGTCGAAAAATTTTGCTACACTACCTTCGGTACTACTTGCTGCATCCACACCTAATTCCTACCAAATTCGTTGCTGTCATCAATAGCAACCCTAACATATTTATTTAACCTTAAACCTTAACCATTATACCCCTTATATGACCCCTATAGCAGCCTTAAATCAACGCCCCAATAGCAATCAAACCGTAGTCATCTACCCTTAATCCATCACGTCTTTCGGCCATCAATCCACTAAATCATTCCCTATCACTGACCCAACAACAGAAGAAGGATATTGTTATCTTAGATCTGGAGGCACACGTAATGGCATCTCAAGGTTCAATCGATGCCAAGTTAGAGGCATTTGAATCATGCGTGAAGGATAGATTGCACGTCTTATTTGTCGAATTAGGATGGGACCGATCTTTGAGCCCAACAAAATTTCAGCAAAGTGCAAACTTAGAGAGACCTCTTAGAAAGAAAGAATGAGCCACTAATATAAGGCAGCCATGCATAAGGGAGAACTTCCCTCAATGGGAAGAAGGAGACCCGATGGGATGGATTTCGCGCGCTGAACATTACTTCTGTCATCACCAAATATCGGAGGATTTCATGGTGGACACCGCTGTCATCCACCTTGAATGAGATGCTATATAATGGTACAATTGGCTTGAATACAACCATGGGGCTCCGACATGGATACCGTTCAAGTACGCACTACTGAACCACTTTGGGCCGACCAAGTACGAGAATACCAAACCTCCACGATCCAAGAATACCAAACCAAGTTTGAGGAATTATCTTACTTTGCTTGTGATTGGTCTGATAGACAATTATTAGAGATGTTCATCAAAGGACTCAAGCCATAAATTAAAGGAGAGGTTAAAGTGCGATAGCCCCCCACCGTGAAGGCTGCAATCTCTTTCACCCGAATCCAAGAGGAACGACTGAACCAAGATGTTCGAAGGATGAGAACTACTTCTAGACTAGCAACATATAAACCTTTAGCACCCCCTGCTCCCAATCATGCTTCGCTGCTAAAGAAATTGATGAGAGAAGAACTTTGCGATAGATCAATGAAGGATCTTTGTTGGCATTGTAATGAACTTTGGAGCCACAACCATCACTACAAGAAAGGGAAGCTTTCCATGGTATAACCTATAGAAGAATCTGAAGAAGACGACCTTGAACCTGAGGAGGAGAACATGAAGGAAGACCCACAGCCGGTCGTTTGCGTAACTCACACTCTAGGGAGTCATGTAAACCCGCAAGCAATGAAAGTTTAATAATCTCTTAAGCAGCAGTCGGTCACCATCCTCATCAAGACCAGGAGCCCTAATGACCTTATGAATGGCAAAGTAAAGCATGTGACCTTACAAAGGAAATGTGAGAGCGAAGAAAAGACACAACACTTTGAGAAGTTTGCTACCTGCACCGAACTGAGCCGATTTCATTCTACCAAACTGCGCGACCTCTGTATACTGATCTTACAGGAGGAACCACCAGCACATATTCGGCTCTATTGTTGTCCACATCCTTAGAGGGCTGAAGCTAAAAGGATTATCTAAGAGATGCAGGAGACACAAATCATTCAACCATGACCTTCCCTTGTAATGACACTTTATCTCCAAAAGTTTTGCTTCTTTGTCTTCAAGGATAATCTCTTCCTCACATCCAGCTAAACTAGCTATAGCTTTTGATGCAACACTCCTAGATCTCGGGCTACTTCCACTACCTCTCCCAGGAGCGGACTATATTATTCAAAGTCTTCCCTATTGATGGTCGTAAGAAGGTCAGGTCTCTCCAACAATAGTACCAGCATGGTATCTATGATTGGATGGAGATCAAAATTCTAAAGTAACAGCAGGAAGGCATCCACACATCTACCATCTATGGGGCCTTCATAGCTACGATGCCATCTATATCAATCGTAGCATTACTAGATCGAAATGAGGTGTTTGAAATTGGAGCAGACAAAACAGGAGTTGAGATCGGCACCACCCTCTTGCAAGCTAGCCGACACCTAATCCGCACTAAGGCTCTCCCTACATTTCACACGATGCTTCTGATCTATAAAGGGATACTAATTACTAGTAAATTTGAAATCTGGTATGATACAGGTCAACAACATAAAAGAGAGATGAAAATAGGCTCGGTAAAATTATAGCTCCTAACCTCCTCGGACTCCAAATGGGCTCACACCACCAGGGACCTTATGAAAGGGCAACAATTATTCCAAAATAAGGCTCAGTTACTATTAAAGAACAACCAAGCGGTAGCCCATGCAAGAAAGAAACATCCACCCAATAAATATCGAAGCAGAAGAATGTTTACTGTTAAGTATCAAGTTTTCCTTCATCTCCAGCCCTACTAACAGAAAACTTGAGCCTCAAGGAAGTGGTCCCCTGCTACTTTGGCCCTTGCAAAATTGGGGATCATAATGGAGTCATGACTTATGGATCAGATTAATACATCAATTTAAAAATATAATTGATTCTCCAAGTATCTCATCGTAAATGGAAGTTTAGAAAGGATGACTCAACCTAGATCTATCCAGCTGACATCCCAACTGATGAGGAGGTTCAAGTTCAGCTGATGATCACATGGGATCATAGGATTTTGATCCACCACCATCCAAATACTACTAACCCTGATGGAGAGATACAAGATAATGTTAGACCGTCGGACCACAGCGCACCTACTGTAGATACCACAAAGAAGCTGTAAGGAGTATTACAGATCAATACCCAAAGTTCATAGAGCCTCAACCCTGAGGACAAAGCTGATTTAAAGAGGGCAGGTCTGTCAGGACTCAAGCTAGGGGAGTCCTAATTTAGTTTCATGAGGACAAGGCTGATCAGATCTTATGACTTTGTTAAGAATGAAGATGAGCCTTGTGTGTACAGGAAGGTAAGTGGGAGTGCTATCACCTTCTTGGTATTGTATATGGATGACATCCTAATCATTAGGAATGATGTAGGAATGCTCTTCATAGTAAAGACTTGGCTATCCAAAAAGTTCTCCTATATTTTGAGGATTTCAGATCTATAGAGATAGATCTAAGATGATGCTTGGCTTGTCTCAATCTAGGTACATAGACTCCATTGTCAAAAAGTTTGGCATGGAGAATTCTAAGAGAGGACTCATACCGATGAGACATGAAATATCACTTTCTAGGAGTATGTCTCTAAAGACTCCTGAAGAAAGGGCAGACATTGATAAGATACCTTATGCCTCAGCAATTGGGTCTGTCATATATGTTATGCTATGTACCAGGCCTGATATAGTACATGCTCTGAGTGTCACGAGCAGGTATCAGGCAGATTCAGGTTTAGAACACTAGAAGGCAGTAAAGTGTATCTTCAAGTACTTGAGAAGGACTAAGGATCTTTTATTGGTATATGGAGGAGGTAGCCTCCAGACTAAGGGCCACATGGACTCGACTTTCCAGTCCGACATTAATGACAGCAAGTCAAACTTAGAGTATGTTTTCACCCTAAATTGAGGAGCAGTAAGCTGGAAGAGTTCCAAGCAAGATACTACTGCTGACTCGACCACAAAGGTGGAATACATTGTTACAGTAGAAGTAGCAAAAGAAGGGGACTTGGGAGTGATACCAAGCAACGTGGAGCTGATTCCTATGTACTACAATAGCGACAAGACGATAGTTCTAGCAAGGGAACCCAGGTCTCATCATAATTATTTTGAGGAGGTTTCATTTGATTAGAGCAATCATGACCCGAAAAGATATAGCAATGGAATGAGTTTCATCCGAAGATAACATCATAGGTCCATTGATGAAGCCGCTAGCTTAGATTATATTTCAGTGTCACAAGGGTTTGATGGGGATCAGACACATAGGTGATTGGCTTTAGGTCAAGTGGGAGATTACTAGTTACAGGTGCCCTGCAAGTTAATCACATGAGTGATGGCACATGTGACACGCTATGCAATCTTTTTTCTTATGATTAATATTGGTATATTCTCATATTATATTATCTGTAGCATATATATTATGATATTCATAGTTTTGTACATTAGGAATCAGATCATGATGAGATTATGATAATGAGATCGATTCACCTTAAAACACATATCCTAAATAATCTCGATCATAAGTTACTCGAGAGGGACATCGAGATAACTGGATAGACCGGTGTACTATATACCCATCCATATGATGGAGGTGGTTAGTCTCATAGCCACTTATGTAGAGACACTAAGGATAATACAGGTGCTTATTAGAGAATGAGTTCACTGAATGATCCGCTTATGGAATGTTGTATGGTTGATGATACCAGCGATTCCATAGTCCTAGTTATGTATATGGTCCTTTGACATAAGACACCAAGGATACCTTGTATAAGTACTCATTTCTTTGATACCAAACTTACATGTTTGGAAAGTTTCAGATCTGGTACAACTGGTTATCGGTATTGGTGGCTAATCTTACGAAGATAATTGAGTGTCAATAGAGGATTATCTACTCTCGGTATCATAAGAGGAATATACCATATGTGCTTGCTTAGACAAATCTCTGACCAGGATCATTCAGATTAAGAGAGAAAGAATTCTTTGGTAGCATCTGATTTGGGTAAGACAAACTTATTCCATAAATGACCTGATAGTACCATGTCCAATATATGGTCTTTGGGATGTTAGTTAGATGAGGGATTATAGATACATGATAACTATAGACAGACAAGTCTAATGGATTCGATACCCCCTGTGTACCGTTTGGGGACTATGGTGTAGTGGCCTAGTACGTCCATTGTCGATGAGTTGAGTGAATTATTATGAAGATAATAATTCACTATATCAGAAGGAGTTATGATGGGAGTGACTTATGATCAGCTCGGTATCGGGCCTAGAGGGTCACATATATATGGTGGATGCTTCAGTGAATAGAGGATTAGATGGAGATCCAATTAGCCCTATTCTCATTAGATGAGATCCTATGTAGATGGGCTCCTTGGTTGAGGTCCAATTAGAGGCCTAAGAAGATTATTGGATAAAGATCCAATAATGTAAGATTAGTGGTAATTGGATCAAGATCCAATAACCACTAAGGAAGAAGCTATAGGATTTTGGTGGCTCTCTATAAATAAGAGGGGAGACTCATGGTTTATAGCTATAGCTTTAGCCACTGCCTCCTGTTCTCCTCCCTTCCTCTGCGTAAGAGTTACGAGATCAGATTGGAGGAGTTTCGATGTAGAAATCCATCATGAGGATACCACTAGAGAGGAGGACGCTTGACCTCCTTCATCGTCTCCATCCAGATCTAGAAATACAAGGATATACAATCTCCCTTGGTAAAATCAATCTCTCATGCAATGCAATTTTTTGATTTTTATATTTTTCTCATGACCCCAATCTTTTGCACGATGATTTGATTTACATGGGAAACCAGTTTTTTGTTTTGATTTCTGCTGCATATGTGATGCTCCCACTGAGGTTTCCCAATAGTTCTAAGCAATATTACTACTGACTCAAAAATAGAGGCAGAGTACATTGATGAGACAAAAGCAGCAAAGGAGGGAGTCTGGATAAAGAAGTTCATCACAGATTTGGGAGTCATACCAAGAAGTGAGGATCTGATTCCCACATATTGCAATACCAATGGAGTGATAATTCTAGCAAAGGAACCTAGGTCTCATCAGAAGTGTTCTAGGGATGTTTCAATTGACTGGATAAATCATGTCCTATAGATATACAACAACGGAAAGAGTTCTATCTGAAGATAATATTATAGATCAACTAACAAAGCCATTGTCTCAAATTGTCTTTGAGCATCACAGGAGTCTAATGGGGATTAGACACATAGGTGATTGACTTTAGGTTAGGTGAGAGGTTGCTGGTTACATGTGCCCTATAAGCTAATCTCGTGAGTGATGACATGTATGACACGGTACGCGATCTTTTTACTTATTATTATTATTGGTATATTTTCACTTTATGTTACCTATTGAATATATTATGACGTCAATGGATCTGTGTAATGATAATTAGATCATGATGACATCATGATAATGTGACTAATTCACCTTAAAACACAAAACCTAAATAATCTCGATCATATGTTACTTAAGAAGGACAATGAGATAATCAGACAAATCAGTGTACTGTATACCCATCTATATAATAGAGGCAACTGGTCTCATAGCCGCTCATGTGAGGACACTAAAGGTACAGTACATGTGTCAATTGAAGAATGAGTTTACTGATTGATCTACTTACAAAATGTTAGATGGTTAATGATACTTGACGTCAAAAAATGATGTCATAGTCCCAATTATGTGTCTGGTTCTTAGACTTGAGACACAAAAGATACCTTATTTAAGTACTCCTTTTTTTGGTGTCAAACTTACAAGTATTGAAGTTTCAGATCTGGTGTAGCCGGTTACCAAGATTGGTAGATGTTAAATCTTATATTTTGATGATAAAATCAATTAATGAAGTTATGATCTAATCATGTTTGAGAAAAGTGACGGAAAGACAAAATGATTGAAGCAAAAAGAATCAGAGGTTGGGCTGATGTTAGAAATTGGGAATCGAGCTAGAAGAATCGGACATTGTGTCAAGATCGGATGTTGTAGGAGTCAACATGGCGATGGATCGAGTAATATATCGAAGGAGATCATAAGGCACCGAGAGTTTAGATTAGCAAATAACACGTCAGACAACACAAGATTTATGCTTTGTAATTGTTTATATCTTGATGATCATAGTTTCAGTCTTAATTGAGTTAGTTTTGGTTATAACCATGCTAACTCAATTAAGGGCCCATTGGGCATTAATTGGGGCTGGTTTTGATCTATTGGAAATCCCATTTCATTGACCTGAAGTCATTTGGTGGTGGCACCACCCAAACTAGATGGTGGTACTGCCAAGATGATAGTCTTCGAGACTATGTGAGGTGGTGGTACCATCTAGATTGGTGATACTATCACTAGAACACAGTCTCTAAGACTATCAAATGACAATGGTATTACCCATTAATGGCGGTGGTACTACGAACACCTTGGAAATCCTGAGAATTTGAATTTTGGCTCCAACTTTTAAAGTCATTTGAGGCCTATAAATACCCCACTCATTCTTGCTTGAGTTAGCAAGAATTGAGATAAAAAATTTTATGATTCTAAGTGTGCAAACGTTATTATAATCTCTTGAGAGTTTGTCTCCTCTTAAAAGTCTAAAAGTTCATTCTACCTAAACCTGTGAAAAGGGGAAAGGATTATAAAAGGGTACTTGATCTTTACCTATTGAAGGAAGATCATTAATGAACATCGATGGCCTCAACGGAGGAGGAATCAGGAGTGGATATAGGCCATGATGACCGAACCACTATAAATCCAGTGTTTTCTTTTCCTTGTGCTTTATTCTTATTGTTTGCTTAATAGCTCCCTACTCTCACTCATATTCCAATTCTAACATATTTCTGATACTAGTTATGATCAAACAATTTTTTTAATTGATGCATTTTTTTTAAAGCCACTAAATCATCCCCATCACTACCCCGCCCTCTCTTAGTGCCAACACGATCCTGACAATTGTTATTAGAGTCATATCCACTTAATTGGATTAACACCCAAGTGACTTTTTAATGGCTTTTTTTGGAACTAACAAGGGTCACTCTATCACTCGTCATCCTATGTTCAATGTGATGGACTACACTTACTAGAAAACATGAATGAGAATTTTTCTGATTTCTATAGATTTCGAGCTGTAGAACATTATTGAAAACAACTTTAGAAAATCTTCCAATCCAATGAATGATTGGAATGATTTTGGAAAAAAATATTTTCTTTGAATGCTAAAGCTATGAACACTTTGTTTTATACCTTGGATCAAAACGAATATAACTGTGTTTCTACATATGACACTGCTTATGAGCATGAAGGTACAAGAAGAGTAAAAGAGTCAAAAATTAATCTCTTAGTATATAGTTATAAATTATTTAAAATGAAACCAATCGAAACCATTGGTAACATGTACCCCCCGATTTACAGATGTTGTCAATGGTTTAAAATTTCTTAGTAAATGTTATACTAATGTTGAACTAGTAAATAAGATTTTAAGATATATTCCTAAATACCAGGACCCAAAAGTAACTATCATACAAGAGGCACAGGATTTGAATAATTTTTCTCTCGAAGAACTTATAGGGTCATTAATGACCTAGGAAATGACATATAAAGCACACGACGAACAAGAGGAAAACCTTCCAAAGAACAAGAAGGATATTGCACTGAGAACAAAAGAAGACTCCTCGAATGAAAGCTTGAGTGATGTAGATAATGATATTGCATTTCTAATCAGAAGACTTGAAAATTTTATAAAAGGAACAAAAATCATAAGAATAAAAATGAATAGAAAAAAGGACATTATAATTTGTTACGAATGGAAGAAGTTAGAGCACTTAAAAAATGAATGTCCACACTTGAAGAAAAGTTATTGACTCAAAAGAAGAAGAACGCATTCAAGGCAACTTGGGATGATTCAAGCACATCCAAAGATGAAGACCACAACAAAGACAAAGTGGCAAACTATGCGCTAATGGCCCTTAATGATTTAGTACATGACTTACTCGAAGCTTCTTTTTCTTATGATGAATTGTTTAATACTTTGCATGATTTATATGTTGAATTCAAAAAGACTAGTAAGAAATAAAAATCACTAAAAAAGGATCATGCATTCCTTACTAGTAAAGTTGAAAATTTGCATAAAACACTAGCATCATATACTCATTGCTCTAAATGTAAAGAGTTAGATGCACTAAGAAAGGAAAATATGTTATTACAATAAGCCTTAGAAAAGTTCAAAAATAGAAATAAAACATTGAACATGATTCTTGTCAATCAAGATTATGTCTATAAAAGGGAAGGAATTGGTTTTGTAGATAACAATACTCAACCAAAGTCAACAAAATGGGTTAAAAGTTCCACACTACATATTCCTCACAAAGATAAATGTAACCTTTATAGAAGATTTAGTCATTAGGTCTGTACATGTTCTTACAAAAATTATAGCTCTCATAAATTAGTTTGGGTCTCTAGCGAAATAATTAATGACTTAATGCCAAAGGTTAAAAGAGATAGATCCAACCATGAAGGACCCAAAATTAAATAGGTACCTAAAGTAAAACCTTTTTTGTATAGGTATATCCCCAAACAAAAGCTATGAGCAAAATATAGTACCTTGGTAGTGAATGCTCAAGGCACATGACCAGAGATCCATCATAATTTCTATAGCTTAGTAGTCGAGATGGAGGGTATGTCACCTTCAGATATAAAAATAAAGGAAAAATTATTGACAAAGGAAATATAGGTAATAAATCTAACCTCTTGATTGAAGAAGTCTTACTAGTAAATGGCTTAAAACATAACCTACTAAGCATTAGTCAATTATGTGATAAGGGATATAACATAAAATTTGAATCTAATGCTTATATTATAGAGATTCCTGATAGGAACCCCTAGGGTTCTATCATAGAAAAGGGAGGACAAACGATCACTTTGAGAGGATCGGGCCTCCTTAATCACTTCGAGGGGATCAGCCTCCTTGATCACTATAGGGGATCGGCCTCCTAGGGTTTTGGCCTATTAGCTAAAACAATACTCTCTTTATTGATTGATTGATAAAGGAATAGCTACAACCCTAGTTATGTAGTTCTACCAAGAGTCTCGCTAGACTTGGACTCTTAATTAAATAATAAAAAATTAAATAAACTCCTAATTGTTTTCAGCTAAGCTCCTAACTAACTCCAATTTTGCTAACCAAATCATATTCCATGGGTAAAAAAAATTTAAAAATTTATCAATTCTGAACAATTCCTCCCTTCTTCAAATCAGTCTTGTCCTCAAGGCTGAGCAGCACAAAATCTTTGGAGAACTTTAGTCTAGGATACTTGCCACGCATCACAATCCTTTAATTGATTAAGTAGAGTCTCTACTTGGTATAAGTAATAGGTTTGTCTTCTAGTGCAGTAGTCATTGTAGTCTTCTGAAGAACCCTCTCCATCCAATGGTTTCTAGCAGTTGTGACCTTGCTTCCTTGTCTTTCTTTGAGGATCACATACTTTCTATTAATAAAAAACTTCATAATCAGTTTAGAAAACTTGCAAGAGCTATCACCCAAGGTTGATAGCCATTAAATTCTAAGCACCACTTTGAAGTCCTCTAAGGATATCAGAAAGAAATTCACTAATAGTTCTTGGCCCTATATAATCAATTTAATCTTTAAGCACTTGCTATCATAAGTTAGAATTTACCCATTAGCAACCTTGACTTCGAATTTGTCACAACCTGTAATATGATAAGCCAATCGGTCAGCAACATTTCTGTCCATAAAATTATTAGTTCTACTAGTATCGATTAAAATAGTAACAGGTTAATTTTTTAAAATTTCTTTAATTTTCATGGTTTGCAGGTTAGAGTAACCTGCTAATGCATGCACTATATGTGTGATAGGTCCATTGTGACACGGGAGTGCCTAAGTTGCTAAAATCATATCTTATGAAAATTACTGATTCTATGGTATTCCCCACAGTCTACTATAATATTTCAGAGTTTTTAACTCAGCCCACTCAAAAATGATAGCTTATGAGCATATTCTTTGGACAAAGTTAAAGCTATTTCAAGATGCCTTTTTTCGTGACCAAGGAAAGCATTAAATAGGTTAGTTGGTAGATGGAAAGCACATAATTTTATAGTTCTTTATGCATGAATGATTGTTTCATACACTAGTACTTATTTTAGTCCAAATAGGAGGATCGTTACATGTGTTGAAGAACATAGTGATGGAGAAGGAAATGAGGCCAGTGATAAACCAAAATATAATGATTATGAGGAAGAGTTACTTATGTTGATCATTGTTTATCTTTTATTTCCTATAGTGAATGCAAGGATGAATTAGAAAGGGATGATCAAGTTTTGGCTCTGATATATAGTGAATGAACAACATAAGGAGCCACCAGCAATGATGACACCAATCATGGAGGAGTTCCAAGATGTTGTGCCAAAAGAGATGCCACATAACCTTCTACCTTTAAGAGATGTCCGACATCACGATGATATTATTCCTAAGGTAGCTCCAATAGCTCATTTAGCTTTAGTTACTCTTTCTATAACTTTGCAAATTAGTAGAGATATTGATAAGAGAGCTAAACAGATAAAGACATTGCATGAGAAAGTTAAAACAACCATTGAAATGCAAAATGAGAGATACATAAAAGCTACCAACAAATACATAAAGCATATGAAGTTTAATATGTGTGATTCAATCTGGATTTATCTAAGAAATGAGAGATTACCGATACATAAATTACAAAAAATGAAACCAAAGACTGAAGATCCAATCAATAAGCTTAAAAGAATTCACGAAAATACTTACGGGATCAAGCTACCTGAAGATTTTGGTTTATCATCAATATTCAAAATGGCTGATTTAAGTCCTTATCATGGTGACAAAACAAATGAAGACTTGAGGGCAAGTCTTTTTAAATTAGGGGAGATTGACACAGGAGTGCCTCGCAAGTTACAGGTGCCCTGTAAACCAATCACATGAGTGATGGCTCGTGTGACACACTTTGTAATCTTTTTTACTTATGATTAATATTGACATATTCTCACATTATATTATTTGTTACATATATATTGTGATGTCCTTGGTTTTGTGCAATGAGAATCGAATTGTGATGAGATCACAATAATGAGATTGATTTATCTTTAAACATAGATCCTAAATAGTCCCGGTTATAGGATACTAGAGAGAGACATTGAGATAACCGGACAGATTGATGTACTATATACCCATCCATATGATGGAGGTGGATGGTCTCATAGCCACTTGTGTGAAGACACTAAGGATATAGTACAGGTGCTCATTGGAGAATGAGTTCATTGATTAATCCACTTATGTAATGTTGTATGGTTAATGATACCTAATGTCAGACAGTGATTCCATAGTCCCAGTCATATATCTGGTCCTTAGACTTGAGACACTAAGGATGCCTTGTATGAGTACTCCTTTCTTTTACGCTAGACTTACAGGTTTGGAAAGTTTCAGATCTGGTATAGCTGGTTATCAGGATTGGTAGCCAACCTTACAAAGATAATTGATTATCAACAGAGGATCATCCACTCTCGATATCATGAGAGGAATATCCCATATATGCTTGCTCAAACAAATCCCTGGCCAGGGTCATTCAGATTGCGAGAGAAAGAGTTTTCCGAGAGAATCCGATTAGAGCGAGACTATGATGGCTTTTGTATGTGGCCTAACAGTACCATGTCTAATATATGGTCTCCAGGATATTAGTTGGGTGAGGGATTATAGATACACAATAACTGTGGAGAGACTTATCCGATAGATTTGATCCCCCCTGTACCGTCTGAGGACTATTACGTAGTGGCCTAGTACATCCATAGTCGATGAGTTGAGTAAATTATTATGGGGATAATAATTCACTATATCATAAGGAGTTTTGATGGGAGTGACACACGACCATCTCGGTATCTGGCCTAGAGGGTCACACACATATGGTGGATGCTTCAACGAATAGAGGATTTGATGGAGATCCAATTAGCCCCTATTCTTATTAGATGAGACTATGTTGATAGGCTCCTTGATTAAGGCCCAATTAGAGGTTTAAGAAGATTATTGGATAGAGATCCAATAATACAAGGTTAGTGGCTAATTAGATAGAGATCCAATACCCACTAAGGTAGGAGCCTTAGGATTTTTGGTGGCTCTTTAAAAATAGGAGGGAAGGCTCATGGTTGATAGGCTGCAGCTTTAGCCACCACCTCCTATTCTCCTCCCTCCCTTTGTGCAAGAGTTATGAGATCAGATTGGAGGAGTTTTGTTGTACAAATCCATCGTGTGGATACCGCTAGAGAGGAGGACGCTTGACCTCCTTCATCTTCTCTATCCGGATCTAGAATATAGGGATATACGATCTCCCCTAGGTAAAATCAATCTCTCACACATCGCATTTTTATCGATTTTTGCATTTTTCTCGCAACCCCAATATTTTGCACGATGATTTAATTGTCGTGGGAAACCAACTTTTTGTTTTGATTTCCGCTGCATATGTGATACACTCGCTGAGGTTTCCCAATAGTGGTATCATAGCTACGGTTTTCATGCGAAAGATTAGTTTAAAACTGTGTGTCATGAGATTGAATCACGTAGAATCGTTCTACGCATTCTTGCTACATTTTCGCAGTGAAGGCAGTGAGGAGGAGAGCCAACCACGGCTAGCCCCCATATTGCGCCGGCCACCCATGGCCAGGCCACGGCTAAGGCTCCCTGAAGGGGTGGTTGGGTGGTCACCCAAGGGAGGTCGCTCACAGGGGCAGCCGCAAGGGAGGTCGGCCGCTCATGGGGTAGCAACCCGTAGGGGTGGCGCCACGGCACGACCGGACACCCATAGGCGGTCCGGCACACCCACTGCGCGTGACGCAAGGGGACCAGGGGCCCGCAAGGGGTTATCGCTCGTGGCCAGCCTTAGCGCAGGGTCGACGATGCCGTAGGGGTGGCCGCCGGTGGTGGCCGGCAAGGGCGACCACCACGGCGGGTAGTAGTGACGTCGGTAGTGGCTCAAATGGGGCAAGAGGGGTTAGGGCATCTTTTTGAGAAAAGGATGATCCTGCCCCTTTAAATTTCAAAAATTTCAAGGACTGTCCTCGTGTACAGAATTCTAAAAATGCCCTCAATAATTTTAAAAATTTCAAGGACTGTCCTCTTATCTAAAATTACAAAAACACCCTTAATAATTTTAAAAATTTTGAGCATACCCTGATTTTAAAAATATTTAATTAAATAGTTTAATTAATTATTGTATATATCTAGTAATCCTACATATGATATGATGTATATGTGATGTATGATTTGGATGGATGATCATGATCCAAGTGTTGTGATATATGTAATTGTGATTATTATTATTATTGGGGCCTGCGAGCCTGCATTTTTCTCATTTATTGTTGGGCCTACGTGCTTGTGATTATTTGTAATTACATGGAGAGGTACAGCGGGAGTATGGAGGTTACAGTGGGACCTACAATGACGTGGAGAGAGATCACGACGCATGGTGATCCGATAGAACCGATGATGACGAGATCAATAATCACAGGGCATGGAGATACACCAATGCACACATAGATCCTATTGTGAGTGATTAGGCCCATTGGCTCAGGCTTAATCATATTATGTGACAGCTCATGATCATTCGGTGTGGCTTGCATATGTGATATATTGTACACCTACTAGATATATGTATATATATATATTTGCATGCGATGTAGATGTATATTAAATATGTATGTATGTAACACAACATATTAGGAGACCGATACAAAAACCTCTCCTAAGATAATATTAAGTCGGTAAGCGTGAGGCAATAAGATTGACCCACGTAGCCTTCCATCATTATATGAAGAAAATGAATCATGACATAGGTTGAGTTGGTCGAGTCCCTCGAGGCTCACCTATCTACGTGATCGAGATCTTGCCTACGACATAGAGATGTCACCGGTGACATGAGGACATGATATGCTTGGTCGAGTTCCTTAAGGGCATATTATCGAATCAGATATCTTATAAAGATGGTGATGACTTAACTGAATGTCTGATAGGACTCCAGCAGGGTTGAGTCCTAATCTCCATAGAAGTAGTCAATAAAACCCTACTATATTATAATAAAGCCACTCCTATCTTATAAAGGAGTATGGTTATGGTTTAGATTAGCCCTTAGGGCTTAGTGGCCACCGCCCACCTTACTACGGTGGTAGGCTAGGGTTTCCCCTTGCTTAGGTCCGCTATAGAGCCAACCTAGCTACCACCTATTCCTTCTAAGGCATGTAGGCTATAGAAGAGGCAAAAGGGTAATTTTAGTTAGGCAAGCACCCCCTAGGACTAAGGTTTGGAGCCCTATGTAAGCATGTAGCCTCCACCTCTTTTTATTAAGCAATCATCTATTTTATTTCAGCCTTGTGCCGAGTCTAGGAGGGAGGAACCCTTACAATGTTCCAAGGGTTGATCCCCCTCAAGGGTTAAAAACTATAGAGATCCTTTTATGGTTCTATCATCTAGTATCAGAGCAGTGATCTTGCTACCCCTGTAGCCATCATCCATGCCTCCATCTTCCAAGCAATTCCCATAATTGCCTTTGACATCGCCTCCAATCCACCATCGGCCACCCCAACTATAGATCAAATCAATCTGCTGCCTTCTGCTGAGTCAACATCAAAAGATCTGGTAAAAACTTCAAACCCACACCTCTTGTTACTATTATTCCTATATCTTATATGTGGGAGAAGTCTTTCCAAAATTTCCTTACTACAAAATTTTCCCATCACAAACATTATGATCGTTGCGAAGGCGAAACACTGTAGAAATTTTCAACCGATTTTTGCTTCTTGGAATCGAACTTTTAATCATCCTTTTTGGCTGAAACTTTTAAACAATTTTGTAGATCATCTTACTTTCATCTAAGATTGATCTCATAAGAAAACTCCTTCTGGATCCAGACTTATAGTGTTGCGATTCTTCGTTGCACAGTGCTAAAATTTTACGATGGAGAATCTATCTTCCATCTATTGGCCTCTTGAAACCAAACTTTTGTTCATCCTTTTTGGCCAAAATTTTTATATAATCCAAAGATCAACTTAGCTTTCATCTGAGATTAATTTCTTGAAAAAATTTCTTCTAGAACCAGTTTTCTTGTGCAATCTTTTACCAGTATGCAGTTTTAGAATTTTTATGATGAACGATCTACCTTTCATCTTTTGCCCTATTTCCCTACTGTTATGCTGCCAAAATTTCACCAAACTTTTTACTGGTATTCCCAACATCTAAATCAAGGGTTTCTGTAAAATTTCCTTAAACTTTCCTCTAGAAATTATGTCAAGAAGTCATTGTTTCTCTAATATAAAATCTATTCGATAGGATTGCACATTGCTGCACTTTTTTTCATCGAATTCTATTAGATTTGAGTGCTATTTTTTTGTGGGATTTTAGACTCTCTTTTCCTCATCACAAACCCTACCATCATTACCAAAAACTCTTCAAAACCCTACCTTAAACTGAAACCAAATAGCCACCCAAATCAGCCCTAACCGCAGCCTACTTCCTTATCAATCCACTTACCTTTTCAGCCAACTTTCCTTACCGATACACCTACCTTTGCTGCCATCTATCCCAGATCTAAAATTTATTTCCCTAACCTTCATCTTACTATTATCACATCCCTAAAACCACACCAATTCATTGCCTAAACTCCACAAAACCACAGCCCCAAATCGTACCCAAAATAGCCAGAAACCGCACCCAAAATCTAAAGCCTTCAGTCCACCAATCTTTCAACCGCCCAATCTCTCTTATCCCTTCAACCGTAGCATGCATCTTTCACTGCCCAATGTTGCCAATAGCAACCTCTTACTGCCATCCTCCTTGATCACAACTAGTAGTGATCCTTGCGGCAAAAAGCTACTAGCAACGATCTTTCGCTGCAATTTATCTACATCGTAGCCCACAATAATCATTCGTTGCCAACTACGTTGATCGCGGCCAGCAAGAAATTAAATGCAACAGCAACCATCTCTCACTCCATACTGTTGCTACCCTCTTCCGCAATAGTCATGTACATCGTTGCCCCGTTGTCCTCCTATTGCAGCCGCACCCTTGCTGCAACTGACGCCACCTACAGCCACGAAGTCGCATCATAGCCATAGCCAACATTGCTGCTGCCCTCTTCTTCCTCCATCATTGTTACTATCTTCTGACTCAAATCTCTTTGCTGTCATCTTCTGATAAATATCAGCCACCAAAAAAATTATAGCCTCGATGACATTGCAGCATCACCGAAGGACCGCAGTCGATGTTACTACTACCATTTCCTTCCTCCATTGTTGTTGCTACCTTGGCTGCCATCCTCCACTTGGAGACTTCACCATTGCAGCCCTAACATCGCTGCCATTACTACCTTTAACCTAAAGATTGCAGCTACACTCTTTAATTGGTTTGATTTGATAGGTTGGAGATCCTTACGTGATGACATCGGTGGGCTTATTCGAAGCCAAATTAGAGGCTCTTGAGATGCGTATGGATGTTAAATTATGTGTTCTCTTTGAAAAATTTAGATTGGGCCAATCACCAAGCCCAATAAGATCACAATGCAATACGAATTTGGATTGTAAAAAGAACCTTAGTAAAGAACTAGCAATGATCTGTCAAACCTTCACCATCAAAGAGTTCCAAACCAGGTTTGAAAGGTTATCTGATCAAACTTATAATTAGTCTGAAAAATAGATATTGAGGACTTTTATTAAGGGCTTGAAGCTGGAGATTAAGGAAGAAGTTAAAGCGCGATAGCTGTACACCCTTACGCCAGCCGTCTCCTTTCCCCGACATCAAGAGGACTGATTGAACTATGAAGCTTGGAAGACTAGAGTTGCTCCCCGACCAGCGGCACTAAAGCTTTCACCTCCTCCTACTGTCAGCTGACCCCCTCAGCCATCGAAATTAACAAGAGAAGACCTTCATGATGGATCGACAAAGGACCTATGTGGGTGTTGTGATAAACTGTGGAGCCTAGAACATAAATGTAAAAATGAGGCACCACTAATGATTGTGCCTACTGAAGAACCCAAACTTGAAGATGTGACTCTTGAGCCCAAGGAGAGGGATACACCACAACTGGCCACCTGCACGGTCCCTACCTTAGCCGGCTACACCAACCTGTAAAAATTAATCATCAAAGGGTTTCTTGAGTAGTAGTCCGTCATCATCCTCATCAACGTCAGGAGCACACACAACTTCATGAGCAATAAGGTTGCTGCCCACTTAATGCTCCAAAAAGAAGATTACAATAGGTTCGAAGTCAAGGTAGCTAACAGCCAAATTCTAAAGTGCAACCAGAAATGCCCATGGGTAAAACTGATCCTATAGGAGCAAGATGTAGTTGCTAATTTTTTCCTCCTCCCTCTTAATGGTTTTGATATAATGCTTGACATTGATTGGTTATCCACGATTGGAGATGTTTTTTGAAATTTTTCAAAGCTAACCATGAAATTTTTTAGAAAAGGAAAGTAGGTGATTCTATGAGGGAGCCCAGCTATTGCAACCATAACACAACACTTGGAGGGGTACCAAAAGAAAAAGCCAGTGGTTTCCCATTTCAAATTCAAGGGTTTCACGAGATTGAAGATAAGAAAGAATCCTCTTCCATAGCTTGCTGAAATTTTGGGCGTCTCCACCAAACCGAGCTGATTACCTTCTACTAGTTGTTGCTCGACCAGATTACTTCCTACAACCTTAGAAGGTCGAAGAGAAAATGGTCGTCCAAGAGATGATACAGACATGAATTGTATGGCCATACTTATTTTTCGCTACAACACATCCTTACATCCTTTTCCCTGGAGATAAGCTACTTCTAAAGTGTTACATCCCGTCAAACTCACCGTGCTTACTGATCTCAGGTGACTTCCATGACTTTCCCCAGGATCGGACCATGATGCTTAAAGACTTATTGATGATAACCTCCGATCTATGGCCCAAGATCATGAGAAAATTGAGCCCCTCTAGTGGCGAAATCAGAAAAGGGGAAGGATCATTCGCAGGACTCAACGAAGTATGAACATCATCCCTCTCATTATAAAGAAAGATGCACCACCTTGGCCGAGTGAAACTATAGCCCTCACGACCACGATGTCATCCACACCAAATCGTGGCCAAATGTTTATTATTAGAGCAGTCACGTCCAGAGTGGGGGTCAGTACCATCCTCATGCAAGATGGTCAACAGCATGAAGTGAAAATGGGCCCTAAAAAATCACTACTCCTACACACCTCAAACTCAGATCGGGCTCACACTACTAGAGATTTTATCAGAGGACAACCCTCACTCCAAAAGAACGAATGACTACTATTACAGAGCAACCATGTGGCAGCCCATGCAAGGAAGAAACTTCTCCTTGACAAACGCCAGAGCAGAAGAAAGTTTCTTGAGAAAGATCAAGTCTCCCATCGTCTCCAGCTCCGCCAGTATGAAATTCAAGCCTCAAGAAAGTGGTCTCACTATTTCTTTGGGCCTTGCAAAATTAGGGATCATATTGGGGCTCTAACCTGGAGATCAGATTCGTGCACTAGATTAAAATTACAATTGATCCTTCATGTATCCCACCTCAAATAGAAATTTAAAGACGACAACTCAGCTCAAGTTCTTCCAATTGACACCCAAGCTGATGAGGAGCTAAAGACTCAGTTCCTTGAGTTCATGGAACTTTAGCCTTGAGGACAAGACTGATTTTAAGAGGGTGGGTTTGATAGGACTCCAGCAAGGTTGAGTCCTAATCTCCCTAGAAGTAGTCAATAAAACCCTACTAGATTGTAATAAAGTCATTCCTATCTTATAAAGGAGTATGGCTATGGTTTAGAATAGCCCTTAGGGCATAGTGGCTACCGGCCACCTTACTGAGTTAGTAGACTAGGGTTTCCCCTGCTTAGGTCGGCTATAGAGCCAACGTAGCTACCATCTGTTCCCTCTAAGGCAGGTAGGCTATAGAAGAGGCAAAAGGATAATTTTAGTCAGGCAAGCACCCCCTAGGGCTAGGGTTTGGAGCCCTATATAAGCATGTAGCCTTCACCTCTTTCTATTAAGCAATCATCTATTTTATTTTAGCCTTGTGCCGAGTCCAGGAGGGAGGAACCCCTATAGTATTCCAAGGGTTGATCCCCCTCAAGGGTTAAAAACTATAGAACTCCTTCTAGGGTTCTATCAACGTAGTCCCTCGAGACTATGATGATTCAGAGGTTGAACATGACGTGAATCATAAAGAGTTGTGATTGACAAGAGTTGTCTACCTTTTGGGCTTAGTGTAATTGGTCTAGTCCCATAAGGTTGTACTAAGATGCCAATTGGATCTCGATCCCCACTAGGAGTCTGTCGGAGACTTCTGTCTCACGTGTCAAGGGTGTTGCATGATTCTCTAAGAAAATAGTAGGAGCACATTAAGATAGAAGTCTATATCTTAATTAGTATTTTCTACAAAATCTGCATGTTATTTATTTTTTGCTATATCTTGTTTTGTTAGAAACATATCACTCACAAACCCACTATTTGGTATACTTGATGTCAACTGCCTCATTGGTCCAAACTATACATATTGGCTCCATAATTTGAGAATTATTCTTACGATGAAGAAAATTGCATAAGTCCTTGAAACAATTGTGCCCATGCTTGAAGAAGGAGCAAGCGAGGATGAGATCGCTCGCTATGTGAAGTACATAAATGATTCCACATTAGTAAAATATTATATGTTAGCCTCCATGACTCCTGAGTTACAGAGGCAACATAAGAGCATGAATACAGATTCTATCATTCTTCATCTCTGTGAGTTGTTTGAGAAACAGTGAATAACTCAAAGATATGAGATATCTAAGAGACTCTTCCAAACCAAGATTACAGAAGGGACATCGGTTGAGAACTATATTCTAAAGATAATAGAGTGGATCGAGAAACTCACAGGTCTAGGAATAGTCATAGAAGATAACTTGTGCGTTGATCTTATACTTCAGTCCCTACCAGATTCCTTTTCTCACTTCATCATGAATTTTAACATGAGCAAGTTTAAGGTGACTCTCACTGAGCTCCTCTGTATATTGAGAGAAGTTGAGAGTGCCATCAAGAAGGAGAAGTCAGTTATCTATATTGGTGAGACAAAAAAAAAGAAAAAGAAAGGCTAGCAAGACCCTCAAGAAAAGCAAGGGCAAAGAAAGACCAGGTAAGGCAAAGGTTGCTAGGAAATACCTGGAAAGGACAAATGATAGTGTTTCCACTATGACCAAGATGGGCATTAGAAGAGGAATTGTAAGGACTACCTTGCAGAGAAGGCGAGACAGAAGCTTGGAGAAGCTTCAGGTATATTCATGATCAGTCTCCACTTATCAGATTTTCATGATAACACATGGGTATTGGATACCGAGAGTGTTTATCATATCTGTAATTCGTTGCAAGTTCTGGCAAGACCTAGGAGATTGGTTAGAGGTGAGATGGACCTCAATATATGCAATGAAGCAAGATTTGCTATAGTTGCTGTTGGAGAAGTCACCCTACATCTGCCTAGTGGAGTTATTATTGCATTGGATGCATGCTATTTTGTTCCCTATATTATCAAAAATATTATTTCTATCCTTTTTTAATAATCAGTGGATATAAATTAGTTTTTAATAATAATAATTATTCAAAAATCATAGATGATGAGATCATCACTAGAGAGACCCTTGCAAATAGCTTGTATGTGTTAGACACTTCTCCATATATCATGAATATAAATATGTCTAAGAAGAAAAGAGATGAGGTGATATGGCATTGTAGGCTAGGTCATATACAAGAGGGAAGGATTCAAAAGTTGCTAAAAGATTGATACTTAGATCCATTTAACTATGAGACATATGCAACTAGCGAACCTTGCCTTCGTGGGAAGATGACCAACTCTCCTTTTAGTGGAACTAGAGAGAGAGCCACCGAGTTATTGGAACTCATACATAATGATGTATATGGTCCCATGTCGACTCAGGCTATAGGTGGTTACTCATACTTCATTACATTCATTGATGATTTCTCTAGGTATAGACACGTGCACTTAATGAAGTACAAATATGAGGCATTTGAGAAATTCAGGGAATATAAGAATGAGGTAGAGAACCAAATTGGAAAGAGTACTAAGATTCTTCGATCCGATCGAGAAGGAAAGTGCTTGAGTACGGAGTTCACCCATTTCCTCAAAGACAATGAGATTCGATCCTAATGGACACCTCATTATACACCTCAGCTCAATGGTGTATTAGAAAGGGGGAATTGCATGCTGTTAGACATGGTATGGTCCATGATGAGTTTCGTTAACCTACGCATCTCATTTTGGGGGTCCGCTCTAGAGATTATAACTTACCTTCTGAATAGAGTTCCATTAAAGTCGGTAGTGTCTACACCATATGAGATATGAAAAAGAAAAGAAGCCCGATCTTAAGCTTGTTAAGATTTGGGGCTATCCTGCCCACGTTAGAAGACACAACCCCGATATGTTCGAATTAAGGATAGAATGATGCATATTCGTGGGATACCCAAAGGAAACTTATGAGTATTATTTCTATCATCCTGAGGACCAAAAGGTCTTTGTTGCCAAGAGAGCTATTTTCCTTGAGAAGGAACATATTCTTGGTGGAAACAATGGGAGTGAGATAGAATTCAGCGAGGTTGGAGAACCTAGCTCAAGCACCATTCCAGAGCTTGAGTCTGTTCAGGTAACTAACACATAAATTTTAATTTTACGTAGGCCTAGTAGAGTATCTCACCCTCCTGAAAGATATGTGGGACATATCAGTGAAGATGACTCTTAAGATGTTGATTCTAAGACCTACGAGGAGGCTATTATGAGTATAGACTCCGGGAAGTGGCAAGAAGCCATAAATTCTGAGATGGATTCTATATACTCTAACAAGGTTTGAAACCTTGTGGATGCACCTAAGGGTATTGTATCCATTAGCTGCAAATAGATATTCAAGAAGAAGATCAAAGTGGATGGAAAGATAGAGACCTATAAAGCAAGGCTGGTAGCTAAAGGATATCATCAAAGACAAGGAGTTGACTATAATGAAACCTTTTCACCTGTAGTCATACTTATGTTTATTATGATTATTTTGGTTATTGCAACACACTATAACTATGAGATCTGACATATGGATGTCAAAATGACATTCATCAATGGCAACCTCGAGGAGGAGGTGTATATGATATAGTTAGAGAGACTCGTATCCAAAGAGAGTCCAGATAAAGTATGCAGGTTGCTTAGATCCATTTATGGATTAAAGTAAGCTTCCCGAAGTTAGAACATAAGATTTGATGAGGTGATCAGATCTTATGACGTCGTTAAGAATGAAGATGAGCCTTATGTATACGGGAAGGTAAGTGAAAGCGCTATCACCTTCTTGCTACTATATATGGATGACATCTTAATTATTGGGAATAATGTAGGAATGCTCTCCACAATAATGGCTTGGCTATCCAGAAACTTCTCTATGAAAGACTTAGGGGAAGCATCCTATATTTTGAGGATTTGGATCTATAGAGATAGATCCAAAAGGATGCTTGGCTTGTCCTAGTCTAGGTACATAGACTCCATTATCAAAAGGTTTGGCATGAAGAATTCCAAGAGACGTCTCACACTGATGAGACGTGGAATACCACTTTCTAGGAGTATGTCCCTAAAGACTCCTAAGGAAAGGGCAGACATAAATAAGATACCTTATGCCTCAGTGATAAGATCTATCATGTATGCAATGCTATATACTAGGCCTGATATAGCACAAGCTCTGAGTGTCACGAGCAAGTATCAGGCAGATCCAGGTTTAGAATACTAGAAGGCAATAAAGTGTATCCTTAAGTACTTGAGAAGGACTAAGGATCTTTTACTGGTATATGGAGGAGGTGGCCTCTAAGTTGAGGGCTACATGGACTCAAGTTTTCAGTCTAACATTGATGATAGCAAGTCAAATTCAGGGTATATTTTTACCATGAATGGAGAAGCATTAAGCTGAAAGAGTTCCAAGCAAGATTCTACTACTGACTCACCATGGAGGCGGAATACATTGCTGCAGCAAAAGTAGCAAAGGAAAGGGGTATAGATGAAGAAGTTCATCAAATATTTGGGGGTCATCAAATATTTGATAGTTATACCAAGTAGCGTGGAACCAATTCCCATATACTGCGATAACAACAGGGCGATCACTTAATCGAAGGAACCCAGGTCTCATCAGAAGTCTAAGCATGTTCTGAGGAGGTTCCATCTGATAAGAGAGATCATAGCCTGTAAAGATATCAATGGAAAGAGCTACATCTGAAGATAACATTGCAGATCCATTGACGATGCCACTGGCTCATATTGTATTTGAGCGTCATAGGGGTCTGATAGGGATCAAACACATAGGTGATTGGCTTTAGGTCAATTGGGAGATTGCTAATTACAGGTGCCCTACAAGCCAATTACATGAGTGATGGCACGTGTGACACACCGCGTAATCTTTTTGCTTATGATTAGTATTGGTATATTCTCACATTATATTATTTATTGTATATATATTGTGATGTCCTCGGTTCTGCGTAATGGGAATCGAATTATGATGAGATCACGATAATGAGATCGATTCACCTTTAAACACAAATCCTAAATAATCCCGGTCATAAGTTACTCGAGAGGGACATGGAAAGAACCAGATAGATCGGTGTACTATATACCCATCCATATAATGGAGGTGGCTGGTCTTAAAGCCACATGTGTAGAGATACTAATGATATAGTACAAGTGCTCATTGGAGAATGAGTTCACTGATTGATCCGCTTATAGAATGCTATATGGTTAATGATACCTAATGTCAGACAATGATTCCATAGTCCCAGTTGTGTATCTGATCCTTAGACTTGAGACACTAAGGATGCCTTGTATAAGTACTCCTTTCTTTTATGTCAGACTTACAGGTTTGAAATGTTCCAGATTTGGTACAGTTGGTTATCGGGATTGGTAGCCAACCTCACGAAGGCAAGTGAGTGTCAATAGAGGATCATCCACTCTTGGTATCACGAGAGGAATATCCCATATGTGCTTGCTCAGATAAATCCATAGCCAAGGTCATTTGGATTTGAAAGAGAACGAGTTCTCCGAGAGAATCTGATTAGAGCGAGATTATGACGAATTCTATTTGTGCCCTGATAGTACTATGTCCAATATATGGTCTTTGGGATATTAGTTGGATGAGGGATTGTAGATACACGGTAACTGTAGATAGACAGGTCTAATGGATTTAATCCCCCCTGTACCATCTAGGGATTATGGCATAGTGGCCTAGTGTGTCCATAGTCGATGAGTCGAATAAATTATTATGGGGATAATAATTCACTATATCAGAAGGAGTTCTGATGTGAGTGACTCACGACCAGCTCGGTATCGGGCCTTGAGGGTTACACACATATGGTGGATGGTTCAGTAAATAGAAGATTGAATGGAGATCCAATTAGCTCTTATTCTCATTAGATAAGACTCTATGCTGATGGTCTCTTTAATTAGGGACCAATTAGAGGCCTAAGGAGATTATTAGATAGAGATCCAATAATGCAAGGTTAGTGGGTAATTGGATGAAGATCCAATACCCACTAAGGCAGGAGCCCTAAGATTTTTGGTGGCTCTCTATAAATAGGAGGGGAGACTCATGGTTGATAGGCTGCAGTTTTACCCACCACCTCTTATTCTCCTCCCTCCCTTTGTGCAAGAGTTGCGAGATCATATTGGAGGAGTTTCACTATAGAGATCCATCATGTGCATACTACTAGAGAGTAGGACGCTTGACCTCCTTCATCTTCTCTATCCGGATCTAGAATACAGGGATATATGATCTTCGTAGGTAAAATCAATGGCTCATACATCATGATTTTATCAACTTTTGTATTTTTCTCACGGCCCTAATATTTTGCATGATGATATGATCTGCATGGGAAACTAGTTTTTTGTTTTGATTTCCACTGTGCATGTGATGCACCCACTGAGGTTTCCCAACATGCTTAAGTTGTGAAAATATGATCTTATGAAAATTATTGATTCTATGGTATTCCCCATAGTCTACTATATAATTTATGAGTTTTTAACCCAGCCCACTAAAAAATGATAGCTCATGAGCATATTCCTTAGACAAAGTTAAAGCTATATCAATATGTCTTTTTTCATAACCAAGGAATGCATTAAATAGGTTAGTTTGATAGATAGAAAGCACTTAATTTTGTAGTTCCCTATACATGAAGGGTTGTTTCATGCATTAGTACTTATTTTGGTGTTTTAGGATTAGAAAAAAAGTTTAGCACCTTTGTATTTGCAAAAGCTCCTTGGAGTGTCTCTAAAACTCTGTATCTCTTAGATGCATCCTTGAGTGGCGAGTCTTTTGATTTAGAACTGTATCTTTATTTAATTTCCTTGAGGTGGTGAATTTTTTGTATCCTCTTGTGACTTTAAACTTAATAGTGAGCTATTTTTATCCATTTTACGCAAGTTCTATTATGAGTTTGTTCATTTTCTACAAATTGTCTAACTATAGGCAAAAAATCTTTCTGAAAGGTTCTGATATTAAATAAAGGGATCTTAGTGTGAAGAGGCAGCAAAAGTTTGAAAGGGATTCTCAATACGATGCAAAAGATTATTATACGAGAAGAGAAAATTTTAAGTCTACTCTCCAAAGTAAAGTAGTATTGAAGATACAAGACAAGGGTGAGGGATCATATGGTTTTGGGCATATTGTTTCAGATAGTCCAAATAGGAGGATCATTACATGTGTTGAAGAACATAGTGATTGAGAAGGAAATGAGGCCAGTGACGAACCAAAGCATGATGATTATGAGGAAGAGGTTACTTATGCTGATCATTGTTTGTCTTTTATTTCCTATAGTGAATGCAAGGATGAATTAGAAAGGGATGATCATGTTTTAGCTCTGATATATGGTAAATGAACATAAGGAGCCACCAGCAATGATGAAACTAATCATGGAGGAGTTCTAAGATGTTGTGCCAAAAGAAATCCCATATAACCTTCCTCCGTTGAGGGATGTCTGGCATCACAATGATATTATTCTTAAGGTAGCTCCAACAGCTCATTTAGCTTTAGTTACTCATTTGATAACTATGCAAATTAGTAGAGATGTTAATAAGAGAGCTAAAGAGATAAACACATTGCATAAGAAATTTAAAACAACCATTGAAATGCAAAATAAGAGATATATAAAAGCTGCCAACAAATACATAAAGCATATGGACTTTAATACATGTGATATAATATGGATTTATCTAAGAAAGGAGAGGTTACCGCTAGACAAATTTGAAAAATAAAACCAAAGACTAAAGATGCAATCAATAAACTTAAAAGAGAAAATGCTTATGGGATCAAGCTACCTGAACATTATGGTTTGTTATCAATATTCAAAATGGCTGATTTAAGTCCTTATCATGGTGACGGAATAAATGAAGACTTGAGGACAAGTCTTTTCCAACCAGGGGAGATTGACATGGGAGTGCCTAAGTTGTTAAAATCAGATCTTATGAAAATTATTGATTCTATGGTATTCCCCACTGTCTACTATAAGATTTCAGAGTTTTTAACCCAGCCCACTTAAAAATGATAGCTCATGAGCATATTCCTTGGACAAAGTTAAAGCTATTTCAAAATGTCTTTCTTCATGACTAAAGAATATATTAATTGGGTTAGTTAGTAGATGAAAATCACTTAATTTTATAGTTCCCTATACATAAAGGGTTGTTTCATGCACTAGTACTTATTTTGATGTTTTAGGATTAGAAAAAAGGTTTAGTACTGTTGTATTTGTAGAAGCTCCTTGGAGTGTCTCTAAAACTTTGTATCTCTTGGATGCATCCTTGAGTGGTGAGTTTTTTTATTTAGAACTGTATTCCTATTTAATTTCCTTGATGTGGTAAATTTTCTATATCCTCTTGTGACTTTAAACCTGGTGGTGAGCTATTTTTATCCATTTTACGTAAGTTCTGTTATGAATTTATTCATTTTCTATAAATTATTTAACTATAGGCAAGAAATCTTTCTGAAAATCTCTGATATTAAGCAAAGAGATCTTAGTATGAAGAGGCAGCAAAAGTTTAAAAGGAGTTCTCAATATGGTGTAAAAGATTGCTATACGAGAAGAGAAAATTTCAAGTCTACTCTCCAAAGCTAAGTAGTATTGAAGATACAAGACAAGGATGAGGGATTATATGGTTTTGGGCATATTACTTCAGATAGTCTAAATAGGCGAATTGCTACATATGTTAAAGAACATAGTGATGGAGAAGAAAATAAGGCCAATGACGAATCAAAATATGACAATTATGAGGAAGAGGTTACTTATGCTGATCATTGTGTCTTTTATTTCCTATAGTGAATGCAAAGATGAATTAGAAAGGGATGATCATGTTTTGGATCTGATATATGATGAATGAACAACATAAGTAGCCATCAATCATGGAGGGGTTCGAAGATGTTGTGCTAAAAGAGATCCCACATAACCTTTCACCTTTGAGAGATGTCTGGCATCACGATGATCTTATTCCTAAGGCATATCCAATAGCTCATTTAACTTTAGTTATTCTATAACTATGCAAATTAGTAGAGATGTTGATAAAGGAGCTAAACAGATAAAGATGTTGTATGAGAAAGTTAAAACAACAATTGAAAGGCAAAATGAGAGATACATAGAAGCTGCCAACAAATATATAAAGCATATAGAGTTTAATACATGTGATTTAATCTGGATTTATCTAAGAAAGGAAAGGTTACTGCTAGACAAATTTAGAAAAATTAAACCAAATACTAAAGATGCAATTAATCAACTTAAAAAAATTCACAAAAATACTTCTAGGATCAAGCTACCTGAAGATTATGGTTTGTCATCAATATTTGAAATGGCTTATTTAAGTCCTTATCATGGTGACAGCATAAATGAAGACTTGAGGACAAGTCTTTTTCAACCAGTGGAGATTGACACGAGAGTGCCTAACTTGTTAAAATCAGATCTTATAAAAATTGTTGATTCTATGGTATTCCCTATAGTCTACTATAGTATTTCAAAGCTTTTAACCCAGCCCACTAAAAAATGATAGCTCATGAGCATATTCCTTAGATAAAGTTAAAGCTAGTTCAAGATGTCTTTCTTAATGACCGAGGAACGCATTAATGGGTTAGTTGGTAGATAGAAAGCACATAATTTTATAGTTTCTTATGCATGAAGGGTTGTTTCATACACTAATACTTATTTTGGTGTTTTAGGATTAGAAAAAAAGTTTAGCACCTTTGTATTTGCAGAAGCTCCTTGGAGTGTCTCTAAAACTCTGTATCTCTTGGATGAGTCCTTGAGTGGTGAGTCTTTTAATTTAGTTCTACATTCTTGTTTAATTTTCTTGAAGTGGTAAATTTTTTATATCCTGTTATGACTTTAAACCTAGTGGTGAGCTATATTTATCGATTTTACACAAGTTCTGTTCTGAGTTTGTGCATTTTCTACAAATCGTCTAATACACAAGGTCTTTCTTTCTTCTCGAATTTCATTCCTCTTTTTTCCTTCCTAGTATCACAATGTCTTTATCAGAATGCATATCTTTATGATCGGAGTCCACGTTATCAGTTTCTGATTCCTCCTTTATTGGTTCAATAATCAGAAATTGACCCTGTTTACATCCGAGTTCCTTCATTTTTTATCACAATGTTAGTACAACACTTTTGTTGATCTTTCCTTAAGCTCTTCTTTAGTAATTCTTCAAGGGTTAGGGCTTTGAGTGGACATAGGTGGGCTGATAGTTGCTAATTACCTATCTATTGATGCTTTTGTTCCTACCGTTGTCCATATTGAGTTTTTTCTTATACACACGGATGAATAATATGGCAGTCATCATGGTACGGGGTTGGTGAGCTTTAACTTCATATTGAATCTTGGGATTGTGATACTGGAAAGGGAGAAAGAGGAATAAAATTCAGAAAGAAACGAGAAATTGAAAGATGATTTGTAGAAAATGAACAAATTTAGAACAGAACTTATGTAAAATGGATAAACAGTTCACCACCAAGGTCAACGTCACAAGAGGATATAGAAAACACTACCTCAAGGAAATTAAATAAGGATATAGAACTAAATCAAAAGACTCACCACTCAAGGACACATCCAAGAGATATAGAGTTTTAGAACACTTTAAGGAGCTTCTACAAATATAAATTAGTTGCTAAACTTTTTTTATAATCCTAAAACACCAAAATAAGTACTAGTGCATAAAACAACCCTTCATGCATAGGGAACTACAAAATTAAGTGCTTTCTATCTACCAACTAACCAATTAAATGCATTCCTTGGTCATGAAGAAAAATATCTTGAAATAGCTTTAACTTTGTCTAAAGAATATGCTCATGAGCTATCATTTTTTAGTGGGCTGGATTAAAAACTCTAAAATATTATAATAGACAATGGGGAATACCATAGGATCAACAATTTCTATGCGATATGATTTTAGCAACTTAGGCACTCCCGTGTCAATCTCCCATATTTGAAAAAGACTTGTCCTTAAGTCTTCATTTATTCCGTCACCATGACAAGGACTTAAATCAGCTATTTTGAATATTTATGACAAACCATAATCTTCAGGTAGCTTGATCCCATAAGCATTTTTGTGAATTCTTTTAAGTTTATTGATCGGATCTTCAGTCTTTGGTTTCATTTTTTGAAATTTGTATGGCTGTAACCTCTCCTTTATTAGATAAATCTAGATCAGATGACATGTATTAAACTCCATATACTTTCTGTATTTTGTTGGCAGCTTTTATGTATCTCTCATTTTGCATTTTAATGGTTGCTTTAACTTTCTCATGCAACGTCTTTACACCAAGTTTAAAGTCACGAGAGGATAGAAAATGACTGATAGATGATTTGTAGAAAATGAATAAAGAGGAATAGAATTCGAGAAGAAAGAAAGATCGATCGATGATTTGTAGAAAATGAATAAACTCATAATAGAACTTACATAAAATGGATAAAAAGTTCACCACCAAGTTTAAAGTCACAAGAGGATACAAAAAATTCACTACCTTAAGAAAATTAAACAAGGATACAGAACTAAATCAAAAGACTCATCATTCAAGAATGCATCCAGGAGATATAGAGTTTTAGAGACACTCCAAGGAGCTTCTACAAATAGAAAGGTGCTAAACTTTTTTTCTAATCCTAAAATACCAAAATAAGTACTAATGGATGAAACAACCCTTCATGCATAGTGAACTACAAAATTAAGTGCTTTCCATCTACCAACTAACCCATTTAATATATTTCTTAATCATGAAGAAAGGTATCTTAAAATAGCTTTAACTTTGTCCAAGTAATATGCTCATAAGCTGTCATTTTTAAGTGGGCTAGGTCAATAACTCTGAAATATTATAGTAGACTGTGGGGAATACCATAGGATCAGTAATTTTCATATGATCTGATTTTAGCAACTTAGGCACTCCCGTGTCAGATTGAGCCCCTCAATGAATGTTCCGACTAGTTGTCTCTCAGACCAGTCTCACTAGGTTCAATAGTCATTCAAATCGGCTCTGGTATTCCTATAATGTAGAGGTCTAGCGGATTTTGATGAGTTGTCCATCAACATTCTCATACTTTGACGGTCCGAAGTGAACAAGGAGTCCTTTCTTAAACTGCTTCCATGAAGGAACCCCGTGTTAGTTTTCATAGCAATGGTACCACTGGATTGCATCTCCCTCAAGTTGAATCGAAGTTATCTCTACGTTTGAATCCTCTGGAGTCTTGTGGAAATGAAAAAACTTTTCAGCCAATGATATCCAATCGATCAAATCTCCATCTTGCCACCTTGGAAATTCTACCTTTATGTGCGGGTATCCTATGTCTTGCCCTTGATCACTTTTCCCTATGTTTTGATCTGTTCCCCTTGAGACTAGAACTTTCACCATGTTGAGATTTATTGAGGGTATCCAATAGGCTTCTCTTAAAATCATTGAGCGTTTCTTACAGCCTGTTCTCCATTCAGATTTTGAAGGCTTCAAATCTTGCTTCCATAACATCATCGGTAGGCATTGCATAAGATTGTAGATCGGTAATATTCAACTCTTATTTTTTATGTCGGGTCAAGGGCATCAGTCTACCGAGTGGATTGATGGTGTTGGCTGCTAGATCTAGGGTTGAGATGCAGTAGCGATGATTGCTTCATAGATGAGAGGAGGATAGGGGCAGCGCAATGCTGTTGGTAATGATGGCGATGGCGAGGAGGAGCAACAACGGTGTAGCCGATGGTTGTTGTTGATGCCGACAACAAGGAGGAAAGGGACAATGGTGGCGATGGTGATCAACGACTACGGAATTAGCTACAGTGGGAGAGGGACAATGATGACAGTCAGTGGCAGAAGACGACAGCGATAAGCAGGGGAAGCAGCGACTAAGGGAAATAGTGATGGCTAGCCCTTTGTTGCTCGGTCATCGATAGAAGTGGGTGGGGAGTCGACGCTGGTGTGGTGCAATGGTTGTTGCAAGATCTGGGAAGGAAAAGTTGTAACAGAGATGGATAGCAGTAGAGATCGGCAGCACTAGTCATGGTTATGGCAAAAGGCAAGAAGGCATAGCTGTAGTGGAGCAGGGGGGAAGGGGAAGAATAGAGTGCAGTTAAGGACAATGTGGATAGGCAGTGGGAAGCAACAGTGATGATGTTGTGCATGATCAAGATGAAGGCTATGTGGCTGCGTGGGCTGCAATTGGTAGATGAGGGCGGTGGCAATAGTGGTAGTAGGCGATAGTAGAGAAGTGGAGAGCGACCAACGGTGGCTGCAGCTGTGGTTGTTATGACCTATGGGAAGTGATCGTCGGGCTAGGAAGGTAGTGATTGGTGCTGTTAAGGAGCAAGGCTGGTGACACAACTGGGTAGTGGGAAGCAGCGATGACGATGGTGGCTGGGATGCAACAGTTGTGAAACAGGAAGAGGTAGGGAGATGGCTTATGGGTGACTACTGTAAGAAGGTGTGGATGGGGCTGACGGCAGGCGGGCAGATGTGGGAGATAGTAGGAGCAACGATGATGGCAGCAAAAGGCTATAGGAGACTGATCTTTCTTGTGGCTAAGAAAGAGGGATGACAACATGAATATGGCTACAAGATCTTCGAGAAGTTGCAGCAAAGATATGTGGAATCACAGTGGGAATATAGAGGATCGCTACTCTGATACAAATTGATAGAAACCCCTAGGTAACTATCGTGGAAAAGGGAGGATAAACAATCACTTCGATGAGATCGGGCCTCCTTGATTACTTTGACGGAATCGACCTTCTTAATCACTATAGGGGATCAACCCTCCTAAGGTTTTGGCCTATTAGCTAAAATATTACTTTCTTCATTGATTGATTGATAAAGGATTAGTTACATCCCTATTTATAGAGTTCTATCGAGAGTCCCACTCGACTTGGACTCCTAATTAAATAATAAAAAAATTCAATAAACTCCTAACTGGCTCCTAATCAACTCCGACTTAGCTAATTAAACCACATATTACATAACCTAAACATGACTTAAAAATTTAAAAATTTATGGGTTCCTAACAATATCTCACAAAAATAAATCAAAGGTTGCCTTAAGAACCAACAATGTCTACACTATTGATCTTGATGATTTTTATGATGAAACTTATTTTTCGACTTTAAATGATGATGCATGGCTTTGGCATAAAAGATTAAGTTATGCAAGCATAAAATTAATTACATAAATAACAACTAAAGAACTTTTAAGAGGCATGCTTAGAATTAAGTTTGTAAAAGATAAAGTTTATGGCGATGCCAACTAGGTAAAAAAATGAAAAGTAGTTTTAATCTAAGAATCAAGTAAGCACCTATACACCACTATATTAATATATATTAATTTATTTGGACCAATAGATACCACAAATCTAAGAGATAGTAAATATGATTTTGTAGTCGTAGATGACTATAGTCGATTTACTTAAAAATATTTTTTGGCACACAAAAGTGATTGCTTTAACTATTTTTCAAAATTTTATAAACTAGTTCAAACTGAAAAGGGTTTTATGATTTTGTCTACTCGAAGTGATCATGGTGGTGAATTTAAAAACCATGATTTTTAATATTTTTATGATTTAAATGGGTATGATCATAATTTCCCCACTCCAAGAAATTCACAACAAAATAAAATTGTTGAGAGAAAAAATAAGAGTTTACAAGAGATGGCAAGAACTATGTTAAATGAACATAACCTACCCAAATATTTTTAGGCCGAAGCTGTTAACATGGCATGTTATGTCATGATCAGGGTTCTCAAAAGATCACTACTTTCTAGAACTCCCTATGAATTGTGGAATAACAAAAAATCTAATATTTTATATATCAAAGGTTTTGATTATAAATATTTTATTTTAAATAAAAATAATACCTTAGGAAAGTTTGATGCAAAATCTAATTAAAGCATATTTCTTAGTTACTCCTTAAGTTCAAAAGCTTATTGTGTCTTTATTAAAATAACTTTAGTTATTGATGAATCCATCCATATTATTTTTAATGAGGCTCCTGAATTGAAGAAAATTAATTTTGATGATAATTTTGATTTTGGTACTTTAAATTTGAATAAAAATTCTACTCTCCAAAACAACTTTGATGTATCTACTTCCAAGGAATCCTTATCCAAGAAATGGAAGTATCCTAAGGAGCTAATAACTGGAGATATATCAAAAGGTATTCAAACTCGTTCATCGTTTAAAAACTTTTATGCTAATGTCACCTTTTTATATCAAATTGAATGCATTGATGATACTCTAAAAGATGATTCATAGGTTTTTGAAATGCATGAGAAGTTAAATCAATTTATGAGAAATAAGGTATGGATGATCATCTTGTAATTGTCACTAAATGAGTATTTAGAAATAAGCAAGATGAATCCGATTACGTGATTCGAAACAAGACTAGATTAGTGGTCAAAGGTTTCAACTAAGAAGAAGGTATTGATTATGAAGAAACCTTCACTCTTGTAGCAAGACTTAAAGCCATAAGGATGCTCCTTACCTATGCTTCTTTTAAAAATTTCAAATTATTTCAAATGGATGTCAAAAGTCTTTTTTTTAATGGTTTTATTTCTGAAGAAGTTTATATTAAACAACCACCCATATTTGAAAATGATCTTTTCTCAAACCATGTTTTCAAATTATTTAAGGCCTCTATGGATTAAAGCATGCCCCTAGAGGCTTAGTTCATCCCCAAGGATGAACTAAAGTAAGGCCTCTATGATTAAAGCAAGCCTCCATGGATTAAGGATGCTCAAACCTAAGCTTGGTACGAGAGACTTAGTTCTTTCCTTATTCAAAATAATTTCTCAAAAGGCAAGGTCGATACGATATTATTTATTAAATATTAAAAAAATTATTATTTAAATTTATGTTGATTATATTATTTTTGGTTTTACTAATGAATCTTTATATGAATCATTTGTCAAAAGTATGAGTCAAGGATTCAAAGTGACTTTAATAGGTGAATTAAGATTGTTCTTTGGACTACAAATGAAGCAATTGAATGATAGAATTTTTACTTGTCAAACTAAGTATGCTTTAGATTTGTTAGAACGATTTCATATGGATAGTGCTAAGGTCATTAACATACCTATGAGCATCTCTACAAAAATAGATATGGACAATGAAGAAAAATGTTTTGATCAAAAGAACTATAGAGGCATGATAGATAGTTTGTTATATCTAACTACAACTAGACCAGATATTATGTTTAGTATAGGCCTGTGTGCAAGATTTCAGTTCAATCCTAAATAATCTCATTATAAGGTAGTTAAAAGAATATTTAGATATTTAAAAGGAACCCCAAATCTAGGATTATGGTATCCAAAATCTGAAAATTTTGATTTGATTATTTATATTGATGATAACTTTGGAGGATGTAGAATATATTAAAAAGTACCTCTGCAACCTGTCAGTTCTTAGGTCATGCACTTATTTCTTGGTCTTCCAAGAAATAAAATTATGTTGCATTATCAATATTATCTACAACTAAGGCTGAATATGTAGCAGTTGGTGCATGTTGTGCATAAGTTATTTGGATGAAAAACACTTTAGAAGACTATAGACTACTTGAAAAACATCCCTAAACAATGCGATAATATTAGTGTTATTTGTTTAACAAAGAATCTCATTCAACACTCTAGAACTAAAATATTGATATTAGACATCATTTTATTAGAGATCATGTTAATAATCATGATATATATCTTCCAAATGCTTAAACTTTTTCATATGACTTGAGTTTTTTTCCTTTAAATCAAGATTATTTCTTATAATTCCTTCTTTTGGCTATTTGCAAAAAGAAGAGATTTGTTAAAATGGTTCACGATTTTTTTATTTCTCACAATTTGATCTTTCATTTTTCATATGATATAAATTTTTGCACCATTGAATTCTTCCCTTCTTTTTCTTGTTTTGATAATTACAAAGGGGAGAGAAAGAAGTGTAATCTTGCTCATCTTAGGAAAAGCAAATAGCTGACACATCTCTAAAGAAAAACAAAATCGCTAGCTTGCTACTTTGCATGTTTCAAAACATAGCTAGTTGCACTCTTCTCCTTTTTGTTGATGACAATGGGGGAGAAGTAACCATGATATGAAATTGATGCATTCAATACTTCAATATGATTTGAAGTAATGATGCACAATGTAATGTACCATAATAAGTTGAAAATTGATTTAAAGTAATGAGGCACAACATAACGTACCTTAGTGACTTGAAAATTATGCATGCTTCAATATGATTTAAAATTATGATGCACAATATGATGAATGCAATACTTCAATATGACTTGATATGTTGCATATAATCATTATGATTCATGATCAAAAGCTATTTCAACTGGAATTCAAAGGTTATCAATCTTTTTGAATTCAAGTTTGCTTTATTTTAATATGACATATAGATAGTAGGAGTATAGTTAAAACTACATCATCAATTAATTATCATCATTAAAAAAGGAAGATTATTAAATCTTACATTTTGATTGTAAAATTAATTAATAAAGTTATGATCTAATCATGTTTAACAAAAGTGATGTAAGACTATCTTCGATCATGCAAAGGCAAAATGATTGAAGCAGAAGAATCAGAGGTTGGGCAGGGGTCAGAAATTGAGCATTAGGCCAGAAGAATTGAACATTGTGTCAAGATCGGATGTTGCAGGAGTCACCATACCGATGGATCGAGCAATATGCCGAAGGAGTGCATGATGCACTGAGAATCTGAATGAACAAATGGCATAGTAGACAGCACAAGATTTATGCTCAGTAATCATTTTTGTCTTGATTGTCATAGTTTAGGTCTTAATTGAGTTAGTTTTGGGTGTAATCTTGCTAACTCAATTAAGGGCCGATTGGGCCTTAATTGGGGCTGATTTAGGCATATTAGAAGGTCCATTTTAGTGACCTAAAATCAAGTCTAGCGATGGCACCACCCAGAAGATAATCCTCGAGACTATGTCAAGCGGTGGTACCGCTTAGAAATAGTCTCCCGGATTATGTTAAGTGATGGTACCACTCAGGCTAATGGTACTACCCTTAGAACACAATCTCCAAGACTGTCAAGCAGCGATAGTACTGCCCATTAATGATGGTGGTACTGTCAGCACTGGAAATCTCAAAAATTTAAATTTTGGCTCCAACTTTTGAAATCATTTAGGGCCTATAAATACCCAAATCATTCTTACTTGAGTTAGCAAGAACTGAGATCAAAAACTTGTGATT
The DNA here is from genome assembly GCA_021527575.1 of Ensete glaucum. Taxonomy (NCBI): domain Eukaryota; kingdom Viridiplantae; phylum Streptophyta; class Magnoliopsida; order Zingiberales; family Musaceae; genus Ensete; species Ensete glaucum. The sequence goes on from CM038554.1 coordinate 6,211,940, forward strand.
CTATATGCAAAAGTAGTTCTAATCTCTTGTGAGTTTCCCTCTTAAAAGTTTAGAGTTTATTCTAAGGGAGGTGTGAGATTTGTAAATGTTGTCTCCTAAAACTGTCAGAAGGAGAAAGGGTTTACAAAGATTAGTTGATCTTCACCCATTGAAAGAAGATTGTTAGTGAATGCCGGTGGCCTCAGCTAAAGAGGAATCGAGAGTGGCCGTAGGTCACGATGACCAAACCACTATAAATCTGGTGTGTTCTTTTTCTTGTGCTTTATTCTTATTACTTGCTTAACAGCTCACTACTCTTACTCACATTCCAAGTTTGATATATTTCCGATATGAGTTTTGATCGAATGATTTTTTTAATTGATATATTTTTTAAAGTACTAATTCACTCCTTTTAGTGCCAATATGAACCTAGCAGCAGCTAACCTTATGAAGGTAATTGAGTATCAATAAAGGATCATATACTTTTTGTATCACAAAAGAAATATCTCGTGTGTTCTTACTTAGGCAAATCTCTGGCCAAGATCATTAAAATTGAGAGAGAATGAGTTCTCCGGGAGAATCCGATTAATGTGATACTCGGATGGACTCTGTGTGAGACAGGAGAAAACCATGCCTGATATAGGGTTGCTAGTATATTAGATGGATGAGAGACTATAGATACATGGTAACTGCGGACAAAATATATCCAATAGATTAAATCCCCATGTATCGTGTGGGGTCTTTGGCATAGTAGCCTAGTACGTCCATAGTCAGTGAGTTGAGTGAACTGTTATATATATATATATATATACATATATATGTATATATGTGTATATATATACACATGTATATATATATAAATATGTGTATATATATACATATATATGTATATATATACATACATAAATATATATACATACATATATATATATATACATATATATATATATATATATATATATATATACATATATATATATATATATATATATATATATGTATATATATATATATATATATATATATATATATATATATATATATATATATATATATATATATACACACACACATATATATGCACGTAGAATTATTTTACGCATTCTAGCTGCACTTTGGAGACGCCTATGGTGACCACTTGTGAAGATGCAACATGTGCTTAAGGCTGTAGAGGAGCCGCTTGCCTGCAAAGGCAACACCTGTAGGCAAGGTGCCAATGGGCAAATAGTGTACTTGCAGGCAGGGGTGTTTCTGGCTGGTAACCGCCCGTAGGGCGCCCGCAAAGGCGATACATGTAGGCACGATGCCTACAGGCAAGTCGCTTACAAACAGAGGCGCCTCCTACCTGCAGATGTGGCCACTTCTAAGTAGGACACTTGTGAGTAAGGTGCTAGCATAAGGTTACACCAGCTAGGCGAGGCGACGACCACATTACTACAGGGGCAACATCGCACTACAAGGCGACCACCTATGAATGCGGCGACGACTGCCTATCGAAGGCGGTTGTCCTTCCAAGAAGGTGACGTTAGCAAGAAGTTACGGCCACTGTAAAGGGGAATTAAGGTATTTCTTTAGGCAAAGGATGATTCTACCCTTCTAAACTATAGAAATAACGAAGTCTGTCCTTATCTTCAAATTTCATAAATGCCCTTCATAAATCAAAAAATTCCTTATATATCTTAAATTTCTAAAAATATTAGTTAATTAAAAGTTTAATTAACTAGAATTATTATTTATCTAGTAGTCCTACATGATATGTACATGTGATATATAATATGGACAGATGATAATTGACCATGTGGTGTGATTTGTGTATGTGTGATTATTATTATTATCGGGGCCTGTGAGCCTCCAATTTTTCTCATTTATTGTTGGGCCTGTGTGCTTGTAATTATGTTGTATTACACGAGGAGGCACGACGTAAGCGTGGAGGTGCCAACGAGACCCATAAGGTCAATATGGATGATCGTGATATATGGAGATGCCCTAAGGTGCTGGGGGAACCGATGATGACAAGATGAATGATCACAGGTCATAGAGATGTTCCTTTGCACACATAGATCCTGATGTGAGTGATTGGTCCCACTAGCTTAAGCTTGATCACATTAGGTTGTGGTCCATAATCATCTAGTATGATTGCTCATATGTGATATATGGATGCTTATACACCTTATAGATACTTACATATATTTGCATATGATGTAGATATATATTAAATATATATATGTGTGACACGACATATTAGGAGACCAAAACAAAAACCCCTCCTACGATAATGTTAAGTTGGTAAGCATAAGATAATTAGATTAACCCACATGGCCTTCTATTGTTATAGGATAAATCCTGACGTAGGTTGAATTGGTCAAGTCCCTTAAGGCTCACCTATTTTCATGATTTAAGATTTTCCCTATGACACAGAGATATCACCCTTGACCTAAGGATATGGTATGCTTTATTAAGTCCCTTAAGGGCATATCATCAAATCAGACTTATCTAGTAATGATGATGATGACTTAACCGAACATCATGTTTGTTCGAGTGAGGCCGAACAGGATGTGAATCACAAGAAGTTGTAATCGGTAAGAGTTGCCTACTTTTTTGGACTTAATGTGATTGGTTTAGTCCCTTGAGGTTATACTAAACACCGACTGGATCCCGATCCCAACTAGAAGTCTACCAAAGACTTCCATTTCACGTGTCGTGGGTGTTGCATGATTTGCTAAAAAATTATGGGAGTAGATTAAGATAGAAATCTATATCTTAATTGTTTGCTTTTCTACAAAACATGTATGTTATTCATTTATGCTACATCTTTACTTGTCAAAAATATATTGCTTGCAAACTCCCTACGTGACATACTTGATATCAACCACCTCACTAGTCTAAACTACATAGATTGATTCCACAAACTAAGAATCATTCCCAAAGCAAAAAAATCACATATATCCTCGACACGATATTGCCCGCGCCAAAGGAAGGGCAAGTGAGGATAAGATTAGTCGCTAAGTGAAGTATATAGACAATTGCACTTTAGCTAAGTGCTATATGTTGGCCTCTATAACTCCTAAGCTATAGAGGCAACATGAGAGCATGTATGTCATTTTCATCCTTCTTCATCTTCGTCAATTATTTGAGGAACAAGCAAGAACTTAAAGATATGAGATATCTAAGAGTCTCTTCCATGCTAGGATAATAAAGGGGATATCAGTTTAAAACCATGCTTTGAGGATGATTGAATGGATAGAGAAACTCACAGATCTAGGAATGGTCATAGAGGATAACTTGTGTGTTGATGTTATACTTCAATGCCTACTAGATTCATTTTCTCAGTTTATTATGAATTTTAATATGACAAGCTTAAGGTGACTCTCCCTTTGCTTCTCAATATATTGAAGGAGGCTAAGAGCACCATTAAGAAAGAGAAGCCTTCTCTATATTGGTGATACCAGAAAGAAAAAGGAAAGTTGATAAATCCCTTAAGAAGGGCAAGGGCAAGGGCAAACCGGGTAAGGCAAAGGTTGCCAAGGAAGACCTAGCAAAGGATAAAGGCTAGTGCTTCTACTATAGCAAAGACAAGCACTAGAAGAGAAACTATAAAGAGTACCTTCTAGAGAAGGCAAAATAGAAGCTTGGAGAGACTTCAGGTATATTCATGATCAGTCTCCATTTATTAGATTTTTTTAATAACACAAGGGTATTAGATATTGGGAGTGCTTATCACATTTATAATTCATTGTAGATTCTGGCTACTAGGAAACCAAGTGGGAGCATCATATGCATAGTGAAAGATTGAAACAGAATTGGTTTCCCATGTAGATTAAAATTATTGTGCAAAGTTTTACATGCTAAAAATTGTAAAATAAAAAACTATATCATCTGAGAGTTTATTTACCTTTGAGATGGTATATCCTTGAATTTTTAGATCCAGATGGAGAGGATAAAGGAGGTCAATTATCCTTCTCTCTAGTGGTATCCACATTATGAATCACTATAGCGATACTCCTTTAACCACAACCTCAAATCTCACAACTCTTACGCATCTTCTTGCAACAAATGTGGAAGAATATCCTCTATCTTCTTCGTTGCTCTCTCACATCAGAGAAGGGCTAATCAGTTGAGAAGATGAGGGAGAGAAGGAGAATGGGAGGGGGTAGCTAAAGGTGCAGCCTATCACATAAGAGCCGTCCCTGCCTGCTATTTATAGAGAACCACCAAAAACCCTAGGGATCCTGCATTAATGGGAATTGGATCTCTATTTAAATTATCCACTAACCTTGGATTATTAGATCTCTATCCAATAATCTCCTTTAACCTCTAATTGGGTCTCATCTGATGAGAACAAGGGCTAATTGGATAATTTATATACAATCCTCTATTATTCATTGAAGCATCCACCATATGTGTGTAACCCTCTAGGTCTAATACCATGTTGGTCGTGAGTCCTACTTGTCAGAACTCCTTATGATTAAGTAATTATTATCTTATAATAATTTACTCAACTCATCGACTATGGACATACTATGCCACTATGCCATAATTCCCAAACTGTACAGGGTATATTATCTATTAGACTTGTCTGTCCTTAGTTATCATTTTCATCCATCTAATATCCCAAAGACTATATATTGGGTATGGTACTGTGAGGCCACATACGAAATCCGTCTAAATCTCGCTCTCATCAGATTCTCTTGAAGAACTCCTGTCTCAATCCGACCAACCTGATCAATGATTTATTTGAGCGAGAGCATACAGGATATTCCTCTCATGATACTGAGAGTGGATGATCTTTTATTGACACTCAATAGCCTTCATAAGGTTGGCTATCAATCTCGATAACCAGTTGTACCATATTTAAAACTTTTCAAACCTATAAGTTCGACATAAAAAAAAGGAGTACTTAAACAAGGCATCCTTAGTATCTCAAGTCTAAGGACCAGATACACAATTGGGACTCTGAAATCACTATTTGATATTAGGCATCATTAATTATATAACATTCTAAAAGTGGATCAATCAGTGAACTCATTCTCGAATGAGCACTTGTACTGTATCCTTAGTGTCTCCACACAAGTGGCTATGAGACTAGCCACCTCTATCATATGGATGGGTATATAGCACAATGGTCTATCCGGTTATATTGATGTCCCTCTCAAGCAATCCATGACCGGGATCATTTAGGATTCATGTTTAAAGGCGAATCGGTATCATTATCATGATCTCATCATGATCCAATTCCCATTGCACAGAACTAGGGACATTATAATATATGTATTCAACATATAATATAATATAAAAATATGATAATAATAATAATGATACAAAAAGATTATATAGTATGTCACACGTGCTATCACTCACTTTATTGGTTTACAAGGCACTTGTAACCAGCACTAGCAAGGCCTAAGAGACTAGTAAGAGGCAACATGGACAATGGAGCAAGAGTTGCTATAGTGGCCATAGATGAGGTCACCTTACATCTGCCTAGTGGAGCTACTATTGCATTAGATGCATTTTATTATGTTCCTTCTGTTGAATCTCAAATTTTGTTAATGAAATCAATTGATAGCTTTTATGATCTAACCTGTGTGTTAGAGAAAATGATGTAGGATTAACCAGGACGGTGAAAGGGTAATACAATCTAATGTTTGGCTAGAGTCAAATTCGGGCATCGAGCCGGGGTTCGGACGATGTAGTGGGAGTTCGCTATGAGTTCGTCAAATGTGATCGGGAGCTCGCTGGGAGCATGTTAGTACACCAGAAGATGATCGAGAGACTTGCTGGGAGTTTATAAGAGGATGCTGAGAAGTTTGCCGAAAGTTTGGAAGATCAATTGATATGCCGAACAAGAACGATTATAATTATATAGTATGTCATAGTTAGCATCATAATTGAGTCCTAATTAAGTTAGATTTAAAAAAATTTAAATTAACTTAATAAGAGGCAAGTAAGTCCACTTTGGGTTAGACTTGAGCTCATAGTTAAGCTCATTTCATTGACCTGGAAAGGGGTCAATAGGAGGTACACCTCGTGTACAAAATAGTATGAGAAAGTATTATTCCCGAGCTGTCCGATGGCAACACCACCGGTGGGTAGTAGTAGTATCACCCAAGCGGTGGTGATACCGCCCAAGTGGTGGTAGTATTGTCGCCACCCAGGTTTTCAGGCAGCTATCGATGGTGCCACCAATGCCGGTGGTAGTATTGCTTGTGCTAGTTACAAGTGCCCTGTAAGCCAATCACATGAGTGATGGCATGTGTGACACACTATATGATCTTTTTGCTTTTGATTAATATTGGCATATTCTCATATTATATTATCTATAGCATATAATACTGTATATCCTTGGTTCTATGCAATGAAAATTGGATCATGATGAGATTATGATAATGAGATTGATTCACCTTTAAACACAGATCTTAAATAATCCTTGTCATAGGTTACTCGAGAGGGACATCGAGATAATTGGACAAATCGGTGTACTATATACCCGTTCATATAATGGAGGTAACTGGTCTCATAGCTACTTATGTGGAGATAATAAGGATATAGTACAGGTGCTCATTAGAGAATGAGTTCAGTGATTGATCCGCTTATGGAATGATGTATGGTTAATGATACCTAATGTCAGACGGTGATTCCATAGTCTCAATTGTGTATCTGGTCCTTAAACTTAAGACACCAAGGATGCCTTGTATGAGTACTCATTTCTTTAACGTCAGACTTACAAGTTTGGAAAGATCCAGATCTGGTACAACTGATTATCGAGATTAGTAGCCAACCTTACGAAGGCAATTGAGTGTCAATAGAGGATCATCCACTCTTGGTATCTATCTCATATGTGCTTGCTCAGACAAATCCTTGGCTAGGGTCATTCGGATTCAGAGAGAAAGAGTTCTCTTGGAGAATCTAATTAGAGCGAGACTATGACGGATTCCGTATGTAACCTGATAATACCATGTCTAATATATGGTCTCTAGGATATTAGTTGATGAGGGACTATAGATACACGATAACTGTGGACAAACAGATCCGATGGATTTGATCCACCTTGATAAGACCCCATAAGGAGCTCTATAGATTTTGATCGGAAGGAGATCAACCTTTAGAACATTATAAGGGTTCCTCCCTCCTAGACTCAGCGCAAAGGCTGAATAAAACATGATAATTGCTTGATAAAAGAGGGGGTGGATAGGGTTACAAATCCTAGCCCATGGGGTGCTTGCCTAACTAAAATTATCCTTTTGCCCCTTCTATAGCCTACCTACCTTAGAGGGAACAGGTGGCGAGTAGGTTGGCTCTATAGCCGGCCTAAGCAGGGAAAAACCCTAGCCGACTAGCCCAGTAAAGGGGGCGACAGCCACAAAGCCCTAAGGCCCCAAAATAAACCCTAGCCACACTTCTTTATAGGATATAAGTGACTAGGCGGGGTTTTATTATAATCTCACATGGTTCTTATTGATTACTTCTAAGTGATTATGACTCAACCCTGCTGGAGTCCTATCAAACTCGCCCTCTTCAAATCACCCTTGTCCTCAAGGCTGAGGTTCCATGAGCTCCTCATATGATTCTCATGCTATCATCAGCTGAACTTTGACCTCTTTATTAGCGGGGTGTTAGTTAGAAGGATTTGGGTAGAGTCGTCTACTTTAAATTTCTATTTGTGGTGAGGTACCTAGCGAATCAACTGTAATCTTAATCTGGTGCGCGAATCTGATCTCCAGGTTAGGGCTCCAATGTGATCCCTAATTTCGCAAGGTCCAAAGAAATAGGGAGACCACTTCATTAAGGCTTGAGCTTCCTACTGATCGGGCTAGAGGTATAGAAAAACTCGATCTTCAATTTTTCATCCATTCTGAAGTTTGTGAGGAGGTTGTTTCTTCTTTGCATGTGCTACCATATGATTAGTCTTTAGTGACAACCAATCTTTCTTTTGGAATGGTGACTGCCCTCTAATATGGTTTAGGATGATGAGAGCCCAATCTAGCATGAGCATGAATTGTAATTCTTCTAATTTTACTCCTTTTTCATGCTATGGACTTGTATCCAACTATAATTTAAATTTGGTAATAATTAGTATCGCTTGTAAAAACTACAGGTTACAAGTGCCCTGCAAGCCAATCACATGAGTGATGGCACGTGTGACACACTGTGTAATCCTTTTGCCTATGATTAATATTGACATATTCTCACATTATCTGTTATATATATATATATATTGTGATATCCTTGGTTCTGCGCAATGGGAGTTGGATCGTGATGAGATCACGATAATGAGATCAATTCACCTTTAAACATAGATCTTAAATAATCTCGATCATAGTTTACTCAAGAGGGACATTGAGATAACCGGATAGATCAATGTACTATATACTCATCCATATGATGGAGGCGGTTGTGCTCATAGCCACTTGTGTGGAGATACTAAGGATATAGTATCGGTGCTCATTAGTGAATGAGTTCACTAATTGATCTACTTATGAAATGTTATATGATTAATGATACCTAATGTCCGACAGTGATTCCATAATCTCAGTTGTTATCTGGTCCTTAGACTTGAGACACTAAGGATGCCTTGTATGAGTACTTTTTTCTTTGATGCCAGACTTACCGGTTTGGAAAGCTCCAGATCAGGTACAACTAATTATTGAGATTGGTAGCCAACCTTACGAAGGAAATTGAGTGTCAATAGAGGATCATCCACTCTCAGTATCATGAGAGGAATATCTCATATATGCTTGCTTAGATAAATCTCTGACCAGGGTCATTCAGATTGAGAGAGGAGTTCTCCGGTAAAATCTGATTAGAGCAAGATAAACTGATTTTGTATGTGACTTGATAGTTCCATGTCCAATATACGATCTCTGGGATATTATTTGGATAAGGGATTATAGATATATGATAACTATGAACAGACAGGTCCGAAGGATTTAATCCCCCCTGTACCGTCTGGGAACTATGGCGTAGTGGCCGAGTACATCCATAATCGATGAGTCGAGTGAATTATTATGGGGATAATAATTCACTATATCATAAGGAGTTCTGATGGGAGTGACTCATGGCCAGCTCAGTATCGGGCCCAGAGGGTCATACACATATGGTGGATGCTTCAGCGAATAGAGGATTGGATGGAGATCCAATTAGCCCCTGTTCTCATTAGAGAAGACCCTATGCTGATGGACTCCTTGATTAAGACCCAATTAGAGGCCTAAGGAGATTATTGGATAGAGATCCAATAATGTAAGGTTAGTAGGTTATTCAATGGAAATCCAATACCCACTAAGTAAGGAGCTCTAGGGTTTTAGTGGCTCTCTATAAATAGGAGAGGAGACTCATGCTTGATAGGCTGCAACTTTAGCCACCACCTCCTATTCTCCTCCCTCCATCCGAGCAAGAGTTGCAAGATCATATTGGAGGAATTTCGCTGTAGAGATCCATCGTGTGCATACCACTAGAGAGGAGGATGCTTGACCTCCTTAATCTTCTCTATCCGAATCTGGAATACAAGGATATACGATCTCCCCAGGTAAAATTAATGTCTCACATATCGTAATTTTTTCAGTTTTTGTAGTTTTTCTCGTAACCCCAATCTTTTGCATGATGATGATCTATGTGAAAAACCAATTTTGGTTTGATTTCTACTGTGCATGTGATGCACTCGATGAGGTTTCCTAACAACGGTATCAGAGCCAAGGTTTTCGGGCGAATGATTGGTTTTAAACTATGTGTGATGAGATTGAATCATGTAGCATCGTTCTACGCATTCTTGTTGTGTTTTCGCAGTGAAGGCAACAAGTAGGAGGGGCGGCCGGCTGCGGCCAGGGCTAGCCCACAAGGGAGGCCAGCCCCGATCGCAAGGGACGAGTCAGGGCAGAGCATCGTGGGTAGCCACCGCAGCACAACTACTTGCAGCACCACCAAAGGAGGGCTGGGCGCCCGCAAGGCTACCGCCCATGACTTCGCTAATAGTGGTAGCGCCCGCAAGGGTGGCCCTCCAAGGCGATCACGACAATGGCAACCGCATGAGGGGCCGGCGCATGAAAAGGGGCAAGAGGGTTAGGGCATCTTTTTTTAAAATGATTATCCTACCCCTATGAATTTTGAAAATACCAAGGATTGTCCACTCATGTAGAATTATGAAAATGCCCTCAATAATTCTAAAAATTCTAAGGACTATCCTCTTATCTAGAATTATAAAAATGCCCTTGATAATTCTAAAAAATTTGAGCATGTCCTAATTTCCAAAAACATAATTAATTCAATAGTTTAATTAATTATTATATATATCTAGTAATCCTACATATGATATGATGTATATGTGATGTATGATGTGGATGGATGATCATAAGCCATGTGTTGTGATGTGTGTAATTGTGATTATTATTATTATTATTGGGGCCTGTGAGCCTCTATTTTTCTCGTTTATTGTCGGGCCTGCGTACCTGTGATTATTTATAATTACATGGAGATGCGTAGTGGGAGCGTGGAGGTTACAACGGGACCCACGATGCCGTAGCGGGAGATTATGGAGCATGGTGATGCGATGATCCGATGGAACCGATGATGACGAGATCAACAATCATATGGCATGGAGATGTGCATCATATAGATTCTATTGTGAGTGATTAGGCCCATTACCTCGGGCTTAATCATATTAGGTGACAGCTCATGATTATCTGGTGTGGCTTGCATATGTGATGTGTTATATACCTACTAGATATATGTATATATATTTGCATACGATGTAGATATATATTAAATATGTATTTGTGTGACACGACATATTAGGAGACCGATACGAAACAAAAACCCCTCCTACGATAATATTAAGTCGGTAAGAGTGAGGCAATAAGATTGACCCACGTGGCCTTCCATCGTTATAGGAAGAAATTGAATCACGACATAGGTTGATTTGGTCAAGTCCCTCAAGGCTCACCTATCTACGTGTTCGAGTTCTTGCCTATAGCATAGAGACGTCACTGGTGACCTGAGGACATGGTATGCTTGGTCGAGTCGTTTGAAGGTATATCATCAAATCATACTCATTTTATAATGATAGTGATGACTTAACTGAATATCATGGTTGGTCGAGTCCCTCGATACTATAATGATTTGGAGGCCGAACATGACGGTAATCACAAGGAGTTGTGATTGGCAAGAGTTGCCTACCTTTTGGGCTTAGTGTAATTGGTCGAGTCCCTCGAGATTGCACTAAGATGCTAATTGGATCCCAATCCCCACTAGCAGTTTGCCTGAGACTTCCGTCTCATGCGTTAAGGGTGTAGCGTAATTCGCTAAGAAAATAGTGAGAGTACATTAAGATAGAAGTCCACATCTTAATTAGTATTTTCTGTAAAATTTGTATGTTATTTATTTTTGCTATATCTTGTTTTGTCAAAAACACATCGCTCACAAACCCCTTACGTGGCATACTTGATGCCAACCGCCTCACTAGTCCAAACTATATAGATTGGCTTCACAATTTGAGAATTATTCTCATGATGGAGAAAATCACATATGTTCTTGATACAATTCTGCCCACGCCGGAAGAAGGGGCAAGCGAGGATGAGATCGTTCGCTATGTGAAGTATATAGATGATTCCACATTGGTAAAATGTTACATGTTGGCCTCCATGACTCCTGAGTTACAAAGGCAACATGAGAGCATGGATGTAGATTCTATCCTTCTTCATCTCCACCAGTTGTTTGAGAAACAGGGAAGAACTCAAAGATATGAGATATCCAAGAAACTCTTCCAAGCCAGGATGACAGAAGGGACATCGGTTGAGTGATGATAGAGTGGATCGAGAAACTCACAGGTCTAGGAATAGTCCTAGAGGATAACCTATGCGTTGATCTTATACTTCAGTCTCTTACAGATTCCTTTTCTCACTTCATCATGAATTTTAACATGAGCAAGTTTAAGGTGACTCTCCCTGAGCTCCTCAATATGTTGAAGGAAGCTGAGAGTGCCATCAAGAAGGAGAAGCCAATTCTCTATATTGGTCAGACCAAAAAGAAAAAGAAGGCCAGCAAGACCCTCAAGAAGGGCAAGGGCAAAGAAAGACCATGTAAGCCAAGAAACTCTTCCAAGCCAGGATGACAGAAGCGACATCGGTTGAGAACCATATCCTAAAGATGATAGTTTGGATCAAGAAACTCACAGGTCTAGGAATAGTCCTAGAGGATAACCTATGCGTTGATCTTATATTTCAGTCCCTACCAGATTCCTTTTCTCACTTCATCATGAATTTTAACATGAGCAAGTTTGAGGTGACTCTCCCTGAGCTCCTCAATATGTTGAGGGAAGCTGAGAGTGTCATCAAGAAGGAGAAGCCAATTCTCTATATTGGTGAGACCAAAAAGAAAAAGAAGGCTAGCAAGACCCTTAAGAAGGGCAAGGGCAAAGAAAGACCATGTAAGGCAAGAAATACTCAGGAAAGGACAAAGGACAATACTTTCACTGTGGCCAAGACGGATATTGGAAGAAGAACTACAAGGACTACCTCGCAGAGAAGGCGAAACAGAAGAATGGAGAAGCTTCAGGTATATTCATGATCAGTCTCCACTTATCAGATTTTTATGATAACACATGGGTATTGGATACCAAGAGTGTTTATCATATCTGCAATTCGTTGCAGGTTCTGGCAAGACCTAGGAGATTGGCTAGAGGCGAGATGGACCTTAAGATGGGCAATGGAGCAATAGTTGCTATTGGAGAGGTCACCCTACATCTGCCTGGTGAAGCTATTATTGCATTAGATGCATGCTATTTAATTCTCTATATTATCAAAAACATTATTTCTATCTCTTGTTTGACAATTAGTGGATATAAATTAGTTTTTGAGAATAATAGTTGTTTAAAATTATAGATGATGAGATTATCACTAGAGGGACCCTTATAAATGGCTTATATGTGTTAGACACTTCTCCACATATCATGAATATAAATATGTTTAAGAGGAAAAGAGATGAGCTGAATAATGCATACCTATGACATTGTAGGTTAGGTCATATACATGAGGGAAGGATTCAAAAGTTGCCGAAAGATGGATACTTAGATCCATTTGACTATGAGACATATGTACTTGCGAAACTTGCCATCATGAGAAGATGACTAACTCTCCTATTCGTGGAATTAGAGAGAGAGCCGAGTTATTGGAACTCATACATAGAGATGTATGTGGTCCCATGTCGACTCAGGCTATAGGTGGTTACTCATACTTCATTACATTCACTGATGATTTCTTTAGGTATGGACATGTGTACTTAATGAAGTATAAATCTGAGGCCTTCAAGAAATTAAGCAAATATAAGAATGAGGTAGATAACTAAATTGAAAAGAGTATTAAGACTCTTCGATCAGATCAAGGAGAAGAGTACTTGAGTACAGAGTTCACCCATTTCCTCAGGGACAATGAGATTCTATCCAAGTGGACACCTCCTTATACACCTCAGCTCAATGGTGTATCAGAAAGGAGGAATCGCACGCTGTTAGACATGGTGTGATCCATGATGAGTTTCGCTGACCTACCCATCTCATTCTGGGGCTACGCCCTAGAGACCACAACTTATCTTCTGAATAGAGTTATATCAAAGTCGGTAGTGTCTATGTCATATGAGATATGGAAAGGAAAGAAGTCCGATCTTAAGATTATTAAGATTTGGGGTTGTCCTACCCACGTTAGAAGATAAAACCCTGATAAGCTGAAATCAAGGACAGAATGGTGCACACACGTAGGATACCCAAAGGAAACTTGTGGGTATTATTTTTATCATCTCGAAGACTGAAAGGTCTTTGTTGCCAAGAGAGTTGTGGTCCTTGAGAATGAACACATTCTTGGTGGAAACAGTGGGAGTGAGATAGAATTAAGCGAGGTTGGAGAACCTATCTCAAGCACCATTCCAGAACCCGAGTCTGTTCAGGTATCTAACACATAAGTTCCGACTTTACGTAGGTCTAATAGAGTATCTCACCCTCATGAAAGATATGTGAGACATATCAGTGGAGATGACTCTCAGGATATTGATCCTCAAACCTACGAGGAGGCTATTATGAGTATAGACTCTTGGACGTGGCAAGAAGCCATAAATTCTGAGATGTATTCCATATACTCTAACATGGTTTGGAACCTTATGGATGCACCTGAGGGTATTATACTTATCAATTGCAAATGGATCTTCAAGAAGAAGATCGGAGTGGATGGAAAGGTAGAGACCTATAAAGCAAGGCTGGTAGCTAAAGGATATTGTCAAAGACAAGGAGTTGACTATGACGAAACCTTTTCACCTATAGTCATGCTTAAGTCCATTAGAATTATTTTGGCCATTGCACCACACTATGACTATGACATCTGGCAGATGGATGTCAAAATGGTATTCCTCAATGGCAACCTCGAGGAAGAGGTGTATATGATACAACTAGAGGGATTCATATCTAAAGAGAGTCCTGATTAAGTGTACAGGTTGCTTAGATCCATTTATGGATTAAAGCTAGCTTCCCGAAGTTGGACCATAAGATTTGATAAGGTGCTCATTTCTTATAACTTCGTTAAGAATAAAGATGAGCCTTGTGTGTACAAGAAGGCAAGTGGTAGCTCTATCAACTTCTTGGTGCTATATGTGGATGACATCCTAATCATTGGGAATCATGTAGGAATGTTCTCTATAGTACAAGCTTGGCTATCTAGAAACTTCTCTATGAAAGACCTAAGGGGAAGCATCCTATATTTTGGGGATGCAGATCTATAGAGATAGATTCAAAAGGATGCTTGGCTTGTCCCAGTCTAGGTACATAGACTCCATTATCAAAAGGTTTGGCATGAAAAATTTCAAGAAAGGTCTTATACCGATGTGACATGGAATATCACTTTTTAGGAGTATGTCTCAAAGACTCCTGAAGAAAGGGCAAACATGGATAAGATACCTTATGCCTCAGCGATAGGGTTTATCATGTATATAATGCTATGTATCAGGCCTGATATAGCATATACTCTGAGTGTCACGAGCAGGTATTAGACAGATCCAGGTTTAGAACACTGGAAGGCAATAAAGTGTATCCTTAAGTACTTGAGATTGATTGACTAAGGATCTTTTATTGGTATATGGAAGAGGTAGCCTCCAGGTTGAGGGCTACATGGACTCGAGTTTTCAGTCCAACATTGATGATAGCAAGTCAAATTCAGGGTATGTTTTCACCCTGAATGGAGTAGTAAGTTGGAAGAGTTCCAAGCAAGATACTACTATTGACTCGACCACAGAGGCGGAATACATTGCTATAGTAGAAGCAGCAAGATGAAGGGGTTTAGATGAAGAAGTTCATCAAGAATTTAGGAGTCATTCCAAGCAGCGTGGAGCTGACTCCCATATATTGTGATAGTGACAGGGTGGTAGCTCTAACAAAGGAACTCAGGTCTCAAAAGAATTGTTCTATGGAGGTTCCATCTGATTAGAGTGATCATGACCCAAAAATATATAACAATGGAAAGAGTTCCATCCGAAGATAAATTGTAGATCCACTAACGAAGCCATTGGCTCAGATTGTATTTGAGTGTCATAGGGGTCTGATGGAGATTAGACACATAGGTGATTGGTTTTTGGTCAAGTGGGAGATTGCTGGTTGCAAGTGCCCTGCAAGCCAATCACATGAGTGATGGCACGTGTGACATGCTATGTGATCTTTTTGCTTATGATTAATATTGGCATATTCTCACATTATCTGTTACATATATATTGTGATGTCCTTGGTTCTATGTAATGGGAGTCGAATCGTGATGAGATCACGATAATGAGATCGATTCACCTTTAAATATAGATCCTAAATAATCCCCATCATAGGATACTCAAGAGGGACATTAAGATAATCAGATAGATCAATGTACTATATACTCGTCCATATAGTAAGGATATAGTACAAGTGCTCATTAGAGAATGAGTTCACTGATTGATCCGCTTATAGAATACAGTATGGTTAATAATACCTAATGTCAGATAGTGATTCCATAGTCCCAGTTGTGTATCTGGTCCTTAGACTTGAGACACCATGGATGCCTTGTTTGAGTACTTTTTTCTTTGACGCCAGACTTATAGGTTTAGAAAGCTCCAGATCTGGTACAATTGGTTATCGAGATTGGTAGCCAATTTTACAAAGGCAATTGAGTGTCAATAGATGATCATCTACTCTTGGTATCATGAGAGGAATATCTCATATATGCTTGCGTAGACAAATCCCTAGCCAGGGTCATTCGGATTGAGAGAGAAGGAGTTCTATAGTAGAATCTGATTAGAGCAAGACAAACTAATTCCGTATGTGACCTGACAGTACCATGTCCAATATACGATCTCTGGAATATTATTTGGATAAGGGATTATAGATACATGGTAACTGTGGATAGATAGGTCCGAAGGATTTGATCCCCCCTGTACCGTTTCAGGACTATGGCGTAGTGGCCTAGTATGTCCATAGTCGATAAGTCGAGTGAATTATTATGGGGATAATAATTCACTATATCAGAAGGAGTTCTGATGGGAGTGACTCACGACTAGCTCGGTATCGGGCCTAGAGGGTCACACACATATGGGGGATGCTTCATCGAATAGAGGATTGGATGAAGATCCAATTAACCCCTATTCTTATTAGATGAGACCCTATGCTGATGGGCTCCTTGATTAACACCCATTTAAATGCCTAAGGAGATTATTGGATAGAGATATAATAATACAAGGTTATTGGATGAAAATCTAATATCCACTAAGGAAGGAGCCCTAGGGTTTTCGTGGCTTCCTATAAATAGGAGGGGAGACTCATGGTTGATAGGCTGCAGCTTTAGCCACCACCTCCTATTCTCCTCCCTCCTTCTAAGCAAGAGTTGCAAGATTAGATTGGAGGAGTTTCACTTTAGAGATCCATCGTGTGGATACCGCTAGATAGGAGAACACTTGACCTCCTTAATCTTCTTCATCTGGATCTGGAATACAGGGATATACGATCTTCGTAGGTAAAATCAATCTCTCATACATCATGATTTTTTTAATTTTTGATTTTTGTTTATGTGACCCCAATCTTTGGCACGACGATTTGATCTGCGTGGGAAACAAGTTTTTGTTTTGATTTCTGCTATGCATGTGATGCACCCACTGAGGTTTCCCAACAGAAACCTCATATAGAGTGTGGGGAAGCCTTAGTGTAAATTAGGAGTCGACCATCTTGCATAAGAATAGCCCCAATTCCAACTCCTGATGTGTCAGCCTCAATGACAAAAGTACGACTGAAATCAGGTAGTGCTAGGACCAGCATCATCATTATGGTGGCCTTGAGTCGTTCGAAGTCTGTAGAAGCTTGTTCCAACCATAAGAAGAAGTCTTTCTTCAGTAGAGACGTGAGCAGGGTACTAATCTTTCCATAATCTTTCATAAATTTATGGTAGTATCCCATGAGTCCAAGGAAGTCGTGCAGCAATTTTACGTTTGTAGGTTTCGGCCATCCTTGCATTGCTTCGATCTTCGTCGGGTCTACTGCCACTCCATCCTTTGATATAATGTTCCCAAGATACTATACTTTATGCTATAAGAAGCTATACTTTGATTGTTTAACATAAATAGTATTCTCCCAAGGAATCGTTAGAACAGTTCGTAAGTGCTGAAAATGTATATCAAGCGTAGGACTATAAATGAGAATATCATCAAAGAACACTAATATAAACTTGCATAGAAAACTCTGGAAGATATCATTCATCAGTCTTAGAAGGAGCATTCACAAGTCCAAAAGGTATTACCAGAAACTCGTAGTGGCCGTTATGCGTGCGGAATTTAGTTTTCAGAACATCTTCAATGCATACCCAAATTTGATGATAACCGGAACGAAGGCCCAATTTAGTGAAGACTCGGGCTCCTTTTAATTCATCCAAAAGCTCATCTACGACTGCTATAGGATATTTGTCCTTGATAGTGATAGCATTTCAGGCCCGATAATCAATGCAAATTCGTCATGTACCGTCGTTCTTACACACTAGAAACACCAGTGAAGAATAAGGATTGCAACTCGGTCGAATCACCCTAGTGTCAAACATCTCTTTAACAATATTCTCAATCTCATCCTTCTGCAAGTGAGGATAGTGGTACGATCATAAATTTGCTAGATATTTGCTTGGCGAAATAGGAATATGGTGGTCATGCGGCCGTTAGGGGGTAGCCCACGCGGCTCCGAGAAAACATCCACGAATTCCTCCAGCAAAAGGGCAAGCTTAGGATATAGTTTTATACATTCTCCCCCTTAGATAGCTGCTAGATATGCATAAATAATCCACCATGTGCTTTATGCAAAACTTTCTTCATTAATTACGACGAAACGGTTGAAATATGGCTCCCACGCTTGTCTCATAATGTGACCTGTCTCCCTTTGTAATAAAATTTCATAATTAATTTAAAAAAATTCTAAGAGATATCACCTAGCATTGTGAGCTATTCGATCCTATGTATGGCTTCATAGTCATCAAATGGGTAGGACGAAGAAATCAGCTACCACTTTTTGGTCTTTGAGGAGTAGTTTCACCCGCGGGCACCATTGGTCGCAATTGAGGATTCGGCCGTGGGTAACCTTTATATCAAACTTGTTGTAACCTTCAATTTGAAGCACCAAATATGCAGCAACCTTACTATTGAGAAAGTTATTTGTGTTGCCCATGTCGATGAGAATGGTGATGGGTTGTTGTTTCAGAAGTCCTCCAACTTTTATCGTCTGCGGGTTGGAGTAGCCGGCCAATGCATGCACTATGTAGTCAACCGGTTGAGATTCTTCCTCCATGGCTTCTTCTTCAGGTTTAATGGCTTCTTCAGATGGTTCATTTCTTCTTCCTCCACTGGTTCAATCTTAAGGAGCCAGCTCTTTTTGTAGATATGTCCTCGGCTCCATGGTTTATCACAATGTCAACACAATCCTTTAGCCGATCGTTCATGAAGCTCATCCCTCGTCAATTTTTTTGGTGCAGGAGCTCGGATGGCAGTAGAGGGGGATGTTGGCCTTAGCATGGCTAGTCAAGGAGCGACCCTTGTCCTTCGTGCCTCTTGGTTCAATCGTTCTTGAATACGTGCAAAGGAAATCACCGCCATAAGAGTGTACGGCTACCACACCTTTACTTCTCCCCGAATCTCTGACTTTAGGCCCTCAATTAAAGTCCCTAAAAGTTATTTATCAAACCAATCCATAGTTTGATTAGATAAATGTTTAAACCTTATTTGGTATTCTTGTATTGTGGAGGTTTGACGAATCTTTGCCAATTATCTGTTGATATTGTCGAAATTGGTTGGTCCAAAGTGGTTCAGTAGTCCTTCCTTGAATCGTTGCCAAGAGAGTCCTCCATGGGTGTGCTCGAACCAATTAAACTATTGAATAGCATCTCCCTTGAGGTGTATGGTAACGATCTCCACCCGTATAGCGTCGACGGTTTGGTAGAACCAAAAATAGCACTCCGCGCGCGAGATCCATCCGATCGGGTCTCCTTCTTCCTATCTTGGGAAATCAACCATCATGTATAGATTTTTGAAATCAGAGGTGATGTGTCCATGCTCTTGAGGATCATCTCACTGATCTGAAGTCTCTTCATGGTATGACTTTCTCGGGCTTGACGATTGGCCAATGCTGAATTCGATGAATAAGGATCGCATCTTCTCCTTCATGTGACATTCAAAGACTTCAAACTGGGCATTGATGGCCTCTTCTGATGCCATGGTATATGCCTCTAGATCTATAATATTGAGATCTTTCTTTTGTTGTCGGGTTAGTGGCATGAGAATTTTGGAGAAGGGGTGGCCGGTTGGAAGGTGAATCGATTTGGATGGGAGTAGGCTACGGTTTAGGGCTGATTTTGGGGGCTGTTTGGTTTCATTTTAGGGTAGGGTTTTGAAGAGTTTTGGTGAGGATGGTAGGGTTTGGTGATGAGGAAAAGAAGTCCAAAATTTCACAAAAAATAGCACTCAAATCTGATAGAATTCGATGAAAAAAAGTTCTGTGATGTGTAGTCCTGCCGAACAAATTTTACATCGGAGAAACAATGACTTCTCAATATAATTTCCAGAGAAAAGTTCAAGAAAATTATACAGAAACCATTGGTTTAGATATTGAGAATACTAGTAAAAAGTTTGACAAACTTTTGGCAACATAACAGTAAGGAAATAGGGCAAAAGACAAAAGGTAGATCCTTCATCGTAAAAATTCTAAAACTGCATACTGGTGAAAGATTGCACAAGAAAACCAGTTCTATAAGCAATTTTTTTAAGAAATCAATCCCAGATGAAAGCCAAGTTGATCCTTGGGATTGTGTAGAAATTTTGACGGAAAAAGATAAATAAAAGTTCAGTTTCTAGAGGCAATAGTCCGCTAAACATTTTTGTAGTGTTTCACCTTCATAATGATGATAACATTTGCGATGATAAAATTTTACAGTAAGGAAACTTTTGAAAAATCTTCACCCACATATCAGATAAAGGAATAGCAGTAGTAAAGGCATGGGCTTTGTAGTTTTTATCAGATCTTTGATGTTGATGCAGAGGAAGACAACAGATTGATGGATCTACGACTTGGTGGGGGATGATGGAGACGACGTCAAAAGCAATTGTGGGAATTGCTTGGGAAGGTGGAGGTAGCTGAGATGGCTATAGAGGCAACAAGATCACTGCTCTGATACCAAATAATAAGACCCCAGAAGGAGCCCTATAGATTTTGATCACTGAAGGGGATCAACCTTTGAAACTCTATGACTCGGCACAAAGGCTTAATAAAAGATGATAATTGCTTGATAAAAGAGAGGGGGCCACTATATCATTATATAGGGTTGTAAACCCTAGCCCATGGGGTGCTTGTCTAACTAAAATTACCCTTTTACCCCTTTTATAGCCTACCTGCCTTAGAGGAAACAGGTGGCGGCTAGGTTGGCTCTATAGCTGACCTAAGCAAGGGGAAACCCTAGTCGACTAGCTTAGTAAAGGGGGGGACGACCACTAAGCCTTAAGACCCCAAAATAAACCCTAGTCACACTTCTTTAAAGGATAGAAGTGACTAGGTGGGGTTTTATTACAATCTCACAGGGTTCTTATTGATTATTTCTAAGTGATTAGGACTCAACCCTACTAAAGTCCTATCACCTCTATACCGTCTAGGTACTATGGCGTAGTAGCCTAGTATGTCCATAGTCGATGAGCCGAGTGAATTATTATGGGGATAATAATTCACTATATCAGAAGGAGTTATAATGGGAGTGACTCACGGCCAGCTCGGTATTGGGCCTAGACGGTTACACACATATGGTGGATGCTTCAGTAAATAGAGGATTGGATGGAGATCCAATTAGCCCCTATTCTCATTAGATGAGACCATATGCTGATGGGCTCATTGATTAAGGTCCAATTAAAGGCCTAAGAAGATTATTGGATAGAGATCCAATAATACAAGGTTAGTGGGTAATTGGATGAAGATCTAATACCCACTAAGGAAGGAGCTCTAGGATGTTTTTGGTGGCTCTCTATAAATAGGAGAGGAGACTTATGGTTGAGAGGCTGCAGCTTTAGCCACCACCTCCTATTCTCCTCCCTCTATTTGCGCAAGAGTTGCAAGATCAGATTGTAGGAGTTTCGCTCCAAAGATCCATCGTGCAGATACCGCTAGAGAGGAGGACGCTTGACCTCCTTCATCTTCTCTATCCAGATCTGGAATACAAGGATATACGATCTCCCTAGGTAAAATCAATCTCTCACATATCGTGGTTTTCTGATTTTTATGATTTTTTCTCACAACCCCAATCTAATCTTTTGAATGACGATTTGATCTATGTAAGAAATCAATTTTTATTTTGATATCTGCTACGCAAGTGATGCTCATGCTGAGGTTTCCCAACAACTTGTACCTAGGTTTTCCAGTAAAGCTTGAATTTTGGCTCTAATTTTTGAAGACAATTGGGGTCTATAAATACCCTAAGTATTCTTATATGAGATTGCAAGAAAAGTGCTAAGATTGTGAACAAAATCCTTAGAAAAATTCTATAAAAATCAATTAAGAGCTTTTCTTGAGTGCTTCAAAGTGTAAAATGAGTCTGAGGGAAGAGAGAAAAAAATTATAAAAGTTCCTCTCCTGAACCTGGGAAAAGTAAAAAAGTGTAAGAGGTTTTGATTTTCACCATTAGAAGAAGATCATTAGTGGACACCGATGGGCCTCAACGAAAGAGGACTCAAAAAGTGGACATAAGTCATACTTTTAGCCGAACCACTATAAATTTATGAGCATTCCTTTACTTGTTCTTTTCAAACTTATTTTTTTATTTTAGTAGTCCTTTACTAAATCTAGATTCTTCTTTTACATTTGGTTTAAATCACTCACTTACTTGATTTTAACAAATTCCAAGAAATGCCTCCGATTTCTTCTTTACTTGATGCAAATTTTTTTTAAATCAGTCCTTCTTGCACTTGCACTAATTCACCCCCACCCCCCCTCTTAGTGTCAACTTGATCCTAAAAGTTTGTATTAGAGCGAGTTATACTCAATTGGATTAACACCAAGTAATTAAATGACTTTATTTGGCATTAATGAGGGACACTCTATCACATATCCTCCTATATTCGATAGAACAAATTACATATATTGGAAAACTAAAATTTGTATTACAAAGCTCATGATGAACTTAAAGAACACCTTCTAAAAAATAGGAAGGACATTGTCTTGAGAACCAAAGATGAATACCTTCCAAAGAACAAGAAGGGCTTGGCACTTAGAACAATAGATGACTCCTCGATTGATGAGGACAATGATCTTAGACTACTAACAAGAAAACTCAAAAAATTCATGAAAAAAATTATAAAGATAAAAATGAATCAAAAATGGATAATATAATATGTTTTGAATGCAAGAAGATAGGGCATTTCGGAAGTGAATGCCCACAGTTGAAGAAAAATGCATCAAACAAGAAGAAGGCATTCTAAACAATATATGATGATTCAAGCTCATCAGATGAAGAAAACAACAATAATGGAGAAGTAGCTAACTACGCACTTAAAGCCATCCATGACGAGATAAGTAAATCTTTCAAAAACCCCTTTACTTTTGATTAATTATTAAATAAATTTCATGAACAAGTTGATGAATTTAAGAAGCTTGGCAAAACTTATAAATTACTTAAGAAGGAGCATACATTACTCGCTAGTAAATTAAAAAATATGCTTGAAGCATCAACATCATACAATTCTTGCACTGAATGTGAAACACTAAAGGAAATTAAAAAGTAAAATGTCATACTTTAATAAACTTTAGAAAAATTTAAAATAAAAAATAAATCTCTAAACATGATCCTTGCTAATAAGAGTCATGTCCATAGGAAATAAGGTATTGGCTTTATGGGTAACACTCAATAAAAGCCAACTATCTTTGTTAAGGATCTACTTTACGTTCTTCATCCAAACTCAAATATAATTTTTATGGTAGATTAGGACATTTTACCTATAAGTATTCATTTAGAAATTATAGTCTACATAGTTGATTTGGATTCCTAAATGAACCATATGCAACTCAATGCCCTTAGTTAAATTAGGTAGAGATTTTTATGAGGGACCCAATGTCAAATGGGTACCTAAATCAAAACCACCTTTCTTATAGGTTTGTCTCCAAACAAAGGCTAGGAACATAAAATAGTACCTTGATAGTGGATGCTCAAGGCATATGACCGGAGATCCAATTGATTTTTCTAAGCGCACTAGCCGAAATGTATGAGTTGTCACCTTCGGAGACAACTACATGAGAAAAATCATTGGGAACTGAACTATAGGTAACAAATCAAACCTTCTGATTGAAGATATACTATTAGTTGATAGTTTGAAACATAATATACTAAGCATTAGCCAATTGTGTGATAAAGGATACATTGTTAAATTTGAATCTAATGCTTGTATAATTAAAATATCACACAAAAATAAATTTATGATTGCCTTAAGAAATAAAAGTATGTATACTATTGACATTGAAATTTTTCTGATGAAATATGCTTTTTGGCTTTGAATGATAATGCTTGGGTTTGGCATAGGAGACCCATGCTAGCATGAAACTAGTAAATGAAATCACAATTAAAGATTTAGTAAGAGGATTACCTAGCATTAAGTTCATCAAAGACAAAGTTTGTGATGCTTACCAAATAGGAAAGCGAATAAAAAGTACTTTTTAAGTCAAAAAATCAAGTAAGCATCTCTAGGCTATTACAATTGATCCATATGGATTTATTTGAACCAATTAATATGACAAGCTTAAGAGTTAGCAAATATATACTTGTTATTGTATATGATTATAGTAGATACACTTGGACGTATTTCTTGGCACACAAAAGTAATTCTTTTAAATGTTTTTCAAAATTTTACAAACTTGTTCAAAATAAAAAAATATTTTATAATTTCATCTATACGTAGTGATCATGGGGGTGAGTTTCAAAATTATAATTTTTAAAATTTTTATGAGTCAAATGGGTACAACCACAATTTCTCTACTTCTAGAAATCCATAACGAAATGGAGTAGTGGCAAGAAAAAATAGGAGCTTACAAGAAATGGCTAGAACCATGCAAAAGGAACATAGCCTACCCAAATATTTTTGGGTCGAAACCATTAACACGGCATGCTATGTTATGAATATGGTTCTTGTAAGATTATTACTCTCTAAAACTTCTTATGAATTGTGGAATGATAAAAAACCTAATATTTTATATTTCAAAGGTTTTAGTTGTAAATGCTTCATTTTAAATGAAAATAATGCATTAGAAAAATTTGATGCAAAATCCAATGAATGTATTTTTCTTAGTTGTTCTTCTACTTCAAAAGCTTATCTCATTTTTAATAAAAGAATATTAGTCATTGAAAAATCTATTTATGTCATTTTTAATAAGATTTTTAAATTTAATAAAAATAATTTTGATGATTGAAATTTGAATGAGATTTTTTCCCAACCAAATCATGAACTTTCCTATGATTTTTTGACTTGAGGTATCTTTTATGAAAATCAACTTTTTACTTTTATAATTTTTTTATCAAAGAGGAGACTTATGATTTTCATTAAGAACCATGATCTTGATAATTTAAAATTTTCTATACATGAATTATGATTTTTTATCTTTTCTCCCAAGCAACTTACCATAGCAAAGTTCTTATCATAATCTTGACATCTTAAAAATCATAATTTGAGATCTTTATATAAATCAAGATTGGATTTTTTCATTTTATTAAAGAAAATGATCTATACGAATCAAGATCCTTCTTATTTGATATCATAAGATTTCTTTTTGTCCTAAAAGAAATTTTATCAAATTAAATCATGTCTTTTGGTATTCATGATTTGATACTAATATCCTTCGTGATATAATTTATTTGTTCTTTATATTCATGAATGGTATACTTTATTACCAAATTGATATTTCTTAAATTTATCATGATTTTAAAATTGATATAAAAGAAAAGATTTTGTACCTTTGTATTCTTCCCTTCTTTTGATAATAACCAAGTGGGAGATAAAATTGATATCTTACAATAACGAAGAGAATTGGATATGATAAATATTCTAACTTTAAATGAGAAACAATTAAATTAGACATGATGAACAAAGAAGAGAATTAGATATGAAAAATTGCTATCTTGCAACAAAATCATTAAATGAGGAATAATTTGTCTAGAAGAAAATTAGGATTTTAAAATTTCTAAATGAATGAGAAATGCATGATTTACAAATTGAGCTTAATTTGCTATCATATTTTCTAGATTTCTTAATTTTTGTAAATTGAGCTTCTTATTAAGTCCAAATGCATGATTTTTAATATATTATTTTTTAAATTTCTTGAGCTTCTTCTTGATATTTACATGAGATGATCTTTTAAAATGTAAAGAGTAGCTCTTATATTCCTCTCAGATTTCTTGGCTTTTTGAGCTCTCTTTTGAAATGATTCTTTCCTTTTGAAATTAATATTTACAAAAGAGAAAATATGTTTTGAATTTCTTTTTATAATGAGATCCATTTTCATCTTCTCTCTCAAAATTTATGTTGATTCAATAAATCCTTTTATTATGTTCAAATGTATCCCCCCTCTTGATATTTGATTTTTTTTTGATGATTTTTGAATCTTTTACCCGACCCCTCCTTCCTATTCTTATTCTTCTTAGAGGGGGAAAGCAATTTGATGATAAATTGATTAAATTCTATTTTTATTTTAGTAAGGGGGAATAATGGATAAACTTTCTTTCTTTATGTACTAAATATTGTAATAAATATTTAAGAATGTTCAAATATAAGTTGAGCATTTCTCTTTTTTTTTTATGACAAAGGGGAAAAGATGATATGATTGATGACATAAGAGAAGATGAATGTTGTAATGATTGATGCCAAATGATATAATTGAAATCTTTGAAATGAATATTGTAATGTTCGATC
Organism: Ensete glaucum; assembly: GCA_021527575.1. NCBI lineage: Eukaryota > Viridiplantae > Streptophyta > Magnoliopsida > Zingiberales > Musaceae > Ensete > Ensete glaucum. The sequence continues at coordinate 6,238,355 of CM038554.1, forward strand.
TTTGAAATGAATGTTGTAATATTTGAAATTTTTATGTGATACCAAGAAGATGAATGCTTTGAAAATTTTATCATGTATATGGTATCTTATATGGTTAAATTGTGAAAATTTTCATATTATCAAAATGCTTGAATTAAAAGGTGATAGGTTCTTTTGAATTCAAGTTTACTCTATTTATTCTATGACATATGCATAGGGGGAATTAAGGTTAACTCTCCTCATCAATTGATTATCATTATTAAAAAAGGAGAGACTGTTGAATCTTGGATTTGATGATGAAATCAATTGATAAATTTTATGATTTAATTTGTGTGTTAGAAAAAATGATGTAGGATTAACTTTGAGGTAAAAAGGTAATACAATCTGATGATGGGCCGGAGTCAAGTTCGGGCATCAGGCCGAGGTTTGGATGATGCACTAGGAGCTTGCTGAGAGTTTGCCAAGGGTCTGTCGAAGGTGATCAAGAGCTCGCTGGGAGCATGCCGGGAGTTTGTCGAAAGATGATTGCGAGACTTGTCAGGAGTTCATTGGAGGATGTCGGGAAGTTCGTCGGGAGTTCAAAAGATCAATTGACATGTCGAACAAGAACGATTATAACTGTATAGTGTCTTAGTTAGCATCATAATTGAGTTCTAATTGAGTTAGATTTTGAAAAATCTAAATTAACTCAATGAGAGGAAACCTGGTTCACTTTAGGTTAGACTTGAGCTCATGGTTGAGCTCATTTCGTTGACCTAGAAAGGGGTCAATAGGAGGTACACCTTGAGTACATAATAGTATGGGAAAGTACTATTCCCAAGCTACCCAACAATAGTACCACCCAAGTGGTGGTGGTACTATGAAGGTGACGATAGTACCACCACCACCTAGGTTTTCGAGCGATTGCCAATGGTGGTATCATCGGCACTGATAGTAGTACCCCCTGTACTTGGGTTTTTCAGTAAAGCTTAAATTTTGGCTCTAAAGATCCTTAGAAAAATTTTATAAAAATTAATTGGGAGCTTCCCTTGAGTACTTCAAAGTGTAAAGTGAGTCTAAGAGAATAGAGAAAAAAATTATAAAGGTTCCTCTCCTAAATATGTGAAAAGGAGAAAAGTATAAGGGGTTTTGATCTTTACACGTGGAAGAAGATTATTAGTGGCTACTAGCAGGCCTCAACGAAGAAGTTTATATGTACTAGACATTGCTCCAGACATGATGAATGTAAGTATGTCCAAGAAGAAATGAGATGTGGTGAACAATGCATACTTTTGGCATTGTAGGCTAAGTCATATCCATAAGGGAAGGATTTGAAAGTTACTAAAGTATTGATACTTAGATTCATTCGACTATGAGTCATATATAACTTACTAACCTTACCTTTATGGAAAGTTGACCAACTTTCTATTTAGTGGAATTGGAGAGAGAGTCACTGAGTTATTGGACTTCATGCATAGCAATGTCTATGGTTCCATCTCGACTCAGGTCGTAGGTGGTTACTCCTACTTCATTACTTTCACCGACTTTGAACATATGTACATGATGAAATACAAGTCTGAGGCCTTAGAAAAATTTAGGAACTACAAGAATGAAGTAGAGAACTTGACTGGAAAGGGTATTAAGACTCATCGATCAAATTGAGGAGGAGAGCACTTGAGAGCATAGTTCACTCATTTCCTTAAAGATCATGTGATTCTATCCTAATGGACATCTCCTCATACACCTCAACTCAATGGTGTATCAGAAAGAAGGAATCACATACTGTTAGATATCGTCGGATCTATAATGTGTCTTGTCGACTTCCCCATCTCATTCTGGGGATATGCCCTTCAGATCTCAGCTTATCTTCTGAAAAGAGTTTCATCTAAGTCAGTAGTATCTACACCATATGAGATATAAAAATAGAAAAAGCATGATCTTAGGGTTGTTAAGATCTAAGACTGCCCTGCCCACGTTAGAATACACAACCCTGACAAGTTAGAATCAAGGACGGAGCGATGCAAGTTTATGGGATACCTCAAAGAATCTTGTGGATATTATTTCTATCACCCTAAGGACCAAAAGTTCTTTGTTGCCAATAGGGTAATATTCCTTAAGAAGGAACATAGTCTTGGTGGAAATAATAGGAGCATAATAGAGTTAAGCGATGTTAGAGAACCTAGCTTAACATCATTCTGGAGTCCAAGTTTGCTCAGGTACCTAACACACAAGTTTCAACTTTGTGTTAGGTTTGATAGAGTATTTCATTCTCCTAAAAAATATGTAAGACATGTCAGTAGAGATGACACTTAAGATATTGATCCTCAAACCTACGAGGAGGCTATTAAGAGTATAGACTCTAGGAAATGATAAGAAATCATGGCTTCTAAGATAGATTCCATATACTCCAATAAGGTTTGGAAATTTGTTGATGCAACCGAGGGTATCATACCCATCGACTGCAAATGGATTCTCAAAAAGAATATTGAAGTAGATGGAAAGGTGGAGACCTATAATGCAAGGCTGGTGGTTAAAGGATATAGCTAAATGCAAGGAGTTTACTATGACGAAACCTTCTCACCCGTAGTAATGTTGAAATCTATTAGAATTCTTCTTGTTATTGTAGCACAATTTGACTACGACATTTGGCATATGGATGTGAGAACTATATTCCACAATAGCAACCTCGAGGAAGAGATATATATGATACAAGCTAAAGAATTCGTATCCAAGGAGAGTCCAAATAAGGTGTGCAGGTTACTAAGGTCCATCTATACACTGAAGCAAGTTTCCCAAAGTTGGAAAATAAGATTTGATGAGGTGATCAGATCTTATGACTTTGTTAAAATGAAGATGAGTACTTTATGTACAAGAAGGTAAGTAGGATTACTATCATCTTCTTGGTGCTATATGTGGATCACATCCTGATCATTAAGAATGATACAGGAATGCTCTTCACAGTTAAGGCATGACTATCTAAACACTTTTTTGTGAAGGACTTAGGGGAAGCATCATACATCTTGGGGTTTCAGATCTATTGAGATAGATCCAAGAGGATGCTTGACTTATCCTAGTCCAGATACATAGACACCATTATCAAAAAGTTTGGCAAAGAAAATTTCGAGAGAGAGATGAGACATGGAATATCACTTATTAGGAGTTTATCCTCAAAGACTCCCGAGGAAAGGACAAACATGGATAGAATATCCTATGCCTCTATAATAGGGTCTATCATGTATGTTATGCTACGTACCAGTCCTGATATAGTACATGCTCTGAGTGTCACGAGCAAGTATCAGGTAGATCTATGTTTGGAACACTAAAATACAATAATGTATATCCATAAGTACTTAAGAAGTACTAAAAATCTTTTATTGGTATAAAAAAGAGGTAGCGTTCAGTTTGAGAGCTACATGGACTCAAGTTTTTAATCTGATATTGATGATAACAAGTCAAACTCAAGGTATGTCTTCACCCTGAATCTTATGATTCCTATCCTTTTTGGCCTTCGAACCATCATGACCTTGAGGGACTCAAACAACTATAATGTTCAGTTAAGTCATTACCATCATTACAAGATAAGTCTAACTTGATATAGCCTCGAGTGACTCAACCAAGCATATCATATCCTCAGATCACCAGTGGCATCTCTATATCGTAGGAAAGATCTTGAATCACAAAAATTGGTGAACCTCGAGGAACTCAACCTACATCGGGATTTAATTTATTCCTTTAATGATGACAGGTCATATGGGTCAATCTAATTACCTCATTCTTACCGACAATATTATTATAGGAGAGAGTTTTGATTCGATCTCCTAATACGATGTGTCACACACATACATATTTCATATATATCTAGTAGATATATAACCATCCACGTATCATATATAAGCAATCACACCAAATGATTATGGACCACAACCTAATGTGATCGGGCTTGAACTAGTGGGCGCAATCACTTACATCAAGATCTATGTGTGCATCGGCGCATCTCCACGCCCTGTGATCATTAACCTCGTCATCATCGGTTCCTCTAGCACCTTGGTGCACCTTAGTTCCCCTAGCACTTACTGGTTACAAGTGCCCTACAAGACAATCACATGAGTGATGACACGTGTGACATGCTGTGTAATCTTTTTGCTAATGATTAATATTGGTATATTCTTACATTATATTATCTATACCATATATATTGTGATGTCCTTGGTTCTGTATAATGGGAATCAGATCGTGATGAATTCACAGATTGATCCGCTTATGGAATGTTATATGGTTAATGATACCTAATGTCAGACAGCGATTCCATAGTCCCAGTTGTGTATCTGGTCCTTAGACTTAAGACACTAAGGATACCTTGTATGAGTGCTCCTTTCTTTGATGCTAGACTTACAGGTTTGGAAAGTTCCAGATCCGGTACAATTGGTTATCAGGATTGGTAGCTAACCTTACAAAGGCAATTGAGTATCAATATAGGATCATCCACTCCTAGTATCATGAGAGGAATATCTCATATATGCTTGCTTAGACAAATCCCTAGCCAGGGTCATTCGGATTCAGAGAGAAAGAGTTTTTCGGGAGAATCCGATTAGAGTGAGACTATGACGGATTCCGTATATAACATGGCAATACCATATCTAATATACGATCTCTGGGATATTAGTTAGATGAGGGATTATAAATATATGGTAATTGTAGACAAACAAGTCTGATGGATTCGATCCCCCTGTACCGTCTGGGGACTATGGCGTAGTAGCCCAATACGTCCATAGTTGATGAGTCGAGTGAATTATTATGGGGATAATAATTCACTATATCAGAAGGAGTTCTAATGTGAGTGACTCACGGCCAGCTCGGTATCGAGCCTAGAGAGGGTTATACACATATGGTGGATGCTTTAGTGAATAGAGCATTGGATGGAGATCCAATTAACCCCTATTCTCATTAGGTGAGACCCTATGCTGATAGGCTCCTTGAATAAGGCCAAATTCAAGGCCTAAGGAGATTATTGGATAGAGATCTAATAATGCAAGGTTAGTGGGTAATTGGATAGAGATCTAATACCCACTAAGGAAGAAGCCATAGATTTTTTGGCGGCTCTCTATAAATAGGAGAGGAGACTCATGGTTGATAGGTTGTAGCTTTAGCCACCACCTCCTATTCTACTCTCTCCCTCTGCGCAAGAGTTGCAAGATCAGATTGGAGGAGTTTCGCTGTAGAGATCCATCATGTGGATACTGCTAGAGAGGAGGATGCTTTACCTCCTTCATCTTCTCTATTCGGATCTGGAATACAAGGATATACGATCTTCCTAGGTAAAATCAATCTCTCACATATCATAGTTTTTCAGTTTTTGTGATTTTTCTCGTGATCCCAATCTTTTGCATGACGATTTGATCTGCATGAGAAACTAGTTTTTGTTTTGATTTTCGTTGTGCATATGATGCACCAGTTGAGGTGTCCCAATAGTGGTATCAGAGTCAAGGTTTTCATGTGAAAGATTGATTTTAAACTATGTGTGATGAGATTGAATCGCGTAGAATTGTTCTACACGTTCTTGCTGCATTTCATAGCAAAGGCAACGAGGAATGGGGTGGCTAGCCATGGCGGGCCCCGCAGGGCCATTGCAAAGTGGCCATGGCAAGGGTAGCTATCACCTCGGAGAAAGAGACAATATAAGCGGGGCAAGAGGGGTTAGGGTATTTCTTTTGAGAAAAGGACTATTTTACCCCTCTAAATTCAGGAAATTCTGAGGACTGTTCTTTTGTATAAAATTTCTAAAATACCCTCAATAATTCTAAAAATTTCGAGGACTGTCCTCTCGTCTAAAATTATGAAAATGCCCTTGACAATTCAAAATTTTTCAAGCATATCCTGATTTTCAAAAACATAATTAATTAAATAGTTTAACAAATTATTATATATATCTAGTAATCCTACATATGATGTGGTGTACATATGATGTATGATGTGGATGGATGATCATAAGTCATGTGTTGTGATATGTGTAATTATGATTATTATTATTATTATTATTGGGACCTACGAGCCTCTGTTTTTCTCATTTATTATCGGGCCTACATACCTATGATTATTTGTAATTACATGGAAAGGCGCAGCGGGAGCGTGGAGGTGATAGCGAGACCCATGATGCCGTAGCGAGAGAACACGCTACATGGTGATACGACAATCCGACGAAACCAATGATGATGAGATTAACAATCACAGGACATGGAGATGCGCCGATGCACACATAGATCCTATTATGAGTGATTAGGCCCATTGGCTCGGGCTTAATCATATTAGGTGACAGCTCATGATCATCCAATGTGGCTTGCATATATGATGTGTTACACCTACTAGATATATGTATATATATATATTTTTTCATACGATTTAGATATATAATAAATATATATGTGTGACATGACATATTAGGAGATCGATACAAAATGAAAATCCCTCCTACAATAATATTAAGTCGGTAAGCGTGAGACAATAAGATTGACCCACGTGGCCTTCCGTCGTTATAGGAAGAAATTAAATCACGACATAGGTTGAGTTGGTCGAGTCACTCGAGGCTCACCTATCTACGTGATTGAGTTCTTGCCTATGATATATACATGTCATCGGTGACCTGAGGACATGGTATGATTTGGTCAAGCGGTCAAGAGCATATCCATCGAATCAGAATCATCTTGTAATGATGGTGATAAGTTAACTTTACTTCATGGTTGGTCGAGTAGTTGAGACCATGATGATTTGGAGGTCGAACATGATGGGAATCACAAGGAGTTATGATTGGCAAGAGTTGTCTACCTTTTGGGCTTAGTCTAGTTGGTCAAGTTCCTTGAGGTTATACTAAGATGTCGATTGGATCCCGATCCCCACTAGGAGACTGCCGGAGACTTTCGTCTCACATGTCGAGGGTGTCGCGTGATTCACTAGGAAAATAGTGGGAGTACATCAAGATAGAAGTCCATATCTTAATTAGTATTTTCTGTAAAATCTGCATGTTATTTAATTTACGCTATATCTTGTTTGTTGCCTACAAAACACCTATGTGGCATACTTGATGCCAATCACCTCATTGGTCCAAAGGCTCCGTAATTTATGAACTGTTCTCTTGAAAGAGAAAATCGTATATGTCCTTAATACGATTGTGCCCATGCCGGAAGAAGGGGCAAGCAAGGATAAGATCGCTCGCTTTATGAAGTATATAGATACTCCTAGAGGATAACCTGTGTATTGATATTATACTTCAGTCCCTGCCGGATTCCTTTTTATAGTTTATTATTTTAATATGAACAAGTTTGAGGTGACTCTATCTGAGCTCCTCAATGTGTTGATGGAAACTGAGAGCACCATCAAGAAAGAGAAGCTAGTTCTCTATATTGGTGAGACCAAAAAGAAAAGGAAGGCTAGCAAGACCCTTAAGAAGGGCAAGGGCAAAGAAAGACCAGGTAAGGCAAAGGTTGCTAAGAGAGACCTAGCAAAGGATAAAGGACAGTGCTTCCACTACAGCTAAGAAGACATTGGAAGAGGAACTGTAAGGACTACATTGCAGAGAAGGCGAGACAGAAGCTTGGAGAAGCTTCAGGTATATTCATGATCAGTCTCTACTAGACAGATTTTCCTAATAACACATGGGTATTGGATACCGGGAGTGTTTATCATATTTGTAATTTGTTGCAGGTTCTGACAAGACCTAGAAGATTAGCTAGAGGCGAGATGGACCTCAAGATGGACAATGGAGCAAGAGTTGTTGCAGTTGCTATTGGAGATGTCACCCTACATCTGCTTGGTGGAGCTATTATTGCATTAGATGCATGCTATTTTGTTTCCTCTATTCTCAAAAATATTATTTTTATCTCTTGTTTGACAATTAGTAGATATAAATTAATTTTTTAGAACAATAGTTGTTCAATAATTATGGATGAGGAGATCATCACTAGAGGGACCCTTATAAATGGCTTATATGTGTTAGACACTTCTCCACATATCATGAATATAAATATGTCTAAGAGGAAAAGAGATGAGGTGAATAATACATACATATGGCATTGTAGGCTAGGTCATATACATGAGGGAAGGATTCAAAAGTTGCTAAAAGATGGATACTTAGATTCATTTTACTATGAGTCATATGCAACTTGTGAACCTTGCCTTCGTGGGAAGATGACCAACTCTTCTTTTAGTGGAACTGGAGAGAGAGCCACTGAGTTATTGGAACTCATACATAGTGATGTATGTGGTCCCATATCAACTCAGGCTATAGATGGTTACTCATACTTCATTACATTCACTGATAATTTCTCTAGGTATGGACATGTGTACTTAATCATACATAGTGATGTATGTGGTCCCATGTCAACTCAGGCTATAGGTTGTACTCATACTTCATTACATTCACTGATGATTTCTCTAGGTATGGACATGTGTACTTAATCAAGTATAAATCTGAGGCCTTTGAGAAATTCAAGGAATATAAGAATGATGTAAAAAACCAAATTGAAAAGAGTATTAAGACTCTTCGATTAGATCGAGGAGGAGAGTACTTGAGTACGGAGTTCACCCATTTCCTCAGGCACAATGGGATTATATCCCAATTGACACCTCCTTATACACCTCAGCTCAATGGTGTATCAGAAAGGAGGAATCCCACGCTGTTAGACATGGTGCGGTCCATGATGAGTTTCGCTGACCTACCCGTCTCATTTTGGGGGTATACCCTAGAGACCACAGCTTACCTTCTGAACAGAGTTCTATCAAAGTCGATAGTGTCTATGCCATATGAAATATGGAGAGGAAAGAAGCCCGATCTTAAGATTATTAAGACTTGGGGTTGTCCTACCCACGTTAGAAGACACAACCTCGATAAGCTGAAATCAAGGACAGTACCCAAAGGAAACTTGTGAGTATTATTTCTATCATCCCGAGGACTGAAAGGTCTTTGTTGCCAAGAGAGCTGTGTTCCTTGAGAAGGAACACATTCTTGGTAGAAACAGTGGGAGTGAGATAGAATTGAGCGAGGTTGGAGAACCTAGCTCAAGCACCATTCCAGAGCCCGAGTCTGTCCAGATACCTAACACACAAGTTCCAACTTTATGTAGGTCTAGTAAAGTATCTCACCCTCCTGAAAGATATGTAAGACATATCAGTGGAGATGACTCACGATGTTGATTCTTAGACCTACAAGGAGACTATTATGAGTATAGACTCTGGGAAATGGCAAGAAGCCATGAATTTTGAGATAGATTTCATATACTCTAATAAGGTTTGGAACCTTGTGGATGCACCTGAGGATATTGTACCCATCGGCTGCAAATGGATCTTTAAGAAGAAGATTAGAGAGGATTAAAAGGTAGAGACTTATAAAGCAAGGCTGGTAGCTAAATGATATCATCATAGACAAGGAGTTGACTATGATGAAACCTTTTCACATGCTTAAATCCATTAAAATTATTTTAGCCATTGCAGCACACTATAACTATGAGATCTGGCAGATGAATGTCAAAAAGACATTCCTCAATGGCAACCTCGAGGAAGAGGTGTATATGATACAGCCAAAGAAATTTGTCTCTAGAGAGAGTCCAGATAAAGTGTGCAAGTTGCTTAGATCTATTTTATGGATTAAAGCAAGTTTCCTGAAGTTGGAACATAAAATTTGATGAGGTGATCAGATCTTATGACTTCGTTAAGAATGAAGATGAGCCTTGTGTGTATAGGAAGGTAAGTGGGAGCATTATCACCTTCTTAGTGCTATATATAGATAACATCCTAATCATTGAGAATGATGTAGGAATACTCTCCACATTAAAGGCTTGGCTATCTAGAAACTTCTCCATGAAAGACTTAGGGGAAGCATAATATATTTAGGGATCCAGATTTATAGAGATATATCCAAGAGAATGCTTAGCTTATCCCAGTCCAGGTACATAGACTCTATTGTCAAAAGGTTTGACATAGAGAATTCCAAGAGAGGTCTCATATCGATGAGATATGGAATATCACTTTCTACGAGTATGTAAGACTCCTAAAGAAAGGGCAGATATAGATAAAATACCTTATGCCTCAGTGATAGGGTTTATCATATATACGATGCTATGTACTAGGCCTGATATAGCACATGCTTTGAGTGTCACGAGCAGGTATTAGACAGATCCAGGTTTAGAACACTATAAGGTAATAAATATATCCTTAAGTACTTGAGAAGGACTATGGATCTTTCACTAGTATATGGAGGAGGTAGCCTCTAGGTTTAGGGCTACACGGACTCAAGTTTTTAATACGATATTGATGATAGCAAGTCGAATTCAGGGTATGTTTTGACCATAAATGGAGGAGCAGTAAGCTAGAAGAGTTCTAAGCAAGATACTACTGCTGACTCGACCATATAAGCGGAATACATTGCTACAACATAAGCAACAAAAGAATGGGTGTAGATAAAGAAGTTTATTAAGGATTTAGAAGTCATAGCAAGTAGTGTGGAGCTGACTCCCATATATTGTGATAGCGACAGGGTGATAACTCTAACAAGGAAACCCAGGTCTCATTAGAATTTTTCTTAGGAGGTTTCATCTAATTACAGCGATCATGACTCGAAAAGATATAGCAATGGAAAGAGTTTTATCCAAAGATAACATGCAGATCCACTGATGAAGTCGTTGGCTCAAATTGTATTTGATTTTCAAAGGGATCTAATTGGAGATCAAACACATAGGTGATTGACTTTTGGTCAAGTGGGAGATTGCTGGTTACAAGGGCCCTACAAGCCAATCACGTAAGTGATGACACGTGTGACACGCTGTGTAATCTTTTTACTTATGATTAATATTAACAGATTCTCACATTATATTATCTGTAGCATATATACTATGATGTCCTTAGTTATGTGCAATGGGAATCAGATCATGATGAGATCATGATAATGAGATCGATTCACCTTAAAACACAGATCCGAAATAATCTCGGTCATAGGTTATTCGAGAAGGACATCAGGACAATCAGACAGACCGATGTACTTACTATATACTTATCCATATAATGGAAGCGGCTAGTCTCATAGCCACTTATGTGGAGACACTAAGGATATAGTACAGGTGCTCATTGGAGAATGAGTTCACTGATTGATCTGCTTATGAAATATTGTATGGTTAATGATACCTAATATCAGACAGTGATTCCATAGTCCAAGTTGTGTATCTCATCCTTAGACTTGAGACACTAAGGATCCCTTGCATGAGTACTCCTTTCTTTGATGCCAGACTTATAGGTTTGGAAAGTTTCAGATATGGTATAGCTGGTAATTAGGATTGGTAGCCAACCTTATGAAGGTAATTGAGTGTCAATAGAGGATTATCAACTCTCAATATCATTAGAGGAATATCTCATATGTGCTTGCTCAAACAAATCCCTAGCCAGGGTCATTCGGATTGAGAGAGAAAGAGTTCTCCGGGAGAATCCGATTAGAGCGAGACAATGACGGATTCCATATGTGACCTGACAGTACTATGTCTAATATATGGTCTCTGGGATATTAGTTAGATGAGGGATTATAAATACACGATAACTGTGGATAGACAGGTCCGATGGATTCGATCCCCCTATACCGTTTGGGGACTATGACATAGTGGCTAGTACGTCCATAGTCGATGAGTCGAGTAAATTATTATGGGGATAATAATTCACTATATCAGAAGGAGTTCTAATTGGAGTGACTCACGGCTAGCTCGGTATCGGGCCTAGAGAGTCACACACATATAGTGGATGCTTCAGCGAATAGAGGATTGGATGGAGATCCAATTAGCCCCTATTCTCATTAGATGAGACTCTATGCTGATGGTCTCCTTGATTAAGGCCCAATTAGAGGCCTAAGGAGATTATTGGATAGAGATCCAATAATGTAAGATTAGTGAGTAATTGGATGGAGATCCAATACCCACTAAGGAAAGAGCCTTAGGATTTTTTGGTGGCTCTCTATAAATAGAAGGGGATACTTATGGTTGATAGGCTGCAGCTTTAGCTACCTCCTCCTATTCTCCTCTCTCCCTCTGCGCAAGAGTTGTGAGATTAGATTGGAGGAGTTTCATTGCAGATATCCATCATGTGGATACTGCTAGAGAGGAGGATGCTTGACCTCCTTCATCTTCTCTATCTGGATTTGGAATACAGGGATATATGATCTCCCTAGGTAAAATTAATCTCTCACACATCGTGATTTTTTAGTTTTTGTGGTTTTTCGCGTGATCTCATTCTTTTGCACGATGATTTGATCTACATGAGAAACCAGTTTTTGTTCTAATTTCCACTGCGCATGTGATGCATCCATTGAGATTTCCCAACAGCACCTTGCTTGCATACACTACCTTAGCAGGCAAGCAGCTCCTCTGCACCTTGGTGCATCATCGGTCACGATCGTTCATCTGAGCCTCGTGGGTCTCGTTAGCACCTCCACGCTCCCGTCGTGCTTACTTGTGTAATTATAACATAATCACTGGCACACATGCCCAATAATAAATGAGAAAAATTAGAGACATGTAGGCCCCTATAATAATAATAGTCACACATACACATATCATATCACACGATCCATTATCGTTCGTCCATATCATAATACATCAAATGTACACATCATTATATAGGACTACTAGATAAATAATAATTATAGTTAATTAAAATTTTAATTAATTAATATTTTATGAAGAAATTTGAGACACATAGGAATTTTTTTATTTATTAAGGGCATTTATGAAATTTGAACAAAAGGATAGACTTTGGTATTTTTATAATTTAGAAGGATAAAATCATCCTTTTCCCAAAGAAAACCCCTAATTCCCCTTTATAATTATCACAACTTCTTGCGTCCATCGCCTTCTCGCAAGCCGCCACTGCCTTCGACAAGTAGTCGCCACCTTTAAAATAGGCGTTGCCTCACGCACAGGCAACCGCCTTCTAATGCAACACTATCCCTGTAGTAGATGGGTGCCAGTCGACACCACCCCTGCCTATAAGTGGTTTGCCCATAGGCACCTTGCTTACAGGCACTGCCTTTGCAAGTAAGCGACTCCTCTGTAGCCTTATCCGCATGTCGCTTCTCCACAGGTGATCATTGTAGGCATCTCCAGGCGCAACAAGAATGCATAAAATAATTTTACGTGATTCAATACAACACACTCAATTTTTAAGGCAATCATCGCAGGATGAACTTGACTCTGATATCATTATTGGGAAACCTTAAAAGGAGCATCACATGTGCAGTGGAAAATAAAAAAGAAAACTAGTTTTCCACATTTATCAAATCGTCGTGTGATGATTGGTGCATGAAAAATCATAAAATCAAAAAATTACACATCATATATTAGAAGTTTTACCTAGGGAGATAATATATCCCTAAAAAACTAGATCCAAATGAGAGGATGAAGGAGGTTAGATGTCCTCCTCTCTAGTGATATCCACATGGCAGATGTAGTGATGATGCTCCTCAGATCACTAAGGGATTCCCACCCACCCACGACCCCCCCCCCCCTCCCTCTTCAATGCATAGCACACAAGAGCTGTAAGCCAAGAAGGAGAGGAGGCTAAGGAGAATAGGAGGGGCAGCCACTAGAAGCTCTAGCCTATAAACCCTTTAGCCCTCTTATTTATAGTGGTCCCTATCAATTTAACCCTAATGAATCTTACCCCATTAGGTACTAGATCGAATATGTGTTTTTGATCTAATATATGTGTTAAAGATGATTGATAAAGATTAACTATAATAGAGAGAGAATTACAATCAAATGTTGGGCCAAAGTCAAGTCCGAGTATCAGGACAAGGTTCGGACGATGGAGTGCGAACTCGCTAAAAGCTCACCGAAGATATAGGAAGCTTGCAAGGAGTTCGCCCAGAGGCTATCCGAGAATTCGTCGGAAGCTTATTGAAGGTATCAAAAGCTTGTTGGGAGTTTGTCAGGAGCTTACCGAAGGTAATTGGGAACTTACCAAGATGGCGTCAGGAGTTCGCTGGAAGAAGACCAAGAGACTCGTCGGAAGATCATCGAGAGTTGTCGAAAAACTTACCGGGAGTCAGGAGGGTCTTGTTGGACTTGGTGGTCACATGATTATAATTGATTAAGTCGTAGTTAGCATCGATTTGGGTTCGAGTCCTAATTAAGTTTAATTTGGAAGGAATCAAAATCAACTCAATATGAGGCAATTGGGTCCACTATGGGGATGGATTGAGCTCAAGTTGAGCTTAATTAGTTGAGCTGAGAATTGATTAACAAAAGGTATAAGTCAGGATTGAAAAAGTATAGGGAATCACTTTTTCGGGATTCCTAGCGGTTGTACCACTGGTTGGCGGTGCTTGTACCGCTTAGGTGGCGGTTCTACCATATAGGTCGGTGGTTGTACCATCATTGCCTTATTTTCGGGGTGGCTTTTGGTGGTTATACCATCGGTGCCGACGGTAGTACCACTCATACATAGGAATTACAAAAAGTTTGAATTTTTGGCTCCATTTTTGAAGCTAGTTGGGGTCTATAAATATCCCAAGTTTTCTTGCTTGGAGAAGCAAAGGTGGTGAATGAAATAGTGGGTTAAAATTCTATTAAAGAGTTGTGAAAATTGAGAGCTTCCCTTAAGTGCTTCAAATTATAAATCGAGTCCAAGGGAAGTAAGAAACTCTTGTAAAGGTTCCTCTCCTGAACCTGTGAAAAGGAGAGAGTGGGAAGTGTAAGGGTTTGGTCTTCACTCAAAGAAAATCAGTAGTGGACTCCGGTGGACCTCGATGAAGAGGACTCGGGAAGTGGAAGTAGGCCAAGATTATGGCTAAACCACTATAAATCTGAGAGCATCTCTTTAGTTTGCTCTTTTGATTATGCATGTTCTTATATGGAGCTTTCCTTTAGCATGATCATAACTTAGCTTTGTTCACTAAGCTTATTACTCACTTACTCAATGAAACACTTCCAATATCTGATTTTGCTCGAAATGTAAAGTTTTCCTTGAACTGTATCTTTTACACTTACACTAATTCACCTACCCCTCCTCCCCTCCCCCAACTTGGGGTGATCTCTATAGGGGATCGGCCTCCTTGAAACTCTATAAGGGTTCCTCCCTCCTTGATTTTCTACTAGATGAGCTAAAATATAATTGATCTATTGATGATGAAAGAGGGAAGAATACAAGGCTATTTATAGGGCTTCTAAACCTCAACTCCTAATAGGATTCCTACTTAAGACTCCTACTCATAATAACTCCTACTCTAACTCTAAGAAGCAACTCCTACATCCAACAACTCCAACTCTAAGAAGCAACCTTCAAACTAATCCTAATCCTATTCTAACTTAACCCCTCCTTAACCAACCCCTCTTTAACCAGGATAAGGGGTGATTAATTAGGGTGATATGTATCTTATTCTTCCCACAAAATATCTTCCTCCCATCTAATCCTAACCTAGCCAGCCTCGTTGCTTCTTTATTAAGGGTCGACTAGATAGGATTTACATGAATACCCTTAGGATTTACATATTTGCCCTCTTTAATGAAACTAAATTAGGAATATCCTAGCTAAAGTCCTAACAGACCCGTCCTCTTCAAACCAGCCTTGTCCTCAAGGCTAAGCTTCATGTCTCTGGGTCATGGTATGTAACTCCTCATGAGGGTCCCTCTTGGCCCTATGGTAGGTACATCATGTTCCTGTGGTCTAGCATTAGTAGTAGTGATTGGATGATGATGTGTCGTGACCCTGTGATCCCATACAATCATCAACTAAATTTGGGCCTCCTCATCAACTTGGGTGTCAGGTGGATAAGTTGAGGCTGAGTTGTACTCTCTAAACTTTCATTTACGGTGAGATTCTTAGAGGATAAGTTATAATTTTAAATTAGTGTACAAGTTAGATTCACAATTTATGGCTTGAATGTGATCTCCAATTTTATAGGGTCCAAAGTAACTAGAAGACCACTTCTGTGAGGCTCGAGTCTTCATAAATTCCTGCTTGTAGGAATAAATATGGAGAAAGACTCGATCTTTAATAACAAAATTCCTTCTACTCCAGTGTTTGTCAAGCGGTTGTTTCTTTCTTGTGCGGGTTGACATATAGTTGTTTTTTATTGATAGCTAGGCCTTCCTCTATGATGGTAGCTACCTTCTAGTAAAGTCCATGGTAAGGTGAGCATGATCTGAGTTTGGAAGGAGCAGAAGATGTAATTTTTCAAGACTTACTTTCATCTCCTCTTCGTGCTATTGTCCTGTATCATACCAAGCAACAAATTCACCAAAGGTTAGCATTCCCTCATCATTGATTGGTAGCTTCAAGTGATTTGGAGTGAGGGCTTTGCTGATGTAGGCTAGGGGTTGACCATCTTGCATGTGGATAACATAATTTCTAGCTCCCGATATATCAATAATAAGCACTTTGTCGAAGTTAGGTAAAGCTAGCACTAGCGAAGAGTAGGGGCTGTAACTTGGATGTATGACCCCTGTTTCAAGCATCTCATCTTCAATTCTCTCTTATTCAGCTTTCTGGAAGTGAGGATAATAATATGGCCAAGAGTTTGCTGTTGGTTTACCTGGGAGAATCAGAATTCGGTGGTCATGCCGGTGGTTAGAAAGTAGGCTGCATGGTTTGACGAAAATATCTACAAATTTAGCAAACAATTAGAGTATGTTTGGATCTTCAAATTTTGTTGGCTTCCTTATAGAGTGCTGCTAAAGTTGCATCAGGAAGCCATTATTTTCTTTGTTCAAGACTTTCTTCGTTTGCTGCGTGTAAGTTGTCATTACGTCGCTCCCGTGTTTCCCGCATAAGATCTCCTGTTTCTCATGGCTGAAAATTTTCATAATAAATTTAGAAAAATTCCAAGGAACATCACCTACTGTAGTCAACCATTTGATGTCGAGCACAGCCTCATAATCATCAAGAGAAAGATGGAAGAAATCAGCTAGTTTCTCTTGGTCTTATCGCAATAATTTCACTCGTGGACATCTTTCATCACACATCAAAATTTGGTCATCGGTGACCTCAAAATTTAACCTACTGCAATCTTTATTTTAAAGTATTAATTAGATAGTAACCTTGCTATTCATAAAGTTGTTGGTGCTCATGGTGTCAATAAGAATGGTGATTAGTTGTTGCTTTAGAAGTCCTTTCATTTTCATCGTTTGCAGGTTCGCATAGCCGGCAAGTGTGTGCATTATAAAACCAACCGGCTATTGTTCTTCATTCGTGACCTCTTCCTCATGCTTCTGGACCTCCTCCTCCATGTCCTCAGGGGGTTCAATCAATAGGAGGCGACCCTTTTTGCAGTAATGGTTGCTTTAGATGTCCTCCCATTTTCACCATTTGCAAGTGTACATAGTCAGCAAGAGTATGCATCATAAAATCAATCGGCCGCTGTTCTTCATCCATGACCTCTTCCTCATGCTTTTGGACCTCCTCCCCCACATCCTCAAGAGGTTAAATCAGTAGGAGGCGGCCTTTTTGTAACGATGGTTGCGGCTCCAAAGTTCATTGCAATGCCAACAAATACCCTTTGTCGATCAGTCGCGTCAGTCGTGTAGTTCTTCTCTTGTCAATTTTTTTGGCAGCAAAGAATGGCTAGAGGTAGAAGGAGGTTCATATGCTGTGGGTCTAAGAGTGATTCTCATCCTTCGAGCGTCTTAGTTGAGCCATTCTTCTTGAATTCGGGCAAAAGAGATTGCAACCTTCATAGTGCGAGGCTGATGCACCTTAACCTCTTCTTTAATCTCTGGTTTGAGTCCCTTGATGACTGTCCTTAACAATTGTTGGTCATTCCAATCATGAGCATGATAGGATAAATGTTCAAACCTAATTTGGTGCTCTTGAATCGTAGAGGTTTATTGGATCTTTACGACTTGGTCATTGATATTCTCATTCTTGGTCGGCCCAAGGCAGTTCAGTAGTGTGTACTTGAATTATTTTCATGTCGGAGTCACATAGTTATATTCAAGCCAATTGTACCATCGTATAGCATATCCTTCAAGGTGGATAATAGTAGTGTCCACCATAGAATCCTCCGGTGTTTGGTGATAATGGAAGTAACGTTCGGCGCGTGAAATCCATCCCATCCGGTCTCCTTCTTCCCATCGACAGAAGTCTACCCTCATGCGTGGCTGCTTCATATCAGTGGCTCATTCTTTCTTTTTGAGAGGCCTTCCTGAACTTGCACTTTGATGAAATTTTGTTGGGCTCGGAGATCGACCCAATCCGAATTCAACAAATAAGGCACGCAATCTGTCCTCCATGTATGATTCAAACTCCTCCAACTTGGCATCGATTGAACCTTGAGATGCCATGACGTGTACCTCCAGATCTGAGATGTCAATATCCTTCTCCTACTGCTGGGTCAATGATATGAAATGGTTGGGTGGATTGATGGCCGAAAGAGGTGGTGGGTCGAGAGTAGATGGCTGCGGTTTGGGGCTGAATGGTTGCTATTTTTTTTGTTGCTATTGGGGCTATTATTTAGGGCTACTGTAGGGATCATATAGGGGGTATAATAGCCAAGGCTTAAGATTTGAGAGGTGGTTTAGGATTGTTGTTGATGGTAGCAACTAGTTTGGTAGGGATTGGTGGCCAAAAAAATGATAGATCAACGTTACAGTTTAGGGTTGACAGCTTGCAGTTTAGGTTGCTATTGGTGCTACGGTTTGAGGGTACTATGGAGACTGCAAAGGATTTTTGTGGTAGTGGTTTGAGGTTGGGAAGGAAGGTTTAGGGTTGCTGTAGGGGGTAACAACCGGTTTGGTAGGTTCGGTGGCTACGGAAGATACAGATCGGTGGAATGTTCAGTGGCTACAGAAGACCGTTGTTTGGACTACAGTTTAGGTTATCTATGGAGATAAAAAAAAGGTTACAATGGCTATATCTTAAAGCTAGAGGGGTGCTCTAAAGATGATGTGGATGGCAACAACAATTTTGACAAGGATCAGATATGGGTGTAGCAAAAACACTGAAAGGTAGTGTTGCAAAATTCTGAGTCGATAGGCTATGATAGGTTGCTATTTTGGGCTACAATTTTGGATATTGTTTGAGTTATAAAAATAGGTTATGATGGTTGCACCTTAAGGCTAAAGGGATGCCCTAGAGACATCTTGGGTGGTGGCAACAAGATGATTGGTTTTCAGTAGGTTAAGAAGAAGAAGAAAGACAAAGGTGTAGCAGTAGATTTTTCATCGAAAAAATTCCAATAGTGAAGATGTAATTTTTTTCAGAAATTCTCAATGAAAATTTAAGTGAAACTCAAAGGGAATTTACTATTAAGGGAGAGACAATGTCATCAAAAATTTTGTGAAAAAAAATGACAACAAATGTTTCAGCAAAATCAAAGATTGCAAGAAGGTGTTGCTATAGAATTTTTTCAGCAAAAGATTTTAGTGGTATATTCAAAATTTTTTTGCAGCAATTCATAACAAGGAATCAAGTAAAACTCAATGGAAATCCACTGGTAAGGGAACGATGCTATCAAAAAATTCATGAAAGAAAATGGTAGTAAAAGGTTTGGCAAAATCAAAGATTAATTGAAGGTATTATAGTAGATTTTTATATCTAAACTATAGCAGCTTGGACGTAAAAGATGAGCAGGTTATCTTGATAATTTTTTAACAAAATCGAAGGGATATTTGAGGATAGGAAATTATATAGCTGTTGTAGAAATTTTGTAGAAATTGGATCAGTGAAAATGTAGCAGCATAACTTTCATCGTAAAGATGAAATTATGTAGCGTAACTTTCGTCGTAAAGATAGGAACTTTGTAACGAAAAGTTTGTGCAGCAAACATGAATGAATTTTTTTAGATTTTTTGGATAGGGATAACTAAATTATAGTAGCAGTAAGGTAAGAAACCAGAACTTGTTGCAATTCATAGGAAGATCAAAGGATGATCTGCAGTAGTTGAGATAACGGTAGAATTTGGTGACGATCTTCAAGTAATCATGGGAATTACTTTGGACGGCTATGGGGGGCTGATGGATGGCTGTGGAAGGGCAGCGAGATGCCAAGAATGATGCTATGATACTAAGTATTAGAACCCTTGTAAATTCTAAGCTTGGGGTGATCTCTATAGGGGATCAGCCTCCTTAGAACTCTATAGGGGTTCCTTCCTCCTTAGTTTTCTGCTACATGAGCTGAAATATAATTGATCTATTGATGATGAAAGAGGAGAGAATACAAGGCTATTTATAGGACTTCTAAGCCCCAACTCCTAATATGATTCCTACTTAAGACTCCTACTCCTAACAACTCCAACTCCAACTCTAAGAAGCAACCTCCAAACTAATCCTAATCCTATTCTAACTTAACCCCTCCTCAACCAATCTCTTTTTAACTAGGATAAGGGGTAGTTAGTTAGGGTGATATATATCTTATTCTTCCCTCAAAATATCTTTCTCCCATCTAATCCTAAACTAGCCGGCCTCCTTGCTTCTTTATTAGGGGTTGGCTAGATAGGATTTACATAAATATCCTTAGAATTTATATATTTGCCATGTTTAATGAAACTAAATTAGGACTCTCTTAGCTAGAGTCCTAACACAATTGATCCTAAAAATTGGTATCAGAGCGAGGTCTTACTCATTAGACTAATACCCATTTGAGTAAATGACTTTGTATGGCATTAACGAGGGTCAATGCATCATAAGTCCTCCTATGTTCATTGGGATAGACTACACCTCTTGAAAAATTCGAATGCGTATTTTCTTGATTTCTCTAGATTTTGATTTATGGTGTATTATCGAAAATGATTTTTAGAAGCCATCCAATCAAATAAATGATTGGAATGATCATGAAAAAGATATGTTTTCTTTAAATGCCAAAGATGTGAATGCTTTGTTTTGTGCTTTAAATAAAAATGAGTTTGATTAGGTTTCTTCTTGTGTTTCAACTTTTATTATATGGCATAAATTAAAAATCATATATGAAAGCACAACTAAATCAAATGAATCATTAAATGAAATGATCCATAAAAATGAAATTGAAGAACACCTTCTAAAGAACAGGAAGGAAAAGACTTTGAGAACACAAGAACACAACCTTCTAAAAAACAAGAAGGATTGTAAATTGAGAATGACATATGACCCCTCGAGTAAAACCTCGAGTGATGAGAACCTTGAACTTGAACTCTTGAATTAAGAACCGAAAAATTTAATGAATATAAACAAAAAACTTAAAATAGATAAAACCTTTTGCTATCAATGTAAGAAGTTGAGGCTCTCATCAGATGAAGAAGACCACATCAAAGAAGAGGTTGTCAACTATGCTCTCATGGCCATCCATGACGAGCTAAGTGAGTCTTCCAATATTTTCTTTACTGAATTACCTAATATTTTTCATGAAATTTATGATGAGTTTAGAAAAATTAGCAAGTCTTATAAACTGCTTAAGAAAGAGCATAATTCACTAGTTAGTAAATTTGAAGAAATACATGTAGTATCTCCATCATATAGTTCTTGCACTGAATCTGAAAATTTAGATAAAGTTAGAAAAGATAACATTGTATTAAAATAAATATTAAAAGATTTTGAAATAGGAGATAAATCCCTAAACATGATCCTTGCAAATAAGAGTCATGTTCATAGTTCATAGAAAAGAAGGTATAGGTTTTGTTGACAATACTCAACAAAAGCCAATCATCTTTGTCAAAGGATCCACTCTAAATTTGGTACCAAAAATTAAATATAACTTTTGTGACAAATTATGATATACAGCTTACAAATATTCATTTAGAAAGTATAGTCCACATAAATTAATTTGGATTCCTAACAGAACCATAAACAACCTCAAGCCACTAGAGAAAATGGGTAGAACTTTTTATAAGGGTCCCAAAGTCATTGCATAACAAATGCATGGATTTTAAAATTCTTGGAATATTATTAAAAATTAAATGATTCATGACTTTTTTGTTGAAATTAATATTATATCATGCATCATTGATGATTTGATGATTTTTGAGATGTTTGAAATTTATAGTATATCATTTAATAAATAGATGTTATGATACTTTGAGTTGAATAATGGTTGGTTCTCTTGAATTTAAGCTTTCCTTATTTAGATTATGGCATAGATTTAGGGGGAGCTAATGTTAACTCCTTTCATCAATTAATTGTCATCATTAAAAGGGGGAGATTGTTGAATATCGGATTTTGGTGATGAAATCAATTGATGGGTTATTGATCTAACATGTGTGTTAGAGATTATTGATGCAAGATTAACTATGACATAGAGAGAATTACAATCAGATATTGGGACAGAGTCAAGCCTGGGCATCGGGCTAAGGTTCTGATGATGTAGTGGGAACTCGTGGGAAGCTCGCCGAAGGGATCAGAGACTTGCTGGGAGTTCGTTGGAAGCTTGCTGGGAGTTCGCTGGGAGCTTGTCGAAGGTAATCGAGAACTTACCAGGATGGCGTCAGGAGTTTGTAGGAAGAAGACCAAGAGACTCGTTTAAAGATCGTCAAGGGTTATCGAAAAGCTTGTCAGGAGTTAGGAGGGTCTTATTGGACTTGATGGTCATATGATTATAATTGATTAAGTCGTAGTTAGCATCGGTTTGGGTTCGAGTCCTAATTGAGTTTGATTTGGAAGGAATCTAAATCAACTCAATGTGAGGCAACCGGGTCCACTATAGGGATCAATTGAGCTCAGATTGCGCTCAATTGGTTGACCTAAGAATTGATCAACAAAAGGTACAAGTCAGGATTGGAAAGGTGGATTGAATCACTTTTCTAGGATTCCCGTAGTTGTACCGCTAGTGGGCGACGGTTGTACCACCCAAGTCAACGATTGTACCATCACCGCCCCAGTTTCAGGGTGGCTTTCAATGGTTGAACCATCGGTAGCGATGGTAGTACCACTAGTATGTAGGAATTATGAAAAGGTTAAATTTTTTACTTTATTTTTAAAGCCAATTGGGGTCTATAAATACCTCAAGTTTTCTTGCTTCAAGAAGCAATGATAGTGAACAAAATAGTGGGTTAAAATTCTATTAAAGAGTTATAAAATTGAGAGCTTCCCTTGAGTACTTCATATTGTAAATCAAGTCTAAGGGAAGTAAGAAACTCTTGTAAATGTTCCTCTCCTGAACTTATAAAAACGAGAGAGTGGGAAGTGTAAGGGTTTGGTATTCACCCAAAGAAGATCGGTAGTGGACTCCGATGGACCTCAATGAAAAGGACTTAGGAAGTTAACGTAGGCCAAGATTGTGGCCGAACCACTATAAATCTGTGAGCATCTCTTTATTTTGCCCTTTTGATTATGCATGTTCTTATACGGAGCTTTCCTTTAGCATGATCATTACTTATTGCTCACTAACTCAACGAAACACTTTTGATTTTTGATTTTGCTCCAAATGAAAAGTTTTTCTTAAATCATATTTTTTACACTTGCACTAATTCCTTAAACCATATTTTCGGGTTTTTAAGGTGTTGGCAGTACCACCACCCTTAATGGATGATATCACCGTTATCTGACAGTCTCGGAGATTGGGCTCCAACCGTAGTACTGCCAACTTGACAGTCTCGAAGATTGGGCTCTAGCGATAGTACCACTAGCCTAAGCAGTACCACCACCTAACACAGTATAGGAGACAATGTTTAGGTGGTACCACCACCTAACACAGTCTCGAAGACTGTCTTGTGGGTGGTACTATCGCTTGGTCTAGCGGTGCCTCCACTAAACCTAACTTTAGGTCACTAAAATTGGCATTCCAATAAGCCCAAATAAACCCCAATTAAGGCCCAATGGGCCCTTAATTGAATTAGCATGGTTACACCCAAAACTAAATCAATTAAGACCTAAACTATGATGATCATGATATAAACAATTATAAAGCATAAATCTTATGTTGTCTGACATATTATTGGTTCATCTGAACTCTCAGTGCATCATGCTCTCCTTCGACATATTGCTCAATCCATCAGTATGTCGACTCCCATAACATCTAATCTTAACGCAACGTTTGATTCTTTCGACTTGATGCCCGATCTCTAACTTCAGTCCAATGTCTAATTTTTCTATTTCAATCATTTTATCTTTTTATGATTGAAGACAGTCCTGTATCACTTTTCTAAATTGTTGATTAGATCATAATTTCATCAATTGATTTCATCATTAAAATCCGAGATTCAACAAGAACTCCTTTTGACTTAGAACTCTTTCTGACTTAGTGAATTATTATCTCATAACAATTCACTCAACTAATTAACTATGGATGTACTAAGCCACTATGTCATAGTCCCCACATGGTATAGGAGGATCTAATCCATTGAATATGTTTGTCCATAAGTACTGTATATCTATAGTTCCTCATCCATCTAATATCCCAAAGATTGTATATCGAGCATGGTACTATTAGGCCTCATAAAGAATGCATCCGAGTCTTGTCTAATCAGATTCTCTTATAGAACTCCTTCTCTCTCAATCCAAATGACTCCGGCTAGGGATTTGCTTGAGCGAGAGTACATAGTATATTCCTCTCATGATATCGAGAGTGGACGATCCTCTGTTGACACTTGCCTTCTTAAGATTGACTACCAATTTTGATAACTAGTTGTACCAGATTTGGAACTTTCAAACTTGTAAGTCCGATGTCAAAGAAAGGAATACTCAAATAAGGCATCCTTAGTGTCTCAAGTCGAAGTATCAGATACATAACTAAGACTACCGAATCACTATTTGATGTCAAATATCATTAACCATCCAATATTATATAAGTGGATTACTTAGTGAACTCATTCTACAATGAGAACCTACACTATACTTCTAGTTGTCGTCACACAAGCAGCTATGAGACCAATCATCTCCATCATATGAACGAGTTTATAATACACTAGTTTGTTCATTTATCTCAATGTCCCAAATAACCTATAATCGAGATTATTTGATATTTGTGTTTAAAAGTGAATCGGTCTCATTATCATGATCTTATTATGAAATGATTCTCATTGCATATAGATCCAAGGATATCACAATATATATGCAAGAGACAATATATAATGTGATAAGATGTCAATAATAATAATAAGCAAAAAGATTGTGTAGTGTGTCACATATGCTATCACTCATGTGATTGGCTTGTAGAGCACCTATAACCAATCATAAGTATACTCTAATATTTGTTAAGATAGACTTGATATGAGAGGCTTATATGCTATGATTTTAAAAATATAGGGGTTATTTTAGACACAAGTAAGACCATAAGGGTTTAAGTGGTCCTTGACCAAAATCATAGTGGATAAAATGAATCTTAAAAAAAACTTAAATTACATATGTCATTATATTAATAGTTTATTATGTATGTTAACTTAGACTTGACGTGAGAGAGGGGGGGAGGGGGGGGGGGAGGGAATAGACCTAATCCTATTCTTATTCATAGCTACAACAAACTTGTGTTAGGATTAATTGGCACTAAGGGGAGGTGAATTAGTGCAAGTGTGAATTCTCATTTTAACGAAAAACATTTCACTTGAAGTAAGATAGGAAAATTTGAAACTTTTCGTTCAAGTAAAGTAATTCAATCTTATAGAGAAATGCTAAGCTTCTTGCTTAAAGACGACTCAAGAAAGAACAAGCAAATCCAAATAACAAGATAGGCAATGTCGTAAGTAAAATGCTTGATTTCAAAATCTTTCTTTCAAAACATAGATAAAGTCGGAAGTGTCAATAGAAAAACAGTGAGCAAGATAGGCAAAGAGAAATCATAATTTCATAGTAGTTCTACACTAATTGGCCTACGTCCACTCCCGAGTCCTCTTCCTTGAGGCACACTAGCATCCATTACCGATCTTCTTTGGGTGAAGACCGAACCCTTACACTTGAGCTTACAATGGAGACTCCAAGAATTTTTCTTACTCTAAGTTCTCTCCCTTTCCCTTTTCTTTTTCTTACAATTCACACATAATTTTTTCATATAATATAATATCAAAATTGTTATGTGGAATACAAGAAAACTTGGGGTATATATAGGCAGGCCCCAAGTGGCTTCAGAATTTTGGAGCCAAAATTCAAACAAACCCGAAAAAATCAGATAAGGGTGGTTCAGTCGCCAACTTAGGTAGTTCAGCCACCCGAAAACTAGGTATGGGTGGTTTACCCGTCGGTCCTGGGTGGTTCAGCCACTAATAGCTACCCTGATTCCAGGGTACGGGTGGTTCAGTCGCTGCTCACTGTAGGTTCAACCATCGGGAATCCCAAAAAAGTGATTCATTTCACTTTTCTAATCCCAATTTGAACCATTAGTTGACCAATCCCATGGTCAACTAATTGAGCTCGACCTGAGCTCAATCACGCCCCATAGTGGACCTAGTTGCCTCATTGAGTTGATGTGGATTCCTTCCAAACCAAACTCAATTAGGATCAATCCGTAACTATGACTCATTGATTATAACTCTTAATGACCAACAAGCTAAACCAAGACCTAACTCCCGCCAATCCGATAGCCTTCGACATTCTTATGGCAAGTCGTACGGTATTCTTCCAGTGATCTCCCGATGTGTTCCCAGCGAGCTTTTCGATCCCTTCGGTGGATCTCCTAGCGAACTCCCAATGCTGCATCATCCGAATTCTGGCCTGATGCCCAAGCTTGATCTTGGCCCATCATCTGGCTATAACTCAATTGCTTTGTCATTGTTAGACCTGCAATACTTCCTCTAACACGCATGTCAGATTAAACAATCATCAATTGATTCCATCATTAAAATCTGAGATTCAACAGTCTCCCTTTTTTTTATGATGACAATCAATTGATGATGGGAGTTAATCCTAACTCTCCCTAAATCCATGTCATAATAAAGAAAACTTAAATTCAAGATAACCACATACTCTTGAATTCAAGTATCATGAAGCAATCAAATATTTTAAGCAAATAATGTTTTAAGGATTACAATGATATACTCATGCCTCAATAAAAATTTGGTTTTAAACTATCAAGTCATCAACCCATCAATGATTTTCATGAATTTCAAAAAGAATTATACATCTATATCCAAGATATCTACGTATATCATCAATATCATGTGTCATTAATGTATATCATTAATATTATATATCATCAATGTATATTTCTCCCCCTTTGTCATCAATAAAAAGGTGAAATATAGGGCTAAGGATTCTAAGGCACATGAGTCTTTGCTCCCTCTTTTTATAATATAATATAAGTCATAAAGAATTTTCTTCCTCTTATAAAAAAGAAGGAAAGAAGACAAGAGAGGAGTTGTAAAACATCATTAAACATAACTCTCAATTTTGTAGAGGTGAATTTCGAAAATAAGCTCAAAACTCCAAGATATTTAAGGAGATTCAAA
Organism: Ensete glaucum; assembly: GCA_021527575.1. Lineage (NCBI taxonomy): Eukaryota > Viridiplantae > Streptophyta > Magnoliopsida > Zingiberales > Musaceae > Ensete > Ensete glaucum. The sequence continues at coordinate 6,265,614 of CM038554.1, forward strand.
AGTTTAAAAGCTACTCATGCATTTAAAAATCATCTCATGTAATTTTAAGGAGCCTAGCAAATAAGTCCATAAAATAGAAAAATATTATGTAAATTTTCTGCCCCTTTTTGAATAATAAGATAAATATCTCACATGAACAATAAGATAATTTCATGTGAACAATAAGATAATTTTTTAAAAATATTATCATAGAAATTTAATATCATAAAATCTATATTAGCAATTCATATATTTTCATGATTTAACATTTCAAGTTATCTTCTAAGAAAATCAAATTATGCTTCATTTAAGGGTTTTGTATAGATATCCGCTAATTGATGCTTAATGTCAATAAATTCTAAGGAGATATCTTGACAATTTACATGATCCCTTATAAAATATTATCTAATATTAATATATTTGGTTCTTGAATGTTGAATCTGATTTTTAGTTAAACATATAGTACTTGTATTATCATATTTTATAGAAATATTTTTTAATTTCATTCTGTAATCTCCTAGTGTGTTTTTCATCTAAATGACTTGGACACAACATGCACTAACTGTAATATATTCTGCTTCCGTAGTAGATAAAGCTACTAAATTTTATTTCTTGGAAGTCCAAGAAACAAGTGCATGCCTGAAAAATTGACATGTCCCGGTGGTACTCTTTCTATCTATTCTACATCCACCAAAATCAGCATTTGAATAAGTAATCAAGTCAAAGTTCTTTGATTTTGGATATCATAATCCTAGTTTTGAGATCCCTTAAGTATCTAAATATTCATTTAACTACTTTCAAATGAGAGACTTTAGGATTAGATTGAAACCTTGCACACAATCCAATACTAAACATGATATCTGGACTAGTAGTAGTTAAATATAATAAACTTCCTATCATTCTTCTATAAATTTTTTATCAAAGTTTTCTCCTTCATTATCTAAGTCCAACTTTATAGATGTGCTCATGGGAGTGTTTAATGCTTTTGTATGTTCCATCCCAAACCGTTTTATCAAGTTCAAGGTGTATTTAGCTTAACTAATAAAAATACCATCATTTAGTTATTTTATTTATAATCCTAAGAAGAATGTTAACTCACCCATTAGGCTCATTTCAAATTTTTATTTTATTTCTTTAGCAAAAGACTCACATAAAGATTTATTTGTAGATCCAAAAATGATATCATCAATATAAATTTGAATAATAATAAAATTATTTTCAAAATACTTAAAAAATAATGTGGTATCAAACTTGCCTTTAGAAAATTTGTTTGAAATAAGAAAAGAACTAAGTCTTTCATACCAAGCCCGAGGGGCTTGTTTTTATCCATAAAAAGCTTTTGTAAGTTTAAAAACATGATTAAGAAGAAGATTATTTTTAAAACCAGGGGTTGTTCAACATACACCTCTTTGAAAATAAAACCATTTAGAAAGGTAGTTTTAACATTCATTTGAAAGAAGTTTAAATTTTTAAAAGATGCAAACGCAAGGAGCATCGTTATGGCTTCAAGTCTAGACGTAGGAGCAAAGGTCTCATCATAATTAATTCCTTCTTCTTGGTTGAAACCTTTGGTCACTAATCTAGCCTTGTTTTTAACTACGATACCATTTTCATATTGTTTGTTTCTAAAGATCCATTTAGTACCAATCACTAAATGGTCATTAGGTCTAGGAACAAGCTCCCATACATCATTTCTCTCAAATTTATTAAGCATTCATGCATTGCATTAACCCAAGAATCATCTTTTAGGGTCTCATCAATGCACTTTGGCTTGATTTGAGAAAAAACATGGCATTCACACAAAAATTTCTAAAATAAGACCGAGTTTGAACTCATTTTGATGTTTTTCCTATTATAAGTTCCTTAGGATGATCATTCACATACTTCCATTCCTTAGGTAAGGATTTAGAAGTATATTCATCTATGTTACTTTTAGGAGTATTATCATTTAAATTCAAGTTACCAAGATCAACATCATCATCAAAATCAATATTCTTAAATTCAGAAAACTCATTAAAAATAACATGAATGGATTCTTCTATTACTAATGTTCTTTTATTAAAAGCACGATAAACTTTTGAAATAGAAGAATAACCTAGAAAAATACCTTCATTGGATTTTGCATGAAATTTACCTAAAGCATCCATTTTATTTAAAATAAAATATTTACAACTAGATATTTTAAAATAAGAAATATTTAATTTTTTACCATTCTATAATTTATAAGGAGTTTTAGTGAGCAATGGTATTACAAGAACCTTATTTAAAATATAGCATGTCATATTAACGGCTTCGACCCAAAAATATTTGGATGGACTATATTTATTCAACATTGTTCTAGCCATTTCTTGTAAGTTTCAATTTTTTCTTGAATCATAAAAATTTTAAAAATTATTATTTTGGAATTCTCCACCATGATCACTTCGTATTGATACATTCTTTTTCATTTTGAATAATTTTATAAAATTTTATAAAATATTTAAATGTATCACTTTTATGTGCCAAGAAATAAGTCCAAGTATATCTACTAAAATCATCCACTATAACAAATGCATATTTACTACCACCTAAACTTGTAATGTCAATTGATCCAAATAAATCTATATTGATCAATTGAAGTGGCCTAGAGGTATTTGATTTTTCAACTTAAAGCTACTCTTTATTTGCTTTCTTAATTGACAAGTGTCACATATTTTGTTTTTGATAAACTTAAGATTAGGTAAACCTCTTACAAGTTCCTTGGTAGAAATTTGGTTTAACAGTTTCATGCTAATATAACATTGTCTTTTATGCTAAATCCAAGCATTATCATTCAAAGCCAAAGCCAAGTTTCATCATAAAATTTTTCAATATCTATGGTGTTATTTCTTAAGGCAATCGAAGATTTATTTTTATGTAGCAATTCAATTATACAACAAGTATTAGGTTGAAATTTAACTACATATCCTTTATCACATAATTGACTAACGCTAAGCAAGTTATGTTTTAAGCAATTAACTAACAACACATATTCATTCAAGAGATTTGATGTGTTACTTATTATTCATTTTCTAATGATTTTACTCTTGTTGTCTCTGAAGGAAACAACTCCTTCACTTAAACTAATGAGCTTAGAAAAATAAGATGGATCTTTGGTCATGTACCTTGAGCATCCACTATCAAGATACCATTTGGTGCTCCTAGCTTTAGTTTAGAGACAAACCTACAAGAAAGATATTTTTGGTTTAGGTACCAATTTAACATTGGGTCCTTCATAAAGAACTTTATCTTTCTTTTATAATTATTTTTTATTATATAAAGTTCTCTAGGAAACTCAAACTAGTTGATGTGGACTACATTTTCTAAATAGGCATTTATTTGCCTTATGTGCTAATTTTTCACAAAAATTACACTTGATTCTTAGTGGCACATTTAAGGTTGGTCCTTTAACAAACACGGTTGGTTTTTATTGATAGTTACCAACAAAGCCTATACGATTTTTTCTATTAATATGACCATTATTCGCAATGATCATATTTAAGGATTTGTTCCAAATTTCAAAATTTTCTAATATTATCTTAAGCATGATATTTTCTTCTTTAACATTATCTAACATATCACATTTAGAACATGATTTATGTGATACTAATGAATCATGTATTTTATCAAGTCTACTAACTAACAATTCATGATCATTCTTAAGCAACATAAAAGAGTTGCTAAGTTTTCTAAACTCATCAAACAAATCATGAAACATATTTAATAACTCCGAAAGAGAAATATTTAAAGACTCACTAACCACATCTTTGATCGTCATTAGAGCATAGTTAGCCACTTCCTCTTTGGAATAATCTTCTTCATCCGAAGGGCTTGAATCATTCCAAGTGGTCGAAAGTGCCTTCTTCTTGTGTGTTGGCTTCTTATTCAAATGAGGACATTCATTTTTGAAATGTCCCGATTTTTTGCATTCATAGCATATGACATTGTCCTTCTTCGATTCCTTTTTGTTTTTATAGTTTTCGTTCCTTTCTTTAAATTTTTTAAAACTTTCTTGATAATAATGCAATATCATGGTCCTCATCACTCGAGGTTTTACTCAATGAGATTTGTTGTTCGAAGTGCTACATCCTTCCTATTCTTTGGAAGGGGTTCATCAACTCATTATGAGCTTTACAGTTTAGCTTATATATCATAAGAGAGCCAATGAGTTCTTCAAGAAGCAAGTTATTTAAATCTTTAGCCTCTTGAATAGCGGTTACTTTAGGATCTCAATTTTTAGGTAAAGATCTTAAAATTTTACTTACAAGTTCAGAATTCAAAAAATATTTTCAAAGTGCTTTAAGGCCGTTTACGACATCCGTAAAATGGGTGTATATATCTCCAATGGACTCACTTGGTTTTATTCAAAACAACTCATAATTATGAACTAAAATATTAATCTTATATTCTTTTCCTCTAGTAGTCCCCTCGTGTGTGATTTCTAGTGTATGTCAAATATCAAAAGTTGATTCACAAATGGAAACACGATTAAGCTCATTCTTGTCAAGAGTACAAAACAAGGCATTCATAGCCTTTGCATTCAAGGAAAAACTCTTCATTTCCAAATCATTCCACTCATTCATTGGATTGAAAGATTTTTTAAATCTATTTTCTACGATGTTCCATAAATCAAGATCTAAAGAAATAAGAAAGATACGCATCCTTGTCTTCCAATATGTGTAATCCATCCCATTGAACATGGGAGGACATGAAATGTGTTGAATCTTGAATTTTGATGATGAAATTAATTGATGTGTTATTGATCTAACATGTGTTATTAGAGTTGATTGATGCAGAATTAACTACGACAGAGAGAATATGACAATCAGAGGTTTGGCCAAAGTCAAGTCCATACATCGGGTTGGGGTTTGGATGATGCGGTTGGGAACTCGTCAGGAATGCGTCGGGAACTCGTCGAGGGTATCAGGAGTTTATCAGGATGGTACAAGGGACTTCATTGAAAGAAGACTGAGACTCGTCGGAAGATTATCACGGGTAGCCGAAAGGCTTGTCGGAAGTTGGGAAGGTCTTGAAGTGGACTTGTGGTTATTAATGATTATAATTAATTAAGTCATAGTTAGTATCATGCAGGTTTAACCACGATGGGAGGAGTTAGAGATCAAACATGGACCTAGGATCAATCTTAGGCATCGGGTTAAGGATTGGACGATGTGATGGGAGCTCGCCGGGAGTTCGCTAAGAGATTCACTTAAGGGATCGGAAAGCTCACTAGGAATATGCTAGGAGATCACCGAAGGAAGTCTGTGAGACTCGCTATTGGAGATTTTGGAGGTTGCCAGAATGCGGGAGTGAGGTCATTAAGCTTGGTGCTCATGTTTGATTATAATCTTTAAGTCATAAGTTAAGTGTGAGTCTAATTTGAGTGTGATTTGGAAATCAACTCAAAGAGGTAACTGGGTCTATTATTGGGGTTTGATTGAGCTCAAGTTGAGCTCAATTGGTTGACCAAAGGATTGGTCAACATCAGGTTCAAGCCAGAATTCGAAAAGTGGAGATTCCAGCAAGTAAACTGCTAGTCAGTGGTGGGTAAACCGCTGCTGCCCAGGTTTTTAGGCGACTGATGACAACTGAACCACCGGGGTAAATCGCTCGTACCCAGGGTTTCGGGCGGTTGAGCCACCCAGATCAGTAGGTAAACTATCCGTACCTGAATTTTTCGAGTATGTTTAAATTTTGGCTCCAAAATTCTAAAGTCATTTGGGGCTATAAATATCCCAAGTTTTTTTTACATTCCACATAATAATTTTGGGGATTATATTCTGAGAAAATATTGTGTGTGAATTAGGAGTGATCCAAGTGTGTAATCTTGTCTCGCTTAAAATGTTATAAGTATTTGATCTTCACCCAAAGGAGATCAATAGTGGATGTCGGTGTGCCTCAAGGAGGAGGACTTGGGAAGTGGACGTAGGCCAAGGTTGAGGCCGAACCACTATAAATTATAAGTGTTCCTTACTTGTTTCATTTACTACTTATAATTATCGGGTTCTTAATTGTGACGCTTTCGATTTTATTTACTCCTTAAAAGCAAGGTTTCAAGTCAAGCACTTCCAAGAAACTTAGCATTTTATTTTGAATTATTCACTTGCTTTACTTGAACGTAAAGCTTTCGATTTTCCTATCATGCTTAAAGCGAAAAGTTTTTTATTTGAAATATTAATTTGCTCTTATACTAATTCAGCCCCCCACCCCTTAGTGCCAATTGATCTTAACAATTGGTATCAAAGCCACATTTTACTCATTTGGTTTAACTCCTAAGAGAAATGGCTCTTTTCAGCATTAACGAGGGTCAATGTATCATAAGTTCTCTGTTTAGTGGGACGGACTACACATCTTGGAAAATATGAATATGTTTTTTTTATTTCGATAAATCTTGATTTGTGGTGTATTATTAAAAATGGTTTTCACAAGTCATCCAATCCAACAAATGATTGGAATGATTATGAACACAAATGTTTTCGTTGAATGTAAAGACTATAAATGCCTTATATTGTGCACTTGATAAAAATGAATTTGATCATATTTCTTATTTTGATTCAACTTTCGATATATCACATACATTAAAAATAATACATGAAAGCACATTTAATCTAAATGAATCATTAAATGAAAATACTTCTAAAAATAAATTCGAAGTACATCTTCCAAAGAATATAAAGGAACTTGAACTGAGAACATATGACTCCTCGAGTGAAATCTCGAGTGATGAAGACCTTGAACCCTTGACAAATGAACCAGATAAATTAATGAATATGAACCTTAAAAATGATCTAAAGATGGACAAAACCTCTTGCTATGAATGCAAGAAGCCGAGGAGCGCCAAATATGAAATGCACAACCAAGAAATGGAAAACTGCTCTTATGGCCATCGACGATGAGGTTAGTGATTCATTAAGTATTTTTTTCTCAGAATTATTAATCATGTTCTATGATTTGTTTGATAAATTTAGAAAACTTAGCAAATCTTTTATGTTACTTAAAAGTGAACATGATTTGTTAGTTGGTAAAATTGATGAAATGCATGAGTTATCAGCATCACATAATCTTAGTTCTAAATGTGAAATGCTAGACAATATTAAAGAAGAAAACATAATACTAAAACAAACATTAGAGATATTTGAAATAAGGAGTAAATCCATTAATATGATTCTTGCTAATAAGGGTCATATTAATAGAAGAAATGGAATAGGTTTTATGGGCAATACCCAATAAAAGTCAACTACTTTTGTTAAAGGACCAACCTTAAATCTACCATCAAAAGTTAGATATAATTTTTATGGAAGATTAGGACATATGGGTTATAAATATCTATTTAAAAATTATAGTCCTCACAAATTAATTTGGGTTCCTAAAGGAACCATAAACAACCTTAAACCATTAGAGAAAATAGGAAGAACATATAAAGGAACCAATATAAAATGGGTACTTAAACTAAAACCCCCCATATTATAAATTTGTCTCCTATCAAAGCTAGGAGCACTGAACAATGTTTTAGATGCTCAAGACATATGACATCAGATCTAATAATTTTTCAAACTCACTAGCCTAAGTAAATAATAAAAAAAATTATTGGAATCAAAATAAATCAAAGCTCTTGTTTAAAAAAAATCTTGATTATTTAATAACTTAAATCATGATATTGAAATCTTAAAAATTATAATTTGAGATCTTTTTTGTTCACTAAGATTCCTACCCTTTATTAAAGAAAATTTTTTATTCTAATCATGATCTTGACTTCTCAATATTTATAACTTAATATTTCTATAAGAATCAATATCCTTCTTATATGATCTCCTAAGATTTCTAAAGCTTTAAAATTTCATCTAGGAAGAAATGTGTCAAAATAAATCATGTTCTTGACACTTATGATTCGATATATTTTTCTTGACATGATTACTTATGACTTTCTTCTTAGTATAACTTATCACCAAAATTAATATTTTTTAAATTTATGATAAGTTGAAAATTATATGAGATTTATTTTATTATGAATAATTTCCTTAATTCCTTGACTTTATCCTTTAGGGAATCACGTTTAAATCTCTACAATTTTTAATTTTTAATAAAAAGAAGATTTATGATCTTAACAATTATAATTAAAATTTTTACTAAGATTATTCTTCTATTTTATTAAAAAGATTTATCTTGGATGAATTAAGATTATCTCCTAAGACTCATTTTTATTATTTACAAAAAAAATTGAGATAGAAACTTATTAAACGAAATCATGTCTTTTGATATTCAAAAATCATGATCTCCTTATACTTTTTAGCATAATTTGAGTATGGATGTTAAGAAGAAATTATGTAATCATATTTCTTTTTAACATTAACAAAGGGGGAGATAAAATTATCAATATGATTAGAAGCAAATTGAATATGATAACATTAAATGAAAAATGATTTGTTTAGATGGAAATTTAGAGTTTTAAATTTTTTAAATACATACGAAATGTATAATTCACAATTTGAGCTTAATCTACTATTATATTTTCTTTTGAAATTCTTGATGATTATTATCAAAATCTACATGAGATATGATTTGCTACCTTGCTTGAAATTTGTATAAGATAAATTAAATTGCATGGGTAGCTCTTGATTTCTTTTTGGATTTTAAAATTTGTATCTATAAAATTGAGTATTTTTTAGATGTTTTTTACTTCTCTACCTTGATTCTACCTTCTTGTTCATACAAAGTGGAGAAAGGAAATCATTATCATTTCAAGAGACCAATAAGTCTATTAATTTCATTTTGAATCTCTTGAAATTGATTTTGATGATTTTAAAATTGAATGAGTTCTTTATCTATATCATGATTTTGATTCCTTGAAATTATAACTTAAAATCTTTTATGAATCAAAATATCTTATTATGTGTTCTCGTAATATTTAAAAGGAGATTTTTATATACATCGTGATCTTGTCAACTTGAGATTTCTTATGCATGAATCAAAATATTTTGTTCTCCTATGATTTGTCTCTTGATATTCAAAATTTATCTTTATGAATGAATTGTATATCTCATCACCATGTTAATTTTTTGATATATTTCACATGATAATTTGAAAGATGATGTAATGGAAAAAGTTTTACACTATTATAACCATCCCTTCTTTTTTACAATGACAAAGGGAGAGCAAAACTTGTTAGCTTGCATGATGTGAAATTGCTAGCTTGAACATTGCAAATGAAGCAAAAAAATTTGCTAGCTTGTACTTCTCAAAAGAAAAGAAAGAACTCACTAGCTTGCATATTCTAAAGTGATAAAAAAATTTGCTAAATTGATAAGCTTTCATATATCAAAAACTTGTTAATTACACTTCTCTTTTTTGTTGATAACAAAGGGGGAGAAGATATGATGATGAGAAATCATGTATGATGATAATGCATATTGATTTTTAAAAATATGCATGATGATTTGAAATAAGAATCATGATTTTATTATAATGATATGATGGTATGATTAAAATAGTTTCAACTTGGACTTTTGAGTTCATCTTAATATTCTTTTTGAAATTTATTAAGAACTTTTCTAAATGATGTATTTTGCAAAAACTCATGTGCCTTAAAAATTCTTAGCCTTATATTTCACATTTTTGTTGATGACAAATGAGGAGAAATATACATTGATGACATATGATACTAATCTTAAATATCTTTGATATCTTTTTGAAACTCATTCAAGGATATGATGCAAATTTATATTAAAATTTGCATAGAATGTTAACTGCTTGAATTTAAAAGTGTGTGATTCTTTTAAATTTAAGTGGCATGGATCTAAGAGGAGTTAGGATTAACTCCTATCATCAATTGATTATCATCATCAAAAAGGAGGAGATTATTGAATCTTAGATTTTGATGATGAAATCAATTGATGGGTTATTGATCTAACATGTGTTGTTAGAGTTGATTAATACAGGATTAACTACAATAGAGAGAATATGACAGTCAGAGGTTTGGCCAAAGTTAAGTCCATGTATCGGGCCAAGGTTCGGACGATGCGGTTGGAAACTCGTTAGGTGTGCATCGAGAACTCGCCAAGGGTATTGGGAGTTTGCTAGGATGGTACAAGAGAGTTCGTTAGAAGAAGACCAAGACTCGCCGGAAGATTATCGGGGGTACCCGAAAGGCTTGTCAGGAGTAGTGGACTTATGGCTATTAATGATTGTAATTAATTAAGTCATAGTTAGCATTATGCAGGTTTAACCACGACGAGAGAAGGAGTTACATATCATGGATCCAAGATCAAGCTTAGGCATCGGGCCAAGGATTAGACGATGCGGTGGGAGCTCGTCAGGAGTTCATTAGGAGATTCACCGAAGGGATCGGGAAGCTCGCTAGAAACATGCCATGAGATGACCGAAGGAAGACTGTGAGATTCACCGCTAAAGATTATGGAGGTTGTCGGAATGTAAGAGTGAGGTCATTAAGCTTGGTGGTCATGTTTGATTGTAATCTTGAAATCGTAGGTTAAGTATGAGTCTGATTTAAGTATGATTTAAAAATCAACTCAAAGAGGCAACCGAATCCACTACTGGGGTTTGATTGAGCCTAGATTGAGGTCAATTGGTTGACCAAAGGTTAGTCAATATTATGTTTAAGCCGGAATTCAAAAAGTGGAGGGAACCATTTTTTTGGAGACTCCGACAGGTAAACTACTAGTAAGTGACAGGTAAACCACCACCACCCAAGTTTTGAGCGGCTGATGGTAGGTTAACTACCCAGGGCCGATGGGTAAACCGCCCGTACCCAGGGTTTCGGGCAATTGAGTTCCCAGGTCAGCAGGTGAACCACTCGTACCCAGATTTTTCGGGTATGTTTGAATTTTGGCTCCAAAATTCTGAAGTCATTTGAGGCTATAAATACCCCAAGTTTTATTACATTCTACACAATAATTTAGGGATTATATTCTGAGAAAATATTATGTGTGAATTGTAAGAAAAAGAAAAGGGATAAGAGAGTGATCCAAGTGTGTAATCTTGTCTCCCTTAAAATGTTGTAAAGGTTTGATATTTACCTAAAGGAGATCAATAGTGGACGCCAGTGTGCCTCAAGAAGGAGGACTCGGGAAGTGAATGTAGGCTGATTGGTGCCAAATCACTATAAAACTGTGAGTTCTCTTTGCTTATTTTGCTCATTGCTTTTCTATTGACGTTTCCGACTTTATTTATATTTTGAAAGCAAGGTTTTGAAATCAAGCACTTCATTTATGACATTGCTTATCTCATTATTCAGATTTGCTTGTTCATTACTTATTTAATTTACTACTTACAATTGTCGGGTTCTTAATCGTGACGCTTCCGATTTTATCTACTCCTTGAAAGCAAGGTTTCAAGCCAAGCACTTCCAAGAAACTTAGTATTTTATTTTGAATCATTCGCTTGCTTTACAAGAACGAAAAATTCTGAGTTTCCTATCATGCTTAAAGCAAAAAGTTTTTTGTTTAAAATATTTTTTGTTTAAAACGTTAATTTACTCTTATACTAAAACTTTTTGCTTGAAGCAAGATAAGAAAATTTGAAGTTTTTCGTTCAAGAAAAGCAATTCAATCATATAGAGAAATGCTATGCTTCTTGCTTAAATACGACTCAAGAAAGAATAAGCAAATCCAAATAATGAGATAGGCAATGTCGTAAGTGAAGTGCTTAATTTCAAAATCTTGCTTTCAAAACATAAATAAAGTCAAAAGCGTTAATAGAAAAGTAGTGATCAAGATAAGCAAAGAGAACTCATAGTTTTGTAGTGGTTGGGCACCAATTGGCCTTCGTCCACTCTCGAGTCCTCCCCCTTGAAACACACCGGTGTCCACTACCAATCTTCTTTGGGTGAAGACCAAACCCTTAAACTTGAGCTTACAAGGGAGACTTCAAGAATTTTTCTAACGGTAAGCTCTCTTCCTTCCAGTTTTCTTTTTCTTATAATTCACACGCAAAGCGGTACAACAGTCGAAAAACTAGGTATGAGTAGTTTACCCACCGGTCCTAGGTGATCCAACCGTTGACAGTCACCCGAATTCTAGGGTACAGGCAGTTCAACTGCTGCTCACCGGTGGTTCAACCGTCGGGAATCCAAAAAAAGTGATTCCCTTCACTTTTTCAATCCTGATTTGAACCATCAGTTGACCAATCCCCTGGTCAACTAATTGAGCTCGACTCGAGCTTTATTGCATTCCATAGTGGTTCTGATTGCCTCATTGAGTTGATTTGGAAGGAATCCAAATCAAACTCAATTAGGACTTAATCCCTAACTACGACTCAATGATTATAACTCTTAATGACCAACAAGCTAAACCAATATTTAACTCCCGCCAATCTGACAGCCTTCGATATTCTTGCGGCAAGTCTTACGGTCTTCTTCTGGTGATCTCTCGGCGTGTTCTTGTAGTGGTATCCACACGATATATGCGCAGCGAAAATCAAAACAAAAACTAGTTTCTCACGCAGATCAAATCATCATGTAAAATATTGGGGTCGTGAGAAAAACACAAAAATCGATAAAATCACGATGTGTGAGAGATTGATTTTACCTAGGGAGATCGTATATCCCTGTATTCCATATCCGGATGGAGAAGATAAAGGAGGTCAAACGTCCTCCTCTCTAGCGATATCCACACAATGGATCTCTACAGCGAAACTCCTCCAATCTGATCTCGTAACTCTTGCACAAAGGGAGGGAGGAGAATATGATGTGGTGGCTCCTACCTTAGTGGGTAAAGGATCTCCATCCAATTACCCACTAACCTTGTGTTATTAGATCTCTATCCAATAATCACCTTAGGCTTCTAATAGGGCCTTAAGCAAGGAGCTCATCAATATAGGGTCTCATTTAATGAGAATAGGGGCTAATTGGATCTCCATCCAATCCTCTATCATTGAAGGATCCACCATATGTATGTGACCCTCTAGGCCCGATACCAAGCTGGTCGTGAGTCACTCCCATCAAAACTCCTTCTAATATAGTAAATTATTATTCCCATAATAATTCACTTGACTCATCGACTATAGATGTACTAGGCAACTACGCCATAGTCCTTAGACGATACAAGGGGATCGAATCCATCAGACTTGTTTGTTCACAGTTATCGTGTATCTATAATCTCTTATCCAACTAATATCTCAGAGACCATATATTGGACATGGTATCAAGTCATATACAGAATCCGTCATAGTCTCACTCTAATCGAATTCTCCCAAAGAACTCTTTCTCTCTCAATCTGAATAACCCTAGCCAGGGATTTGTTTGAGCAAGCATATATATGATATTTCTCTCGTGATACCGAGAGTGGATGGTCCTCTATTGGGTAGTAGACTCATCTACTTCTAACTTGATTCGAGAGATCAATTCACTCTTCTCCACGAGAACCTATCCTTCTAGTCCACTACTCTACTCCTCTCCTACGACTGCGCCCTCACTCTTCAACCTCTCAAGCCATAGCATACCAAGGCTTTGCTCCACCGAGCCATCTTAAACGTTGAGAACTCTTAATTCCCTTATTGTCAATCACTGTCATTGTTGCTAAGCAAGGAACAGTACCGTTCTCACTGGTGGCCTCATCTCTTCTTCATCGAGCACTCTCTACCGGTGAAGCCACTCTATTCTTCCTCACTGATGAAGCGCTCATGCTGCCCTATGGTGGAGTTCTTCACTACCCTCCATACAGCGCTCTTCACGTCCTTCTCCTTTACTAGCCATGTCTCCATCAAGTTCTTGATCCCTTTCTGTGCTCTCTCCTCTTACGGTGACATTTGAATTCCTCCGCCATTTGCTCGTCTTCTATTGCAACTGCACCTTCTCCACCTCTTGAAGTTTGATGGTCCTCCTGCAATATCTTCTCCCTGAATTTCTAGGTGAACATCTCGCTGATCTACTACTGTCACTGTAGCAATTGGCCCCCACCTATGAAAGACTGTGGCCCACCTCTACACCGAGCGCTTGCTTCTTCCTCTTCTCCATTGATCTTCCTTGTTGTGGCAGATAGCCTCCTTCTCCCTATATTGGCATCTTCTTCGACATTGCTTATAAATCTGCAGCCATCAATACAGCGCTCCCCCTTCTTCTCGCAAAGTGCTCTCAAAACCGCTTCCCTTCCTCACCGTCCAACGTCGACAGTCCCTCATCTCCGAGCATCCTCCTCTTGGCGAAGTGCTCCTCTCTATCACTGTCAATCCTCCTCATTGGTGAAGCGCCTACTCATTCTTTCTTCCTCACTAGCGAAGCGCTCTCTCTCTCTATCGACAAAGCAGTTCTTCTTCACTATGACTGATTTCCTTGGTGCGACGCTTCCAACACTGCCCTCACCAGTGCTTCTTTCCTCACTGGTGTTGCCCTCTATCTACCCCTTCCTCCTCCGATGACATTCCCTACCCCTATATCCTATGGAACTCTAGTGAGGCTCTCCCTTTTCTTCCTCACCAACCACCGCACCTTGTTGATCACTACTTCAAGCACTCTCAGCCCTGGGTGGAATAAAATTATCTCTCACTATCATTGGCAACAAAGTAGTGTCCTCTCTGACTGCTATGTTGCCCTCAGCGTCCATTACTCGGCTTCAACTAACGGAGCTCCAACGGAGTTCTTTCCCTTCAGCTTTCAAACAACTGGAGGCTCACCAAGCATCCACTACCTCTTGGCTGTTGCACAATAATAGGTCAAGCGCTTACCACCTCTTAACCTCCTTGTCCTTAGGGATCTCTAATTGTGGTCACCCTTCCATCAGCCCATCGTCGTTCTACTTTGTCGGTAGACCCTTGTCGCTACTCCTCCACTAGCAAACCTATTATGGTCGCCACTCTATCAATGGATTGTTAGGACTCTAGCTGAGTCGGGCCCTAGTCGATTGAGTCAAGTCCATTGATCGATTGGATCCTAGTAGATTGGGCCTTGTTGGCCAACCTAGACTTGACATTAGGTCGGCTAGGTGGAGATCTGAGTCCATTGTAATAAATTAGCCTAAATCCTAGTATAATTAGGATTCGGCTGAATGATACGGGTTGGAGTTAACTAAGTCAAGCTTGTAACCAACCCAATTGGCTACTCACTTTGATGAGGGGATGAGCTCCATTCAGTTAGGACTCTCTCAAGGGTTGAATAGGAGTTAAATTAGGAGTTTGAGTCTTAGTTTACTTGGAGTAAGAGTTGCTTCTTAGAGTTGGAAATGGAGTTGCTGAAAGTAGGAGTTGCTTCTTAGAGTTGGAGTTGGAGTTGTTAGAAGTAGGAGTCTTGAGTAGGAGTCATATTATGAGTTAGGATTTAGAAGCCCTATAAATAACCTTATAATCAGCCACTTTTCATCATCAATAGATCAATTATCTTTCAGCTCATATAGTAGAAAACCAATGAAGGAGGAACCCCTATAGAGTTCCAAGGAGGCTGATTCCTACAAGAGACCACCCCAAGCTTAGAATCTATAAGGGTTCTAACACTTGCTATAACCAACCCAATTGGCTACCCACTTTAATGAGGGGAAGAGCTTCATTCAGTTAGGACTCTCTCAAGGGTTGATTAGGAGTTAAATTAGGAGTTGGAGTCTTAGTTTACTTGGTGTAGGAGTTGCTTCTTAGAGTTGGAGTTGGAGTTGTTGGAAGTAGGAGTTGCTTCTTAGAGTTGGAGTTTGAGTTATTAGAAGTAGGAGTCTTGGGTAGGAGTCCTGTTAGGTGTTAGGGTTTAGAAGCTTTATAAATAGCTTTGTAATCAGCCACTTCATCATCAATAGATCAATTATTTTCAGCTCATGTAGCAGAAAACCAAGGAGGGAGGAACCCCTATAGAGTTCTAAGGAGGCCGATCTCTTATAGAGATCACCCTAGAATCTACAAGGGTTCTAACACTTGGTATTAGAGCAACGTTCTTGGCATCTCGATGTCCTTCCACAGCCACCTAAAGCAATTCTCACAATTGCTTAAAGATCATCGTCAAATTTCATCGTCATCTCCACCACCGTAGATCATCCTTTGATCTCCCTGTGAATTGCAATATGTTCTGGTTTCCTACCTTATTGCTGCTGTAATTTAGTTATCCTTACTAAGAAAAAATCAAAAAAATTGTTCATATCTTGGTGCAAAAACTTTTCGTCACAAAGTTTTCATATCTATGACGAAAGTTACACTACAGAATTTCAGCTGCATAGCATTGCTTATTTGAACTTGCTGTTGCATTTTTTCTATCCAGATCTCTACGAAATTTTCACGATGGCTTTGGCACTTCCTAATAGCATTTTTTTTTTGATTTTATCAAAAAATTATCAATATAAACCACTAATCTTTTATGTCCAAACTACTATACTTTGGATGCAAAATTCTACCGCAGTTCATACTTGTGATCTTTGATTTTGCCAAACCTTTTGTTGTCGTTTTCTTTCTATGAATATTTTATCGACATTACCTTTCCCTTACCAACACATTCTCTTTGAGTTTTACTCGAATCCTTGTTTCGAACTACTGGAAAAAAATCTCATCTATACTGTTGAAATCTTTTGATGAAAAAAGTTCTACTGCAGCACCTTCTTGTAATCTTTGATCTTGCCAAATCTTTTACTACCATAATTTTTCATGAATTTTTTGACAGCATTACCTCTCCCTTACCAATGGATTCCCCTTAAATTTTACTCGAATGATTGTTTCAAATTACTGAAAAAAATTGCATCTATACTAATGAAATTCTTTCGATAAAAAAATCTACTACTATACCTTGTCTTTTATCTTCTCTAAACCCATCAAAACCTAACCATCTTGCTGCCACCAATCGCAATGTCTTTAGGGCATCCCTCTAGCCTTAAGACGTAACCGTCATAACCTATTTTCATAACCCTAACAACAGAAGCAACTGCAACAAATGACAGCCTGCCGTAGCCTTTCTCCTTGAGCCATCTACCATTTTCGAACACCAATCCACCTAACCAATCCATACCAGTGAATTACGCATGGAGGATAGATTGTGCGCCTTATTTGCCGAAGTCAGATTGGGCCAATCTTCGAGCCCAACAAAATTCCAACAAGGAGAAAGTTTAGAGAGACCTTTAGAGAAGGAGGGATAGCCCTCGGACATGATACAACCATGCATGAGGGTGGACTTCTCTCGATGGGAAGGAGACTTGACGGGATAGATTTCACGCATCAAACATTACTTGCGCTATAAACGAACACCGGAGGATTCCATGGTGGACACTGTCAATCACCTCGAAGGAGATGTAATTCAGTGGTACAATCGACTTGAATACACCTATGGGGCTCCTTCCCTTGCAATGACACTTTATCTCTAAAAGCTTTGTCTCTTTGTTTTCAAGTATAAAACTCTTCCTGAAATGTCACATCCAATCGAACCAACTATGGCTTCTAAAGCAGCACTCCCAGATCTCGGGCTACTTCCATGACTTCTCCAAGGAGTGGACCATAATGCTCAAAGTCTTCCCTGATGATGACCACCGATCCACGACCCACAATCGCAAGAAGATTAAGTCCCTCCACCGATAGTACCGGCATGAAATCTGTGACATTAAACCTTACTGGATGAAGATCAAAATTCTGACGGAACAGGAGGAAGGTATCCACACATCCACCATCTACAGGATCCTCATAGTCACAATATCATCAACATCAATGCTAGCATTACCTGATCGTGGCAATGTGTTCACAATTGGAGCAGACATATTAGGAAATAGGATCATCACCACCCTCATGCAAGATAATCGACTCCTAATATGCACCAAGGCTTTCCCTACATTTCACACTATGCTTTTGACTTGTAAATCGATACTAATTGCTACTGAATTTGAAGTTTGATACAAGTCAACAGCACAAAGGAGAGATAAAAATAGGCTCGGCAAAATTAGAGCTCCTGCTAATTACAAGCGCCCTACAAGCCAATCACGTGAGTGATGGCACGTTGGACACACTACGTAATCTTTTTCATTATGATTAATATTAGCATATTTTTACATTATATTATTTGTTGCATATATATTGTGATGTCCTTGGTTCTGTGCAATGGAAATTGAATCGTGATGAGATTGTGATAATAAGATCGATTCACCTTTAAGCACAGATCCTAAATAATCCCGATCAAAGGTTACTCGAGAGGGACATTGAGATAACTGGACAAATCGGTGTACTATATACCCATCCATATGATGGAGGCGGCTGGTCTCATAGCCACTTGTGTGGAGACACTAAGGATATAATACAGGTGCTCATTGGAGAATGAGTTCACTAATTGATCCGATTATGGAATGTTGCATGGTTAATGATACATAATGTCAGATAGTGATTCCATAGTCCCAATTGTGAATTTGCTCCTTAGACTTGAGACACCAAGGATCCCTTGTATGAGTACTCCTTTTTCTTATGCCAGACTTACAGGTTTAGAAAGTTCTAGATCTGGTACAATTGGTTATCAGGATTGGTAGCTAACCTTACGAAGGTAATTGAGTGTTAATAGAGGATCATCTACTCTCAGTATCATAAGAGGAATATCTCATATGTACTTGCTCGGACAAATTTCTAGCCAGGGTCATTCAGATTGAGAGAGAAAGAGTTCTCCGAAAGAATCTAATTCAAGCAAGACTATGACGGATTCTGTATGTGATATAACAGTACAATGTTCAACATACGATCTCTCGGATATTAGTTAGATGAGGGATTATAGATACACGGTAACTGTGGATAGACAGGTCCAATGGATTTGATCCCCCCTCTACCGTCTGGGGACTATGGCGTATTGATCTAGTACGTCCATAGTCGATGAGTCGAGTGAATTATTATGGGGATAATAATTCACTATATTAGAAGGAGTTCTAATGGGAGTAACCCACGGCCAGCTCAGTATCAGGCCTAGAAGGTCACACACATATTGTGGATGCTTCAGCAAATAGAGGATTGGATGGAGATTCAATTAGTCCCTATTCTCATTAGATGAGACTCTATGCTGATGGGCTCCTTGATTAAGGCCCAATTAGAGGCCTAAGGAGATTATTGGATAGAGATCCAATAATACAAAGTTAGTGGGTAATTGGATGGAGATCCAATACCCACTAAGGCAGGAGCCCTAGGGTTTTTGGTGGCTCTTTATAAATAAGAAGGGAGACTCATAATTGATAGGTTGCAGCTTTAGTCGCCACCTCTTATTCTCCTCCCTCCCTCTGTGCAAGAGTTGCGAGATCAGATTTGAGGAGTTTCGTTGTAGAGTTCCATCGTGTAGATACCACTAGAGAGGAGGACGTTTGACCTCCTTCATCTTCTCCATCTGGATCTAGAATATAGGGATATACGATCTCCCTAGGTATCAATCTCTCACACATCACGATTTTATCAGTTTTATGTTTTTCTAGTGACCCCAATATTTTGCACGATGATTTGATCTACGTGGGAAACCAGTTTTTGTTTTGATTTTCATTGCGCATGTGATGCACTCGCTGAGGTTTCCCAACAATGGTATCAGAGCCAAGGTTTTTGTGTGAAAGATTAGTTTTAAACTACATGTGATGAGATTGAATCGTGTACAATTATTCTACGCGTTCTTGTTGCTTTTTCGTAGTGAAGGCAACGAGGAGGAGGGGTGGCCAGCCACGGCCAGCCCTTATGTAGGGTCGGCCACCCACGGCCAGGCCGTGGCCAAGGCCCCCTACAAGGGGCTAGGCCGGCTGCCGCAGGGCAACGTAAGGAGGCCGACGTCGCTTGGGCGTCACCAAGACTACGGCCAGCCCGTAGTGTCACAGACAATAATGTAAACAAGGTGTTCGATGAAATGCTCATGTTTGTCAGTGTCCTTTGATTTATGTACATACCTTGTACAGCAAGTAGCGAGCTTGCAGTAGGCTTAGCAACCCGAGTTTGGTTTGCTTTATAACCAATTTTGGCTTGTAAATACAAGTATGTCTTGTATGAGGACTTTGGTCTGTAATAGACCATTATCCTTTCTGTGCAACCTCTCTAAGTTTGTAATGTCCATGGGTGTAATTTGTATTTGGCTTTATAAAGTGTTTGCTTGAGCAATTTCTTATGGATCCCGTGGGAATTGTTTCTTCTGGTCCGTTTTCTCTTTTGTAAGTCTAAGGGACTCTAGGAGATCTCGGGGAGGGCTGACCCTTGTGGACGGACACGCATGGGTGCCGCACGGCTTAGGCAAAATCAGCTAAGCCCATGACAGGGGCGGTGAGGCACACCGGCTTGCACGCCCGCAAAGGGGGCGCTTGAGGGCGCCGCAGACAGAAGGCAACGCCAGGGTAGTTCCGGGGAAGGCACCGCAGGGCGGAGGCGTAGATGAGGCAAAAGGGGTTAAGGAATCCTTTTGAAAAAAGGATAATCCTGCCCCTTTAAATTTTAAAAATTTCGAGGATTGTCCTCTCATCCAAAATTATAAAAATACCCTTGATAATTTAGAAAAATAATTAATTAAATAGTTTAATTAATTATTATATATATAGTAATCCTACATATGATGTGATGTACATGTAATGTATGATGTGGATGGATGATCATGAGCCAAGTGTTGTGATGTGTGTAATTATGATTATTATTATTATTGGGGCCTGCGAGCCTCCCTTTTTCTCATTTCTTGTTGGGTGTGCATGCCTGTGATTATTTGTAATTACATGGAAAGGAGCAGTGGGAGTGTGGAGGTTACAGCGGGACCCACGATGTCATGGTGGGAGATCACGATGCATAGTGATGCGACGATCCGACGGAACCGATGATGACGAGATCAACAATCACAGGGCATGGAGATGCACCAATGCACACATAGATCCTATTATGAGTGATTAGGCTCATTGGCTCGGGTTTAATCATATTAGGTGACGGCTCATGATCATTTGGTGTGGCTTGCATATGTGATGTTTTATACATCTACTCTATATATATATATATATATATATATATATATATATATATATATATATATATATATATATATATATATATATATATATATATATATATTTACATGTGATATAGATATATATTAAATATGTATGTGTGTGACACAACATATTAGGAGACCGATACAAAAACCCCTCCTAAGATAATTAAGTCGGTAAGTGTGAGGCAATAAGATTGACCCACGTGGCCTTCCATCATTATAGGAAGAAATTGAATCACGACATAGGTCGAGTTGGTCGATACTCTCGAGGCTCACCTATCTACGTGATCGAGATCTTGCCTATGATATAGAGATATCACCGGTGACCTGAGGACATGGTATGCTTGGTCGAGTCCCTCGATGACATATCATCGAATCAGACTCATCTTGTAACGATAGTGATGACTTAACTGAACGTCATGGTTGGTCGAGTCCCTCGAGACTATGATGATTCAGAGGCCGAACATGACGGGAATCATAAGGAGTTGTAATTGGCAAGAGTTGCCTACCTTTTGGGCTTAGTGTAATTGGTCGAGTCCCTCGAGGTTGCACTAAGACGCCAATTGGATCTCGATCCCTACTAGGAGTCTACCGGAGACTTCCGTCTTATGTATCAAGGGTGTCGCGTGATTCGCTAAGAAAATAATGGGAGTACATTCAGATAGAAGTCCATATCTTTTTAATGGGAGATTGCAGGTTACAGGTGCCCTGCAAGCCAATCACGTGAGTGATGGCACATGTGACACACTGTGTAATCTTTTTGCTTATGATTAATATTAGCATATTCTCACATTATATTATTTATTGCATATATATTATGATCTTATTAGTTTTGTGCAATGGGAATCGAATCATGATAAGATCACAATAATGAAATCAATTCACTTTTAAACACAAATCCTAAATAATCTCGGTCATAAGTTACTCGAGAGGGACATTGAGATAACCGGACAAATCGATGTACTATACACCCATTCATGTGATGGAGGCAGCTGGTCTCATAGCCACTTGTGTGGAGACACTAAGAATATAGTACAGGTGCTCATTGAAGAATGAGTTCACTGATTGATCCACTTATAGAATGTTATATGGTTAATGATACCTAATGTCAGACAGCGATTCCATAGTCCCAGTTATGTATCTGGTCCTTAGACTTGAGACACCAAGGATATCTTGTATGAGTACTCCTTTCTTTGACGTCAGACTTACAGGTTTGAAAAGTTCCAAATCCGGTACAACTAGTTATCGGGATTGGTAGCCAACCTTATGAAGGCAATTAAGTGTCAATAGAGGATCATCCACTCTCGGTATCACGAGAGGAATATCTCATATGTGCTTGCTCAGACAAATCCCTGGCTAGGGTCATTCGGGTTGAGAGAGAAAGAGTTCTTCGAGAGAATCCGATTAAAACGAGACTATAATGGATTCAGTATGTGACCTGATAGTACCATATCCAATATACGGTCTCTGGGATATTAGTTGGATGAGGGATTATAGATACATGGTAACTATAGACAGACAGGTTGGATGGATTTGATACCCCCCATACCGTCTGGGGACTATGGCGTAGTGGCCTAGTATGTTCATAGTCGATAAGTTGAGTGAATTATTATGAGGATAATAATTCACTATATCAGAAGGAATTCTGATGGGAGTGACTCATGGCCAACTCGGTATCGGGCCTAGAGGGTCACACATAAATGGTGGATACTTCAGCGAATAGAGGATTAGATGGAGATCCAATTAGCCCATATTCTCATTAGATGAGACTCTATGCTGATAGACTCCTTGATTAAGGCCCAATTAGAGGCATAAGGAGATTATTGGATAGAGATCCAATAATACAAGGTTAATGGATAATTGTATGGAGATCCAATACCTACTAAGGCAAAAGCCCTAGGATTTTTGATGGCTCTATATAAATAAGAGGAAACTCATAGTTCATTGTAGCTTTATCCTCTCTCACACATCGCGATTGTATCGATTTTACGTTTTTCTCGTGACCCTAATATTTTGCACAACGATTTGATCTGTGTGGGAAACCAATTTTTGTTTTGATTTTCGCTGCGTATGTGATGCACTCGCTAAGGTTTCCTAACAGCTTCTACCCTCCTCGGACTCATAATGGCCTCACACCACTAGGGACCTTATCAAAGGGGAGCAATTATTCAAAAAGAAGACTCGATTACTATTAAAGAGCAACCAAGTGCCAGCTCATGTAA
This sequence comes from Ensete glaucum, assembly GCA_021527575.1. NCBI lineage: Eukaryota > Viridiplantae > Streptophyta > Magnoliopsida > Zingiberales > Musaceae > Ensete > Ensete glaucum. The sequence continues at coordinate 6,288,699 of CM038554.1, forward strand.
GAAAGAAATAGTGCCCCACCAAATACCGGAGCATAAGAAAGTTTATTGTTGAATATCAAGTTTCCCTTCATCTCCAATTGTACTAATAGAAAATTCGAGCATCAAGGAAGTGGTCCCCCTGCTACTTTGGCCCTTGTAAAATTGGGGATCACAATGAAGCCGTGACTTATGGATCATATCAGTATATCAATTTAAAAATATAATCGATCCTCTAAATATATCACCACAAATTAAAGTTTAGAAAGGATGACTCAACCCAAATCCATCCACCTAATATCCCAGCTAATGAGGAGGTTCAAGTTTAGCTGATGATCGCATGGGATCGTAGGATCGTGTTGCACCACCATCTAGGTATACTACCCCTGATGGAGAGATACAAGATAATGTTGGACCATCGGACCACAGTGCACCTACTGTAGATACTGCAAGGAAGCTTCAAAGAGAATTGCATATCAAGACCCAAAGTTTATGGAGTCTCAGCCTTGAGGACAAGACTGATTTGAAGAGGACAAGTCTGTTATGACCCTAGCTGATCAAGTCCTACTCGATTGAGTCGAGTCCTTAGATTGGGCTTTATTGGCCAACCTAAACCTGACATTAGTCGAATATGAAATTTGGTTAAGAGTCGAAGTTAGATACGGGTTGGAGTTAACTAAATCAATCTTGTAACCAACCCAATTAGCCACCCACTTTGATGAGGGGAAGAGCTCCATTCAGTTAGGACTCTCTCAAGGGTTGATTAAGAGTTAAATTAGGAGATGAAGTCTTAATTTACTTGGAGTATGAGTTACTTCTTAAAGTTGGAGTTGGAGTGTTGGAAGTAGGAGTTGCTTCTTAAAGTTGGAGTTGGAGTTGTTAGAAGTAGGAGTCTTAAGTATGAGTCCTATTAGGAGTTAGGGTTTAGAAACCCTATAAATAGACTTGTAATTAGCCACTTTTCATCATCGATAAATCAATTATCTTTCAGTTCATGTAATAGAAAACCAAGGAGGGAGGAACCCCTATAGAGTTCCAATGAGACTGATCCCCTATAGAGGTCACCCCGAGGTTAGAATCTATAAGGTTCTATCATGAATCTCTTATCCACGGCCATGCTATCTTCCTCGGTCATGCAAGTTAAAATAGTGAAGATCGTGATAAGCAACAGCCTCCTCTAGATCGGTTCACAGTCTCAACGTGTCTTTCACATCAATAATTATTTCTGCGAAAATTAGAACTTGACATAAATCATGTATTTCTCACTTACATACTATTGATAAACTAATAGACTCCTTCACAAAGTGTTTCGTCCGTAAAATATTTTAATTACATCGATCTAAGATTAACATTCTTGATTGAAACTCAATCTTATTAGGATATAATAAAAGATCAAGTGATATATGAAAATCTAATATTTAAGTATAAATTATAAATTTGTGTAGATTTAATTAGAGTGCATGATTAGGGTCAAAAAAATAAAAAAGAAAGATTGAAAGAAACAATCGGATCAGAAAAATCATTTTCTTCCTTACCTACTTCAGAATTTCATTAAAATCCTTAAAAGAGTAAATAATAAACAACAATTATATTACAGATATTTAAGAAATCTTAATTATATTAATAAAATAAATAGATTTTATTTAACTCGACGATACCCAACAGCAAACAGGTGAGTCGATTCATTCTGGTTTTTTTGACCTAACGGATCAAATAGGCATTTAATCCAATTCTAATGATTATGTTGGAATCATAATCTTATTTTCATCAAGATCGGTTTCACCATGATCGATTTGAAGTACTTAGTTGACTTTATTTTTTTCTTAGATGATGTTTAATTTCTTCCCTAGCTAAATATCAGGAGTGGACAAGATTAACTTTTGATATTTCTTTAAAAAAATACTTTTATCATCCTTCTATCCCACATCCAGAAAGAGGAAAAAGAAAAAGACGTTCACCGTTTGACACTAGCAGTTGGAAGGATCTCAGTTTAGCATGAGCAGCTTCTTTGTGCAAATCATACTTAAATAATCACATAGAAATTTGATAAAATGCATTAAAACTGCATTTTTATAAGCAATATGACAGCATCATTTGATTAGAAACCAATGTGCATAAAGTGGCAGGAAACAAACTTAACATTTAGTCTTTTTTAAGCTGAAAATAAGCAAATCAAATTGAAAACCAGATCAAGAAACCATATTTTGTTTCTCAAATTCTAATGGAACCAGAATCTTAATGATGAATAAAGAGCTGCAGTGGCTCACCATGGGCATGAAGGTAACATTATGGACTGTTAGCTTCCCTCCAACACCTTTAAGGAGAATATCAGTTTCGGTGCTATTCTTAAAAGTTAAAACTACAAACTTAATCCATCCGGCCCTTCAAGGTTCTTTCCTGCACTTCAGTGGATGTCCTGCAAAGCATGTATAAGAACGTCACAACTAGTATAAAATAAGACTAGGATATCCTTTGGTGAATGGATAGGAAAATATTATATTTGTTGGGTTATCAAAAGTTATTTACAGCCAATACTACATGAAACCGCTGATAAAAAGCCTTTCGGGCTACACTAAGATCTGTAAGAGGAAAACAAAAAGAAACAATAGACCAAGCATAGTGCGTTAGCCAACATATTTGGTGATTTATTTTGTTTGTCATGTGCCTTCATGTCTTCAAAGTCAACTGAGAAGACAAAATTGTTTCTTCATATTTAATAAATGATTCATTCCCTTTAATTATAGAAAAATAACATAAATAATTTGAAGAACTACCAAGAGTATCTCCCAACTTACACAAGAAGAACATGGCCTCCCCAACCACTCAAACAATCACGATCCACAGATGATAGTAAAGCTTGTGAGATTGTCTCAAATAATTCTTCAGGTTCCTAGAAATGAGAAAGAAAAAAGTTAAGACACGTTGCCAAAGTAATAAATAAATAAATAAATATGCAAAGTACAATGAGAGTAAGGCATTCTCTTTTGATGTCATTCTTTGATACCTCAAGTTCCTACTGATTTTCCTTCTGGACACAAATACAATTTGTATCTTGTTCCATTGTTTTACCATGCTGAGAGATGTATGTGATAAAAAAACCTGGTAGGCATGCTTTTCCACTTTTAAGTGTTTGCTAGCACTACTGGAAATGTTAATGCAACTTTCTCTTCTGTTCAAAAATGCATTTCCATGAACATCCCTTGTTCAGGTTGGAGGTTAGAGAAAAGAAATTGTATATTGACTTGTCTATCTCTAAACCAAAATTCATCTGAAGTGATTTCTAAAATCCAATATCCTAAAAACTAAAAGTGGAAGAACAATTCATCTTTCAACTCCATCTGTTGCAACTTCCAGGTTGACTGACGGATGTAGATAGATCAATTTGTTAGGCATCTAGCTTTTCATGTTCCAGAAAATGCATATAAAACAGAGAAATTTTTTCAAGTGGGGTTTCTGTACAAGCTCACTTGCACCTTTGAGAACTAAAACAGTTAGTATTACCATAGTAATTTCTAAAGTTCTCCTTGCCTATTTCATCAAGGACCCGTTGGCCACATGAATCCAATTTACGTATACTGTAAGACCAAGTGCTTCAAAGTAGTAAGTTACCATATTAGGCTTGTACATCGATTCACAGGCACCATAGAGAGACTCTGAGGCTGTACCAGAAACAACAAAGTCTTTGGCAAGTTCCCTGAATTCAAGAAAACAACCATTAAATGGCATGAAACTAATAAAAAATTATCAGAGTAATTAGTACATGTGAATTCTCAAAAGAATTACTACAGAAGATTAGCAATCAAATTCAGATTCAAAGATTATTAAGAATGAGCAAACAATATTAATAAACACACTTGTGCCTCCCATATGTACATATGTAGAACGTACTAAGATTAAATCAAAACACTTGTTGGTGTCTTTATCATTTGGCTTGCTAACTGTAAAATGAAACTTGTCAACTAGGTAGAGAAAGACAACATCAACGAAGGACAGGATACAAACAATAGAATGGAAGTTTTTTAAAGTTGAAACATTTTGAAATGGTGAAAACAAAACAGAGAAACACAGAGAAATGCAATTGAACTTTTAGTTGCATGATCCCGATATACCAACATCCTAATTTTGCAATGCATACATACAATGTTGACTGCACCAACCTTGCCTGCCAGGTAGAATGGAAGTTTTTGAAAGTTGAAACGTTTTGAAATGGTGAAAACAAAACAGAGAAACACAGAGAAATGCAATTGAACTTTTAGTTGCATGATCCCGATATACCAACATCCTAATTTTGCAATGCAGACATCCAATGTTGGCTGCACCAACCTTGCCTGCCAGGTTCCTTTTAATTTCCCAGAAACTCAACAAGATGTAGCAAACTCGTTTTTCCTGAGAAATTATCTCTAATTAATTGTCAGGACACTGCATACAATGGAACACCCCATAAGCACATGTGTGACCTAACGCTTTTAACCCTGCTCACAGAATAAAAAACCTTTTTGAGGTCCACTGCTGTTATCTTGTACACACATGAAGATAATTGTGCCTAAAATTTCTCATATAAACATACTGATAACACAACATAGCTAGAACTACATAAACGGAAGTATACGTCACAAGACATCCGGTCACACAAGTGTATGAAAACCACATGTAGAACTTATGCAAGCACAAATATGTGAGTGATTATTGAAGAAATGGGATTGGAGAGGCACCTAGTGTCCATGACAATCATAGTGGAATAGTTTTCTAGGACAATGGTAATATTTGATTTTAAAAGTTCTTATGAACAAATTACAAGAAATGCTTGTGATAGACCAAAAAAATAGTTATAAACTAAAGATCTAAAGAGGTGACAGAAGTGTACTATTTTTATAGGTGGCAATGCAGAAAGATCATGCCTATAGAGTTGCAAATGGAAAATAGTGATACCGGGGAAGGGAGAAAAAGAAATGAAAATTCAAGAAAAAAGACAACATGATGCAGAGTTGTATTTGCTGTAATTTCTTGGATTGAAAAAAAAAAAACCAAACGCAGGATAGAACTTACATAAAATAGATAAAAATAACTCACCAACAAGTTTAATGTCACAAGAGGATACAGAAAATTCACCACCTCAACAAAATTAAACAATAATACAGAACTGAATTAAAGAGTCACCACTCAAGGAAGCATCCAAGAGATACAGAATTTTAGAGAGTCTTCAAAGAGCTTCTGCCAATACAAATCAGGTGCTAAACTTTTTTTGCCCTAGAATATCAAAATAAGTACTAGTGCATGAAACAACCCTTCATGCATAGGGAACTATGACATTAAGTACTTTACATCTACTAACTAACTATTTTAATGCATTCCTTGGTCATATAGAAAAGTATCTTGAAATAGTTTTAACTTTGTCCAAGGAATATACTTATGAGCTATCATATTTGAGTGGGAGGATCAACAAGATCCATAAGTGTTGATTGTAGCAAATTTGACAGTCCCGTGTCAAATATGGAACTCAAAATTTGGGCCTAAAACTGAAGCAAATAAAGTGATTGTGTTTAATTTCTTTTCAAGCTTTACAATGGAACAAGCACAATAAGTTCCACAAATGGTGTTGAGTGGCCTTCCATAGCTCATACGCAAAAGTCAAAGTTTTGTTGAGTCCATGCAATGCTTCATTTTTCAAGTACTAATTTTCCTTTTAAAGAAAAATGTTTTTATTAAAGACAGCATGATCTTTATGCAACTCACCCTTATAACTCTATTCTAACAAATTTTATATCATATAACTCATAATCTCCCCCTTTTCCTTTTTCATCATAGTTCACTCCATATGAATCCATGACAAAACTATGTCAAAGCTATGATTCAAAACATCAACTGAAAGCCCATATTAGATTATTGCTTACTTATACCAACAGCCTACCTGGTAGAGCCAGTATATGCTCCTCATACATCCTGCATAAACCTTTTGATATATGCTAAAGAAGTGATTCTTATGATTCTATTATATTCTTTCTGAGATAAAACCTTCTCTCTCTCTCTCTCTCTCTCTCTCTCTCTCTCTCTCTCTCTCTCTCTCTCTATAAACAAGATGTATTTGATACAATTAGATTTATACTCACTATAACTATGATATAAAACATCAAAATATTCATAGTATGTTTTTTGTTGAACAAAACCTTGTCATTTTCGGTCCTCTAGTGTTAAGTCTTTCTATTTGCAACTATCAAATCATATAAGCCACATTAAAGAAATGAAATTCTGCTCTTTAGTGAACTAAATTTGATCAAAGATCTATATTATCTAATGTTTCATATGACTTTTGACATAATCAGCTGTCTTTTCCAAAATGCGAGCTTGTGGTTCTCTACCAAAATGTGGGAACTGATGACCAAATCTGTTCCTCTACAGTCCAAGCTGTTCCAATAGTGAACATGATCAATTCAAAAAGATAATTTAAAATCCAAATCTTTCAATCTATAGTTCTAGTAGTAGAGGCATGACAAGCTCTTTCCACAGTTTATTTTGGATCCAGAGACTCATATTAAACATGATTCTGTCACAGGATCTCCTCTTTGTAGTTATTGAGTATGTTGCATGAAAATTGCCTGAGGAATTACTTCTCAAAATGGATCTTTCTGATTATTCTGAGAATGCCTGGTGCCTTATTTCAATTTGACCATTATCCACCTTGGTTGTTTAAGCACATGAAGGAAAAGGTATCATAACAAGATCAGCACATCATTTAGCCTTTCTACATAGTTGATTGCAGCAGGCAATAGACAGAGTCAAACATTATTGTCCATTAACTACAACATGAAACATTTAGGATAATTTCCTCACAGGTAGACAATCACACTGCTAAACATCAACAAAACCTTAACCATTAAACATGAAGCACACACAATTTAAGGGAAAAAGAGACACACAAGAATGATAATACTTAGTTTGTATACATATCCATCAGAATATTGGCAACAATAAGGTTAACTGCCGACAATATGTTCACAATATATATAGCAAAATATGTTGTTAACTGATCGAGTTGTTTGAAACAATATTTGACAATGATCGATATGCAAAATGCAAGCAAAAAGTACACATACTTGGCACCAATGCAATCCATGGTACAAATGAATGGAACATCATCATCACCTAGTCCAGCAATTACAGGCTGGCAAAAGTATGGACCAAATCTACAAAAAGCAACATGTCAATTTTCCCAGTGAGACTGTTACATTATAGGATAAGTTAACAAAGATTAAAAGTCTATAAAAAGAAACAGAAAAGACAACAGGAAAAAAAATTAAGTATCTGGTTTTTTTTCCTTTGGTCTGATTAGGGGCAACTTTTGGCATAACCATGGAAATAATTATAATATCCCATATACCCCTCCAAACACAGAGGTATCATATATAACAAATCTTAGAAACCCTAATGACCTGCTACCAAAATTTTTTTTTCATATTTTTGGACCGTTAATAAAATTCGTTGTCTAACTACCATTAACATTATCCTCTACATTTTAAGATTCAGATCAAGAGTTAAAGCAGCAAAGACAAAGCAGTGCACCGTTATGCAAATCAAGTAGGAGGAGTAGGAAACCTCCAAGAGCAGCGCACCACGTCCCAACTGTTTCGGAAAATCAGGTAGGAGGAGACCCAAAAGATCAAACCTTTTCTCATACAGAATAGCGGAAACGAGGCTGGCGAAGGTCTGGGGCTTCATATCCCTCTCTTCCCTCAGCTGATATAGCTTGTGGCGAAAGATAAGCCGGTGGTACCTTAACACCGAAACAACAACAGCTAAGATGTCAAACTAGCACAACTGAACGGAATCCAACGAAAGTAATCGACCAAGAGAGAGAGGGGGAGGGTGTTCAGCTCACAGGGTTTGGACATCGGTTGCCAGGCCAGAGAGACCGATGTAGAGTTTGTCGTGGATCTTGAAGATCCTCTGGAAGTCGGTGGCGATGGTCTGGAGGTTGACCCCGAGGCGGCGGTCGCTGGCGATCGCAAAGCAATTCTTGCCCACCATCGCCACCACGGCGCTCCCATTGTACTCAAAGATCTGAAAAAGGTACGCAAGCAAAACATCGATTAGTTTCCTCCTCCAACAGGAAAAGACAAAGGAGAGGAGATTTAGGGCTTCGATCAAACACGCACAGACATCAGCTATCGATCGAGCAAGCGACAGGAACAACGAGGAACAGACGAGATTGACCGTCTTGGGGAGCACTCCAAATGACTTGGTTATGGCTTTATAGAACACACTGGGCCGGCTTAGTGGGCCGTTCTATGAATGAACGGTTCTCACATTTTGGGCTTAAATTACCGCTAATGAGAATCCTTTCACTTTTTACAATAATCTAAAAAATAATAAAATATAATTTTACTAAATATAACTCCATAATTATCGATTCAAAATATAACATCGTCTGGATTGATATAGACTGACCCCAAAGATAACATCTTTTTTGTATTATTATAAAAATTAACTATATCAATTATGTCCATCGGTACATGAATCTTTAGGGACTCACACCTAATGGAGTAGGGATGAAGGCATTTTCTATGGGACAAGGATTGATAAAACACTTATCTCATACCATCCTCATCCTCAACTCATTTGTATTATTATATTATTTATAATATATTTATTAATAATAATATAAATGAAAAAATATTCATCTTTAAGAATTGGATCCAATATATATAACTCTAACATTTCAACATTAATAACTAAATCAATCATATTATTAATCTTCTAATATATGCAGATTTTCTATAAATAAAATAATAATAAATAAATAAAATATTCTTTCAAAATTTAATTTATATATTTATTTGGATTTGTTTAGTTGTAGTTATATTTGATTATATTTCGATATTTAGTTGTGCTTATATTTCTATATTATGACATGCAGTCTTTTTTAATTTATTGTTATTATTTTTAATTTATAATATTATTAATTAATTTTAATAATAATTTTATTTTTTAATGACTAATAAGGAGAATATAGAAAACTCACGAATTCCTTGCCCCTAATGGTGATTCCTCATCCTATCTTTGTTCCATCTAAATATGGAGACGAGGATGTGGACATGGAAGCACTCTCCATCCCACATCATCCTGTTATTATCTATAATAGAAATATTCATAATATCAATGTCTTAAAGTTTACAAATATTAAATCAATCTAAAAATATATTAAAAAATATTTTTCACTACTTTCTCTTTAATCTTTAGATCATTCCATTTTATTCTTTATTTTTTTGTTATTTTACTTGACGATAAATATGCTACGTTGAATAAGAGGGAAAAAGAAAGGTAAAGGGTTGTATGAAAGGAGTTGTTAGAATGAAGTAATTAGTTAAAGGTATTTATGTTCATTTATAAAGAGACATGTTAGAATATTAAAAAAATTTAAAATAAAATTATAAATAGAGAAAAAAATTATCAACATAAATCTCCAAGAGATAATGATATAGTTTGTGTGAAACTATGATAAGATCCTAATAGAATTGGATCATATTCAATCAAGTAAATAATTAATAAAATCTTAAGAGATTGTAATAATACCCATCTAACCATCTACTATCTTATATAGCAGGTAGGCTAGAATTTTGGGAAATGAGTCTTAGAGCCTTAGGGCTTCCTAACCATTGCCCATCTTATTGGGCAGGTCGATTAGAGTTTGAGGAGGGAGCATAAGAGGAGTTAAAGCCTCCTAGCTGCCGCCCCCTTATTGGGCAAGTCGGCTATGGTAGAGGGGTGAAAGGAAAATTTGACCTAGGGGAGAAGTCTCTCTAAGGTTAGGGTTTGGAGTTATATATAAAGTATGTAGCCACCACCACTTTTATTCAATCAAGAGATCTATCATGTTTTTAATAAAAGAACATTATTCATTGAAGAATCTATTCATGTCATTTTTAATGAGATTTTTGAACTTAAGAAAATTAATTTTGATGATGATTTTGATTTTGACACTTTGAATTTAAATGAAAATTCTTCTAAAAGCAATTTTGATGAATCTACTCCTAAATCCTTACCTAAGGAATGGAAGTATGCAAATGCTCATCATAAGGATCTTATAATATGAGATATATCAAAAGGTGTTCAAACTCGTTCTCCTTTTAAGAATTATTATGCTAACTATTAGGATCAATTGGCATTGAGAGAGGCGGGGGGGGGGGTGAATTAGTGTAAGTATACATTCTCTTTTTAATAAAAACTTTTCGCTTGAAGCAAGATAAGAAAATTGAAAGCTTTTCGTTTTAAGTAAAACAAGTGAATGATTCAAAATAAAATGCTAAGTTTATTGGAAGTGATTGACTTGAAACCTTGCTTTTAATTAGTAAATAAAATCAGAAGCGTCACTTGATATTTTGTTAAACACAATTAAAAACACGACAATTGTAAGTAGTAAAAGAAACAAGTAAGAAACACTTACAATTTATAATGGTTTGGCCTCAATCTTGGTCTACGTCAACTTCCCGAGTCCTCCTTGAGGTATATTAGCATCCACTATTGATCTCCTTTGGGTGAAGATCAAACCCTTACAACATTTCAAGGGAGACAAGATTACGCACTTGGATTACCCTATTACCCCTTTTTCTTTTTCTTACAATTCACACAAGCTTTTCACAGAATTTTGATCCCCAAACTATTGTGTGAAATGCAAGAATACTTGGGGTATTTATAGGCCCCAAATGGCTTCAGAATTTGAAGCTAAAATTCAAACTCACCCGAAAAATTCGAGTACAAGCAGTTCAACCACCGGCATAGGCGAGTCAACGGTCGAAAGTACCCAGAATCCAAGGTACGGACGGTTGAACCGCCGGCCTGGGTGGTTCAGCCACTAACAGTCATCCAAAATCCTGGCGGGTGGTGGTACAACTGTCATTTACTGATGATTCATCCGTTAGGAATCCTGAAAAAGTGATTCCCTTCACTTTTCCAATCCCGACTTGACCCTTATGTTAACCAATCCTCTAGTCAATCAATTGAGCTCAGCCTGAGCTCAATTAATCCTTTTTTGTGGACCCGGTTGCCTCTTTGAGTTGATTTGATTCCTTCTAAATCACACTCATTTAGGACTCAATCTTAACCTATGACTTAAAGATTACAATCAAACATGACCACCAAGCTTACGATCTCACTCCTACAATCTGGCAACCTCCGGTATTCCCTACGACGAGTCTCACTGTCTTCCTCCGGCGATCTCCCAGCATGTTCCTAGCGATCTTCCCGATACCTTCAGCGAAGTCCTAGCGAACTCTCGGCGAGCTCTCACTGCATCGTCCAAACCTTAGCCTGATTCCTAAGCTTGATCCTGGGTCCATGTTTGGTCTGTAATTCTTTTTCACTGTCATGGTTAACCTGCATGGTGCTAACTAAGACTTAATTAATTACAATCATAATAGTCAACACATTCACTTCAGGACCTTCTCAACTCCCGGCAAGCTTTTTGATTACCCTTGACAATTTTTCGACGAGTCTCAATCTTCTTCCGATGAATTCCCTTGCACCATCCTAGCAAGCTTCCGATACTCTCGACGAGCTCCCGCTGATGCTTGGACTTGACTTTGGCTAAACCTCTGATTGTAATCTTCTCCCTGTCATAGTTAATCCTACATCAATCAACTATAACAACCTTGTTAGATCAAACATTCATAAATTGATTTCATCATCAAAATTAGAGATTTAATATTAACCCCGCATTTTTATCTCAATTGAACAAAAATGCATCAATGAAGCCCTAAGAGATTATTCTTGGGTTATTGGAATGCATGAAGAGTTAAACCATTTTGAGAGAAATGAGGTATGTGAGCTTATTCCTAGACCTAGTGACTATTTAGTGATTGGTACTAAATGGGTCTTTAGAAACAAGCAAGATGAAAATTGTATTATGGTTAGAAACAAAGCTAGATTAGTGGTCAGAGATTTCAACAAAGAATAAAGGATCGATTATAAAGAAACTTTCACTTTTGTGGCCAGACTTTAAGCCATAAGGATACTCCTTGCCTTTGCCTATTTTAAGAATTTCAAATTATTTAAAATGGATGTCAAAAGTGATTTTCTTAATAATTTCATTTCGAAGAAGTTTATGTTGAGCAACCCCCCCAATTTTGAAAATATTTTTTTTCTGAATTATGTTTTCAAATTATCCAAGACTCTTTATAGACTTAAATAAGCCCTTAGGGCTTGGTATGAGAGATATAACTCTTTTCTTATTCAAAATAATTTTTTGAAAGACATGGTTGATATCACATTATTTATTAAATATTTTAAAAATAATTTTTTATTATTCAAATTTATGTGGATGATATTAGTTTCTGTACTACTAATGAATCCTTATGTGAATCTTTTACCAAGAGTATGAGTCGAGTTTGAAATGAGCCTAATGGGCAAATTAATTTGTTTCTTAAGGTTATAAATAAAAAATTAAATGATGATATCTTTATAAGTTAAACTAAGTATATCTTAGATTTATTAAAATATTTTAGAGAGGAAATGCTAAGTCCATAAACACACCCATGAGCCTCTCTACAAAAAGACTTGAATAATGAAAGTAAAAATTTTGATCAAAAAACATATAGAGGAATGATAGGTAGTTTGTTATATTTAATTGCTACTAGAGCAGACATAATGTTTAGTGTTGGATTACGTATAAGGTTTTAATAAAATCCTAAATATTCTCATTTTAAGGTAGTTAAATAAATATTTATATATTTAAAAGGAACTTCAAATCTAGGATTATGATATCCTAAGTCTAAAAATTTTGATTTAATTGCCTATATGGATGTCGATTTTAGAAGTTGTAGAATAGAAAGAAAGAGTACAACCGGAACATGCCAATTCTTAGGACATGCTTTTATTTTGTTGTCTTCCAAGAAATAAATTTTGGTTGCATTATCTATAACTGAAGCTGAGTACATAGCAGCTAGTGCAAGTTGTGCATAAGTCATTTGGATGAAAAATACCTTAGAAGCTTAGGGAATTCTCTTGAAAAATATTCCTATCAAATGCGATAACACTAGTGCAATATGTTTAACTAAAAATCTCATTCAATACTCAAGAACTAAATATATTGACATGCGACATCACTTTATTAAAGATCATGTGAATAATCATAATATATCTTTAAAATATATTGATACAAATCATTAATTAGCTGTTATTTTTATAAAGCCATTAAATGAAAAGCAATTTGACTTTATTAGAAGAGAGTTAGGAATGCTAAACTATCCAAATACATGATTTGCTATTTCTTGAATTTCTTGAGCCTTTACTTGAAATTTACATGAAATGATTTTGAATGTATGAGTAGCTCTTATATTATACTCGGATTTGTTACCTTTTTTAGCTTTCCTTCGAAATGATTCTCTTTGAAATTTACATTTACAATAGGAAAAATGAGATTCTAAGTTCTTTTTGTGATGATCTTTATTTTTACAAAGGGGGAGAAAGTCATTTCTTTATGTGATAAATGTTTAAGAATGTTTAAATATAAGTTGAGAATTTTTCTTTTTTGTTGATGACAAAGTGGGAGAAATAACATAATTGATGATATAAGAGAAGATGAATGCTATAATGTTGTATGATTGATGCCAAATGTTATAATTGAAATATGTGAAATGAATATTGTAATGTTTGAAATTTATATGTGATAATACCAAGAAGATGAACATTCTGAAAATTTTATCATGTATGGCTATTATGAATGATTAAATTGTAAAAATTTTAAGATTATCAAAATATTATACTTAAATTCAAAGGTGATGGGTTTATTTGAATTCAAGTTTGGTTAATTTATGGCATATGGATAGTGGGGGTTAAGGTTAATTCTATCATTAATTAGTTGGCACATCAAAAAGAGAGATATTGTTAAATCTCATATTCTGATGATGAAACCAATTGGTATGTTTGTAACCTGTGTGTTGGTGATAAGTGATGCAGGATTAACTACGACTAGGAAAAGGTAAAATAATTAAGGAAGAATCTATTATTGGGCTAGAGTCAAGGTTAGGAGCTCGTCGAGAGTTTGCCAGAGGTCGGCCGGGGTTCAGATAATTTGGTCGAGAGCTCATCGAGAGTTCACCAAATGTCAACCAGGGTTCAGACGATGTGGTTGAAGCTCATCGAGAATTCGCTAGAGGTCAGCCAAGGTTCGGACGATGTGGTCTGGAGCTCGTTGAGAGTTCACTGGAGGTCATTTGTTCAGACGATGTTGTTGGGAGGTCACTGAAAATTTACTAAAGGTTGGCCGAGGTTCAAATGATGTTGTCGGGAGCTCATTGAGAGTTCATTAGAGGTTTCCTAGGAAGTTCATCGGGAGTTCATTGACAGGTTGTCGGGAACTCGCAGGGAGTTCGCTGGAAGGATGCTAGGAGTTCGCCGAAGGAGATCGGGAGCTCGCAAAGATTTCCTCGGAAGGATGCCGAGAGTTCATCTGGAGTTCGCCAAGAGATCAATTAACGGTCAGACAATGAAGATTGAGTGTTATAATTGTTTATCTTAAGTATCGTAGTTTGTATCATAATGAAAGTTAGTTTTACTAACTCAATTAAGAGATAATTAGGCCTTAATTAGGGCTGATTTGGACTTATTAGAAAGGATAATTCAAAAACTCATGGTTAGCTAAGATACGTTTTTCGAAGACATGATCTCCGAGAAGATATAATCTTTGAAACTATGTTAGGCGGTGGTATGACCCAGACCGGGTAGTGGTATTGCCTAGACATAATCTCCCAAACTGTGTCAGGTGGTAGTACCACCCAGGCTGGCGATACTACTGCCAGAACATACTCTCCAAGGGGGAAAGGCTGTCAACACCTTCGAAATCCCAAAAAAATTAAAGTTTGGCTCCACTTTTGAAGCCATTTGGGGCCTATAAATACCCCACCTATCTTTCTTGAAGGAGCAAGAAATTAAAGCAATAAAAACTTGTGAAAATACTATTGCAATTTCTTGAGATCTCCCTTTGTTTTCTCTAAGTGTAGTTTTATTTAAGGGGGAGCAAAGAAAGTTGTAAAGGTTGTATTCTAAACTTGTGAAATGGAGAATAGAGCTATAAGAGGGTAGTTGATCTTCACCCGTTGAAAGAAGATCAATAGTGAAAGCCAGTGACCTCAACGGAGAGGAATCGAGAGTGGACATAGGTCATAGTGACCGAACCACTATAAAATCGGTGTGCCTTCTCTTATCTTCTCTATTGTTTAATTGCCTTGATTATTACTCTATTTATTCATTATCACCCTATAAACACTTTCAACTTTAAACGCTTTTCGATATGAGCTTTACCGAATGAATTCTTTAAACTTTTCATTAGCACTAATTCACCCTCCCTCTTAGTGCCAATTTGATCCTAACACACACCTCCTATATGTGATAATTCGAAGGCCATGACAAACATACCGATAGATTGGATGATACGCCGAAGAAAAGATGATGTGCCGGAGGATTGGACAAAATGTCGACTAATTAGATGACATGCCAGAATGCTAGACAATATGTTAAAATTGGCCTGGGCGGTGGTACCGCCAGGACCAGGCAATGGTATTGCCCAAATAGCTGAAAAGCACAGTTTGCACTTTTCCAAGTATTCTGACGTTGGTACCGCCACTTGCCGATAGTGGTACCACCACTTATCGATAGTGGTATCGCCTAATGATGGTGGTATTATCTAGGCTAGCGGTAGTACTATCAAAGACTAGATTCTCGAGCTATGTTCGACGATAATATCATCCGATATCGGTGATGGTACTGCCAATACCCCAAAATCCCAAGGAATTAAAATTTTGGCTCAAATTATAAAGTCATTGGAGGTTTGTAAATACCTCACTCATTTTTGCTAGATGAAACATGAATAAGTGTGAAAATAGGTGAAAAATAGAAAGAATCCTTGAGGTTAAAGTGTTATAAACTCTTGAAAGTGTTTGAGTATCTTCCTCCTTGAGTTTAGCGATTATTTTAAGGAGGCGTGAGGTATTATGTGAAAGAGTTTGCAAATGTTCTCTTCTGAGCTTGGTAAAAGGAGAAAGGTTATAACAAGGATAGTTAATCTTCACTCGTTAGAAAGATGATCGGTAGTGAAAGCTGGTGGTTTCGAGAGAAGAGGAATCGAGAGTGGATGTAGGTCGGGACAATCGAACCATTATAAATCAGTTTACATTTCCTTTCTTGCTTTTCCTTGTTATTACTTTTTAACTTACTTTACTCACTACTTCTACTCACACTTTCAAGTTAAACGCATTTCAGTCCATATTCTCATTCGAACTCTTTCAAATCAAATCTTTTTTCAATAACACCAATTCCTCCCCCTCAACCCCACCTCCCCCCCCTCCTCTAATATCTCTAGTGTCATTATGATCCTAACTTAATACTCAATTACCTTCGTATGATTGGCTACCAATCCTGATAACCGGCTGTACCAAATCTAAAATTTATAGACTTGTAAATTTGGTGTTAAAGAAAAAAGTACTCAAACAAGACATCCTTAGTGTCTAATAGGACCCCAATAGGGTCAGGTTCTATCTATTGAGTCATGATATGTTGGGCAGTCCAATCAAGTCAATCATGAGTCCTAGTAAGAGTTGAAGTCTATTCGGTTATGAATCCTAGTAGGAGTTGGAATCGATTTGATTATGAGCCCTAGTAGGACTTGGAGTCTATTCGATTGAGTCATATTATGAGTATATTTTAGGAGTCCAAGTTCAATTAGGAGTTGGTTAAAAGTCTCTATAAATAAGGGTGTAACTATTTTGTTTTAGATAATTAATGAAAGTGTCGATCCCCTATAGAGATCAAGGAGGGCTGATCCCCAATATTGATCAATGAGGACTGATCCCCTATAGTGAATGTTTATATTCCCATTAAGAACCTTTGGGTTCCTATCATCTGGTATCAGAGCAGTATTCTTGGTGTCTCTCTGTTCATCTATTCCATCGCCGCCATTACACTTGTTGTTGCCACCACCTGTAACCTCAAATTGCAACCGTCGGCCTCCATATCCTACTATCACTGCCGCTACCATCTAACCCTAGGCTACCGCCACTTCTCTATATCTTACTGCTACTGCCACCTGCAACATCTTGTTGTAGCCATCTAACCCTAGGTTGATGCTGTCGCCTCCTCCATCTCTTGTTGTTGCCACCACTACCACCTAACCCTAGTGAAAGCTGGTGGTCTCTAGAGAAGATGAATCGAGAGTGGATATCGATCGGGACGATCGAACCATTATAAATAAATTTACATTTCCTTTCTTGATTTTCCTTGTTATTACTTTTTAACTTACTTTACTCACTACTTCTACTCACACTTTCAAGTTAAATGCATTTCCAGTCCATATTCTCGTTCGAACTCTTTTAAATCAAATATTTTTTCAATAACACCAATTCCTCCCCCTCAAACCCACCCACCCCTCTAGTGTCATTACGATCCTAACTTAATACTCAATTACCTTCGTATGGTTGACTACCAATCCTGATAACCAACTATACCATATCTAAAATTTCTAGACCTATAAATTTAGTGTTAAAGAAAAAAGTACTCAAACAAGACATCCTTAGTGTCTAATAGGACCCCAATAGAGTCAGGTTCCATCCATTGAGGCATGATATGTTGGTCAGTCCAATCAAGTCAATCAGGAGTCCTAGTAAGAGTTGGAGTCTATTTGGTTAGGAATCCTAGTAGGAGTTGAAATCGATTTGATTATAAGTCCTAGTAGGAATTGGAGTCTATTCAACTGAGTCGTATTATAAGTATATTTTAGGAGTCCAAGTTCAATTAGGAGTTTGTTAAAAGTCTCTATAAATAAGGGTGTAACTATTTTATTTTAGACAATTAATGAAAGTGTCGATCCTCTGTAGAAATTAAGGAGGGCTGATCCCCAATATAGATCAAGGATGATCGATCCTCTATAGCGATTGTTTATATTCCGATAGAAACCTTTGGGTTCCTATCATCATCTGATATCAGAGCAGCATTCTTGGTGTCTCTCTGTTCATCTACTCCATCGCCGCCCCTACACCTTGCTGTTGCCGCCACTTGTAACCCCATATTACAACCGTCGGCCTCCATATCCTATTGTCACTGTCGCTACCATCTAACCTAGGCTACCGCCACTTCTCCATATATTACTGCTACTGCCACCTGCAACATCTTGTTGTAGCCATCTAACCCTAGGTTGTTGTTGTCGCCTCCTCCATCTCTTGTTGTTGCCACCACTACCACCTAACCTAAGCTAGTCCAAATCTTATGCCCGACCCGATAGCAAAAGAATAAATTAAATATCACTGATCTGCAATCATATGCGATGGCTGCAGATGATGCACTAGACACAATGTTTGAAACTTTCGAGGCTCGCATAGAAGATTAATTGTGAGCACTCTTTTGCGATTCAGAACAAGTCGATCAGAGAACCCCAATAAATTTCAACATGAAGAATGTCATGATTCCAAGAAAAACTAATATGAGAAATATGATCATGGGCAGGACATCGAATACCCATATATAAGGGTGAAATTTTCTAGATGGAAAGACAGAGATCTGATTGGATCTCACGTGCTAAAAGATTTTTTGATTTTCACAGGACCCCAGAAGAATATGTCACGCCCCCATATTCAAGAGTCATGAACCTATCATAAATTAATATTATTATAATAATCATAAACTATCTAAGATTCAAACTAAAATTTAAAGATAGAAAATATTAAAACTTCAAAATTTATATATATAAAATCTTGTACAGTTTATAATCATATGTTTATAATCATATATCACATCACTCGATCATTTTATGAAACCCAAAACTAACTTAACAAATATTATCTATACTTATAATTCAGAAAAAATATATATAATCATAAAACAAACCATTTACCACAATTTCATTGTAGACTAATCTTAATATTCAAAAATAACTCTAAACCGTGAGAGGTCATTTAAAGCTTTTACATTATACGTCAATCAAATTCATTGTCAATATATCATCATTACATACGAAATATACTTATACAAAAACTATAATATATCATCCGATAATATTTGCCTACTATCTGTATAGCTCTCACTGCCTCAGCTCAATCTTAACATTCATTGATTGTCACGCTGACCTAAAATATTTGATAACAAAAGAGTGAGTTAAAAAGCTCAACAAACATTTAATATATCCAAAACAAGAACGGATGACTTCAAATAAGTCTGATATCAAGATACAAAACAGAGATACAAGATTTCATGGATATCACTCATCAGATACAAAAGTTCAAATGTCATTTCATTCAAAACATATTTAGTTCATAACAAACAGAATACAGAGTATATCAATGACGTAAGAGGTATTTCGAAGCATATCAAAGACATATAAGATATTACGGAACATATCAATGGTAAATGAAACATTTCAGAACATATCAGTGGAATGTGAAATGTTTCGAAACATATCAATAACAATTGAAACATTTCGAAACATAACAATAGCATATGAAACATTTCAGAACATGTCAAAGACGTAAGCATATTTCGAAGCATATCAATGGTGAATAGATAATCTCAAAGCTTATCAAGTGAACAAATGAGAAAGAGAAACTCAATATCATATCAGACATAACATTCATTTCATTCTTCTCCAAAGCACACATAAAACTCAAAAACAATGCTTTTGATATCATATCAAAAACATAGAGGGTGAAATGGGATCACAAACATAATGTGGATCATCCATCATTGAATAGCCACTAAACATAAGTCTCCCCGTATGGGAGTTCCATCCACCCATGTCTTAGTGAAGTCATAGGGGGCCGGTAAGAGCATAGCTCATTCTGAACACAATATCCTAAATCATTTCTGGCAAAGGTTCATAATATCCCACAAGCATCAGAGTACAAAAGGACATGAGCAATAAAAGTGGCATATATCGGAAGCACATGTGGAACAACAAAATATACATGTGCCAATATGAAGCAATATGATGTCGACATAAACATTCATAATTTGCATTCAGATAGGCAAAGAATAAAGAACACGAGTGTATAAGAATTCAAAACAGTAATGTAATGCTCAATTGGAGAAAGGTCTTTAATTGGATCATAGACAAAATATGATCCGATAACATATCAAAAACATAGATGTTAAAGTGGGATCATAAACATAATATGGTCCATTCATTTCTAGATGACCACCAAATATAGAAGAGCATAACAGGCTCCAAACATAATATACCATTTACCATTTCTGCCAAACGTCCATAATATCCCACAAACACCAGAGTACAAAAGGATATGTGCAATAAAATGGGTATATATCAAAAGCACATGCGGAACAATAAAAAATACATATGCTAATATGAAACAATAAGATGTAAACATAAACTTTCACATAAAGTATTCAGATAGGCAATGAATAAAAGTTAAGAGTTCAAAGCTCAATTAAAGAAGAATCCATTTCCAAAAGATAAACAAGAATAGACAAAGATCAATAAACACATAATTCCAACATAATTTAAGAGGCATATTGTATGAAACATTTAGACAATCAATTATGCTCCAAATTACTCAAGATAGGTAAGAATAGAAAGATAGGCGAGTCTAGTTTCTCATGAACCAGGTTTTACATAAATCAAAGTTTCCAACAAGGAGTTATAAATAATTTAATATCTAAAAGTCAGAATCTCAAAACTAGACTCAAATCTTTATATCTAAATAGGAAAGATATCATATGCAAGGTTGTAACAATTCAATTGAACATATCAACATGAAAGCAAAGATAGGATACTTACAAGGTTATAACAATTCAATCGATCATATCAAGATAAACACAAAGATTAAGATGCCAATACGAAAGGATTGGATCACTTGCAAGGTTATAACAATTCAGTTGATCATATCAAGATGAAAGCAAAGATAGGATAATTGCAAGGTTATAATAGCTCAATCTATCATATCAAGATGAATACAAAGATTAGGATGACAATAAGAAAAGATTGGAACACTTGCAATGTTCTAACAGTCTCAATTGATCATATCAAGATGAAAGCAAAGATATGATACTTGCAAGGTCATAATAGCTCAATTTATCATATCAAGATTATAAGCAAAGATAACGAATGCAATGAGAAAAGATTAAGACACTTGTAAAGTTATAACAATTCAATTTATTATATCAAGATTACAAGCAAAGATAGAGAATGCAATAGGAAAAGATTAGGACACTTGCAAGGTTATAACAATTCAGTTGATCATGTCACGACGAAATCAAAGATAGGATAATTGTAAGGTTATAACAATTTCAATTGATCATATCAAGATAAAAGCAGGATGACAATAATAAAGGATTCGAATACTTGTAAGATTATAATAGCACAATTTATCATAACAAGATGAAATTAAAGATTGAGATACCAATATAAAAGGATTGGTACACTTGTCTTTCAAATATTTTGATTCGAAACCATTGTGCAAAACGTACAATGACACAATCACCGACTCTCTCATCTTCTTTTTCTCTCTCTCACTATTTTAATCGTAGTCATCTTTATTTCTCCCTTCGTTTGCTTCTTCTTATTCTTCTTTTTCCCATGAGCAGCCCCCTCTTCTTTTCCCCTTCTATTCTTCCTTTATTTCTTCTCTCCTAGCCGCAGGCCCTGGCTGCAGCCTCTTCCCTCTTTTTCTTCCTCCTTTCCTCTCTTCTCCCTCTTCTCCTTCCTCTCTTCTTCTTCTCTTCTTCTTCTTTCCTCTTCTTCTTTACTCCCTCCTTTTCCAGCTGCAGCTGCCACAGCTGCAACCCCTTCTTCTCTTTCTCTTCTTTCTCTTCTTCTCCTTTCCTCTTCTTCTTTCCCCCTTCTTTCCCCCTTCTTTCCCAGTCCTTTCTCTTCTTTCCTCCTTTCTCTTCTTTCTCTTATTCTTCTTCTCTTCTTCCCTTCTCTTCCCCAACTCACTGCACCTCCTATGTTTCCTCTGTAGGAAACAGAGTTGCAGCAGAAACACTAGCTGCATCCTCTTTTTCTTCTCCCCTCTCTTTTCCCTCTTCTTCTTCTTATTCTTCTTCTTCTTCTTCTTCTTCTCTTCTAGCTGCAGCCCCCTTCTTCCTCCCGTGTTCTTCTCCTTCTCTTATTCCTTTCTCTTCTTTCCCAGTGGCAGCTGCCACAGCAGCCACAGCTGCAGCCCCTTCCTATCCCTCTTTTTCTCTTCTTCTTCCTCTCTTCTTCTTCTCTTTCCCTTCACCACCACCGACGCATCTCTTCCTTCTTCCCCTTCTCTTCTTTTTATCTTCTCCTCTTCTTCCCTTCTTCTTCTTCTCTTCTACCTGCAATCCCTTCTTCCTCTTCTTCCTTTTCTCTTCTTCTTCCTCTCTTCTTCTTCTCTTTCCCTTCTCCACCGCTGACGCATCTCTTTCTCCCCCTTCTCTTCTTCTCTGTTATTTCCTTCTTATTCTTCAGAAGAACTTCTTAACGCAGCCACTTGCTCGTGCGGCAAGCGGTGGATGAGATAATAATGGATCTTTTCTTTTTTATTTCTTTTTGTTCAACTTTACAGTTTTATCCCTGAAAAAATTATATTTACGATTAATTTGTTAAAATTTATAAATAAATCTTCAAATATTATGTAATTAGATATATAATTACATAATCTGATGTATAATTAAATCTTCAAATTTTATAAATAGATATTCAGATTTATTGTTAAGTTATTATAGGAATCTCAAAATAGATCATTATATAATTTTCATGAATAAAAGGTATTACAAGATCTAAGGTGGACATAGCTTCTATACACCTTGAAGGAGACACAATTTAATGATATGATTGGTTCAAGTATACACACGGAGTATCCATTTGGGAGCAATTCAAAAGTGGGTTGTTGATCTGTTTTGGATCGTCGGAGTACGAGAATACGAATGAACAACTTGCGAAGATATGTTAAACCTTCACTGTACAAAAATACCAAAGCAGGTTTGAACATCTTTCAAATTAAACCCAAAATTGGTCCAAAAATTAATTGTTATGTACATTCATAAAGGACTCAAACAAGAGATCTGTTGCAAAGTTAAAGCCCACCAATAGTACACCTTGATAGCTGTCATATCCTCGCTCATATATAGGATGAGAGGCTTAACATAGACAATCGTAGGGCCAAGAGCATGAATAAACCAACAACAATCAAATCGTTGGCTCCACCTGTTAGGATCAAAGCAGCACTAAGAAGGGGCAGTGAATTAGTACTTATGAAAAAATTTACGTTAATTTAAATATTTACTAAATAAAAATCATATTGAAAATGTATTTAAGCTTAGAGATATTTGTAATAGTGTAAGCAAAGATAGTAGACAGTTAAATAACAAAGTAATAAAGATAAAGAGGAAAGAAGAGGAAGCAAACTGATTTTATATTGGTTCGATCTCGTGACCTACGTCCACTCCTGATTCCTCATCCATTGAGGTCACCAGCTTCAACTATTAATCTTCCTTAAATGGGTGAAGATTATCCACCCTTTTATAACTCTATTATGTTTTTACAAGTTTAGGAGATAACCTTCATAAGTCTCTAAGCTCTCCCTTAAACAAAAAACTACATAAGATGAAATGAGGAGAATCTCTAAATTATTACAACGTTTTCATAAGGTTTTTGCTCTTAATTGCTTGCATACTCCAGCAAGAATGATGGGATATTTATAGGCCTCAAATGGCTTCAAAAGTAAAGCTAAAAGTTAAATTTTAAGTGTTCCCAAGGTGCTAGTCTCGAAGATAGTGTTCTGAGTGGTTCAGCCACCTGACACAAGCTGGGAGACTATCTGGGCGGGTCAACTACCTGACACATCTTTGAAGACTGTGTCATCTTGGTGACTGTGTCTTCGAAGACCATGTCTTATCTGACCTTGGGCTATTGAAGTGACTTTTATAATCAGCCCCAATTAAGGTCTAATGATCTCTTAATTGAGTTAGTAAAAAAATTAACTCTCATTATGATACTAATTACGACTCTCAACACATAATTTTCATTGTCCGATCGTCTCTTAGTGAACTCCCGACATCCTTCCGATGAACTCAGTGAGCTCTCGATTTCCTTCGGTGAACTACCAACAAACTTACAACATTCTTTCGGCGAACTCCCAACGAGCTCCCGACAACCAATCGACGAACTCTCGACGAACTTCCCGGCAAACTTCTAGTGAGTTCTCGGTGAGCTCCCAACAACATCATCCGAACCTCGGCCCGATGTTCAAACTTGACTTCAGCACAACATCTGATTGTAATGCCCTTTTTACCATAGTAGTTAATCCTGCATCACTTTCTTTAACACACAAGTTAGATTATAAAACCCATCAATTGATTTCATCATCAAAATCTTAAATTTAATAATTTTTCCCTTTATCGAGAGTTAACCTTAACTCTTCCTATGTATATGTCATAGGATAAATACAACAAACTTGAATTCAAAAGAACCTATCACTTTGAATTCAAGTATAGTATTTTCATAAGTTAACCATTAATGATACCATACCTAATAAAATTTTCAAAGCATTCTTTTTCTTGGTATCACATGATAAATAATTTTAATTGATATGTTTCATATAATAAATATTTTAAACATTCACTTTATGTCATTAATCATGATACCATACATGATAAAATTTTTAAAGTAATCATCTTCTTGGTATCATATGAATATTTCAAAGATTTCAAAAACACACATTTCTCTTACGTTATCAATTATATCATTTCTTCCCCTTTGTCATCATAAAAAATGAGAACTGTTTAACATACATTTTCTAAACAATTGTTCAAAACAAATGTTTATTATACAATATTTATCATATGTCATCAATCATGCCATTTCTCCTTGTTATCAAAAAGGAGAAATATTTACCATACATTTGAATACTAAGTGTTCAATACATATGTCAATATATTTATGAATATTATAAATATTCATTACACAAAGAAAGAAATGTAGTCCATTTCTCCCCCTTAGTTAAAAGAAGAAAAATTAGAATTAAGTTTAATCTATCTCGTATCAAGTTGCTTTCTTCCCCTTTGTAAATAAAATAGAAGAAGGGGTGGGGGTGGAGGAGTCAAAAATCCAAAAATCAAGTATCCTAAAATAAAATAAATTATTAAGAGGGGGAATACATATTCATGAATCCAAGAATATTTTGAAAGAGATCTCAAAAAGTCGAGAAGTCCAAGAAGACTATAAGAGCTACTCATGTATTCAAAATCATTTCAAGTAAATTTCAAGCAAAAGCTCAAGAAATCTAAAACATAGCAAATCATGAATTTGAATAGTTTAACATTCATAACTCTCTTTTAATAAAGTTAAATTGTTCTTCATTTAATAGCTTGGTGAATATATAAGCTAATTGATGGTTAGTATCAATAAATTTCAAAGATATATCATGATTATTTACATGATCTCTAATAAAGTGATGTCTAACATCAATATGTTTAGTTCTTGAGTGTTGAATAAGATTTTTAGTTAAACATATTGCACTAGTATTATCACATTTGATAATAATATTTTTCAAGTGAATTCCATAGTCTTCTAAGGTGTTCTTCATCCAAATAACTTATGCACAATATGCACCAACTGCTATCTATTCAGCTTCGGCTATAGATAATACAACTAAATTTCATTTCTTGGAAGATTAAGAAATAATAGCATATCCTAAGAATTAACATATTCCGATTGTACTCTTTCTATTTATTCTATAACCTCTAAAATCAGTATTCGCATAAACAAGCAAATTAAAGTTTTTAGACTTAGGATACCATAATCCTAAATTAGAAGTTCCTTTTAAATATCTAAATATTTATTTAATTATCTTAAAATAAGAATATTTAGGATTGAATTGAAACCTTACATACAATCTAACATTAAACATTGTTTAAACATTGTGTTTGGTCTACTAGTAGTTAAATATAATAAACTACCTATCATTCCTCTATATATTTTTTTATTAAAATTTTCACCTTCATTATCTAAGTCTAATTTTATAAAAGTACTCATGGATATGTTTATAGCCTTAGCATTATCCATACTAAAGCATTTTAACAAATCTAAGATATATTTAGTTTAACTTATAAAGATACTATCTTTTAATTATTTTATTTGTAATTTTAATGAAAAAAATTAATTCACCCATTAGGCTCATTTCAAATTTTTGGCTCATACTCTTGGAAAAAGATTCACATAAGGATTCATTTGTTGAACCAAAAATAATATTATCAACATAAATTTGAATAACTATAAAATTATTTTTAAAATACTTAAAAAATAATACAGTATCAACATTGCCTTTCAAAGAATTGTTTGAAATAAGGAAAGAGCTAAGTCTTTCATATCAAGCCCTAGAGGCTTATTTCAATCTATAAAGAGCCTTAGATAATTTGAAAACATGATTCAGAAAAAGATCATTTTCAAAACCAGAGGGTTGTGTAACATAAACTTCTTCGGAAATGAAACTATTAAGAAAAGCACTTTTGACATCTATTTGAAATAACTTAAAATTCTTAAATGAGGCAAAGGCAAGGAGCATCCTTATAGCTTCAAGTCTAGCCATAGGAGCGAAGATCTCTTCATAATTGATCCCTTTTTCTTAGTTGAAATTCTTGGCCACTAATCGAGCCTTGTTTCTAACTACGATACTATTTTCATCTTGCTTGTTTCTAAAGATCCATTCAGTACCAATCACTAAACGGTTATTAGGTCTAGGAACAAGCTCCCACACTTCATTTCTCTTAAATTGATTTAACTTTTCATGCATTAAAATAACCCAAGAATCATCTTTTAGGGCTTCCTCAATGCATTTTGGTTTAATTTGAAATAAAAATACAATATTAGCACAAAAAGTTTTAAACGATGAATAAGTTTGTACACCTTTTGATGTATCTCCTATTATTAACTCCTCAGGATAAGGATCTAAATACTTTCATTCCTTGGGTAAGGATTCCTTAGAAGTAGATGCATCCAAGTTATTTTGGAGAGGAGGTTTATCATTCAAATTTAAAGTATCAAAATCAAAATCATCATCAAAATCAATTTCTTTTAATTTAGGAACATCATTAAAAATAATATGAATGGATTCCTTAATTATTAGAGTTCTTTTATTAAACATATGATAAGATTTTGAAATTGAGGAATAACCAAGAAATATACCTTCATCGGATTTTGCATCGAACTTTCCTAAGACATCTTTTTTATTCAAAATAAAACATTTACAGCCAAATATTTAAAATATGAAATATTAGATTTTTTATTATTCCATAATTCATAAGAAGTTTTGGAGAGTAATGGTCTTACGAGAACCTTATTCATGACATTGTATGTCGTGTTAATGGCTTTGGCCCAAAAATATCTTGACAGGCTATATTTGTTTAACATGGTTCTAGCTATTTTTTATAAGCTCCTATTTTTTCTTTCCACTACTACATTTTGTTGTGGATTTCTAGGAGTAGAGAAATTATGATTATACCCATTTAAGTCACAAAAATTTTGAAAATCATGATTTTGAAACTCACCACCATGATCACTACATATAGATGAAATCATAAAACTCTTTTTGTTTTGAATAAGTTTGTAAAATTTTAAAAAATATTTAAAAGAATCACTTTTGTGTGCCAAGAAATAGGTCTAAATATATCTACTATAATCGTTTATGATAACAAATACATATTTGCTACCTCCTAAACTTGTAGTATCAATTGGTCCAAATAAATCCATATGGATCAATTGAAGTGGCCTAGAGGTGCTTATTTGATTTTTTGATTTGTAACTACTTTTTATTTGTTTTCCTAGTTGACATGCATCGCAAATTTTATCTTTTACGAACTTGATGTTAGACATTCTTCTTCCTAGATTTTAAATTAAGATTTGGTTTAATAGTTTCATGCTAGTATGTCCTAATCTCCTATGCCAAATCCATGCATCGTTATTTAAGGCCGAAAAGCACATTTCATTATAAAAATTATCAATGTCAATAATATACACATTATTTCTTCTTAAGGCAATCAAAGGACTATTTTTGTGTGGTATTTTATTTATACCAGCGTTAGATTCAAATTTGATAATGTATCCTTTATCACATAATTGGCTAATGCTTAGTAGATTATATTTCAAACTATCAACTAATAATATATCTTCAATCAAGATGTTTGATTTGTTACCTATAGTTCTTTTCTCAATGATTTTTCCCTTGTTATCTCCAAAGGTGGCAAATCCTTCATTTAGGCTAGTAAGCTTAGAGAAATGAGTTGAATCTCTAGTCATGTGCCTTCAACATCCACTATCAAGGTACCATTTTGTGCTTCTAGCCTTTATTTAGAGATATACCTACAAGAAAGGGGGTTTTGGTTTAGGTACCCATTTGCCTTTGGGTACCTCATGAAAAATTCTACCTAATTTTACTAATGGCATCAAGTTATTTATGGTTCCTTTAGGAACCTAAATTAATTTGTGTGGACTATTCATTTTAAATAAATATTTATAAGCATAGTGTCCAATTCTTCCACAAAAAATATATTTATTTCTAAGTGAAACATATAATGTAGGTCCTTTAACGAAGATGGTTGACTTTTGTTGAGTGTTACTCACAAAACCACTTCCTTCCTTTCTATAAACATGACCCTTGTTAGCAAGGATCATGTTTAAGGATTTGTTACCTATTTTAAATTTTTTAATATTTCTTGTAATGAAATATTTTCTTTTCTAGGTATATCTAATTCTTTACACTTAATGCAGGGAGCTATCCTATGTTTATGATACTTTTTTTTTTAATTTTTAAACTCACTAGCAAGTGAATCATGATCTTTCTGTAGCATTTATACTTTTTACTAACTAATTTAAGATCATCAAACAAGTCATTAAATGTATTAAATAATTCATTATAAGATAAAGAAGACTCGTTTAGGTTAATTACCTCATTACCAAATGTCATTAAAGCGTAAGGTGTAACTTCTTCCTTGTTGGTTGGCTCATTGTCTTCGGATGAACTTGAGTCATCCCAAGTAGTTTTGAGTACCTTCTTCTTCTTTGGTTGCTTCTTCTTCACTCGGGATATTCATTTTTGAAGTGTCCCAGCTTCTTACATTCGTAACATATTATTAAGTCATTTTTTAGTTCACTTTTGTTCTTAGCATCTTGTTTTATTTTAGTCATTTTTAAGAAATTCTTAAATTTTCTTATAAGAAGTACAAAGTCCTCATCATCATCATCGTCACTTGAGTTTTCTCCCAAGTGGTCCTCTTTGGTTCTAAGTGCTATATCCTTTCTGTTCTTTGGGAGGTTGTTTTTGAGTTCATCATGTACTATACATGTCATTTTGTAAGTCATCAAAGACCCGATTAGTTCTTCAAGTGAAAAATTATTTAGGTCCTTTGCTTCTTATATTGCTGTTACTTTGGGACCCCAACGTTTAGGGAAGGATCTTAATATTTTGTTAACAAGTTCAAAATTAGAAAAACTTTTACCAAGCGCTTTTAGATCATTGATGTCATCCGTAAAATGGGTGTATATGTCTCCTATGGTCTTACTTGGTTTCATGCGAAACAACTCACAATTATGCACTAAAAGATTAATTTTTAACTCTTTGACTCGACTAGTGCCTTCGTGTGTGACTTCTAGTGCGTGCCAAATCTTATGCATAGTTTCGCGTATAAATTTGATTAAATTTGTTTTTATCAAGAGCACAAAATAAAGCATTCATCGCTTTAACATTCAAAGAGAAAGTCTTCTTTTCTGAATCATTCTATTCATTCATCGATTTGGAAGACTTTTCAAAACTACTTTCAATAATATACCATAATTTAAAATTTATACAAAATAGTAAAATTCTCATTCGAGTTTTCCAATATGTATAATTTGTCCCATTGAACATGGGAGGATGAGTGATAGAAAGTCTCTCTTGATTGCTAACAAAAGTCATCTCTCTTGGATTTTAAGCCAAATAGAAAGAAATGTGGCTCTTATACCAATTGTTAGGATCAAAGCGGCACTAAGAGGGATGGAGGTGAATTAGTGCTTATGAAAAAATTTACGTCAATTTAAATATTTACTCAATAAAAATCATATCAAAAATATATTTAAGCATATAGATGTTTTTAATAGTGCAAGCAAAGATGGTAGACAGTTAAATAACAAAGCAATGAATAACTTCAAAAGTGAAGCCAAAAATCAAAATTTAAGTGTTCCCGAGGTGTTAATCTTGAAGACTATGCTCTGGGCGATTCAACCACCTGATACAGGCTGGGAGATTGTGTTTGGGCAGTTCAGCCACCTGACATAGTTTGGGAGACTATGTCTAGGTAGGTCAACCACCCAATTTGGGTGGGTCAACTACCTGACTTATCTTTGAAGACTATGTCGTCTTGGAGACCATGTCTTTGAAGACCGTGTCTTATTTGACCTTGGGCTACTAAAGTGACTTTTATAATAAGTCTAAATTAGCCTCAATTAAAGTCTAAAGGCCTCTTAATTAAGTTAGTTAAACTAACTCTCATTATGATGCTAACTGTGACTCTCAAAACACAATCTTTGTTATCTAATCGTCTCTCGGTGAACTCTCGGCATCCTTCGATGAACCCCCTGCGAATTCTTGATTTCCCTTAGTGAACTCCCAATGAACTTATAGCATTCTTCCAATAAACTCTCGGTGAGCTCCCGACAACTTGTCGGTGAATTCCCGACGAACTTCCCGACAAACTTCTGGTGAGTTCTTGGCAAGCTCCGAACAATATCGTCCACCTCAGCTCAATGTTCGAACTTGACTCCGGCCTAACATCTGATTGTAATGCCTTTCTACCATAGCAGTTAATCATGTATCACTTTCTTTAACACACAAGTTAGATTATAAAACCCATAAATTGATTTCATCATTAAAATATGAGATTCAACACCAACTACCACCCATACCCCTATACCAAAGAAGCTTACCCGAGAAGAACTCCGAGAGAGGTCGGCCAAAGGACTATACTAGCATTATGATGAATAGTGGAGTGGAGATCATCGCTGCAAAAGAGAAAAACGTTTGATGATCGAGCTGATTGAAGAACGAGAAGCTAAGGACATAGATCTAGAATTTGAGTAGAAAGACACAGGGGAAGAAGTAGAACCAGTCACTAGTACTATGCATGCCCTAGTCGGCTATGTCCACCCACAAACAATAAAGATCGAAGGATTTCTCAAGTAGCAACTGGTGACAATTCTGATAGATATAGGTAGCACTAACAATTTCATGGATCACAAGGTTGCTGCCTAGTTAACCTACTAAACTGAAGATTGTGATAAGTTTCATGTAAAGGTAGCAGATGGATGAATACTAACTTACAGCAATAAGTGTCCAAGGGTGAAACTGATTATGGAAGGACAATAAATACTCGTGGACTTCTTTTTGTTGTCGTTAGAAGATTATGAAGTAGTGCTCGACATTGAATGGTTGACAACCCTAGGTGATGTTTCTTGGAACTTCATTAAACTCATCATGAAGTTTTTCATTAATGGGAAATATGTGACCCTAAGTGGCAAATGCAGATGCAAGGTTTCCACTATTACAAGTCGATTGATTGAGAAAGTACTTCATAAGACACACACCAGTTTCTTAATCCAATTATAAGGACTACAACCTGAAGAACCGGTGGTGCAAGATAAAAACCTTGCTCTCCTTTCCCTGCTTTCTGAATTTATAAATATTTTTGCTGACTAAAAGGGCTCCCACCTTTTTGGATGTATGACCACCAAATTCCCATATTATTGGGGAAAGCTCCAACAAACATTCGGCCATATCGATATCTCCACCTCTAGAAGTATAAGATAGAGAGAATTGTCAGGGAGATGCTGGAAATATGGATCATTAGGCCAAGTGTCATCCGATACTCTTCATCGGTCCTTTTAGTACAAGAGAATAACAGATCGTGATGGATGTGTATGGATTATCGGGCACTCAACAATATCAACGTAAAAGACAAATACCAGATTCCTATGGTGGATGAGTTGCTAGATGAACTGAAGGGAGCCCAGACCTTCACCAAATTGGACTTGCGGTTAGGCTATCATCAAATCTAGGTGCATGAGGATGACATACCGAAAATAGCCTTCTGGACACACAATGGGCACTATGAATTCTTGTTAATGCCTTCGGCCTAGCCAGTGCCCCCTCCACCTTTTAGAGCTTAATGAATGATAGATATCTTTCAGACTCATCTTTATAAGTTTGTTCTGGTCTTCTTCAACGATATTCTAATTTATAGCTCTTTCTTCGAAAGCCATCTATCACATTTGCGGATTGTTCTAACGACACTATGAGAATATTATCTTCTAGTCAAAATGCCAAAATGTAGCTTTATGTAGGGTGGCATTGATATCTAAGATACATAATTTCAAAAGAAGGAGTGGCAGTCAATCCTTCAAAGATTTAAGTAATAAAAGACTGGTCACTATCAAAAATGATCAAGGCTTTATGAGGATTCCAATGGCTGATCGGCTACTACTATAAGTTCATAAAAAACTATGGCAAATCTAGCACTCCCCTCATAGCACTCCTCAAGAAAGATGTCTTCAAGTGGTCGGGCAAATCAACTGAAACTTCAATTCTCTGAAGATTGCGATGACCACTACACCGGTGCTAGCCCTATCCAATTTCAATAAGATATTCATGAAGTCTGATGCTTCAGGAGTCGAAATTGGCCCCATAGTAATGCAAGAAGGCTAACCACTTGCATACACTAGCAAGGCCCTCTCCCCAGCACATCTGAAATTCTTGGTATATGACAAAGAAATGTTGGTCATAGTACATGCGATTACAAAGTGGAGATCCTACCTGATCGGTCGATGGTTTCAAATCAAGATGGACCACAAGAGCTTAAAATACTTCATCAAGCAAAAGATTTCCTCCCCATAATAGCAAAAGTGGGTAACTAAATTATAGGGGTTTGATTATAAAATTATTTATAAAAAGGGCAAAGATAACTTGGTTGCAGATGCACTTTCCCGTCTTCCTGAGCATGCCGAATTCACAGCCATCTCCCTTCCCATCTATGATCTTCTAGAAGAAATCAGGAAAGAATGACAAAGTAACTTGGAGATCTAGAAAATCATCAGAAAATTAGATGAGAGCTCGGGTTCAGTTGAGCACTACAATTAGGACTCGAAAGATCTATGATACAAGGGCCGAATCATGGTGGTGCACATTCCCCTTGCCAAGTTGTCATCCTAAAGGAGTTGCACTCATCACCTACAGTTGGACATTCGGGATTTCTTCACACTTGTAAAAGAGTTCACCAAATTTTTTATTAGAAGGGCATGAAAAAAATCATTGGAGAATTTGTGGCCCACTGTGACACATACCACGACACAAGGGAGAAATGGTAGTAAGTCTGGAAAAGCTCTAGCCTCTACCTATTCTAGATTCATCTTCGACTGACATCTTTATAGACTTCATCGAAGGGTTGCCATCATCTCAAGAAAAAGGTACTATCCTTATAATTGTAGACTGCCTTACAAGATATGCTCACTTTTATGCTATTAGAATTCCCTACACCGCCGCCAGATTGCTCGAATTTTTATAGAGAATATAGCTAAACTGTATGGGATTCCCAAATCTATTATAAGTGACCATGATAGAATTTTCACTAGCAAATTTTGGACAGAGCTCTTCCAATTGCAGGGTACACAATTGAAGATGAACATAGTCTATCACCCACAAACTGATGGCCAAACAAAAGTGGTGAACAAGTGCTTAGAGAACTAGCATAGATGCTTCACTAGTGAAAGGCTGAAGGAGTGGATTAAATGACTTCCCTAGGCTGAATGGTGATACAATACAACCTATTACTCATCTATCAAAAGTACCAAGTTTGAAGGTATATATTACCGGCCTCCTCCAACAATCATAAAACATGTGATCGGCACATCAAAGGTGGATCAGGTAGACAAGGAGTGAATTGACAGGGACAAAATTTTGTAGCTATGTAAAAACAACTTTACAGTAACCCAAGCTGTTGAATCTCATATTTTGATGATAAAATCAATTGATAGATTTTATGGTCCAACTTATGTGTTAAAGAAAGTGATGCAGGATTAACTACGACGGTGAAAGAGTATTACAATCATATGTTAGGTCGGAGTCAGGTTTAAGTATCGGGCCAAGGTTAGGACAACATAGTGGGAGCTCACGGAAAGTTCACTAAAGGTCGATCGATGTTTGGATGATGTTATCCAGAACTTGCCGAGAGCTCACCAGAGGTTTGCCAAGAAGTTTGCTGGGAGTTCACCGATAGGTTGTCGGGAGTTCGCCGGAAGAATGCTGGGAAGTTCATCGGGAGTTCACCAATAGGTTGTCAAAGCTCACCAAGAGTTCATCGGAAGAATGCTAGAAGTTAATTGAGAGTTCACTGAAGGAAATCGGGAGCTCATCGGGGGTTCATCAAAAAGATGCAGGGAGTTTGCCGAAGAGATGATCAGATAACGAAGATTGCATGTTGAGTATCGTAGTTAGCATCATAATAAGAGTTAGTTTACTAACTCAATTAAGAGACCATTAGGTTTTAATTGGGATTGATTTAGACTTATTATAAAAGTCATTTCATAACCTAAAGTCAAATAAGGCACGGTCTTCGAAGACATGGTCTCCAAGATGACACATTCTTAAAGGTGTGTCAGGCGATTGAATCGCTTAGACTAGGCAGTTGAGCCACCCAGACACAGTCTCCTAGACTGTCAGGTGGCTGAACCACCCAAAATACAGTCTCTCAAACCATGTCAGGCAGCTAAACCTCCTAGAATGTAGTCTTCGAGACTAGCACCTCGGGATCACTTAAAAATTAATTTTTGGCTCCACTTTTTAAGCCATTTGGGGCCTATAAATACCCTACCCCTTCTTGCCTAAGTTATACAAGCAATTAAGAGCAAAAATCTTGTAAAAAGCTGTTGTAATTGAGAGCTTCTCCTCATTTCGTCTTGTGTAGTTTTTTGTTTAAGGAGAGCTTTGACTCTTGTAAAGGTTATCTCCTAAACCTATAAAACTATAAAAGGAGAATAGAGTTATAAGAGTGTAGTTGATCTTCACCTATTGAAGGAAGATCAATAGTAGAAGTTGGTGGCCTCAATGGAGGAAGACTTTGGAAGTGGACATAGGTCACGTGACCGAACCACTATAAAATCAGTTTGCTTCCTCTTCTTTACTCTTTAACTTCATTGCTCTATTATTTAACTATCTATTATCTTTGCTTGGACTATTACAAATATCTCTACACTTAAATACATTTTTGATACAATTTTCATTGAGCAAAAATTTCAAATCGAAGAAGATTTCTCATTAGCACTAATTCACCCCACCACCCCACCCCTCCCCCCACCATAGCTTTGATCCTAACACAAGCAAGGAAGAAGCAGCAAGCCAACAAACATAAGAGTGAAAGAAAATTTGTTATAGGAGATAGGGTCTTCCTTCGCCTTCAACAATATAAGCAAAAATCCCTAAAGGCTCGAGCCTCAATGAAATTGACTTCTCGCTTTTTGGGACCTTACAAAATATTGGAGCGCATTAGAGCCATTGCTTACTGATTTGATCTACCAGCTGACTCAAAGATATATCTGTTAAGATCAATTGGCACTAAGAGAGGGAAAGTGAATTAAGTGTAAAAAATACTTAATTTGAAAAACTTACATGAAATAAAGAAGAAAATCGAAAGCATTTCTTGAATTTCGTTAAAAATGAATAGGCAAACGATTTAAAGGAAAGTCAAAAGATGATGGTCGTGTCTTTCTTCAAATTAATTAAGGACAATTGAAAGCAGTAAACAAGACAATAGTAGAAAGCTTATAGATTTATAGTGGTCCGGTCACATCATGGTCTACGTCCACTCCCTAAGTCCTCTTCGTCGAGGTCCACCTGTGTCCACTACCGGTCTTCTTTGGGTGAAGACCAAATTCTTATACTTTCCACTCTCATTTTCACAAGCTCAGGAGAGGAACCTTATAAAATTTTCCTCTTATAACTCACAAGGGAGACTTTATAACTCTTTCTCACTCCCTTGCTCCCTTTCTTTTTCTTGCATAGTTTTTTAGCATACTATTTTTCATAGAATTTCTAGCCCAATGTATTGTGCTAAATGCAAGAAGACTTAGGGTATTTATAGATCCCAATTGGCTTTATAAATTAGAGCAAAAAATTTAAACGTATATGAAAAATCTAGGTATGGGCGATACCACCGTTGGCATCAGTGGTACCAAAAGCTGCTCGAAAAATAGGGTGACGATGGTACAACTATTGACCTAGGTGGTATAACTATTGACCACCGATGGTACAACCATTGGGAATCCAGAAAAAGTGATTTCTCTACTTTTTTAATCCCGACTTGTACTTTCAATTGATCCCTTTCCAGGTCAACCAATTGAGCTCAACCTAAGCTCAATCTAAACCCAAGTGTGGACCTGGATTGCCTCACTTGAGTTAATTTAGACTCTTTCCAAATCTAACTCAAGTAGGACTCAAACCTAACTGATGCTAACTATGACTAATTAATCAAAACCATTGCGGCCATTAAGTCTAACAAGACCCTCCTAACTCTTGACAAGCTTTTCGGTAACCCCCGACGATCTTATGGCGAGTATCTTTGTCTTCTTCCAGTAAACTTACAATGCCTTCTTGGCAAGCTCTCGATTACCTACAGCGAGCTCCTGGTGAACTCCTGACAAACCCCCAATACCTTTGGTGAGCTTCCGGTGAGTCTCTCGGTGAGTTCCCACTGTATTGTCCGAACCCCAGCTCGATGCTCGGACTTGACTAAGGCCCACATCTGATTGTAATTTTCTTTCTCTGTCGTAGTTAATCCTGTATCAATCATCTCTAATATATATGTGAGAACAACAAACCATCAATTGATTTCATCATCAAAATTTAAGATTCAGCAATCTCTCTCTTTTTGATGATGACAATTAATTGATAACGGGAATTAATCTTTACTCCCCCTAAATCCATGCTATAATCCAAATAAGGCAAAACCTTAAATTCAAGAGAACCAAACACTCTTGAATTCAAGTATCATAACATGCTTTTATCAAATTTGTACTCATATACCATGAATTTCAAAATTTATCAAATCATTAATGATATAACATTAATTTCAACCATCAAATCATGAATCATTAAATCTTCAAGGATATTCTAAGAATTTCAAAATTTATGCATTAGTCATATAATTAATTTTAAAATTTTCTTCTTAATAGGAGAAATGCCTCATTTTATCACTTTTCATATATGTGTCATTAAATATGATATTTCTCTCCCTTTGTCATATATGTATCATTTTTCATATATGTGTCATCAATATGCTATTTCTCACCCTTTGTCATCAATAAAAGGGGTGAAATAATGATCAAATAATTTCAAGATACATCAAAATTTTTAAATTTGTACAAAATAAATATTTATTAAATGTTTAGTACTTTATTGCTCCCCTTTAGTAAGATAGGATATAAACATAGTTTTCTCATGAAAATTTTTTCTTCCCTTTTGTGAATAAGAAGGAAATAAGGAAGGGGAGTGAAAAACATCATATCATAAAAATAGGGCTTAATCTTCTAGATGTAAATTATAAAATCTAAAAAAATTAAGAGTTGCCCATGTAATTTAATTTATTTTATGTAGATTTTAAGCAAATCAAGCAAATCATGCATTTTGATGGTTTATCATTCTTGACTCTCTTCTAATAAAGTCAAATTGCTCTTCATTTAATGATTTAGTAAAAATATCAGCTAATTGATGTTTAGTGTCAATAAATTCTAAAGATATATCATAATTATTCACATGATATCTAAAAAACATAATGTCTAATATCAATATTTTAGTTCTTAGGTGTTGAATGAGATTTTTAGTTAAACATATAGCACTTGTATTATTATATTTTATAGGGATATTTTTAAATAAATTACATAATCTTTTAAGGTATTTTTCATCCAAACAACTTAGGCACAATATGCATTAACTGCAGTATATTTAACTTTAGCTCTAGATAAAGCAACCGAGTTTTATTTCTTGGAAGACCAAGAAACAAAAGTATGCCCTAAAAATTGACATGTCCCAATAGTACTTTTTCTATCTATTATATACCCTCTAAAATCGATATCTACATTCAAGTAAGTCAAAGTTTTTAGATTTTGGATACTATAGCCCTAAGTTAGAGGTTCATTTTAAATATCTAAATATCCATTTAACAGCTTTAAGGTGAGAAAGTTTATGATTGGATTGAAATCTTGCATATAATTCAATATTAAACATTATATCTGGTCTAGTAGTAATTAAATACGAAAAATAAGCTATCTATTATTCCTCTATATGTTCTTTGATCAAAATTTTCTCCCTTATTATCTAAGTCTAAATTTGTAGAAGTGCTCATGGGTGTATAACCTTAGCATTTTTGTATGAAAATATTTTAATAAGTCTAAGGTATATTTAGTTTGAATAATAAAGATACCATCATTTAATTATTTTGTTTGTAACCTAAGAAAAAGTTAATTCACTCATTATGCTCATTTCAAATTCTTGGCTCATACTCTTGGCAAACGATTCACATAAGTATTCATTTGTTATACTAAAAATTATGTCATCAACATAAATTTGAATAATAAAAAAATTATTTTTAAAATAGTTAAAAATAATATGATATCAAGCTTATCTTTCAAAAAATTATTTGAAATAAGGAAAGAACTAAGTCTTTTATACCAAGCCTAAGGAGCTAGTTTCAATCCATAAATAGCTTTAGAAAGTTTGAGAACATGATTCAGAAGAAAACTATTTTCAAAACCAGGGGGTTGTTCAAAATATATTTTTTTGAAAATAAAATCATTAAGAAAAATACTTCTAATATCCATTTGAAATAATCTAAGATCTTTGAAAGATGCAAAAGCAATGAGCATCCTTATGGCTTCAAGTCTAGCCGTAGGAGGGAAGGTTTTTTTATAATCTATCCATTCTTGTTGGTTGAAACCTTTGGCTACTAATCTAGCCTTGTTTCTGACTATGATACTATTTTCATCTTGCTTGTTTTCAAAATCTCATTTAGTACCAATCACTAAATGGTCACTAGGTCTAGGAATAAGCTCCCATACATCATTCCTCTTAAATTGATTTAACTCTTCATGTATTGTAATAACCCAAGAGTCATCTCTTAGGGCATCATCAATGCATTTTGGTTCAACTTTAGAAAAAAATGTGGTATTAGCACAAAAATTTTTAAAAGAAGAATAAGTTTGAACACCTCTTGAAGTTTCTCCTATTATAAACTCCTTAGGATGAGCATTTAAATACTTCCATTCCTTGGGTAATGATTTAAAGTAGATTCATCCAAGTTATTTTTATGAGAGTTATCATTTAAATTCAAAGCGCTAAAGTCAAATTCATCATCAAACTCAATTTTCTTAGGTTCAGAAATCTCATTGAAAATAACATGAATATATTCTTCAATT
Source organism: Ensete glaucum (assembly GCA_021527575.1). NCBI lineage: Eukaryota > Viridiplantae > Streptophyta > Magnoliopsida > Zingiberales > Musaceae > Ensete > Ensete glaucum. The sequence continues at coordinate 6,328,117 of CM038554.1, forward strand.
ACTAAAGTTCTTTTATTGAATACATGACAAGTCTTTGAAATAAAAGAATAACCAAGAAAAATACCTTCATCATATTTTGCATCAAATTTTCGTAAGGCATCATTTTTATTTAAAATAAAATATTTACAGCCAATACTTTAAAATATGAAATATTGGGTGTTTTATCATTCCATGGTTCATAAGGAGTTCTAGAGAGTAATGGTCTTACAAAAACTATATTTAAAACATAACATGCCTTGTTAATAGTTTCGGCTCAACAATATTTGGGTATGCTATGTTTGTTTAATATAGTTCTAGCTATTTATTGTAAGCTCCTATTTTTTCTTTCTACTACTCCATTTTGCTATGGATTTTTGTGAGTAAAGAAGTTGTGGATATACCCATTTGACTCAAAAAAATTTTAAAACACATTGTCTGAAAATTCACCACCATAATTACTACATATAGACAAAATCATAAAATATTTTTTATTTTGAACAAATTTACAAAATTTTGAGAAATATTTAAAAGAATCACTTTTATGTACCAAGAAATAAGTCCAAGTATATCTACCATAAACTGCTACTAAGACAAAGGTACATTTGCTTCCTCCTAGACTTGTAGTATCAATTAGTCCAAATAAATCTATATGGATTAATTATAGTGGTCTAGATGTGCTTATTTGATTTTTTTGGCTTAAAGCTACTTTTTATTTGTTTTCCTATTTGGTAAGTATCACACATTTTATCTCCAAGATGATATAGTCTTCAAAGATGTGTCAAGCGGTTGAACCGCCTATACTGGGTGATTGAACTACTCAGACACAGTCTCCTAGACTGTCAGGTGGCTGAATCGCTCAAAACACGGTTCCTAGACTATCAGGCGGCTGAACCATCCAGAACACAGTCTTCAAGACTAGCACCTCGGGATTACTTAAAAATTAATTTTTGGTTATACTTTTGAAGCCGTTTGGAGCCTATAAATACCCCACTCCTTCTTACTTGAGGTATACAAGTAATTAAGAGTGAAAATCTTATTAAAACACTATTGTAATTGAGAGCTTCTCCTCATTTTGTCTTATATAGTTTTTTATTTAAGGGAGAGCTTTGAGTCTTGTAAAGGTTATCTCATATACTTGTAAAAGGATAATAGAGTTGTAAGAGGGTAGTTGATCTTCACCCATTGAAGGAAGATCAATAGTGGAAGCCAGTGGCCTCAACGGAGGAGGAATCGTGAAGTGGACATAGGTCACATGACCGAACCACTATAAAATCGGTTTGCTTCTTTTTTGCTCTTTAACTTCATTGCTCTATTATTTATCTATCTATTATATTTGCTTACACTATTATAAAGATCTCTACACTTAAATGCATATATGATATGGTTTTTATTGAGCAAAATTTTAAATCAAAGAAGATTTCTTATTAGCACTAATTCACCCCCCCTCTCTTAGTGATCCTAACAATTGGTCTCACATCCATATTTTCTCTCTATTTGGCTTAAAATCTAAGAAAGATGGCTTTTATTGGTAATTAATTTGGACTTTCTATCACTCGTCCTCCCATGTTCAAGAGGACGGATTACACGTATTGAAAAACTCGAATGAGGATTTTTCTACTTTCTATGGATTTTGAATTATGGCATATTGTTGAAAGTAGTTTTGAAAAGTCTTCCAAACCGATGAACGAATGGAATGATTCGGAAAAGAAGACTTTCTCTTTGAATGCTAAAGCGATGAATGCTTTATTTTATGCTCTTGATAAAAACGAATTTAATCAGGTTTCTATATGCGAAACTGCGCATGAGATTTGGCATACACTTGAAGTCACATACGAAGGCACTTGTCGAGTCAAATAATCAAAAATTGATCTTTTATTGTATAACTATGAGTTGTTTCACAAGAAACTAAGTGAGACTATAGGAGACATATACGCCCGATTTACGGATGTCGTCAATGGTCTAAAAGCACTTGGTAAAAGTTTTTCTAATTTTGAACTTGTTAACAAAATATTAAGATCCCTTCCTAAAAGTTGAAATCCTAAAGTAACGACAATATAAGAAGTAAATGACCTAAATAATTTTTCGCTTGAAGAACTAATTAGATCTTTGATGACTTCCGAAATGACATGTATAACACATGATGAACTCGAGAACAACCTTCCAAAGAACATGAAGGACATAGCACTTAGAACCAAGGAAGACCACTTGGGAGAAAACTCAAGTGACGATAATGATGATGAGGACTTTGCACTTGTTATAAGAAAATTTAATAAATTCTTAAAAATGACTAAAACAAGACAAGATGCAAAGAATAAAAGTGAACTAAAAAAGAACTCAATAATATATTACGAATGTAAGAAGCCGGGACACTTCAAATATGAATGTCCCCAAATGAAGAAGAAGCAACCAAAGAAGAAGATGATGCTCAAAGCTACTTGGGACAACTCAAGTGTTGGGAAACCTCAGTGGGTGCATCACATGCGTAGCAAAAATTAAAATAAAAAATTAGTTTCCCATACAGATCAAATCGTCATGCAAAAGATTGGGTTCATGAGAAAAAATATAAAATCAAAAAATTGCATCATGTGTGAGAGATTAATTACTTAGGGAGATTGTATTTCCCTATATTCTAGATCCAGATGGAGAAAGGAGGTCAAATGTCCTCCTCTCTAGTGGCATCTACACGATTGATCTTTATAGCGAAACTCCTCCAATTTGAACTTGCAACTCTTGCACAGAGGGGGGAGAGGAGATTTGGAGGGGAGGCCAAAGCTGTAGCCTATCAACCATGAGTCTCCCCTTATATTTATTTATAGAGAGCCACCAAAAAACCCTAGGGCTCCTTCCTTAGTGGGTGTTGGATCTCTATCCAATTACCCACTAACCTTGTATTATTCGATCTCTATCCAATAATCTCCTTAGGCCTCTAACTGAGCCTTAATCAAAGAGCCCATCAATATAGGGCCTCACCTAAAGAGAATAAGGGCTAATTTGATCTCAATCCAATCCTCTATTCGTTGAAGCATCCACAATATGTGTGTGACCCTCTAGGCCCGATACCAAGCTGGCCGTGAGTCACTCCCATCAGAACTCCTTCTGATATAGTGAATTATTATCACCATAATAATTCACTCGACTCATCGACTATGTACGTACTAGGCCACTATGCCATAGTCCCTAGATAGTACAAGGAGATCGAATCCACCGGACCTGTCTATCTACAGTTACCATGTATTTATAATCCCTCATCCACCTAATATCCCAAAGATTGTATATTTGACATGGTACTACTGTCAGGTCACATACGGAATCCGTCATAGTCTCGCTCTAATCGGATTCTCCCGGAGAACTCTTTCTCTCTCAATCCGAATGACCCGTCATACCTCTCTTAGACATGAGGTATGTATTATTCACCTCATCTCTTTTCCTCTTAGATATATTTATATTCATGATATGTGGAGAAGTATCTAATACATATAAGTTATTTATAAGGGTCCCTCTAGTGATGATCTTATCATCTATAATTATTGAACAACTATTGTTCTCAAAAACTGATTTATATCCACTAATTGTCAAACAAGAGATAGAAATAATTTTTTGATAATAGAGGAAGCAAAATAGCATGCATCTAATGCAATAATAGCTCCACCGGGTAAATGTAGGGTGACCTCTCCAATAATAACTATAGCAACTCTTGCTCCATTGCCCATCTCGTATCTAGCCAATCTCTTAGATCTTGTTAGAACCTGCAATGAATTACAGATATGATAAACACTCCCGGTATCCGATACCCATATGTTATCATGAAAATCTAACAAGTGGAGACTAATCATGAATGTACCTGAAGCTTCTCCAAGCTTTTGACGCGCCTTCTCTACAAGGTAGTCCTTTCAGTTCCTCTTCAAATGCCCATCTTGGCCGTAGTGGAAGCACTGTCCTTTGTCCTTTGCTGGGTCTCTCTTGACAATATTTACCTTCCCTAGTCTTTCTTTGCCCTTGCCCTCCTCAAGGGTCTTACTAGACTTCCTTTTCTTATTGGTCTCACCAATATAAAGAACTAGCTTCTCTTTCTTGATGGTGTTCTCAGCTTTTCTCAACATATTGAGGAGCTCAGATAGAGTCACCTCAAGCTTGTTCATATTAAAAATAATAAACTATGAAAATGAATCTGGTAGGGATTGAAGTATAAGATTAAGACACATGTTATTCTCTAGGACAATCTATATACTTCACAAAGCGACCGATCTCATTCTCGCTTGTCCTTTTCTCCGGCGTGGGCACAATCATGTTAAGGACATATACGATTTTTTCCTCCATGAGAATAATTCTCAAATTACAGAACCTTTGTATAGTTTGGACTAGTGAGGCAGTTTGCATCAAGTATGTCACGTGTCTATACCTGGAGAAATTATCAGTAAATGTAATGAAGTATGAGTAACCACCTATAGCCTGAGTTGACATAGGACCACATACATCACTATATATAAGTTTCAATAACTCGGTAGCTCTCTTTCTAGTTCTACTAAAAGAAGAGTTAGTCATTTTCCCACGAAGGTAAGGTTCGCAAGTTGCATATGACACATAGTCAAATAGATCTAAGTATCCATCTTTCAATAACTTTTGAATCATTCCCTTATGTATATAACCTAGCTTACAATGTCATAGGTATGCATTATTCACCTCATCTCTTTTTCTCTTAGATATATTTATATTCATAATGTATGGAGAAGTGTCTAACATATATAAGCTATTTATAAGGGTCTCTCTAGTGATGATCTCATAACATATATAAGCTATTTATAAGGGTCTCTCTAGTGATGATCTCATCATCCATAATTATTGAATAACTATTATTCTCAAAAATAAATTTATATCTATTAAATGTCAAATAAGAGATGGATATAATATTTTTGATAATAGAGAGAACAAAATAGCACACATCCAATGCAATGATAGCTCCACCAAGCAGATGTAGGGTGACCTCCCCAATGACAACTACAGCAACTCTTGCTCCATTATCCATCTTGAGGTCCATCTTACCTCTGGCCAATCTCCTAGGTCTTGCCAGAACTTGCAATGAATTGCAAATATGATAAGCACTTTCGATATCCAATACCCATGTGTTATCATGAAATACTAACAAGTGGAGACTGATCATGAATATAACTAAAGCTTCTCTAAGCTTTTGTTTCACCTTCTCTACAAGGTAGTCCTTATAGTTCCTCTTTCAATGCCCATCTTAGTCACAGTAGAAGCATTATCCTTTGTTGGGTCTTTCTCAGTAATCTTTTCCTTATTCAATCTTTCTTTGCCCTTGCCCTTCTTAAGGGTCTTGTTGTCCTTCCTTTTCTTATTTGTCTCACCAATATAAAGAACTGGCTTCTCTTTCTCGATAGTGTTCCCAGCTTCCCTCAACATATTGAGGAGTTTAGGTATAGTCACCTCAAACTTATTCATATGAATTGTAAAAAAGAATCTGGTAGGGACTAAAGTATAAGATCAACATATAGGTTATCCTCTAGGACTATCTATATATTTCACAAAGCAAGCGATTTTATCCTCATTTGTCCTTTCCTCCAGCGTGGGCACAATCATGTTAAGGATATATAGGATTTTCTCCTCCATAAGAATAATTCTTAAATTGTGGAGCCTTTGGACCAATGAGGCAGTTTGCATCAAGTATGCCATATAGGGGGTTACAAGCGATAAACAAGATATAGTGTAAATTAAATAACATGTAGATTTTGTAAAAAATACTAATTAAGATATGGACTTCTATCTTAATATACTCTCATTATTTTCCTAGTGAATCACGCGACACCCTCGACACGTGAAACGAAAATCTCCGGCAGTCTCCTAGTGGGGATCGGGATCTAATTGGCGTCTTAGTGCAACCTCGAGGGACTCGACCAATTACACTAAGCCCAAAAGGTAGGCAACTCTTATCAATCACAACTCCTTGTGATTCTCATTATGTTCGATCTATGAATCATCATGGTCTCGAGGGACTCGAACAACCATCATGTTCAGTTAAGTTATCACTATCATTATAAGATGAGTCTGATTCGATGATATGCTCTCGTGGGACTCGACTAAGCATACTATATCCTCAGGTCACTGGTGACATCTCTTTGTCATAGGCAAGATCTCGATCACGAAGATAGGTGAGCCTCGAGGGACTTGACCAATACAACCTATGTCGTGATTTAATTTCTTCCTATAATAATGGAAGGCCACGTGGGTCAATTTTATTGCCTCAGGCTTACCGACTTAATATTATCGTAGGAGGGATTTTTGTTTTGTATCGGTCTCATAATATATCGTGTCACACACATACATATTTAATATATAACTATATAGTATGTATATATATATATATATATATATATATATACATATACATATATCTAGTAGGCGTATAACACATCACGTATGCAAGCCACACCGGATGATCATAAGCTATCACATAATATGATTAAGCCTGAGCCAACGGGCCTAATAACTCACAATAGGATCTATGCACGCATCAATGCATCTCCATGTCTTGTGATTGTTGATCTCGTCATCATCGATTGTGTCGGATCGTCACATCACAATGCGTCGTAATCTCCTGCCACGGCATCGTGGGTCCCGTTGTCACCTCCACGCTCCCGCTGCGCCTCTCCATGTAATTACAAATAATCACAAGCACGTAGGCCCGATAATAAATGAGAAAAACGGAGGTTCGTAAGCCCCAATAATAATAATAATCATAATTACACGCATCACAACACATGACTCATGATTATCCATCCACATCATACATTACATGTACATCACATAATATGTAAGATTACTAGATATATATAATAATTAATTAAACTATTTAATTAATTATTTTCTGAAAATCAGGACATGCTCAAAATTTTCAGAATTATCAAGGGTATTTTTGTAATTCTGGATGAGAGGACAATCCTCAAAATTTTTAGAATTATTGAGGGCATTTTCAGAATTCTAGAAGGGAGGACAATCCTCAAAATTTCTAAAATTGTTGAGAGCATTTTGGAAATTCTATAAAATATGACAAAATTAAAATTTCTCAAATTCTAAGAGGCATAATCATCTTTTTCTAAAAAAGATGCCCTAGCCCTCTCTACCTTCACTGCGCCACCACTACCACCCTTGCTGGTGGCAATACAAGAAGCAAAGGACCTAAATATTTTTTTGCTTGAAGAACTAATTGGATATTTGATAACTTACGAAATGATATGTACAGCACATGATGAACTCGAGAACAACCTTCCAAAACAGGAAGGACATAGCACTTAGAATCAAGGAAGACTACTTGGGAGAAAACTCAAGTGACGATGATGATGAGGACTTTGCACTTCTTACAAGAAAATTTAAGAAATTCTTAAAAATGACTAAAACAAGACAAGATGCAAAGAATAAAAGTGAACTAAAAAAAGACTCAATAATATATTATGAATGTAAGAAGGTGGGACACTTCAAATATGAATATCCTCAAGTGAAGAAGATGCAATCAAAGAAGAAGAAGATGCTCAAAGCTACTTAGGATGACTCAAGTTCATCCAAAGATGAGGAGCCAACCAACAAGGAAGAAGTTGCAAATTACGCTCTAATGACATTTGGCAACGAGGTAAGTAATCTAAACGAGTCTTCTTTATCTTATAATACATTTAATGACTTGTTTGATAATCTTATATTAGTTAGTAATAAGTGTAAATTGTTAAAGAAAGATCATGCTTCACTTGCTAATATGTTTAAAAATTTAAAAAAGGAGTATGATGAACATAGGATAGTTCCTTGCATTAAGTGTGAAGAATTAGATATACTTAAGAAAGAAAATGTTTCATTACAAGAAACATTAGAAAAAATTAAAATAGGTAACAAATCCTTAAACATGATCCTTGCTAATAAGGGTTATGTTAATAGAAAAAAAGCAATTGACTTTATGAGTAACACTCAATAAAAGTCAAACATCTTTGTTAAAGACCCACATTATATGTTTACCTAGAAATAAATATAATTTTTGTGAAAGAATTGGACACTATACTTCTAAATATTTATTTAAAAGGTATAGTCCACAAAAATTAATTTGGGTTCCTAAAGTAACCATAGACAATTCAACACCATTAGTAAAATTAGGTAGAATTTTTCATAAGGAACCCAAAAGCAAATGGGTACCTAAACCAAAACCCTCTTTCTTCTAGGTATGTCTCTAAATAAAGGCTAGAAGCACTAAATAGTATCTTGATAGTGGATGTTCAAGGCATATAACCGGAGATCCAACTCATTTATCTAGGCTTACTAGCCTAAATGAAGGATTTATCACCTTCGAAGACAACAACAAGGGAAAAATCATTGGGAAAGAAACAATATATAACACATTAAACCTTTTGATAGAAGATGTATTATTAGTTGATGGTTTGAAATATAATCTACTAAGCATTGGCTAATTATGTGATAAAGGATACATTATCAAATTTGAATCTAATGCTTGTATAATTAAAATACCACACAAAAATAGTTCTATGATTGTCTTAAGAAGCAATAATGTGTATACTATTGATATTGATAATTTTTGTAATGAAATGTATTTTTCAACCTTAAATGATGATGCATGGATTTGGCATAGGAGACTAGGACATGCTAGAATGAAACTATTAAACCAAATCTCAACTAAAAATCTAGTAAGAGGAATGCCTAGCATTAAGTTCGTAAAAGATAAAGTTTGTGATGTATGTCAACTAGGAAAACAAATAAAAAGTAGTTTCAAATCAAAAAATCAAATAAGTACCTCTAGGCCATTATAATTGGTCGATATGGATTTATTTGGATCAATTGATACTACAAGTTTAGGAAGTAGCAAATTTGCGTTTGTTATTGTAGATGATTATAGTAGATATACTTGAACCTATTTCTTGGCACACAAAAGTGATTCCTTTAAATATTTTTCAAAATTTTATAAACTTGTTCAAAATGAAAAGAGTTTTATGATTTCATTTATACGTAGTGATCACAGTGGTAAGTTTTAAAATCATAATTTTTAAAATTTTTGTGACTTAAATGGGTATAATCACAATTTCCTTACTCCTAGATATTCACAACAAAATAGTGTAGTGGAAAGAAAAAAATATGAGCTTACAAGAAATGGCTAAAACCTTGTTAAACGAACATAGCCTACCAAAGTACTTTTGGGCCGAAGCCATTAACATGACATGCTATGTTATGAATAAGGTTCTCGTAAGACCATTACTCTCCGAAACTCTTTATGAATTATAGAATAATAAAAAATATATTATTTTATATTTTAAAGTATTTGGTTGTAAATATTTTATTTTGAATGAAAAAGATGCCTTAGGAAAGTTCGATGCAAAATCCGATGAAGGAATATTTCTTGGTTATTCCTCAATTTCAAAAGCTTATCGTGTCTTTAATAAAAAAACTCTAGTAATTGAGGAATCCATCTACATTATTTTTAATGAGATTTTCAAATTGAAGAAAATTGATTTTGATGATGATTTTGATTTTGATACTTGAAATTTTAATGATAAAACTCCTCTCCAAAATAGCTTGGATGAATCCACTTTCAAGGAATCCCGACCTAAGGAATGAAAGTATATAAATTCTCATCCTAAGGAGTTAATAATAGGAGATACATCAAAAGGTGTTCAAACTCGTTCATCATTTAAGAATTTTTGTGCTAACACCATATTTTTATCTTAAATTAAACTAAAATATATTGAGGAAGCCCTAAAAGATGATTTTTGGAATATTTCAATGTATAAAGAGTTAAACCAATTTGAGAGAAATGAGGTGTAGGAGCTTGTTCCTAGACCTAATGACCGTTTAGTGATTAATACTAAATGAATTTTTAGAAACAAGCAAAATATAAAATGATATCATGGTTAGAAACAAGGCTAGACTAGTGGCCAATGGTTTCAACTAAGAAGAAGATATCAATTATAAAGAGACCTTCGCTCCTGTGGCTAGACTTGAAGTCATAAGGATGCTCATTGCCTTTGCCTCTTTTAAGAATTTTAAATTATTTTAAATGGATGTCAAAAGTACTTTTCTTAATAGTTTCATTTCCAAAGAAGTTTATGTTAAACAACCCCCCGATTTTGAAAATGATCTTTTTACGAATTATATTTTTAAACTATCTACGGCTCTTTATGGATTAAAACAAGCCCCTAGGTATGAAAGACTTATCTCTTTTCTTATTTCAAATAATTTTTTGAAAGATAAGGTTGATACCACATTATTTTTTAAATATTTTAAAAATAATTTTCTAGTTATTCAAATTTATGTTGATGATATTATTTTTGGTTAAACAAATGAATCTTTATGTGAAACTTTTGCTAAGAGTATGAGCCAAGAATTTGAAATAAGCCTAATGGGTGAATTAACTTTTTTTCTTAGGATTATAAATAAAATAATTAAATAATAGTATCTTTATAAGTCAAACTAAGTATATCTTAGATTTGATAAAACGGTTTAGTATGAACAATGCTAAGGCCATAAACACACCCATGAGCACTTCTACAAAAATAAATTTAGATAATGAAGGTGAAAATTTTGATCAAAAAACATATAGAGGAATGATAGGTAGTTTATTGTATTTAACTGCTACTAGACCGGACATAATGTTTAGTATTGGATTGTGTGTAAGATTTCAATCTAATCCTAAATATTCTCATTTTAAGGTAGTTAAGCGAATATTTATATATTTAAAAAGAACTTTTAATTTAGGTTTATGATATTTTAAGTCTAAAAACTTTGATTTATTTTCCTATGCAGATGTCAATTTTGGAGGTTGTAGAATAGATAGAAAATGTACAACCGGAACATACGAATTCTTAGGACATGCTCTTGTTTCTTGGTCTTCTAAGAAACAAAATTTGGTTGTATTATCTACAGTCAAAGTTGAGTACATAGCAGCTGACACATGTTGTGCATAAGTCATTTGGATTAAAAATACTTTAGAAGATTATAGAATTCACTTGAAAAATATTTTTATTAAATGCGATAACACTAGTGTAGTATATTTAATTAAAAATCACATTCAAAACTCAAGAACTAAACATATTGACATTAGACATCACTTTATGAGAGATGATGTAAATAATCATGATATATCTTCGGGATTTATTGATACTAAGCATTAATTGGCTGATATCTTCACCAAGCCATTAAATGAAGACCAATTTGACTCTCTTAGAAGAGAGTTGGGAATGTTAAACTATCTAAATGTATGATTTGCTATTTTTCATATTTCTTAAGTTTTTGCTTGAAACTTATATGAGATAATTCTGAATACATGAGTAGCTCTTATAATTTTCTTAGACTTTCCTTAACTTTTGAGCTCTCTTTCAATATTTTGATTCTTGGATTCATGAATATTTATCTTCTCTCTTAATAATTTATTTTGTTTTGGGATACTTGGTTTTGGATCTTTGACACCCCCTCCCCTTCTTCTTCTTCTTCTTCTTCTTCTTCTTCTTCTTCTTCTTCGAAATAGATTAAACTTTTTTTTATTTTACTAAGGAGGAGAAATGGACTCGATTTCTTTCTTTGTATAATGAATATTTATGATAAATATATTGATATATATATTGAACACTTAGTATTCAAATGTGTGGTGAATATTTCTCTTTTTTTTATAAAAAGAAGAAACAACATGATTAATGATATATGATAAATATTATGTTTAAAATTTTATCATAAAATGAACATTTGTTTTGAACAATTATTTAGAAAAGGTATATTGAACATTTCTTATTTTTTATGACAAAAGGAGGAGAGATAGTATATTGTGACAAAATGATATGATAAATATTAAAAAATGATAAATGTTTAAATGATGGATATTTGTGATAAATGTTTAAGTATATTGAGCATTTCTCCTTTTTGTTAATGACAAAGGGAGAGAAATGACATAATTGATGACATATGAGAGATATTTTGAGATCCTTGAAATAGTTGAAATGAATGCTATATCATAATTGATGACATAGTTATATTGTGAATATAAAAATGATTGAAATTTTCATGTGATACCAAGAAGATGATTACGTTAAAAATTTTATCATATATGGTATTATGATTAATGATATAAAGTGAATGTTTAAAATGTTTATTATATCAAACATATCAATTGAAATTATTTATCTTGTGAGACCAAGAAAAAGAATGCTTTAAAAATTTTATTATGTATGGTATCATAAATGGTTAAATTATGAAAATACTATACTTGAATTCAAAAGTGATGAGTTCTTTTGAATTCAAGTCTACTATATTTATCATATGACATATACATATCAAAAAGGAAGAGATTGTTGAATCTCAGATTTTGATGATGAAATCAATTGATGAGTTTTATGATCTAACTTGTGTGTTAAAGAAAGTGATGTAAGATTAATTACGATGGTGAAAGGGCATTACAATCAGATGTTAGGCCAAGGTTTGGACAACGTAGTGGGAGCTCACCGAGAGTTCGCCAAAGGTCGATCGATGTTTGGATGATGTTATTGGGAACTCGCCGAGGGCTCACCAAAGGTTTGCTGGGAAGTTTATTGGGAGTTCACCGACAGGTTGTCGGGAGCTCGTTAGGAGTTCACTAGAAAAATGCTGGGAAGTTCGTAGAGAGTTTGCCGACAAGTTATCGGGAGCTCGCCAAGAGTTCACTGAAAGAATGTTGGAAGTTCATTGGGAGTTCGTCGAAGGAAATCAGGAGCTCACCGGGGGTTCATCGGAAAGATGTCGAGAGTTTATCGAAGAGACGATTAGATAACGAAGATTATACGTTGAGTATCGTAATTAGCATCATAATAAGAGTTAGTTTACTAACTCAATTAAGAAACCATTAGGCCTTAATTAGGACTAATTTGGACTCATTATAAAAGTCATTTCAGTAACCCAATATCAGTCAGATAAGGCTCGAAGACACTATCTCCAAGATGACACAGTCTTTGAAGGTGTGTTAGGTGGTTGAACTGCCTAGACTGGGCAGTTGAATCACCCAGACATAGTCTCCTAGACTGTCAGGTGGCTTAACCACCCAAAACAGTCTCCCATACTATGTTAGGCGGTTGAACTGCCCAGAACACAGTCTTTAAGACTAGCACATCGGGATCACTTAAAAATTAATTTTTGGCTCCACTTTTGAAGCCATTTGGGGCCTATAAATACCCCACCCCTTCTTACTTGAGGTATATAAGCAATTAAGAGCAAAAATCTTATGAAAACACTATTATAATTGAGAGCTTCTCCTCATTTCATCTTGTATAGTTTTTTATTTAAGGGAGAGCTTTGAGTCTTGTAAAGGTTATCTCCTAAACCTATAAAAGGATAATATAGTTGTAAGAGGGTAGTTGATCTTCACCCATTGCAGGAAGATCAATAGTGGAAGTCGGTGGCCTCAATCGAGGAGGAAATGGGAAGTGGATGTAGGTCTCATAACCAATCTACTATAAAATCAGTTTTCTTCCTCTTCTTTGCTCTTTAACTTCATTGCTCTATTATTTAACTATCTATTATTTTTGCTTACACTATTACAAATATCTTTATACTTAAATGTATTTTTGATATGATTTTCATTGAGCAAAATTTTTAAATCGAAGAAGAATTTTCATTAGCACTAATTCACCCCTCACCCCCTCTCTCAGTGCCGCTTTAATCGTAACACAAGCAAGGATGAAACAGCAAGCTAACAAACACAAGAGTGAAAGGAAATTTGTCATAGGAGATTGGGTCTTCCTTCGCCTTCAATAATACAAGCAATACTCTCCAAAGACCCAAGCCTCAATGAAATTGTCACCTTGCTTTTGGGGACTACAAAATATTGGAGCGTATTAGGGCTATTGCTTACTAATTTGATCTACCAGCTGGCTCAAAGATACATCTTTTAGGATCAATTGGCACTAAGAGGGAAAGGTGAGTTAGTCAAGTATAAAAAATACTCAATTTAAAAAACTTACTTGAAATAAAGAAGAAAATCAAAAGCGTTTCTTAAACTTCATTAAAAATGAATAGGCAAACGATTTAAAAGAAAGTCAAAAGATGATGCTCGTGCCTTTTTTCTAATTAAGTAATGACAATTGAAAGCAGTAAACAAGACAATAGTAGAAACCTCATAGATTTATAGTGGTTCGGTCATAACTTGTGTTCTTTGGGTGAAGACCAAATCTTTATACTTTCCACTCTCCATATCATAGGCTCAGGAGAGGAACCTTATAAATTTTTACTCTTACAACTCACAAGGGAGACTTTACAAAGATTATAACTCTTTCTTGCTCCCTTGCCCCCTTTCCTTTTCTTGCATAATTTTTTAGCATACTATTTTTCATATAATTTCTAGCCCAATGTATTGTGCTAAATGCAATAAGACTTAGGGTATATATAGACCCCAATTGGCTTTAGAAATTGTAGCTAAAAATTCAAATATATCTGAAAAATCTGGTTACGAGTGGTACCACCGCTGGCATCGTTAGTACCGAAAGCTGCTTGGACCTAGCGTTATAACCATTGACCACCGGTGGTACAACCGCTAGGAATCCAAGAAAAGTGTTTTCACTATTTTTTCAATCTCGACTTGTACCTTCAGTTGATCCCTTTCCAAGTCAACCAATTGAGCTCAATCTAAACCTAAGTGTGGACCCAGTTTACATCATTTGAGTTAATGTAGACTCCTTCCAAATCTAACTCAAGTAGGACTCAAACCTTATTAATGCTAACTACGACTAATTAATTAAAAATTATAACCATCAAGTCCCACAAGACCCTCCTAACTCCTGGTAAGCTTTTTGGCAACCCTTGACGATCTACTAGCGAGTCTCTTGGTCTTTTTTTGGTGAACTCATGATGCTTGACACAGTCTGGGAAATTGTGTCTGGCAGGTCAACGACCTAATATGGGCGAGTCAACTACCTGACTTGTCTTTGAAGACAATATCATCTTGGAGACCATGTCTTCGAAGACCATGTCTTATCTAACCTTGTGCTACTAAAATGACTTTTATAATAAGTCCAAATCAGCTCCAATTAAGGTCTAATGGCCTCTTAATTGAGTTAGTAAAACTAACTCTCATTATGATGCTAACTATGACTCTTAAAACACAATCTTCATTGTCCGATCATCTCTCAGCGAACTCCCGACATCCTTCGATGAACCCCTAGCAAACTCCCGATTTCCTTCGATGAACTCCCAACGAACTTACAACATTCTTCTAACGAACTCCTGGTGAGCTCCCAATAACTTATCTGTGAATTCTCAACGAACTTCCCGGTAAACTTCTAGTGAGTTCTTGGCAAGCTCCCAACAATATCGTCCACCTCGGCCCGATGTTCAAACTTGACTCCGACCCAACATCTGATTGTAATGCCTTTTTACCATAGTAGTTAATCATGTATCACTTTCTTTAACACACAAGTTAGATTATAAAACCCATCAATTGATTTCATCATCAAAATATGAGATTCAACACCTACTACCAACTTAACCCTTATACCAAAGAAGCTTACCCGAGAAGAACTCTGAGAGAGGTCGGCCAAAGGACTGTACTAGCATTATGACGAACAGTGGAGTGGAGATCATCACTGCAAAAGAGAAAAACTTTTGATAATCGAGCTGATTGAAGAACAAGAAGCTGAGGACATGGATCCAGAATTTGAGGAGGAAGACATAGGGGAAGAAGCAGAACCAGCCACTAGCACTATGCATGCCCTAGTCGACTATGTCAACCCACAAACAATAAAGATCAAAGGATTTCTCAAGCAGCAACTGGTGACAATTCTGATAGATACAGGTATCACTAACAATTTCATGGATCACAAGGTTGCTGCCTAGTTAACCTACCAAACTGAAGATTATGATAAGTTTGATATAAAGGTAGCAGATGGATGAATACTAACTTACAACAACAAGTGTCCAAGGGTGAAGCTAATTATGCAAGGACAATAAATACTCATGGACTTCTTTTTGCTATCGTTAGAAGATTATGAAGTGATGCTCGACATTGAATGGTTGACAACCCTAGGTGATGTTTCTTGGAACTTCATTAAACTCATCATGAAGTTTTTTATTACCGAAAAATAGGTGACCCTAAGTGGCAAACGCAGATGCAAGGTTTCTTCTGTTACAAGTCAACTGAGTGAGAAAATACTTCACAAGACACACACCAGTTTCTTAATCCAATTACAAGGACTACAACCTGAAGAACCAGTGGTGCAAGATAAAAACCTTGCTCTCCTTTCCCTGCTTTCTGAATTTATAAATATTTTTACTAAATGTAAGGGCTCCCACCTTTTTGGATGCATGACCACCGAATTCCCATATTATCGGGGAAGGCTCCAACAAACATTTGGCCATATTGATATCTCCAACTCCAGAAGGATAAAATAGAGAGAATTATCAGGGAGATGCTGGAAACATGGATCATTAGGCCAAGTGTCAGCCCATACTCTTCACCGGTCCTTTTAGTACAAGAGAATAATGGATGGTGACAGATGTGCGTGGATTATCAGGCACTCAATAGCATCACCATAAAAGATAAATACCATACTCCTTTGGTGGATGAGTCGCTAGATGAACTGAAGGGAGCCCAGACCTTCACCAAATTGGACTTGCGGTTAGGCTATCATCAAATCTGGGTGCATGAGGATGACATACTGAAAATAGCCTTCTGGACATACAATGGGCACTACGAATTCTTGTTAATGCCTTTCGGCCTAGCTAGTGCCCCCTCCACCTTTCAGAGCTTAATGAATGATAGATATCTTTCAGACTCATCTTCATAAGTTCATTCTCGTCTTCTTCGATGACATTCTGATTTATAGCTCTTCCTTCGAAAGCCATCTATCACATATGCAGATTGTTCTAATGACATTACGAGAATATTGTCTTCTAGTCAAAAAGTCAAAATGTAGCTTTATGCAGGGTGACATTGATACCTTAGACACATAATTTCGAAAGAAGAAGTGGCAGTCGATCCTTCAAAGATTCAAGTAATGAAAGACTGGCTGCTATCGAAAATAATCAAGGCTTTATGAGGATTCTTATAGCTGATCGGCTACTACCACAAGTTCATAAAAAACTACGACAAATCCAGCACTCCTCTCATAGCACTCCTAAAGAAAGATGTCTTCAAGTGGTCGGACAATTCAACTGAAGCCTTCAATTCTCTAAAGACTGTGATGACCACTACACCGATGCTAGCCCTACCCGATTTCAACAAGATATTCATGATTGAGTCTGATGCTTCAGGAGTCAAAATTGGTCCCATAGTAATGCAAGAAGGCTGACCACTTGCATACACTAGCAAGGTCCTCTCCCCAGCACATCTGAAATTCTTGGTCTATGATAAAGAAATATTGGTCATAGTATATACAATTACAAAGTGGAGATCCTACCTGATCGGTCGATAGTTACAAATCAAGATGGACCACAAGAGCTTAAAATACTTTATCGAGCAAAAGATTTCCTCCCCATAATAGCAAAAGTGGGTAACTAAATTTTAGTGGTTTGATTATAAAATTGTTTATAAAAAGGACAATGATAACTTGGCTGCAGATGCACTTTCCCACCTTCCTGAGCATGCCGAATTTGCAGCCATCTCCCTTCCCGTCTATGACCTTCTGGAAGACATCAGAAAAGAATGACAAAGTAACCCGGAGATCTAGAAAATCATCAGGAAATTAGAGGAGAGCCCGAGTTCAGTTGAGCACTACAATTAGGAGTCGAAAGATCTATGATACAAGGGCTAAATTATGGTGGTGTACCATTCCCCTTGCCAAGTTGCCATCCTAAAGGAGTTGCACTCATCACCTACAGCTAGACATTCGGGATTTCTTCGCACTTATAAAAGAGTTCACCAAATTTTTTATTAGAAGGGCATGAAAAAAATCATTGGAGAATTTGTGGCATGCTGTGACACATACCATGGCATAAGGGAGAAATGGTAGCAAGTCTGGAAAAGCTCTAGCCTCTACTTATTCTGGATTCATCTTCGACCGACATCTTTATAGACTTCATCGAAGGGCTATCATCATCTCAAGGAAAAGGTACTATCCTTATAATTGTAGATTGCCTTACAAAATATGCTCACTTTTATGCTATTAGAATTCCCTACACCGTCACCAGATTGCTTGAATTTTTGTAGAGAATATAGCTAAACTGTATGGGATTCCCAAATCTATTACAAGTGACCATGATATAGTTTTCACTAGCAAATTTTGGAAGGAGCTCTTCCAATTGTAGGGCACACAATTGAAGATGAATATAATCTATCACCCACAAACTGATGGCTAAAGAAAAGTGGTGAATAGGTGCTTAGAGAACTACCACAGATGCTTCACTAGTGAAAGGCTGAAGGAGTGGATTAAATGGCTTCCCTAGGCTGAATGGTGATACAATACAACTTATCACTCATCTATCAAAAGTACCCGATTTGAAGGTATCTATGGTCGGCCTCCTTTAACAATCACAAAACATGTGGTCGACACATCAAAGGTGGATCAGGTAGACAACGAGTTAATTGACAGAGACAAAATTTTGTAGCTATGCAAAAACAACCTTACAGTAACCCAAGCTGTTGAATCTCATATTTTGATGATAAAATCAATTGATGAGTTTTATGATCTAACTTGTGTGTTAAAGAAAGTGATGCAGGATTAACTATGATGGTAAAAGGACATTACAATCAAATATTAGGTCAGAGTCAGGTTTGAGCATCGGGCCAAGGTTAGGACAATGTAGTGGGAGCTCGCCGAAAGTTCACTAAAGGTCAATCGATGTTTGGATGATGTTATCCAGAACTTGCTGAGAGCTCAATAGAGGTTTGCTAGGAAGTTTGTCAGGAGTTCACCGATAGGTTGTCGGGAGCTCACTACGAGTTCACCGGAAGAATACTGGGAAGTTCATCAGGAGTTCACCGACAGGTTGTCAGGAGCTCACTAAGAGTTCACTGGAAGAATGCTAGAAGTTCATTGGGAGTTCACCGAAGAAAATCGAGAGCTCACCGGGGGTTTATCGGAAAGATACCAGGAGTTTACCGAAGAGACAATCAGACAACAAAGATTGTACGTTGAGTGTCATAGTTAGTATTATAATGAGAGTTAGTTTACTAACTAAATAAATTAAAAGACCATTAGGCCTTAATTGGGGTTGATTTGGACTTATTATAAAAGTCATTTCAGTAACCCAAGGTCAAATAAGGCACATTCTTCGAAGACATGGTCTCTAAGATGACATAGTCTCAAAGGTGTGTCAAGCGATTGAATCGCTTAGACTAGGTGGTTGAACCATCCAAACATAGTCTCCCAGACTATCAGGTGGCTGAACCGCCCAAAACACAGTATCCCAAACTGTGTCAGGTGGCTAAACCGCCCAGAATACAGTCTTCGAGACTAGCACCTCCGAATCACTTAAAAATTAATTTTTGGCTCCACTTTTAAAGCCATTTAGGGCCTATAAATACCCCACCCCTTCTTGCCTGAGGTATGCAAGCAATTAAGAGCAAAAATCTTATGAAAATGCTATTGTAATTGAGAGCTTCTCCTTATTTCGTCTTGTGTAGTTTTTTATTTAAGGGAGAACTTTGAGTCTTGTAAAGGTTATCTCCTAAACCTATAAAAGGAGAATCGAGTTGTAAGAGGGTAGTTGATATTCACTCATTGAAGGAAGATCAATAGTGGAAGCCTGTGGCCTCAACAGAGGAGGAATTGGGAAGTGGACTACGTCATGTGACCGAACCACTATAAAATCGGTTTGCTTCCTCTTCTTTGCTCTTTAACTTCATTGCTCTGTTATTTAACTATCTATTATCTTAGAACCACTATAGTCTTGTAAAGGTTATCCCCCTCCTCCTCCTCCTCCTCATCTTAGTGCCACTTTGATCCTAACACAAGCAAGGATGAAACAGCAAGCTGACAAACATAAGAGCGAAAGAAAATTTGTCATAGGAGATTGGGTCACCTTCAACAATACAAGCAAAACTCCCCAAAGACTCAAGCCTCAATGAAATTGTCTCCTTGCTTTTTGGGACCTTACAAAATATTAGAACATATTAGGGCCATTGCTTACTGATTTGATCTACCAACTGACTCAAAGATACATCTGTTAGGATCAATTGGTACTAAGAGGGGGATGGTGAATTAGTCAAGTGTAAAAAATACTCAATTTGAAAAACTTGCTTGAAATAAAGAATAAAATCAAAAGCATTTCTTAAACTTCGTTAAAAATGAATAGACAAACGATTGAAAGGAAACTCAAAAGATGATGGTCATGCCTTTCTTTAGATTAATTAAGGACAATTGAAAGTAGTAAAAAAGACAATAGTAGAAAGCTCACAGATTTATAGTGGTTCGGTCACAACGTGGTCTACGTCCACTCCCTAAGTCCTCTTCGTCGAGGTCCACCGGTGTCCACTACTGGTCTTCTTTAGGTGAAGGCCAAATCCTTATACTTTCCACTCTCCTTTTCATAGGCTCAGGAGAAGAACCTTACAAATGTTTACTATTGCAACTCACAAGGGAGACTTTACAAAGATTATAACTCTTTCTCACTCCCTTGCCCCTTTTCCTTTTCTTGCACAATTTTGTAGCATACTATTTTTCACATAATATTTAGCCCAATGTGTTGTGCTAACTGCAAGAAGATTTAGGATATTTATAGACCCCAATTGACTTTAGAAATTAGAGCAAAAAATATTAAATGTATATGAAAAATCCGGGTATGGGTGGTACCACCGTTGGCATCGGTGGTACTAAAAGCTGCTCGAAAAATAGGGTGGCGATGATACAATCGTCGACCTAGGCGGTATAATCATTAACCACCGATGGTACAACCATTGGGAATCTAAGAAAAGTGGGTTTTACACTTTTTCAATCTCGACTTGTACCTTCAGTTGATCCCTTTCTAGGTCAACTAATTGACCTTAACTTAAGCTCAATCTAAACCCAAGTGTGGACCTGGTTTGTCTCACTTGAGTTAATTTGGACTCCTTCCAAATCTAACTCAAGTAGGACTCAAACCTAACTGATACTAAATATAACTAATTAATCAAAACCATTACGACCATCAAGTCTAACAAGACCCTCCTAACTCCTGACAAGCTTTTCGGTAACCCCTGACGATCTTCTAGCGAGTATCTTGGTCTTCTTCTGGCGAACTTACGACGCCTTCCTGGCAAGCTCTCGATCACCTTCGGCGAGCTCCTGGTGAACTCCTGACAAACCCCCAATACCTTTGGTGAGCTTCCGATGAGTCTCTTGATGAGTTCCCACTGCATCGTCCGAACCCCAACTCGATGCTCGGACTTGACTAAGGCCCACATCTGATTGTAATTTTCATATATGTGTCATCAATATGCTATTTCTCACCCTTTGTCATCAATAAAAGGGGTGAAATAATGATCAAATAATTTCAAGATACATCAAAATTTTCAAATTTGTATAAAATAAATATTGATTAAATGTTTAGTACTTCATTGCTCCCCTTTAGTAAAATAAGATATAAACATAGTTTTCTCATGAAAATTTTTTCTTCCCTTTTGTGAATAAGAAGGAAACAAGGGAGGGGAGTGAAAAACATCATATCACAAAATTAGGGCTTAATCTTTTAGATGTAAATTCTAAAATCTAAAAAAAATTAAGAGCTACCCATGTAATTTAATTTATTTTATGTAGATTTTAAGCAAATAAAGCAAATCATGCATTTTGATGGTTTAACATTCCTGGCTCTCTTTTGATAAAGTCAAATTGCTCTTTATTTAATGATTTAGTAAAAATATCAGCTAATTGATGCTTAGTGTCAATAAATTCTAAAGATATATTATGATTATTCACATAATACCTAAAAAAATGATGATGTCTAATATCAATATTTTAGTTCTTAGGTGTTGAATGAGAATTTTAGTTAAACATATAGCACTTGTGTTTTCATATTTTATAGGGATATTTTTTAAATAAATTTCATAATCTTTTAAGGTATTTTTCATCCAAACAACTTAGACACAATATGCACTAACTGCAATATATTCAGCTTTAGCTCTAGATAAAACAACTGAGTTTTATTTCTTAGAAAACCAAGAAACAAAAGCATGCCTTAAATATTAACATGTCCTGGTGTACTTTTTCTCACCCTCTAAAATCGATATCTGTATTTAAGTAAGTCAAAGTTTTTAGATTTTGGATACCATAGCCCTAAGTTAGAGGTTCATTTTAAATATCTAAATATCCGTTTAACTTCTTTAAAGTGAGAAAGTTTATGATTGGACTAAAATCTTACACATAATTCAATATTAAACATTATATCTAGTCTAGTAGTAATTAAATACAAACAACAAGCTACCTATCATTTCTTTATATATTCTTTGATCAAAATGTTCTCCATCATTATCTAAGTCTAATTTTGTAGAAGTGCTCATAGGTGTATAGCCTTAGCATTTTTCATACCAAATTGTTTTAATAAGTCTAAGGTATATTTAGTTTGAATAATAAAGATACCATCATTTAATTATTTTATTTGTAATCCTAAGAAAAAGTTAATTCACTCATTATGCTCATCTCAAATTCTTGGCTCATACTCTTGGCAAACAATTCACATAAGAATTCATTTATTACACCAAAAATTATGTCATGAACATAAATTTGAATAATAAAAAAATTATTTTTAAAATACTTAAAAAATAATATGATATCAACCTTGCCTTTCAAAAACTTATTTGAAATAAGGAAAGAACTAAGTCTTTTATACCAAGCCTAAGGAGCTTGTTTCAATCTGTAAATAGCTTTAGAAAGTTTAAGAACATGATTCGGAAGAAAACTATTTTCAAAACCAGGGGGTTATTCAACATACACTTTTCAGAAATAAAACCATTAAGAAAATCACTTTTAACATCCATTTGAAATAATCTAAAATCTTTGAAAGATGCAAAGGCAAGGAGCATCCTTATGGCTTTAAGTCTAGCCGCAGGAGGGAAGGTTTTTTTAGAATATATCTCTTCTTCTTGGTTGAAACCTTTAGCTATTAATCTAGCCTTGTTTCTGACCATGATACTATTTTCATCTTGCTTGTTTCTAAAGTCTCATTTAGTACCAATCACTAAATGGTCATAGGTCTAGGAAGAAGCTCTCATACCTCATTCTTCTCAAATTGATTTAACTCTTCATATATTGTAATAACCCAAGAGTCATCTCTTAGGGCATCATCAATGTATTTTGGTTCAACTTTAGAAAGAAATACGGCATTAGCACAAAAAATTTTAAAAGAAGAATGAGTTTGAACACCTCTTGATATTTCTCCTATTATAAGCTCCTCAGGATGAGCATTTACATACTTCTATTCCTTAGGTAATGATTTGAAGAAGATTCATCCAAATTGTTTTTAGGAGAGTTGTCATTTAAATTCAACGTGCCAAAGTCAAATTCATCATCAAAATCAATTTTCTTAAGTTCAGAAATCTCATTGAAAATAACATGAATATATTCTTCAATTAATAAAGTTCTTTTATTGAATACATGATAAGTCTTTGAAATAAATGAATAACCAAGAAAAATACCTTCATCATATTTTGCATCAAATTTTATTAAGACATCATTTTCATTCAAAATAAAACATTTACACCTAATACTTTAAAATATGAAATATTGGGTGTTTTATCATTCCATGGTTCATAAGGAGTTTTAGAGAGTAATGGTCTTACAAGAACTATATTTAAAACATAACATGCCTTTTTAATGGTTTCGGCTCAAAAATATTTGGGTATGCTATATTCGTTTAACATTGTTCTAGCTATTTATTATAAGTTCCTATTTTTTCTTTCTACTACACTATTTTGCTGTGGATTTTTATGAGTAGAGAAGTTATGGATATACCCATTTGACTCAAAAAAATTTTAAAACTCATTGTTTGAAAATTCACCATTATAATCACTACGTATAGATGAAATCATGAAACATTTTTAATTTTGAACAAATTTACAAAATTTTGAGAAACATTTAAAAGAATCACTTTTATGTACCAAGAAATAAGTCCAAGTATATCTACCACAATCTGCTACTAAGACAAAGGCACATTTGCTTCCTCCTAAACTTATAGTATCAATTGGTTCAAATAAATCCATATGGATCAATTATAGTGGCCTAGAGGTGCTTAATTGATTTTTTTGACTTAAAACTACTTTTTATTGGTTTTCTTATTTGGTAAGTATCACACATTTTATCTCCAAGATGACATAGTCTTCGAAGATGTGTCAGATGGTTGAACCGCCTATACTAGGCGATTGAACTGCTTAGACACAGTCTCTCGGATTTGCAAGTGGCTGAATCGCATAAAAAACGATCTCCCAGAATATCAGGCGGCTAAACCACCCAGAACATAATCTTCAAGACTAGCACCTCAGGATAACTTAAAAATTGATTTTTGGCTCCACTTTTGAAGCCGTTTGGAGCCTATAAATACCCCATTCCTTCTTGCTTGAGATATGCAAGCAGTTAAGAGTGAAAATCTTATAAAAACACTATTATAATTAAGAGCTTCTCCTCATTTAGTCTTATGTAGTTTTTTGTTTAAGAGAGAGCTTTGAGTCTTATAAAGGTTATCTCATAAACTTGTAAAAAGATAATAGAGTTGTAAGAGGATAGTTGATATTCACCCATTGAAGTAAGATCAATAGTAGAAGCCGATGACCTCAACGGAGGAGGAATCGGGAAGTGGACGTAGGTCACGTGACCGAACCACTATAAAATCAGTTTACTTCCTCTTCTTTACTCTTTAACTTCATTGTTCTATTATTTAACTATTTATTATCTTTTCTTGCACTATTACAAACATCTCTACACTTAAATACAATTCTGATATGGTTTTCATTAAATAAAATTTTCAAATGAAAGAAGATTTCTCATTAGCACTAATTCACCCCACCCCCCCTCTTAGTGCCGCTTTGATCCTAATAATTGATCTCAGATCCATGTTTTCTCTCTATTTGGCTTAAAATCTAAGAGAGATGGCTTTTATTGGTAATCAATTTGGACTTTCTATCACTTATCCTCCCATGTTCAATGGGACGAATTACACGTACTGAAAAACTCGAATGAAGATTTTCCTACTTCCTATGGATTTTGAATTATGACATATTATTGAAAGCGATTCTAAAAAGTCTTCCAAACCAATGAACAAATGGAATGATTCGGAAAAGAAGACTCTCTCTTTGAATGCTAAAATGATGAACACTTTATTTTGTGCTCATGATAAAAATAAATATAATCGGGTTTCTATATGCGAAAGTGTGCATGAGATTTGGCATACACTTAAAGTCACATACGAAGGCACTAGTCAAGTCAAAGAATCAAAAATTAATCTTTTGGTGTATAGTTATGAGTTGTTTCACATGAAACCAAGTGAGACCATAGGAGACATGTACGCTTGTTTTACGAATGTCATCAATGGTCTAAAAGCACTTAGTAAAATTTTTTCTAATTTTGAACTTATTAACAAAATATTAAGATCCCTTCCTAAAAGTTGGGATCCTAAAGTAATGGCAATACAAGAAGTAAATGGCCTAAATAATTTTTTGCTTGAAGAACTAATTGGATCTTTGATGACTTACAAAATGACATGTATAGCGCATGATGAACTCCAGAACAACCTTCTAAAGAACATGAAGGATATAGCACTTAGAACCAAGGAAGACCACTTGGGAGAAAACTCAAGTGATGATGATGATGAGGAGGACTTTGCACTTCTTACAAGAAAATTTAAGAAATTCTTAAAAATGACTAAAATAAGACAAGATGCAAAGAACAAAAGTGAACTAAAAAATGACTCAATAATATATTACAAATGTAAGAAGCTGGGACACTTCAAATATGAATGTCCCCAAATGAAGAAGAAGCAACCAAAGAAGAAGATGATGCTCAAAGCTACTTGGGACAACTCAAGTGTTGGGAAACCTCAGTGGGTGCATCATATGCGTAGCGAAAATTAAAATAAAAAATCAGTTTCCCATACAGATCAAATCGTCGTGCAAAAGATTGGGGTCACGAGAAAAAAATGCAAACCCAAAAAACTGCATCATATGTGAGAGATTGGTTACCTACAGATATTGTATATCCTTATATTCTAGATCCGGATGGAGAGGATGAAGGAGGTCAAGCGTCCTCCTCTCTAGCAGTATCCACATGATAGATCTCTATAGCGAAACTCCTCCAATTTGAACTCGCAACGCAAAGGGGGGAGGAGAATAGGAGGGGGAGGCCAAAGTTATAGCATATCAACCATGAGTCTCCCCTCATATTTATTATAGAGAGCCATAAAAAAACCCTAGGGCTCCTTCATTAGTGGGCATTAGATCTCTATCTAATTATCCACTAACCTTGCATTATTGGATCTCTATCCAATAATCTTCTTAGGCCTCTAACTGGGCCTTAATCAAGGAGCCCATCAACATAAGGTCTCATCTAAAGAGAATAGGGGCTAATTGGATCTTCATTCAATCCTCTATATGTTGAAGCATCCATAATATATGTGTGACCCTTTAGGCCCGATACTAAGCTAGCCATGAGTCACTCCCATCAGAACTCCTTCTGATATAATGAATTATTATCCTCATAATAATTCACTTGACTCATCGATTATGTACGTACTAGGCCACTACGCCATAGTCCCTAGACGGTATGGGGTGATCGAATCCATCAGACCTGTTTGTCCATAGTTACCGTGTATCTATAATCCCTTACCTGACTAATATCCCAAAGATCGTATATTTGACATGGTACTATCAGGTTACATATGGAATCCATCATAATCTCGCTTTAATCGGATTCTCTCGGAGAACTCTTTCTCTCTCAATCTGAATGACCCTGACTAAGGATTTATTTGAGCAAGCATAGATGGGATATTCCTCTTATGATACCGAGAATGGATGATCCTCTATTGATACTCAATTACCTTCGTAAGGTTGGCTACCAATCCCGATAACCAGTTGTACCAGATCTGAAACTTTCGAAACCTGTAAGTCTGGCGTCAAAGAAAGGAGTACTCATACAAAGCATCCTCAGTATCTCAAGTCTAAGGATCATATATACAACTATAGAATTACTGTTTGACATTAGGTATCATTAACCATACAACATTCCATATGTGGATCAATCGGTGAACTCATTCTTCAATGAGCACCTGTACTATATCCTTAGTGTCTCCACACAAGTGGCTATGAGACCAACTGCCTCCATCATATGGACGGGTAGATAGTACACCTGTTTATCCAGTTATCTCGATGTCCATGTCGAGTAACCTATGATCGAGATTATTTAAGATCTATGTTTAAAGGTAAATTGATCTTATTATCGTGATCTCATCACGATCTGATTTCCATTGTACAGAACTAAGGACATCACAATATATATGCTACATATAATATAATGTGAGAATATACTAATATTAATCATAAGCAAAAAGACCACATAGCATGTCATACGTGCCATCACTCATGTGATTGGCTTATAGGGCACTTGTAACCAACAATCTTCCACTTGACCAAAAACCAATCACCTATTTGTCTAATCCCTATCAAGCCCCTGTGATGCTTAAATATAATCTGAGCCAACAGCTTCGTCAGTGAATCTATAATATTATCTTCGGATGGAACTCTTTCCATTGCTATATCTTTTCAGGTCATGATCACTCTAATTAGATGGAACCTCCTCAGAACAATTCTGATTAGACTTAGGTTCCCTTGTTAGAGTTCTCACCCTGTCGCTATCACAATATATGGGAGTCAGCTCCACGTTGCTTAGTATAACTCTCAAATTCTTAATGAACTTCTTCATCCACACCCCTTCCGTTTGCTGCTTCTGCTGCAGTAATGTATTCCGCCTCTGTGGTCGAGTCAGCAATAGTATCTTGCTTAGAACTCTTCTAGCTTACTACTCCTCCATTTAAGGTGAAAACATATCCTGAATTTAACTTGCTATCATCAATGTCAGACTGAAAACTCGAGTCCGTATAACCCTCAACCTGGAGGTTACCTCCTCCATATACCAGTAAAAGAACCTTAGTCCTTCTTAAGTACTTAAGAATACACTTTACTGCCTTTCAATGTTCTAAACCTAGATATGCCTGATACCTACACGTGACACTCATAACATGTGTTATATTAGGCTTGGTACATAGCATCGCATACATGATAGACCCTATCGCTGAGGTATAAAGTATCTTATCAATGCATGCCCTTTCTTCAGGAGTCTTTGCGGACATACTCATAGAAAGTGATATTTCATATCTCATCGGTATGAGGCTTCTCTTGGAATTCTCTATACCAAACCTTTTAACAATGGAGTCTATGTACCTGGACTGAGACAAACCAAGCTTCCTCTTGGATCTATCTATATAGATCTAGATCCCCAAAATATAGGATGCTTCCCTTAAGTCTTTCATGGATAAGTTTCTGGATAGCCAAGCATTTACTGTGGAGAGCATTCCTACATCATTCCTAATTATTAGGATGTCATTCATATATAGCACTAAGAAGGTGATAGCGCTCCCACTTACCTTCTTGTACACACAAGGCTTATCTTCATTCTTAACGAAGTCATAAGATTCGATCACCTCATCAAATCTTATGTTCCAACTTCAAGAAGCTTACTTTAATCCATAAATGGATCTAAGCAATCTGCACACTTTATATAGACTCTCTTTGGATATGAATCTCTCTGACTGTATCATATACACCTCCTCCTTGAGGTTACCATTGAGGAATATCATTTTGTCATCCATCTACCAGATCTCATAGTCATAGTGTGCTATAATGGTCAAAATAATTTTAATGGACTTAAGCATGACTATATGTGAAAAGGTTTCGTCATAGTCAACTCTTTGTCTTTGATAATATCCTTTAGCTACTAGTCTTGCTTTATAGGTCTCTACCTTTTTATCCACTCTGATTTTCTTCTTGAAGATCCATTTGCAACTGATGGATACAATACCCTCAGGTGCATCCACAAGGTTCCAAACCTTGTTAGAGTTTATAGAATTTCTCAGGATTCATGGCTTCTTGCCACTTCCCGGAGTCTCTACTCATAATAGCCTCCTCATAGGTTTGAGGATCAACATCCTGAGAGTTATCTCCACTGATATATCCCACATATCTTACAAGAGAGTGAGATACTCTAATAGACCTAGGCAAAGTTGAAACTTGTGTGTTAGGTATCTGAACAAACATGAGCTCTGGAATGATGCTTAAACTAGGTTCTCTAACCTCGCTCAATTCTATCTTGCTCTCACTATTTCCACCAAGAATGTGTTCTTTCTCAAGGAACATGGCTTTCTTAGCAACAAAGACCTTTTGGTCCTCGGGGTGATAGAAATAATACCCACAAGTTTCCTTTGGGTATTACACTAATGTGCACAATTCTGTCCTTGATTCCAACTTATCAAGGTTGTGTCTTCTAACATGGGTAGGACAGCCCCAAATCTTAACAATTTTAAGATCAGACTTCTTTCCTTTTTATATCTCATATGGCATAAACACTACCGACTTTGATGGAACTCTATTCAGAGGTAAAACTGCGGTCACTAGGGCATACCCCCAAAATAAGACACGTAGGTCAGCAAAACTCATCATGAATCGTACCATGTCTAACATCGTGTGATTCCTTCTTTCTGATACACCATTGAGCTGAGGTGTCCAGTGAGAGAATCTTATTGTCTACGAGGAAATAGGTGAACTCCGTACTCAAGTACTCTCCTCCTCAATCTGATCGAAGAGTCTTAATACTCTTTCCAATTTGGTTTTCTACCTCATTCTTATATTCCCTGGATTTCCTCAAATTTGTACTTCATTAAGTATACGTGTCCATACCTAGAGAAATCATCAGTGAATGTAATGAAGTGTCTAACACATATAAGTCATTTATAAGGGTCCCTCTAGTGATGATCTCATCATTTATAATTATTGGACAACTATTATTCTAAAAAACTAATTTATATCCACTAATTATTAAACAAGAGATATAAATAATATTTTTGATAATAGAGGAAACAAAATAGCATGTATCTAATACAATAATAACTCCACCAAGCAAATGTAGGGTGATCTCTCCAACAATAACTACAGCAACTCTTGCTCCATTGCCCATCTTGTGGTCCATCTCGCCTCTAGCCAATCTCCTAGATCTTGCCAGAACCTACAATGAATTACAAATATAATAAACACTCTCAGTATCCAATACCCATGTGTTATCATGAAAATCTAACAAGTTGAGACTAATCATGAATATACCTGAAGCTTCTACAAGCTTATGTCTCGCATTCTCTGCAAGATAGTCCTTTCAGTTCCTCTTCTAATGTCCATCTTGGTCATAGTGGAAGCATTGTCCTTTGTCCCCTTATATTTATAGAGAGCCACCAAAACCATATGGCTCCTTTCTTAGTGGGTATTGGATCTCCATCCAATAACCCACTAAACTTGCATTATTGGATCTCTATCCAATAATCTCCTTAGGCCTATAATTGGGCTTTAATCAAGAAAACTATTAATTGATACTGAGAGTGGATGTTCCTCTATTGACACTCAATTGCCTTTGTAAGATTAGTTATCAATCCCGATATTTAACCAATTGTACTAGATCTGGAACTTTCCAAACCTGTAAGTCTGGCGTCAAAAAAAGGAGTACTCATACAAAGCATCCTTGGTGTCTCAAGTTTAAGGACCAGATACACAACTGGGACAATGGAATTGTTGTCTGACATTAGGAATCATTAACCATATAGCATTCCATAAGTGGATCAATTAGTGAACTCATTCTCTAATGAGCACCTGTACTATATCCTTAGTGTCTCCACACAAGTGGCTATGAGATCGACCACCTCTATCATATGAATGTGTATATAGTTCATCGATCTATCCGATTATCTCAATGTCCCTCTTGAGTAACCTATGACCGAGATTATTTAGGATCTGTGTTTAAAGATGAATCGATCTCGTTATCGTGATCTCATAATGATCCGATTCCTATTGCACAAAACCAAGGACATCACAATATATATGTAACAAATAATATAATATGAGAATGTACCAATATTAATCATAAGCAAAAAGATCACACAACGTGTCACACATGTCATCACTCACGTGATTGGCTTGTAAGGCACCTGTAACCAGCACATCATGTGTGGCTTACATATGTGATGTGTTATACACCTACTAGATATATGTATATGTATATGTATATATATGTATATATATATATATTTACATGTGATGTTGATATATATATTAAATATATATGTATGTGACATAACATATTAGGAGACCGATATAAAAAATCCCTCCTAAGATAATATTAAGTTAGTAAGCATGAGGCATTAAGATTGATCCCCAATAATAATAATAATCACAATTATACACATCACAACACATGACTCATGATCATCCATCCATATCATACATTACATGTACATCACATCATATATAGGATTACTATATATATATAATAATTAATTAATCTATATAATTAATTATTTTTTTGGAAATAAGGACATGCTCAGAACTCTTAGAATTGTCAAGGGTATTTTTATAATTTTAGATGAGAGGACAGTCCTCAAAATTTTTAAAATTATTGAAGATATTTTCAGAATTCTAGAAAGGAGGATAATCCTTAGAATTTTCAAAATTATTGAGAGAATTTTGAGAATTCTATAAAGTATGACAGAATTAAAATTTCTCAAATTCTAAAAGGCATAATCATCTTTTTCTAAAAAAGATACCCTAGACCTCTCTACCTTCACTGCGTGGCCATCGCCGCCCCTGCTGGCGATAATACAAGAAGCAAAGGACGTAAATAATTTTTCCGCTTAAAGAACTAATTGGATATTTGATGACTTACAAAATGATATGTATAGCACATGATGAACTCAAGAATAACCTTCAAAAGAATAGGAAGGACATAGCACTTAGAACCAAGGAAGACCACTTGAGAGAAAACTCAAGTGACGATGATGATGATGACTTTGCACTTCTTATAAGAAAATTTAAGAAATTCTTAAAAATGGCTAAAACAAGATAAGATGCAAAGAACAAAAGTAAACTAAAAAATAACTCAATAATATATTACGAATGTAAGAAGTCGGGATACTTCAAATATGAATGTCCCCAAGTGAAGAAGAAGCAACCAAAGAAGAAGAAAACACTCAAAGCTACTTGAGATAACTCAAGTTCATCCAAAGACGAGGAGCCAACCAACAAGGAAGAAGTTACAAATTATGCTCTAATGATATTTGGTAATGAGGTAAGTAATCTAAATGAGTCTTCTTTATCTTATGATAAATTATTTAATATATTTAAGAACTTGTTTGATAATCTTAAATTAGTTAGTAATAAGTATAAATTATTAAAGAAAGATCATGCTTCACTTGCTAGTAAGTTTGAAAATTTTAAAAATGAGTATAATGAACATAGGATACTTACTTGCACTAAGTGTGAAGAATTGGATATACTTAAGAATGAAAATGTTTCATTATAAGAAACATTAGAAAATTTTAAAATATGTAACAAATCCTTAAACATGATCCTTGCTAATAAGGGTCAGGTTCATAGAAAGAAAGGAATTGGCTTTGTCAGTAACACTCAACAAAAATCAACCATCTTCGTTAAAGACCCACATTATATGTTTCACCTAGAAATAAATGTAATTTTTATGAAATTGGATACGATGCTTATAAATGTTCATTTAAAAGGTATAGTCCACAAAAATTAATTTGGGTTCCTAAAGGAACCATAGACAACTCAACACCATTAGTAAAATTAGGTAGAATTTTTTATTTGGAACCCAAAGGCAAATGGGTACCTAAATCAAAACCCTCTTTCTTATAGGTATGTCTCCAAACAAAGGCTAGAAGCACTAAATGGTATCTTGATAGTGGATGCTCAAGGCATATGACCGGAGATCCAACTCATTTCTCTAAGCTTACTAGCCTAAATGAAGGATTTGTCACCTTCAGAGATAACAACAAGGGAAAAATCATTGGGAAAGGAACCATATGTAACAAATCAAACCTTTTGATAGAAGATATATTATTAGTTGATGGTTTGAAGTATAATTTACTAAGCATTGACCAATTGTGTGATAAAGGATACATTATCAAATTTGAATCTAATGCTTGTATAATTAAAATACCAAACAAAAATAGTTCTATGGTTGCCTTAAGAAGCAATAATGTGTATACTATTGACATTGATAATTTTTGTAATGAAATGTATTTTTCGACCTTAAATAATGATGCATGGATTTGGCATAGGAGACTAGAACATGCTAGAATTAAACTATTAAACCAAATCTCAATTAAAAATCTAGTAAGAGGAATGTCTAGTATCAGTTCGTAAAAGATAAAGTTTGTGATGCATGTCAACTAAGAAAATAAATAAAAAATAGTTTCAAATCAAAAAATCAAATAAGTACCTCTAGGCCATTATAATTGATCCTTATGGATTTATTTGGACTAATTGATACTACAAGTTTAGGAGGTAACAAATTTGTGTTTGTTATTGTGGATGATTATAGTAGATATACTTGAACCTATTTCTTGGCATACAAAAGTGATTTATTTAAATATTTTTTAAAATTTTATAAACTTGTTCAAAAAGAAAAGAGTTTTATGATTTCATCTATACATAGTGATCATGGTGATGAGTTTCAAAATAATACTTTTTAAGATTTTTATGACTTAAATGGGTATAATCATAATTTCTCTACTCTTAGATATCCACAACAAAATAGAGTAGTGAAAAGAAAAAATAGAAGCTTACAAGAAATGGCTAAAAGCATGTTAAACGAACATAGCCTACCCAAGTATTTTCGGGCCGAAGCCATTAACACAGCATGCTATGTTATGAATAGGGTTCTTGTAAGATCATTACTCTCCAAAACTCCTTATGAATTGTGGAATAATAAAAAATACAATATTTTATATTTTAAAGTATTTGATTGTAAATATTTTATTTTGAATAAAAAAGATGCCTTAGGAAAGTTCGATGCAAAACCCGATGAAGGCATATTTCTTGGTTATTCCTTAATTTTAAAAACTTATCGTGTCTTTAATAAAAGAACTCTAGTAATTGAGGAATCCATCTACATTGTTTTTCATGAGGTTTCCAAAATAAAAAATTGATTTTGATGATGATTTTGATTTTGATATTTTAAATTTAAATGATAAAACTCCTCTCCAAAATAACTTGGATGCATCCACTTCCAAGGAATCCTTACCTAAGGAATGGAAGTATGTAAATGCTCATCCTAAGGAGTTAATAATAGGAGATACATCAAAAGATATTCAAACTCGTTCATCATTTAAGAATTTTTGTGCTAATGCCACATTTTTATCTTGAATTGAACCAAAATGCATTGAGGAAGCCCTAAAAGATGATTTTTGGATTATTTCAATGTATGAAGAGTTAAACCAATTTAAGAGAAATGAGGTGTGGGAGCTTGTTCCTAGACCTAATGACCGTTTAGTGATTGGTACTAAATGGGTCTTTAGAAACAAATAAGATGAAAATGATATCATAGTTACAAACAAGGCTAGATTAGTGGCCAAAGGTTTCAACCAAGAAGAAGGGATCGATTATGAAGAAATCTTTGCTCTTGTGGCTAGACTTGAAGTCATAAGGATGCTCCTTGCCTTTGTCTCTTTTAGGAATTTTAAGTTATTTCAAATGGATATCAAAAGTACTTTTCTTAACGGTTTCATTTCCAAAGAAGTTTATGTTGAACAACCCCCCAGTTTTCAAAATGATCTTTTTTTGAATTATATTTTTAAATTATCTAAAGCTCTTTATAGATTTAAACAAGCCCCTAGGGCTTGGTATGAAAAACTTATCTCTTTTCTTATTTCAAACAATTTTTTGAAAGACAAGATTGATACCACATTATTTTTTAAGTATTTTAAAAATAATTTTTTAGTTATTCAAATTTATGTTGATGATATTATTTTTGGTTAAACAAATAAATCATTATATGAAACTTTTGCTAAGAGTATGAGCCAAGAATTTGAAATAAGCCTAATAGGTGAATTAACTTTTTTCTTAAGATTACAAATAAAATAATTATATGATGATATCTTTATAGGTCAAACTAAGTATATCTTAGATTTGTTAAAACGGTTTAGTAGACTTGGATAATGAAGGTAAAAATTTTGATAAAAAAATATATGGATCAATGATAGGTAGTTTATTGTATTTAACTGCTACTAGATCGGACATAATATTTAGTGTTGGATTGTGTGTAAGATTTAAATCTAATCCTAAATATTCTCATTTTAAGGTATTTAAGCGAATATTTAGATATTTAAAAGAAACTTTTAATTTAGGTTTATGATATCCTAAGTCTAAAAACTTTGATTTACTTACTTATGTGGATGTCGATTTTGGAGGTTGTAGAATAGATAGAAAAAGTACAATCGAAACATACCAATTCTTAGGACATGCTCTTATTTCTTAGTCTTCTAAGAAACAAAATTTGGTTGCATTATCTACCACCGAAGCTGAGTACATAGCATGATTAATAATATATAAATATTTATGGACTAGATTAATTTCTTTGTATAATGAATATTTATGATAAATATATTGATATATGTATTGGACACTTAGTATTCAAATGTGTGGTGAATATTTCTCTTTTTTTATAAAAAGAAGAAATAGCATGATTGATGATATATGATAAATATTATGTTTGAAATTTTATCATAAAATAAATATTTGTTTTGAATAATTGTTTAGAAAAGGTATGTTGAACATTTCTTATTATTGATGACAAAAGGGGGAGAGATAGTATATTGTGACAAAATGGTATGATAAATATTTAAAAATGATAAATGTTCAAATGATGGATATTTGTGATAAATGTTCAAATATATTGAGTATTTCTCTTTTTTGTTAATGACAAAGGGGAATGATATAATTGATGACATAAAAGAGATATTTTGAGATCATTGAAATAGTTAAAATGAATACTATATCATAATTGATGACATAGTTATATTGTAAATATAATGATTGAAATTTTCATGTGATACTAAGAAGATGATTACGTTGAAAATTTTATCATGTATGGTATCATGATTAATGACATAAAGTGAATGTTTAAAATATTTATTATGTGAAACATATCAATTGAAATTATTTATCATGTGATACCAAGAAAAAGAATGCTTTAAAAATTTTATTATATATGGTATAATGAATAGTTAAATTATGAAAATACTATACTTGAATTCAAGAGTGATGAGTTCTTTTGAATTCAAGTCTATTGTATTTATCCTATGGCATATACATAGGGGGAGTTAAGATTAACTCCATCATCAATTAGTTGTCATCATCAAAAAAGGAGAGATTGTTGAATCTTGAATTTTGATGATAAAATTAATTGATAGGTTTTATGATCTAACTTGTGTGTTAAAGAAAGTGACGTAGGATTAATTACAATGGTGAAAGGGCATTACAATCAGATGTTAGGCCGGGGTCAAGTTCAAGCATCGGGCTAAGGTTCTGATAATATAGTGGGAGCTCGTCGTGAGTTCGTCGAAGGTTGATCGATGTTTAGATGATGTTATCGGGAACTCGCCGAGAGCTCACCAAAGGTTTGTCGGGAAGTTTGTCGGGAGTTCACCGACAGGTTGTCGGGAGCTCACCAAGAGTTCATTGGAAGAATGTCGGGAAGTTCATCGGGAGTTCGCCGACAGGTTATCGGGAGCTCGCCAAGAGTTCACCGAAAAAATGCTGGAAGTTCATTGGGAGTTCACCAAAGGAAATTGGGAGCTCGTCGGGGGTTCATCGGAAAGATGCCGAGAGTTTACCGAAGAGACGATTTGACAATGAAGATTATACATTGAGTGTCGTAGTTAGCATCATAATAAGAGTTAGTTTCTTAACTCAATTAAGAGACCATTAGGCCTTAATTAGGGCTGATTTAGACTCATTATAAAAGTTATTTCAGTAACCCAAGGTCAGTCGGATAAGACACGATCTTCGAAGACACTGTCTCCAAGATGACACAGTCTTTGAAGGTGTGTCAGGCAGTTGAACTGCCTAGACTGGGTGTTGAATCGCCCAAACACAGTCTCCCAGACTATGTCAGGCGGCTAAACTGCCCAAAACACAGTCTTTGAGACCAGCACCTTGAGATTACCTAAAAATTAATTTTTGTAAAAATTAATTTTTGGCTCTACTTTTGAAGCCATTTAGAGCCTATAATTACCCCACCCCTTGTTGCCTGAGGTATGCAAGCAATTAAGAGCAAAAATCTCGTGAAAACACTATTGCAATTGAGAGCTTCTTCTCATTTCATCTTGTGTAGTTTTTTGTAGAAGGGCGAGCTTTAAGTCTTGTAAAGGTTATCTCCTAAACCTATAAAAAGGAAAATAGAGTTGTAAGAGAGTAGTTGATCTTCACCCATTGAAGAAAGATCAATAGTGGAAGCCGGTGGCCTCAACAGAGGAGCAAACGGGAAGTGGACGTAGGTCACATGATCGAACCACTATAAAATCAGTTTTCTTCCTCTTCTTTACTCTTTAACTTCATTGCTTTATTATTTAACTATCTATTATCTATCTTTGCTTGCACTATTATAAACATCTCTATACTTAAATGCATTCCTGATATGAGCAAAATTTTCAAATCGAAGAAGATTTATCATTAGCACTACTTCACCCCCACCCCCCCTCTTAATGTCACCTTAATCGTAACACAAGTAAGGATGAAACAACAAGCCGACAAACACAAGAGTGAAAGAAAATTTGTCATAGGAGATTGGGTCTTCCTTCGCCTTTAATAATACAAGCAATACTCTCCAAAGACCCGAGCCTCAATGAAATTGTCTCCTTGCCTTTTGGGACCTTACAAAATATTGGAGCGTATTAGGGCTATTGCTTACTAATTTGATCTACCAGCTGGCTCAAAGATACATATGTTAGGATCAATTAGCACTAAGAGGGGAAAGGTGAGTTAGTCAAGTATAAAAAATACTCAATTTGAAAAACTTGCATGAAGTAAAGAAGAAATTCGAAAGTGTTTCTTGAACTTCATTAAAAATGAATAGGTGAACGATTTAAAGGAAAGTCAAAAGATGATGCTCGTGCTTTTCTTCTAATTAATTAAGGACAATTGAAAGCAGTAAACAAGACAATAGTAGAAAGCTCATAGATTTATAGTGGTTCAGTCATAACTTGGTCTTCTTTGGGTGAAGATCAAATCTTTATACTTTCCACTATCCTTTTCATAGGCTCAGGAGAGGAACCTTACAAATTTTTTACTCTTACAACTCACAAGAGAGACTTTACAAAGATTATAACTCTTTCTTACTCCCTTGCCCCCTTTCCTTTTCTTGCATAATTTTTTAGCATACTATTTTTCAACAACCCCCGATGATCTATTAGTGAGTCTCTTGGTCTTCTTCTGGTGAACTCATGATGCCTTCCTAGCAAGCTCTCGATCACCTTCGACGAGCTTCCAGTGAGTCCCACTGCATCATCTGAACCCCAACTTGATGCCCGAACATAACTAAGGCCCACATCTAATTATAATTTTCTTTCTCTATTATAGTTAATCCTGTATCAATCATCTCTAACACACATATTAGATCAACAAATCATCAATTGATTTCATCATCAAAATTCAAGATTCAACCATCTCTCTCTTTTTAATGATGACAATCAATTGATGATGGGAGTTAATCTTTACTCCCCTAAATCCATGCCATAATCTAAATAAGGCAAAAACTTAAATTCAAGAGAATTAAACACTCTTGAATTCAAGTATCATAACATACTTTTATCAAAATTTGAAATGATATCCATAAGTTTCAAAAATCATCAAATCATCAATGATATAACATTAATTTCAACCATCATATCATGAATCATTAAATTTTCAAAGATATTCTAAGAATTTTAAAATTTGTGCATTAGTCATACAATTAATTTTAAAATTTTCTTCTTAACAGGAGAAATGCCTCTTAATAGGAGAAATGCCTCATTTTATCACTTTTCATATATGTGTCATTAAATATGATATTTCTCCCCCTTTATCATATATGTATCATTTTTCATATATGTGTCATCAATATGTTATTTCTCCCCATTTGCCATCAATAAAGAGAGGCGAAATAACGATCAAATAATTTCAAGATACATCAAAATTTTCATATTGATTAAATGTTTAGTACTTTATTGCTCTCCTTTAGTAAAATAGGATATAAACATAGTTTTCTCATGAAAATTTTTTCTTCCCTTTTATGAATAAGAAGAAAACAAGGGAGGGGAGTGAAAAACATCATATCACAAAAATATGACTTAATCTTTTAGATGTAAATTCTAAAATCAAAGAAAAATTAAGAGCTACCCATGTAATTTAATTTATTTTATGTTGATTTCAAGCAAATCATGCATTTTAATAGTTTAGCATTCATGGCACTCTTCTAATAAAGTTAAATTGCTCTTCATTTGATGGTTTAGTAAAAATGTTAGCTAATTAATGCTTTGTGTCAATAAATTCTAAAGATATATCATGATTATTCACATGATACCTAAAAAAATGATGTCTAATATCAATATTTTAGTTCTTGAGTGTTGAATGAGATTTTTAGTTAAACATATAGCACTTGTGTTATCATATTTTATAGGGATATTTTTTAAATAAATTATATAATCTTTTAAGGTATTTTTCATCCAAACAACTTAACCATAATATTCACTAGCTGCAATATATTCAGCTTCAACTGTAGATAAAGCAATCGAATTTTATTTCTTGGAAGACCAAGAAACAAAAGCATGCTCTAAAAATTGACATGTCTCAGCAGTACTTTTTCTATCTATTCTACACCCTCTAAAACGGTATCCACAGTCAAGTAAGTCAAAGTTTTTAGATTTTGGATACAATAACCCTAAGTTAGAGGTTCCTGTTAAATATCTAATATTCATTTAACTGCTTTAAGGTGAGAAAGTTTAAGATTGGATTGAAATCTTACACATAATTCAACATTAAACATTATATCTGGTCTAGTAGTAGTTAAATACAATAAGCTACATATCATTCCTCTATATGTTCTTTGATCAAAATTTTCTCCCTCATTATCTAAGTCTAATTTTATAGAAGTGCTCATGAGTGTATAGCCTTAGCATTTTTTATAACAAAATATTTTAATAAGTCTAAGATATATTTATTTTAAATAATAAATATAACATCATTTAATTATTTTATTTTTAATCCTAAGAAAAAAAGTTAATTCACTCACTAGGCTCATCTCAAATTCTTGGCTCATATTGTTGGCAAAAGATTCACATAAGGATTCATTTGTTGCACTAAAAACTATGTCATCAACATAAATTTAAATAATAAAAAAAATTATTTTTAAAATATTTAAAAAATAATTTGATATCAATCTTGCCTTTCAAAAAGTTATTTAAAATAAGAAAAAAACTAAGTCTTTCATACCAAGCCCAAGGGGCTTGTTTTAATTCGTAAATAGCTTTAGAAAGTTTAAGAACATGATTCAGAAGAAAACTATTTTCAAAACCAGGGGGTTGTTTAACATACAT
Organism: Ensete glaucum; assembly: GCA_021527575.1. Lineage (NCBI taxonomy): Eukaryota > Viridiplantae > Streptophyta > Magnoliopsida > Zingiberales > Musaceae > Ensete > Ensete glaucum. Next base: position 6,368,686 of record CM038554.1, read on the forward strand.
TTTTCTGGAAATAAAATCATTAAGAAAAATATTTTTAACATCCATTTGAAATAATCTAAAATCTTTGAAAGATGCAAAAGCAAGGAGCATCGTTATGGCTTCAAGTCTAACCGCAGGAGCGGAGGTTTCTTTCTAATCGCTCCCTTCTTCTTAGTTAAAATCTTTGGCGACTAATCTAAACTTGTTTCTAACCATGATACCATTTTTATCTTGCTTGTTTTTAAAGTCTCATTTAGTACCAATTAGTAAATGGTCACTAGGTCTAGGAACAAGCTCCCATACATTATTCCTCTCAAATTGATTTAACTTTTCATGTATTGTAATAACCCAAGAGTCATCTCTTAGGGCTTCATCAATACATTTTGGTTCAACTTTAGAAAGAAATACGGTATTAGCATAAAAATTTTTAAAAGAAGAACGAGTTTGAACACCTCTTGATGTTTCTCTTATTATAAGCTCCTTAGGATGAGCATTTACATACTTCCATTCTTTGGGTAATGATTTGAAGTAGATTCATTAAAGTTATTTTTAGGAGAGTTGTCATTTAAATTCAAAGTACCAAAGTCAAATTCATCATCAAAATCAATTTTCCTAGTTTCAAAAATCTTATTAAAAACAATATTAATATATTTTTCAATTACTAAGGTTCTTTTATTGAATACACGATAAGTCTTTGAAATAGAAAAATAACTAAGAAAAATACTTTTATCATATTTTGCATCAAATTTTCTTAATGCATCATTTTCATTCAAAATAAAATATTTGCCGCCAATACTTTAAAATATGAAATATTGGGTGTTTTATCATTCCATAGTTCATAAGGAGTTTTAGAGAGTAATGGTCTTACAAGAACCCTATTTAAAACATAACATGCCTTGTTAATGGTTTCGGCTCAAAAATATTTAGGTATGCTATGTTTGTTTAACATAGTTCTAGCCATTTATTGTAAGCTCCCATTTTTTACTTTTGCTACTCTATTTTGCTGTAGATTTTTATGAGTAAAGAAGTTATAGATATACCCATTTGACTTAAAAAAAATTTAAAATTTATTGTTTTGAAATTCACCACCATAATCACTATATATTGATGAAATCACAAAATATTTTTTATTTTGAATAAATTTATAAAATTTTGAGAAATATTTAAAGGAATCACTTTTATGTGTAAAGAAATAAGTCCAAGTATATCTACTATAATATTCTACTAAGACAAAGGTACATTTGCTTCCTCTTAAACTTGCAGTATCAATTGGTCCAAATAAATCCATATGAATCAATTATAGTGGCCTAAAGGTGCTTATTTGTTTTTTTGACTTAAAGCTACCTTTTATTTATTTTCCTATTTAGTAAATATCACACATTTTATCTTTAACAAACTTAAGATTAGGTAATCCTCTTACTAAATCCTTAGTTGAGATTTGGTTTAGTAGTTTCATGCTAGCATCACCTAGTCTCCTATGCCAATTCCAAGCATCATTATTTAAAGCCGAAAAACATATTTCAGCATAAAACTTATCAAGATCAATATTATACACATTATTGTTTCATAAAGCAATCAAGATTTATTTTTGTGTGGCATTTCAAATATACAAGCATTAAATTCAAATTTAACAATATATCTTGTATCACATAATAGGCTAATACTAAGTAGATTATGTTTCAAACTATTAGTTAATATCACATCTTTAATTAAAAGGTTTGATATGTTACATATGGTTCTTTTCCCAATGATTTTACCATTGTTGTTATCTCCGAATGTGACAACTCCTTCATTTAGGCTAGTGAGCTTAGAAAAATAAGTTGGATCTCCGGTCATATGCCTTAAGCATTCACTATCAATGTATCATATGGTGCTTGTAGCCTTAGTTTGGAGACAAACCTACAAGAAATATGGTTTTAATTTAGGTACTCATTTTACTTTGGGTCTCTCATGAAGAGCTTACTAAATTTATCTAAAAGTTATTAATTGTTTATAGTTTCTTTAATAACCCAAATTAATTTATGTGGACTATATTTTCTAAATAAATATTTGTAAGCTTTATGTCTTAATCTACAATAAAAGTTACATTTAATTTTTTATGGTAAGTTTAGAGTGGGTACTTTAACGAAGATAGTTGGCTTTTGTTGAGTATTATCAACAAAGCCTATACCTTCTTTCATTTGAACATGTCCCTTATTTGTAAGAATCATGTTTAGAGATTTATTTCCTATTTTATTTTTTTAATATTTAGTTTAATACAAAATTTTCTTTTCTAAGTTCATCTAAAGTTTCACATCGATACATGAACTAAATGATTGTGATGCTTCATGTATTTAATCAAATCTACTAACTAATGAATCATGGTCTTTCTTAAGTAATTTATAAAATTTACTATTTTTTTCTAAACTCATCATGAAGCTTATAAAAAATATTCAATGATTAAGTAAATGAGATATTAGAAGACTCACTTACCTTGTCATGGATGGTCATGAAAGTATAGTTGGCAACTTCATCTTTGATGTGATCTTCTTCATCTGGTGAGCTTGAGTTATCCCAAATCATTGAGAGAGCCCTCTTCTTGTGTGGTACCTTCTTTAATCGAGAACACTCACTCTTGAAATGTCCTAGCTTCTTACATTCAAAGCATATAATGTTGTCCCTTTTTGGTTCATTTTTATTTTTATAATTTTTATTTTTTCATAAGTTTTTTTATTTTTTCTGGTTAATAATACAATGTCATTGTCCTCATCACTCGATGTTTCACTTGAGGAGTCATCTGCAGTCTTCAGTACCAAATCCTTTCTATTCTTTGGAAGGGATTCTTCAAGTTTGTCATGAGTTTTACAACTCAGTTCACAAGTCAAAAGTAATCCAATAAGTTCTTCAAGAGAAAAATTATTAAGATCTTTAGCCTCTTGAATTACAGTTACTTTAGGATCCTAACTTTTTGGAAGAGAACTTGATATTTTGCTTACAAGTTCAAAATTAAAAAAATATTTACCAAGATATTTTAGACCATTGACGACATCCATAAACTAGGTGTACATGTCTCCAACGGTCTCACTTAGTTTTATTCTAAACAATTCATAACTATGAACTAAAATATTAATCTTAGACTCTTTAACTATACTAGTACCTTCGTGTGTGATTTCAAGTATATACCAAATATCATAAGCAGTTTCATAAACATAAATCTGATTAAATTCATTCTCATGAAGTGCACAAAATAAAGTATTCATTACTTTTGCATTTAACGAAAAAGTCTTCTTTTCCAAATCATTCCATTGGTTCATTGGTTTGGAAGACTTTTCAAAATCATTTTCAACTATGTGCTATAAATCAAAATACATAGAAATGAGAAAAATATGCTTTTTTGTTTTCTAACATATGTAATCTGTCTCATTGAACATAGGATGATATGCAATAGAATGTTCCTCGTTCATGCCAAGCGAAGCCATTTACTCACTTGGGTGTTTAGTCCAATGAATAACACGTGGCTCTGATACTAATTGTTAGGATCAATTGATACTAAGAGAGGGGTGAATTAATGCAAGTGTAAAAAATACTCAATTTGAAAAATTTACTTGAAGTAAGAAGAAAATCGAAAGCATTTCTTGAACTTCGTTAAAAACAAATAGGCAAATGATTTAAAGAAAAGTCAAAAGATAATGCTTGTGCCTTTCTTAAAATCAATTAAGAATAATTGAAAGTAGTAAACAAGACAAGAGTAGAAAGCTCACAAATTATTGAGTGGTTTGGCCACAACTTGGCCAACGTCCATTCCCCAAGTCCTTTTTGTCGAGATCCATTAGTGTCCACTACCGATCTTCTTTGGTTGAAGACCAAAACCTTACAATTCTCACTCTTCTTTTCACAAGCTCGGGAGAGGAACCTTATAAACTTTTACTCTTACAACTCACAAGGAATATTTTACAAAGATTACAACTCTTTTTCTTACTCCCTTGCTCCTTTTATTTTTTTTACACAGTTTTAGCACTCTTTTTCACATAATTTCTAACTCAATGTGTTATGCTAAATGCAAAAAGACTTGGGGTATTTATAAACCCCAATTGGATTAAGAAATTAGAGCCTAAATTTTAAACATATCCGAAAAATCTGGGTGTGGACAGTACAACCACCGGTGCTAACGGTACTGCTGCCAAAAGCTACCCGAAAAATAGGGCGATAGAGGTACAACCATCGACCTAGGTGGTACGACTATCACCCACTAGTGATACAATCGTCAGGAATCCCAAAAAAGTGATTCCTCCACTTTTCTAATCCTGACTTATACCTTCAGTTGACCCCTTTCTAGGTTAACCAATTGAACTCAACCTAAGCTCAATCTAAACCCAAGTGTGGATTCGATTTGCCTCACTTGAGTTAATTTGGATTTCTTCCAAATCTAACTCTAAGTATGACTCAAACCTTATTGATGCTAACTATTATGACCATTATGACCATCAAGTCTAACAAGACCCTCCTAACTCCCGATAAACTTTTCAACAACCCCCGACTATCTTTCGATGAGTCTCTTGGCCTTCTTCTGGTGAACTCCTGATACCTTCGTGGTAAGGTCCCAATCACCTTCAGCGAGCTCTTGGTAAACTCCCGATAAGCTCCTGATACCTTAGATGCACTTCTGATGAGTCTCTAAGTGAGTTTCAACTGCATCGATCGAACCCCGACCAATGCTCGGACTTGACTCTAGCCCATATCTGATTATAATTTTCTTTCTCTGTCATAGTTAATCCTGCATCAATTATATCTAACATGTATGTTAGATTAAGAAACCATCAATTGATTTTATCATCAAAATTTGAGATTCAAAAACATCTAGTTTTCTATATTTTCTGCCTCAAATTAAAGCTAGGAGAAGATGAATTGGCACAACATCATCTACCCAACATCTCTACTGATAGAGAAGTCCAGACCCGGCCAGAGGCTATATTGGATCGCAAGAATGTAATGCACCACAAACATTCTTTAACTAAAGTATTGGTATAGTGAACCCATCTGGCTGCTAAAGATACTACTTGGGAGTCCTATGATGAGTTGAAGATGAAGTTCCTAAAGTTTATAGAGGCTCAGCATTGAGGGCAAGGCTATTTTGAAGAGGGCGAGTCTGATAAGACCCCAATAGGGTCAGGTCCTATCCATTGAGACATGGTATGTAAGTCGATCTAGTCAAGTCAAGTAGGAGTCTTAGTGTAAGTTGAAGTCTATTTGATTAGGAATCCTAGTTGGAGTTAGAGTATATTTGATTAAGAGTTGGAGTCTATTTAATTAAGAGTCATATTAGAAGTCTATTTTAGGAGTCCAAGTTCAATTAGGAGTTGGTTAATAATCTCTATAAATAAGGGTGTAACTATTTTATTTTGGATAATCAATGAAAGTTATTTGATTTCAGCCTTTGGCCGAAATTCTAGGAGGGCCGATCCCCTATAGAGATCAAGGAGAGTCAATCCCCTATAGTGATCATTTATCTTCGATAGAAACCTTTGGGTTCATATTAGTATCTCAAGTCTAAGGACTAGACACACAATTGGGACTATGAAATCCTTGTTTGACATCTGGTATTATTAACCATCCAGTATTTCATAAGCAGATCAATCAGTAAACTCATTCTCTAATAAGCATATGTACTGTACTCCTAGTGTTCCTACACGAGCGGCTATGAGATCAATCGCCTCCATCACATAGACAGGAATATAATACATTGATCTGTTCGGTTATCTCGATGTCCCTCTTTAGTAACCTACGATCGGAATTATTTAGGGTCTATATTAAAAGTTAAATCAATCTCATTATCATGATCTTATCATGATTTGATTCTCATTGCACAGATCAAAGGACATCATAATATATATATTCACATCAGACAATATATAGGGTGAGAAAATATCAATAATAATAATACAAAAAGACAATGCAGTGTGTCACACATTATTAGGATCAAGTTAGCACTAAGAGGGAGGGAGGAGGAGTAGGAGGAGGAGGGAGGGAGGGGGGGGGCGGCAAGGCTCATTCCCTAGTTTTCTCCTTTCACAAGCAACTTATTACCTCGCTAACCATGATTTCAAGAATGCTTGTATGCTTAGCTGGAGGGGCATTAATCCCAAGCAGCGTGGCCCAATTCCCCTTTTCTAGATACATGGAACAAGGAGTCATCCCCTGCTCATCCTAGACGGGCTTGAACCTTGATGAATGACACTCTCACACTCATCTATCTCTAGTCCCACCCTTAAAGGGGCGTGCTCACTAGTCCTCGATATAAATGAGCCCCTGGGCGACGTAAGAGTCTCCTCGGATCGGCTTTCGACCACACTCCATCGACCACTCAGGTATAAAAGCTGACCCTAAATCCTAAAGGGGCATGTACATTTTTACTATCTATTATCCTCCAACTAACTTTACCATCGATGTATTGATCACTTGTGTAGGGACGTCGGTGAAGGTGCACCTTGGGGCGATACCAATACCTTAGGATTGTGACAATTTGACCTACTTCCCGCTCTGATTTCCTCATATGACTCCCCACGAATCCCCTAGATGAACTTATGCCATCAGGATCAAACCAAGCTATGTCAACTATCTAGTGGACGACATCAACGACAACAACAAAATCCAACCAACATGTCATTTCAGATATCTGGGTTGACCAAATTAGATTATTCTTGGTCAAGGCTGACACTAATTAATTGCTATTATGTATCAAACTGATTAAACTGTAGGTGAATTAAAATCCAACCAACATGTCATTTCAATATCTCAGGGTTGGCCAACTTAGAGTGTTCTTGGTAATCCTGACAGTAATTAATTACTATTGTGGATCAAACTAGCTAGTGATGGTAGTCTCTGGAACGAGCTTGCCCATCTCCATCAAGCCAAAGGATTGTAATATGACGAGTTCCACACCATGTATATAAAACTGTTGATATTACGGGATCTGTGCAGCTATTTATACGTGCATGAAATGAAATGGCTCGAGGGTCACCATCTTTGTGAGAGTTCTCCCTTGTCTCGGCTAAAATAGATTTGCCACGCACCTCATCACATAACTAAAAATGTAGATATCAGTCACCATCGAACTCCACCGATTGATTGACCTTAAACGCCGATTCATTCATGGTGATAGAAACTTCTAAGCCATCTACGCGGCCTTTGATTGAGAAGAGAGAGAGAGAGAGAGAGAGAGAGAGAGAGAGAGTTGTCTGAACCCCGATTCATTAGAGTCAGGCCGCTATATATCCTGTGGTCCATTTTTATGGCAATCTCCGACCAAGTCATATAGTGTACTTGCTACCTCATTCTCCTGATTCCCGGCAATTAGAGACATCATTAAAACAGTTATGTTGTAGATCAAATATCTCAAAACTGTTCATACAAAAAATATCTCATACCTTACCTTGCTATCTCGAGGAAAGGTGCAGTGGCTCATTTATATCAACATCCTTTAAGTAGGCTTTTTATTAATGTCGTCCCTTTCATGCTGTTTAAACTTAGTTCATATCTGGTGAGATCAAAATGCATGTTTCATTCATCGTATCAAGATCTACTGCACCAAAACAATGCAAGCCCTTTCCAAATTTCGCTTATGTTCTTGCGTCTACGTACTAATTTACTAATGCGTCAGTGCGTGACGATATGACTCACGCAGTGGATGGACATTGTGACTTCTAAGTCGTTGACATCGTAACTACTGAAGAATGAAGTCTACGTGCATATATCCAACTTTTAATTCGGATACGTTCATCGGGTTGGGACCAATAAGTCGGGAAACTTAGGTGAAGGTATATACAGTGGGTTATCACAAAGTGTATGGTCTAAGAAGCTGCATCCACGGTCAAGAGTGTTTACGTCAATGACGAGGGCCGTCACTTCAGGCGTGCGTGGCGATGAATGAGACTGCACCAGGGAAAGGACTACGGTTCGTGAACCACACAGAGAGAAGCATGGCCGGTGGGCAACGTGGCTCGTTCCCACCGCAACGTACAATATTCGAAATGACCGTTTTATATATACACGTAAAGTCCCTCTCTTTCGACATAAGGTTAGGTACATGTGAAAAGGCTTCGAGCTGCAACACCATCGACGATGGCTTCCTTGCATTGATTGCCCTCGGTCATGCCGTCTCTTTCTATCGATCTTCTGCGCGAATTCTACGAGAACTTATGTGAAGGCACGGATGGATGTCAACTCCATGTAGCTGACTTCACAAAACGTGCATGGCAAAACACCAGGGACTGCCTTTACGCCAACTTCAACGGTTTTGTTCTCCTTTGCATTAATATATGTACAATGGATGTGATTTTATCCAAGAATCGGTCCCTGGTTTTGACTGGTTGCTGCTTGCATGGCTAACGATCTCAAGGGGCAATTAGCGCTTAGCTGGTTCACTAGGTTGAGGTAGACGCCAAGGTCATGGCAGGCCACCACATTGGCCGTGCGCCGCCCGCTGAGCCGAAGCTCTCTGCCGATGTCGGCGTACACCCACCCGGACTTCGACAGAAGCCAGCTCGGTAGCCAGCCGTTTTCGTCGTCCGCGGGCACTCTGCGGTCCTCCTCGACCACGAAGCCGGGAACCTTGGTTATGATGTCCTGAGTGTTAACTATACGGAGCACCTTGGTTGCCCGCTCCTCTAGGCGACGGCGGAAGCTAGCGTTGCCGACGCGAGGGCCGCCGAATGACACGACCGTGACCATCGGTGCGTCTTGGAACGCGGTGGTGATGTCGTGTGCAGTGAGGACGGCGAGGGCGGCCCCGAGGCTGTGGCCTGTCACCGTAAGGCTGAGAGGCTTCCCACGGGTGCCGTACTTGTTGATGAGCCTTCTTATCTCCTGGCGCACTTGGTCACGGAGGCTGCGCCGGGTTGAACTGGAGGAGGTGAAGAGACTCCAGAAGCCACGCTCGACCATGGGCTCGGCCGCGTCGGAGCCCAATGCGGCTGGCACGACGACAGAGGGGAGATGCGTGAGCGTAGCCCGGAGGTTCTCCATCCACTCGAGGAAGGTGGCGGTGCCGCGGAACGAGATGACAATGTCCCGCCGGCCCAGCCGCTCGATCTCGTCTTCGTCCTGGCACACGGCGACGTACCCGATCCAGCTGGTGCCGCGGGAGAACCAGGCGGGGGCGCCGGGTTCGGCCCATCCGGGAAGGCGCGCACCCGAGGTCGCAGTGAGGTTCCGGCTGATGCAGTAGCCCGTGTGGGGGATGCCGGATCGGCGAAGGAGGGACCGCTTGGGGAATCGGCACGTGCCGTAGGTGGGGGACGACGGGTCGAAGTCGAAGCAGGTGTAAGCGGCCCGAGCGAACTCGCCATACCGGAGGATCTCGGAACGAAGTGCGTCGTCGAGCGGGTCGAGCAGGCCGTCCCAGTTGTTGGCGCCCTGGTACTCCCTCCACCGTTTTCCGATCTTCACGGTGGTCGGGCGTCCCGATGGGAAAGCCGTAGAGGTGGAAGCAAAGAAATCGGTGGAGCGCCGCGGCTCCCTCGTCGGAAAGGACGACCGAGAGACACCAAATGCGAGCCTCATTCAAGTTTATCTTACCACAGCCAACGCCTAAGCTGCTGGTGCGGCTGCCCTTGCCGCCGCTGGCGTGGGGTGGCTAATGCAATTGTTGCGATGATCAGAATAAGGAAGGAGCAAGATTTATACGGCGAGGGTGTGTTCGATTTGATGGGCGGTGACGAGGACATTGAAAGCGGCGGTTAATTTGGACTTGGAGGAATTGACGGCGGCCAGCTTTCCATTTCTTCTTCTACTAGTTTTTTTTTTCCTTCTTCTCTTTCCTCCTCTCGTAGAGGGAAGCGTGGGTCACGAGGGCGCACGTTGTCATCTGACTTTCCTTGTTCGGGCGGCTCCTGACCCCAGTGTACGGCTCTGATTCGACGTCCGCCAGTGCCGATTTGACGGGGGACTGGTCACGTTTGGCATGAAACGTTGAAGCGAGATGGCGCCGACGATGGAACAGGCATGTGAGTTATCATGTGAGCCTAAGCGGCATGAAACGTCGTGGCTCATTTAAGGCACCCGTTTCTTATCCCGGTATTGGTTGGGTTGGGAGGCGTGGGGTCCATTAAAAGTTGTATAGGATGAGCGAAGACATCGTCACATCCTAAAACTTGGGGGTGAGATCAACGGTCTTCAAAATATCCATGACTTCGTTAGTGATTTGCTTCCCCAATTTACCTCTCCAATTGGAATGGAAATGACAATTAGTACCAAACTGAAGGATTTACGTTTGGTAGTGCATACCAATTGACAAGTTCCTCTCTGATAGAAAACTCAATTAAGCTCAAATCGTCAATAGCATTGATGTCACTAATGAACTGCTTGTACTATTGCCTTGCTGAAAAGCCATCCAAATTGACAGCCGCAATCTGAAGCACATAGGAGCAGCAACAGTACGAAGGGCTGCATGACTCATAAAATGATTCAAGGAAGTACAACAACTCATGCATGCTTTCTATCCATTTCAAGTTTTACTTACATCCATGTCAATGCCAATCTTCACGCAGGATGAGTTCTACTTGCTCCATGCAAACGCCTCGTTTTTGATCCATGGGGTCACACTTGCTGCCTAACCTAGAATGTGGAAGATCTCCGTCATGTAAGGCTTCAGGTACTCCCAGTGAGACGTGAGATTTCCTCTTCGAGCTGCGGAGTTTGATGTACCTTCTCCTCATTTTGCACGCCAAATGCCTTTGAAATGAGTTCGATAGCTTCGTGGAGTTCAGTGCAGGCAACGAGAGCCCTTCTTTTGTTGTTCCGCTCCGTGTATGTAGCATATATAGTTGTAGAGTCAAAAGGCGATATTTTCCTCTGTCGTTCTCATTGGCTCTATCCATTTGCAACTTCATCGCCACTGCTCCAGTAATGGAAACAAGTCATGCATGGCGTTGCACTATGGTAATATAAATGGCGGAGCAGTTTCCGATTTAGCCACCAAAAGCATGATTGGCCTCAAAAGATGATTGCATGGAAGTGTCGATAGGGTATACTTCCATGCAAGATGTGGTCTATTGGATATAAGCAATTAGCGAGGGTGTACGTGAGAGAGGAGGGCAAGCTTGCATGCACGTCCAAGGAAATGTCCCTACTGCATGCATGCCCTGTCAGTTGTCAGTATTTGGGCCAATTGGAAGGAGCAAAACTATCTTCTCCTGGTCTTCTTTGCAGCCACCACATGCGGGATTTGGACACCAGATATATTGATAAAAAAATGGTATGAGATATTAATGAACGTGTTCTTGACATAACAAGTATCTCTGCGGTATCCGAATCCCGCATGTGGATATGTATAGCTAAACAAATTACAAGCACACAAAGCACATGCGTGTACGTACACCTACGTGGATTTCAGCATCAAATCTAGTGAAACTCAAGTTAATATAATAAAATTATAATTAAATTTATTAAATCTTATAATTAAATTTATTGAAATTATTTTTTATTTGTTAAGGAGTTATGCTAATTGCTGAGTTTTGTGGAACCCGTATCACCTTCTTAAAATTTTAAACTGATTCTGCCCATCATAATAGTAATTTTTTAAAAAAAAATTCAACAATTGCTAAGGAAAAAATTCATTAACATCTTGGTTAGCCTGACGTGGTTCAGATCCATATGCATAGAATTGTTCGAGGTGAAAACACTGAGCTCTCGAGATATCACCTGTATAAATATCAAGATCGAAAGAGGTTTCCGACTTGATCCCTTCAACACCCAAGTTAGTAGCCCAATATGTATAGTATAGATGAGAGTAGTCAAAAAAGATAAGTCTCTGCTCATTGTGAGCTTTTACACTTGGTCAAAAAGGAGCAATATATTCCATAAAATATTTTGTGAGGTGGTAGCCTCTAACTATCCCCAAGGATTCCCTCTTGGCCTCTTGTCCATGTGGGCAACTAGGGGGCACAACCCTGAATTGTCTGCCTTGGACCTGCTTTGGAGACTTGTCAATGTGAGCAGAGGGGTGGAAGGTGACTTAGATCTTTTCCTCTCACCAAGGTCTCCATGTGATGGCTATGTGTCAGATGATGATTAGTTGATAGTATACTCCCTATCATTTGGCCCCCTCCCAAGGTGTGCTTTGAGACTCTTGTGAGAGGGGTTTAATATACGTGGATTAGTTCATTTGACCTCCTCGTCTCTTCACAGCCTTTGTGCCTTAGAAAGAGGTGGGGATCATCCTTCTTTGTTGAATCTCGAATTTTGATGATAAAATCAATTGTTGAGTTTATGGACTAATATGCTTCTAAGATAAGTGACATAGGAAATATTTCAATCACGAACTCGAATCATCAAAGGGTAAATTATCAAAGCAGGAGAATCATATATTATGTCGACAAAGGTATCATGTAAAAAATTGGACGTCTAATTGGAGGATTGATCAACGTGCTGAAGGTTGAACTTCGTGCTATGAGTTCGGGTATCGTGCCGGAAGAATTAGGTATTGCGCCATATGATCAAATGTTTTATAAAGTTGATACGTCGATAGATCGGGCAATATGCCAAAGGAAAGGAATCTTGGTTACAGGTGCCCTACAAGTCAATCACGTGAGTGATGACACGTATGGCATGTTGCATAGTCACATTATTATTATTAACGTACTCTCATATTATATTGTCTGTTACATATATATGTTGTGATGTTCTTGGTTTTATGCAATAAGAATCAGATCGTGATGACATTATGATAATAAGACCGATTCACCTTTAAACATAAACTCTAAATAATTGTCATGATTACTTGAGAGGGACATAGTGATAACCGGACAAAATATTGTATTGTATGCCTATTCATATAATAGAGGTAGCTGGTCTTATAGCCACTTGTGATGGGACACTAAAGGTACAATATATGTGCTCAATAGAGAAAGAGTTCACTACTTGATCTGCTTATAGAATGTTGGATGTTTAATTATACCTAACATCAGACAATGATTCTGTAGTCCCATTTGTGTGTCTGGTCTTTATACTTGAGACACCAAGGATGCCTAGTACGAGTACTCCTTTCTTTGACGCCAGACTTATAGGTCAGAAAAGTTTTAAATCTAGTACAGTTGATTATCGGGATTGATAGCCAACTTTACAAAGGTAATTGAGTGTCAATAGAGGATCATCCACTCTCGATATGATGAGAGGAATATCTAGTGTATTTTCACTTGAACAAATCCTCGGTCGGGGACATTCAGATTGAGAGAAGAGTTCTGATAGAACCCTATAGGATTATAACATTGGTTTGACCTCTATAGAGGGTCGGCCCTCCTTGGAACTCTATAAGCGTTCCTCCCTCCTAGGTATTCGGCCACAAGACTGAAAAGAAATTGATGTATTGCTTGATAAAGAAGTAGTTGCTACATGCTTTATATTGTTGAATCTCTGATTTTGATGATGAAATCAATTGATGAGTATTTAATCTAACATGTATTGTTAGAGGAAGAATTGTAGGTCTAACTACGATAGAGTAATTGAGTTATAACCGGATGATGGGCCAAGATCAAGCTTGTGCATCGGGCTGGATGCAGTGGGACCTCGTTGGGAGTTGGCTAGGATATTTGCCAAAAGGATCGGGAAGCTCACTGGGAACATGCAAGGAGATCACAAGAATAAGACCAAAAGACTCGCCGCAAGAATACCGGAGGCTACCGGATTGGTAGGAGTTAGGTCTTGGTTTAGCTTGTTGGTCATTAAGAGTTATAATCATTTAGTCGTAGTTAAGGATTAAGTCCTAATTGAGTTAAATTTGGAAGAAATTCAAATCAACTCAATGAGGCAACTGGGTCCACTATGAGGTTTGATTAAGCTCAGGTTGAGCTTAATTAGTTGACCAAAGAATTGGTCAACATCAGATTCAAACCAAAATTTGAAAAGTGGAGGGAATCACTTTTTCAGAGATTTCGACGGGTAAATCATCGGTGACCAATGGTTGGACAACTTGTACGCTTGAAATAGGGCGACTGCCTGTGGTTGAACCACCTAGAAACGACGAGTAAATTGCCTATACCTAGTTTTCGAGAGGCTAACGATAGGTAAACCACACAGGATGGCGGCTGAACCGCCCATACCAGATTTTACAGGTATGTTTAAAATTTGGCTCTAATTCCTAAGGCTATTTGGGGCCTATAAATACCCCAAGTTTTCTTGTATTCCATACAATAATTTTGGGGATTACATTCTGTGAAAAAATTATGTGTGAATTATAAGAAAAATAAAAGGGGAAGGGAGAGAGCTTAGAGTTAGAAAATTCTTGAAGTCTCCCTTGTAAGCAAAGTATAAGGGTTTGGTCTTCACCCAAAGAATATCGGTAGTGGACATCGGTGCGCCTCAAAGAGGAGGACTCGGGAGTGGACGTAGGCCCGTTGATGCCGAACCACTATAATTGTGAGTATTTTGTTCTTGTTGTATTTACTAATAATTATCGAGTTCTTAATTGCTTTGAACTAAATATCAATTAGACGCTTTCGCTTTTTACTTATTCTTTGTAAGCGAAGTTTCAAGTCAACCATTTCCCTTTGATATTGCTTATCTTTCGGGTTTGCTTATTCTTTCTTAAGTAATTTTTAAGTAAGTAACTTAGTAATCTTCTTTTAATCACTCACTTGTTTTACTTGAATGAAAAGCTTCAGATCTTTCTCTCTTGCTTCAAGACAAAAGCTTTTTGTTAAAACGAGAATTTTAACTTGCACTAATTCACACCCCCTGCCTCTCTTAGTGCCAATTAATCCTAACATATATAGGATTCCGAAACCCTAACCCTTGTAGGACTCCTACTCCAAGTAACATACTTCCTAGTGAGAGATTCCAACACCTTATAAAACTCCTACTCTCTTAATCCTAGCTGCCTCCTCTCTGTTGGAAATAGGAAGAAGTAAAGAAATATCTAATTGATTCAATGATCCATCGTCAATTTATAAGGTGAAGATAGGAGGAATTCCCTCAACTAACCTACGTGATTTCCTCATTCAATTGGAGAAATCATATCTAAATTCTAATTTAATCTTATTTAATCATATCTAAATCCTAACTTAATCCTATCTTCTATCATGCCCCCACAAGATTGAGCTCATGTAAGGACGTCGATCTTGAACTAAGGGCGCTGATCTTGAACCGATGACAATGAATCTGAAGGAAGGAGCAGACGAGTATGCTGGAGCCAAATTTGACAATATGATTAGATTAGACTATCATGCCCCCATAAGATCAAGCTCCTGTGAAGGACGTAGATCTTAACCTGATATCAAGGAGACTGCTGTGATGTCAACCGCGGTGAAGGTCTGAAGACGATTGACTTCGGCGGAGGAGATGCTGCTACGGCTGGGGCGATCGATAGATCTGAAGGGCAGCGAGAGAAGCACTGCGTTCATAGATTTGCTATCGTTTGATAGCAAGAAAGAACTTGTTGCATCTCTACAAAGCACTGAGAGACGATGGGCGGTGGCCCATATAGGTACTCTCGGCAGAAAGAACAGAGCAACAGAGGCTGCAAGAGGGACGATGTCAACGAGCAGGTGTAGAAGCCATTGTCTACTGCAGATGAGGTAAGGAAGGTGCCGCTATTCATTGGAGCTAATGCGAAAGTGGTCGTACATGAGAAAGATGGCCTCATGCAGAAGGACACTTCAGTAGAGGAATGAGAAAGCCGGCGGGTCCAGCGGGGGAAGAGAAAGCTGACGCACCAGAAGTCTCCAGCTTTGATGTTGACGAGAGATTATCATTTGACAGCAAGAAGAGATAGATCTACACTGATGAGGAGAGAGTTTACCTTTGGAGCAAAGGAAGTAAAGGATGTCCGGGAGGGTAGCGGTGGATGACCCCTAGGTATCTGTAGTTTCGCAGTAGGGGGTGATAGAAGCTATCGTTTGACAGCGAATAAAAAAAAAGAAAGTTAATCTCTCTTATAGAGAGAGGGGCTCTGATACCATGTTGGAAATAGGAAGAAGTAAATAAATGCCCAATTGATTCACTAATCCATCGTCAATTTATACAGGTGAAGATAGGAGGAATTCCCTCAATTAACCTGTGTGATTTCCTCATTCAGTTGGAGAAATAATATCTAAATCCTAATTTAATCTTATTTAAATTATATCTAAATCTTAACTTAATCCTATCTTTTATCACTCTCCTAACCCTACTCAACTCCATAAGTAAGGTGGGCTACGACTAGATAGGATTTTGATACATGTTTTACAATTTTATTACAATCATGACTCAGTTAACCGTAATCTAACTCCAACTCCTAATCAGACTTTGATTCAGCCGAATCATAATCATACTAGGATTTTGGTTAATTTGTTACAATTGACTCGAATCACCTCCTAGCTAACTTAACGTCGGGTCTAGGCCAACCAACAAGACTCAATCTAAGGACTCGACTCGATTGACTAGGACTCGACTCAATTGGTGTCTTATCAGACTTGCCCTCTTCAAATTAGTCTTGTCCTCAAGGTTGAGGCTCCATGAACTCTTTGACCTGGTCTACAAGTCTTCGTAAATCTTCCTTGTGGCATCAGCGGTAGGTAAATTAGTACAGGTGTGTTGATAGCGCATCATGATCCTGTGATCCTATGTGATTATCAGCTAAAGCTGGGCATCCTCATCAGTCGAGTTATCAGGTGGATCCTCTCTAAGATTCCATTTATGGCAGGCAATATGGTGGATCAGGTGTACTTTTGAGTCGATGCATAGATCTAATCTGTAGGGCACAGTTCTGATGTGTTCTCCAATTTTGTAAGGTCCAAAAAAATGGAGAGACCACTTCCTTGAGGCTTAGGTCTTCATAGATTTCTACTGGTAGGGCTGGAAACGAAGAGAGACTCGATTTCCAATAGTAAAGTTCCTTCTACCTCGGTGTTTGTCAAGTGGTTATTTTGTTCTTGTGTGGGTTGGCATGTTGTTGTACTTCAATGATAATAAAATTTTACTCAGGCTTATTTTTGTCTCTCCTTTGTGCCATTGATTAATATCATACCAATCCACAAATTTAGTAATTTTGTTCAGCATCTTTTTATTGTAGATTGAAAGCTTCGGGTGAGGTGGAGAGAGGGCCTTGCTGATGTAAGCTAGGTGTCGGCCATTCTATATGAGGATGTCACCAATTCCAATTCGCTATGTGTCTACTTCAGTTATGAACACCTTGATAAAATCAGGTAGCACTATCACCTGTGTAGATAGCATCACGATTGTGAGGGCATCGAAGATTGCTATAGTTTTACTCAGCCAAAGGAGGGCATCTTTTTTCAGCATCGTCGTGATGGGATTGATTATCTTATCACCATCCTTCACGAACTTAGGATGATTATGCAGCTTGGTAGGGGATAGACCTTTCAATTTAGCAAAGACGTCTCAAAATTCAGCAAGTAGTGGAGGAAGGTTTGGATCTTTAATCTCCATCGGCTCCATCATCTATAGTCCTTAAATTTAGATTAGGAAGCCGCTGTGCACTTTATGTAGAACCTTCTCCATGCACTGCGTGGAAATCATCGTTGCTTCCCTCCCATGTTTTCTTCGTAGGATTACTTATCCCTTTGCTGAAAAATTTCATGATTAGCTTTAAAAGAATTCAGGAAACATCACATAATGTGGACAACTATTTGATGTAGAGCACAACTTGATAATTTTCAAGTGGTAGAAGAAAAAAAATCAGCAATGATCTCTTGGCCCTGTAGAACTAGTCTCACCCGAGGGCACTTTCAGTTGCAATTCAGGATTCGACCATCAACAAATTTGATGTAGAACCTACTATAATCTTCAATTTGAAGTGTTAACCGGGCAGTAACCTTGTTTTCCATAAAGTTGTTGGTGCTTCCGGTGTCGATGAGGATGGTGATGGGCTGGTGCTTGGGGAACCCTTCAATTTTCATCATTTGCGGGTTCGCATACCCGGCTAAAACGTGAACTGTGCCAATGGCCAATTGTAGGTCCTCCTTCGTGTCCTCCTCAAACTCACGATCTATATCCTCGAGTTTAGATTCTTCAATGGGCTCGATCATCAGAAGCCTCCCCTTTCTACAAGGGTGATTACGACTCCAAGGCTCATCATAATGCTAACACAATCCCTTTACGATTCTGTCACGAAGTTCTTCTGACGTTAACTTCTTCAGCTAAGAAGGTCAGCTGGTAGTAGGGGGACCGAAGGCTCAAGTGCTGATAGTCGGGTGGTGACTTTAGTCCTTCGAGCATCTTGGTTCAGTTGCTCTTCTTGTAGTCGAGCGAAGGAAATAGCCGCCATCAACGTGTAGGGTTGTCGTGCCTGGACTTCTCCTCGTATCTTCGGCTTCAACTGTAATATATCTCATTTCTGAAATATTTATAATGATATATTTTAAAATTATTTATGAGAACCCATTTATAAATTTGAGGATTTATTTATTATTTTTTAATTAAATAATTTTATATTAAAAGTTAATTACTATGGACCTAAATGTGAATCTTAAAAGTATGAAATGAATTGTAAAAGATTCACATTAAGTTAAAAAAAATATATGGTGAGGATATGTGTCACTATCTTGTTTAAAATAATGCTACTTGTGTATATGCATAGGTGACACACAAGCACATTGCATGCATATTTACCATATATCAACCCATATGTTAGTTTAAACAATTAATAATTAGAGAAAAAAAAAGATTTTGGCTGCAACGTGAACTTGAGGAGAAGAAGAAGAAGAAAAAAAGAAGAAGAAGAAGAAGAAGAAGAAGAAGAAGAAGAAGAAGAAGAAGAAGAAGAAGAAGAAGAAGAAATTAGGGAATTTTTAAGATTGTGATCTAATCTACACCTTTGGGATCAAAATATTCAAAGGCAAGTGTTCTATCTTTCTCCTACTGAAATTTATCTTTTTTTTGGCCTTGATTTATGAAGAAAATTTCAAACAAATCTGAAATCTTTTGTTGGCTGCCTAAGTATGAATCTGTAATATTTTTAAGATTATGACATATCTGCCTTGTTCTTACTGTAACTTTTAGTACAGACATCTAATTTAGACAAAACTTAGTTTCTTCAAAAATAAATTCATATATCTTTCTTTTTAACCTAAGTTTAAAGAATTTGGAGTTCATTTGCTAGCCCCAAACATTTATTTCAATTCAGTATATGAAATCTGTAAAATAGAGTCTGTAGCTCCTGACCTTTCACCATTATATTATTTTTATCTTCATGTTGGAGTTCCTGATTTATGTAAAACTTGATTCACTAGAAAAATGCTGATAGATGTTTCATTTGATACTAGGATTGAAAGATTTAAAGTCAAAATGACTATCAAAATTTCTATTTTGTTAGACCTTATGGATTCTGTAAAACAGGGATCATAACTCCTGACCTTTGGTTGCGAAATCATTAATAACTCTGTGTAGAGACCCTTTAATTATATGAAACTTATTTTATTTGAAACTAAATTGATTTATCTTTCCAACAATACCTTTTTAAATAATTTGGAGTATGTTTGATCATCTGAATAACTTTGCAATTTGCCTTTAGAATTATGCTAGAATAGGGATTGTATCAATTCTGCCTATACTTGCTTCATCCATTTCAAAACTGAAATCTCTAATGCTCTTGTCCTTGACTTCCTTACATATCAGAATATGTTATGTATTAATCGATGTTATATTATATTATTCTATTTAGGAGTATATGCTTTCGATATATGCTAAATTAATTACTCGTGTCATTTTATACTCCGGTGTTTGTTGGACAATGTGAACCTTTGCTAGAAATGATAAAGAGAGTTATGCTTAGAGCCCATGCGCTCTACCAGCCCCCTATGACTTCATCATACACGGGTGGGATGGAGCTGTCAGATATGGGAGACTTATATTTGGTGGCCATTCAGTGATGAATGTTCCACATTATGCTTATGGTTCCACTTTACCCTCTATGTCTTGATATGATATCTAAAGCATTGCTTATGAGTTTATTCATGCGCTTTAGATAAGAATGAAATAAATATTATATCTGAATGATATTTGAGCTTATGTTTGTTACTTGTTCATTTGATAAGCTTTTGAGATTATTCATACACCATTGATATGCTTTCGAAATATGTCTTATGTATTTTTGATATGTTCTAAAATATTTTATTTGTTATTGATATATTCCAAAACTTTTCATACGTCATTGATATATTCTGAAATGTACTATACCTCCTTCACAAGCTCTGAAATATTTTGTATTCTCATTGATATACTTTGAAATATTTCATTTGCCATTGATATGCTGCTTGACATACTTACGCCTGTGATATTCATCCAACTTTAAATGTGATATGTGAGCTTAAGTTTAATATTTGTTCCCTTGACATATTCAGAAGTATTTCATGTGTTATTAATATGCTCCTAAAACTTTATATGTCATTGATATATACCAAAATGCTTCTGATTGTCATATATGCTCCAATTACCTTTTTAAATTATTATAGATTTAAGTATGCTTCAAACGAGATGAATCTTATGGTTGTGAATTTAATTTGATGCTATATGTGAAAACTTTTATATTCCATACCTTGCACTTTTATATCAGGTTCAATTTGTAAACACCTTTCCTTGCCTTAAACCTATTTGATACTTGTTGAGCTTCTTAACTCACTTTGTTGCTATCTAATCTTGTTCAAGTTAGCTTGGCATTTATTGAAATACTTGATACAGGGCTAAAGCAATAGGAAAGCAAGAAGTTCTTGGGCTAAATCTTTATTAGATAACATATTATCGTTGTGTGTGTATACTTGGTGTGTAAAGTAAAGTTGTTGACATATTTTGAAGAGGGATAACTATGTTGTGGTTTTAAAAGTACTCTCTTATTTGAGATCTTGAATATTAAACTTGGTGTACAATATATGAAGTGGTGGTATATGGTTGTTTCCAAAGTCATATGGACTTTATCAGATTAGTGGACTTTATGAAGGTGAATTATATCTAGCTGTGTTGGTCTAGGATCGATTTTGTGATTCATTAGGAGAATGCAAAGATATTATAATCTGCATAGGTTTCTATGAAAGTGGTTGAATGACTCTGCTTGTTTTTCTTAGTGATTGACAAACAAAATATTTCTTTTGATGAAATTAGGAAGGCAAAAAGATTTAAGAAAGGTCTAAGACTAGTGATAAGGAGTCAGATATCAACCTTAAAACTTCATTCATATGCTAATATGGTAAAAAGGGCCTTAATAATTGAAAGAGACTTGGAGGAGATACAGAAAATTGTGGGTAAGAACTACAAGGACAAGTTTATAAGCAAAAGTAAAAGAGTGAATGAATATAAAAATAGTAATAAGAGGGTCAAGCTGTCAGGATTAAAGAAGGGAAAGCCACCTCAGAGAACTTAGTCATGTTCAAAAATATGGATATAATCATGAAACAAGTAAATATTTTCGGGTGACTGGAGCCTGTTTTGCTTGTGGGAAACTAGATCATAAAGTAAATTATTATCTACTATATAAGAAGAAGGAGCCACTGCCACCTAGAACGATAACCCATAATAGAGTTTATGTCATCACTGAATAGGATTCCCAGGCTTCTAAATCAGTAGTCAAAGGTATTATCCATGTTTCTAATAAGAATGTAAATATTTTATTTAATCCCGAGTCCGATCTATCTCTTGTTTCATAAACTTTTGCTTGAAACGTGGGTATTCAACCTAAACTATTGGATTATGAGTTGTATATAACTACTGCAGTTAGGGATACTTTGACATTAAACTTTCTTTATCCGTCTTGTTTGATTTTTATCGGAGAACTCCTTGTTTATTTAATTCTCCTAGAGATTCAGGGCTTTGATATTATACTTAGCATGGATTAGCTATCTTCCTATCATGCTAATATTGACTGCTATACAAAAATAATCACTTTTGCATACCAGATCAGCCTGTCTTTTATTTTGTGGGCATTAGGCATGACTCACTTCCTTGCTTGATATCGACATTTCAAGCTCATCGATTTATGCAGAAGGGTTATTCTTGCTATATTATATATGTGAAGGAGAATTTAAATAAAGCAGCTCGTCTAAATGAAATTTTGGTAGTCAGGGAGTTCCCTGATGTTTTTCCAGATGACTTGCTTAGATTACCTCCAGATAGAGAGAGTGAATTTGTTATTGATATTGTCCCTAGGACAACACTAATATCCAAGCCTCTCTATAGAATGACACCACTCAAGCTAGAAGAATTGAGAAAGCAACTACAAGAACTATTAGATAAAAGGTTTTATTCGACCTAGTGTTTCATCATAGGGTGCTCCTATTAGTTAAGAAGAAGGATGGGACATGGAGGCTTTGTATTGATTATAGACAGTTGAACCAAGTGATGATAAAAAATAAGTATCCTCTATTCAAAATTGATGATTTGTTTGATCAATTGCAGAGTGCACAAGTATTCTCTAAGATTGACTTGAGGTCAGGTTATTATCAATTGAATATAAAGAAAGAAGATATCCCTAAAGCTGCTTTCAGAACTCGGTATGGTTATTATGAATTCATAGTAATGCCTTTTGGTTTGACTAATGCCCCTGTAGCTTTCATGGAATTAATGAATAGGATATTTCATCCACTCTTGGATAATTATGTTATCGTATTCATTGATGATATATTAGTGTATTCAAGGAATGACCTGGAGCATGAGGAGCATTTGAGAAATGTATTATCAATACTGAGAGAAAAGAAGTTGTATGCAAATTTCAGTAAATGTGAGTTTTGGTTAAATGAAGTTAACTTCTTAGGCCATGTGATCTCAGGCAAGGGCATCCCTGTTGATCCAAAGAAAGTTAAAGTAGTAGTTAAGTGGAAGCACTAACAAATGTAACTAAAGTTAGAAGTTTCTTGGGCATGGCAGGTTATTATAAGAGATTTGTGGAGGGATTTTCTCGAATTACTAACCCCCTCACTAAGCTAACTTGAAAGAATATAAGATTTGAATGGGTTGATGAATGTGAACAAAGCTTTTAGGAGTTAAAAAGAAGATTGACTAGTGCTCCTATTCTCATAATTCCCAGTGGTAACGAAAGATTTGTAGTTTACACTGATGCTTCACGGAAGGGCCTTGGATGTGTTTTGATGCAAGAAGGGAAAGTAATTGCTTATGCTTCTAGACAACTAAAGAGTTACGAACTAAATTATCCAACTCATGATTTAGAGTTAGCAGCAATTATTTATGCACTGAAGATTTGAAGACATTATTTATATGGGCGGACGTTTGAAATATTTACCTATCATAAGAGTCTAAAGTATATCTTTACTTAATAGGAGTTAAATATGAAGCAATGAAGATAGATAGAACTTTTAAAGGATTAAGATTGTACCATTCGATATCATCCGGGTAAGGCCAATGTTGTAGTTGATGCACTTAGTAGAAAATCTATAAATTTTATGGCTAGTTTGGTTGTGAAACAATAGGGATTTTTGGAGGAAAATAGTGATGATAAATCTATTAGGAATGAGCAAAACTCAATAATATTGATAGCCTCGATCCAGGTTTAATCTGATTTCATTCAACAAATTAAAGAGAGACAGCTACGAGATCCATGTTTAATCAACTTGAGGAAAGAAGTAGAAAAAGGATCAAATCCTAGTTTTCGTGTTTCAGAGAATGGCCTATTGAGAATAGGGAATAAAGTATGTGTTTCAGATAACCCAGATATCAAGGATCAAATCTTGAAGGAAGGTTATAGTTCCAAATTCACCTTGCCCCTGGGTAGCACAAAAATATATAAAGATCTTAAAAGTCATTACTGGTAGGAAGGCATGAAAAAAGGAGATTGCAATATATATATTAAAATATTTAACTTGCCAGCAAATCAAAGTTGAACACCAAAGACCTGGGGGGTTGTTATAACCTTTAGATATTCCTGAATGGAAATAAGAAAGTATCGCTATGGATTTTGTTTCAGGTCTACCCAGAACCTGCAGAAAGCATGATGCTATATGGGTGGTTATTGATAGGTTAACCAAATCGGTATATCTCCTACCGATCAATATGACATATTCTATAGATAGGCTTGTTGAGTTATATATTGGTGAAATAGTAAGACTTCATGGTGTTCCAAAGGAGATCATCTCTAATAGAGACTCTAGATTCCTTTCTAGATTATGGAGAAGATTACAGGAATCTTTGGGCACTAAAGTCAAGTTTAGCACTACTTATCACCTCAAACCGATGGTCAATCAGAAATAACAATTCAAACACTTGAGTATTTGCTTAGAGCATATATCATGGATTGGAAAGGTGAGTGAGATAAAGAAAGATATTTCTCTTGTTGAGTTCACCTACAATAATAGTTACTAGTCTAGTATTCAGATGGCTCCTTATAAAGCTTTGTATGGGTGAAAGTGCAAAACGCATATTTGTTGGGAGGAAGTTGGTGATAGGAAATTGTTAGCACCCAATAAAATGCAGGAGACCATCGAAAAGATTTAAGTTATAATAGAAAGACTAAAGACTACTTAGAGTCATCAAAAGAGCTATACTGATAATAGAGACAATAAATTGAGTTTCAAGTAGGGGATTTTGTATTATTGAAAGTCTCTCCTTCCAAGGGCATGGTAAGATTTGAGAAGAAAGAAAAGTTAAGCCCTAGATTTATTGGACCATTTTAGGTCCTTAAGAGGATTGGTTATGTCACTTACAGTATTGCCTTGCCACCATCCTTGGGTTGTATCCATGACATATTTCATATTTTAATGCTTAGAAAGTATATTTATGACCCTTCTCACATCATTCAGTATGAGTCGATTATAATCGATCACAACTTATCTTATGTGGAAGAACCTATACATATTATTGATAAGAAAGAAAAGATACTAAGAAATCGAGTCATTTCTCTAGTTAAAGTGATATGGAGGCATCATTCTATGGATGAAAAAACTTGAGAACTAGAGGAAGAAATGAAAAAAATTCTATCCTCATATTTTCATCGATAGAAGTATGATAAATTTAGAGGATAAAATTTTTATTTTAAGGGGAGAAGAGTATAATGTCCCTTATTTCTGAAATATTTATAATGATATATTTTAAAATTATTTATGAGGACCCATTTGTAAATTTGAGGAGTTGTTTATGAATATTTTTTATTAAATAATTTTATATTGAAGGTTGATTGCTATGGACCTAAATGTGAATCTTAAAAATATGAAATAAATTATAAAAGATTCACATTAACTTAAAAAAAAATATGGTGAGGACATGTGTCACTCACTACCTTGTTTAAAGTAGTGCCACTTGTGCATATGCAAAGGTTACACATAAGCACATTGCATGCATGTTTGCCACCTATCAACTCATATGTTAGCTTAAATGATTAACAATTAGAGAGAAACAAGAAGAAGAAGAAGAAGAAGAAGAAGAAGAAGAAGAAGATTGTGATCTAATCCATCCACACTTTTGGGATCAAAATATTCAAAGGTAAATATTCTATCTTCCTCCTACTGAAATCTATCTTTGTTTTTGCCTTGATTTATGAAGAAAATTCTGAACAAATCTGAAATATTTTGTTGGTTGCCTAAGTATGAATCTGTAATATTTTTAAGATTATGACCTATCTACCTTATTCTTACCATAACTTTTAGTACAGACCTCCGATTTAGATAAAACTTAGTTTTTTCAAATATAGATTCAATATCTTTCTTTTGAACCTAAGTTTGAAGAATTTGGAGTTTATTTTCTAGCCCAAATATTTATTTTAATTGAGCATATAAAATCTATAAAACATAATCTATAGCTCCTGACCTTTATGTAAAGCTTAATTCATTAGAAAATGGGTTCATAGATCATTTATTTTATACTAGGATAAAAAGATTTAGAGTCCAAATGACTATCAAAATTTTTATTTTGTTAGAACTTATGGATTCTATAAAACAGGGATCATAACTCCTGGCCTTTTATTGCGAAATCATTAATAACTCTTTGTAGAGACCCTTTGATTTATATGAAACTTATTTTATTTGAAACTAAATTGATTTATTTTTCCAACAACATCTTTTTGAGTAATTTAGAGCATGTTTGATTATCAGAATAAGTTTGCAATTTACCTTTAGAATTCTGCTAAAATAAGGACTGTATCAATTCTGCCTATACTTGATTCATCCATTTCAAAACTAAAATCTTTAATGCTCTTGTCCTTGACTTCCTTATATATCAGAACATGTTATGTATTAATCAATATTATGTTATATTATTCTATTTAGGCGCATGTATGATTTATTGTTCCACATGTGCTTCTGATATGTGTCAAATTCATTGCTCATGTCCTTTTGTACTCCGGTGTTTGTGGGGCAATATGAACCTTTACTAAAAATGGTAAATGAAGTTATGCTTAGAGCCCATATGCTCTGTCGATCGCCTATGACTTCACCCATATATGGGTGGATGAAGCTTCCAGATGTGGGAGACTTGTTTGGTGGTCATTCAGTGATGAATGTTCCACATAATGCTTATGGTCCTATTTCGTACTCTATGTCTTGATATGATATCCAAAGTATTACTTATGAGTTTGTTCATGCACTTTGGATAAGAATGAAATGAATGTTATGTCTGAATGATATTTGAGCTTCTGTTCATTACTTGTTCATTTGATAAGCTTTTAAGATTATTCATGCACCATTGATATGCTTTTGAAATATATCATATGCATTTTTGATATGTTCTGAAATATTTTATTTGCTATTGATATATTCCGAAACATTTCACACGTCATTGATATATTTTGAAATGTCCTATACCTCCTTGACATGCTCCAAAATGTTTCGTATTCTCATTGATATGCTCCGAAATATTTCATTTGTAATTGATATGCTTCTTGATATACTTATGCCTATGATATTCATCCAACTTCGAATGTGACATATGAGCTTAAATTTGATATTTGTTTCCGTGACATGTTCAGAAGTATTTCATGTGTTATTGATATGCTCCTAAAACTTCATATGTCATTGATATATACTAAAATGCTTCTGATTGCCATATATGCTCCAATTACCTTTCCAAATTATTATAGATTTAAGTATGCTTCGAATGAGATGAACCTTATGGTTGTGAATCTGTTTTAATGCTATATGTGAAAACTTATGTATTCCCTACCTTGCACTCTTATATCAGGTTCAGTTTGTTAACACTTTTCCTTGCCTTGAACCTATTTGATACTTGTTGGGCTTCTTAGCTCACTATATTGCTATTTGATCTTATTCAGGTTAGCTTGGCATTTATTGAAATACTTGATACGGGGCTAAAGCAATGGGAAAGCAAGAAGTTCTTGGGCTAAATTTTTATTAGATAATATGTTATCATTGTATGTATATAACTAGTGTCTAAAGTAAAGTTGTAGATATATTTTGAAGAGGGATAACTACGTAATGGTTTTAAAAGTACCATCTTATTTGGGATGTTGAATGTTCAACTTGGTGTATAATATGTGAAGTGGAGGTATATATATGGTTGTTTTTAAAGTCATATGGATTTTATCGTATTGGTGGACTTTATAAAGGTGAATTATATATTGGTTTAGGATCAATTTTATGATTCATTAGGAGAATATGAAGAGATTATATTATATACAGGTTTCTATGAAAGTGATTGAATGACTATACATTTTTTTCTTAGTATCATCAAATGTTTGTTTGGATCCTGGATGAATTATATTGTTGGTAAAAGTCTCTAGCAATTATTTTTCAAACCAGTCTCTTGCTTGGTTAGAAAGTCTTTCAAACCTAGTTTGGTATTCTTGAACTATGGAGGTTTAATGTGTTGAATCTATGATTTTGATGATGAAATCAATTGATGAGTATTTAACCTAACATGTGAATTAGAGGAAGTAATACAAGTTTAACTATGATGGAGAAAAGGAGTTACAACCAGAAGATTGGGCCAAAATCAAGCTTGGTCATCGAGCCAAGGTTCGGACAGTGTAGTGGGAGCTTGTCGGGAGTTCGCCGAAGGAATCAGGAAGCTTGCTAGAAACATGTCAGGAGATCGCCGGAGGAAGATCGTAAGACTCATCGCAAGAATACAGGAGGCTGTCGAATTGGCAGGAGTTAGGTCATTGTTTAGCTTGATGGTCCTTATGGATGTAATCAATATGTCATAGTTAGGGATTGAGTCCTAATTGAGTTTGATTTAGAAGGAATCCGAATCAACTCAATGTGAGGCAACCGGGTCAATAAAGGGATTGGATTAAGCTTAGGTCGAGCTCAATTAGTTGACCTGATAATTGGTCAATAGGAGGTATAAGTCAGGATTGGAAAAGTGAAGGGAATCACTTTTCTAGAAATTCAGGTACTTGTACCATCGGAGATCGATGGTTGTACCACCGTCGCCCAGGAATCCAGGTAGTAGGCGGCGGTTGTACTGCTCATACCCTATTTTCAGGGTGGCGTTTAGTGGTTGTATCGCTCGTACCCGATTTTTCTTGGTGCGTTTGAATTTGGCTCCATTCTTCTGAAGCCAAATGAGGTCTATAAATACCCCAAGTTTTCTTACATTTAACACAAGTATTCACAAAAGTCATTGGGAAAAAAAATGTGAAAACAAGTGTGTGCTAAAAGTATGTAGGAAAAAGAAAAGAGGGAAGGGAGTGAGCTAAGTGTTGTATTCTTATGAAGAGTCTCCCTTATAAGTTGAAAGTTTGTAAGGGTTTTATCTTCACCCAATGAAGATCGGTAGTAGACATCGGTGGGCCTCGTCGATGAAGAGGACTTAGAAGTGGACATAAACTAAGATTGGGGCCGAACCATTATAAATTATGAGTGCTCTTTCATTGTCTTGTTTTCTTCTTTCTATGGCTCTTAATTAGTTATCATCTTTCTTATGACTTTTTCTCTTAAATTATTTTTTAATCATTTCTAACAAAATACAAGAGATGCTTCTGATTTTATTTTCTTACTTATTGTAAGCAAGGTTTTTGAATCGAGCACTTCCACTTTTGCACTAATTCACCCCCCTCCCCCCTAGCGGCAATTTGGTATCAAAGCAAGGTACATATTTATTGGATTAACACCCACTTGAGTAAATGACTTTATTTGGCATGAATGAGGGATATTTCATTTTATGTCCTCTCATGTTCAATGGGACATATGACATGTATTGGAAAATAATGATGCATATTTTTCTCATTTCTATGGATTTAGATTTATGACACATTGTAGAGAATAGATTTAAAAAATCTTTTAAACCAATAAATGAATCAAATAATTTTGAAAGGATAAATTTTTCTTTGAATGTAAAGGCTATAAATGCCTTATTTTATGCTCTTAAGAAAAATAAATTTAATCGTATTTTCGTTTGTGAATCCACTTATAATATTGGCATTCACTAGAAATCACACACGAAGGCACTAGTAGAGTTAAAAGAATCTAAGATCAATATTTTAGTTCATAGATATGAATTATTTAGAATGAAAGTAAGTGAGTCTATTAGTGATATGTACACCCGTTTTATGGATGTCGTCAATGGCCTTAAAGCGCTTGAAAAATATTTTTTAAAATTTGAACTTATGAATAAAATTTTAAGATCTCTATATAAAAATTGGGATCCTAAAGTAACTGCTATATAAGAAGCTAAAGATTTAAATAACTTGCCTCTTGAAAAATTTATTGGCTCACTCATGACATATGAACTGAATTGCAAAGCTTATGATGAGCTTGATAAATCCCCTTCTAAAGAACAAGAAGGATATAACATTAAGAACTGCAAATGACTCCTCGAGTGAAATCTTGAGCGATAAGGACCATAATATTACACTATTATCATGAAAGTTTAAAAAATTTATGAAAAAATAAAAACTATAAAAATAAAAATGAATAAAAAAAAGACAATGTCATATGCTTTGAATGTAAAAATTAGGACATTTCAAAAATGAATGTTTGCAATTGAAGAAGAAGACATCCCACAAGAAGAAAGCTCTTTTGACAACTTAGGATAACTCAAGCTCTTCGGATGAAGAAGACAACTCCAAAGAAGAAGTTGCTAACTATGCTTTAATGACGATCCAAGACGAGGTCAATGATTCTTTAAACCTTTCCTTTATCGAGTTATTAAATATATTTCATGAATTATTTGATAAATTTAGAAAAATTAGTAAATCTTTTAAGTTTATTAAGAGTGAATATGATTTGTTAGTTAGTAGACTTGATAAAATATATGATTCATTAGTATCACACAATCCTTGTTCTAAATATGAAATACTAGATAATGTTAAAGAAGAAAACATCATGTTAAAAGCAAATCTTAGAAAAATTTGAAATATGAAATAAATCCCTTAATATGATTCTTACAAATAAGGGTCATATTAATAGAAGAAATTTTGTTAAAGGACTTACCTTAAATTTGCCACCGAAAATCAAGATTATGACATAAAGCCAACAAATGTCTATTTAGAAAATATAATCCACACCAATTAGTTTGGATTCCCAAGAGAACAACAAACAACCAAAAAACAAACAACCAAAAACCATTAGAAAAGAAAGATAAAGTTTTTCATGAATGACCCAATATAAAATGGATGCCTAAACTAAAACCATCTTTCTTGTAGGTTTGTTTCCAAACTAAAGCTAGAAGCACCAAATGATACCTTGATAGTGGATGCTTAAGGTATATGACCGGAGATCCAACTTATTTTTTTAAGCTCACTAGCTTAAGTGAAGGAGCTGTCATATTTGGAGACAACAACAAGGGTAAAATCATTAGAAAAGGAACTATATATAATACATTAAATCTTTTGAGTGAAAATATATTGTTAGTTGACGACTTGAAACATAATTTGCTAAGCATTAGTTAATTATGTGATAAAGGTTAAATGGTTAAATTTCAACATAATACATGTATAATTGAATTACCACACAAAAATAAATATTTGGTTGCCTTAAGAAACAACGTGTATACCATATATATTGAAAAGTTTTGTGATGAAACTTGCTTTTCAGCTTTGAATGATGATGCTTGGATTTAACATAGAAGACTAGGTCATGCTAACATGAAACTTCTAAACCAAATTTCAACTAAAGATTTAGTAAGAGGAGATTACCTAACCTAAAATTTATCAAAGATAAAGTATGTGATACTTATCAATTAGGAAAATAAATAAAGAGTAGCTTCAAACTAAAAAATTAAATAAGCACCTCTAGGCCACTTCAATTGATCCATATAGATTTATTTGGACCAATTAACATTACAAGTTTAGGTGAAAACAAATATGCCTTCTTTATAGTAGATGATTATAGTAGATATAATTGGACTTATTTCTTAGCACATAAAAGTGGCACATTTAAATATTTTATAAACTTTTATAAAATTATTCAAAATAAAAAAGGATTTATGATTTCATCAATACGTAGCGATTATGGTGGTGAATTTCAAAATAATAACTTTCAAAATTTTTGTGAATCAAAATGAAGTAGTAAAAAGAAAAAAAATAGGACTTTATAAGAAATGACTACAATTATGTTAAATAAACATAATCTACCCAAATATTTTTGGGCCGAAGCCATTAATACGGCATGCTATGTTTTAAATAAGGTTCTTGTAAGATCATTACTCGCCAAAACTCCTTATGAATTGTGGAATGGTAAAAAACCCAATATTTCTTATTTTAAAATATTTGATTAAAAATATTTTATTTTGAATGAAAAGGATGCCTTAGGAAAATCTGATGCAAAATCCGATGAAAGAATTTTTCTAGGTTATTCTTCTATTTCAAAAGCTTATCATGTATTCAATAAAAGAACTTTGGTACTTGAAGAATCTATTCATATTGTTTTCAATGAAATTTTTGAACCTAAGAAAATTGATTTTAATAATGAATTTGATTTTGGCACTTTGAATTTAAATGATAACTCTCCTAAAGCAACTTGGATGAATCTACTTCAAAATTTTTACCTAAGGAATTGAAGTATACAAATGCTTATCCTATGGAGCTTATAATAGGAGATACATCAAGAGGTGTTCAAACTCGATCTTCTTTTAAAATTTTTTATACTAATGCCACATTTCTTTCTCAAGTTGAATCAAAATGCATTGATGAAGCCCTAAGAGATGACTCTTGAGTTATTATAATGCATGAAGAATTAAATCAAGTTGAGAGAAATGAGGTATGAGAGCTTGTTCCTAGACCTAATGATCGTTTAGTGATTGGTATTAAATGGGTCTTTAGAAACAAGCAAGATGAAAATTATATCATGGTTAGAAACAAGGCTAGATTAATGGTCAAAGGTTTCAACTAAGAAAAAGGTATCAATTATGAAGAAACCTTTGCTCCTATGACTAGATTTAAAGCTATAAAGATGCTTCTTGCCTTTGTATATTTTAAAGATTTTAAGTTATTTTAAATGGATGTTAAAAGTACTTTTCTTAATGATTTTATTTCCAAATAAGTATATATTGGTCAAAGGTTTCAACTAAGAAAAATGAATCAATTATGAAGAAACCTTTGCTCCTATGACTAGACTTAAAGCTATAAAGATGCTTCTTGCCTTTATATATTTTAAAGATTTTAAATGGATGTTAAAAGTACTTTTCTTAATGATTTCATTTCCCAATAAGTATATATTGAACAACCCCCTAGCTTTAAAAATAGTCAGTTTCCTAATCATCTTTTCAAACTTTCTAAAGCTCTTTATTGATTAAAATAAGTCACTTAGGCTTACTATGAAATAATTAGTTTTTTCCTTATTTCAAATAATTTTTTGAAAGACAAAGTTGATACCATATTATTTTTGAAGTATTTTAAAAATAATTTTATTATTATTTAAATTTATGTTGATGATATCATTTTTTATTCTACAAAGGAATCATTGTATGAATCTTTTGTCAAGAGTATGAGCCAAGAATTTGAAATGAGTTTAATGAGTGAGTTAATATTTTTCTTAGGATTATAAATAAAATAAATAAATGATGGTATCTTTATTAGTCAAACTAAATATATCTTAGAATTGCTAAAACATTTTGGTATGAAAAATGCGAAGGCCATAAACACTCCTATGAGCGCATCTATAAAGTAGACTTAGACAATGAAGGATAAAATTTTGATAAAAAAACTTATAGAGGAATAATAGGTAGTTTGTTATACTTAACTACTACTAGACTGGATATCATGTTTAGTGTTGGATTATGTGTAAAATTTTAATCCAATCTTAATCTTTCTCATCTTAAAGCAGTTAAAAAAAATTTAGATATTTAAAAGGAACTTTTAACTTAGGATTATGATATCCAAAATGTAAAAACTTTGATTTACTTGGTTATGTGGATGTTGATTTTAGAGGATGTAGGATGTAGGATAGATAGAGAAAGTACTACTGGGACATATCAATTTTTAGGCATGCACTTATTTCTTAGTTTTCTAATAAACAAAATTCAGTTGCTTTAACTACTATTGAAGCTAAATATATTGCAGCTAGTGTATGTTGTGCCCAAGTTATTTGGATGAAAACACCTTATAGGATTATGAAATTTAAATAAAAAATATTTTCATTAAATGTGATAACACAAGTACCATATATTTAATCAAAAATCTCATTCAACACTCAAGAACTAAGCACATTGATATTAGACATTATTTTATTAGGGATCATGTGAATAGCCAATACATTTCATTATAATTTATTGATACTAAACATCAACTAGCAGATATTTTTACAGAACCATTAAACGAAAAATAATTTAATTTTATTAGAAGAGAGCTAGGAATGCTAAACCATGAGAATATATGATTTAGTTGATTTACTATTTTAAATCAAATTGTATGAATGTTTGATTTATACAGTTGCTCGAAACTTTACTAACTTTAGGTTTCAAAATTTATTAAGATGAAGATCTATTTTTGTGATATATTTTTCACTCCCCTTCCTTGTTTCTACCTTCTTATTTACAAAAAAGGAAGAAAATTTATATGAAGATAATGATTTACTATTTTTGGATTTATTTACTACGTTTGCTTAAAATTTACATGAGATGATTTTAAATGCATGAGTAGCTCCTAAATTGTTGAATCTTCTTAGATTTCTTGGATTTTTGAGCTCATCATTGAAATATTCTTTTCTAAATTTACTTCTATAAGATTGAGAGCTCTTCTTAGTGATGTAATATTTTTGCACTCCTCCCTTGTTTCTTTTTCTTTTTTACTCACAAAGAAGTGAAAATCTTTTATGGCTCATATCTTATTTTACTAAGGGGGAGCAATGACACATGTCATTTGAAATTATTAGTTATATATTTTACCTTTTTTGTTGATGACAAAGGGGGAGAAATGGATATTGATAACACATGTACATAAGCATTTCTCTTTGTTTGTTGATAAACAAAGGGAATAAATGATTAATAACTTAAGGGGAGACTTTCAAATGTATGAATGATGCATAATTTTTGAAATGATTTGATGACTTGATAATTTAAAGTAATTTTTTTAAAAATTGATGTATGAGTGTCTCATTACATCCTTAAAATATAAATTGCTTGATAAGTCATGATACTTGAATTCAAGAGAGTGTGGGTCTCTTGAATTTAAGTTTTCCTTATTGTGGCATAGATTGAGGAGGAGTAAGGTTAACTCCTATCATCAATTGATTGTCATCATCAAAAAGGGGGGAGATTATTGAATCTCAAATTTTGATGATGAAATCAATTGATGAGTGTTTAATCTAACATGTGTGTTAGAAGTAATATAAGTTTAACTACAATGGAGAAAAGGAGTTACAACTAGATGATTGAGACAAGATCAAGCTTAGATATCGGGCTAAAGTTTGGATGATGTAGTGGGAGCTTGTTGGGAGTTCGCTGAAGGAATTTAGAAGCTCACTAGGAACACGTCGGGGGATCGCCAGAGGAAGATCGTAAGACTCACTATAAGAATATCAGAGACTACCAGATTGGCAGAAGTTAGGTCATTATTTAGCTTAATAGTCCTTATAGTTGTAATTAATATGTCATAGTTAGATATTGAGTCATAATTGAGTTTGATTTAGAAGGAATCCAAATCAACTCAATGTGAGGTAACCGGATCCACAAAGGGATTGGATTAAGCTCAGGTCAAGCTCAATTAGTTGACTTGAGAATTGGTCAATAGGAAGTACAAGTCAGAATTAAAAAAGTGAAGGAAATCACTTTTTCAAAAATCCTGGTGGTTGTACCATCGGTGAGCGACGGTTGTAGCACCACCGCCCAAGAATCTAGGTAGTAAGTGGTGGTAGTACCACCCAGGCTAGTGGTTGTACTATATGTACCCTATTTTAGGGTGGCTTTTGGCGATTGTACCACCCATATCCAATTTTTTTTGTGTATTTAAATTTTGGCTCCATTCTTCTGAAACTAAATGAGGTCTATAAATACACAAGTTTTCTTATATTTAGCATAAGTATTCACATGAGTCATTGTATAAAAATATGTAAAAGTAAGTGTGTGCTAAAAGTATGTAGGAAAAGGAAAAGGAGGAAGAGAGTGAGCTAAGTATTGTATTCTAGTGAAGAGTCTCCCTTGTAAGTTGAAAGTTTGTAAGGGTTTAGTCTTCACCCAAAGAAGATCGGTAGTAGACATCGGTGGATCTCGACGAAGAGGACTCAAAAGTGGACGTATGTAATATCCCTCATTTTTAAAATATTTGTAATGATACGTTTTAAATTATTAATGAGGATTATTTAATAATAAATTATTTATGAGGACTATTTATAAATATAAGATATGTTTAATAATTCTTTTGATTAAATAATTTTATATTAAATATTTATTACTAGGGACCTAAATATAAAACTTAAAATTTTGATATTAATTATGGAAAATTCTCATTAAGTTTAAAAAAAGAGAAAACGGGGAAAACATGTGTCATTACCTAGTTAAAATGGTGCCACTTATGCAGGTTACATATGTGACACATAAGCACCTTACATGCATGCTTCCTACCTAGCAACTCATATATTAGCTAAAACAAATAGCAATTAGAGAAAAAAGGGATTGCAACTTGAGAAGGAGAAGAAGAAGAGGAGAGGAGAAGAATAGATTTAAGGGTTTTGAGATTTTAATCAAATCCACACATTTGGGATCAAATTTTTCAAAGGCAAGTATTCTAACCCCATCTTACATAATGTCTTTATCCATGATTATATATCAGTTTAATATGATTTTGAAAGATTTATAGCTTAGAACATGATATCTCTCCCACTCAGTTGTAAATTTATGAATTCTGATATTTGTGTCTTATTTTTACCACAACTTTTTGTATTAAACTTTGATTAAGGAAAAAAATTTATTATCTAAAATTAGATTCATAGATCTTTTATTTGATACTAATATTGAGAATTTTAGAGTTCATATGCTTATATAAACTCTTATTTCAATTGACCCTGAAGAATTTGTAAAATAGACTTTGTATTCTCGGACCTTTTGATACTAAATTCCTTGTAGCTTTTTGTTAAAAAAATCTAATTATGGCAAAACTTATTTTATTAAAACTAGATTTATATGCCTTTCAATAGATACCTTGATTGAAAGATTTAGAATCCAAATGATTACCCATATCTCTGTTTCGCTTGACCCTATGGATTTTGTAAAACTGGGTCCATAATTTCTAAACTTTTGATACTAAACTGCTTATAACTTCCTGTTGGCAATTATGATTTGAGAAAAACATATTTTATTAGAAACTAGATATATATATCTTTCTTTTGATACCTATATTGAAAGATTTAGAATACAAATACTTAATCTACTATTGAATTCGATCCTATAGATTCTGTAAAATAGAGCTTTTGTTTTATGACTTTTGGTTACCAAATTATTTGTAACTCTTTGTTAGGAACTTCAATTTGTATGAAATTTATTTTATCTGAAAGTAGATTGATTTATCTTTCCAATGATACCTTTTTTGAGTAATTTAGAATATATTTAATAGTTTAGATAATTTATGAAATGTGCCTTACGAATTCCACCAGAATAGGGATCGTGTCAATATTGTCTATTCTTGCTTCATCCATTTGAAAATTGAATTCATTCTAGAGTTCTTCCTTTAAATTGAGCTATTATAACCTTGCAAGTATTCCAATCCTTTTTTATTACAATCACAATCTTTGCTTTTATCTTAATATGATAAATTGAGCTAGTATTCAGGCATGGTGAGGGGGCCCTAGTTGGAAAGGGCTACTTGTGGAGGGAGTGCTTTGAACTCAACACAGCGTAGAGCCACTACTGGACTAAGCCTCACATGTACCATACTAGTAAAATCGTACTACTTCATATTGGCATATGTATATTTTGTTGTTCCGCATATGCTTCTAATATATGCCAATTTTATTGCTCATATCCGTTTATACTCTAGTGTTTATGGGATAATGTGAACCTTTGCTAGAAATGATAAAAGGAGTTATGCTTAGAGCCCGTGATGCTCTACTTCTATTTGATGGTCATCCAGAAATGGATGGATCATATTCTGTCTGTATCCCACACCACTATCTATATCTTGATATGATATCCAAAGCATTATTTATGAGTTTGTTTGTGCGCTTTGGATAAGAATGAATTGAATGTTGTGTTTGATATAAAATTTGAGCTTCTATTCCTTAATTGTTCATTTGATAAGCTTTGCAATTATTTAGACATCATTAATATGCTTTGAAATATGTCCTATTCATCTTTGATATGCTCCAAAATATTTAATATGCTTTTGATATATTCCAAAAAACTTTATACATCTTTAATATGTTCTGAAATATTTCGTATTCTCATTGATATGCTCCAAAATATTTCGGTTGCCATTGATATGCAGCTTGACATTCTTACACTTTTGATATGCTCTAAATCATTTTATATTCTGTTGATATGCTCCAAATTATTTTATACGACATTGACATGTTCCAAGATATTTCATACCAATGATATGCTCTAACTACTCTTCCTCTATTATTATGATCAAAGTATGTTTCGAATAAAATGATTTGTGATTATGTATCTTACAAGATGCTATCTATGGATTCTTATACCCTTGCCTTACTCTCGGATATCAAGTTTGCTTTAAAAACTACCCTTGTCTTAGATATATTAGTCACTTGCTGAGCTCTATATGCTTTTTTTTTTTGGTACGTCGAGCTCTATATGCTTACTCCATTGCTTGTCACTTATAGAAAAAGTTAGAACTAAGCTGAGGCAGTGGAAAGATATGTAGATTCTGGGCAAGTCTTATTAGGAGATGTTATATAAGAATATTTTACATATAATAAAATATTATAGATAAATATGAACTGATATATCTTGTAAAAAGGTTAGAATACCTCTCAGTGTAGAATATTTGAATGTTAAGTTCTACAATCATATAAATTGGTGGAAAATGGTTGGTTTTGCATTTATATAGATTTCTGAGACTAATGGTTTTATAAGTATGCTTAATGTTTTTGTTAAGTTAACTTTTAGTTTTATGAATTATCGAGTAATATGATGTAAGATTTATAAATTATATAGTTTTTATGTTTTTCAGTATTCTCAAATATTATTTTGGATCCTAAGTTTAGACAATGGACAAATTATAATATTTCTAATTTACGATGGTTTCACGCCTTTCGAATGTGATAAATTTGGGGGGCATGACAATGTAGGCCAAGATTAGGGCCGAACTACTATAAATAGTGAGTGTTCTTTCCTTGTCTTGTTTACTTCTTTCTATTGCTCTTAGTTAGTTCATAGAAAGATAAGATCATCATTCTCATGACTTTTTTCTCTTAAATCATTTCTTAATTATTTCCAACAAAATACAAAAAATGCTTTCGATTTTATTTCCTTACTTTTTGTAAGCAAGGTTTTCGAATCAAGCACTTTCACTTTTACACTAATTCACCCCCCCCCCCCCCCCCCCTTTTAGTGCCAATTGATCATAACATAATGGATCTTTACAAGTTGACTGTCGATGTTTTCGTGCTTGGATGGTCCGAAGCGGAGTAGCAGCCCGCTTTTGATTGTTGCCATGTTAGGACTTCGTGGGTGCTCAAACCAATCGTACCATTGGATCACATCACCGTATAGATGGATGGCAGCAATATCGACCATGGAAGCATTCGGGGTCCTGTGATAGCAGAAGTAACGCTTCACGCGTGAAATCCACCTGGTCGGTTCTCCGTCTTCCCTCCGAGGGAAGTCCATCCTCATATATGGGCATGATGAGTCTATCGCTCATTCTTCTTTCTCTGGTAGGTTCTCCTTGTGATCTGAACTCTCACCATGCTGTGATCTTCTTAGGCTCAATGATCGACGTAATCTAAACTCCACAAAGAGAGCGCATAGTCTGTCCTCCATATATGTCTCGAGGACCTCCAACTTGGTATCAATTAAATCTTCCGATGCCATGACATATGTCTCTAGATATAAAATATTGGTCCTTGTTTTGCTGTTGGGTTAAGGGCATGAACCGGTTGGATGGATTGGTGGTCGAAAGAGATAAGGATCAAGGGTAGAGGGTTCCGGTTTGGTATTGGTAGGCTGTTGTTTGGGGTAATGTTGGGGCTGCTATAGAGGCTGTATGGGGGCTATGATGGTAGGGCTTATGGTTAGAGAGATGACTTAAGGTTATTGTCAATGATAGTAATGAGTTTGGCAAGGATCGGGTGTGGATGCAGCAAGTAATACTGAAGGCAGTGTAACATTTTTCATCAAAAGGGGTGCTGTTGACGCTGCTATTTGGGGTTGTTGTAGAAGTTGTAAGGGGGCTTTGGTGGTAGTGGCTTAAGACTAGGGAGATGATGTAGGGTTGCTATTGATGACAACAATAGGGTTGGCAAGGATTGAGTAGGGGTGCAACAAGAGGTACCGAAAGGTAGTGCTATAGAATTCTTCATCAAGGGACAACAGTTTTACAAAATTCTAGTACCATGCCAATAGTTTATGGATGGTTTTGATAACAAGGAATAGGTGATGATGACAACAAAGTCGATGAAAACATAGATATCAATTTGGTAATAAAATCGATAGAGATTGTTTAGGTATGCAGTAAGAAACACCGATACATTTTGGCAGTAGAATTTTTGTCAAAAAGACAGCAGTTTTGTAATGAAAAATTTCAGTAGTATGCCAATGATATATGGATGATTTCAATAGCAAGCACTCGGTGATAATGATAGCAAAGCCAATGCAAATATTGAAAGGAATATAATAGCAAATCGATAAGAGGATAGTAGTAAGGTAGTATGTGGCAGATGTAGAAAATTACATCAATGACGACGGATCATTGCAGTAATTTCTATGACAAAGATAAGGATGATGCAATGAATTGTAGCAAAGGTAGATGTAGCAATTTTTTTGTGTTTTCAATAAGTAATTGCAATAGCAGTATGGTTTGCGAGATGGAACAATACTAGATCCTGACAACAATTATTACAACAGCAGCAGATGTGGGATCCGCTATAGAGGGTGATGACGGTAAAGTCGGCAGCAAGGTTAGCAATTGTGGGAATTACTATGGATAATGGTGGGGCGGTTGAGGCAGTGGCAAAAGTGAAAGAGCAGCAAGATGCCAAGAATGTCGCTTTGATACCAGATGATAGAACCCTGCAGGATTCTAACACTGGTTTGATTTCTGTAAGGGGTTAGCCCTCCTTGGAACTCTATAGGGGTTCCTCCCTCCTACGTATTCGGCCACAAGGCTGAAAAGAAATTGATGTATTGCCTAATGAATAAGTGGTGGCTATATGCTTTATATAGGGTTCCAAAACCCTAACCCTAGTAGGACTCCTACTTCAATAAAATACTTCTTAGTGAAAGACTCCAACTCCTAATCAAACTCCTACTCTCTTAACCCTAGCCGCCTCCTCTCCTAATCCTAGTCGACTCCCATAAGCAAGGTGGGCGGTGGCTAGATAGAGTTTTGATACATGTTTTAGGGTTTTATTACAATCATGACTCGGTTGACCCTAATCAAACTCCAACTCCTAATTAGACTCTGATTCAGTCGAATCCTAATCCTACTAGGATTTGGACTGATTTACTATAATTGACTCAAATCACTTTCTAGCCAACTTAATGCCAAGTCTAGGCCAGTCAACAAGGCCCAATCTAAAGACTCGACTTAATTGATTAGGATCCGACTCAATTGGGGTCCTATCAAGTTCACTAGGAGAATCCGATTAGAGCGAGACTTGGACGGATTCTATATGAAACCTGATAGTACCATACCCAATATACAGTATCTAGGATATTAGATGGATAAGAAATTATTATGAGATAATAATTCATGGAGTCATAAGAAGTTCTAACAAGTAACTCATGGCTAACTTAGTATTGGGCCTAGAGGGTTACACACATATGATGGATGTTTCAACGAGTAGAGACTTGGATATGAGTTATCCAATTAGCCCATGTTCTCATTGGATGAGACCTAACAATGATGGATCCCTTGCATGAGTCTAATTGAGAATAATGGATAGAGATCCAATAATCATAGGTGTGAAGGTAATTAGATGGAGATCTAATACCCATTAAGGTAGGATCTACTAGGGTTTTTGGTAGCTCTCTATAAATAGGAGGCAGGGGTGACACAATAGTGATAGGCTGCATCTTTGGCTGCCCCCTCCTATTCTCCTCCCTCTCTCATCTTCTCAGCTGACTAGCCCTTCCCTACTGCGGGAGGGCAATGAAGAAGATAGGTGATCTTCTTCCACGAGTGCTGCGAGAAGGTGTGCAAGAGTTACAAGTTTTGGGCTACGATTAGAGGAGCATTGCTGTAACGATCCATCATATGGATATCGCTAGAGAGAAAGACGTTTGACATATAGATCTGAAATTTCAAGGATATACGATCTCCCTAGGTAATCAATCTCTCACGTGTCATAATTCTCGATTTTATGGATTTTTCACGCACTAATCTTTGCAACAAAACTTGATACACATGGGAGACCTATTTTGTTTTCTTTCTTCTACTGCACATGTGATGCTCCCACTGGGTTTCCCAACAGTGGTATCAGAGCTAGGTTGCTTATGCAAAAGATTAACTTTTAAACTGTATATGATGAGATTGAATCACATAGAATTGTTCTATGCATTCTTACAGCGATTCCTCGCAAAGGCGACTTACGCAGCAAGCTGCCTGTGGGCAAGGGGCGACCACCTATAGGCTGGCTTCTATGGGGTGGTGCTGCAACCAGGCCCCCTATAGGGGCGATGGCTCATGGTTAGGCCACTTGCGAGCATGGCCCCGTGGGCAGGCCCTTGTAGGGGTGGCGTCATGTGCGACCGATAACACGAGGGGTAGCCACTGCCACGAATGCTACCGCATGAGGGTGGGCCATTGGATTGGGCAAAGGGATTAGGTTTTTTTTTTTTTGTAAAAGTACGATTCTTCCCCTTGGAATTTGAGAAATTCCAAGGTCTATACTTCTTTTTAGAATTCCAAAAATACTCTTAACAATTCTAAAAATTCTTAACATGTCCCAAATTCTAAAAATAATTAATGAATTAAATAGTTTAATTAATTATTATTTGTTTAGAAGTTCTACATGATGATGTATGTACATGTGATATATGATATGGATGGATGATCATGAGCCATGTGATGTATATGATTATTATTATTATTAGGATCTGTGAGCCTTTATTTTTCTCGTTTATTATCAGGCCTACGTGCTTATGATTATGTTGTAATTACATAAAGAGACACGACATGAGCATGGAGGTGTCAGCGGGACACACGATGCCATGACAGGCGATCACGATACTTGGAGACGCGCAAAGGATCCGAAGGAACCAATGATGATGAGAAAGATGATCATAAGACATGAAGATGTGCTGATACACACACAGATCCTATTGTGACTGATTGGGCCCACTGGCTCGGGTCTAATCACATTAGGTGATGGTTTATGTTTATCCGGTGTGACATCTATGATATGTGATTATACACCTAATTTATATATATTTGTATTTATATTAATGACTTATATACTCCATCATCAAATGACCTCTTATGACTTGAGCTTATCTTTGATAATAATATCCTTTATGTGATATCAAAGTAGTTGTACAATTGACACACGGATATAAACGAAGAGAAGTAGTACCACGATACAATGATATTCTTCTCTTCTTTTTGATGATGACAAAGGGGGAGAAAGAAGTAGAAGGTTGTATATTTTTTCTTTTTATTAATGACAAAGGGGGAGAAGTAATAGTAACCATTTGATGACATGATAACTATATATGTTAAACAAGGAGAAGTAGATTATACTTTTTGATCATGTGGAAGTATTATTATGTTTTAACTTATGATGATGATGTTCGTTTTAACTTCTGATGATGATGATAGTTGAGAATTTAATTCAAATTATGCATATGATGTGTGTAATGATTATTTTGATATTTTAACTAAAATTATACATATAATTTTTGTAATGATTACTATTGAAAGTCACTAAGATTTATGACTAAAATTAATTCAACTTGAATTCAAAGACTAGCACTGAAAGGTTATTACAATTTTGAATTCAAGTTTATTATATTTCAAAATAACATATATAGACAGGGGGAGCTTAGTTAAAGCTCCTTATCAGTTAGTTGTCATCATTAAAAAAAGAGAGATTGTTGAGTCTTAAATTTTGATGATGAAAGCAATTGATGAGTTTATGGACTAATATGTTCTTGAGATAAGTGACGTAGAAAAAACTTCGATCACGAACTCAAACCATAAAGAGCTAATTGTTGAAGTATGAGAATCAGATATTGTGCTGGATGAGTATCATGTCATGTCAGAAATTGGACATCGAGTTGGAGGATTAGTTTGTATGTCAAAGATTAGACCTCGTGTCAAGAATTGGAGTATCGTGCCAGAAGGATCGGTTTGGGTATTATGCCAAAAGATCGGATGTTGTAGGAATGTTAATATGTTGATAGATCGATCAATATGCTGAAGGAAAGAATGATATATCGGAGGTTCAGACGAAGTGCTGGATGATTAGATTACATGACAGAATGATGGATAATGTGCTAGAAGCTTTGTGATTATGCTAGAAATGTGGTTGGATTATTTATATCTTGATCGAGGTCTTTTAGGGTCAAATTATGTTGATATTCGGTCGAAATCATGTCAATTTATTGAGAAACCTATTAGGCTTGAACCACGATTGAGTTGGACTCATTAGAAGGCCAAATTAGTGGTCTTGAGTAGGCCTAGGCGATGGTATCGCCAGGCCCAAGCGATGGTACCACTTAGACAACTAATGGGCACTATTTTGTGCTTGTCAGTGCAGTCAATGGTGGTACCACCTCTGTAGGTGGTGGTACTACTTGGGGTGGCGATAGTACCACATAAATTTTAAATTTTGTAATGGTAGTATCGCTCAAAAGTACAAAATTATGACATCCAAAGTTGCGATTGTAAGATCATCTAAATCATGAAACCTTCGATGATTTAGTTATCCACTGCCGAGGCTGAATATATAGTGGCAAATGCATGCTATGCACAAGTAATCTGGACAAGGAGTACTTTGGAAGATTATGGACTTAAAAAATTTTCCTATAAAATTTGATAATACAAGTGCAATTTGTTTAATAAAGAACCATATTCAACACTCTAGGACTAAACACATTGATATTAGACATTATTTTATTAGGGATCATGTTAGCAATCATGATATATCTTTAAATTTTATTAACATAAAATATCAATTGGCATAAATTTTTACTAAATCACTAAATGAGGAATAATTTAATTTTATTAAAAGAGAATTAGGCATGTTGAATCTTTCAAAAACATGAATCATGATTCTTCTCATTTTTCCTCATTGATTTATTACCATGAATGATGTATATGACTTCTTTGTATTAATATCCTTCATTGGCACATTAATATATACAAAGAAGTAACATCATGATATCATTCTCTTCCTTTTGATGATAATAAAGGAGGAGAAGAAAAGTAATGGCTTACTCATTTGTTGTTTTTTTTTTTTTGATGATAAAGAGGGAGAAGTAATGGTAACTTTTTGATGATATCCTTCATTGACAT
The DNA here is from genome assembly GCA_021527575.1 of Ensete glaucum. Taxonomy (NCBI): domain Eukaryota; kingdom Viridiplantae; phylum Streptophyta; class Magnoliopsida; order Zingiberales; family Musaceae; genus Ensete; species Ensete glaucum. Next base: position 6,413,594 of record CM038554.1, read on the forward strand.
GTTTTATTTGATGACACTAACTTATGATATTTGAGATGTATGGATATGATGTGAAATTATGCATATAATTCTTGCACTATGACTTGTGACTAAAGTTGTTTTGACTTGAATTCAAAGAGTTGAAAGGTTATTATATTTTTTTAAAAAAATCAAGTTCATTGACATATAGATAAGGGGAGTTTCGATAAAACTCCGTCATCAATTGGTTGCCATCATAAAAAAGGGAAAAATTATTGAATCTCAAATTTTGATGATAAAATCAATTGATCTTGTATCTCTTCATCAGTGGTAGTGTCTGGATGGTGATGCATCGTGATCCTCTGATATCATGCAATCTCTAGTTGGAATTGGGCATCCTCATCGACTTGGGTGTTGGCTAAATGGATATGGGTTGAGTCATCCTCTCTAAACTTCTATTTATAGTTATTAGGATTAGTTTACACTAAGAGGGGAGGAGGGGTGAATTAGTGCAAGAGTGAAAATCCTCAATTCAAAAAACTTGATTGAAATAAAGAAGAAAAATCGAAAGCGTTTCTTGAACTTCATTGAAAATGAATAGGTAGACGATTTAAAGGAAAGTCAAAAGATGATGCTCGTGCCTTTCTTTAAATTAATTAAGAATAATTGAAAGTAGTGAACAAGGCAAGAGTAGAAAGCTGATAGATTTATAGTGGTTCGACCATTACTTGGCCTATGTCCACTCCCCGAGTCCTCTTCACCGAGGTCCATCGGTGTCCACTACCGATCTTCGTTAGGTGAAGACCAAACCCTTACACTTCCCACTCTCCTTTTCATAGGCTCAAGAGAGGAACCTTACAAACTCTTACTCTTACAACTCACAAGGGAGACTTTACAAAGAATACAACTCCTTTTCTCACTCCCTTGTCTTTTTTCTTTTTTCTTATATGATTTTAGCACTCTTTTTCATAGAATTTATAGTCCAATGTATTATGCTAAATGCAAGAAGACTTAGGATATTTATAGACCCCATTTGGCTTTAGAAATTAGAGCTAAAATTATAAATATCTCCAAAAAATTTGGGTACAAGAGGTATAATCGCCAGCGTGGGTAGTATTGCCACTGAAAGCTGCTCAAAAAATAGGGCGATGGTAGTACAACTACTGACCTAGGCAGTACAACCACCAGCCTTGGTGGTACGACCATCAAAAATCTCAAAAAAGTGATTCCTCCACTTTTCCAATCCTGACTTGTATCTTTAATTGACCCCTTTCCAAGTCAATCAATTAAATTCAACTTAAGCTCAATCCAAACCCAAGTGTGGACTCGATTTCCCTCACTTAAGTTAATTTGGATTCCTTCCAAATCTAACTCAAGTTGAAATTAAACCCAAATCGATGCTAACTACGACTAATTAATTACAACTATTGTGACCATCAAGTCGAACAAGACTCTCATAACTCCCGATAAGCTTTTCGGTAACCCCAACGATCTTTTGGTAAGTCTCTTGGTCTTCTTCTAGTGAACTTTCAATGCTTTCCTGACAAGCTCCCGATCAACTCTGGCAAACTCCCGGTGAACTCCTGACAAGCACCCGATACCTTCGGTAAGTTTTCGACGAGTCTCTACGCGAGTTCCCACTGTTATAATTAATTCTACATCAATCATCTCTAACATACATGTTAGATCAACATACTATTAATTGATTTTATCATCAAAATATGAGATTCAATAATCTCCCTTTTTTTTTATAATGACAATTAATTGATGATGGGAGTTAACCTTTATTCCCCCTAAATTCCATGCCATAATCCAAATAAGGAAAAAAAACTTAAATTCAAGAGAACCAAAGACTCTTAAATTTAAGTATCATATCATGCTTTTATCAAATTTTGAAATAATATAACATGAATTTAAAAAATTATCAAATTATCAATGATATAACATTAATTTCAACCTATCAAATCATGAATTATTAAGTTTTCAAGAATATTCCAAGAATTTTAGAGTTCATACATTAGTCATACAATTAATTTGAAAAATTTCCTCTTTAAGAAGAAATGCCTCATTTTATCATTTTTCATCAGTATGTTATTTCTTCTCCTTTATCATATATGTATCTTTTCACCTCCTTTGTCATCAACAAAAAAAGATGAAATAATAAGCAGGTAATTTCAAGATAAATAAAGTCAGTGTGCATCAAATTTTTTCATAAATATTGATTAAATGTTTAACACTTCATTTGTCCTCCTTAGTAAAATATGATAAAAACATAATTTTCTTATGAAAATTTTCTTCCATTTTTATAAATAAGAAAGAAGTAGAAACGAGGGAGGGGAGTGAATAAACATTATTACAAAAATAGGGCTCAATCTTATATATTCTAAAATCCAATAAAAAATTTAAAGCTATCCATGTAATTTAATTCATTTTATGTAGATTTCAAACAAAAGTAGCAAATCAGTTGACCTTGGCCTAGGTGGTACAACTGCTGACCACCGATGGTAAAACCTTTGGGAATCCTAGAAAAGTGATTCCTTCACTTTTCCAATCCGGACTTGTACCTACAGTTGACCCCTTTCCAGGTCAACCAATTAAGCTCAATCCAATTCCAAATGTGGACTCGGTTTACCTCACTTGAGTTAATTTAGATTCTATCCAAATCTAACTCAAGTATGAATCAAACCTTAATCGATGCTAACTACGACTAATTAATTACAATCAATGTGACCATCAAGTCTAATCAAGACCCTCCTAACTCCCGAGAAGCTTTTCAGCAACCCCCAATGATCTTCTAATGAGTCTCTTGGTATTCTTCCGGTGAACTGCTGACGCCATCCTGGCAAACTCCCGATCACCTTCGACAAACTCCCGCGAACTCCTAACAAGCTTCTGATACCTTCGGCAAGCTTTCGGTGAGTCTCTCGGTGAGTTCCCACTACATCGTCTGAACCTTTGCTTGATGCCCAAACTTGACCCTGGCCCAACATCTGATTGTAATTTTCTCTGTTATAGTTAATCTTACATCAATCATCTCTAACACACATATTATATTAATAACCTATCAATTGATTTCATCATCAAAATTTGAGATTCAATAATCTCTCCCTTTTTGATGATGCCAATCAATTGATGACGAGAGTTAAACTTTACTCCTAAATCCATGCCATAATTCAAATAAGGAAAACTTAAATTCAAGAGAATCAAACATTCTTTAATTTAATTACTATGTCATACATTTATCAAATTTTGAAATGATATACCATGAAGTTTAAAATCATCAAATCATCAATGATACATGATATAAATTTCAACTAATCATGAAATTTCAAGGATATTCCAAGAATTTAAAAAATCCATCTAGAATTTCCTTATAATATTGATTTCAACCAACAAATCATAAACCATTAAATTTTTAAAAATTTCAAAATTTATGCATTAGTTATATGATTAATTTTAAACATTTCCTTTCTTTAACAAAAATACTATTTTCTTCCCCTTTGTCATTTATATATCGTTTTTCATGCTATTTCTTCCCCTTTGAAATATAAGTATCAGTTTTCATGCTATTTCTTTCCTTTTGACATATATATATCATTTTTCATATTTGTGTCATCAATACGCTATTTCTCCTCCTTTGTCATTAACAAAAAAAAGATGAAATAATGAGAAAGTAATTTAATGATATGTAAACTCATCATGTGTCAAAATTGTTTATATTTGTACAAAATAAATATGATTAAAAATTTAATTATTGCATTGCTCCCCCTTAGTAAAATAGGATAAAAACCTAATTTTCTTATGAAAATTTTCTTCCCTTTTTGTAAATAAGAAAGTAGAAACAAGGAAGAGGAGTGAAAAATATTATCATAAAAATAGAGCTTAATATAGTAAATTTTGAGATTCAAGAGTTAAGAACTACCCATGCAATTTAATTTATTTTATATACATTTCAAACAAGCGTAGTGAATCAAGCAATTCATGCATTCTCATGGTTTAGCATTCCTAGCTCTCTTCTAATAAAAACAAATTGCTCTTCATTTAATGGTTTAGTAAAAATATCTACTAATTAATGCTTAGTATCAATAAATTTTAATCTTGATTATTCATATGATCTCTAATAAAGTGATGTCTAATACCAATATACTTAGTTCTTGAGTGTTGAATGAGATTTTTAGTTAAACATATGACACTTGTATTGTCACATTTTATAGGAATATTTTTCAATTCAATTTCATAATCTTCTAATGTGTTTTTTCATCCAAATGACTTGGGCACAACAAGCACTAGTTGCAATATATTCGGCTTCAGCAGTAGATAAAGTAACTAAAGTTTGTTTCTTGGAAGACCAAGAAACAAGCGCATGCCTAAAAATTGATATATCTAAATAGTACTTTTTCTATCTATCCTACATCCTCCAAAATCGACATCTGCATAAGCAAGTAAATCAAAGTTTTTAGATTTTGGATACAATATCCTAAGTTAGAAGTTCCTTTTGAATATCTAAATATTCATTTATAAGGTGAGAAAGTTTAGTATTTGATTGAAATCTATGCACACAATATAATACTAAACATTATATTTGGTCTAGTAGCAATTAAATACAACAAACTACCTATAATTCCTTTATATATTTTTTGATCAAAATTTTCGTCTTCATTGTCTAAGTCTAATTTTGTAGAAGTGCTCATGGGTGTGTTTATGGCCTTGACATTTTTCACATTAAAATATTTTAGCAAGTCTAAAGTATATTTAGCTTGACTTATAAAGATACTATCATTTAATTATTTTATTTGCAATCCTAAAAAAAATATTGTCCATTAGACTCATCTCAAATTCTTGGCTCATACAACAAAAGACTCATCTCAAATTCATTTGTTGAACCAAAAATGATATCATCAACATAAATTCGAATAACAAGAAAATTATTTTCAAAATACATAGAAAATAATGTGGTATTAACCTTGTATTTCTAGAAATTATTTGAAATAAGGAAAGAGCTAAGTCTTTCATGCCAAGCCCGAGGGGTTTGTTTTAATCTATAAAGAGCCTTAGAAAGGTTAAAAATATTATTTAGAAAAAGATTATTTTCAAAACCGAGAGGTTGTTATGTTAGTATCAAAGTGGCACTAAGAGGAGGGGGGTTAATTAGTGCTGATGAGAAATCATCGTCGATTTAAAAATTTTGCTCAATGAAAATATATAAAAAATAATAGATAATAGATGTTTGTAATAGTACAAGCAAAGATAATAGATAGTTAAATAGCAGAGCAATGAAGTTAAAGAACAAAGAAGAGGAGGCAAACCAATTTTATAGTGGTTTGGTCTCGTGACCTACATCCACTTCCCGATTCCTCCTTCGTTGAGGCCACCGACTTCTACTATTGATCTTCCTTCAATGGGTGAAGATCAACTACCCTATTACAACTCTATTCTCCTTTTATAGGTTTAGGAGATAACCTTTACAAGACTCAAAGCTCTCCCATAAATAAAAAACTACACAAGATGAAATGAGGAGAAGCTCTCAATTACAATAGCATTTTCATAAGATTTTTGCTCTTAATTGCTTGCATACCTTAGGCAAGAAAGGGTGGGGTATTTATAGGCCCCAGATGACTTCAAAAGTGGAGCCAAAAATTAGTTTTGAAGTGATTCCGAGGTGCTAATCTCGAAGACATTGTTCTGGGTGATTCAGCCACCTGACACAGTCTGGCAAACTGTGTCTAAGTGGTTCAGCCGCCTGACAGTCTGGGAGACCATGTCTGTATAGTTCAATCACCCAGTTTGGCGGTTCATCCACTTAACACACTTTTGAAGACTGTGTCATCTTGGAGATCATATCTCATCCGATCTTGGGTTACTGAAATGACTTTTATAATAAGTCCAAATTAGCACCAATTGAGGCCTAATGGCCTCTTAATTAAATTAGTAAAAACTAACTCTCATTATGATGCTAACTATGACTCTCAACACACAATCTTCGTTGTTCGATCATCTCTCAGTGAACTCCCGCATCCTTTCGATGAACCCCCGACGAGCTCCTGATTTCCTTCGGTGAACTCCCAATGAACTCCCAGCATTCTTCCGGCGAACTCCCGACAACTTGTCAGTGAACTCCCAACGAACTTCTAACATCTTCTAGCGACCACTCGGTGAGCTCCCGATAACTTGTTAGTGAACTCCCGACAAACTTCCTACCAAACTTCTGGTGAGTTCTCGACGAGCTCCCGACAACATCGTCCGAACCTCGACCAACCTCCGGTGAGCTCCCATTGCGTCGTCCGAACCTCGGCCCGATGCTTGAACTTGACTCCGGCCTAACATCTGATTGTACTACCCTTTACTATCATAGTTAATACTGCATCATTTTCTTTAATACACAAGTTAGATCATAAAACTCATTAATTAATTTCATCATCAAAATTCAAGATTCAATAATCTCTCCCTTTTTTATGATGACAACCAATTAATGACGGAGTTAACCTTAACTCCCCCTATATATATATCATAGGATAAATACAACAAACTTAAATTCAAAAGAACCTATCACTTTTAAATTCAAGTATAATATTTTCATAATTTAGCCATTCATGATACCATACATAATAAAATTTTTAAAGCATTCTTATTCTTGGTATCATATGATAAATAATTTCAATTGATATATGTCACATAATAAATATTTTAAGCATTCACTTTATGTCAAAAATCATGATACCATACATGATAAAATTTTTAGAGTAATAATTTTTTCTTGGTATCATATAAACATTTCAAATATTTTAAAATACACATTTCTCTTACGTCATCAATTATGTCATTTCTCTCCCTTTGTCATCAATAAAAAGAACAAATGTTAAATTTATATATAAGCATTTATCATAAATATCTATCATTTGAAAGTTTATCATTTTTTAATATTTATCAATAAGGAGAAATGTTCACATACCTTTTCAAAATAATTATTCGAAATAAATATTCATTATATGATAAAATTTCAAATACAACATTTATCATATGTCATCGATCATATTGTTTCTCCCCCTTTGTTATCGAAAAGAAGAAATATTCATCGTATATTTGAATACTGAATGTTTAATACATATGTCAACACATTTATCATAAATATTTATTATACAAAGAAAGAAATCTAGTTCATTTCTCTCACTTTTTATAAATAAAAAGATATAATCAATGAGGGGGTTCTGTAAAGTATCATATAAAAAAATACTCAATTTTATAGATATAAATTATAAAATTAAGGGCTACCCATGTAATTTAGTTTATCTTATAGAAATTTCAAGTAATGTAGCAAATTACTCAAATCATACATTTTGAAGATTATCTCATGTAAATTTTGATAATGAGCATCAAGAATTCCAAAAGAAAATATGATAGTAATCAAGCTCAAAATGTTATCAAGTATTTTGTATGCATTTAGAAAGTTTTATTTTTTTTTAAGCAACTATTCCTCGTTCAATGTTCAAATGTTTTTTAAACCAAATTAATTTTGATTCCTCCTCCATTTTATTGTCAACAAGAAATATAATGGATTAATTTTTTAATGCATCCATGTTTTAAATATAACCATGAGCACAAAGGAATCATGTCCTAAAGAATTAAATCATAAGTATCAATAGACACTATTTTTTTTAATAAATATTCTTCTTCGATAAAAATTTTAGGAGATTAATTGTAAGCAAGACCTCAATTCATGAAAATTATCAAGTTACAAGTATCGAGAAATTAAGATCATAATTTTACAAAATGAGATATGAAAATTTAGGATCTCAATTTTTATTATGATTCAAATCATCACGATCATTGTTTAGATTCATGTTATAGTTCCAAATAGATAAACTTATGATTCATTTATAAACTTCTTCAAACGAACTTGGTTTATATAAGAATTTCAAGTTTCATTTTCTAAACTTACCAAAATCATGATAATAACTTATTCAAGTTTAAATCATCAAAATTGATATTTCAAAAACAATATCATGAATAGATTCATCAATCTGTTATTGAAATCTTAATAAGATAGAAATTGAGAAATTTTCAAAAGAGATCATCACAAATATTACAATAAGATATTTTCAAACATGATCTCTGGTTTATCTTTGATTCAATGATGTTTCTTTGTTGAGTGTGTCTAACTCTTTTAGACTTTAGTGAAGAGAGTTGCACTTATGATGTGTATTTCAAATATATATATATTTGAAAGCACTAAAAGGAGAAATATGAAAATTTTGTTTAAAGTTTCAATTCAAAAATCATCATCCAATCATAACTCATTTTAACCTACAATTATCATTATAACATTTAAATCATTTTACAAACTTAGTCAATAACATAATATTTGAATTATCAAATTATTGTAGTTTAGGAGATTCAATAATAATGTTATTATTTTATCTCTTGTTGAAGGGTTGATAGGATAAAAATATTTTCAAGAAGAATTATCCTATTTTTGAGTTATTTTTTGACTTATGAAATTTATTTCAAGAATGAAATTTCATCAACATCATTGCAATAAAATATTTTTAAACAAAAACTTCAATTTATTTCAATTCCAATGATTTTTAGAGTGAGTTATCATGCTCATTTCATTCTCATTAAATATATTTTTAATTTTTAAAAATACTAGATAATGAAGCATGATTTTTCTTCCCATTTTTTAATGTTCTATACTCAAATTCTATCATTCAACAATATCCATTTAATCATACAATCCATATTTCAAGTTACTTTTTTAACATTATCAATGTCATTACAATAATACATCAAAATGATAAAATATCTTTAAAGCAAAAATTCGACCAATCTCTATTCCAACATGCAAATGAGTCAAACTCTATACACATAATGCAAGGATTAGTCAAACTCATTTCAAAAATTTTATTTATTTCAAGTCTATCTAATATAACATTCAAATCAATCATTAAATATGTTTTAAAAGATCATGGTTTATTTAGAAAGATCTTAAGTCATAACCATAATAAAAAAAAAACTTTAGACTCACATAAAAATGTTTTTGTTTAGATAAATATCTTTAGGAGTCAAGAGGGTTATTTGATATATATATATATATATATATATATATATATATATATATATATAATATCTTTCAAATCATGCAAACTAATATATCATCAATAAAAACCTATTTTCATAAAATTTAACATAAATATTTTTCATTAACAATAACCAAGGTTCCTTAGTTCTAGTTCATTTTCATACTATGCTCTAACTTTGTATTATCAATCATGGTTATGGTAAGATAAATCAAATGAGTAAATCACTTTTAAGTGGAGTTATTACTATGAGATATTCTTCAACCAAAATCTAATGATTTTTTTTATGTTCTAAGATTCTATCATGTTATCAAGAAGTTTTTCCTTTAAAGAAAAATAATTTTGTATTTAACTTTCAAGTTCAAATTCAATATTTGGTCATTTAATCTCAAGATAACATACATAAATTTAAGCACACAAATCAATACATTAATCATCATCAAAATCTTTCTTTCATAAATTTGAATTTAGATAAAGTTTCTAATTCATTTAGCTTACCAAAGTTAAAGCAATCAAGATTAATGAGTTATCCAAATGTTCATTAACAATGATTTTATTTCAATATATTTTTTGTTATTACTTAGGCTAGTGAGCTTTAAAGGAGTATTAGATCTCAAGTCATATGCATTGAGCATCTACTTTCAAAACATTATTTAGTGCTCCTAGCTTTGTTATGAGAGAAATTTATAATATGGGAGGTTTTAGTTTATGTACCCATTTTACATTGGATCCCTCATGAAACTCTACCTAATTTTACTAATGGCATCGAATTGTTTATAGTTCCTTTAGGAACCTAAATTAATATGTGTGTACTATGACTTTTAAATGAATATTTATAAGCATAATATCCAATTCTTTTACAAAAATTATATTGATTTTTAGGTGAAACATATAATGTAGATCCTTTAACGAAGATTGTTGGCTTTTGTTGAGTCATACTTATAAAGCCAATTCCTTCCTTTCTATGAACATGACCCTGATTAGCAAGGATCATGTTTAAGGATTTGTTACCTATTTTAAATTTTTTTAATATTTCTTGTAATAAAGTATTTTCTTTCTTAAATATATCTAATTCTTCACACTTAGTGCAAGGAGCTATCCTATATTCATCATACTCCTTTCTAAAATTTTCAAATTTACTAGCAAGTGAAGCATGCTCTTTCTTTAATAATTTATACTTTTTACTAACTAATTTAAAATCATCAAATAAATCATTAAATGTATTAAATAATTCATCATAAGATAAAGAAGACTCGTTTAGGTTACTTACCTCATTGCCAATTGCTGTTCAAGCGTAATTTGTAACTTCTTCCTTATTGGTTGGCTCCTCGTCTTAGAATGAACTTGAGTCGTCCTAGTGGCTTTGAGCACCTTTTTCTTCTTTGGTTGTTTCTTCTTCACTCGAGGATATTCATTTTTGAAGTGACCCAGCTTCTTACATTCGTAACATATTATTGAGTCCTGTTTTAGTTCACTTTTTTTCTTAGCATCTTGTTTTGTTTTAGTCATTTTTAAGAATTTTTTAAATTTTCTTGTAAGAAGTGTAAAGTCCTCATCATTATTATCGTTAATTGAGTTTTCTCCTAAGTAGTCTTCCTTGGTTCTAAGTGCTTTTACCAAGCGCTTTTAAACCATTGACGACATCTATAAAATGAGTGTACATGTCTCAAATGGTCTCACTTTGTTTCATGCGAAACAACTCATAGCTATGCACTAAAAGATTAATTTTTGACTCTTTGACTCAACTAGTGCCTTCGTGTGTGACTTCAAGTGTATACTAAATCTCATGTGTAGTTTCGCATATAGAAACTCGATTAAATTTATTTTTACAAGAGCACAAAATAAAGCGTTCATCGCTTTAGCATTCAAAGATAAAGTCTTCTTTTCATAATCATTCCATTCGTTCATTGATTTGGAAGGCTTTCCAAAATTGCTTTCATTAATATGCCATAATTCAAAATCCATAGAAAGTAGGAAAATTCTCATTCGAGTTTTCTAATACGTGTAATCCGTCCCAATGAACATGGGAGGACGAGTGATAAAAATTTCCTCTTGATTGCCAATAAAAGCCATCTTTCTTGGATTTTAATCCAAACAGAGAGAAAACATAACTTTGATACTAATTGTTAGGATCAAAGCGGTACTAAAAGAGGGGGGTGAATTAGTATTTATGAGAAATCTTCGTCGATTTGAAAATTTTGCTCAATAAAAATTATATCGAGAATGCGTTTAAGTGTAGAGATATTTATAATAATGCAAGCAAAGATAATAGATAGTTAAATGATAGAGCAATGAAGTTAAAAAGCAAAGAAGAGAAAGCAAACTGATTTTATAGTGGTTCGGTCTCTTGACCTACGTCCACTTCTCAATTCCTCCTCTGTTGAGGCCATCAGCTTCCACTATTGATCTTTCTTCAATGGGTGAAGATCAACTATCCTCTTACAACTCTATTCTCCTTTTACAGGTTTAGGAGATAACCTTTACAAGACTCAAAGCTCTCCTCAAATAAAAAACTACATAAGACAAAATAAGGAGAAGCTCTCAATTATAATAGTGTTTTCACAAGATTTTTGCTCTTAATTGCTTGCATACTTCAAGCATGAAAGGATGGGGTATTTATAGCCCCAAATGGCATCAAAAGTGGAGCTAAAAATTAATTTTTAAGTGATCCTGAGGTGCTAGTCTCAAAGATTGCATTCTGGGTGGTTCAGTCACCTGACAGTCTGGGCGACCATGTTTGGGTAGTTCAATCACCTGACACACGTTCGAAGACTATGTTGTCTTGGAGACCGTGTCTTCGAAGACCGAAGACCATGTCTCCTCTGACCTTGGGTTACTGAAATGAATTTTATAATAAGTCCAAATCAACCCCAATTAAGGCCTAATGGCCTCTTATTGAGTTAGTAAAAACTAACTCCCATTATAATGCTAACTGACTCTCAACAAACAATCTTCATTGTCCGATCGTCTCTCGGTGAACTCCCGACATCCTTTCGATGAACCCCCGACGAGCTCCCGATTTCCTTCGGCGACCTCCCAATGAACTCCCATCATTGTTCTAGTGAACTCCCGACGAGCTCCCGATAACTTATCAGCCAACTCCCGATGAACTTCTAGTGAGTTCTCGATGAGCTCCCAATTTCCTTCAGTGAACTCCCAACGAACTCCCAGTATTCTTTCAACGAACACCCGACAAGCTCCCGATAACCTGTCGACAAACTCCCAACAACTTGTCAACAAACTCTCAACGAGCTTCTCGACAAACTTCTAGTGAGTTCTCGACGAGCTCCCGACAACATCATCCGAACCTCGGCCAACCTCCGACGAACTCTTGGCGAGCTTCCATTATGTTTGTTTGAACCTTAGCCCGATGCTTGAACTTGACTTTGGCCCAATATCTAATTGTATTGCCCTTTACTGTTGCAGTTAATCTTGCATCATTTTCTTTAACACACAAGTTAGATCATAAAATCCATCAATTGATTTCATCATCAAAATCCGAGATTCAATATGTTTAATATACACCTATTTGGAAATAAATCCATTAAGAGAAGTACTTTTAACATCCATTTGAAATAATTTAAACTCTTTAAAAGATACAAAGGCAAGGAGCATCCTTATGGTTTCAAGTCTAGCCACAGGAGCGAAAGTTTCTTCATAATCGATCCCTTCTTCTTGATTGAAACATTTGACCACTAATCTGACATTATTTCTAATCATGATATCATTTTCATCTTGCTTGTTTCTAAAGACCCATTTAGTACTAATCACTAAATGGTCACTAGGTCTAGGAACAAACTCCTATACCTCATTTCTCTCAAATTGATTTAACTCTTTATACATTGTACTAACCAAAGAGTCATCTCTTAGGGCTTCATCAATGCATTTTGGTTCAACTTAAGAAAGAAATGTGGCATTAGCACAAATATTTTTAAAAGAAGAGCGAGTTTGAACACTTCTTGATATATCTCCTATTATAAGTTTCTTAGGATGACCATTTTAGGAGGATTATCATTTAAATTCAAAGAATCAAAATCAATTTCATCATCAAAATTAATTTTATTAAGTTTAAAAATCTCATTGAAAATAATATTAATAGATTCTTCAATTACTAAAGTTTTTTTATTGAATGCACGATAAGCTTTTAAAATAGAGGAATAACCAAGAAAAATGTCATCATCGAATTTTGCATTAAGTTTTCCTAAGACATCTTTTTCATTCAAAATAAAACATTTACAACCAAAAACTTTAAAATATAAAATATTGGGTTTTTAACCATTCCACGATTCATAAGGAGTTTTGCAGAGTAATGGTCTTACAAGAACCCTATTTAAAATATAGTATGTCATGTTAACGGCTTCGACCCAAAAAATATTTGGGTAGGCTATGTTCATTTAATATAGTTCTATCCATTTCTTATAAGCTCCTTTTTTTCTTTATACTACTCCATTTTATTGTGGATTTCTTGGAGTAGAGAAGTTGTAAATATACCAATTTGACTCTCAAAAATTTGAAACTCATTATTTTGAAATTCTCCACCACGGTCACTACGTACTGACGAAATAATAAAATCTTTTTTATTTTAAATAATTTTATAAAATTTTGAGAAACATTTAGAGGAATCACTTTTGTGTGCTACGATATAAGTCTAAGTATATCTACTATCTACTATAACAAATTCATATTTGCTACCTCATAAACTTATAGTATTAATTGATCTAAATAAATCCATATGGATCAACTATAGTAGCCTAAAGGTGCTTATTTAATTTTTTTAACTTAAAGCTGCTTTTTATTTATTTCCTAATTGACAAGTATCACATACTTAATCTTTAACGAACTTAAGATTATGTAATCCTCTTACTAAATCTTTAGTTGGAATTTGGTTTACTAGTGTCATGCAAGCATGACCTAGTCTTCTATGCCAAATCCAAGTGCCCTTATTTAAAGTTAAAAATCATGTTTCATCATAAAACTTTTCAATATCTATGGTATACACATTATTATTTCTTAAGACAATCAAAGATTTATTTTTGTATGAAAATTCAATTATACAAGCATTAGGTTGAACTTTGACAATATATAGCATATAATTGGCTAATAGTAAGTAAATTATATTTCAAGCCATCAACTAATAACACATCTTCAATCAAAAGATTTAATATTGTTACCTATCGTTCCTTTCCCAATGATTTTACTTTTGTTGTTATTTCCGAAGGTGATAACTCCTTCATTTAGGCTAGTGAGCTTAGTAAAATAAGTTAGATCTCCGTCATGTGTCTTAAGCATACACTATCAAGGTACCATTTGGGGCTCTTAGCCTTAGTTTGGAGATAAATTTACAAGAAAGATGGTTTTAATTTAGGTACCCATTTTACTTTAGATCCATCATGAAGACTTTGCCTATCTTATCTAAAGGTTTTTTGTTGTTTATGGTTCCTTTAGGAACCCAAATTAAATTGTGTGGACTATATTTTCTAAATGAACATTTGTAGTTTTTATGTCCTAATTTTTCACAAAAGTTACATATAATATTTAGTGGTAAGTTTAGGGTGGGTCCTTTATCAAAAATAGTTGGTTTTTGTTGAATGTTGCCAACAAAGCCTATATCTTATTTCTATTAATATGACCCTTATTTGCAAGGATCATGTTTAGGGATTTATTTCCTATTTCAATTTTTTCTAGAGTTTGTTTTAATATAATATTTTCCTTTTTAACTTCTTCTAATGTTTCATAATTAGAGCAAGAATTGTGTGATGGGATGCATCATATATTTGTTCAAATTTACTCACTAAGGAATCATGCTCTTTCTAAAGTAATTTATAAAACTTACTAATTTTTCTAAGCTCATCATAAAGTTCATGGAACATATTCAATAATTTAGTAAATAAAATATTTGAAGACTCACTTATCTCATCATGGTTGGTCATGAGAACATAGTTGGCTACTTCTTCTTTAATGTGATCCTCTTCATCTAATGAACTTGAGTCATTCCAAGTCACCGAAAGAGCCTTCTTCTTATGCGGTGCCTTCTTATTTAATTAAGGATATTAATTTTTGAAATGTCCTAGCTTCTTACCTTCAAAGCATATAATATTGTCCCTTTTTGGTTTATTTTTTATAATTTCTATTTTTTCATAATTTTTTAATTTTTCTGAATAATAGTATAATGTCATTGTCCTTATCACTCGAGGTTTCACTCGAGGAGTTATTTGTAATATTCAGTGCTAAACCCTTTCAATTCTTTGGAATGAGTTCATCAAGTTTGTCATGAGCTTTACAGCTCAGTTTATAAGTCATAAGAGATCTAATAAGTTCTTTAAGATCTTTAGCCTATTAAATTATAGTCACTTTAGGATCTCAATTTTTAGGAAGGGATCTTAATATTTTACTAATAAGTTTAAAATTAGAAAAATATTTACTAAGATCTTTTAGGCTATTGATGACATCTATGAATTGGGTGTACATATCTCCAATAGACTCACTTGATTTCATTCTAAATAATTCATAATTATGAATTAAAATATTAATCTTTGACTCTTTAACTCTACTAGTGCCTTCATGTGTCATTTCAAGTGTCTGCTAAATATCATAAGTAGTTTCATAAACAGAAACCCATTAAATTCATTCTTATCAAGTGCACAAAATAAAACATTCATTACTTTTGCATTTAATGAAAAATCTTTCTTTTTCAAATCATTCCATTTGTTCATTGTTTTAGAAGACTTTTCAAAACCGTTCTCACAATGTGTCACAAGTCAAAATCCATAGAAATCAGCAAAATACGTATTCTTATTTTTCAATATGTGTAATCCGTCTTATTGAACATAGGAGGACGTGTAATAGAATGTCCCTCGTTCATTTCAAATGAAGCCATTTACTCATTTGGATATTTAGTCCAAAGAGTAGAACCTCGCTCTAATACCAATTGTTAAAATTAATTGGCACTAAGAAAAAAAAAGAAGGGGGGGGGGGTGGGGGGTGTGTGGTGGTGAATTAGTGCAAGAGTGAAAGTGCTCAATTTCAAAACCTTACTTATGGAAAAGAAAATCGGAAGCACATTTTTATATTTTATTGGAAATGATTAAGAAAATGATTTAAGAGAAAATCATGAAATGATGCTCGTATCTTACTTTAAACTAGTTAAAAGTAATTAAATGCAGTAAATAATGCATGAGCAGAGAAATTACAAATTTATAGTGGTTCGGTCTCAACCTGACCTACGTCCACTCTCAAGTCCTCTTTTCTAAGGTCTACCGTCATCCACTATCAATCTTCTTTAGGTGAAGATCAAACCCCTACACTTTTCACTCTCTTTTTCACAAGCTCACGATAGGAACCTTATAAACTCACAAGGGAGATTTTATAAGAACACAACTCTTCTCCTCACTCTCTAGCCCATTTTTTTTTCTTGCATAATTTTAACATATTATTTTTCATAGAATTTCTAACCAAAAAAGTGTTGTTCTGAATGTAAGAAATCTTGGGGTATTTATAGAACTTAATTGGCTTTAGAAATGGAGCCGAAATATAAACGTATCTAGAAAATTTATGTATGGGCGGTACAACCACTGATGCCAGTGTACAACCACTGAAAGCTATCCGAAAAATAGGGTGACAATGGTACAATCACCCACCTAGGTGGTATAACCGCCTACCTAGGCGATACAATCGCCACCCACTGGCAATACAACCGTTGGGAATCCCAGAAAAATGATTCCCTTCATTTTTCAATCCTGACTTGTACCTTCAGTTGACCCTTTTTCAGGTCAACAAATTGAGCTCAATTTGAGCTTATTCCAATCCTAAATGCGAACCCGATTTGCCTTAGTTGAGTTAATTTGAATTCCATTTAAATGTAACTCAAGTAGGACTCAAATCTTAATCAATACTAATTATGACTAATTAATTATAATTAATATGATAATTAAGTCTAATCAAGACCATCCTAACTCCCAGTAAGCTTTTCGACAACCCCGACGATCTTCCAACCAGTCTCTTGGTTTTCTTTCGGTGAACTCTCGATGCCTTCTTGGCAAGCTCCTGATCACCTTCGGTAAGCTCCCAGCAAACTCCTAGTAAGCTTCTGATATATTCAACAAGCTTTTGGTGAGTCTCTCGGTGAGTTCCCACTGCATCATCCAAAGCCCGGCCCAATGCCTGGACTTTACTTTAGCCTAACATTTGATTATAATTCTCTCTCTTTCATAGTAATCCTGCATCAATTATCTCTAACACATATGTTTAATCAATAACTCATCAATTGATTTCATCATCAAAATTTGAGATTCAACAGGTGACAACTCCTTCATTTAGGCAAGTGAGCTTAGAAAAATAAGTTAGATCTCCGATCATATGCTTTGAGCATTCACTATCATGGTACCATTTAATGCTCCTAACCTTAGTTTGGAGATAATCCTATAAAAACGATGATTTTAATTTAGGTACCCATTTTACTTTGGGTCCCTCATGAAGAGCTTTATGTTAGGACCCCAACTAAGTTGGGTCGTAGTCGATTGAGTCAAGTTCTTATATTGGGTATTATTAGCCAACCTAGACATGATATTAGGTCAGCTAGGAGAAGATTTGAGTCTATTATAATAAATCAGCCCAAATCCTAGTAGGGTTAGGATTCGGTTGAAAATGGAGTCTGATTAAGAGTTGGAGTTGGATACATGTCAGAGTCAATTGATCCATGAATGTAATAAACCATAATCTACCCACCATCCCCTAGTAAAAAAGTGGTTGGCTAGGGCTAGGGAGGAGTTTATGGGATGGGAGTCTCCAAGCCACCTCCTCCTCTTAAGAGAGGCTGACTAGGGTTAAGGTTAGAAGTCGAGAGGGATTAGGAGTTGTTAGCTGCCGGCCACTCCTATTTGAGGTCGGCTAGGAGTTGTTTAGGAATTATGGTTTTGAGTAAGAGTCCTGTTAGGAGTTAGGGTTTAGAAGTCTTATAAATAGCTATGTATTCAGCCTTCTTTTCATCATCAATAGATCAATTATCTTTTAGCCTTTGTGCAGAAAACCAAGGAGGGAGGAACCCCTATAGAGTTCCAAGGAGGCCGATCCCATATATAGATCACCCCAATATTAGAATATACAAGGGTTCTAACATTTTACCTAATTTATCTAAAAGTTTTTAGTTGTTTATAGTTTTTCTAGAAACCCAAATTAATTTATGTGGAGCATACTTTCTAAATGAACATTTATAGGTTTTATGTCCTAATCTACCATAAAAAGTTATATTTTATTTTTGGTAGTAAGTTTAGAGTGGGTCCTTTAATAAAGATAGTTGGTTTTTGTTGAGTATTTTTAATAAAGCCTATACCTTCTTTCCTATGAATATGACACTTATTTGTAAATATTTTATTTCCTATTTCAAAATTTTCTATATAAAGTTTTCTTTCCTAAGTTTATCTACATTTTCACATTCGGTGCATGAATTATGTGATGGTGATGCTACATGTATTTCTTCAAATTTACTAACTAGTGAATCATACTCTTTCTTAAGTAATTTATAAGATGTACTAATTTTTCTAAACTCATTATAAAACTCATGAAGCATATTGAATAATTTAGTAAAGAAAATATTGAAAGAATCACTTACCTCGTCATAGATGACCATGAGAGCATAGTTGACAACCTCTTTGATGTGTTCTTCATCTAAAGAGCTTGAGTCATCCCAAGTCACCGAGTGCATTCTTCTTATACAACACATTCTTCTTTAATTGAAGACACTCATATTTGAAATATCATGACTTCTTACATTTAAAGAATATAACATTGTCCCTTTTTTGTGCAAGAGTGAAAATCCTCAATTCAAAAAACTTGCTTGAAATTAAGAAGAAAAATCAGAAGCATTTCTTAAACTTCGTTGAAAACGAATAGGTAGATGATTTAAAGGAAAGTCGAAAGATGATGCTCGTGCCTTTCTTAAAATTAATTAAAAATAATTAAAAGTAGTAAACAAGGCAAAAGTAGAAAGCTCATAGATTTATAGTGGTTCAATGATAACTTGGTATACATCCACTCCCCGAGTCCTCTTCGCCGAGGTCCACTAGTGTCCACTATGATCTTCTTTAGGTGAAGATCAAACCCTTACACTTCGCACTCTCCTTTTCACGGGCTCAGGAGAGGAACCTTACAAACTCTTACTCTTACAAATCACAAGGGAGACTTCACAAAGAATACAACTCTTTTTTTTATGGAACCCTAGATGAAGGAAGCTTTATATATTTTGATTTTTGAGGGGGATCAACCCTTGGAACACTATAGGGGTTACTCTCTCCTAGTAATCGGCCATATGACTAAATTGTAGATTGATCTTACTTTCTGGAAAGAGGTAGAGGCTACATGCTTTTATAGGGCTACAATCCCTAGCCCTAGGGGGGTGCTTCATAACTGAATTCTCCCTTTTACCCCTCTTATAGCTACCATGCATAAATAAAGGGGGTGGCAGCCTAAGTGGCTGCACAAACTATGCCCCTCTACTAGAACCCTAGTTGACCAACCCAATGAAGGGGGCGATGGCCAGGAAGCCCTAAGGCCCTAAAATCAACCCTAGCCACACTTCTTTATATGATAGAAGCAACTAGGTGGGGTTTTATTATAATCTCACAAGGTTCTTATTAATTAATTCTAGGGTGATTACGACTCAACATTGCTGGAGTCCTATTAAATCCGTCCTCTTAAAATTAGTCTTATCCTCAAGGGTATGGTTCTATGTACTCAGGGAACCGGGTCTTCAGCTCCTCATCAGTTTGGGTGTTAGTGGAAAGAATTTGGGCTGAGTCGTCATCTTTAAATTTCCATCTGTTGTGGGACACATGGAGGATTAACTATAATCTTAATCTGGTGCATAGATTTGATCTCCATGTTAGGGCCCTAATGTGAAATTTTGTAAGGTCCAAAGAAATAGGGAGACCACTTTCTTGAGGCTTGAATTTCGTGTTGGTGGAGTTGGAGATGAAAAGGGACTTGATCTTTCTCTGAAAACTTTCTTCTGCTCCGACGTTTGTCAGGGGGAAGTTTCTTTCTTGTATGTATTGCTATGTGGTTGCTCTGTAATAGTAGTCCTGCCTTCTTTTATAGTGAGGGCTATTATTTGATAAAATCTCTAGTATCGTGAGCTTGATCTGAGTCTGAGGTGGGTAGGAGTGATGATTTTTCAGGACCCATTTTTACTTCTTTGTGTTGTTGACCATCTTGCATAAGGATGGTGCTGACCCCCACTCTGGATGTGTCTGCTCCAATAATAAAATATTTGGTCATGATTTAGTGTGGATGACAATGTGGTAGTGAGGGCTATAGTTCCACTCGGCCAAGCTGGTGCATCTTTCTTTATAATGAGAGGAATAAAGTTCATGCTTCATTGAGTCCTGCGAATGATCCTTCCCCTTTTTGATTTCACTACTGGAGGGGCTCAATTTTCTCATGGTCTTGGGCTATAAATTGGAGGTCATCATTAAGGAAGGTTTTATGCATCATGGTCTGATTCTAGGGAAAGTCATGGAAGTCACCTGAGATCTAGAAGTGCTGCATCAGCAATCATGGTGAGTTCGGTGGGATGTAATACTTTAGAAGTAGCTTGTCTCCAGGGAAAAGAATGTAGGGATGTGTTATAGCAACAAATAAGCATGGCCGAACAATCCATGTCTCTGTCATCTCTTAGATTATCCTTTTATCTTTAACCTTCTAAGGTTGTAGGAAGAAATCTAGCCGAGCAACAACTGGTAGAAGTTTCAACCTGTTCAGCATTGGGGGGGAGGGGGGGGGGGTCGAATAGCTTCAGAGAAGGTAGTCAACTCGGTTTGGTGGAGATGTCCAAAATTTCAGTAAGATGTGGGAGAGGATTCTTATTTTCAATCTCATGAAACCCTTGAATTTGAATTAGGAAACCACTAAATTCTTCTTTTGGTAACCTCTCCAAGTGTTGCGTTATGGTCATAGTCGCTTGGCTCCCTCGTAGAACCACTTATTTTTCTTTGTTAAAAAATTTTATAGTTAGCTTTAAAAAAATTTAGAAAATATCTCCAATCATGGACAACCAATCAATGTTAAGCACTATATCAAAATCATCGAGAGGGAGGAGGAAAAAATTAGCAACTACGTCTTGCACCTGTAGGATTAGTTTAACCCGCGGGCACTTTTGGTTGCACTTCAGAATTTGGCCATTGCTACCTTGACTTCGAACCCACTGTAATTTTTTTTTTGGAGCATTAAGTAGGTAGCAACCTTACTGCTCATAATGTTGTGTGTGCTCCCGACATTGATAAGGACGATGACGGGCTGCTACTCAAGAAACCCTTTGATTTTTAAGTTTTACAGGTTGGTGTAGCCACCTAAAGTAGGGACCGTGCGAGTGGCTGGTTGTGGTGTATCCTTTTTCTTGGGCTCGAGCGTCATATCTTCAAATTTGGGTTCTTTAGTGGGCGTAATTATTAGCGGTGTCTCATTTTTATATTGGTGTTCTAGGCTCTACAATTTATCATAATTCCCACATAGGCCCTTTGTCGATCTGTCACGAAGCTCTTCTCTTGTTAACTTTTTTGGCTGAGATGACCAGCTGGTGGTAGATG
Source organism: Ensete glaucum (assembly GCA_021527575.1). NCBI lineage: Eukaryota > Viridiplantae > Streptophyta > Magnoliopsida > Zingiberales > Musaceae > Ensete > Ensete glaucum. Next base: position 6,435,204 of record CM038554.1, read on the forward strand.
AGGCCGAGGGTCCCTATGCTACTGGTCGTGCTATGGCTTTGGTCCTCTGAGCATCTTGGTTTAGCCTGTCTTCGTGTAGTCATACGAAGGAGTGGGCTGTCTTAAGTGTATACGGCTATCGCGCTTTAACTTCTTCTCAAATCTCTAGTTTCAAGCCCTCAATGAAAGTCCTCAATATCTATTTTTCAGACCAATAATAAGTTTGATTAGATACTCTTTCAAACCTGGTTTGGTCCTCTTGGATGGTGGAGGTTTGGTGGATCATCGCTAGTTCTTCGTCAAGGTTCTTTTTACAATCTAAATTTGCACCACGTTATTATCTTACTGGGCTCGGTGATCAGCCTAATCTAAACTCTTCAAAGAGAATGCATACTTTAGCGTCCATATACATCTCGAAAGCCTCCAATTTGGCTTCGAATAAACCCACCGATGTCATGACGTAAGGATCTCCCACCTATCAAATACATCGACTGAAGAGTGTAGTTGCACTCTTTAGGTTGAAGGCAACAAATGGCAGTAATGTTGAGGCTACATTTGTGAAGTCTCTAAGTGGAGGATGATAGCCAAGGGTAGTAGCAATGGTGGAGGAAGAAGATGGTAGTAGTAATGTCGGTTACGGTTCTATGGTGATGCTGCAATGTCGTCGAGGCTAGGTTTTTTCAGGTGGCTAATATCTGTCAGAAGATAGCAGCCAAGAGATCTGAGTTGGAAGGCAGTAGCGATGGTGGAGGAAGAAGAGGGCAACAACGACATTGGCTACGGCTACACTGCAACTTCGCGACTATGGGTGGCATGGTCATAGCAAGGCTGTGACTGCAATAGGAGGAAGATGGGGCAATGGTGTGCATGACTGTTGTGGAGGAGGACAATGACGATAAGGAACGAAAGACCACTAGTGGTCGTGTTCAATTCGTTGCTAGCTGCGATCAAGATAGTTAGCAGTGGGATATTACTACAACTGTGATTTAGACAGATTGTAGTGAAAGATTGTTACTGGTAGCTTTTTTGCTGCAAAGGATCACTGGTCTAGATGGTAGTAAAGATAGGTGGATTGATAAGGAAGGTGAGCTGAAAAGGTAGGTGGATCGGTAAGGAAGTAGGCTGTGGTTAGGGTTATTTTTTGGGCTGAATGGGATGAGTTTTTTGCTATAGTTTAATAGGTTTTCTGGGTGGTGACAATAGAGGGTGAAGGTTAGGGAAAGATGGTTTCAGATCTAGAAGAGATGGCAGTGAAGGTTTAATAGAATTCGACGAAGTTCGCTATAACATATGATGCCTTGTAGAAGAAGAATTATCATCAAAGAAACATCAGTTTCTTAACAAAAATTATAGCAAAAAATTATGAAATTTGGGGCTATGGTGTCAAGGGAGGAAGATGAGGAAAAGGGAGTTTCAAATCTAGAAAAATAGCAGTAAAAATCTGATAGGATTCGACGATAGGTCATTATGTATATGCAGTTCTGCTAAACAAAATTTGCATTAGAGAAACGATGAGTTCTCGACACAAATTCTAGACAAAAACTCAAGGAAAATATATAGAAATTCTCAGTTAGGATGTGGTTGATATCAACAAAAAGTTTGATAAAATTTTGGTAGAGTAACAGTAGGAAAATAGGAAAAAAGGTGGAAGGCAGTTTCATCATCATAAAATTCCAACACTCAATGATGAAGAATTGTAGTACTATAATTCTCGTTTTAGAAAGAATTTTTCTCAGAGATTAATTTTAGATGAAAGGTAAGATGGTCTATGAAATTATGTAAAAGTTTCAGCCAAAAAGGATGAACAAAAGTTCAGTTTCAAGAGGCCAACATGCGGAAGGCAAATTCTTTGTTATAAAATTCTAACACTGCGTGATGAAGAATTGCAACATTGTAATTCTGGTTTCAGAAATAATTTTTCCCAAATATTAATCTTAGATGAAAGTTAAGATGATCTATGAAATTATGTAAAAGTTTCAACCAAAAAAGGATAACAAAAGTTTGGTTTCAAGAGGTAAACAAGCGAAAGGCAGATTCTTTATCGTAAAATTTAGCATTGTGCTGCAATGAAGAATTATAGCACTATAATTCCAGTTTCAGGAGAAATTTTTTTTAGGGATCAATCTTAAATAAAATTTAAGATGATCTAGGAAATTATATAAAAAATTTGGCCAAAAAGGAGTAGTAATAAACTAGTTTCAAGAGGCAAATAAGTGGTTGAAAATTTTTGTAACGTTTTCACCTTCATAATAACGATAACGTTTGTGATGGTTGAAATTTCTAGCAATGGAAGTATGGAAAAACTCTTCAATGTGTAAGGTAAAAGATTTTATAGTATTAAAGAGGTGTGGGTGATAAAAATAAAATAGATCTCTAGATCAAATGCAAGGCGCAAAAGTAGATTGATTTGATCTGCGGCTGGGGTGGAAGGTAGAGGTGCATGTCGTAGCAATTATTGAAATTGCTTAGGAAGATAGAGGCGACTGAGATGGATATAGGGGCAACAAGATCGATACTCTGATACCTGATGATAGAACCCCAAATGGAGCTCTATATATTTTGATCTTTAAGGGGGATCAACCCTTAGAATGCTATAGGGGTTCTTCCCTCCTAGTAGTTGGCCATATGACTGAATTATAGATTGATCTTATTTTCTTAAAAGATGTAGAGCCTACATATTTATATAGGGCTCTAAACCCTAGCCCTAGGGGATTGCTTCCTAAGTAAATTCTCCCTTTTGCCCCTCTTATAGCTACCATGCATAAATAAAGGGCGTGGCAGCCTAAGTGGCTGCACAAGCCATGCTCCTCTACTAGAAACCCTAGCTGACCAACCCAGTGAAGGGGGCAATAGCCAGGAAGCCCTAAGGCCCCAAAATTATATGATAGAAGTGACTAGGTGGAGTTTTATTACAATCTCACAGGGTTCTTATTAATTACTTCTAGGATGATTAGGACTCAACCCTGCTGGAGTCCTATCATTTTCTCTCCTTTGCCCATTTTCTTTTTTTAATATAATTTTAGCATACTTTTTCATAGAATTTCTAGCCCAATGTGTTGTGCTAAATGCAAGAAGACTTGGGGTATTTATAAACCCCAGTTGGCTCCAGAAATTAGAGCTTAAATTTCAAACGTATCCGAAAAATCTGGGTATAAGAGGTATAACCACCGGTGCCAATGATAGTGCTATCGAAAGTAGGTAGAAGCTGATCTTTAGTAGTAACTGAGTCTTCTTCCGGAATGGCGACTACCCTATAATATGGTCCATGGTAGTGTGAGCCTAATTTGAATCTGAAGTTAGTAGAAGTGATTTTTTTGGGCCTATTTTTGTCTCACCTTCATGCTGTTGACCTATATCATGCCAAGCTTCAAATTCAGCAGCGATTAGTATCTCCTCTTTGTAGCTTTGAAGTCTCGTGTGAAGTGAAGGGAGAGCTTCGATGTAGACCATCGGTCAACTATCCTGCATGATGGTGGCGCCAGTCCCAACTCTTGATGTGTCCGCTCTAATCATGAACACCTTGTCATGATCTAGAAATGTTAGTATCGATGTAGATGGCATCATGGCTGTGGGGCTGATGTTTTACTTGGCCAAAGGGGGGCATCTTTCTCCATAGTGAGAGGGGTGATGATCTCGCTGTAGTGATTGGGGGCTACTGTTTTACTAGGCTAAACAGGGGCATCTTTCTCCATGGTGAGAGGGGTGATGATCTCGTCATAGTGAATGGGGATGTTCGACGTAGTACTCACTATGTTTTGTTGGGCCCTGCAAGTGATCCCTCTCTTACTGGTGTAGATAGTGGATATGATGATGCCTTCTTCTTGATTAGAGATATGTTTCTTTAGAAATTTGATCTTCACCCAGTAAGCTTTGGCATCACGGATTTTATGCTGGTACTACCACTGGAGGAGCTCGATCTTCTTATGATCGTCGGTAGTGGATTAGAGGTCATTAATAGGGAATACTTCGGGCAATGTGGTCTACTCCTGGGAGAGATTATGGAAGTAGCCCGAGATCTGGGAGCACTGCATCAAAAGTCGTAGCTGGTTTAGTTGGAGGTGGCACTTTAGGAAGAGCATGTCCTTGTAGATAAAGAGGTAGAGCTTTTGGAGATAAAGTATTATTATGAGAAAACATTATGACCGAGTAATCTATGCCTCCATTGTCTCTTAGATGATGATCCTCTCAACTTCGGCCTTCTAAAGATGTGTACAACAATATGGCCAAATATTGGTGGGTGGTTCCTCCTACAAGATCAACATACGAAGGTCGTGCAGCATGGTAAGAAGTAATCAGCTCGGTTCGACAGAGGCACTTGAAATTTTAGCAAGATTCTCCAAGCGCTATATTGAGACCATCGTTACTTTGCTCCCACATTTCCCACATAAGATCATATGTTTTCCTTTACTATTCATAAGGTTGTTGGAGCTCCTGGTGTCGGTGAGGATGGTGACGAGCTGCTGCTTAAGGAATCCTTCGACTTCCATTGTTTGTAGGTTGGTATAGTTGGCTAGAGAGTGAGTTGTGCGTTCAGCCAGCTGCTAGTCCTCCTTTATGTTCTCCTCCTCCTCAAGGTCCTCCTCTTCATGTTTAGGTTCAATCCTCAGGAGCCTCCCCTTCTTGAGTGATGTTCGCGACTCCAGGACTCGTCGTAGTGCCAACACATGTCTCTCACAGATCTATCACAATGTTCTTTCCTCATCAATTCCTTTAGCTGGGAGGGTTGGTTGATAGTAGATGGGGTCGAAGGTCTATGTGCTGCTGGTCAAGTAGTAACTTTGGTCCTCCAAGCATCTTGGTTCAGCCTTTCTTCTTGTAGTCGCATGAAGGAGATTGTTGTCGTCATCATGTAAGGTCATCGAGCTCTGATTTCTTCTTGGATTTCCAGCTTCAACCCCTTGATGAATGTCCCTAACAATTATTTTTCAGACTAGTGTCTTATTTGGTTAGATAGTCTTTCAAACCTGGTCTAATACTCCTAAACTGTGGAGGTTTGCCAAAGTTTTACGAGTTGGCCATCGATTTTCGTACTCAGATGATCCGAAATAGAGTAGCAGCCCGCTCTTGAATTACCTCCATGTTGGGACTTTGTGGGTGTGCTTATACCAATCGTACCATTGAATAGCTTCATCTCTTAGATGGATGGTAGCAATATCGATTATAGAAGCCTTTGGGGTCCTGTGATAGTGAAAATATCTCTCCACGTGTGAATCCACCCGGTCAAGTCTCTATCTTCCCATCGAGAGAACTCTACCTTAGTGCGTGGCCATGATGGGTCCATCACTTGTCTTATCTTCTTTGTTGGGTTCTCCTTGTGATCGGAGCTCCTGTCATGCTGTGATCATCTTGGGCCTGGCAATCGGCCCAATCTAAACTCCACGAAGAGAGCACATAGTTTGTCCTCCATACATGTCTCGAAGGCCTCCAACTTGGTATCGATCAAATCTACCAATGTCATGGCATAAGACTCCAGATCTGTTATGTTAAGTTCCTACCTTTGTTATCTAGTTAAGGGTAGGGATTGGTTGGATGGCTAGGTGGCCAAAAGAGATGATAGATCAAAGATAGATGGCTGTGGTTTGAGGCTGATAGGTTATTATTATTTTGGTTACTATTGGGGCTGTGGTTGAGCTACTATAGGGATTGTATAGGGGATATGATGACAGAGGTTTAAGGTCATGGGATGGCTTAGGGTTGCTTTTGATGACAATAATGGTTTTGGTGGGGATCAGATGTGGATGTAGCAAATAGTCTCAAGGGTATTACAGTATAATTTTTCATTAAGAAGGGGTGTTGTTGATGCTGCTATTCGAGGCTGCTATAGAGGCTAAAAAGGGTTTAAGTGGCAATGATTTGAGGTTGGAAAGGAAGGTTTAGGGTTTGGTGTGGTGATGATAAAAAGTGTCCAAAGATGTTGCTATAGAATTCTTCGTCGAGAATAATGAGTTTGCAATGAAAGAATTTTAACAATGTGCCAAAATTTTGAGGGAGTTTTTTTGTAGCAAAATATACTCAAGGATGTCAATAATCAAATAGAAGAACTGAGAGTAATTAAATTACCATAGATGTGTTTAGTATGTAGTAAAAACACATATAACTTTGTAGCAGAACTTTTGTCACAAAGATAGTAGTTTTACTTTGATAAGTTTTTGCAATGTGTCAATAATTTACAAAGATGTTTATAGTAAAGAATGGATGATGAAGAAAGCCAAATCAATGCTAAATATGGAGAGAAGCATGGCAAAAAGATTTGGCAAGATGATTGTATATGGCAACAAGTAGTAGGCAGCAAATTTTTATGTCCAAAAGACAACAGTTTTATAACGAAAAGTTTCAGCAGTATACCAAGGATATAGAGATAAAAAGGGTTTAAGTGGCAATAATTTGAGGTTGGGAAGAAAGGTTTAGGGTTTGGTGTGGTAATGATAAAAAGTGTCGAAAGATGTTGCTATAGAATTCTTCGTCGAGAACAATGATTTTGCAATGAAAGAATTCTAACAATGTGCCAAAATTTTGAGGGAGTTTTTTCTAGCAAAATATACTCAAGGATGTCAATAATAAAATAGAAGAACTGAGAGTAATTAAATTAGCACAGATGTGTTTAGTATGTAGTGAAAACATAGATAACTTTGTAGCAGAACTTTTGTCACAAAGATAGTAGTTTTGCTTTGATAAGTTTTTACAATGTGTCAATAATTTACAAAGATGTTTATAGTAAAGAATGGATGATGATGAAAGCCAAATCAATGCTAAATATGGAGAGAAGCATGGCAAAAAGATTTGGCAAGATGATTGTATATGGCAACAAGTAGTAGGTAGCAAATTTTTATGTCCAAAAGACAACAGTTTTACGATGAAAAGTTTCAGTAGTATACCAAAGATATAGAGTAATTTCAATAAGAAATTGATGACGATTAAAGCCATGTTGATGTAAAACACAGAGAATATTTCATCAGCAAAATATGGCAATAAGATCGGTAATATGGCAGCAAGTATGCGACTAAAACTTTACAGCGTAACTTTCATTATAAAGATAGCAACTTTACGATGATAAGGTTTTGCAGTGTGTGAATAGCTTATGGGGATGTTTGTAGCAAGGAATAGATGGTGATGAAGGCTAAAACAATGCAGATATTGAGATGAGTTTGGTAATAAAATATCATAGTGAGTTTTGACGAGAAACACAACAACAAAGTGGTAGGCGGCTGAAAATTGCGTCAACGACGGAGATCGTTATAGTGGTTTTTTGCAACAAGATAGATGTAACTATTTTTTGGTTGTTTTGGATAACTAATTGCATCAGTAGTAAGGTGTTGCAAGAAGGGCAATACTAGATCCTGTTGCAATCTTCGTGGTGGCAACAGATGCTGGAAAAGCAGTGATGTGCTAAGAACAAGGCAATACTAGATCCTTTTAGCCGTAGCTAACTTCCCCCCATCAAGGTGGGCAGCAAATTTGGTTGATTACAAGCTTGACTTGGTTGACGCCGAACCAAATCTAATTCCGACTCCTAACCAGACTCTAGTTCAATCGAATCCTAGCTTACTGGGATTTGGGCTGATTTATTGACTCAAGATCTCCTCCTAGCCGACCTAATGTTAGATCTAGGTCGGCTAATAAGGCCTAATCTAAGGACTCGATTTCATTTGATAGGACCCGACCTAGTTGGGGTCCTATCATGAAGCCATTAACACGACATGCTATGTTATGAATAGGGTTCTTGTAAGACTATTACTCTCTAAAACTCCTTACAAATTGTAGAATAATAAAAAACCTAATATTTTATATTTTAAAGTTTTTGATTATAAATACTTTATTTTAAACAAAAAAGATGCCTTAAGAAAGTTTGATGCAAAATCCAATGAATGCATTTTTCTTAGTTATTCTTCAACTTTAAAAGCTTATCATATTTAATAAAAGAATATTAATTATTGAAGAATCTATTTATATCGTTTAATTAGGTTTTTAAATTTAAGAAAATTGATTTTAATGATTATTTTGATTTTGGCACTTTAAATTTGAATGAAAATCCTCCTAAAAGCAACTTGAATGAATCTACTTTCAAATCCTAGCCCAAGGAATAGAAGAATATAAATGCTCATCCTAAGGAGCTTGTAATAGTAGATACATCAAAAGGTGTTTAAACTCATTCCTCTTTAAGAATTTTTATGCTAACGCTACTTTTTTATCTTTAATTAAATTAAAATACATTGATGAAGCCCTAAAAGATGATTCTTGGGTTGTTATAATGTTTTAATAGTTGAACCAATTTGAAAGAAATGAGGTGTGGAAAGTTGCTCCTAGACCTAGTGACCATTTAGTGATTGATACTAAATGGGTCTTTAGAAATAAGCAAGATAAAAATAGTATCATGGTTAGAAACAAGGCTAGATTAGTGGCTAAAGGTTTTAACTAAGAAGAAGGAATCGATTGTGAAGAAACCTTTGCTCCTGTGACTAGATTTGAAGTAAAAAGGATACTTCTTGTCTTTGCTTCTCTTAAGAATTTTAAGTTATTTCAAATGGATATCAAAAGTTATTTTCTTAATAGTTTCATTTTCGAAGAAGTTTATATTGAACAACTATAATATCCTTCATTTCTAAAATATTTATAATAATATATTTTAAAATTATTTATGAGGACCCATTTGTAAATTTAAGGATTTATTTATTAATATTTTTGATTAAATAATTTTTATTTAAAGTTGATTGCTAGGGACCTAAATGTTAATCTTAAAAATATGAAATGAATTGTAAAAGATTCATATTAAGTTAAAAAATATATATGGTGAGGACATGTGTCACTACCTTGTTTAAAATAGTACCACTTGTGCATATGCATAAGTGACACATAAGCACAATGCATGCATGTTTGCCACCTATCAACCCATATGTTAGCTTAAATAATTAACAATTAGAGAAAAAAAAAGGGTTTTGGCTGCAATGTGAACTTAAGGAGAAGAAGAAGAAGAAAGAAGAAGAAGTAGAAGAAGAAGAAGAAGAAGAAGAAGAAGAAGAAGAAGAAGAAGAAAAAAGAAGAAGAAGAGAAGGAAAGAAGAAGAAAAAATTTGGGGATTTTTATATTGTGATCTAATCCACACCTTTGGGATCAAAATATTCAAAGGCAAGAGTTTTATCTTCCTCCTACTGAAATTTATCTTTGTTTTTGCCTTGATTTATGAAGAAAATTATGAACAAATCTGAAATCTTTTATTGGCTGCCTAAGTATGAATCTATATTATTTTTAAGATTATGACCTATTTGTATTATTCTTGCTGTAACTTTTAGTATAAACCTCTAATTTGGACAAAACTTAGTTTTTTTTCAAAAAAAGATTCACATGTCGAGTTTGAAGAATTTGGAGTTCAATTTGCTAGCCCAGATATTTATTTCAATTGAGCATATGAAATCTATAAAACAGAGTCTATAGCTTTTGACCTTTCATCAATATATTGCTTATATCTTCTTATTGAAGTTCTTGATTTATGTAAAACTTGATTTTTAGAAAATAGGTTCATAGATCTTTCATTTGATACTAGGATTGAAAGCTTAGAGTCATAATGACAATCAAAATTTCTATTTTGTTAGACCTTATGGATTCTATAAAATAGGGATCAGAATTACTGACCTTTGGTACTAAAATCTTCAATAACTCTTTGTATAGACTTTCAATTTATATGATACTTATTTCATTTAAAACTAGATTAATTTATCTTTCCAACAATACCTTTGTTTTAAGGAATTTAGAGCATGTTTGATCATCTGAATAACTTTTCAATTTGCCTTTAGAATTTTGCCAAAATAGGGATTGTATCAATTCTGCCTATACTTGCTTCATCCATTTCAAAACTGAAATCTCCAATGCTCTTGTCCTTGACTTCCTTACATATCAAAATATGTTATGTATTAATCAATGTTATATTATATTATTTTATTTAGACATATGTATGATTTATTGTTTCGCATGTGCTTCCGATATATGTCAAATTCATTACTCATGTCCTTTTGTACTCCGATGTTTGTGGGACAATGTGAACCTTTACCAGAAATGGTAAAGGCAGTTATGCTTAGAGCCTACATGCTCTGTCGGCTACTTATGACTTCACTCAGACGTGGGTGGATAGAGCTCCCAGACATGAGAGACTTATGTTTGGTGGTCATTTAGCGATGGATGTTCTACATTATGCTTATGGTCCCACTTCGCCCTCTATATCTTGATATGATATCCAAAGTATTGCTTATGAGTTTGTTCATGCACTTTGGATAAGCATGAAATAAATATTATGTCTGAATGATATTTGAGCTTCTGTTCGTTACTTATTCATTTGATAAACTTTTGAGATTATTCATACACAAAATATGTGTTATGCATTTTTGATATGTTTCGAAATGTTTCATTTGCTATTGATGTATTTTAAAATATTTCACACGTCATTGATATGTTCCGAAATATCCTATACCTCCTTGATATATTTTGAAATATTTCATATTCTCATTGATATGCTTGAAATATTTTATTTACCAATAATATGCTGCTTGACATACTTACGCCTTTGATATTCATCCAACTTCAAATGTGACATGCAAGCTTAAGTTTGATATTTATTCCTTGATATGTTCAGAAGTATTTCAGGTGTTATTAATATGCCCTAACACTTCATATGTCATTGATATATACCAAAATACTTCTAATTGCCATATATGCTCCAATTACCTTTTCAAATTGTTATGGATTTATATATGCTTTGAACGAGATGAACCTTGTGGTTGTGAATCTGATTTGATGCTATATGTGGAAACTTTTGTATTCCCTACCTTGCACTCTTATATCAGATTCAATTTGTAAACACTTTTCCTTGCACTTGTTTGATACTTGCTAGACTTCTTAGCTCACTCTGTTGCTATCTAATCTTCTTTAGGTTAGCTTGGTATTTATTGAAATACTTGATACGAGGCTAAAGCAATAAGAAAGGAAGAAGTTATTAGGCTAAATCTTTATTAGATAATATGTTATCATTGTATGTGTATACCTGGTGTCTAAAGTAAAGTTGTAGACATATTTTGAAGAGGGATAACTATGTAATGATTTTAAAAGTACCCTCTTATTTGGGATCTTAAATGTTAAACTTACTGTATAATATATAAAATGGTGGTATATGGTTATTTTCAAAGTCATATGGATTTTTCTTTTGATGAAATTAGGAAGGAAAAAGATTTGAGAGAGGTTTAAGACTGGTGATAAGGAGTCGGATATCAACCTTAAAACTTCCTTCATATGCTGATGTGGTAAAAAGGGCCTTAATAATTGAAAGAGACTCAGAAGAGATACAGGAAATTATGGGTAAGAACTACAAGGACAAGTTTACAAGCAAAAGTAAGAGAGTGAATGAATATAAAAATAGCAATAAGAGGGTCAAAATGTCAGGATTATAGAAGGGAAAGCCACCTCAGAGAATTCAGTCATGTGCAAAATGTGTTTATAATCATGAAACAAGTAAATGTTTTTGGGTGACTCGAGCCTGTTTTTCTTGTGGTAAACTAGATCATAAAGTAAAGGATTGTCTACTGAATAAGAAGAAGGAGCCACTGCCACCTAGAAAGATAGCTCATACTAGAGTTTTTGCAATCACTAAACAGGATTCCCGGACTTCTAAATTAGTAATCGAAGGTATTATTCATGTTTCTAATAAGAATGCAAAGGTTTTATTTGACACCGGGTCCAATCTATCTCTTGTTTCACAAACTTTTACTTATCACTTGGGCATTCAACCTAAACCATTGGATTATGAGTTGTATGTAACTACTGTAGTTGGGGATACTTTGACATCAAACTTGCTTTATCCATCTTATTTGATTTTTATCGGAGAATATGAACTCCTTGCTGATTTAATTCTCCTAGAGATTCAGGGTTTTGATATTATACTTGGCATGGATTGACTATCTTTCTAACATGCTAGTATTGATTGCTATACAAAAATAATCACTTTTTGTATACCAGAGCAGCCTATCTTTTATTTTGTGGGTATTAGGCATGACTCACTTCCTTGCCTGATATCAGCATTTCAAGCTCATCGATTTATGTAGAAGGGTTGTTCTTGCTATATTATATGTGTGAAGGAGAATTTGAATCAAGTAGCTTATCTAAATAAAATTTCGGTAGTCAGAGAGTTCCCTGATATTTTTCCAGATGACTTGCCTAGATTACCTCCAGATAGAGAGAGTGAATTTGCTATTGATATTGTCCCTGGAACAACACCAATATCCAAGCCTCCCTATAGAATGACACCACTCGAGGTAGAAGAATTGAGAAAGAAACTACAAGAACTGTTAGATAAAGGTTTTATTCGACGTAGTGTTTCACCATGGGGTGCTCCAATATTGTTAGTTAAGAAGAAGGATGAGACATGGAGGCTTTGTATTGATTATAGACAGTTGAACCAAGTGACGATAAAAAATAAGTATCCCCTATCCAGAATTGATGATTTGTTTGATCAATTGCAGGATGCACAAGTATTCTCTAAGATCGACTTGAGGTCAAGTTATTATCAATTGAATATCAAGAAAGAAGATATCCCTAAAACTGCTTTCAAAACTCGGTATGGTCACTATGAATTCATAGTAATGCCTTTTGGTTTGACTAATGCCCCTACAGTTTTCATGGAATTAATAAATAGGATACTTCATCCACTCTTGGATAACTGTGTTGTTGTATTTATTGATGATATATTAGTGTATTCAAGGAATGATATAGAGAATAAGGAGCACTTGAGAAATGTATTGTCAATACTGAGAGAAAAGAAGTTATATACAAAGTTCAGTAAATGTGAGTTTTGGTTAAATGAAGTTACCTCCTTAGGCCATATGATTTTAGGAAAGGGCATCTCTGTTAATCCAATGAAAGTTGAAGCATTAGTTAAGTGGGAAGTACGAACAAATGTAACTGAAGTTAGAAATTTCTTGAGCATGGCAGGTTATTATAAGAGATTATTGAGGGATTTTCTCGAATTGCTAAACCCCTCACCAAGCTAACTCAAAAGAATGTGAGATTTGAATGGGTTAATGAATGTGAACAAAGCTTTTAGGAGTGAAAAAGAAGATTGACTAGTGTTCCTATTCTCACAATTCCCAATGGTAACAAAGGATTTGTAGTTTACACCATTGCTTTAAAGAAGGGCCTTGGATATGTTTTGATGTAAGAAGGAAAAGTAATTGCTTATGCTTCTAGACAACTGAAGAGTTATGAACTAAATTATCCAACCCATGATTTGGAGTTAGCAGCAATTATTTTTGCACTAAAGATTTGGAGACATTATTTATATGGGTGGACGTTTGAAATATTTACCAATTACAAGAGTCTAAAGTATATCTTTACTTAAAATGAGTTAAATATGAGGCAGCAAAGATGGATAGAACTTTTAAAGGATTATAATTGTATCATTCGATATCATTTAGGTAAGGCCAATGTTATAGCTGATGCACTTAGTAGAAAATCTATAAAGTTTATGGCTAGTTTGGTTGTGAAATAATGAGGATTATTGGAAGAAAATAGTGATAAGAAATATATTAGGAATGAGCAAAACTTAATGATATTGATGGCCTCTATCCAGGTTCAATCTGATTTTATTCAACAAACTAAAGAGAGACAACTATGAGATCCACGTTTAATCCACTTAAGGAAAGAAGTAGAAAAAGGATCAAAGCCTGGTTTTCGTGTTTCAGAGGACGGCTTGTTGAGAATGGGGAATAGAGTATGTGTTCTAGATTACCTAGATATCAAGGATCAAATCCTAAAGGAAGGTCATAGTTCCAAATTTACCTTGCACCTGGGTAGCACAGAAATGTATAAAGATATTAAAAGTCATTACTAGTAGAAAGGCATGAAAAAACGAGATTGTAATATATGTATCAAAATGTTTAACTTACCAACAAATCAAAGTTGAACACCAAAGACTTGGGGGGTTGTTACAACCTTTAGATATTTCTGAATGAAAATGGAAAGTATCAACATAGATTTTATTTTAGATCTACCTAGAAACTCCAGAAAGCATGATGCTATATGGGTGGTTATTGATAGGTTAACCAAATCGACACATTTCCTACCGATCAATGTGACATATTTTATGGATAGACTTGTTGAGTTATATATTGGTGAAATAGTAAGACTTCATAGTGTTTCAAAGGAGATCATCTCTGATAGAGACTCTAGATTCTTTTCTAGATTATGGAGAAGATTACAGGAATCTTTGGGCACTAAAGTCAAGTTTAGTACTACTTATCACCCTCAAACCAATGGTCAATCAGAAAAAACAATTTAAACACTTGAGTATTTGCTTAGAGCATATATCATGGATTAGAAAGGTAAGTGGGACAAAGATATTTCTCTTGTTGAGTTCACCTATAATAATAGTTACCAGTTTAGTATTCAGATGGCTCCTTATGAAGCTTTGTATGGGCGAAAGTGTAAAATGCCTATTTGTTTGGAGGAATTTAGCGATAGAAAATTGTAGCACCCGATAAAGTGTAGGAGACTTCCGAAAAGATTTTGAGTCATAAGAGAAAAACTAAAGACTGCTTAGAGTCATCAAAAGAGCTATGCTGACAATAGAAGATGAGAAATTGAGTTTCAAGTAGGGGATTTTGTATTCTTGAAGGTCTCTCCTTCCAAGGGCATGGTAAGATTTGCACTAGATTTATTGGACATTTGAGGTCCTTGAGAGGATTGGTTATGTCGCTTACAGGATTGCCTTACCACCATCTTTGGGTTGTATCCATGACATATTTTATATTTCAATGTTCATAAATTATATTCATGACCCTTCTCACATCATTCAGTATGAGCCGATTGTAATCGATCATAACTTATCTTATGAAGAAGAACCTATATAGATTATTGATAAGAAATAAAAGATACTAAGCAATCGGGTCATTTCTCTAGTTAAAGTGATATTGAAGCATCATTCTATGGATGAAACAACTTAGGAGCTAGAAGAAGAAATGAAGAAAATTTATCCTCATATTTTCGTCGATGAAGGTATAATAAATTTAGAGGATAAAATTTTTATTTTAAGGAGGGGGAGAGAGTGTAATATCCCTCATTTCTGAAATATTTATAATGATATATTTTAAAATTATTTATAAGGACCCATTTATAAATTTGAGGATTTGTTTATTAATTCTTTTGATTAAATAATTTTATATTAAAAATTGATTGTTGGGACCTAAATGTGAATCTTGAAAATATGAAATAAATTTTGAAAGATTCACATTAAGTTTTAAAAAAAAACATGGTGAGGACATGTGTCACTACCTTGTTTAAAGTAGTGCCACTTGTGCATGTGCATAGGTGACACATAAGCACATTGCATGTATACTTGCCACCTATCAACTCATATGTTAGCTTAAACAATTAACAATTAGAGAAAAAAAATTGGGTTTTGGCTGTAACGTGAACTTGAAGAGAAGAAGAAGAAGAAGAAGAGAAGGAAAGAAGAAGAAATTTGGGGATTCTGAGATTATGATCTAATCCACACCTTTCGGCTTAAAATATTCAAAGACAAGTGTTCTATCTTCCTCCTACTAAAATTTATCTTTGTTTTTGCCTTGATTTATGAAGAAAATTCGGAACAAATCCAAAATCTTTTGTTGGCTGCTTAAATATGAATCTATAATATTTTCAAGATTATGACATGTCTGTCTTATTCTTGTTGTAACTTTTAGTACACTCTGATTTGGATAAAATATAGTTTTTTTTCAAAATAGATTCACATATCTTTCTTTTAAACTTGAGTTTGAAGAATTTGGAGTCTATTTGCTAGCAAAAACGTTTATTTCAATTGAGCATATGAAATCTGTAAAATAGAGTCTGTAGCTTCTGACCTTTCATCACTATATTGCTTATATCTTCCTGTTGGAGTTTTTGATTTATGTAAAACTTTATTTATTAGAAAATAGACTCATAGATATTTCATTTGATACTAGGATTGAAAGATTTGGAGTCTAAATAACCATCAAAATTTCTATTTTAATCTTATGGATTCTGTAAAATAGGAATCATAACTTTTGACATGTGGTTGTGAAATCATCAATAATTCTTTGTAGAGACCTTCAATTTGTATGAAGCTTATTTTGTCTGAAACTAGATTGATTTATCTTTCCAATAATACTTTTTTTGAGTAATTTTGAGCATGTTTGATCATCTGAATAACTTTGTAATTTGCCTTTAGAATTTTGCCAGAATAGGGATTGTATCAATTCTGCCTATACCTGCTTCATCCATTTCAAAACTGAAATCTCTAATGCTCTTGTTCTTGACTTCCTAACATATCATAATATGTTATATATTAATCAATGTTATATTATATTATTCTATTTAGGTGCATGAATGATTTATTGTTCCGTATGTGCTTCCAATATATGTCATATTCATTACTCATGTCCTTTTATACTCTAGTGTTTGGGAGACAATGTGAACCTTTACCAGAAATGGTAAAGGAAGTTATGCTTATATCCTACGTGCTCTATTGGCCCCCTATGACTTCACTCAGATGTGGGTGGATGGAGCTCCCGAACGTGGGAGACTTATGTTTGATGGTCATTTAGCGATGAATGTTCCATATTATGCTTATGGTCCTACTTCGCCCTTTATGTCCTGATATGATATCTAAAGCATTGCTTATGAGTTTGTTCATATGCTTTGGATAAGAATAAAATGAATGTTATGTCTGAATGATATTTGAGCTTATGTTCATTACTTATTTATTTGATAAGCCTTTGAGATTATTCATACACCATTGATATGCTTTCAAAATATGTCCTATGCATTTTTGATATAGTCCAAAATATTTCATTTGCTATTGACATATTATGAAACATTTCACACATCATTGATATATTTAGAAATGTCCTATACCTCCTTGACATGCTTTGAAATATTTTGTATTCTTATTGATATGCTCCGAAATATTTTGTTTGCCATTGATATGTTGCTTGACATACTTACGCCTATGATATTCATCCAACTTCAAATATGACATACGAGCTTAAGTTTGATATTTGTTCTATTGATATGTTTAGAAGTATTTCATGTGTTATTGATATGCTCCTAAAACTTCATATGTCATTGATATATTCAAAAATATTTCTTATTGCCATATATGCTCCAATTACCTTTCCAAATTATTATGGATTTAAGTATGCTTCGAACGAGATGAACCTTATGGTTGTGAATCTGATTTGCTGCTTTATGTGAAAACTTTTGTATTCCCTACCTGGCACTCTTATATCAGGTTCAATTTGTAAATATCTTTCCTTGCCTTGAACCTGTTTGATTCTTGTTGGTCTTCTTAGCTCACTCTGCCGCTATCTAATCTTCTTTAGGTTAGCTTGGTATTTATTGAAATACTTGATACAGGAAAGTTCTTTGGCTAAATCTTTATTAGATAACATGTTATCGTTGTATGTGTATACCTGGTGTCTAAAGTAAAGTTGTAGACATATCTTGAAGAGGGATAACTATGTAATGGTTTTAAAAGTACCTTCTTATTTGGGATCTTGAATGTTAAATTTGCTATATAATATATAAAGTGGTGGTATATGGTTGTTTTCAAATTCATATGGATTTTATAGTATTGGTGGACTTTATGAAGATGAATTATATTTAGCTGCATTGGTTTCGGATCGGTTTTGTGATTCAGTAGGAGATTGCGAAGAGATTATAATCTGCATAGGTTTCTATGAAAGTGATTAAATGACTCTGCATGATTTTCTTAGTATCCTCAAATATTTGTTTGGATCCTGGATGGATTAGGTTGTTGACAATATTATCGATTTTTAAGATAAGGTCACACGTCTCGAATGTAATATAATTCGAGGGGGCGTGACAACAACCCCCTAGTTTTGAAAATGATCTTTTTTCAAATCGCATCTTCATATTGTCTAAGGCACTTTATGGTTTTAAACAAGCCCCTAGGGATTGGTATGTAAGACTTAGTTACTCCTTATTTTAAATAATTTTTTGAAAGGCAAGGTAGAAACTACATTATTTATTAAGTAATTTTAAAATAATTTTTTATTATTCAAATTTATGTTGATGATATTATTTTTGGTTCTTCTATTAAATTCTTATGTGAATCTTTTGCCAAAAGTATAAGTCAAAAGTTTGAAATGAACTTAATAGATAAATTAACCTTTTTCTTAGGACTATAAATAAAATAATTAAATGATGATATTTTTATAAGTCAAACTAAGTGCACTTTAGATTTGTTAAAATGATTTGGTTTGGACAATGCTAAGGCCATAATCACTCCCATGAGCACTTCCATAAAATTAGATTTAGATAATGAAGGAAAAATTTTTGATAAAAAAAAACCTATAAAGGAATGATAGACAGTTTGTTATATTTAATTACTACTAGACCAGACATAATGTTTGATATTGGATTGTGTGCAAGATTTTAATCTAATTCTAAATATTCTCATTTTAAGGCAGTTAAATGAATATTTAGATATTTAAAAGGAACTTCTAGTTTAGGATTATAGTAGTATCCTAAATCTAAAAATTTTGATTTACTTGTCTATGCGGATGTCGATTTTGGATGTTGTAGAATAGATAAAAAAGAGTACAACTACAATATATCAGTTCTTAGGACACACACTTGTTTCTTGGTCTTTCAGGGAACAAAATTCGGTTACATTATATATAACTGAAGCTAAGTCTATAGCAGCAGGTGTATGTTGTGCATAAGTTGTTTAGATGAAAATACCCTATAAGATTATGAAATTCACTTGAAAAATATTTTTATAAAATGCGATAACACTAGTGTAATATTTTTAACTAAAAATTTCATTCAACACTCAAGAACTAAACATATTGACATTAGGCATCTAGAGATCATGTCAATAATCATGATATATCTTTGGAATTTATTGATACAAAATATCAATTAGCTAATATTTTCACCAAGCTATTAAATAAAGAATAATTTGATTTTATTAGAAGAGAATTATGAATATTAAATCTTCCAAATGCATATTTTGCTATCATATTTTTTTGAATTTCTCAGTTTTTGCAAAATGAGTTCTCTTTTGAAATGATTTCATATTATTCTTGAAATTTACAAATGAAAAAAATATGTTTTATGAATATTTGTGATACTTAATATGTGATTCATGAGCTCTCTTTCGAATTCTCCCTCTTAATATTTGATTCTTAGATTCTTGGATTTATGAGCTCTCTTTCGAATCCTCATTTTAAGAAAAAAAAATATTGATTCTTGGATTCATGAATCTTCGATGCAGTGCTTTCAAATATAATCCTCCCTCTTGATATTTGATTTTTTTTTAGATACTTTATACTTGATCTATGATTCTTGGACTCTTTGATATACTTGACTCCTCTATTCTTCTTCTACTTTTATATTTTAAAAAGGAGGCGAAAGGAATTTGATGTGATACTTGTGATTTGATTCTCTTTGTTATGAATAAATTACTCTCATTTTTTTCTTCTTATTTTACAAAGGGAGAGATATGACATGATTGACGACATATGCTAAATATTATGATAAATATTCATATATATGTTGGACGTTTCTCCTTTTGTTGATGACAAAGGGGGAGAAATGACATAATTGATGACATATGCTGAATGTTTGGCTTAAATATTTTATTTGAAATTTTTATCATGTGATACCAAAAAGATGAATGTTTGTTATTAAAAATTTTATCATGTATGGTATCATGGTGATGAATGGTTAAATTGTTAAAATTTTAATGATTAGTCAAAATGGTCAAAATGTTACCTTGAATTCAAAGGTAATTGTTTCTTTTGAATTAAAGTTTTTCAATTATGACATATAGATAGGGGGAGTTAAGTTTAACTCTATCATCAATTGGTTGTCATCAACAAAAAGGAGGAGATTATTGAATCTCACATTTTGATGATGAACTAATTGATGAGTTTATGATATAATTAATGTGTTGGAGCTAAGTGATGCAGGATTAACTATGATTATGAAAAGGCAAAACAATTAATGTTGGGTCACATTCAAGATCGAGCATTAGGCTGAGGCTTTGGATGATGCAATGGGTGTTAAATCTCAGATTTTGACGATGAAATCAATTGATTAGTTTTATTATCTAACCTGTATGTTAGAGATGAATGATGCAGGATTGACTATGACAAGACAATACAATCAGATGTTATGCTGGAGTCAAGTTCAAGCATCGGGCCAGAGTTCGGACGATGCCGTGGGAACTCGTCGAGAGATCGCTAGAGGCTTGTCGAATGTGTCAGAGGCTTATCGGGAGTTCACCGGAAGCTTGCCGAAGGTATTGGGGGCTTGTTGGGAGCTCGCCGAGGGTGATCGGGAGTTGTTGGGAGTTCGCTGGGAGCTCGTCAAAGGTGATCGGGAGTTCGCTAGAAGCTTGCCGAAGGTGATCGGGAGCTTGTTGGGAATGCATCGGAGGTTCGCCAGAAGATGACTAAGACTTGCCGGAAGTGGGTCGGAGCTTACTGGGAAGATTATCGGGAGTTAAGAAGGTCACTTGACATGTTGGTCAAATTGATTATATTTGTATGCCTTAGTATATCGTAGTTAGCATCGGTTTGGTTTAGAGTCCAAATTGAGTTAAATTTAGAAGGAATCTACATTAACTCAATGTGAGGCAACTGGGTCCACATTGGATTTAGGTTGAGCTCAGGTTGAGCTTATTTGGTTGACCTAGGAAGGTGTCAACTAAAGGTACAAGTCGAGAATGGAAAAGTATAGAAAACACACTTCAAGGATTCCTGGCGGTAGTACCGCCGGTGGGCGGTGGTAGTATTGCCCAGGTCGATGGTAGTACCACCACGATCACTGTTTTAGGGGTGCTTTCGATGATAGTACCGTCGACACCGGTGGTAGTACCGTCGGTGGGCGATGGTAGTACTGCTAGAACCTAAATTTTTTGGGATTGATTAGATTTTGGCTCGATTTCTAAAGCCAATTGGGGTTTATAAATTATTGAATCTTAGATTTTGATGATGAAATTGATTGATGGGTTATTGATCTAACATATGTGTTAGAGATGATTGATGTAGGATTAACTACGACAGAGAGAATTATAATCACATGTGGGCTAGAGTCAAGTCTGAGGCAATAGGCCGGGGTTCGGACGATGCAATGGAAACTCATTGAGAGACTCGTCGGAAGCTTACCGAAGGTATCAGAAGCTTGTTGGGAGTTCGTCGAGAGCTCACCAAAGGGATCAGAGGCTTACTGGGAGTTTGTCGGAAGCTTGCCGAAGGTAACCGAAGCTTGCTGGGAGTTCACTGGGAGCTTGCCGAAGGTAATTGGGAGCTTGCTAGGATAACGTCGAGAGTTCACTGGAAGAAGACCAAGAGACTCGGCAGAAGATCATCAGGGGTAGCCGAAATGCTTGCTAGGAGTTATGATGGTCTTGTGGGACTTAATAGTCACATTGATTATAATTAATTAGTCATAGTTAGCATCATTAGGTTTGAGTCTAACTTGAGATAAGTTTGGAAGGAATCAAAATTAACTTGAGATAGTGAAACCGGGTCCACTATAGGGTTTAGATTGAGCTCAGGTCGAGCTCAATTGGTTTCTTAGAAAGTGGTCAATAAGAGGTACAAGTCGAGGATGAAATAGTATGGGAAAGTAGTAACTTTAGGGATTCTTGGTGATTGTACCACCCAGGCCAGTGGTTGTACCACCACTACCTAGTATTCTGGGTTGCTTTCGGTGGTGGCGCCATAGCGCCAGTAGTGGTACCACCCATATCCGCCTTTTTTGGGTGCGTTTAAATTTTGGCTCTATTCTTCTAAAACAAATTGGGGTCAGTAAATATCCTAAGTTTTCTTGTATTTATCATAGGTTTTTACACAACAATTGGGCTAGAAATTATGTGAAAAATTAGGTGCTAAAAGTGTGCAAGAAAAAGAAATGGGAGAAGGGAGTAAGCCTAGTGTTATATTTCTTATAAAAAGTCTCCGTTGAGTTGAAAGCTTGTAAGGGTTTGGTATTCACCCAAAGAAGATTAGTAGTAGACATCGGTGGACCTCGGAGAAGAGGACTAAGGAGTGGACGTAGGTCAGGTTAAGGTCAAACCATAGAAATTTATAAATATTTCTCTACTTTATTTCTTTCTATTATGTATATTCTTATACGAGCTTTCTTTTAGCATAATCATAACTTAGCTTCATTTAATAGCTTATTATTCACTTACTCACAACAAAATACTTCTGATTTTTTATTTTGATTCATACGAAAAATTTTCTTCAACTAAAATTTTTACACTTGTACAAATTCATTTACTTAAGTGGGTGTTAGTCCAATGAGTAAGACCTTGGCTCTGATACCATGTTCAATGGGATGGATTACATATTGGAAAATTTGAATATGTATCTTTTTTATTTCAATAGATTTTGATTTATGGAGTATTGTTGAAAAAGATTTTCAGAAGTTATCCAATCCAATAAATGATTGGAATGATTACAAAAAATAAATGTGTTCTTTAAATGCCAAAGCTATTAATGTTTGGTTTTGTGGTTTAAATTATTCGAATGATTATGAAAAACAAATGTGTTCTTTAAATGCCAAAGCTATGAATGCTTTGTTCTGTGCCTTAAATAAAAATGATTTTGATCGGATTTCTTCATGTGATTCGACTTTTGAGATTTGGCATACATTAGAAATGACACAAAAAAACACACTTAATCTAAATAATCATTAAGTAAAATGATCCATAAAAATGAACTTGAAGAACACCTTCCAAATAACAGGAAGGATTATGAACTAAGAATGACATATGACTCCTTGAGTGAAACATCGAGTGATGAGAACCTTGAACTTGAAGCCTTGACAAAAAAATCAAAAAATTTAATGAATATGAATAAAAATGATCTTAAAAATGGAGAAAACCTCCTACTATGAACGCAAGAAGTCGAGGCACTCCAAAGATGAAGAGTACAATCAAGAAATGGAGAATATCGTGCTTATGGCCATCGACAACGAGGTGAGTCTTTAAATATTTTTTTAATTAAATATGTTTCATAAATTATTTGATGAATTTAGAAAAATTAGTAAATCTTATAAATTGCTTAAGAATGAATATGATTCGTTAGTTAGTAGATTTGATAAAATGCATGATACATTATTATTACATAATCTTTGCTCTAAATATGAAATGCTAGATGATGTTAAAAAGAAAAATATCATGCTTAAATAAATATTAGAAAAATTTGAAATATGGAATAAATCCCTTAATATGATCCTTGCTAATAAGGGTCATGTTAATAGAAGAAAGGGTATTGGCTTTGTTGGGAACACTCAACAAAAGTCAATCATTTTTGTTAAAGGGCCTACCTTAAGTTTACCATCAAAAGTTAAATATATTTTTTATAAAAAATTAGGACATAAAGCCAACAAATATTTATTTAGAAATTATAGTCATCTCAAATTAATTTGGGTTCCGAAAGGAACTACAAACAATCGAAAACCATTAGATAAGAAAGATAAAGTTTTTCATGAAGGACCTAATGTAAAATGAGTACCTAAACCTAGAATCCCCCATAATATAATTTTCTCTCATAACAAGACTAGAAGTACTAAATAATGTTTTAAAGGTAGATGCTAAAGACATATAACTTGAGACCTAACACTCTTTGAAGCTCACTAGCCTAAGTAATAACAAGAAAATATTAAAAATAAAATTAGTGGCAATGAATCTTTAGATGATTCATTAATCTTGATTGCTCTCAATGATACATGAATTTTTATGTAACTAGAGTATGCTAAAATTAGTGGCAATGAATCTTTAGATGATTCATTAATCTTGATTGCTCTCAATGATACATGAATTTTTGTGTAGCTAGAGTATGCTAAAATTAGAACAAAAAAAATTAATGCAAAATTATCTAAGTTGCAATATATAAAAAAAAGATTTTGATTATGCTTGTATGCTTATATTCACTTGTAATGGTTAAATGAGTGTACATTATCTTGAGATAAAATTGAATAAAATGATTAAATGCTAATTTAAACTTAAAATAATTATATATATGAAATCATGCTTTATTTTCTAATATAGTTGAAAAATTAAAAATAAAAAGTCAAATGAGAAGGAAAATATCTTGGTAACATATTAGAAAAATCATTGGATTGAAAATAAATCAAAAGATTTTGTTTGAAAATATCTTGTTGTAATAATCATAATGATTTCGTTTGAAAATATTTTACTCATTTAGAAATTTCATATTGTAATGATCTTGATGGTGTTATGTTAATGTTAGTGTTAAAGAAGTAACTTGAAATATGATTGAAGGGTTATTGTTGAATATTAGAATTTGAGCAAAAAAATAAAATAAAAAAGGGGAGAGAAAAATCATGCTTCATTTTCTAGTATAGTAAATCATTTCACTAAGTCTAAAGAATTAGACTCATTTAAAAAAGAAAAATCATTAGAATTAAAACAAATAGAAGCTCTTTCTTGAAAATATTTTGTTGTAATGATTTTGATAATAATACTTGGTTTTACAGTTTTAAAATATTTGAAAATATTTACTTGGTTGAAAATATTTATTATAATTTTGATGTTTTCTTTTATAAATGAAACTCAGTTTTTGATGACAATGCATAAAGGCATTCTTAAAACAAATCATATGAAACAACTAAAAAGGAGGATAATTATTCTTAAAAATATTTTTATCCTATCAATCTCAATAAGAGATAAAGTGACATCATTATTGTTGAATATCTTAAACTATAAAATTGATTTGATGATTTAAAATTGAAAAAGTTTTTATCAATGATCTTGAAATCTTGAAAATTACAACTTGAGATCTTCATATAAATCAAGATCGTTTAACATGATTCTTATATTTTAGGAAATTATCAAAATGAACTATGATCTTGTTCTTTGATTCTCCTATGTCTCCTTTGCAACTTACTAAAGAAAGTTTTTATCCTAATCATGATCTCGATTTTTATAACTTGATAAATAAAGATTCTTCTTATTTATTAAATCATATCTTTTGGTAACTCATGTCTTTTGGTATTCATGAATGTCTTTTGATATTAATATCTTTGTTGACATGATTTATTTTATAACTTGTGAATGGTATAACTTATCTCCAAAATTAATATTTTTTAAATTTATGATAAATTAAAAATTAAAATAGATTTAGTTTATGATGAATATTTTCTTGATTTCTTGACTTGATATATTCTTTATGAGAATCATGTTTAATCTCTATAATTTTCTCTTTTAAATAAATAGAAAATTTATAATCTTAACAATTATAATTGAGATTTTTATCAAGATCATTCTTCCATTTTATTAAAAAATAATTTAAATGAATTGGGTATCTTAAGATTTATCTTGGATGAATCAAAATTATTTAATCCCCTAAAGCTTAGTTTCGGTATTTACAAAAGAAAAAGGAGGAAGATAATTATTAAAAGAAATCATATTTTTTGATACTTATGATTTAACTTTTCTTGACATGATTCCTTTGTACTCATAGTCATAATTAGAACATGAATGCAAAAGAAAAATTAAACCATCATATTTTTTTTGACAATAACAAAGTGGGTGATAAAGTTATCAATATGATTAGAAGAAAATTCATATGATGAATCTTATAGCATAGAATGAGAAACAATTTGCTTATAAGAAAATTTAGAATTTTAAAATTACCTAAGTGAATGCAAAATGCATGATTTACAAATTAAGTTTTATTTACCATTATATTTTTCTTTAGATTTCTTGGCCTTTATAAATTGCACTTCTAATCAAAAATTGCATGCAAAATGCATGATTTACTTGTTTTGCTACCTTGCTTGAAATTTACATAAAATAAATTAAATTACATGGGTAGCTCTTGATTTTTTTATTTCAGAATTTATATATATAATTGAGTATTTTTATGATATGATATTTTTCACTTCCCTTCCTTGTTTCTAGTACTTTCTTATTTACAAAAAGGGAAGACAAATTTTCATAAGAAAATTATATTTTACTAAGGGGGAGCAATGAGACATGTACTTTAAAATTATTTTACTATATATTTCACCTTTTTTTGTTGATGATAAAGGGGGAGAAATAGTGTAATATCCCTTATTTTTGAAATATTTATAATGATATATCTTAAATTATTTAGGAGGACTCATATGTAAAATTTAAGGATTTATTTATTAATTCTCTTTACTAAATAATTTTATATTGACAGATGGTTGCTAAGGACCTAAGTGTGAATCTTAAAAAATATAAAATGAATTGTAAAAGATTTACATTAAGTTAAAAAAAAAGAAACATGGTGAGGACATATGTCACTATCTTGTTTAAAGTAGTGCCACTTGTGCGTATGAGTGATACATAAGTATATTGCATTGCATGCATGTTTGCCACCTATCAATACATATGTTAGCTTAAACAATTAACAGTTAGAGGAAAAAAAAATGTTCGGGGGGGGGGGGGGGGGGGTTGGTTGCAATGTGAACTTGAGGAGAAAAAGAAGAAGAAGAAGAAGAGAATGAAAGAAGAAGAAATTTGGGGATTTTGAGATTGTAATCTAATCCACACCTTTGGAACTAAAATATTTAAAGGCAAGTGTTCTATCTTTCTCCTACTAAAATTTATCCTTGTTTTTACCTTTATTTATGAAAAAATTCTGAACTAATCCGAAATCTTTTGTTGGCTACCTAAGTATGAATATGTAATATTATCAAGATTATGACTTATTTGTCTTTGTTCTTACTATAACATTTAGTACATACCTCAGATTTGGACAAAACATAGTTTCTTCATAAATAGATTCAAATATCTTTCTTTTGAACCTCAGTTTAAAGAATTTAGAGTTCATTTGCTAGCCCAAACGTTTACTTCAATTGAGTATACGAAATCTATAAAATAGAATCTGTAGATCATGACCTTTTATCACTATATTGCTCATATCTTCCTATTAGAGTTCTTGATTTATATAAAACTTTATTTGGAAAATAGGCTTTTAGACTTTCTGTTGAACCTAAGATTGAAAGATTTAGAGTCCAAATGACTATCAAAACCCCCTTGTTGGTAGACCATATAAATTATGCAAAACAAAGACTGTGATTCTGGACCTTTGGTAGAAAAATCATCAATAACTCTTTGTAGAGACCTTCAACTTGTATGAAACTTATTTCGTATAAAACTAGATTGATTTATCTTTTCAACAACACCTTTCTTGAATAATTTGGAGCATGTTTGATCATTTAAATAACTTTGTATTTTGCCTTCAAAATTCAGCCAGAATAGGGATTGTAACAATTCTGCTTATACTTGCTTCTTCCATTTTAAAACTAAAATATCTAATGCTCTTGTCCTTGACTTCCTTAATATCAGATATATTATGTATTAATCGATGTTATATTCTATTATTCTATTTAGGCACATGTATGATTTATTGTTCTGCATGTGCTTCCAATATATGCCAAATTCATTGCTCATGTCCTTTTGTACTTCAGTGTTTGTGGGATAATGTGAACCTTTACTAGAAATGGTAAAGGGAGTTATACTTAGAGCCTGCATGCTCTATCGGCCCCTTATGACTTCACTCAAACATGGGTGGATGGAGCTTCTAGACGTATGAGACTTATGTTTGGTGTTCATTCAGCAGTGGATATTCCACATTATGTTTATAGTCCCACTTCACCCTCTATGTTTTTGATATGATATCCAAAGCATTGCTTTTGAGTTATTTATGCGCTTTGGATAAGAATGAAATGAATATTATGTTTGAATGATATTTGAGCTTCTGTTCGTTACTTGTTCATTTAATATGCTTTTGAGAATATTCATACACCATTGATATACTTTCAAAAAAATGTCCTATACCTCCTTGATATGCTCCGAAATGTTTTGTATTTACATTGATAGGCTCTAAGATATTTTGTTTGCCATTGATATGTTGCTTGACATACTTATGCCTATGATATTCATCTAACTTCAAATGTAACATACGAGCTTAAGTTTGATATTTGTTCCTTTGACATGTTCTGAAGTATTTCATTTATTATTGATATGCTCTTAAAACTTTAAATGTCATTGATATATACCAAAATGCTTTTGATTGTCATATATGCTCCAATTACCTTCCTAAATTGTTATGGATTTAAGTATACTTCGAACAAGATAAACCTTGTGGTTTTGAATCTGATTTGATGCTATATGTGAAGACTTTTATATTCCCTACCTTGCACTCTTATATTAGGTTCAATTTGAAAACACCTTTCCTTACTCTGAACCTATTTGATACTTGCTGGGCTTTTTAGCTCACTCTATTGCTATCTAATCTTCTTCAGGTTAGCTTGGCATTTATTAAAATACTTGATATGAGGCTAAAGCAATAGGAAAGCAAGAAGTTCTTGGCCTAAATGTTCATTTGACAATATGTTATCATTGTATGTATACACCTTGGGTCTAAAATAAAGTTGTAGACATATTTTGAAGAGGGATAATTATTGTAATGTTTTTAAAACTACCCTCTTGTTTGGGATCTTGAATGTTAAACTTGTTGCATAATATATGAAGTGGTGGTGTATGGTTGTTTTACAAAGTCATATGGGTTTTCTCGCATTAGTGGACCTTATGAATGTGGATTATATTTAGCTGCATTGGTTTTGGATCGGTTTTGTGATTCATTAAGAGAATGTGAAGAGATTATAATCTGTACAGGTGTCTATAAAAGTGATTGAATGACTCTACATGTTATTCTTAGTATCCTCAAATAATTGTTTGGATCCTGGATGGATTATATTGTTGATAATATTATCGATCTTTTATATTAGAGTCACACCTCTCGAATGTGATATAATTCGGGGGGGTGTGACAAATAGCATATGGATGACACATATTTGAAAAGTGATACATATATGACAAAGCGGAAGAAAATTTTTCATGAGAAAATTATTGCTCATATCCTATTTTACTAAGGGGGAGCAATGACACATGTGCATTAAAATCATTAGCTCTATATTTCATCTTTTTATTGATAACAAAGGGGGAGAAATAGATATTGATGACACATGTAGAAAAATGAAACATGGATATTTATCCTATTTTGCTGATAAACAAAGGGAGAGAAATAATTGATGATTTATGTAAGAGAATTTCAACTTAATGTATGATTGATGCATAATTTTGAAATTCATGTTATATACCTTAAAAATTTGATGATTCATTGTTGGTTGAAATTAATGTTATATCATGTATCATTAATGATTTGATTTTAAAATTCATCGTAAATCATTTCAAAATTTGATAAATAGATGTTATGACACTTAACTTCAAGAGTGGTTGGTTCTCTTGAATTTAAACTTTCCTTATTTGAATTATTGCATGGATTTAGGGGGAGTAAGGTTTAACACATGTCATTAATTGATTGTTAGTATAAAAAAGGAGAATATTGTTGAATCTCAGATTTTGATGATAAAATTAATTGAGAGGTTGTAGATCTGACCTGTGTGTTAGAGATGATTGATGCAGGACTAACTACGAAATAGAGAGAATTATAATCAGATGTGGGCTAGAGTCAAGTCCAAGGCATCAAGTCGGGGTTCTCATGATGCAATGGGAACTCATCGAAGCTCGCCTAAGGTATCGAAAGCTTGTTAGGAGTTCAATGGGAGCTCATCGAAGGGATCGGAGGCTTGCCGAGAGTTTGTTGGAAGCTTATTGAAGGTATCAGAAGCTTGCTGGGAGTTTACGGGGAGCTTGCCAAGATGGCATTGGGAGTTCACCAGAAGAAGACCAAGAGACTCACTGGAAGATCATTGGGGTTTACCGAAATGCTTGCCAGGAGGTAGGATGGTCTAGTGGGACTCGATGGTCACATTGATTGTAATTAATTAGTCATAGATAGCATCATTAGATTTGAGTCTAACTTAAGTTAAGTTTGAAAGGAATCTAAATTAACTCAAGTAAGGCAAATCAGGCCCACTATGGGGTTTGGATTGAGCTCGGGTCGAGCTCAATTAGTTGACCGGAAAGGGGTCAATAGGAGGTACAAGTTGGGGACGAAACAGTATGGGTAAGTATTGCTTTTGGGATTCTCGATAGTTGTACCATCGGTGAGCAATGGTTGTACCGCCCAGGCTAGCAGTTGTGTCACTATCGCCTAGTATTCTAGGCTGCTTTCAGCGATGGTGCCATTGGCACTGACAGTGGTACCGCCCGTACTTGAATTTTCTGGGTGCATTTGAATTTTGTCGACATTCTTCTAAAGCCAATTAGGGTTTATAAATACCTCAAGTTTTTTTACATTTAGCACAGGTGTTTACACAATAATTGAGCTAGAAATTATGTGAAAATTTGGGTATTAAAAATGTGTGAGAAAAAGAAAAAGGGGAAGGGAGTGAGCCAAGTGTTGTATTTCTTGTAAGAAGTCTCTCTTGAGTTGAAATCCTATAAGGGTTAGGTCTTCACCCAAAGAAGATTGGTAGTGGACACCAGTGGACTTCAAAAAAGAGGACTCGGGAGTAGACGTAGGCCAGGTTGAGGCTAAACCATTATAAATCTGTGAGCATTTCTCTACTTTGTTGTTTATAATTATACATATTCTTATATAGAGCTTTCTTTTAGCATAATCGTAACATAGCTTCATTCAATAGCTTATTGCTCACTTACTCAATGAAACGCTTCCGATTTCAAGTTTTGATTCTCACGAAAAGCTCTCTTCTTGGAGAAGTAAGGGTGGTGAACAAAAAAGTGAGATAAAATTATGTTAAAGAGTTGTAAATTTTAAGAGATTTTCTTGAGTGCTTATAAGTGTAAAGTGAGTCTAAGTGAAGTGAGAAACTCTTATAAAAGATTCCTCTCCTAAACTTGTGAGAATGATAGAAGTGTAAGGGGTTTGGATTTCACTTATGGAAGAAGATCTTTAGTGGATTCTGGTGGGCCTCAATGTAGGAGGACTTTGAAAAGTGGACATAGGTCAAAGTTTTGCCGAACCACTATAAATTGTGAGTCTTCTCTCCTTATTTTATTTTAGCATTTATTAGCTAAATCAAAATTTGTGGATTCTGGTGGGCCTCAACGAAGGACTTTGAAAATGGACATAGGTCAAAGTTTGACCGAAGCACTATAAATTGTGAGTCTTCTCTCCTTATTTTATTTTAGCATTCATTAGCTAAATCAAAATTTTTTGATCTTAAGTTTGATTCTCTCACATATTTAAATTCCAAGAAACACTTCTGATTTCGGTTTTACTTCCAACAAAAATTTATTTAATTGAGATTTCAACACTTGCACTAATTCATCCCCCCCCCCCTCATAGTGCCAACTTGATCCTAACAGTTTGTTTAATCTTAGATTTTGATGATGAAATCAATTGATAGATTATTGATCTAACATATGTATTAGAAATGATTGATGTAGGATTAACTACGACATAGAAAGAAAATTACAATTAGATGTGTGCCAGAGTCAAGTCCGGGGCATCGGGTTGGGGTTCAGACGATGTAGTGGGAACTCACCGAGAGACTAGTTGAAAGTTTGCCGAAGGTATCTGGGGTGTATCATGAATTCACCGGGAGCTCACCGAAGGTGATCGGGAGCTTGCCAGGAAGGCATCAAGAGTTTGCTGGAAGAAGACAAGAGACTCGTCGGATGATCATCAAGGGTTACCGAAAAGCTTATCGGGAGTTAGGAGGGTATTGTTGGACTTGATGTCACATTGGTTGTAATTGATTAGTCGTATTTAGCATCAATTAGAGTTTGAGTCATACTTGAGTTAGATTTAAAAGAAATCTAAATTTACTCAAGTAAGGCAAACTGGGTCCACATTTGAGTTTGGATTGAGCTCAAGTTGAGCTCAATTAATTAAATGGGTCAACTGAATGTACAAGTCGAGATTTGAAAAGTGGAGGGAAACATTTTTTCGAGATTCCTGATGATTGTGCCGCCTATGGACGACGATTGTATCACCCAGGTCAATAATCGTACCACCCAGGATGGTGGTTGTACTGTCGCCACCCTATTTGCTGGGCAGCTTTTGGTGGCTGCACCGTCGGCACCGATGGTTATACCATTCGTAACTAGTTTTTCTGAATACATTTGAATTTTTAGCTTCATTTCTTCAGCCAATTGGGGTCTATAAATACCCTAAGATTTCTTGCATTTAGCACAACATTTTGGGCTATATATTTTATGAAAAATAATATGCTAAAATTATGCAAGAAAAAAGAAAAATGGCAAGCGAGTGAGAAAAAGAGTTGTAGTTCTTATAAGGTCTTCCTTTTGAGTTTGTAAGGATCCTCTCCTAAGCCTGTAAAAAGGAGAGTGGGGTTTGATCTTCATATAAAGAAGATTGATAGTAGACATCGGTGGACCTTAGAGAAGAGGACTCAGGGATTGGACATAGGCAAGTTGTGGTCGAACCACTATAAATTTGTGAGCTCTCTACTCTTTTAATTGCTCTTAACTAGCTTAAAGAAATATACGAGCATCATTTTGTGACTTTCTCTTAAATCATTTCATTATTCATTTCCAACGAAACTCGAAGTGTTTTTGATTTTTCTTCTTTACGTTAGCAAGTTTTTCGAATCGGGCACTTTCACTCTTATACTAATTCACCCTTCACCACCATCCCCTTTAGTACCAATTGATCCTACCAATTGGTATCAGAGCCACATTCTACTCATTGAACTAAAAACTCAAGTGAGTAAATAACTTCATTTGGCATGAATGAGGGACATTCCACTAGTTCTATGGGACAGATTTATATGTTGGAAGAATGTGTATTTTTCTGATTTCATTTATTTTGACTTATAGCACATTATTGAGAACAATTTTAAAAAATCTTCTAAACTTATGAACGAATGGAATAATTTTGAAAAGAAAGTTTTTTCGTTAAACTCCAAAGCAATGAATGCCTTATTTTATGCAGTTGATGAGAATGAATTTAATCAGGTTTCTGTTTGTGGTTCGGCTTTTGATATTTGATATATTAAAGATCGCACATGAAAGCATAATTAAATTAAATGAATCAATAAATGAAATGACTTACAAAAATGAACAAGAAGAACACCTTCCAAATAATATGAAGGATTTGACATTGAGAACCCAAGAACACCTTCCAAAGAATATGAAGGAATTTGAACTGAGAAGAACATAAGACTAGAGTGAAATCTCGAGTGATTAGAACTTTAAGCCTTTGACAAATGAATGAAGAAATTAATGAATAAAAACTATAAAAATAAACTTAAATTAGATAAAACCACTTGTTATAAATGCAAGAAGCCGAGATGCTCCGAAGATGAAGAGCACAATCAAGGAAAAATGATGAATCTCGCACTTTTGGCTATCAACGATGAGGTATGTAACTTACCTAATGTCTCATTTACTTTGATAAATTATTAAATAATTTTCATGAGCTTTATGATAAATTTAGAAATATTAGCAAGTCTTATAAACTACTTAAGAAAGAGCACATGATTCACTAGTTAGTAAATTTGAAGAAATATATGTAGCATCACCATTACTTAGTTCATGCTTCAAATGTGAAACTTTAGAGGAACTTAGTAGAGAAAATACTGTATTAAAACAAATATTAAAATTTTTTGAGAAAGGAAATAAATCCCTAAACATGATCCTTGCAAATAAGGGTCATGTTCATAGACAAAAAAGGTATAGACTTTGATGGAAATGCTCAACAAAAGCCAAATATCTTCGTCAAATGATCCACTCTAAACTTGCTACCATAAATTAAATATAATTTTTGTGGTAGATTAGGGGACATATAACTTATAAATATTTATTTAAAAAATATAGTTCACATAAATTAATTTAGGTTCCTAAAGGAACCATAAACAACCTCAAGCCATTAGAGAAAATAGGAAGAACCTTTCATGAGGGACCCAAACTCAAATGGGTACCTAAACCAAAACCTCATATCTTTTAGAGTTGTCTCTTAATAAGGTTAGGAGCACTAAATGATATCTTGAAAGTGGATGCTTAAACTACATGACTTAAGCTCTAACACTTCTTTCAAGCTCACTAGCCTAAGTAATAATAATAAGAAAAATTATTAAAATTAAGTTTATTGATAATAAATCTCATGATAGTTCATGATTATAAAATTAATCTTAATTGTCTTTCAATTATGAATGATGATGCATAGCTAGAGCATGCTAAAACTAGAACTAAAAAACCTTAGTTATTGTTAATAAAAAAATTATTTATATTAAAATATACAAAAATAAGATTTTGATGATGATTGAATAATAGGTTAAAAATAATTGGCTTGGATATTTGTTGATTTAAATGCAAAGGCTATTATTAAATGACTTCAATATTATGGTGTTTTTGACTAAGTTAGATTATAAATATCATTGTTGAATGATTGATTTAAATTGTTGAATAATTGTATGTTGAGATTGAATGTGTGTTATTAAATGATAGATTACTCTTGAATTTGAGCATAGAATAAAATATATCAAAAAAGAAGAGAAAAATTATGCTTCATCTTTAAGTTTTTTAATTTAAAAATACTTTTGAAATGAGAGTGAAAATTGCATGATAATTCATTTCACAAAGTCTAAAGAGTTAGACTCACTTAAAAAAGAAAAATTATTAGAATTAAAATGAATCATATTTTTTGTTTGAAGATATTTTATTATTTTATATGTTGTATTAATGATCTTGTTGATTCCTTTTGAAATGAAATTTGGTTTTCAATCTTAAATAATAATTCATTGATTTAAAAAGCATTCTTGAAACAAATCATATGAGACAACTAAAAAGGAGTATAATTCTTCTTGAAAATATTTTTATCCTATCAATCTTTCAACATTAGATAAATTGATATAATTATTTTTGAATCTTTTAAACTAAAAAAATGAATTAGAGAACTTTGGCTATTTTATTTAAAAAAAATCTATGTTGCCTTTATTGAAATTTTTCAAAAATTGATTCTGATGATGATTTTGAATATGTTTTCAAATGATTTTTTAAAAAGAGATTGATGAATCTATTTAACTTTATGGATTTTCAATTTTGATGATTTGATAACTTAAATCATGATATTGATATCTTAAGAAATTTAAACTTGAAATCCATATATAAATCAAGTTTGTTAATATATATATATAAATAAATCATAATTTGGCTCTTCGGATCTATAACTTGAAAATTGTAACTTGAGATCTTCATATAATCAAAATAGTTTACTATGATTTATACATTTTATTAAAGAAAATTATCTAAATGAATCATTATTTATCTTTTTGGTCTTTTGAAATTATAACATGAGATTTTTTCATTATAAACCATGATCTATAACTTGAAAATCTTCTTATGAACCATAGTCTTGACAACTAGAAGTTTCCTATATATAAATCAAAATCTTCTATCTTTTCTTGCAATTTATTCATGATCTTCATATTTATAATTTGATATTTTTATAAATGAAGACTCTCCTTTGATCTCCTAAGATTTCTAAGGGCTTTGAATCTCATCTAAGAAGAAATTTGTTAAATTAAATAATGTCTTTTCGCATTCAAGATTTGATAGTAATATCCTTTATGACATGATTACTTATGTCTTTCTTCTTAGTATAACTTATTGTCAAAATTAATATTTCTTAAATGTTTAATAAGTTGAAAATTAAATGAGATTTGTTTTTATTATGAACATTTTTTTTATTTTTGACTTGACTTATCCTTTATGGGAATCACGTTTGATCTCTATGATTTCTTCTTTAATAAAAAGGAGATTTATGATCTTTATAATTATAAGTTGAGAATTTTTATCAAGATCATTCTTCCATCTTATGAAGAAGAATTATCGAAATGAATTATATGTCTTAAGATTTAAGATTATTTAATCCCCTATAACTTATTTTCATTATTTACAAAAAAAGAAAAAGGGGGGAGATAATTCTTAAACGAAAAATATCTTTTGGTATTTATAATTTTTATAAAAAAAGAGATAGATTTATTAAAAGAAATAATGTCTTATGATTTGATCTTTCATAACATGATCCCTCTATAATTATGGTTGTAACTAGAACATGAATGTAAAAGAAAAAACTATATCATCATATTTTTTTTTTAACAATGACCAAAGTGGGAGATAAAATTATCAATAAGATTAGAAACAAATTGGATATGATGAATCTTATAATATTGAATAAGAAAATTTAATTAGAAGAAAATTTAGAACTTTAAATTTTTTAACTATATGCGTAATGCATGATTTACAATTTGAGCTTGATTTATAATTTGAGCTTGATTTACTATCATATTTTCTTTTAAACTTGTTGACCTTTAGAAATTTTGCATTTTATCAAAATTTACTTGAAATGATCTTCAAAATGCATGATTTGCTATATTTCAGATTTCTTTATTTGCTATTGTGTTTGAAATTTTACATAAGATGAATGCATAAGTAGCTCTTGGATTTTTCAGATTTTTTAGCTCACCTTCGAAATAATTCTCTTCGAAATTGATATTTATAAGATTGAGATTCAAAACTTTTCTTTCTGATCAGATTTTATGATCCTTTATAAATATTTTGAGTATTTTCTCCCCACTTAATATCTTTGGGACACTAAATGCTTGGATCTTTGATTTCACCTCCCCCCATCGTTTCTTCTTTTATTTTATTCACAAAATCAAATAACCTTGTAATCATCCACTTTTTATCATGAATAGATCAATCTTTTTTTAACCAATGGCTTGAGTACCAAGGAGGGAGGAACCCCTATAGAGTTCCAAGGAAGCTGATCCCTTATAGAGATCACCCCAAGCTTAGAATCTGCAAGGATTCTAACATAAACGAGTCATTAAATGAAAAGACTTGTAAAAATGAATTGAAGAACACCTTCCACAGAACAGGAAGGAAGTTACTTTGAGAACACAAGAACAAGACCTTCCAAAGAATAAGAAGGAAGTTACTTTAAGAACACAAGAACAAGACCTTCCAAAGAACAAGAAATATATTGAACTAAGAATAAAAGAACATCACCTTTCAAAGGACAAAAAGGAACTATAACTGAGAATAACAGATGACTTCTCGAGTAAAACCTCAAATGATGAGGACTTTGAACTTTTGACAAATGAATCGAAAAAATTAATAAACTAAAAATATAAAAATAAACTTAAAATAGACCAAACATCTTGCTATGAACGTAATAAGCCAATGCGCTTCAAAATTGAAGAGAACAAACAAGAAGAAGTGTAGAATCTCGCATTTATGGCCATCAACAATGAGGTTAGTGATTCCTCTAAGGTCTCTTTTACTTTTAATGAATTATTAAATACCTTTCATGAAATATTTGATGAGTATAAAAAGGTTAGCAAAACTTATAAATCACTTAAAAAAAGATCATGCATTACTTTCTTGTAAAACTTTGAATGATGTATCAAATCATGTATTTCTTGTTCTAAATGTGAGTCACTAGAGGTAATTAAATAATAAAATGACATACTACAACAAACTCTAAAAATGCTTAAGATAGATAATAAGTCGCTAAACATGATCCTTATTGATAAGGGTCATGTTCACTAGGAAGTTATTGGCATTGTGAGCAGTACTCATCAAAAGTAAACTACCCTTATTAGAAGACCTACATTACACTCTTTGTCTGAAAATAAATATAATTTTTGTGGTAGATATGGATACTTTGCCTATAGGTGTTTATTTAGAAAGTATAGTCCACATAAATTGATGTTAGTTCCTAAAGGAACTATAAATAATCAAATACTGTTAGTGAAAATGGGTAGAGCTTTTCACGAGGGACCCAAAGTCAAATTGGTTCCTAAACCAAAACCCTCCATACCATAAATTTATCTCTTAAAAAGGCTAGGAGCACTAAGTAATATTTTGAAAGTGGATGCTCAAGGCATATGACTTAAGATCTAAGACTCATTCAAGCTCACTAGCCTAAGTAATAATAAAAATAATTATTAAAAATAAAATTATTGGTAATAATTCTTTAGATGATTTATTATTATAATTAATCTTGATTGCTTTAACTTTAGCATGCTAGCATAAAAATGAATTAGAATAATAATAAAAAAAGAGGGAGGCTTTAGCTATTTTTAATAAAAAATTATATACATTCAAATTTCTGAAAGAGAGATTTTGATGATGATTATGCTTGTATGCTTATATTGACTTGTAATGGTTAAATGTGTGCACGTTGTCTTGAGATTAAATTGAATGGAATGATTAAATACTAAATTTGAACTTAAAATAAAAAATTATATATATGAAATCATGCTTTATTTTTTAATGTGATTGAAAAATAATTTTTTTTTTAAATGAGAAGACAAATTTCTTGGTAACATATTAGACTCATTTAACAAAAAAAGAATCATTAGATTGAAAATAAACCAAAAGATTTTGTTTGAAAATATCTTGTTGTAATAATCATAATGATTTTGTTTGAATGTCTTACTCATTTAGAGATTTTATATTGTAATAATCTTGATGATTTCTTTCTTAAATAAAAATTGATTTTTTATTTTAAATGACCATGGATAGATAGATTTGGAAGTCATTCTTAAAAGAAATCACATAAAATAACCAAAAAGGAGGAAAACTCTTTTTGAAATTATCTATATCCTATCAAGCCTTCAATAAAAGATAAAGTGATACCATTTGAATCTCTTAAACTACATATATGAATTTTATGATTGAAATTTGAATGAAAATTTTCTTAACTAAATCTTGAACCTGCCCATGATTTATTGTCTTGAGAAATCTCTTATGCAAATCAAAATGTTAACTTCTATGATCTTTCTTATTAGTTACTATTTAGGAAATTTAAGATCTTATAACTAGTGATTCTTCTTATGAATTATATTATTGAAGTTTCCTATACACTAATTAAGATCTTTTGTTTTTTCTTCCTTGCAACTTACACATGATTTTGATTTTTATAACTTGATAAATGAAGATCCTTCTTATTATTTGATCTCCTAAGAATTCTTTTTATTATATAAGAAGAAATTTGTCAAAATAAGTCAGGTCATTTAGTATTCAAGATTTAATATTAATATCATTCATGACATGATTATTTATGACATCCTTCTTAGTATAACTTATCACAAAATTAATATTTCTCAAATTTATGAAGAGTTAAAAATTAAGTAAGATTTTCTTTATCGTGAACATTCCCTAGACTTATCATATCCTTAATGGAAATTGATTTTTTAACCTCTATGATTTCTTCGTTTTGCTAAAAATGAGATTTATAATTTTGACAATTATAATTTAAGATTTTTGATCAAGATTGTTTAGATCTCATAAGATTTCTTGTTAGGAGAGTTATTAAATTAAATCATGTTAGCAATTAGGATATGATCCTTCATCTTTAATGGCATGATTCCTTTGTACTCATGGTAATAATTAAAATATGGATGTAAAAGAAAAATTAAACCATTATATTTCTTTTTGACAACAAAGGGAGAGACAAAGTTGTTAATTTGGTTAAAAGAAATTTGGATATGAAAAATTTTGTAACATTGGATGACGAACAATTTAATTAGAAGAGAGATAGGAATGTTAACCCATTCAAATGCATGATTTACTATTTTTCAGATTTTTTGAATTGCTTGAAATTTGCATAAGATGAATGCATGAGTAGCTCTTAGATTTCTCAGATTTTTGAGCTCACCTTCAAAATAATTCTCTTCAGAATTGATGTTTATAAGATTGAGATTCAAAGCTCTTCTTTGTGATGAGATTTTTATGATTCTTTATAAATATTTTGAGTATTTCCACTCTCACTTAATATCGTTGGGACACTAAATGCTTGGATATTTAATTTCACACCCCTCTTTTTTCTTCTTCTTCTATTCTATTTACAAAGGAGAGAGAAGAAAGGAATTTTGATGAGAAAATTCTATCCTTCTTATTTTACTAAGGGGGACCAATAAAATAAATTCTTCATGTACTGTTTGTGTTAAACATTTAGTGTTTAAAAATATGATCAAGTTTGTTTTATCCTATGGCATTTACATAGGGGGAGTTAAAGTTAACTCCATCATCAATTGGTTATCATCATCAAAAAGGGGGAGATTGTTGAATCATGAATTTTGATGATAAAATCAATTGATGGGTTTTATTACCTAACCTTTTGTTAGAGATGATGATGTAGGATAACTACGATAAGGCAATACAATCAGATGTTGGGCTAGAGTCAAGTTCGGGCATCAGGCCAAGGTTCAGACGAGGCAATGGGAACTCATCGGGAGATCGCAGGAAGCTCACCGAAGGTATCGAAGGCTTGCCGAGAGTTCGTTGGAAGCTCGCCAAAGGTATCGGGAGTTTGTCGGGAGTTCATCGGGAGCTCGCCGAGGGTGGTCGGACG
This sequence comes from Ensete glaucum, assembly GCA_021527575.1. Taxonomy (NCBI): domain Eukaryota; kingdom Viridiplantae; phylum Streptophyta; class Magnoliopsida; order Zingiberales; family Musaceae; genus Ensete; species Ensete glaucum. Next base: position 6,475,532 of record CM038554.1, read on the forward strand.
CTTGTTGGGAGTTCATCGGGAGCTCGTTGAAGGTGATCGAGAGTTTGTTGGGAGTTCGTCAGGAGCTCACCAAAGGTGATTGGGCGCTTGCCAAGAATGTGCTAGGGGTTCACCAAAAGATGACCGAGACTCATCAGAAGATCATCGAAGGTTGCCGAGAAGATCATCGACAGTTAGGAAAGTCACTTGATATATTGGTTAAATTGATTATATTTATATGCCTTAGTATGTCGTAGTTAGCATCAGTTTAGTTAAAAGTCCAAATTAAGTTATATTTGGAAGGAATCCAAATTAATTAAATATGAGGCAACCAGGTCCACTTTGGGTTTAGGTTGAGCTCATTTGGTTGATCTAGGAAGGGGTCAACTAAAGGTACAAGTTAAGAAATGAAAAGTATAGAAAATACCTTTTTGGGATTCCCGATAGTAGTACCACCGATGGGCAGCAGTAGTACCACTTAGGTCAATGGTTGTACTGCCCAGGTCGGTGGTAGTACCATCGTCGCCTTTGTTTTAGGGGTGCTTTTGGTGGTAGTACCGCTAGTACTCGAATTTTCTAGGATTGATTGGATTTTGGTTTGATTTCTGAAGTCAATGAGGGTCTATATATATCCCAAAGCTTGGAGAAGTAAGAGTGGTGAATGAAAAAGTGGGATAAAATTCAGTTAAAGAGTTATAAAATTAATGAGTTTCCCTTGAGTGCTTCGAAGTGTAAAGTGAGTCTAAGGGAAGTGAGAAACTCTTGTAAAAGGTTCCTCTCTTGAATATATGAAATGGAGAGAAGTGTAAGGGGTTTGGTCTTCACCCATGGAAGAAGATCTTTAGTAGACTTTGGTGGGCCTCGACGAAGGAGGACTCAGAAAAGTGGACATAGGTCAAGTTTTGGCTGAACCACTATAAATTATGAGTCTTCTCTCCTTGTTTTATTTCAGCGTTCATTAGCTAAATCAAAAATTTTCAATCTTAAGTTTGATTCACGCATATATTCAAATTCCAAGAAATGCTTTCGATTTTGGTTTTACTTCTAATGAAAATTTATTTTTTAAATTGAGATTTCAGCACCTGTACTGATTCAACCCTCACCCCAACCACCCCCCCACTCCCCACCCTAGTGGGAGCTCGTCAATAGTACTTCTGGGGTTCGTCAGAAGATGATCAGGAGCTTGCTAGGAGTTCGCCGGAGGGATGCAGGGAAGTTCATCGAGAGTTCGAAAGATCGATTGACGTGTTGGACAATAAAATCGATTATAATTGTTTGTCTTAGTGTGTTATAGTTAGCATCTTGGTTTAAGTCCTAATTTAGGTTAGTTTTGGAGAAATCCTACTAACTCAAATTAGAGGCCAATAGGGTCAACTTTGTTAGGATCAATTGTCACTATGAGGGGGTGAATTAGTGCAAGAGAAATAATGCTCATTTAAAAACTTGCTTTCATAAAGTAGAGAGTGAACAACGAAAGTTTTTCTTTATATTTCGATAAAACTGATTTAAAACCGATTTGAAAGAAGTAGAGTGATTGAAACTCATATCTAAATAGAGAGTAAATAAGAGCAATCAAATGTAATAAGTAAAGCAATTAAAGCTTATTCACATTTATAGTGGTTCGGCCTCAACCAGCCTACGTCCACTCCTCGAGTCCTTGAGGCACACTGGCATCCACTATCGATCTCCTTTATGTGAAGACTAAACCTTTACAACTTGACCTTACAAGAGAGACAAGAACTTTACAACTCTTAGCTCACTCCCTTTCCTTTTTCTTTTTTTATAATTCATACAAGTTTTTCATAAAATTTTTATCTCTAAAATTGTTATGTGAAATACAAGAAAACTTAGGTATTATATAGGCCCTAAATGGCTTCAGAATTTAGAGCTAAAATTCAAACGTATTCGAAAAATTTGAGTACAAGCAGTTCACCCACCGACACCGACGGTGCAATTGTCGAAAGCATCCCTGATTCCATGGTACGGGCGGTTCAGCCGTTGGCCTTGGTGGTTCAGTCGTCATCAACTGCTTGAAAATCTAGGTAGTGGTGGTACAATCATCGCTCACCGGTGGTTCAGCCGTCGAAATTTTCAGAAAAGTTGTTCCCTCCAATTTTTGAATTTTGACTTAAACCATCAATTGGCCACTTTCCTGATCAACTAGTTGAGCTCGATCTGAGCTCAATCCAATCCCATAGTGGACCCAGTTGTCTCTTTGAGTTGATTTGGATTCTTTCCAAAGTACACTCAATTTAGACTCAAACTTAACCTACGACTTAAGGATTACAACCGTATATGACCACAAAGCTTAATTAACGACCTCACTCCCATAATCTGGCAACCTCCGGTGTTCCATATAGCTAGTCTCACGCTTTTCCTCTAGTAATCTCTCGGTGTGTTCCTAATGATTTTCCCGATACCTTCGATGAAGTCCTAGCGAACTACTGGCGAGCTCCCACTACATCGTCCAAACCTTAGCCCATTACTTAAGCTTGATCCTATGTCCATGTCTGGTCTATAACTCCTTTCAACCATCATGATTAAACCTGCATGATACTAACTATGAATTAATTAATTATAATCATGACCAAAAAATCCACTTGAAAACCTTTCCAACTCCCGACAAGCTTTTCGGCTACCCCCAATAATCTTCCGGTGAGTCTCGGTCTTCTTTCAGTGAACTCCCTTGTGCTATCCTAGCAATCTTCTGATACCCTCGACAAGTGCCTGATGCACTCCAGGCGAGTTTCCAACTACATCATCCTCACTCCGGCCTGATGCTTGGACTTGATTTTGGCCAATCCTCTGATTGTAATATGTCGTAATTAATCTTGCATCAATCAACTCTGATAACCTTTTTAGATCAAGAATCCATCAATTGACTTTATCATCAAAATATAAGATTCAACAAACTTTAGGTTTGATTTAAACTCATGATATAGCTCAGTTCGTTGACCTGAAAGGTGATCAAAATAAGGTATAACCTGGGTACGAAACAATATTAAAAAGTATTATTTTTTAGTTTACCAATGGTAGTACCGCTGGTGAGTGGTGGTGGCACTGCCCAGGCAGCGGGGTATCGCCATCGCCTAGAATCTCTAGGCACTTTCGATAGTAGTACCGTTGATGTTAGTTGTAGTATCATTCGTACTTTGATTTTCTAGAGAAGGTTTGAATTTTAGCTCTAATCTTTTTAAGCATATAAATACACTAAATATTCTTGCATGGAAAAGCAAGAAAGTGCTTAGAAAGTGAATGAAATCCTTGGGAAAATTCTATAAAATTTGATTGAGAGCTTCCCTTGTGTCTTTTAAGTGTAAAATGAGTTTAAGGGAAGAGGTGAAAGATTGTAAAGGTTGTTCTCCTGAATCTATGAAAATGAGAAAGATATGTAAGGGTTAGTTAATCTTTGCCCTTGAATGAAGATCGGTAGTGGACACTGGTGGGCCTTGACGAAGGAAGACCCGGGAGTGGACGTAGGTCAGTTTGATCGAACCACTATAAAAATACTATGAGCATCTCTATCTTATCTTACTTTAATTTTGTTCTTGAACTTAGTTGCTATTAAGTAGTTCTAAGAAAAGCTCAAGCTTCTCCTTTCAATTTTGTTTTTAAAATCGCTCTAACTTATTTGCTCTTAACGAGTTCCAACAAAAGCACTTTTGATTTTAGTTTTACTTCAATCAAAATTTTTCGAATTGAGTTTTTATCACTGGCACTAATTCAAACACCACCCACCCACCCCCACCCCCCACCCCCACCCCTTTATGCCAACTCGATCCAATATAAATTATTAAAAAAGGATCATGTATCTCTCTAATGAATTTGATAAATTGAAAAATAAGTATGACAATTGTATGTTAACATGTTGCACTAAATGTAAAGAGTTAGATTCACTTAAAAACTAAAATATATTATTACACAAATTTTTAAAAATTTTAAAATTAGAAATAAATCGTTAAACATGATTTTTGCTAACTAATATTGTGTCTATACATACGAATGAATCAGCTTAGTTAGTAATAATACTTAACAAAAGCCAACAAGATTTGTAAAAAGATCCATACTATATATTCTCCCTAAAGATAAATATAATTTTTGTGAAAGATTTGGTCATTATGCTTATACTTGCTCTTTAAAAAAGTATAGCTCTTATACATTAGTTTGGGTTCCTAAAGAAACAATCAATGATTTTATGCCGAAATCAAGAGAGGTAGATCTAACTATGAAGAACCCAAAGTTAAATGGGTAAATAAAAGTAAACCTCTCTTTCTTGTAGTCATGTTTCCAAACAAGAGTTAGGAGCAAAAGATGGTATGCTCAAGACAAATGACTAGGGATCCAACAAAATTCTTAAGACTCACTAGTCAAGATCGAGGATATATCACCTTCGAAGACAATAATAAAAGAAAGATTATTGGCATTGGAAATATTAGTAACAAATCCAATCTATTAATTAAAAATGTTTTGCTAGTAGATGGTTTAAAAGATAACTTAATAAGCATTAGTTAATTTTGTGATAAAGGATATAATATCAAATTTGAATCTAATGCTTGCATTATAAACATACCACATAAGAATAAATCTATGATTTTCTTAAGGAACAATATCGTTTATACTATTAATCTTGATTATTTTCATGATGAAACATGTCTTTTCAATTTTAAACAATGCATGGCTTTGGCATAGGAGATTAGGTTATACAAGTATAAAGTTGATCACACAAATCGGAACTAAAGAACTTGTAAGAGGAATGTCTAGAATTAAATTTGTTAAATATAAGGTTTGTGATGCATGTTAACTAAGAAAATAAATAAAGAGTAGCTTTAAATCTAAATATCAAGTGAGCACCTCTAGACCATTATAATTAATTCATATAGATTTATTTGGACCAATTGATATCACAAGTCTAAGAGGTAGTAAATAGGTCTTTGTAATTTATTATTATTATAATAGATATACTTGGACATACTTCTTAGCAATAAAGGTGATTTTTTAAATGTTTTACGAAGTTTTGCAATCAAGTTCAAAATGAAAAAAGTTTGATGATCTCTTCTATTAGTAGTGATTATGGTGGAGAATTTAAAAATTATAATTTTTAAGAATTTTATAATTCCAATGAGTAGGACCATAATTTCTCAACTATATGAAATCCACAACAAAATAGAGTTGTTAAGAAAGAATAGGAGTTTATAAGAGATGACAAGAATCATGCTTAATGAATGTAGCTACCCAAATGCTTTTGGGTCGAAAGTCGTTAACACGGCAAGCTATGTTATGAATATAGTTATTATAAAACCTCTACTATCTAAAACTCCTTATTAATTATAGAACAATAAAAGACCCAATATTTTATATTTTAAAATTTTTGGTTATAAATATTTTATTTTAAATGAAAAGGATGCCTTATGAAAATTTGATGTAAAATCTGATGAAGGCATTTTTCTTGAATATTTCTCTATTTCTAAAGCTTTTTGAGAATAACTTTAGTTATTAAGGAATCTATCCATGTTATTTTTAATGAGTTTCTTAAAGTTAAGAAAAATGATTTTGATGATAATTTTGAGTTTGATATTTTGAATTTGAATGAGAATTCTTCTCTCCAAAACAACTTGGATATATCTATTTCTAAAGATACCTTATCAAAGGAATGGAAGTATATAAATGCTTATCTTAAGGAGATAATCATTCGAGATACATCAGAAGGTATTCAAACACGTTCTTCACTTAAAAATATTTATGCAAATGATGCCTTTTAACCTCAAATTGAACCTAAATGCATTGACAATGCTCTTAAAGATGATTCATGGATCTTGGCAATGCATGAAACATAAATCAATTTGAAAGAAATAAGCATGACATATGATATAAGAATAAATCTATGATTGCCTTAAGGAGCAATAATGTTTATACTATTGATCTTGATGATTATCATGACAAAACTTATTTTTCAATAATACATAGCTAAGACATATAAGTATGAAATTAATCTCAATTTAGAACTAACGAAGTTTAGCTATTTTCTATCCATATTGTGTTAAATGAATTTTCGAAGATAAAGAAAATGATTTTAATGATGATTTTGAATTTGACTAGATATTTTTTAAAATAATCGTGATCTTCACTTGCCTTCTTGATATTTCTAACTTAAGATATATCTCATATTAATCATGATCTTTTACTAATTATTCTCTTATAACTCCTTTTTGCTATTTATTACGAAGGAGATTTATTCAAATAAATCATGTCTTGACTTCTTGATATCTAACTTAAGATTTATTATATGTGAATTAAGATCTTTTATATTTGTTCTCTTATAATTTTTTGATATTTAAGAAGGAGATTTATTCAAACAAATCATGATCTTAACTTTTCGATATTTAACTTGAGATTTATTTTATATAAATCAAGATATTTTATTATTTGTTCTTATATAATTCTTTTTGCTATTTACTAAAGAAGAGATTTATTTTATCTTTGCAAGTTATTATATCTTGAGATTTATTTTATATGAATCAAGATTTTTTACTATTCTCCTATAATTTTTCTTTGCTTTTATTAATGAGGAGAATCATCTCATTCGATCATTATCCTGATTTCAAATATATGAATGTTGTGAGATTTGTCATATGACTTCTTTAATATTCTTCATTTACACATTGATATAAACGAAGAAGTAGCATCATAAAATGATACCATTTTTTTCCTTTTGATAATAACAAACGAGGAAAGAAAAGTAGTGACGTACCCATTTCTTTTTTCTCTTTTTGTTGATGACAAAGGGAGAGAATTAATGATAATTTTGTAATGATGCAGCACTTATATGCATGTTGTAGTTGATGACATCAACTTGTGATATTTGAGATGTATAGATATGATATGAAATTATGCATATGACTCTTGCGCTATGACTTATGATTAAAATTGTTATGACTTGAATTCCAAGAATTGAAAGGTTATCATGTATCTTTGAATTAAAAATCATTATGGCATATAGATAGGGGGAGTTTAGTTAAAACTCTGTCATCAATTGGTTGTCATCATAAAAAAGAGGGAGATTATTGAATCTTCCATTTTGATGATAAAATTAATTAATGAATTTTTGAACTAATATACTTTTAAGACAAATGATGCAGGAAAGACTTTGATCATAGACACGAACTATCACATGTCAATCATTGAAGTAGGAGAATCAGACGTTGGGCTGACGAAGTATCATGTTAGAGATTGGATGTTGGGTCGGATAATTGATCAACATGCCGAAGGATGGACTTCATGCCATGAGTTTGGGCATCGAGCTGGAAGGATAAGCTATTGCACCAAAAGATCGGATGTTGTGGAAAGTCAATATGTTGATTGATCAAGCGATATGACGAAGGAAAAGACAATGCATTGAAGGTTCAGACGAAGTGTCATATGATCAAATAACATGCTAGAATGTTGGACAACATGTTGATTGCTTCGTGATTCCTGTAATATCCGACCTTTTGGCGTAATACCCGATACTTCTGGCTCGATAACCAAAATCATGGCACGAAGTCCATCCTTCGGAATGTTAATTAATCCTCTAGCTCAACATCCAAGATATGACATAATACTCCATCGACCCAATGTCTGATTCTCTTGCTTTGATGATTTGCCTATTATGGTTTGTGTTCGTGATTGAGGTCTTTCCACATCATTTGTCTTAAAAGTATATTAGTTTAATAAATTTATTAATTGATTTTATCATCAAAATCTAAGATTCAATAATCTTCCTCTTTTTTATGATGATAACCAACTAATGATGGAGTTTTCATTAAACTCTCTTTGTTTAAATATCATAATAATTTCTAATTCAAAGAAATATGATAACATTTCAATTATTTGAATTCAAGTCAAAACAACTTTAATCATAGGTCATAGCGTAATAATCATATGCATAATTTCACATCATATTCATACATCATACATGGTTGTCATCAACTACAACATGCATATGAGTGCTACATCATCACAAAATTATTATTACTTCTCCCCCTTTGTCATCATCAAAAAAAAGAAAAATAAATGGGTAAGCTACTACTTTTCTTTCCGCATTTGTTATTATCAAAAAGAAAAGAATGATATCATTTTATAATGCTACTTCTTCGTTTATGTCAATGTGCCAATGAAGAATATTAAATAAGTTATATGACATAATCTCACATCCTTCACATATTTGAAATCAACATAATGCTCGAATGAGATGATTCTCTTCTTTAGTAAAATGAAAGAAAAATTATAGGAGAATAGTAAAAGATCTTAATCATAAAAGTAAATCTCAAGATATAAATATCGAGAAGTCAATTTATGGATAAATCTCCACTTTAGCAAATAACAAAAATAATTAAATTAGAATAAATAGTAAAAGATCTTGATTTATATAAAATAAATCTCAAGGTAAATATTGAGAAGTCAAGATTATGATTTATTTAAATAAATCTCCTTATTAAATAGATTAAAGAATTATAAGAGAATAAATAGTAAAAAATCTTGATTCACATATAATAAATCTCAAGTTAGATATTGAGAAGTCAATAATACGATTTATTGGAATATGTCTTCTTCTTAATAAATAGCAAAACAGAGTCATAAGAGAATAATTAGTAAAAGATCATGATTCATATGAGATCGATCTTAAGTTAGAAATATCAAGAAGGCAAGTGAAGATCATGATTCTTTTAAAAAAAAATCTAGTCAAATTCAAAATCATTTTTCTTATCTTCAAAAAATTCATTGAAAATAATATGGATAGAAAATAACTAAACTTCGTTAATTCTAAATTGTAAGATTAATTTCATACTTGTATGTCTTAGTCATGCATTATCAAAAAATAAGTTTCATCATGAAAATCATCAAGATCAATAGTATAAATATTATTACTCCTTAAGGCAATCATAGATTTATTCTTATGTCATTTGTGATGCCTACTTTTAATTTATTGTTGAAAAACCAAGCAGGAGCATCACATGCATAGTGGAATATCAAAACAAAATCAGTTTCCCAAGTAGATCAAAATCATTGTGCAAAGATTGGATCGCAAAAAATCACAAAATCGAAAAACTACATTATGTGTGAGATTACTGGATCTCTATCAGTGGATCTGCAATGCAAGGAGACCAATTACGCACTATACTTGGGATCCTACCTTAGTAGATATTAGATCTTCATCTAATTATCCACTAAACTTGGATTATTGGATCTCTATCTAATAATTTTCTTTGACATCTAATTAGACCTAATGCAAGGAACTCATTAATGTCAAGTCTCATCTACCATATGTATGTGACCCTCTAGGCCCAATATCGAGCTGGCTGTGAGTCCCTTTCAGAACTCCTTCCGACTCAGTGAATTATTATCTCACAATAATTTACTCGATTCATCGACTATAGTGAACTGGGCCACTGCGCCATATTCCCCAAATGGTATGGGAGATCTTATCCCTTGGACCTATCGATCCTTAGTTACCATGTATCTATAATCCCTCATCCATCTAATATCCTAGAGATCATATATTGGACATGATACTATATGGTCACATATGAAATCCGTCCGAGTCTCACTCTAATCGAATTCTCCCGGAGAACTCCTCTTTCAATCTGAATGACCCTGGTTAGGGATTTGTCTGAGCATATATGAGATATTTCTCTCATGATATCGAGAGTGGATGATCCTCTATTGACACTCAATTGCCTTCTAATGTTGGCTACCAATCCTGATAATCGGCTATACCAGATCTGGAACTTTCTCAACCTGTAAGTCCCACATCAAAGAAAGGAGTATTCATATAAGACATTCTAAGTATCTCAAGTCTAAGGACTAGACACACAATTGGGACTACGAAATCACTATTTGACGTTAGGTATCATTAACCATATAATATTCCATAATTGGATCAATCAATAAACTCATTCTCCAATGAGCACTTATACTATATCCTTAGTGTCCCCACACAAGTGGCTATGAGACCAGTTGCGTCTATCATATGGATGGATATACAATACACTAGTCTATCTATTTATCTCGATGTCCCTCTCGAGTAATATATGACCGAAATTATTTAGGATCTATGTTTAAAGGCGAATCAGTCTCATTGGTATGATCGCATCACGATCTGATTCATATCGCATATAGAACTATGGACATCACAATATATATACATACAATAGATAATATAATGTGAGAATATACCAATAATAATTATAAGTAAAAAGATCATGCAGCGTGTCACATATGCTATCACTCTCATATTGGCTTGTAGGGTACTTGTAACCAACAATCTCTCACTTGACCTAAAGTCAATCACTTATGTGTATGATTCTCATCAGACCCTTATAACGCTCAAATACAATTTGAGCTAATGGCTTCATCAGTGGATCTACAATGTTGTCCTTAGATAGAACTCTTTCCGTGACTATATCTTTATAGGCTATGATCTCTCTGATTAGATAAAACCTCCTTAGAACGTACTTAGACTTCTAATGAGACCTAGGTTTCTTCGTTTGAGCGATCGCCCCACTATTGTCATACTATATAGGAATTGGCTCCACGCTGCTTGGAATAATTCTTAAATCCCTGATGAACTTGTTCATCCACCTCCCTTCCTTTGATGCTTCTTTTGCAGCTATATATTCTACCTCTATGCTCAAGTCAGTAGTAATATCTTACTTGGAACCTTCCAACTTACTACTCATCTATTCAGGATAAAAATATATCCTGAGTTCGACTTGCTATCATCGATGTCAGATTGAAAACTTGAGTTCATGTGGCCCTCAACCTAGAGGCTACCTCCTCTATATACTAGTAAAAAATCATTAGTCCTTCTCAAGTATTAAAGGATATACTTTACTGCCTTCCATTGTTCCAAACTTGAATATGTCTGATACCTGCTCGTGACACTTAGAGCATGTGCTACATCAGACCTGGTACATAGCATAGTATACATGATCAACCCTATCGTTGAGGTATAGGGTATCTATCATATCCATATCTGTCCTTTCTTCATGAGTCTTTAGGGACACACTCTTAAAAAGTGGTATTTCATGTCTTATCAATATGAGACCTCTCTTGAAATTCTTCATGCTAAATCATTTGATAATGGAGTCTATATACTTGGACTTGGATAAGCCAAATATCTTCTTGAATCTATCTTTATAGATTCGAATCCCTAAAATATAGGATGCTTCTCCGAAGTCCTTCATAGAGAAGTTTCTAGATAGCCAAGCCTTAAATGTACAGAGCATTCCTTAATTATTCTCAATAATTAGGATGTCATCCATATATAGCACCAAAAAGATGATAGTGCTCCCACTTATCTTCATATACACACAAGGCTAATATTTGTTCTTAACGAAGTCATAAGATCTAATTGCCTCATCAAATCTTATGTTCCAAAATTGGGAGGATTACTTTAACCATAGATGGACCTAAGCAACTTGCATATTTTATCTAGAGTTTCTCTATATATAAATCCCTTTGGCTATATTATATACACCTCCTCTTAGAGGTCGTCATTGAGGAACATATTTTTCATATCTATCTGCCAGATCTCATAGTCATAGTATGCTACAATAGCCAAAAGAATTATGATGGATTGAACCATGGCTACGAGTGAAAAGGTATTGTCATAGTCAACTCATTGCCTTTGACTATAATATCCTTTAGCCACCAGCCTTACCTTATAGGTCTCCACCTTTCCATCTACTCTGATCTTTTTCTTAAAGATTTATTTACAACTAATGGGTATAATACCCTTACGTACATCCACAAGGTTCAAAACCTTGTTCGAGTACATGGAATCCATCTCAAAATTCATAGCTTCTTGCCACTTCCTGGATTCTATACTCATAATTGTCTCCTCGTAGTTTGAGGATCAACATCCTAAGAGTCCTTTCTATTGATATGTCTCACATATCTTTCAGGAGGGTGAAATACTCTGCTAGACCTGCGTAAAGTTGGAACTTGTATGTTAGGTACTTGAACAAACTCAGACTCTAGAATGGTGCTTGAGCTAGGTTCTTCGACCTTGCTCAACTCTATCACACTCCTACTATTTCCACCAAGAATGTGTTCAGCACTCTTGGCAATAAAGACCTTCTGGTCCTCGGGATGATAAAAATAATACCCCAAAGTCTCCTTAGGGTATCCCACGAACTTGCACCATTCTGTCCTCGATTTCAACTTGTAGGGGTTGTATGGGCAGGACAGCTCCAAATATTAACCACCTTAAGGTCGGGCTTCTTTTCTTTCTATATCTCATATAGTGTAGACACTAACGACTTTGATGGAAGTCTGTTAAGAAGATAAGCTGCGGTCTTTAGGGTGTATCCCTAGAAAGAGATAGGTAGGTCAGTGAAACTCATTATAGACTGCACCTTGTCTAATAGTATATGATTCCTCCTTTGTCTAACATCATTGAGTTGAGGTGTATAAGGAGGTGTCCACTGGGATAGAATCTCATGGTTCTTTAGAAAATGGGTGAACTCCGTACTCAAGTATTTTCCTCCTCGATCTGATCGAAGAGTCTTAATACTCTTTCCTATCTAGTTCTCTTCCTTATTCTTATATTCCCTGAACTTCTTTAAGGTCTTAGACTTGTACTTTATCAAGTACACATATCCATACCTAGAAAAATCATTAATGAATGTAATGATGTATAAGTAACCCCCTATAGCCTTAATCGACATAGGATCACACACATCACTTTGTATGAGTTCCAATAACTCAGTGACTCTCTTTCCAATTCCACTAAAGGAGAGTTAGTAATCTTCCCATGAAAGTAAGGTTCATAAATTGTATATGACTTATAGTCAAATGGATCTAAGTATCCATTTTTTTAGTAACTTTTGAATCCTTCCCTTATGTATATGACATAGTTTATAATGTCATTGGTATGTATTATTCACCTCATCTCTTTTTCTCTTGGACATATTTATATTCATGATGTGTGAAGAAGTGTCTAACACATAAGCATTAAGATCCCTCTAGTGATGATCTCATCATCCATAATTATTAAATAACTATTGTTCTCAAAAACCAATTTATATCCATTAATTGTCAAACAAGAGATGAAAATAATTTTTTTGATAATAAAGGGAACAAAATAGCATGCATCAATGCAATGATTGCTCCACTAAGTATATGTAGAGTGGCCTCCCCAATGACTACTATAGCAACTCTTGCTCCATTACCTATCTTGATGTCCATCTCACCTTTGGCCAATCTCCTAGTTATTGCCAGAACCTGCAACGAAGATATGATAAACACTCTTTGTATCTATTACCCATGTGTTATCATAAAAATTTGACAAGTGGAGACTGATCATGAATATACCTGAAGCTTCTCCAAACTTTTGTTTTGCCTTATCTGCAAGGTAATCTTTATAGTTCCTCTTCCAGTGTCCATCTTTATCGTAGTGGAAGCATTGTTCTTTATCCTTTGTCAGGTCTTTCTTAGCAACATTTGCCTTATCCAGTCTTTCTTTGCCCTTGCCCTTCTTAAGGGTCTTACTGCCCTTCTTAAGGGTCTTACTGGCCTTTCTTTCTTCTTGTTCTCACTAATATAGAGAACTGGCTTATCTTTCTTGATGATACTCTCAGCTTCCCTCAACATATTGAGGAGCTCAAGGAGAGTCACCTTAAACTTTATCATGTTAAAATTTATAATGAAGTGAGAAAAGGAATCTGGCAATGACTAAAGTATAAGATCAACACACAAGTATCTACTAGGACTATTCCTAGACCTGTGAGTTTATCGATCCACTATATCATCTTTAGGACATGGTTCTGAACCGATGTACCTTTTGTCATCCAAGCTCGGAAGAGACTCTTGGATATCTATATCTTTGTGTTATTCTCTATTCCTCAAACAACTTGTAAAGATAAAAAAGGATAGAAATGACATCCATGCTCTTATGTTGTATCGGTCTCCTAATATGTCATGTCACATATATATATATTTAATATATATCAACATCGTATGTAAATATATATATATATATCGTAGGTGTATAACACATATCACATATGTCAGTTATACCAGATAATCATGAGCTATCACATAATATGATTAAGCTTGAGCCAATGGGCCTAATCACTCACAATAGGATCTATGTGCGCATCGACACATCTCCATGCCTTATGATCGTTAATCTCATCATCATCGATTCCATCGGATCCTTATTGCATCACCATGTGTTGTGATCTCCCACCACAGCATTGTGGGTCCCGTTGTCACCTTTACTCTCCTACCACACCTCCCTGTATAATTACAAAATAATCACAAGCAAGGTTTGACTTAATGGTTCATACTAGTGTACCGACATATTATCGGTATCGGTATGAGACTTGTACTAGGTGGTATGCACAGTGCATACTGCTCGATATTAAAATATAATATAATATTTATATAATATAATATTAAAATATAAAAAATATTAAAATAAAGAAAAGGGGGCGACGTCGCCTTGATCTTTCTCCTCGCGTGGGGAGACGCTCCATCTCCTCGCACGGGAGAAAAACCAGCAGCGGCCATGAGCAACCCGTGGGCGGCGACGGCAGGCGGGCGAGGATGGTGCACGGGCGAGGTATTCTTTCTTCCTCCCCCCCCCCTTTTTTTTGCTTTTCCTCTTCTTCCCTTTTTCTTCCTCAATCGACCATCAACGGTCGATTTCTCTCTCAATCGACCGCCAATGGTCGATTTTTGACGGAACTACCCGATAGTAGACTTTCCACGTACTGGTAACCTGGTGGACCGATATGTATCGCCTATACTAGGCAATACAGGTCGAAATTACAAACCTTGATCATAAGTACGTAGGCCCAATAATAAACAAGAGAAACAAAGACTCACAGGCCCCGATAATAATAATAATAATCACAATTACACACATCATAACAAATGACTCATGATAATCCATCAATATCATACATCATCATGCAGGACTACTAGATAATTAATAATTAATTAAACTATTTAATTAATTATTTTTAAAAATCAAGATATGTTAGGAATTTTTAAAATTATTAAGGGCATTTTTAAAATTTTGGAAAGGAGGACAAATCTTAAATTTTCTAGAATTATTAAGGGTGTTTTTGGAATTCTAGACAAAATGATAGATCTTGAAATTTTTAAAAATATGAAGGGTATTTTCAAAATTTTGTACAAAAGGATAAACCTCAAAATTTCTCAAATTTTAAGGGGCATTATCATATTTTGCCACCGAGAAAACCCTAACCTTACTACCCTTACTCTTGTGACGGTCGTGGTTGTCCATGCGCAGGCGATGGTGTTGCACGTCGCTAGTGATCGCCTTTGCCCGCGGGTGATCGCCCTTGCAAACGTTGTGCCTGTAAGCATCGCCCCTACGAGAGGGTGTCGTTATGCCCGTAGGCACCGCCTCCATTGGCGACCTTGGTCGCAGGCAACCTGCCCTCAGGGCTATGCCCGGTGGCGGCCCCTACCATTATCGGTCACCCCTACAGGGGGCTTGGCCACGAGCAGCCACCCCTACAAGTAGCCAACCCGCAGGTGGTCGCCGCTCGCACACAAGCAGTGCTGCTTTCATTGCCAATCGTTGTAACAAACATGTAGAATAGTTTTACATGATTTAATCTCATCACACAGTTAAAAACCAATCTTTTTTATGAACAACCTTAGCTCTGATACCACTATTAAGAAACCAAGCAAGAGCATCACATGCGTAGTGGAAGATCAAAACGAAATTGATTTCCCAGGTAGATCAAAATCGTCATGCAACGATTGGATCATAGAAAATTGTAAAATCGAAAACTACACTCACCACTTCATCTTTGTTGATTGGCTCTTCGTCCTCTGATGCCCTTGCCTTGAATGCTTTCTTCTTCTTTTGGGTTAGCAACTTCTTCTTTAGTTATGGACACTTATTTTTAAAGTGTCTTGGCTTCTTGTATTCATAATATATTATATCATCCTTTTTAGGTTCATTTATATTTTATGAGATTTGTTTATTTTCATAAACTTTTAAAGTCTTTTTGTAAAAAGTTCTATGTCATCTTCATCATCACTTGAGCTTTCCCTTAAAAGAATCTTCTTTAGTTCTTAATGCAATATGCTTCGTGTTCTTTGAAAGGTTTTTCTCTTGTTTGTCTTGTGTTTTTTAAGTCATTTCTTAGGTCATTAAAGACCCTATGAGTTATTTAAGAGGAAAGTTGTTCAAGTCCTTTGCCTCTTGGATAGCTATTACTTTTTTATCTTAACATTTCAGAAGATATCTTAAAATTTTATTTACTAATTCAATTTAAGTATAACATTTACCAATCATTGACAACATCCATAAAACGTTGTACATATCACCAATGGTTTCACTTAGCTTTGTTTTGAATAGTTCATAACTATGTACTAAGAGATTAATTTTTTACTCTTTTACTCATGCCTTTATAAGTGACTTCTAATGTGAGCCCAATGTCATGTGAAGTGTCACACATAGATTCATGATTAAACTCAATTTTATCCAAAGCACAAAACAAAGTGTTTATGTCTTTAGCATTCAAAGAAAATATTTTTTTTCAAAATCATTCCATTCATTCATTGGATTGAAAGATTTTTTAAAACCATTTTCAATGACATTCTATCAATTAAAATATAAGGAAATCAAGAAAATTCTCATTTGTGTTTTCCAGTAATTATAATCCATCCCACCAAACATAAGAGGACGAATGATAGGTAACCCTCGTAAATGCTAGAAAAAGCCATTAATTGTTAGGACCCTCACTTGGGTGTTAATCCAATTGAGATAACTTGGCTCAGATACTAATTGTGAGGACCGTAATGGTACAAAGAGAGGGAGGGAGAGTTCATTAGTGCTAATCAAAAAAAATTTTAATTTGAAATCGTTCGAATGAGAATATAAATTAGAAATCTATTTAACTTGAAAGTGTGAGTAAAATAGTGAGTAAAGTGAATCAGTAAGCAAATGACAAGTAAAAGCAAGAAGGAAATGCAAACCAATTTATGATGGTTCAGTCGTCCTAAACTATGTCCACTCCCGATTCCTCTTCTCTCAAGACCACCGACTTTCACTAATGATCTTCTTTCCAAAGGGCAAAGATCAACTACCCTTACAACCCTTTCTCCTTTTACTAGGCTCTAGAGAGAATCTTTGCAAACTCTTTCTCACAAGACCTCATCCCTTCTTAGAGTAACCACTAAACTTGAGGAGAAAGAGACTCAAACACTAAGATTTTACAACACTTTTAGCACAAGGATTTTATCACTTTTTCACCCTATTTTCTTACTTGAACAAGAAAAAATGGGTTAGGTATCTATAAATCCTCAATAGCTTCAAAATTGGAGCCAAAATTTTAAATCTCCAGGTTTTCAGGATATTAGTAGTACTACCACCTGTACTTGGTGATACTACCATCGAATATAACCCAAAAAAGTATGGTGTTAATGATACTATCATTAGTCTAGGTGGTACCATCATCGCTTGGTGTGACCACTACTGGATGGTGGTGATATCATCGTCAAAAATAATGGAAAAGCACAAAACTATGCTTTCCATAGCCTAGGTAGTACCATTGCCTAGACCTTGTGGTACCACCACCCTAGTCATTTTTAGGATGCTGATTTGGCCTTTCATAAGGCCCAACTCAGCCCGGGTTCAAACCCAATGGGCCCTAAATTAAGTTGACATGGTTACGGTCTAACACTAACCTAATTTGACTCTAAACGACCATGATCAAGACCTAACCATTCATCATATATCCAGCACAATCGTGAAGTAATCAGCATGTCGTCTAGCATTCTAGAATATCATCTGATCATCTAGCACTTCATTCGAACCTTCGGCGCGTCATCCTTTCCTTCATCATATCGCTCGATTAATTGACATGTTGACTTTTAGCAACATCCGATCTTTTGGTGTAATACCCGATCCTTCTAGCTTGATACCAGAACTTAAGGCATGAAGTCCATCCTTCGGCACGTTGATCAATCCTTCGACCTGACATCCAATCTCTGACATAATACTCTGTTGACCTAATGTTTGATTCTCCTGCTTCGAAGATTTGCTTGTGATGGTTCATGTCCGAGATCGAAGTCTTTCCTGCATCACTTTTCTTAAAAGTATATTAGTTCATAAATTTATTGATTGATTTTATCATCAAAATACAAGATTCAACAATCTCCCCTTTTTGATGATGGAGTTTTAAGTAAACTCCCCCTTTTTTATGATGGAGTTTTAACTAAACTCTCCCTGTCTATATGCTATAATGATTTCTGGTTCAAAGAAACATGATAACCTTTCAATTTTTTGAATTCAAGTCAAAACAACTTTAAACATAAGTTATAGTGCATGAATCATATGCATAATTTATCATCATATCCATACATCTTAAATATTATAAGTTGATGTCATCACATACAACATACATATGAGTGCTACATCATCACAAAATTATCATTACTTCTCCCCCTTTGTCATCAACAAAAAGACTAAAATGAAATGGGTAAGATACCACTTTTTTTTCGTCCTTTGTTATTATCAAAAGGAAAAGAATGATATCATTATGCTATTTCTTCATTTATATCAATGTGCCAATGAAGAATATTAAAGAAATCATATGACATAATCTCACACCATTCATGTATTTGAAATCAAGATAATGATCGAATCAGATGATTCACTTCTTTAATAAAAGGAAAGAAAAATTATAGGTGAATAGTAAAATCTTTTAGTACATATAAAATAAATCTCAAGATATAAATATTGAGAAGTCAAGATCAAGATTCATTGTATAAATCTCCTCTTTAGTAAATAGCAAAAAGAATTAAAGGAGAACAAATAGTAAAAAATTTGATTTATATAAAATAAATCTCAAGTTAATACCGAGAAGTCAAGATTATGATTTGTTTAAATAAATTTTCGTCTTACATAGCAAAAATAATTATATGAGAATAAATAATAAAAGATTCTGATTTACATACAAATCTCAAGTTAGATATCAAGAAGTTAAGAATGTGATTTATCTAAATAAATCTCCTTCTTAATAAATAGCAAATAGGAGTCATAAGAGAATAATTAGTAAAAGATCATGATTCACATAAGATAGATCTTAAGTTAAAAATATCAAGAAGGCAAGTGAAAGATCATGACTCTTTTCAAAAAAATCTAGTTAAATTTAAAATCATCATCAAAATCTTTTTTTTCTTATCTTCAAAAAATTCATTGAAAATAATATGAATAGAAAATAAATAAACTTCATTAGTTCTAAATTATGAGATTAATTTCATACTTGTATGTCTTAGCCATACATTATCTTAAAATAAGTTTCATCATGAAAATCATCAAGATCAATAGCATAAACATTACTTCTCCTTAATGCAATCATAGATTTATTCTTATGTCATATGTCATGCTTATTTTTCAATTTATCAAGTTCATTAGAGGGAGATACATTACCTTTTTTTAGTAATTAATATTTATTACCAACTTTTTTCATCAAATAAATCATTATATGCATTAAGTAATTCCCTAGAAAAAAATGTTTCTGGTAAGTCAGATACCTCATCATTAAAGGCCATTAATACATACTTTGCCACTTGGTCTTTGTTGATTGGCTTTTCATCCCCTGATGCACTTGAATCATCCCATGTTGCCTTGAATATTTTCTTCTTCTTTTGGGTTGGCAACTTCTTTTTTAGTTTTGGATACTCACTTTTGAAGTGCCCTGGCTTCTTGTATTTATAATATACTATAGCGTCCTTTTTAGGTTCATTTATATTTTTATGAGATTTGTTCATTTTCACGAACTTTTTATGTCTTTCTATAAAAACGTTCTATGTCATCTTTATCATCACTTGAGTTTTCGCTTAAGAAATCTTCTTTAGTTCTCAGTGCAATATCCTTCCAATTCTTTGGAATGTTTTCATCTTATTTATCATGTACTTTACTAGTCATTTCATAGGTTATTAAAGACCCTATTAGTTCTTCAAGAGGAAAATTGTTCAAGTCCTTTGACTTTTAGATAGTTGTTACTTTTCGATCTCAACATTTTCGAAGACATCTTAAAATTTTATGTACTAATTCAATATTAGTATAACATTTATCAAGAGTTTTTAAAGTATTGAAAATATCTGTAAAATGAGTGTATATGTCACTAATGGTTTTATTTAGCTTCATTTTGAACAGTTCATATCTATATACTAAGAGATTAATTTTTGACTCTTTTACTCTACTTTTGCCTTTATGAGTGACTTCTAGTGTATACCAAATGTCATGTGTAATGTTACACATAGAAATACAATTAAACTCATTTTTATCCAAAGCACAAAACAAAGCGTTCATGGCTTTAGCATTCAAAGAAAATATTTTTTTTTCCAAAATCATTTCATTCATTCATTGGATTGGTAGATTTTTTAAAACCAATTTCAGTTACCTTCCATAAATTAAAATATCCTTATATTTTATTAGAAATAAAAGATATTCTCATTTATATTTTTTATAAGGGTAGTCTATCCCACTAATATAGGAGGACTAGTGATAGAGTGACCCTTGTGAATGTTAGAAAAAACATTAAAACTCACTTGGATGTTAATCTAATTGAGAGAACTTTACTCTGATACTATTTGTTAGTTTGTTAGGACTGTAATGGGGGTGGGGGGTTGGGGGTTGTGGGGCAGGTTGGGGTGGGGGAGGGCGAGGGGTAGGTTTACAGGGGTGAATTAGTGCTAATAAAAAAAAGATCCGATTTTAAATCGTTCGAACGAGAATATAAATCAGAAATCTGTTTAACTTGAAAGTGTGAGTAAAGTAAATCAGTAACCAAATGACAAGTAAAAATAAGAATAAAATACAAACTCATTTGTAGTGGTTTAGTCGTCCTAACCTATGTTCACTCCTGATTCCTCTTCTCTCGAGGCCACCAACTTTCACTATCGATCTTCTTTCCAATAGGCAAAGATCTACTACCCTTATAACCCTTTCTCCTTTTACTAGGCTTTAGAGAGAACCTTTACAAACTCTTTCTCACGTGACCTCAACTCTCCTTAAGAGTAACCACTAAACTTAAGGTGGAAGAGACTCAAACACCAAGAGTTTACATTACTTTTTGCTCAAGAATTTTATCACTTTTTCACCCCTTTTTCTTCCTTCAGCAAGGAAGAATGGGTTGGGTATTTATAGATCCTTAATGATTTTTGAGCCAAAATTTTAAATCCTTATGTTTTTTGGAGTATTGGCGGTACCACCACCTATACTAGGCTATACGACCGCCAAACAAAGCCCAAAAATTAGGACACAAATGGTATTATCATCGATCTATATGGTACCACCATCTCCCGGCAGTTCCACTGCTAGTTGGTGGTGGTACCACTATCGGAAACTATGGAAAAGTGCAAAACTATGCTTTCCATAGCCTAAGCGGTACCACTGCCTGGACCTGCTGGTACCACCACCCTGGTCTTTTTTAGGATGCTAATTTGGCCTTTCGTTAGGCCCAGCTAAGCCCTGGTTTAGGCCTAATGGGCTTCAAATTATTTTGGCATGGTTAAAGCCCAATACCAGCTTAATTCAACTCTTAAAGACCATGATCAAGACCTAACCATTCAATGACATATCCAGCACAATTACAAAGCAATAAGTATGTTGTCTAGCACTCTAGCATGTCATCTGATCATCCGACACTTTGTCTGAACCTTCGGCGCATCGTTCTTTCCTTCGTTGTATCGCTCAATCAATCGACTTGTTGACTTCTCACAACATTCGATCTTTTGGCATAATACATGATCCTTTCGGCTTGATGGATGAACTCATGTTAGGAAGTTCATCCTTCGGTATGTTGATAAATCCTCTAGCTTGACATCTAATCTTTGACATAATACTCCATTGACCCAATGTTTGATTCTCATACTTTGACGATTTTCCTGTGATGGTTCGTGTTTGTGATTGAAGTCTTTCCTGCATCACTTGTCTTAAAAGTATATTAGTTTATAAATTCATCAATTATTTTCATTCTCAAAATTCAAGATTCAACAATCTCCCACTTTTTGATGATGACAACCAATTGATGATGAAGTTTTAACTAAACTCCCTTGTCTATATGCCATAATGATTTTCGATTCAAAGAAACATGATAACCTTTTAATTCTTTGAATTTAAGTCAAAATAACTTTAATCATTAGTCATAGAGCAAGAATTATGTACATAATTTCACATCACATCGATATATCTTAAATATCATAAGTTGATGTCATCACCTAAAACATGCATATGAGTGCTACATCATCACAAAATTATAATTACTTCTCCCCCTTTGTTATTATCAAAAGGGGAAAAATGATATCATTTTATGATGCTACTTCTTCATTTATATCAATGTGCAAATGAAGAATATTAAAAAAGTCATATGACATAATCTCACATCATTCATATATTTGAGATCAAGATAATGATCAAATGAGATGATTCTCCTCTTTAGTAAAAGGAAAGAAAAATTATAGGAGAATAGTCAAAGATCATGATTCATATAAAATAAATCTCAAGATATAAATATCGAGAAGTCAAGATCATGATTCATTAGATAAATCTCCTCTTTAGTAAATAGTAAAAAGAATTAATGAAGAATAAATATTTAAAGATCTTGATTTATATAAAATAAATCTCAAGTTAAATATCAAAAAGTCAAGATTATGATTTGTTTAAATAAATCTACTTCTTAAATAGTAAAAAGAATTATAAGAGAACAAATAATAAAAGATCTTGATTCACATATAATAAATCTCAAGTTAGATATTGAGAAGTCAAGAACTAGATTTATTTGAATAAATCTCATTCTTAATAAATAGCAAAAAGAAATCATAAGAAAACAATTAATAAAAGATCATGATTCATATGAGATAGATAAAGTTAGAAATATCAAGAAGGCAAGTGAAAGATCATGATTCTTTTTAAAAAAATCTACTCAAATTTAAAATTATTATCAAAATCATTTTTTTTATTTTTAAAAAATTATTAAAAATAATATGGATAGAAAATAAGTAAACTTTGTTAATTCTAAATTATGAGATTAATTTCATACTTGTATGTCTCGGCTATGTATCATCGAAAAATAAGTTTTATCTTGAATGTTGGAAAACCTCAACGGGAGCATCACATGTGTAGTGAAAATTAAAAACAAAAAACTAGTTTCCCACGCAGATTAAATTGTCATGCAAAAGATTGGGATCGCGAGAAAATACAAAAACTGATAAAACCGCAATGTGTGAGAGATTGATTTTACCAAAGGAGATCGTATATCCCTGTATTTCCAAATCCTGATGGAGAGGATTGAAAAGGTCAAGCATCCTCCTCTTTAGCAGTATCCACACGATGAATCTCTGTAGCAAAACTCCTCCAATCTGATCTCACAATTTTTGGGCAGAGGGAGGGAGGAGAATAAGAGGGGGAGGCCAAAGCTATTTATAGAGAGCCATCAAAAACCGCAGGGCTCCTGCCTTAGTGGGTATTGGATCTTGATCCATTATCCACTAACCTTGCATTATTGGATCTCTATCCAATAATCTTCTTAGGCCTCTAATTGGGCCTTAATCAAGGAGTCCATCAACATAGGGTCTCATCTATTGAGAATAGGGGTTAATTGGATCTTCATCCAATTCTCTATTCGCTGAAGCATCCACCATATGTGTGTGACCCTCCAGGCCCGAAACGGAGCTGACCGTGAGTCACTCTCATCCGAACTCCTTCTAATATAGTAAATTATTATCCCCATAATAATTCACTCAACTCATTGACTATGGATATACTAGGCCACTACGCTATAGTCCCTAGACAGTACAAGGGGGATCAAATCAATCGGGCCTGTCTGTCCACAGTTACTGTGTATCTATAATCCCTCATCCAACTAATATCCTAGAAACTGTATATTGAATATGGTACTATTAAGCTACATACAGGATCCATCATAGTCTCGGTCTAATCGAATTCTCTCAGAGAACTCTTTCTCTCTCAATCCGAATGACCCTCCCTGGCCAGGGATTTGTCTGAGCAAGCACATATGGGATATTTCTCTCATGATACCAAGAGTGGATGATCCTCTATTGACACTCAATTGTCTTCGTAAGGTTGGCTACCAATCTTGATAACCAATTGTACCAGATCTGGACCTTTCGAAATCTGTAAGTCTGGCATCAAAGAAAGGAGTACTCATACAAGGCATCCTTGGTATCTCAATTCTAAGGACCAGATACATAACTAGGACTATGGAATCATTGTTTGATATTATGTATCATTAATCATACAGCATTCCATAAGTAGATCAATCAGTAAACTTATTCTCTAATGAGCACCTGTACTATATCCTTAGTGTCTCCACACAAGTGGCTATGAGATCAGATGCCTCCATCATATAGACGGGTATATAATAATACACTGATCTGTTCGGTTATCTCAATGTCCCTCTTAAGCAACCTATGATCGGGATTATTTAGGATTTGTGTTTAAAGGTGAATTGATCTCATTATCGTGATCTCATCACGATCCGATTCCCATTGCACAGAACTAAAGATATCACAATATATATACAACAAATAATATAATGTAAGAATATGCTAATATTAATCATAAGCAAAAAAATCACACAATGTGTCACACGTGCCATCACTCACATGATTGGCTTGCAGGGCACTTGTAATCAGCAATCTCCCACTTGATCAAAAGTTAATCATCTATGTGTCTGATCCTCATCAGACTCCTGTGACACTCAAATATAATCTAAGCCATCGGCTTCGTAAGTGAATTTATAATATTATCTTCGGATGGAACTCTTTCCATTGTTATATCTTTTCAGGTCATGATCGCTCTAATCAAATGGAACCTCCTCAGAACAATTTTGATGAGACCTGGGTTCTCTTGTTAGAGTTATTATCATGTCGCTGTCACAATATATGGGAGTCAGCTCCATGCTACTTGGTATGACTCCCAAATCCTTGATGAACTTCTTCATCTATACCCCCTTCCTGCTACTTTTGTTGCAGCAATGTATTTCGCCTCTATGGTCGAGTCAATAGTAGTATCTTGCTAGGAACTCTTTCAGCTTACTACTCCTTTATTCATGGTGAAAATACACCCTAAATTTGACTTGCTATCATCAATGTCAGACTCAAAACTCGAGTCTGTGTAGCCCTCAACCTGGAGGCTACTTCCTCCATATACCAGTAAAAAATCCTTAGTCCTTCTTAAGTACTTAAGGATACAATTTACTACCTTTCAGTGTTCTAAACCTGGATCTGCTTGATACCTGCTTGTGACACTTAAAGCGTGTGCTATATCAGGCCTGGTACATAGTATTGCATATATGAAGACCCTATCGCTGAGGCATAAGGTATCTTATTTATGTCTGCTCTTTCTTTAGGAGCCTTTGGTGACATACTCCTAGAAAGTGATATTCCATGTCTCATCGATATGAGACCTCTATTAGAATTCTCCATGCTAAACCTTTTGGCAATAGAGTCTATGTACCTAGACTGGGACAAGCCAAGCATCCTTTTGGAGGCATAAGGTATCTGCACTATCACTTTCTTGGTGTTATATGTGGATAACATCCTATCAAAATATAGGATACTTCCCCTAAGTCTTTCATGGAGAAGTTTCTGGATAGCCAAGCCTTTCTGTGGAGAGTATTCCTACATTCCCAATGATTAGGATGTTATCCACATATAGCACCAAGAAAGTGATAGCGCTTCCACTTACCTTCCTGTACACACAAGGCTCATCTTCGTTCTTAATGAAGTCATAAGATCTGATTACCTCATCAAATCTTATGTCCCAACTTCGAAAAACTTGCTTCAATCCATAAATGGATCTAAGCATCCTGCACACTTTATCTGGACTCTCTTTGGATACAAATCCCTCTGGTTGTATCATATACACCTTCTCCTCAAGGTTGCCATTGAGAAATGCTATTTTGACATCCATCTGCTAGATCTCATAGTCATAATGTGTTATAATGGCCAAAATAATTCTAATGGACTTAAGCATGGCTACAAGGGAAAAGGTTTCGTCATAGTCAACTCATTATCTTTGACAATATCCTTTAACTACCAACCTTACTTTATAAGTCTCTACATTTCCATCCACTCCGATCTTCTTCTTGAAGATCCATTTGCAGCCGATGGGTATAATACCCTCATGTGCATCCATAAGGTTCCAAACCTTGTTAGAGTATATGGAATCAATCTCAGAATTTATGGCTTCTTACCACTTCTCAGAGTTTATACTCATAATAGCCTCCTCTTAGGTCTGAGGATCAACATCCTGAGAGTCATCTCCACTGATATGTCCCACATATCTTTCAGGAGGGTGAGATACTCTACTAGACCTACGTAAAATTAGAATTTGTGTGTTAGGTACCAGAACAGACTCAGGCTCTGGAATGGTGCTTGAGCTAGGTTCTCCAACCTCGCTCAATTCTATCTCACTCCCACTATTTCTACCAAGAATGTGTTCCTTTCCAAAGAACACGGCTATCTTGGCAATAATGACCTTTCGGTCCTTGGGATGATAGAAATAATACCCACAAATTTTCTTTGGATATTGTACAAATATGCACAGTCTATCTTTATTCTAACTTATCGGGGTTGTGTCTTCTAACGTGAGTAGGACAACCCCAAATCTTAGCAATCTTAAGATCGAGCTTCTTTCCTTTCCATATCTCATATAATGTAGATACTATCGACTTTGATGGAACTCTGTTCAGAAGGTAAACTGCAATCTCTAGGGCGTACCCCCAGAATGAGATGGGGACAAGCCAAGCATCCTTTTTGATCTATCTCTATAGATCTTGATCCCCAAAATATAGGATGCTTCCCCTAAGTCTTTCATGAAGAAGTTTCTGGATAGCTAAGCCTTTACTGTGGAGAGCATTCCTACATCATTCCTAATTATTAGGATGTCATCCACAAATAGTACCAAGAAGGTGATAGCGCTTCCACTTATCTTTATGTACACACAAGACTCATCTTCATTCTTAATGAAGTCATAAGATCTGATCATCTCATCAAATCTTATGTTCCAACTTTAGGAAGCTTGCTTCAATCTATAAATGGATCTAAGCATCCTGCACACTTTATATGGACTCTCTTTAGATACGAGTCCCTCTGGCTGTATCATATACACCTCCTTCTTAAGGTTGCCATTGAGGAATGTCATTTTAACATCCATCTACCAAATCTTATAGTCATAGTGTGTTGTAATGACCAAAATAATTCTAATAGACTTAAGCATGGCTACAAGTGAAAATGTTTCGTCATAGTCAACTCCTTGTCTTTGATGATATCCTTTAGCTACCAACCTTGCTTTATAGGTCTCTACCTTTCCATCCACTCTGATCTTCTTCTTGAAGATCTATTTGTAACTGATTGGTACAATACCCTCAGGTGCATCCACAAGGTTCCAAACCTTGTCAGAGTACATGAAATCCATCTTAGAATTTATTGCTTCTTGCCACTTCCCGGAGTCTATACTCATAATAGCCTCCTTGTAGGTCTGAGGATTAACATCCTGAGAGTCATCTCTATTGATATGTCCTATATATCTTTCAGGAGGGTGAGATACTCTACTAGACCTATATAAAATTAGAATTTATGTGTTAGGTACCAAAACAAACTCAAGGTCTAGAATGTTGCTTGAGCGAGGTTCTCCAACCTCACTCAATTCTATCTCACTCCTATTGTTTCCACCGAATGTGTTCCTTCTCAAGGAACATGGCTCTCTTGGCAACAAAGATCTTTTGGTCCTCAGGATAATAGAAATAATACTCACAAGTTTCTTTTGGATATCCCACGAATGTGCACCAGTCTATCTTTGATTCCAACTTATCGGGGTTGTGTCTTTTAACGTGGGCAGGACAACCCCAAATCTTAACAATCTTAATATTGGGTTTCTTTCCTTTCCATATCTCATATGGTGTAGACACTATTGACTTTAATGAAACTGGGTTCAAAAAGTAAGCTGCAGTCTCTATGGCGTACCCCCAGAATGAGATGGGTAGGTCAGTGAAACTCATCATGGATCACACTATGTCTAACGGTGTGCGATTCCTCCTTTCTGATACATCATTGAGCTGAGATGTATAAGGAGGTGTCTATTGGGATAGAATTCCATTGTTCTTGAGGAAATGGGTGAACTTTGTATGCAAGTACTCTCCTCCTCGATCTGATCGAAGAGTCTTGATACTCTTTCCAATTTGGTTATCTATCTCATTCTTATATTCTCTAAATTTCTTGAAGGCATTAGATTTGTACTTCATTAAGTACATGTGTCTATACCTAGAGAAATCATCTGTGAATGTAATGAAGTATGAGTAACCACCTATAACCTGAGTCAACATGGGACCACATGCTTCACTATGTATCAGTTCCAATAACTTGGTGGCTCTCTCTAGTTCCACTAAAAGGAGAGTTGGTCATCTTCCCACGAAGGCAAGGTTCGCAAGTTGCATATGTCTCACAGTCAAATGGATCTGAGTATCCATCTTTCAATAACTTTGAATTCTTCCCTCATATATATGACCTAGCTTACAATGCTATAGGTTTGCATTATTCACCTTATCTCTTTTCCTCTTAGAAATATTTATATTCATGATATGTGGAGAAGTGTCTAACACATATAAGCCATTTATAAGGGTCCCTCTAGTGATGATTTCATCATCCATAATTATTGAACAACTATTGTTCTCAAAAACTAATTTATATCCATTAATTATCAAACAAGAGATAGAAATAATATTTTTAATAATAGAGGAAACAAAATAGCATGCATCTAATGTAATAATAGCTCCGCCAAGCAGATGTAGGGTGACCTCTCCAGCAACTGCAGTAACTCTTGCTTCATTACCCAATTTGAGGTCCATCTCGCCTCTAGCCAATCTCCTAGGTCTTGCTAGAACCTACAATGAATTATAAATATGATAACACTTCCGGTATCCAATACCCATGTATTATCATGAAAATTTGACAAGTGGAGACTAATCATAAATATACCTAAAGCTTCTCCAAGCTTGTCTCGCCTTCTTCGCAAGATAGTCCTTACAATTCCTCTTCCAATGCTTGTCTCGGCCATAATAGAAGCACTGTCTTTTGTCCTTTCTTGGGTATTTCTTGGCAACATTTGCCTTATCTGGTCTTTCTTTGCCCTTCCCCTTCTTAAGGGTCTTACAAGCCTTCCTTTTCTTTTTTGTCTCACCAATATAGAGAACTGGATTCTCCTTCTTGATGGCACTCTCAGCTTCCTTCAACATATTGAGGAGCTCAGGGAGAGTTACCTCAAACTTGCTCATGTTAAAATTCATGATGAAGTTAGAAAAGGAATCTGATAGAGACTAAGTATAAGATCAACGCACAGGTTATCCTCTAGGACAATCTATATATTTCACAAAATGAGTGATCTCATCCTCGCTTTTCCTTTCCTCCGGTGTGGCCACAATCATGTTAAGGACATATATGATTTTCTCCTCCATGAGAACAATTCTCAAATTGCAGAGCTAGTGAGGAGGTTGACATCAAGTATGTCATGTAGGGGGTTTGTGAGTGACATATTTCTAATAAAACAAGATATAGTAAAAATAAATATCATGTAGATTTTATAAAAAATACTAATTAACATATAGAATTTTATCTTAATGTACTCCCACTATTTTCTTAGTGAATCATGCGACAACCTTGACACGTGAGACGGAAGTCTCCGGTAGACTCCTAGTGGGGATCGGAATCCAATTGGCATCTTAGTGCAACCTCGAGGGACTCGACCAATTACACTAAGCCCAAAAGGTAGACAACTCTTGCTAATCACAACTCCTTGTGATTCTCGTCATGTTCGGCCTCTAAATCATCATAGTCTCGAGGGACTTGACTAACCATGATGTTCAATTAAGTCATCACCGTCATTACAAGATGAGTCTGATTCGATAATATGCCCTCGAGGGACTCAACCAAGCATATCATGTCCTCAGGTCACCGGTGACATCTCTATGTCATAGGCAAGATCTCGATCATGTAGATAGGTGAGCCTCGAGGGACTCGACCAACTCAACCTATATTGTGATTCAATTTCTTCCTATAACAATGGAAGGCCACGTGGGTCCATCTTATTGTCTCATGCTTACCAACTTAATATTATCTTAGGAGGGGTTTCTATATCGATCTCCTAATATGTCTGTGTTACACACATATTTAATATATATCTACATCGCAAGAAAAAAAAAAAATATATATATATATCTATATATATATAGTAGGTGTATAACACATCACATATGCAAGCCACACCGGATGATTATGAGCCGCCACCTAATATGATTAAGCCCAAGCCAATGGGCCTAATCACTCACAATAGGATCTATGTGTGCATTGGCGCATCTCCATACCCTGTGATTGTTGATCTCGTCATCATCGGTTCCGTCGGATCGTCGCATCACCATGCGTCCTGATCTCCCACCATGGCATCATGGGTCCCACTATCACCTCAACGCTCCCGCCATGCCTCTCCATGTAATTACAAATAATCATAGACACACAGGCCCAACAATAAACAAGAAAAACGCAGGCTCGCAAGCCCCAATAATAATTATTATTATATACATCACAACACTTGGCTCATAATCATCCATCCACATCATATATCATATGTATATCACCACATATATAGGATTACTAGATATATATAATAATTAATTAAACTATTTAATTAATTATTTTTTTGGAAATCAGGACATGCTCGAAATTTTCACAATTGTCAAGGGTATTTTCATAATTCTGGATGAGTAAACAGTCCTCGAAATTTTTAGAACATAGGGGCAGGATTATCTTTTTCTAAAAAGGATGCCCTAACCCCTCTTGTCACCTTTGCTGCGCCTCACGCAGTGGCCTTGCCCACCGCCAAGGCGCCACCTATGCGACGCCACCATCGGCCTTGCGGGCGTCCTACCCCCGAGCACAACGGTGCAGCATGCAAGTGGTGCTCACGAGGTGCCGCCTTATTGGGCCGCCCGCCCTTGTGGGTGCCACGCCTCCCTTACGGCTAGCCCCTTACAAGGGGCCTCAGCCCCAGGTGCTGGCCCTACATGGGGTCTGGCCATCACTGGCTGCCCCTCCTCCTCGCTGCCTGCGCTACAAAAACACAGCAGGAATGCATAGAACGATTCTACATGATTCAATCTTATCACATGCAGTTTAAAACTAGTCTTTCACACGAAAACCTTAGTTTTGATACCACTGTTGGGAAATCTCAATGGGAGCATCACATGTGTAGTGAAAATCAAAATAAAAATTGGATTCCCACGTAGATCAAATCATCATGCAAAAGATTGGGGTCGCGAGAAAAATGTAAAAATTTGATAAAACCACAATGTGTGAGAGATTGATTTTACCTAGGGATATCGTATATCTCTGTATTCCAGATATGGATGGAGAAGATGAAGGAGGTCAAGCTTCCTCCTCTCTAGCGGTATCCATATGATGGATCTCAACAGTGAAACTCCTCTAATATGATCTTGCAACTCTTGCACAGAGAGAGGGAGGAGCATAGGAGGTGATGGCTAAACCTATAACCTATCAACATGAGTCTCTCCTCCTATTTATAGAGAGCCACCAAAAACCCTAGGGCTCCTGCTTCAGTGGGTATTGGATCTCTATTCAATTACCCACTAACCTTATATTATTGGATCTCTATCCAATAATCTACGTAGACCTCTAACTGGGCATTAATCAAGGAGCCCATCAGCATAGAGTCTTATCTAATGTGAATATGGGCTAATTGGATCTCTATACAATCTTCTATTTGCTAAAGCATCCACCATATATGTGTAACCCTCTAGGCCCGATATTGAGCTGGTCGTGAGTCACTCCCATCAGAACTCTTTCTGATATAGTGAATTATTATCCCCATAATAATTCACTCGACTCATCGACTATGGATGTACTAGGCCACTACACCATAGTCCCCAGACGGTACAAGGGGGATCAAAACCATCGGACCTATCTATCCATAGTTACCATGTATCTATAATCCCTCATCCAACTAATATCCCAGAGAACATATATTGGACATGGTACCATCAGGCCACATACAGAATCCATCATAATCTCGCTCTAATCGGATTCTCTCAAAGAATTTTTTCTATCTCAATCCAAATGACCCTGGCTAGGGATTTGTTTAAGCAAGTACATATGGAATATTCCTCTCGTGATACAAAGAGTGGATAATCCTTTATTGATACTCAATTACCTTCGTAAGGTTAGCTACCAATCCTGATAACCAACTATACCAGATTTGAAACTTTCCAAACCTATAAGTCTGGCATCAAAGAAAGGAGTACTCATACAAGGCATCCTTGGTGTCTCAAGTCTAAGGACCAGATACACAATTGGGACTATAAAATCACTGTCTAACATTATATATCATTAATCATACAACATTCAATAAGCGGATCAATAAATGAATTCATTCTCCAATGAGCACCTGTATTATATCCTTAGTGTCTCCACACAAGTGGCTATGAGACCAACCGACTCCATCATATGGACGAGTATATAGTACACCGATCTATCCAGTTATCTCAATATCCCTCTTGAGTAACCTATGATTGGGATTATTTAGGATCTATATTTAAAGGTGAATCGATCTCATTATCGTAATCTCATTATGATCTGATTTCCATTATACAGAACCAAGGACATCACAATATATATGCAACAAACAATATAATATGAGAATATGACAATATTAATCATAAGCAAAAAGATCACACAACGTGTCACACGTATCATCAATCACGTGATTAGCTTGTAGGGCATTTATAACTAGCAGGATATTCCTCTCGTGATACCGAGAGTAGATGATCCTCTATTGACACTCAATTGCCTTCATAAGGTTAGCTACAAATCCCGATAACCAACTATATCAAATCTAAAACTTTCCAAACCTGTAAGTCTGATATCAAAGAAAGGAGTACTCATACAAGGTATCATTGGTGTCTCAAGTCTAAGGCCCAGATACACAACTTGGACTATGGAATTGCTATCTGACATTAGGTATCATTAATCATATAACATTCCATAAGTGGATCAATCAATGAACTCATTCTCCAATGAGCACTTGTACTTTATCCTTAGTGTCTCCACACAAGTGGCTATGAGACCAGCCGCCTCTATCATATGGACGGGTATATAGTACACTAATCTGTCTGGTTATTTCAATGTCCCTCTCGAGTAACCTATGACTGGGATTATTTAGGATCTGTGTTTAAAGATGAATCGATCTCATTATCGTGATCTCATCACGATCTGATTCCCATTGCATAGAACCAAGGACATCACAATATATATGCTACAGATAATATAATGTGAGAATATACCAATATTAATCATAAGCAAAAAGATCACACAGTATGTCACACGTGCCATAACTCACGTGATTGGCTTCCAGGGCACTTGTAACCAGCACTGAAAATCATCAAGTTCGATAGCATAAATATTATTGCTCTTTGAGGCAATCATAGATTTATTCGTATGTCATATATCATATTTATTTTTTAATTTATCAAATTCATTATAAGAAGATACAGGACCTTTTTTTAGCAATTTATATTTCTTACTAAACTTTTTCATTAAACAAATTATTAGATGCATTAAGTAATTCATCAGGAAAAAATATTTTAGGTGAGTCACATACCTCATCATTAAAGGCCATCAATGTGTACTTTGCCACTTCATCTTTATTGATTGACTTTTCGTCTTCTGATGCACTTGAAATCATCCAAAGTTGCCTTGAATGCTTTCTTCTTCTTATTGGTTGGCAACTCCTTCAGTTATGGATACTTATTTTTGAAGTGTTGTTGCTTCTTGAATCCATAATATACTATAGCGTCCGTTTTAGGTTAATTTATATTTATATAAGATTTGTTCATATTCATAAATAATTAAGCCTTTTTGTAAAAAGTTCTATGTCATCTTCATCATCACTTGAGCTTTCGCTTGAGGAATCTTCTTTAGTTCTCAATGCATTATCATTCCTGTTCTTTGGAAGGTTTTTCTCTGGTTCGTCATGTACTTTATAAGTCATTTCATAGGTCATTAAAGACTCAATGAGTTCTTCAAGAGGAAAGTTGTTTAAGTCATTTGCCTCTTGGAAAGTTGTTACTTTTTGATCTCAACATTTCAGAAGACATCTTAAAATTTTATTAACTAATTCAAGTTAGTATAACATTTACTAAAAGCTTTCAAACCATTGATAACATCCGTAAAACGGGTGTGTATGTCACTAATGGTTTTGCTTAGTTTTATTTCGAACAGTTTATAACTATATACTAAGAGATTAATTTTTTACTCTTTTACTATACTTGTGCCTTCATGAGTGACTTCTAGTGTGTGCCAAATGTCATGTGTAGTGTTACACATAGAAACACGATTAAAGTCATTTTTATACAAAGCACAAGAAAAAGCGTCCATGGCTTTAGCATTCATAGAAAAAAAAATTTTTTCAAAATCATTACATTCATTCATTAGATGAAAGATTTTCTAAAACTATTTTCAATGATATTTCATAAATTAAAATATAAGAAAATAAAGAATATTCTCATTCATATTTTCTAGTAAGTGTAGTCCATCCCACTAAACATAGGAGGACTAGTGATAGAGTGACCCTCATGAATACCAGAAAAAACCATTAAAACTTGGGTGTTAATCCAATTGAGAGAACTTGGCTCTAATACTAATTGTTAGGATCATAATGACACTTAGAGGGGGAGGGTGAATTAGTGCTAATCGAAAAAAGATCCAATTTAAAATCATTCGAACGAGAATAAAAATCAGAAATCCGTTTAACTTGAAAGTGTGAGTAAAGTCGTGAGTAAAGTAAATCAGTAAGCAAATGACAAGTAAAAGAAAGAAGGAAATGTAAATCGATTTATAGTGGTTTAGTCATCTTGACTATGTCCACTCACGATTCCTCTTCTCTTGAAGCCACCGACTATCACTATCGATCTTTTTTCCAATGGGCAAAGATCAATTACCCTTACAACCCTTTCTCCTTTTACTAAGCTCTAGAGAGAATCTTTACAAACTCTTTCTCACATGACGTTAACCTTCTTTAGAATGACACTAAACTTGAGGAGGAAGAGACTCAAACACAAAGAGTTTACAATACTTTTAGCTCAAGGATCTTATCACTTTTTCACCCCTTTTTCTTGCTTTAGCAAACAAGAATGGATTGAGTATTTATAAATCCTCAATGGTTTCAAAATTGGATCCAAAATATCAAATCCTTGGGTTTAAAATTAGTGTTAATAAAAAAAATATCTAATTTAAAATCATTCGAATGAGAATATAAATCGAAAATCCATTTAACTTGAAAGTATGAGTAAAGTAAATCAATAAGCAAATGACAAGTAAAAAAAAGATGGAAATATAAACTGATATATAGTGGTTCGGTCCTCCTGACCTACGTCCACTCACGATTTCTCTTCTCTAAAGGCCACCGACTTTAACAACTGATCTTTTTTCCAACGGGCAAAGATCAACTACCCTTACAACCCTTTCTCCTTTTACTAGGCTTTAGAGAGAACCTTTGCAAACTCTTTCTCACAAGACGTCAACCTTCCTTAAAATGACCACTAAACTTGAGGAGGAAGAGACTCAAACACAAAGAGTTTATAATACTTTTAGCTTAAGGATTTTATCACTTTTTCACTCCTTCTTGCTTCAGCAAGCAAGAATGGTTTAAGTATTTATAGATCCTCAATGGCTTCAAAATTGGAGCCAAAATTTTAAATCCTCGGGTTTTCGAAGTATTAGTGGTTCTACCACCTGTACTAGGTGATACTACCACCGAATAGAGCCTAAAAATCAGGGTGCTAATGGTACTATCATTTGTTTAGGTGGTACCATCATCTCCTGGCTATACCACCACTGGCTGGCGGTTATACCACCATTAGAAACTATGGAAAAGCACAAAACTATACTTTTCATAGCCTGGGCATACCATCACCTGGACTTGGTAGTACCACCACCCTAGTCATTTTTAGGATGTTGATTTGGTCTTTTATCAGGCCCAACTCAACCCTAGTTCAGGCCCAATGGGCCCTAAATTAAGTTGGCATGGGACGACCCAATACCAACTTAATTTGACTCTAAATGACCATAATTAAGACATAACCATTCAATCACATATCTAGCATAATTACAAAGCAATCAGCACATTATCCAACATTCTAGTTTGTCATTTGATCATCTGATACTTCATCTGAACCTTCAACGTATCATCCTTTCCTTCATCGTATTGCTCTATCAATCGGCATGTTAACTTTCCACAACATCCGATTTTTTGGTTAATACTCGATCTTTCCAACCCGATGCCCAAACTCATGGCACGAAGTCCAACTTTCGACACGTTGATCAATCCTCAGGCTCGACATCCAATCTCTAACATGATACTTCATCGACCCAATATCTGATTCTCCTACTTCAACGATTTGGCTATGATGTTTCGTGTCCGTGATCAAAGTCTTTCATGCATCACTTGTTTTAAAATTATATTAGTTCATAAATTCATCAATTGATTTCATCATCAAAATTTAAGATTCAATAATCGGGTCCTTTTTTATAATGACAACCAATTGATGATGGAGTTTTAACTAAACTCCCTTGTCTATATGCCATAGTGATTTTCGATTCAAAGAAACATGATAACATTTCAATTCTTTGAATTCAAGCCAAAACAATTTTAATTATAAGTCATAATGCAGGAATCATATACATAATTTCACATCATAGCATTACATCTCAAATTATTACAAGTTGATATTATCAACTACAACATGCATATGAGTGCTACATCATCACAAAATTATCATTACTTCCCCTCCTTTGTCATTAACAAAAAGAGAAAAAAAGTGGGTAAGCCACTACTTCTCTTTCCTCTTTTTTATTATCAAAAGGAAAAGAATGATATCATTTTATGATGCTACTACTTCATTTATATCAATGTGCCAATGAAGAATATTAAAGAAGTCATATGACATAATCTCACATTATTCATGAATTTGAAATCAAGATAATGCTCAAATGAGATGATTCTCCTCATTAGTAAAATGAAAGAAAAATTATAGAAGAATAGTAAAAGATCTTGATTCATATAAAATAAATCTCAAGATATAAATATCGAGAAGTCAAGATCATGATTCAAAATCATTTTTTTTATCTTTAGAAAATTTATTAAAAATAATATGAATAGAAAATTACTAAACTTTGCTAGTTCCAAATTATGAGATTAATTTCATACTTGTATGTCTTAGCCCTGTATCATCTAAAAACAAGTTTCGTCAAGAAAATCATTAAGATCAATAACATAAATACTATTGCTCCTTGAGGCAATCATAGATTTATTCTTATTCATATGTCATGCTTATTTTCCAATTTATCAAATTTAATAGAGGGAGATACTTAACCTGTTTCTAACCTTTTTTTACCAAACAAATCATTAGATGCATTAAGTAATTCATTAGGAAAAAAAATTTTTTTGGTGAGTCTTCATTCTCTAATGCATTTGAATCATCCGGAGTTGCCTTGATAGTTTTCTTCTTCTTTTAGGTTGACAACTTATTATTCAGTTGTGGACACTCATTTTTAAAGTCCCTAGGCTTCTTGTATTCATAATATATTATAGCATCCTTTTTAGGTTCATTTATATTTTTATGAGATTTGTTCATTTTCATAAACTTTTTCAATCTTTTTGTAAAAAATTTATGTCATCTTCATCATCACTTGAGCTTTAGCTTGAGGAATCTTTTTTGGTTTTTAGTGCAATATCCTTCATATTCTTTGGAAGGTTTCCCTCTTGTTCGTCATGTGCTTTACAAGTCATTTCATAGGTCATTAAAGACCCTATGAGTTCTTCAAGGGGAAAGTTGTTTAAGTCCTTTGCCTCTTTAATAGCTGTGACTTTTCGATCTCAACATTTTGGAAGACATCTTAAAATTTTATTTACTAATTCAATGTTATTGTAACATTTACCAAGAGCTTTCAAACCATTGACAATATCCTTGAAATGAGTGTACATGTCACCAACGGTTTCACTTGGCTTCACTTTGAATAGTTCATAACTATATACTAAGAGACTAATTTTTTACTCTTTTACTCTACTTGTGTCTTTATAAGTGACTTCAAGTATGTGCCAAATGTCATGTGTAGTTTCATACATAGAAACACAATTAAACTTATTTTTATCTAAAGTACAACACAAAGCATTCAGAGCTTTAGTGTTCGTAGAAAACTTTTTTTTTAAAATTATTCCATTCATTTGTTGGATTAGAAGATTTTTTAAAATCATTTTCAATAACGCTCTATAAATTAAAATATAAGGAAATCAAGAATCTTCTTATTTGTGTTTTCCAGTAACTGTGGTTCATCCCATAAAAAATAAGAGGATGAGTGATAGAGTGATCCTCGTGAATGCCATAAAAAGCCATTAAAACTCACTTAGGTGTTAATCTAATTGTAGTTCGGTCATCCTGACCTATATCCACTCCCGATTCCTCTTCTCTCGAGGCCATCGACTTTCACTATTGATCTTCTTTTCAATGGATGAAGATCAACTACCCGCCTTTTACTAGGCTCTCGAGAGAACCTTTACAAACTCTTTCTCATTAGACCTCAACACTCCATAGAATGACTACTAAACTTGAGGAGGAAGAGACTCAAACACTAAGAGCTTACAACACTTTTAGCTTAAGGAGTTTATCACTTTTTTACCCTATTTTCTTGCTTCAGCAAGTAAGAATGGGTTGGGTATAGATCCCCAATGGCTTCAAAATTGAAGCCAAAATTTCAAAGCCCCGGGTTTTCGGGATATTAGCGGTACTACCACCTGTACTAGGTGATACTACCACCGAACAGAGCCCAAAAATAAGGGCACTGATGGTACTATCATCGGTCTAGGTGGTACCACCGTCACTACGTGGTACCATTGATGGTTGGTGGTGATACCACCATCGAAACTATAGAAAGCAAAAAACAGTGCTTTCCATAGCCTGGGTAATACCATCGCCTGGACCTAGAGGTACCACCACCCTAGTCATTTTTAGGATGCTCATTTGGCCTTTCATCAGGCCCAACCTAGCCCTGGTTGGGCCCCAAATTAAGTTGGCTTGGTTGCAACCCGATACCAGCTTAATTAACTCTAAATGATCACAATCAAGACCTAACCATTTAATCACATATCCAGCAAATAATCAACGTATTGTATAGCATTCCGATATGTCATTTTATCATTCGACGTTTCGGCAGAACTTTCAACGCATCATCCTTTCCTTCAGCGTATCACCCGATCCATCTACGTATTGACTTCCTATAACATTAGATCTTTTGGTACAATATCCGATCCTTCCAACCAATGCCCGATCTCATGGCATGATGTCTATCCTTCAGCACATGATTAATCCTCTAGCCTGACATCTAATCTTTGACATGATACTATGTTGGCCTAATGTCTAATTCTCCTACTTTGATGATTTGCATGTGACGGTTCATATTCGTGATCAAATCTTTCCTATGTCACTTGTCTTAAAAGTAGTTCATAAATTTATCAATTGATTTCATCATCAAAATTTGAGATTCAACAAGACTAAAGATCTTTTACTAGTATATAGAGGAGATAGCCTCCAGGTTGAGGGCTACACTGACTCAAGTTTTTAGTTAGACATCGACGATAGTAAGTCAAACTCAGGATATATCTTCACCCTAAATGGAGGAGTAGTAAACTGAAAGAATTCGAAGCAAGATACTACTATTGGCTTGGCCATAGAGGTGGAGTATATTACTGTGGCATAAGTAATAGAGGGAGTACATTATTGCTGACTTAGCCATAGATTTACGAGTTGTATCGAGCAACAAGGAGTAGATTTTCATATATTGCGATAACAATGGGGCGATTGCCCAAGTAGGGGAACCCATGTCTCATCAAAAAGATTTTGAGGATGTTCCACCTGATCAGAGAAATCATGGCCCGTAGAGATAAAATAGTGGAAATAGTTACATTCAAAGATAACATAGCAGATCCACTAATGAAGCCATTATCTCAAATTGTCTTTGAGCATCATAGGGGTGTGATGAGAATCAGACATGTAGGTGATTAACTTTATGCCATGTGAGAGATTGCTGGTTACAGGTGCATTGCAAGCCAATAACGTGAGTGATAGCACATGTGACATGTTCCACATTCTTTTCATATATTATTATAAATAAATTTCACTTTATATTGCATGTTGCATATATTATGATATCCTTGGATTTATGCAATGGCAATTGGATCATGATGAGATTATGATAATGTGATCAATTTATCTTTAAATACAGATCCTAAATAATCTCGGTCTTAGGTTCCTCGAGAGATACATCGAGATAATTAAACAGACTAATATACTATATACTCATCCATATGATGGAAATAACTGGTCTCATAGTCGCTCGTGTGGGGACATTAAGGTTACAATATAGGTACTGGTTGGAGAATGACTTCATTAATTGATTCACTTATAGGATATAGGATGGTTAATGATCCCTAACGTTAGACATTAATTCCATAGTCTCAATTGTGTCTGATCTTTAGACTTCAGACACCAATGATACCTTATTTGAGTACTTTTTTTTATGCTGGACTTATATATTTGGAAGTTCTAGATCTGGTACAATTAGTATCATGAGAAGAATGTCTCATGTACTCTCACTCAAGTAAATCCGTAGCAGAGTCGTTTAGATTGAGAAATGAGTTCTTTAGGAAAATCCAAGTAGAGGAAGACTCAAATGGATTCTGTATGTAGCTTGACAATATAATACCCGATATATGATCTCTGGAATATTAGATAGATGAAGGAATATAGATATATGGTAATTGAGGATAGATAGGTCCAATGGATAAGATCCTCTTATACCGTTTGGGGACTTTGGCGTAGTGGCCTAGTACATCCATTATTGATGAGTTGAGTGAATTATTATAGGATAACAAATTACTAAGTCAGAAGGAGTTTTGATAGGTGCAACTCACAACTAATTCGATATTGGGCCTGAAGGATCATACACATATGGTAGATGTTACGATGAGTAGAGGTTTGAATATGAGATATCTATGGAGCCCCTGGTTTATCGCGTATCCAATAAGCTCCTATACTATTAGATCCTATGGATGAGATCAAATAAGAGCTAATAAGAGATTATTGTATAGAGATCCACTAATCTAAGGGGCATGGATAGATGTATATGCTACACGTGGAGAGGGAGATCCCGCAACGATCTGAGAAGTGTCGTCATCGCATCCACCATGTAGATACCGCTAGGAGGACATCTGACCTCCTTAATCCTTTTCTTTGGATCTGGTTTTTCAGGGATATATAATCTCCCTAGGTAAAACATCTAATACATGTTATGCAGGTTTCGATTTTATGATTTTTTGCACACCAATCATCGCACGATGATTTGACAAACGCGAGAGAACTTTTTTTATTTTATTTTTTTGCTATGCATGTGATGCTTTTAATAAGGTTTCCCAACATGCATTGTTTACATCATCTTGTTTTCTATTGGGCACATTTGCATTCATGATATATGGAGCAATATCTAACATAAATAAACCATTATGCAATGTTCCTCTAGTGATGATCTTATCATCCAAAATTAATGAACAACTATTGTTGTTCCCAAAAACTAATTTATATCTAGAAACTATCAAACATGAAATAGAAATAATATTTTTATAATAGAAAAATAAAATAACATGCATCTAATGCAATGGTAACTCCACTAAGCAGATGTAGGCTGACCTCACTAATAGCCACTATAGCAACTTTTACTCTTTTAGTCATCTTGATGTCCATCTCTTCTTTTGCCAATCTCCTAGGCTTTCCGAGTACCTACAATGAATTACAGATTTGATAAGTATTACTGATATCCAATACCCATGTGCTATCAAAAGAATCTGATAAATAAAGACTAATCATAAATGTACTTAAAGCTTTTTTAACCTTCTATTTCACCTTCTCTGTAAAGTACTCTTTGTAGTTCCTTCCCCAATGCTCGTCTTTTTCATAGTAGAAGTATTGGCCTTTATCCTTTATTGGGTCCTTCGTGGCAACTTTTGCCTAACCCGGTTTACCCTTGCCCTCCTTTTGGGACTTCTCAGCCTTCCTTTTCTTTTTGAACTTACCAATGTAGAGAACTGGCTTCTCTTTCTTGATGGTGCTCTCAACCTCTCTCAACATATTAACAAGCTCAAGGAGAGTCACCTCAATTTTTTTCATATTAAAATTCATAATGAATTGAGAAAAGAAATTTGTACTGGACTAAAATATAAGATCAATGCACTGGTTATCATCTAGGACCATTCCTAGACCTATGAGTTTCTCTATCCACTCTATCATCTTCAATATATGATTCTGAACCGATGCCCTCTCAGTTATCCTATCATAAAAGATAATCTTAGATATCTTATATCGTTGGGTCATTCCCTATTTCTTAAACAATTTATGAAGATATAGGAGTATAGATCTGGCATCCATGTTATCGTGCTGCCTTTGTAACTCAGAAGTCATGCAGACCAACATGTAACACTAAAGGAGAGAGGAATCATCTATATACTTCACAAATTGGGCAAACTCTTCCTGAGGTGCTCTTGCCTCAAGCTATGGTATGATTGCATCTCAGACGTACATGATCTTCTCCATCGTGAGAATTATTCTTAGTTTTCAGATCTAATATGTTCAGACTAGCGAGGCATTTAACATCTAGTAGGTCGTATAAGGGATTTGTAAGCGACATGTTCTGACAAACAAAGATATAGTATAAATAAATAATATACAAATTTTGTAGAAAAGTAAACAATCAAGATGGAGGCGGCTGGACCCATGGCCACCTATGTGGGGACACTAAGGATACAGTACAGGTGTATATTAGAGAATAAGTTCACTGATTGATCCACTTATGGAATGTTATATAGTTAATGATATCTTATGTCAGATAGTGATTCCATAGTCCAAGTTATACATCTAGTCCTTAGACTTGAGACACCAAGGATGCCTTGTTTGAGTACTCCTTTCTTTAATACCAAACTTATAGATTAGGAAAGTTTTAGATCTAATATATCTAGTTATTGAGATTAGTAGCGAACCTTACGAAGGCAATTGAGTATCAATAAAGGATCATCCACTCTCGGTATCACAAGAGGAATATCCCATGTGTACTCGCTCGATCAAATCCCTAGCTATGGTCATTTAGATTGAGAGAAAGGAGCTCTTCGGGGGAATCCAATTAGAGCGAGACTCAGATAGATTCCGTATGTGGCCTGACAGTATCATGTCTAATATACGGTCTCTAGGATGTTAGTTGAATGAGGGACTATAGATATATATATATATATATATATATATATAACTGTTGATAGACAGGTCCAATGAATTCGATCCTCCTTATCATATAGGGACTATGGCATAGTGACCTAGTACATCTATAGTCGATGAGTCAAATTAATTATTACGGGGATAATAATTCACTATAATAGAAGGTGTTCTAATGGAAGTGACTCACGACCAGCTAGTATCGGACCTAAAGGGTTACACACATATGGTGGATGCTTTAACGAATAGAGATCCAATTAGTCCCTATTCTCATTAGATGAGACCCTACACTGATTGGCTCCTTGCATAAAGCCCAATTGATGGCGAAAGGAGATTATTGGATAAAAATCTAACAATCCAAGGTAAGTGGGTAATTGGAAAGAGATCCAATACACACTAAGGCAGGATGCACTAGGGTTTTGGTGGCTTTCTATAAATAGGAGGCATGGGCGGCACATAGATGATAGGCTGCACCTTTAACCACCCCCTCCTATCCTCCTCCTCCCTCTCTTTCACCTTCTTAGTCGACCAGCCCCTCTCAGGCATAAGAGGGCAGCGAAGAAGATATAAGTTCTTCTTTCAAGTTCGTCGTGAGATGCTATGCAAGAGTTGTGAGACTTGGGACTGGGATTGGGGGAGTATCGCTACAATGATCCATCATGTAGATACATACTGCTAGAGAGGAGAACACTTGACCTCCTTTATCCTCTCCATTTGGGTTTGGAAAAATAGGGATATACGATCTCCCTAGGTAAATAATCTCACACATGATGAAGTTTTTTTGTTTTTATGATTTTTTCTTATGACCCAATCTTCTGCATGATGATTTGATCTATATGGGAAACTTATTTTGTTTTGATCGTCCACTATGCATGTGATGTTCCCACTTGATTTTCTAATACTCTTAGTATCACAAGAGGAATATCTTGTGTGCTCTCGCTCAAGCAAATCCCTAGTTAAGGTCATTCGGATTGAAAAAAGAGTTCTTCGGGAGAATCTAATTAGAGCGAGACTTGGACGGATTCCATATATGGCTTGACAGTACCATTCCTAATATATGGTTTCTAGGATATTAGATGGTTAAGGGACTATAGATACAAATAACTAAGGACAACCAAGTCTAATAGATTAGATCTCTTGTACCATCTCGAGACTATGGCATAGTGGCCTAGTACGTCCATAGTTTATGAGTTAAGTGACTTGTTATGAGATAACAATTCACAAAGTAAGAAGGAGTTCTGATAGGTGGAACTTACCGCCAGCTCGGTATTGGGCCTAGAGGGTCATACACATA
This sequence comes from Ensete glaucum, assembly GCA_021527575.1. NCBI lineage: Eukaryota > Viridiplantae > Streptophyta > Magnoliopsida > Zingiberales > Musaceae > Ensete > Ensete glaucum. The sequence continues at coordinate 6,520,235 of CM038554.1, forward strand.
TGGTGGATGTTGCAGTAAGTAAAGGATTGGATATGAGTTATCCAATAAGCCTCTATTCTCATTGGTTGAGACCCAGCATTAATAGACTCCTTGCATGAGGCCCAATTAAAGGTCAATTGAGATTATTAGATAGAGATTTAATAATCCAAGAAGTGATGGTAATTGGATAGAGATCCAATACCCAATAAGGCAGGATCCATTAGGGTTTTTGGTGGCTCTCTATAGATAGGAGCCAGGGGTAGCCAACACAAGTGAGAGGTTGCATCTTTGGCTACCCCCTCCTATTCTCCTCCCTCCCTCATCTTCTCAGCCGACCACCCTCTCCCTACTATGAGAAGGCAGTGAAGAAGATAGGTGATCTACTTCCACGTTCGCTGCACGAAGGTGCGCAAGAGTTTTAGGCTTTAGGCTGCGATTAGAGGAGTATTGATGCAACAATCCACCATGTGGATACTACTAAAGAGAGGACATCTAACCTCCTTCATCCTTTTTAATTGGATCTGAAAGTTTCAAGAATATACAATCTCCCTAGATAATCAATCTCACACTAGTCATAGTTTTTGGGTTTTACGATTTTTCACACATAATCATTGCACGATAATGTAATAAATGTGGGAAACATGTTTTGTTTTATTTTTTGCTATATATGTTATGCTTTTGAGGTTTCCCAATAGCTCCTACAAACATCAGTCTAACGACTATAGTTGGATTCGTGGGAAATCCTCCATCAAATTTACCGATTGGGACTCTGATTCAAAAGATAGAGTAGTGGTGTGATCCACTAAATTTTATGGTTAGGGAGTGAAGTGCCCCCTCGAACGATGATTCAATGGGCCTTGAGCACTCCTAGGATGTTGGCAACATGTTAAGTTGGGGAACCTCGATGGGCACCGATGCTTGTGATGGTTAAGCTATTGATCATTGTTATGTTGAATCCTGAATTTTGATAATGAAATCAATTAATAAATTTATGGACTAATATGCTTTTAAGATAAGTGACATAAGAAATACTTCAATCATGGACACAAACCATCACAAGGCATATTGTCGAAGCAAGAGAATCAAACCTTGTGATGGATAAGTATTATGTCAAATATTAGACGTTAGGCCGAAGAATTAGTCGACGTGCCAAAGGATGGACTTTGTGCCATAACTTTGGGCATCGAGCCGAAAGGATTAGGTATTGTGCCAAAAGATTAGATGTTGTGGGAAGTCAACATGCTGATAGATCCAATGATACGTCGAACGAAAGGACGATGCATCGGAGGTTCGACCAAAGTGTTGGATGATCATATAACATGCTGGAATATTAGACAACATATTGATTGCTTTATGATTGTACTAGATATGTAGTTAAAGTAGTTAAGTCTTAATTATAGTCATTTCAAGTCAAATTGAGTTGGTACTAGGCCAAAATCATGCCAACTTAATTAGGAGCCTATTGGGCCTGAACTAGAGCCGAATTGGGCTTATTAGATGGCCAATTTGATGTCTTTGAGCAAGACTAGGAAGTGGTACTACTTAGAGAGTTAGAAAGCACTAATTTGTGCTTTTCTAGGAGTTCCAATGGTAGTAACGCCCCATAGCTGACGGTGGTACTGCTTAGGCCAATGATAATACCGCTAGAGCCCCACATCCCAATCTTTGTTCGGTGGTAGTACTGCTCGACACTGATGGTGGTACTATTGGTACCCCAAAAACTTGAGGATTTAAATTTTTGGCTCTATTTATGAAGTCTTTAGGGTTTATAATTATTATACTCATGCTTGCTTGATGCAAGGGTGAACAAGAACAAAATCTTGAGAACAAACCCTCTTAAAAGTGTTTGAGTCTTTTCCTCCTTAAGTTTAGAGATTATTATAAAGAGGTGTGAGGTCTTTTGTAAAAAAGCTGGTGTAAAGGTTCTCTCCTGAGCTTAGTAAAAGGAGAAGTGTAACAAGGGTAGTAGATTTTCATCTGTTGGAAAGAAGATCGGTAGTGAAAGCTGGTGGCTATGAGGAAAGAGAAATTGGGTGTGTACATAGGTTAGGATGATTAGATCACCAAAATAGAATTCCCATATTTATCAAATTATTGTACAAAAGATTAGATCGCAAAAAAAATCATAAAATCAAAAAAATGCATCATGTGTGGATTGTTTACCTATGCTTTGTACATAGCATAGTATACATCATAGACCTTATTACTAAGGCATAGGTTATCGTATCCTTGTCTGCCCTTTCTTCAAGAGTCTTTGGGAAAATATTCCTAGAAAGTGATATTCCATGTCTCATTAGTATGAGACCTCTCTTAGAATTCTTTATGCAAAAACCTTCTAACGATAGAGTCTATGTACCTAGACTAGGATAACCCATGCATCCTCTTAGATCTATCTATCCTTATAGATCCAGATCCCCAAAATATAGGATGTTTCCCTTAAGTCCTTCATGGAGAAATTTCTGGATAGCCAAGTCATTACTGTGGAGAGCATTCCTACATCATTCCTAATGATTAGGAAGTGTCATCCACATATAGTACTAAGAAGGTGATAGCACTCCCACTTACCTTCCTATACACATAAGACTCCTATTTTTTCTTAACAAAGTCATAAGATCTGATCGCCTTATCAAATCTTATGTTCCAACTTCAGGAAGCTTGCTTTAATCCATAAATAGACCAGAGCAACTCGCACACTTTATCTACACTCTCTCTGGATACAAATCCCTCTGGTTGTATTATATACACTTCCTCCTCAAGGTTGCCATTATGGAATGTCATTTTCATATCTATCTGCTAGATCTCATAATTATAGTGTGTTATAATGGCCAAAAGAGTTCTGATGGATTTAAGCATGGACGGGTGAAAAGGTTTCATCATAGCCAACTCCTTACCTTTGATGATATCCTTTAGCTACTAGCCTTGCCCTGTAGGTCTCCATCTTCCCATCCATTCCGATCTTCTTCTTGAAGATCAACTTGCAGCCGATGGGTACGATACTCTCAGGTGCATCCACAAGGTTCTAAACCTTATTGGAGTACATGAAATCTATCTCAAAATTCATGGTTTTTTTACCATATTCTAGAGTCTATACTCATAATGGCCTCCTGGTAGGTCCGAGGATCAATATCCTAAGAGTCCTCTTCACTGATATATCTCACATTTCTTTTAGGAGGGTGAAAGACTTTGCTAGATGTGCACAAGCTGGAACTTGTTAATGTTGTGTCTTCTAACGTGGGCAGGACAGCCCCAAATCTTAACCATCTTAAGATCAGGCTTCTTTTCTTTATATATCTTATATGGTGTAGATACTACTGACTTTAATGAAATTCTATTCAGAAGGTAAGCTGCGGTCTCTATGACATATCCCTATATGAGACGGGTAGGTCAGCGAAACTCATCATGGACCATACCATGTCTAACAATGTGCGATTCCTCCTTTCTGATACACCATTGAGCTGAGGTGTCTAAGGAGGTGGCCACTGGGATAGAATCACATTGTCCCTGAGGAAATGGGTGAACTTCATACTCAAGTATTCTCCTTCTTAATCTGATCAAAAAGTCATAATAATCTTTTTAGTCTAATTCTCTATCTCATTCTTATATTCTTTGAATTTCTCAAATACTTTGGACTTGTATTTTAAGTATATGTGTCCATACCTAGAGAAATCATTAGTGAATGCAATGAGGTATGAGTAACCACCTATTGCTTGAGTCAACATGGGACCACATACATCACTATGTATGAGTTTCAATAACTCATTGGCTCTCTCTCTAGTTCCTATAAAAGGAGAGTTGGTCATCTTTCCATGAAGGCAAGGTTAGCAAGTCGCATACGAATTATAGTTAAATGAATCTAAGTATCCATCTTTCAGTAACTTTTAAGTCCTTCCCTCATATATATGACCTGGCTTACAATGTCATAGATATGCATTGTTCACATCATCTCTTTTCCTCTTGGACGTATTTATATTAATGATGTGTGAAAAAGTATCTAACGCATATAAGCCCTTTATCAGGGTCCCTTTAGTGATAACCTCATCATTTATAATTATTGAACAACTATTGTTCTAAAAAATAATTTATATCTACTAATTATCAAATAAAAGATAGAAATACTATTTTTGATAATAGAGAAAGCAAAATAGCATGTATCCAATGCAATGATAGTTTCACTAGGCAAATATAGGGTAGCAACTATAGCAACTCTTGCTCTATTGCTGATCTTGAGGTCTATCTTGTCTTTGGCTAATCTCCTAGGTCTTGCTAGAATCTTCAATGAATTACAGATATGATAAGCACTCCTGGTATCCAATACCCATGTATTATTATAAAAATTTGATAAGTGGAAACTGATCATGGATATACCTTAAACTTCTCCAAGCTTTTGTTTTGCCTTGTCTGCAAGGTAGTCCTTATAGTTGCTCTTCCAATGCCCATCTTTAACATAGTGGAAACACTTTCCTTTATCCTTTGCTGGGTTTTTTTTGGCAACCTTTGTCTTGCCCGATCTTTCTTTGCCCTTGCCCTTCTAAAGGGTATTATTATCCTTCCTTTTCTTCTTGGTCTCACCAATATAGAGAACTGGCTTCTTCTTCTTGATGACACTCTCAGCTTCCCTCAACATATTGAGGAGCTAAGGAAGAGGCACTTCAAAATTGCTCATATTAGAATTTATGATGAAGTGAGAAAAGGATTTTGGCAAGGACTAAAGTATAAGATTAGCACACAGGTTATCCTCTAGGATTATTCTTAAACCTATGAGTTTTTCGATCCACTCTATCATCTTTAGGACATGGTTCTCAACTAATGTCCCTTCTGTCATCCTGGCTTGGAAGAGTCTCTTGAATATCTCATATCTTTGAGTTCTTCCCTATTTCTTAAACAACTGGCGGAGATGAAGAAGGATAGAATATATCTATATCCATGGTCTCATGTTGTCTTTGTAACTCAAAAGTCATGGAGGCCAACATGTAACATTTTGCCAGTGTAGAACCATCTATAGCAATCTCATCCTCGCTTACCCCTTCTTTCAGTGCGGGCATAATTGTATCAAAGATGTACGTGATTTTCTTCATCATGAGAAAAATTCTTAAATTACCACGTCAATCCGTATAGTTAAGACTAGTGAGGCGGTTGATATCAAGTATGTCACGTAGGGGGTTTATGAGCGACATGTTTCCTACAAATAAGATATAGCATAAATAAATAACATATAGATATAAAAAAAAGAACTAATTAAGATATTGATTTATATCTTAATATACACCTACTATTTTCCCAGTGAATCATACAACACCCTCGAAACATGAGACGAAAGTCTCTGACAGACTTATAGTGGGGATTGGGATCCAATCGACATCTTAGTGCAACCTCGAGTGACTTAACCAATTACACTAAGCCCGAAAGGTAGACAACTCTTACCAATCATAACTCCTTGTGATTCCAATTATGTTTGGCCTCCAATCATCATGGTCTTGATTGCTCGACCAACCATGAAGTTCAGTTAACTCATCACCATTGTTACAAGATTAGTCATATTTGGTGGGATGCTCTCGAATGACTCGACCAGGCATACTATGTCCTCAGGTCACCGGTGACATCTCTATGTCGTAGGTAAGATCTTAATCATATAGATAGGTGAATCTCGAGTGTTTTGACTAACTCAACCTATGTCGTGATTAAATTTCTTCCTATAATGATAGAAGGCCACATAGATCAATCTTATTGCCTTACACTCACCGACTTAATATTATCGTAGGAAGGGTTTTTGTTTTATATTAGTCTCCTAATATGTTATGTCACACACTTACATATTTAATATATTTCTATATCTCCATGGCCTATGATCGTTGATCTCGTCATCATTGATTCCGTCGAATCCTCATTGCATCACCATGTGTCGTGATCTCCCATCACAACATCGTGGGTCTCATTGTCACCTCCACATTCCCGCTATGCAAAATAAACACAAGCATGTAGGCCTAACAATAAACAAGAAAAATAAAGGCTCGTAGGTCCCAATAATAATAATAATCACAATTGCACACATCACAACACATAGCTCATTATCATCCGTCCACATCATACATCACATGTATGCATCATCATGTAGGACTACTTAATAATTAATCCTTAATTAAACTATTTAATTAATTATTTTCTAGAATCAAGACATCTAAGAATTTCTAGAATTATTAAGGGCATTTTTAAAATTCTAGATAGAAGGATAGACCTTAGAATTTTTAGAATTGTTAAGGGTGTTTTCTAAATTCTGGATAAGAAGACAGACCTCGAAATTTCTAAAATTATTAAGGGTATTTTTAGAATTCTAAACAATAGGATAAACTCTAGAATTTCTCAAATCTCGAGGGGTATTATCATCTTTTTACCACTGAGAAACCCTAACCCTTACTACCACTACTATTATGGCCGTTGTCGCTGCCCTATGCAAGCAATAGTGATATGCGCTGCCACCGGCCGCCTCTACCCGCGGGTACCATAGCCCTCGGGCGGCAAACCCTACGGGCACAACCCTTGCTGTCGGGCGCTGATATGCCTGCAGGTGCCACCTCTATTGGCATCCTGTCTGAATGGCTATGCCCGCATATGGTCGCCCTTATAGGTGGCTGCCCCTCGCCAACAGGCCTTTGTTGCCAATTGCTGTAATAAACGCGTAGAACAGTTCTACACATTTCAATCTCATCACACGTAGTTAAAAAATTAATCTTTGGCACAAACAACCTTGGGTATGATACCACTATTGGGAAACCAAGCGGAGCATCACATACGCAGCAGAAGATCAAAACAAACAGGTTTCCCATATAGATCAAATCATTGTGCAAAAGATTGGATTGTGAGAAAAATCATAAAATTGAAAAACTACATTATTAGTGAGATTATTTACCTAGGGAGATTATATATCCCTATTATTCTAGATCCAGATAGATAAGATGAAGGAGGTCTAGTGTCCTCTCCTTTACCGATATTCTCACGATAGATCGCTATAGCGATATTCCTCCAATCACAACCCCAAGTCTCATAACTCTTGCCTAGCTTTTCGCAATGAACTTGGAAGAAGATTCACTATCATCTTTGTTGCCCTCTCACGCCTGAGAGGGGTTGGTCGACTAAGAAGGTGAGGGAAAAGAGGAGAATAGGATGAGGTAGCCAAAGATGCAACCTATCATCTATGTGTTGCCCCTACCGCCTATTTATAGAGAACCACCAAAACCCTAGTGCATCTTACCTTAGTGGGTATTGGATCTTTATCCAATAATCTTCTTTAGCTAATAATTGGGCCTCATGCAAGGAGCCCATCAGTGTAGGATTTTATATAATAAGAATATGGGCTAATTTGATCTCTATCAAATCCTCTATGCGCTGAAGCATCCATCATATGTGTGTGGCCCTCTAGGCTTGATATCGCACTAGACGTGAGTCACTCTCATCAAAACTCCTTCTGATAGTGAATTATTATCCCCATAATAATTCACTCGACTCATCGACTATGGATGTACTAGGCCACTATGCCAGAATCCTCAGATGGTACGAGGAGATCGAATCCATCAGACCTTTCTATCCATAATTATCGTGTATCTATAGTCTTTTATCCAATTAATATCGTAGAGACTGTATATTGGACATCATACTGTCAAGCCACATACAAAATCCACCCGAGCTTCACTATAATTGGATTCTCCCAGAGAACTCTCTCAATCCGAATGATCCTGGGTAGAAATTTGTCTCATAAGCACACATAAGATATTCCTCTCGCGATATCGAGAGTGGATGATCCTTTATTGAAACTCAATTGTCTTCATAAGGTTAGTTACATATCACAATATATAAATGCAATAGATAATATAATGTGAGAATATATAAATAATAATCATAAGCATAAAGATTATGTAGCGTGTCATACATGTCATCACTCATGTGATTGGCTTGCAGTGCACTTGTAATTAGCACGATTCATTTAAAAAAATATTATTATAACAAACTTTAGAAAAATTTAAATTTTGAAACAAATCATGATTCTTGCTAAACAAGATTGTAGATTTAGAAAGGAAGGTATTTGATTCACAAGTAATAGTACATATTAAAAGTCAACTAAATTTATAAAAGTACTCACACTACATATTCCCCATAAAGTTAAATATAATTTTTTGGAAGATTTAGTTATTATGTTTATACATGCTCTCTTAAAAAATATAGTTTTCATAAATTAATTTGGTAAAATTCTAAAGGAACCATAAACGCTTTGATGCCAAAAGTCAAGAAAGGAAGATCTAATCATAAAAGACCCAAAGTTAAATATGTACCTAGAGTAAAGCCCTCCTTTTTATAGGTATGTTTCCATACAAGAGCTAGGAGCAAAGAATAGTATCTTGACAGTGAATGCTCAAGGCATATGACTAGAAATCCAATACAATTCTTAAAGCATGCTAGTCGAGACGGATGATATGTCACCTTTTGTAACAATAACAAAGGAAAGATTATTGGTATAGAAAAATTGGTAACAAATCAAATTTTTAATTGAAGATGATATGTCACTAGATGGTTTAAAACATAACTTATTAAGATTTTTATTAATCAATTATATGATAAGGGATATAATATTAAATTTAAATTTAATACTAAATCTATTATTACTTTAAGAAGTGACAATATTTATTCTAATGATCTTGATAATTTTCATGATGAAACTTAATTTTTATTTTTAAATGATGATGCATGGTTTTGATATAAGAGATTAGGATATGCAAGTTAATCACTTCAATGATGGCACATGTGACACATTGTAGGATCTTTTTGCTTATGATTATTATTAGTATATTCTCACATTATATTATCTGTTATATATATATATATATATATATATATATATATATATATATATATATATATATATATATATATTGTGATGTCCTTGGGATTTATGTTTAAAGGCGAATCAATCTCATTATCGTGATCTCGTCATGATCCGATTCCTATTGCACAGAACCAAGGACATCATAATATATATATAATAAATAATATAATATGAGAATATACCGATAAATAATCATAAGTAAAAAGATCGCATAGCATGTCACACGTGTCATTACTCACGTGATTAGCTTGTAGGGCACCTGTAACCAGTAATCTCCCACTTGACCTAAAGCCAATCACCTATGTGTCTGATTCCCATCAGATCCTTATGATACTCAAATATAATCTGAGACAACAGCTTCGTCAGTGGATTTGCAATGTAATCTTCAGATAGAACTCTTTCCATTACTATATCTTTATGGGCTATGATCTCTCTAATCACTTAGAACTTCCTCAAAACACTTCTAATGAGACCTGGGTTCCCTTGTTATAGTTGTATCTTCAGTAGTGTTGCTATATATGGGAATCGACTTCACGCTGCTTGGTACGACTCCCAAATATTTGATGAACTTTATCATCCACATCTCTTCTTTTGTTGCTTCTACTACTGTAGAGTAATGTATTCTGCCTCTATGTCGAGTCAGTAGTAGTATCTTGCTTAGAATTCTAGCTTACTTGCTACTCCATTTAGGGTGATAATATACCTTGAGTTTGACTTGTTATCATTAATGTCAGACTAGAAACTCGAGTCCATGTAGTCCTTAACCTAGAGGCTACCTTCTCCATATACTAGTAAAAGATCCTTAGTCCTTCTCAGTTACTTAAGGATACACTTTCTTGCCTTCCAGTGTTCAAAACCTAGATTCGCTTAATACCTGCTCATGACACTTAGAGCATGCACTATATCAAGCCTGGTACATAGCATAACATACATGATAGACCCTATCATTGAGGCATATGGTATCCTATCTATGTTAGACCTTTCTACAAGAGTCTCTTGGGGAAATATACCTAGAAGTGATATTCTATGTCTTATCAGTATGAGACCTCTCTTGGAATTCTTCATGCCAAACTTTTTTACAATGGAGTCTATGTGTTGAATCTCGAATTTTGATAATGAAATCAATTAATGGGTTGTTAATCTAACATTTGTATTAGAGATAATTGATACAAGATTAATTATGACAAAAGAAAATTACAATCAGATGTAGGCTAGAACCAAGTCCGGGGTATCGGGCCGGGGTTCGGACGATGTAGTGGGAACTCGCCAAGAGACTCACTTAAAGATTGCTAAAGGTATCGGGGCTTGTCGGGAATTCGCCAGGAGCTTGCCGAAGGTGATTAAGTGTTTGCCAGGAAGGTGTTGGGAGTTCACCAGAAGAAGACCAAGAGACTCATCGAAAGATCGTCAGGGGTTGTAAAAAAGCTTGCTAGGGGTTAGGAGAGGGTCTTGTTGGACTTGATAGTCACATTGGTTGTAATTGATTAGTTGTAGTTAGAATTAATGAAGGTTTGAGTCCTACCTAAGTTAGATTTAAAATGAATCCAAATTAACTCAAATAAGGGAAACTGGGTCCATATTTGGGTTTGGATTGAGCTCAGGTTGAGCTCAATTGGTTGACCAAGAAATGGGTCAATTAAAGGTACAAGTCAGGATTGGAAAAGTAGAGAGAAACAGTTTTCTGAGATTCCAGATGGTTGTACCACCAGTTGATGGTGGTTGTACCACCCAGGTCAGCGATTGTACCGCCCAGGTCGGTGGTTGTACTATAGTCACCGTATTTTTTAGGTAGCTTTTGGCGGCTACACTGTCGGCGCCAGCGATTGTACCACCCATACCTAGTTTTTCTGGATACATTTGAATTGTTTACTTTATTTTTAAAGCTAATTAGGGTATATAAATACCCCAAGATTTCTTACATTTAGCTCAATAGATTGGGCTAGAAATTCTATGAAAAAAGTACTAAAATTATGCAAGAAAAAAAAATGGGCATGGGAGTGAGAAAAAGAGTTATAATTCTTATAAAGCCTCCCTTATGAGTTTTGTAAGGCTCCTCTCTTGAGCCTGTGAAAAGGAGAGTGGGAAGTGCAAGGATTTGATCTTCACCCATAGAAGATTGATAGTGGACACCGATGGACCTCGAAGAAGAGGACTCAGGGAGTGGATGTAGGCCAAGTTGAGGTTGAACCACTATAAATATGTGAGCTTTTTAGTCTTGCCTTATTTACTATTTTTATTTGCTCTTATCTAGTTTAAAGAAAAATATAAACATCGACTTTATCTTAAATCATTTGCTTATTCATTTCCAATGAAATTCAAGAGGCGCTTTTGATTTTCTTCTTTATGTTAGCAAGTTTTTTAAATCAAGCACTTTCACTCTTGCGTTAATTCACACCCCCTCCCCCCTGTTGGGAAACTCAACAGGTGCATCACATGTGTAGCAAAATTTCAAATAAAAACTGGTTTTTCATGCAGATCAAATCATCATGCAAAATATTAGGTCGTGAGAAAAATGTAAAAATCGATAAAACCGCGATGTGTGAGAGATTGATTTTACCTAGGGAGATCGTATATCCCTATATTCTAGATCCAGATGGAAAAGATAAAGGAGGTCAAGCATCCTCCTATCTAACGGTATCCACACGATAGACATTTGTAGTGAAACTCCTCCAATCTAATCTCATAACTCTTGTACAGAGAGAGAGAGGAGAATAGGAGGTGGTGGCTAAAGCTGCCGCCTATCAACTATGAGTCTCCCCTCTTATTTATAGAGAGCCACCAAAAATCCTATGGCTCCTGTCTTAGTAGGTATTGGATCTCCATCCAATAACCTACTGACCTTGGATTATTGGATCTCTATTCACTAATCTCTTTAGGCCTCTATTTGGACCTTAAGCAAGGAGCCCATTAGTATAGGGTCTCATCTAATAAGAATAGGGGCTAATTGGATCTTCATCCAATCCTTTATTTACTGAAGCATCCACCATATGTGTATGACCCTCTAGGCCCGATACTAAGCTGGCCATTAATCGCTCTCATTAGAACTCCTTCTGATATAGTGAATTATTATCCCCATAATAATTCACTTGACTTATCGACTATGGACGTACTAGGCCACTACACCATAGTCCCCAGACGGTACAGGAGGATCGAATTCATCGAACATGTATGTCTATAGTTACCGTGTATCTATAATCCCTTATCCAACCAGTATCCCAGAGATCGTATATTAGACATGATACTGTCAGGTCACATACGGAATCCGTCATAGTCTCGCTCTAATTGGATTCTCCCAAAGAACTCTTTCTCTCTCAATTCGAATGACCCTAGCCAGGGATTTGTTTGAGCAAGCATATATAGGATATTCCTCTCATGATACCGAGAGTGGATGATCCTCTATTGACACTCAATTGTCTTCATAAGGTTAGCTACCAATCTCGATAACCAGTTATACCAGATTTGGAACTTTCCAAACCTGTAAGTATTGCGTCAAAGAAAGGAGTACTCATATAAGGCATCATTGAGACTATAGAATCACTGTCTGACATTAGGCATCATTAACCATATAGTATTTCATAAGCGGATCAATCAGTAAACTCATTCTCCAATGAGCACCTGTACTATATCCTTAGTGTCTCTACATAAGTGGCTATGAAACCAACTGCCTCCATCATATGGACAGGTATATAGTACACCGGTCTGTTCGGTTATCTTGATGTCCCTCTCGAGTAATCTATGACCGAGAATATTCATGATCTATATTTATAGGTGAATCGATCTTATTATCATGATCTTATCACGATCCAACTCCTATTGTACAGAACCAAGGACATCATAATATATTTGTAACATATAATATAATATGAGAATATGTCAATAATAATCATAAGTAAAAAGATCGCGCAGCGTGTCACACATGCTATCACTTACGTGATTGGCTTGCAGGGCATCTGTAACCAGCAATCTCCCACTTGACCTAAAGTCAATCATCTATATGTTTGATCCCTATCAAACCCCTATGACGCTCAAATGCAATCTAAGCCAACAGCTTCATTAGTGGATCTGCAATGTTATCTTCGAATGGAACTCTTTCTATTGCTATATCTTTATGAGTCATGATCACTCTAATCAGATGGAACTCCTCAGAACAATTATGATGAGACATCGGTTCCCTTACTAGAGCTATCACCCTATCGTTGTTGCATTATATGGGAATCAACTCCACGCTGCTTGGTACGACTCCCATATTATGATGAACTTCTTCATCCATACCCCTTCCTTTTGCTGCTTCTGCTGTAGCAATGCATTCCGCCTCTATGGTCAAGTCAGTAGTAGTATCTTGCTTGGAACTCTTCCAACTTAATGCTCCTCCATTCAGGGTAAAAACATACCCTGAGTTGACTTGCTATCATAAATGTCAGACTGGAAACTCGAGTCCATGTAGACCTTAACCTGGAGGCTACCTCCTCCATATATGTATCAGTAATAGTCCTTCTCAAGTACTTAAGGATACACTTTACTGTGTTCCAATATTTTAAACTTGGATATGCCTGAAACCTACTCATGATACTCAGAGCATGTGCTATATCAGGCTTGGTACATAGCATCGCATACATGATAGACCCTATCGCTGAGGTATAAGGTATCTTATCCATGTCTGCCCTTTCTTCAAGAGTCTTTGGAGGCATACTCCTAGAAAGTATTCCATGTCTCATCGGTATGAGACCTCTTTTGGAATTCTCCATGCCAAACCTTTTAACAATAAAGTCTATGTACCTTGATTGGGACAAGCCAAGCACCCTCTTGGATCTATCTCTATAGATCTGGATCCTCAAAATATAAGATGCTTCCCCTAAGTCTTTCATGGAGAAGTTTCTAGATAGCTAAGCCTTTACTGTGGAGAGCATTCCTACATCATTCCCAATGATTAGGATGTCATCCACATATAACACCAAGAAGGTGATAGTGCTCCTACTTATCTTCTTATACACATAAGGCTCATCTTCGTTCTTAATGAAGTCATAATTTCTGATCACCTCACAAATCTTATGTTCCAACTTCAAGAAGCTTGCTTTAATCCATAAATGGATCTAAGCAACCTGCACACTTTATCTGGACTCTCTTTGAATATGAATCCCTCTGGTTGTATTATATACACCTCATCCTTGAGGTTGCCATTGAGGAATACCATTTTGACATCCATCTGCCAGATCTCATAGTCATAGTGTGTTGCAATGGTCAAAATAATTCTAATGGACTTAAACATGGCTATAGGTTAAAAAGTTTCATCATAGTCAACTCCTTGTCTTTGATGATATCATTTAGCTACCAGCCTTGCTTTATAGGTCTCTACCTTTCCATCCGCTCAGATCTTCTTCTTGAAGATCCATTTGTAATTGATAGATACAATACCCTCAGGTGCATCTATAAGTTTCTAAACTTTATTAGAGTACATGGAATCCATCTCAGAATTTATGGCTTCTTGCCACTTCCCAGAGTCTATCTATACTTATAATAGCCTCCTCGTAGGTCTGAGGATCAATATCCTAAGAGTCATCTCCATTGATATATCCCACATATCTTTTAAGAGGGTGAGATACTCTACTAGATCTACGCAAAGTTAGAACTTGTGTGTTAGGTACCTGAACAGACTCAGGCTCTAGAATGGTGCTTGACCTAGGTTCTCCAACCTCACTCAATTCTATCTCACTCTCACTGTTTCCACCAAGAATATGTTCCTTCTCAAGGAACACAGCTCTCTTGGCAACAAAGGCCTTTCAGTCTGCACCATGCATAACAACGTGTGATTTCTCCTTTCTGATACACCATTGAGCTGAGATGTATAATGAGGTATTTACTAGGATAGAATCTCATTATCCTTAAGGAAATGGGTTAACTCTGTACTTAAGTACTATCCTCCTCGATCTAATCAAAGAGTCTTAATACTCTTTCCAGTTTAATTCTCCACCTCATTATTATATTTCCTGAATTTCTCAAAGGCCTCAGATTTGTACTTCATTAGGTACACATGTCCATACCTAGAGAAATCATTAGTAAATGCAATGAAGTATAAGTAACTACCTATGGCCTGAGTCAACATGGGAGACCACATACATCACTATGTATAAGGTCGAATAACTCGGTGGCTCTCTCTAGTTCCACTAAAAGGAGAGTTGGTCATCTCCCACGAAGGCAAGGTTCACAAGTTGCATATGACTCATAGTCAAATAGATCTAAGTATTCATCTTTCAGTAACTTTTGAATCCTTCCCTCATGTATATAACCTAGCCTACAATATCATAGGTATGCATTATTCATTTTATCTCTTTTTCACTTAGACATATTTATATTCATGATATATGGAGAAGTGTCTAATACATATAAGCTATTTATAAGGGTCCCTATAGTGATGATCTCATCATCCATAATTAAGAAATAACTATTACTCTCAAAAACTAATTTATATCTACTAATTATCAAACAAGAGATAGAAATAATGTTTTTGATAATAGAGGGAACAAAATAGCATGCATCTAATGCAATAATAACTCCACCAGGCAGATGTAGAGTGACCTCTCCAACAGCAATTGGAGAAACTCTTGCTCCATTGCCCATCTTGAGGTCCATCTCGCCTCTAGTCAATCTCCTAGGTCTTGCCAGAACTTGCAACAAATTGTAGATATGATAAGCACTCTCGGTATCCAATACCCATGTGTTATCATGAAAATATGACAAGTGGAGACTGATCATGAATATACCTAAAGCTTCTCCAAGCTTTTGTCTCGCCTTCTCTACAAGGTAGTCCTTACAGTTCCTATGCTAATGCCCGTCTTGGCTATAGTGGAAGTATTGTCCTTTATCCTTTGCCGGGTCTCTCTTGGCAACCTTTGCCTTACCTAGTCTTTCTTTGCCCTTGCCCTTTTTAAGGGTCTTGCTGGCCTTCCTTTTATTTTGTCTCACCAATATAAAGAACTAGCTTCTCTTTCTTGATGGTGCTCTCAACTTCTCTCAACATATTGAGGAGCTCAGATAGTATCACCTCAAGCTTGTTCATATTAAAAATAATAAATTATAAAAAGAATCCAGTAATGACTGAAGTATACTATCTATATACTTCACAAAGCGAGCGATCTCATCCTCACTTGTCATTTCCTCTAGCGTGGGCACAATCATGTTAAGGATATATATAATTTTCTCCTCCGTAAGAACAATCCTCAAATTGTGAAGCCAATTTATGTAATTTTGGACTAGTGAGGCAGTTGGCATCAAGTATACCACACAGGGGTTTGACAAGTAACAAACAAGATATAGCGTAAATAAATAACATGCAGACTTCACAGAAAATACTAATTAAGATATGGACTTCTATCTGAATGTACTCCCACTATTTTTCTAGCGAATTATGTGACACCCTCGACATGTGAGGCAGAAGTCTCTGGTAGACTCCTAATGGGATCAAGATCCAATCGGCATCTTAGTGCAACCTCGAGGGACTTGACCAATTACACTAAGCTCGAAAGGTAGACAACTATTATCAATCACAACTCATTATGATTCTCATCATGTTCGGCCTCTAAATCATCATGGTCTCGAAGGACTCGACCAACCATAATGTTTAGTTAAGTCATCACAATCATTATAAGATGAGTTTGATTCGATGATATGCCCTCGAGGGACTCGACCAAGCATACCATGTCCTCAGGTCACCGGTGACATCTCTATATCGTAGGCAAGAACTCGATTACGTAGATAGATGAGCCTCGAGGGGCTCAACTAACTCAACCTATATCATGATTCAATTTCTTCCTATAACAATGGAAGGCCATGTGGGTCAATATTATTGTCTCACGCTTACCGACTTAATATTATCGTAGGAGGGGTTTTTGTTTTATATCGATATCCTAATATGTCGTGTTACACATATACATATTTAATATATATTTACATCGCATGCAAATATATATATACATATATCTAGTAGGTGTATAATACATCATATATGCAAGCCACACTGGATAATCATGAGTCATCACCTAATATTATTAAGCCTGAGCCAATGGGCCTAATCACTCATAATATGATCTATATGTGCATTGGCACATCTCTATACTCTGTGATTATTGATCTCATCATCATCTGTTCCATCGGATCGTCGCATCACCATGCGTCATAATCTCCCGCCACGACATCATGGGTCCCGCTGTCACCTCCATGTTCCCGCTGTGCCTCTCCATATAATCACAAATAATCACAGGCACGTTGGCCTAACAATAAATGAGAAAAACATAGGCTTGCAAGCCCCATTAATACTAATAATAATAATAATCATAATTACACATATCACAACACATGGCTCATGATCATCCATTAACATCATACATCACATGTACATCACATCAAATATAGAATTACTAGATATATATAATAATTAATTAAACTATTTAATTAATTATTTTTTTGAAAATCAGGACATGCTAAGAATTCTTAGAATTATCAAGGGCATTTTCATAATTCTGGATGAGAGGACAGTCCCAGAATTTTTAAAATTTTTTAGGGTATTTTGGAATTCTTGAAGAGAGGATAGTACTCAGAATTTACAGAATTATTGAGGGTATTTTCAGAATTCTGTGAAATGGGACAGAGTTAGAATTTCTCAAATTCTAAGGGGCGTCTTTATCTTAAAAAGATGCCCTAGCCCTCCTTCGCCCTCACTATGTCGTTGCCGCCGCATGGCGCCATCGCTTAGAGCGGGGTGGCGTCACTGTGGCCACTGTCGCAGCGCACCGGCATGCCCTAGCCCTCCTTCGCCTCACCGTGTCGTCGCCACCTCCGCGGTGGCGCTACTACCTTAGAGCGGCACCCTTGCAGGGCCGTGCGGCCACAGTCCGCAGCCCACGGTGTCTTGCGCAGGAGGCCGCTGCTAGTGGGCATCGCGTTGCAGGTCGCTGCCCTTGTGGGTGCCACATTGCAGGTGGCTTCCGCTATAAGGGGCCTTGGGGCCTTAGCCACAGTCGACCGTCATTGTAGGGGGCCTAGCCATGGCCCCCTTCCTCTTTCCTCACTCACTGCTTTTGCTGCAAAAACGTAACAAGAACGTGTAGAATAGTTTTACACAATGCAATCTCATCATATGCAGTTTAAAACCAATCTTTTGCATGAAAACCTTGGCTCTGATACCATTGTTGGGAAACCTTAGCGGGTGCATCATATGCGCAGTGGAAATCAAAACCAAAACTGGTTTCCCACGCAGATCAAATCGTCAAGCAAAATATTGGGGTCACAAGAAAAACATAAAAATTGATAAAATCACGATGTGTGAGAGATTGATTTTACCTAGGGAGATCGTATATCCCTGTATTTCCAGATCCGGATGGAGATGATAAAGAAGGTTAAGCATCCTCCTCTCTACCAGTATCTATACGATGAATCTCTGTAGTAAAACTTCTCCAATCTGATCTCGTAACTCTTGCATAGAGGGAGGGAGGAGAATAAGAGGTGGGGGCTAAAGTTGTAGCCGATCAACCATGAGTCTCCCCTCCTATTTATAGCGAGCCACCAAAAACCCTAGGGCTCCTGCCTTCGTGAGTATTAGATCTCCATCCAATAACCCACTAACCTTGCATTATTGGATCTCTATCCAGTAATTTCCTTAGGCTTCTAATTGGGCCTTAAGCAAGAAGCTTATCAGCATAGGGTTTCATCTAATGAGATAGGAGCTAATTGGATCTCCATCCAATCCACTATTCGCTGAAGCATCCACCATATGTGTGTGACCCTTTAGGTCCAATACCGAGCTGGCCGTGAGTCACTCCCATCAGAACTCCTTCTAATATAGTGAATTATTATCCTCATAATAATTCACTTGACTCATTGATTATGGACGTACTAGGCCACTACGCCATAGTCCCTAAATCGTATAGGGGGATCGAATCCATCGTACATGTCTGTCCACAGTTATCATGTATCTATAATCCCTTATCCAACTAATATCCTAGAGACCATATATTAGACATGGTACTGTCAGGTCATATACGGAATCTGTCATAGTCTCGCTCTAATCGGATTCTCTCATAGAACTCTTTCTCTCCCAATCTGAATGACCCTGGCCAGGGATTTGTCTAAGAAAGCACATATAGGATATTCCTTTTATGATACCAAGAGTGGATGATCCTCTATTGAAACTCAATTGCCTTAGTAAGATTGGCTACCAATCCTGATAACCAGTTATATCAGATTTGGAACTTTCCTAACTTGTAAGTCTTGCATCAAAGAAATGAGTACCCGTACAAGGCATCCTTGATGTCTCAAGTCTAAGGACCAAGTACATAATTGGGACTGTTTGACATTAGGTATCATTAACCATATAGCATTCCATAAGCGGATGAATCAGTGAACTCATTCTCCAATGAGTACCTATACTATATCCTTAGTGTCTCCACATAAGTGGCTATAAGACCAGCCGCCTCCATCATATGGACGGGTATATAATACACCTGTATGTCCGGTTATCTCGATGTCCCTCTCGAGTAATATATGACCAGGATTATTCAAGATCTGTGTTTATAGGTGAATTGATCTCATTATTGTGATCTCATCATGATCTGACTCTTATTGAACAGAACTAAGGACATCACAATATATATACAACAGATAATATAATGTGAGAATATGTTAATAATAATCATAAGTAAAAAGATCGCACAGCGTGTCACACGTGTCATCGCTCATATAATTAGCTTGTTGGCATGAACAAGGGATATTCTATTACAAGTCCTCCCATATTCAATGGGATGGATTACATATATTGGAAAAAAGAATGTGTATTTTTCTTATTTTTATGGATTTTGATTTATGGCACATTGTTGAAAATGGTTTTGAAAAGTCTTCCAAACTAATAAATGAATGGAATGATTTGGAAAAGAAGACTTTTTGTTAAATGCAAAAGCTATGAATGCTTTATTTTATTCACTTGATAAGAATGAATTTAATTGGGTTTCTATTTGTGAAACTGCTTTGATATTTAGTATACATTAAAAACACACATAAAAGTATAATTAAATTAAATGAATCAATGAATGAAATGACTTACAAAATGAATAAGAAGAATACCTTCCAAAGAATATGAAGGATTTGATATTGAGAACCCAATAACCCCTTCTAAAGAATATGAAAGAATTTGAACTGAGAAGAACATATGATTCCTCAAGTGAATAAAATGAATCAGATAAATGAATCAGATAAATTAATGGACAAAAATCATAAAAATAAACTTAAATTATACAAAACCTCTTTCTATGAACGCAAGAAGCCAAGGTACTCTGAAGATGAAGAGCATAATCAAGAAAAAATGGTGAATCTCACACTTATAGCCATTATCGATGAGGTATGTAACGTAGCTAATGCCTCAGTAAATTTTAGTGAATTATTAAATGTTTTTATGAGATTTATGATAAATTTAGAAATATTAGCAAGTCTTATAAACTACTTAAAAAGAGCATGATTCACTAGTTAATAAATTTGAAGAAATACATATAGCATTACCATCATTTAGTTCATGCTTAAAATATAAAACTTTAGAGGAACTTTTTAGGAAAAATATTGTATTAAAAAATATTAGAAAATTTTAAAATAGTAAATAAATTCCTAACCATGATCTTTACAAATAAGGATCATGTTCATAAGAAAAGAGGTATAGGTTTTATTGGAAATGCTCAACAAAAGCCAACTATCTTCATCAAAGGACCCACTCTAAACTTGCTACTGAAAATTAAATGTAATTTTTATGGTAGATTAAGACACATAGCTTACAAATATTTATTTAAAAGATATAGTCCACATAAATTAATTTGGGTTCCTAAAGGAACTATAAACAACCTCAAGCCATTAAAGAAAATGGGAAGAACCTTTCATGAGGAACCCAAACTCACATGGGTACTACCTAAACTAAATCCTCCTATCTTATATAATTGTCTCCTAAGAAGGCTAGAAGTACTAAATGATATCTTGAAAGATGATGCTCAAGCCACATGACTTGAGATCTAAGACTCTTTCAAGCTCACTAGCCTAAGTAATAACAAGAAAAATGATTAGAAATATAATTATTGGTACCAAATCTTTGGATGATTCAATGTTATAATTAATCTTGATTGCTCTCAATGGTGTATGATTTTCTAGAGCATGCTAAAATTTGAACAAAGAAAATTTAGTTATTTTTAATACAAAATTATCTAAGTTGAAATTTATGAAAAATGGATTTTGATGATAGATTAAAAATTATTGACGTGAATGATTGAAATATTGGATGAGTTATGTTGACCTAGAGAAGGTTGTATAATTGAATGATAGATCACTTTTAAATTTGAACATAGAATAAATAAAAATTTAGAAATTAGTTTGTCAGCTCCTATGTGTAAAGAGTTAGACTCATTTAAATATTGGAATTAAGATAGGTTGAATTTTTGCTTTGAAGATGTTTTATCACAGTAATGACCTTGATGTTCCTTCTAGAATGAAATTTGGTTTTCAGTCTTAAATGGTAATTCATTGATTTGAAAAGCATTCTTGAAATAAATCACATGAAACAACTAAAAACGAGGATAATTCTTTTTGAAAAAAATTATCCTATCAATCCTTCTACAAGAGATAAATTGATATCATTATTGTTGAATCTCTTAAACTATAAAAATAAATTAGAGAACTTTAGCTATTTGCTTTTGAAAAATAATCTATGTTGCCTTCATTGAAAGTTTCAAAAAATAATTTTTATGATGATTTTGGATATGTTTTCAAATGATTTTTTTTAAAAGGAGACTAATGAATTTATACAACTTTATTGATATTCCAATGATTTTATCATAATATTGACATCTTAAAAAACTATAACTTGAAATCCTTATATAAATCAAGTTTGTCCAAAGAAAATTATATAAATAAATCGTAGTTTGTCTCTTTGGATCTATAACTTGAAAATTTTCTCATGAACTATATACTTGACAACTTGAAGTTTTCTATATACAAATTAAGATCTTCTATCTTTTCTTCTTTGTAATTTAGTGATGATCTTGATATTTATAATTTGATATTTTTATGAATGAATATCATCTTATTTGATCTCCTAAGTTTTCTAAAGCTTTGAATCTTATCTAAGAAGAGATTTGCCAAAATAAATCATGCCCCTTGACATTCATGATTTGATAATAATATCATTCATGATTTGATAATAATATCCTTCATGATATGATTATTTATGACTTTTTCTTAGTATAACTTATCACCAAAATTAATATTTTTTTAATTTATGTCAAGTTAAAAATTAAATGAGATTTGTTATATCATGAATATTCTTTTAATTTCTTGGCTTGACATATCCTTTATGGGAATCACGTTTAATCTCTATGATTTCCTCTTTTTACAAAGAAGATTTGTGATCTTAACAATTATAATTGAGATTTTTTATCAAGATCATTCTTTTATTTTATTAAAATATTTATCTAAATAAATTAGTTATCTTGGATGAATCAAGATTATTTAATCCCCTAAAACTCATTTTCATTATTTATAAAAAAAGAGAGAGATTTATTAAAAGAAATCATGTCTTTTGGTACTTATGATTTGATCTTTCATCTCTAATGGCATGATCCTTTTATGCTTATGGTCATAAAGAAAACATATCATTATAATCCTTCTTAACAATAGAAAAGGGGAGACAAAATTATTAATTTGATTAGAAGAAAATTTAGATATAAAAAAATCTTCTAACATTGGATAAGGAGTGATTTGCTTAAAAGAAAATTATGAATTTTAAATACCTGAGATTTGCATGATTTGATTTCTATTTTATTTAAAATTATAAATACATAAAATTTCTTGATTACTTATGTTTAAATTCATAAACAAAAAGGAGGGACAAATTTATTAATTTAAATCATATCTTTTGGTATTTAAAGATTTCATTTTATCTTTAATGACATGATCCCCTTATACTTTTGGGTGTAATTTGAACAAGGATGTAAAGAAAAAAATTATACCATCATATTCTTTTTTTTTTTGACAATGACGAAAGAGGGAGATAAAATTATCAATATTATTAGAAACAAATTTGATATGATAACATTGAATGAAAAATAATTTGC
Source organism: Ensete glaucum (assembly GCA_021527575.1). Taxonomy (NCBI): domain Eukaryota; kingdom Viridiplantae; phylum Streptophyta; class Magnoliopsida; order Zingiberales; family Musaceae; genus Ensete; species Ensete glaucum. The sequence goes on from CM038554.1 coordinate 6,543,218, forward strand.
TTATAAGAAAAATTTTAATTTTAAATTTTCTAAATGTATGCAAATTACATGACTTATAAATTAAGCTTGATTTACTATCATATTTCTTTTGAAATTCTTGACCTTTATAAATTATGCTTCTTATCAAAATTTACATGAGATGATCTTCAAAATGCATGATTTGCTTTATTTTAGATTTCTTAATTCGCTATTGTATTTGAAATTTACATAAGATGAATGCATAAGTGGATCTTGGATTTTTCGGATTTTTTAGCTCACCTTTGAAATAATATTTTCAGAATTTACATCTACAAGATTGAGCCCTATTTTGTAATTTGATTTTTTTTCACTCCCCTCCCTTGTTTCTTCTTCTTTATTATTCACAAAGGGAAAGAAAAATTTTTATGAGAAAATTATGTTTTTATCCTATTCTACTAAGGGGGAGCAATGAAGCACTAAACATTTAATCAATATTTATTTTGTATAAATATGAAAATTTTGACATATTATGAGTTTATGTATCTTGAAATCATTTACTCATTATTTCACCTCTTTTTGTTGATGACAAAGAGGGAGAAATAGTATATTGATGACACATATTTGAAAAATGATACATATATGACAAAGGGGGGGAAATAGCATATTGATGACACATATTTGAAAAATGAGACATATATGACAAAGTGAGAGAAATAGCCTATTTGATGAATTTTAAAATTCTTGGTGTATCATTTCAAAATTTGATAAATGAATGAATTTGATACAAATCAAATTAATTGTATAACTGATGCATGAATTTTAAAAATTTTGGAATATCCTTGAAAATTTAATTGTTGAAATTCATGTTATATCATTGATGATTTGATGATTTTTGAAATTTATGTTATATCATTGATGATTTGATGATTTTTGAAATTTATTGTATATCATTTCAAAATTTGATAAATAAATATTATGATGCTTGAATACAAGAGTATTTAGTTCTCTTAAATTTATGTTTTTCTTATTTAGATTATAGGTTAGCTCCTGTTATCAATTAGTTGTCATCATCAAAAAGGGGGAGATTATTGAATCTCAGATTTTGATGATGAAATCAATTGATGTGTTGTTGATCTAACATATGTATTAGAGACGATTAATGCAGGATTAACTATGACAGAGAAAGAAAATTACAATCAAATGTGGGTAAGTCAAGTCCGAGGCATTAGGCCGGGGTTCGGATGATATAGTGGGAACTCATCAAAAGTTTGTCGAAGGTACCGGGGGCTTGTCGGGAGTTCATTGGGAGCTCGCTGAAGGTGATCGGGAGCTTGCCAAGAAGGCATTGGGAGTTCGTCGGAAGAAGACCAACAGACTTGCCGAAAGATCGTCGGGGGTTGCCAAAAACTTGGTAGGAGTTAAGAGGGTCTTACTAGACTTGATGGTCATATTAGTTGTAATTGATTAGTCATAGTTAGCATCAATTAATGTTTGAGTTCTATTTGAGTTAGATTTGGAAGGAAGCCAAATTAACTCAAGTGAGGCAAACCAAGTCCATATTTGGGTTTGAATTCAGCTCAGGTTGAGCTCAATTGGTTGACCAAGAAATGGGTCAATTGAAGGTATAAGTCAAGATTGAAAAAATGGAGGGAAACACTTTCTTGAGATTCTTGACAATTGTAACATTAGTGGATGGCGATTGTATGGCCCAGGTCGGCGATTGTACTGCCCAGGTTAGCAGTTGTACCTATTGAATCTTGGATTTTGATGATGAAATCAATTAATGAGTGGTTGATCAAATAAGGTTGTTAGAGTTGATTGATGTAGGATTAACTATAACAGAGAGACTATTACAATCAGAGGTTTGGCCAGAGTCAAGTCCAAGCATCGGGCCGAGGTTCGGACGATGCAGTTGGGAACTCGCTTGGAGTACGTCGGGAACTCATCGAGGGTATCAAGCGCTTGCCAGGATGGTGTTGTTGAGTTCACTGGAAGAAGATCGAGACTCACTAGAAGATTATTGGGGGTAGTTGAAAGGCTTACCAGGAGTTGGGAAGGTCTTGAAGTGGATTTGTAGCCATGTTGATCGTAATTAATTAAATCATATTTAGAATCATGCAGGTTAACCACTACTGGTTACAGGTGCCCTGTAAGCCAATCACGTGAGTGATGGCAAGTATGACACGTTGTATGATCATTTTGCTTATGATTAGTATTAGCATATTTTCACATTATATTATTTGTTACATATATATTGTGATATCCTTGGTTCTATGCAATGGGAATCGGATCATGATGAGATCATGATAATGAGATCGATTCACCTTTAAACATGGATCCTAAATAATCTCGATCATAGGTTACTCAAGAGGGACATTGAGATAACCGAATAGATCGGTGTACTATATACCTGTCCATATGATGGAGGCGGCTGATCTCATAGTCACTTGTGTGGAGACACTAAGGATATAGAATAGGTGCTCATTAGAGAATGAGTTCACTGATTGATCCGCTTATGGAATGTTATATGGTTAATGATATCATAATTTCAGACAGCGATTTTATAGTCCTAGTTGTGTATCTGGTCTTTAGACTTGAGACAACAAGGATGCCTTGTATGAGTACTTTCTTTGATGCTAGACTTATAGGTTTGGAAAATTCCAAATCTGCTATAACTAGTTATCGGGATTGGTAGTCAACCTTACGAAGGTAATTGAGTATCAATAGAGGATTATCCACTCTCAGTATCATGAGAGGAATATCCCATATGTGCTTGCTCAGACAAATCCTTGGCCAGGGTCATTCGGATTGCGAGAGGAGTTCTCCGGTAGAATCTGAATAGAGTAAGACAAACTCATTCCGTATGTGACCTGATAGTACCATGTCCAATATACGGTCTCTGGGATATTATTTAGATGAGGGATTATAGATATATGGTAACTGTGGATAGACAGATCCGATAGATTTGATCCCCCCTATACCGTCTGGGGACTATGGCGTAGTGGCCTAGTACGTCCATAGTCGATGAGTCGAGTGAATTATTATGGGGATAATAATTCATTATATAAGAAGGAGTTCTGATGGGAGTGACTCACGGCCAGCTCGGTATCGAGCCTAGAGGGTCACACACAAATGGTGGATGTTTCAACGAATAGAGGATTGGACGAAGATCCAATTAGCCCCTATTCTTATTAGATGGTACCCTATGTTGATAGGCTCCTTGATTAAGGCCTAATTATAGGCCTAAGGAGATTCTTGGATAGAGATCCAATAATGCAAGGTTAGTGGGTTATTGGATGGAGATTCAATACCCACTAAGGCAGGAGCCCTAGGGTTTTTTGTGGCTCTCTATAAATAGGGGAGGAGACTCATGGTTGATAAGCTAAAACTTTAGCCACCACCTCCTATTCTCCTCCATCCCTCTAAGCAATTGTTGCAAGATCAGATTAGAGGAGTTTCGCTGCAGAGATCCATCGTGTGGATACCGCTAGAGAGGAGAATGCTTGACCTCCTTCATCTTCTCCATCCGGATCTGGAATACAGGGTTATACGATCTTCCTAGGTAAAATTAATCTCTCATATATCGTGGTTTTTCAGTTTTTATGTTTTTCTCGTAACCCCAATCTTTTGCATGACGATTTAATCTGCATAGTAAATCAATTTTTGTTTTAATTTCCACAGCGCATGTGATGCACCCGTTGTAGGTTTCCTAATAGTGGTATCAGAGCCAAGGTTTTCGTATGAAAGATTGGTTTTAAACTGCGTGTAATGAGATTAAATCGCATAGAATCATTCTATGCGTTCTTGTTGCATTTTCACAGAGGAGGAAGCCCTTGCAAGGGGCAGCCGGGCATGGCCACGGGCACCCCTTTGTAAGGGCGACTGGCCACCTGCAAGGGGCGACCGGTTGTAGCCAAGGCCCCCTACAAAGGGGCGACCGGTTATGGCCAAGCCCCTTGCAAGGGGTAGCCACCCGTAGGGGCAGCAGCCCCGTGGGCACGACCGGCTGCAGCAAGCCCTCAAGGGTCGCCCGGCCAGGCCGCAGGCTGCGACGGCCAGCAGGTAGTCGCCAGACCGTAGGTGGTGGTCGGTCAGAAGGAGCCCCAGCTGGCCGCATGGGCGATCACGGGGAGTGGTTCTAGTGGCCGCCACGGCGGTGCCCGCAAGGTGCCACCGAGAACAGCGCCACCACCTACGGTGGAAGCGGTGTGGCGATGGGGCAAGAGCAGTTAGGGCATTCTTTTGAAGAAAAGGATGATTTTACCCCTCTCAATTTCAAAAATTTCGAGGATTGTCCTCATATACAGAATTTTGAAAATGCCCTCAAACAATTCTGAAAATTTCGTGGAATGTCCTCTCATCCAGAATTCTGAAAATGCCCTCAATAATTCTAGAAATTTCAAGGAATGTCCTCTTATCCAGAATTATAAAAATACCCTTGACAATTTTAAAAATTTTGAGCATATCCTGATTTCTAAAAAAAATAATTAATTAAATAATTTAATTAATTATTATATATATATCTAGTAATCCTACATATGATGTGATGTACATGTGATGTATGTTGTGGACGGATGATCATGAGTCATGTGTTGTGATGTGTGTAATTATGATTATTATTATTATTGGGGCCTGCGAGCCTATGTTTTTCTCGTTTATTGTTGGGCCTGTGTGCCTGTGATTATTTGTAATTACATAGAGAGGCGCAGCGGGAGCGTAGAGGTTACAGCGGGACCCACGATGCCGTGGCAAAAAATCACGATGCATGGTGATGCGACGATCCGACGGAACCCATGATGATGAAATCAATAATCACAGGGCATGGAGATGCGCCAATGCACACATAGATCCTATTGTGAGTGATTAGGCCCATTGGCTCGGGCTTAATCATATTAGGTGACGGCTCATGATCATCTAGTGTGGCTTGCATATATGATGTGTTATACACCTACTAGATATATGTATATATATATTTGCATACGATGTAGATATATATTAAATATGTATATGTGTGACACAACATTTTAGGAGATCGATACGAAAAAAAAACCCATCCTATGATAATATTAAGTCTGTAGCGTGAGGCAATAAGATTGACACATGTGTCCTTCCATCATTATAGGAAGAAATTGAATCACGACATAGGTTGAGTTGGTCGAGTCCCTTGAGGCTCAACTATCTACGTGATCGAGTTCTTACCTATGACATAGAGATGTTACCGGTGACCTGAAGATATGTTATGCCTGGTTGAGTCCCTCGAGGGCATATCATCAAATCAGACTCATCTTGTAATGATGGTGATGACTTAACTGAATATCATGGTTGGTCAAGTCCCTCGAGACCATAATGATTCGGAGGCTGAACGTGATGGGAACCACAAGGAGTTATGATTAGTAAGAGTTGCCTACCTTTTGGGCTTAGTGCAATTGGTCGAGTCCCTCGAGGTTGCACTAAGATGCCAATTGGATCCTGATCCCCATTATGAGTCTGCCGGAGACTTCCGTCTCACGTGTTGAGGGTGTCGCGTGATTCGCTAAGAAAATAGTGGGAGCATATTAAGATATAAGTCTATATCTTAATTAGTATTTTCTGCAAATCTGCATATTATTTATTTTTACTATATCTTGTTTTGTCATAAACATGTCACTCATAAAACCCCTACGTGGCATACTTGATGCCAACCGCTTCACTGGTCCAAACAATACAAATTGACTCCGTAATTTGAGAATTATTCTCATGGCGGAGAAAATCGCATATGTCCTTGATACAATTCTACCCACACCGGAAGAAGGGGCAAGCGAGGATGAGATCGCTCGCTATGTGAAGTATATAGATGATTCCATATTGGTAAAATATTACATGTTGGCCTCCATGACTCTTGAGTTACAAAGGCAACATGAGAGCATGGATGCAAATTCTATCCTTCTTCATCTCTGCCAGCTGTTTGAGAAAAAGGGAAGAACTCAAATATATGAGATATTTAAGAAACTCTTCCAAGCCAAGATGACAGAAGGGACATCGGTTGAGAACCATGTCCTAAAGATGATAGAGTGGATCGAGAAACCCACAGGTCTAGGAATAGCCCTAGAGGATAACTTGTGCGTTGATCTTATACTTCAATCCCTACTAGATTTCTTTTCTCACTTCATCATAAAGTTTAACATGAGCAAGTTTGAGGTGACTCTCCCTGAGCTCCTCAATATGTTAAGCGAAGCTGAGAGTGCCATCAAGAAGGAGAAGCCAGTTCTCTATATTGGTAAGACCAAAAAGAAAAGGAAGGCTAGCAAGACCCTTAAGAAAGGCAAGGGCAAAGAAAGATCAGGTACGGCAAAGGTTGCTAAGAAATACCTGGGAAAGGATAAAGGATAATGCTTTCACTGTAGCCAAGACAAGCATTGGAAGAGGAACTGCAAGGACTACCTTGTAGAGAATACGAGATAGAAGCTTAGAAAAGCTTCAGGTATATTCATGATCAATCTCCACTTGTCAGATTTTCATGATAACACATGGGTATTCGATACCGAGAGTGTTTATCATATCTGTAATTCATTGCAGATTCTGGCAAGACCTAAGAGATTGGCTAGAGGTGAGATGGACCTCAAGATGGGCAATAGAGTAAGAGCTGCTACAGTTACTGTTGGAGAAGTCACCCTACATCTACCTGGTGGAGCTATTATTACATTAGATGCATGCTATTTTGTTCTATTATAAAAAATATTATTTTTATCTCTTGTTTGATAATTAGTTGATATAAATTAATTTTTGAGAACAATAATTGTTCAATAATTATGGACAATGAGATCAACACTAGAGAGACTCTTATAAATGGCTTATATGTGTTAGACAATTCTTCATATATTATGAATATTAATATGTCTAAAAGGAAAAGAGATGAGATGAATAATGCATACCTATGATATTGTTGGCTATGTCATATATATGAGGGAAGGATTCAAAAGTTATTGAAAGATAGATACATAGATCCATCTGACTATGAGACATATGTAACTTTCGAACCTTGCCTTTATGGGAAGATGACCAACTCTCCTTTTAGTGGAACTATAGAGAGAGCCATCGAGATATTGGAACTCATACGTAGTGATGTATGTAGTCCCATATAAACTGAGGCTATAGGTGGTTACTCATACTTTATTACATTCATTGATGATTTCTCTAGTACGGACACTTAGAGATGACTCTTAGGATATTGATCCTCAGACCTATGAGGAGGCTATGATGAGTATAGACTCCAGAAAGTGATAAGAAGCCATGAATTCTGAGATGGATTACATGTACTCTAACAAGGTTTGGAACCTTGTGGATGCACCTAAGGGTATTGTACCTATCAACTGCAAATGGATCTTCAAGAAGAAGATCAGAGTGGATGGAAAGGTAGAGAGACCTATAAAGCAAAGCTGGTAGCTAAAGGATATCATCAAAGATATGGAGTTGACTATGATGAAACTTTTTCACCTGTTGCCATGCTTAAGTCCATTAGAATTATTTTGGTCATTGCAGTATACTATGACTATGAGATCTGGTAGATGGATGTCAAAACAACATTCCTCAATGGCAACCTTGAGGAAGAGGTGTATATGATACAACCAGAGGGATTCGTATCTAAAGTGAGTCCAGATAAAGTATGTAGGTTGCTTAGATCTATTTATGGATTGAAGCAAGCTTCCCGAAGTTGGAACATAAGATTTGATGAGGTGATCAAATCTTATAACTTTGTTAAGAATGAAGATGAGCCTTGTGTATACAGGAAGATAAGTGGAAGCGCTATAACCTTCTTGGTGCTATATGTGGATGACATCCTAATCATTGGGAATGATGTAGGAATGCTCTTTATAATAAAGGCTTAGCTATCTAGAAACTTCTTCATGAAAGACTTAGGGGAGGCATCCTATATTTTGGGGATCCAGATTTATAAACATAGATCCAAAAGGATGCTTGGCTTATCCCAGTCTAGGTACATAGACTCCATTGTCAAAAGGTTTGGCATGAAAAATTCCAAGAGAGGTCTCATACCGATGAGAAATGGAATATCACTTTCTAGGAGTATGTCCCCAAAGACTCTTAAAAAAAGGGCAGACATGGATAAGATACCTTATGCCTCAGCGATAGAGTCTATCATGTATGCGATGCTATGTACTAAGCCTGATATAGCACATGCTCTGAGTGTCACGAGCAGGTATCAGGCAGATCCAGGTTTAGAACACTAGAAGACAGTAAAGTGTATCCTTAAGTACTTGAGAAGGACTAAGGATCTTTTACTAGTATATGGAGGAAGTAGCCTCCAGGTTGAGGGCTACACAGACTCAACTTTTCAGTCTAACATTGATGGTAGCAAGTCAAATTCAGGATATATTTTTGCCATGAATGGAGGAGCAGTAAGCTGGAAGAGTTTCAAGCAAGATACATTGCTGCAGCAGAAGCAGCAAAGGAAGGGATATGGATAAAGAAGTTTATCAAAGATTTGGGAGTCGTACCAAGCAAAGTAGAACAAATTCCCATATACTGCAACAACAATGGGGCGATAGCTTAAGCGAAGGAACCCAGGTCTCATCAGAAGATAAGAGAGATCATAGCCCGTAAAGATATAGTAATGGAAAGAGTTCCATCCGAAGATAACATTGCAGATCCACTAATGAAGTCGTTGGCTCATATTGTATTTGAGCGTCATAGGGGTCTGATGGAGATCAGACATATAGATGATTGGCTTTAGGTCAAGTGGGAGATTGTTAGTTACAGGTGCCCTACAAGCCAATCACGTGAGTGATGGCACATGTGACACACTATGTAATCTTTTTTGCTTATGATTAATATTGATATATTCTTATATTATATTATTTGTTATATATATATTATGATGTCCTTGGTTCTGTGCAATGGGAATCGAATCATGATGAGATCACGATAATGAGATCGATTCACCTTTAAACACAGATCCTAAATAATCCCAGTTATTGATTACTCAAGAGGGATATTGAGATAACCGGATAGATCGATATACTATATACCCGTTCATATGATGGAGGCGGTTGGTCTCATAGCCACTTGTGCGGGGACACTAAGGATATAGTACAGGTGCTCATTAGAGAATGAGTTTACTAATTGATCCATTTATGGAATGCTATATGGTTAATGATACCTAATGTCAGACAACGATTCCATAGTCCCAGTTATGTATCTGGTCCTTAAACATGAGACACCAATGATACCTTGTATGAGTATTCCTTTCTTTGACGCCAGATTTATAGGTTTAGAAAGATCTAGATCTGGTGCAGTTGGTTTGGTAGCCAACCTTACGAAGGTAATTGAGTGTCAATAGAGGATTATCCACTCTCAGTATCATGATAGGAATATCCCATATGTACTTGCTCAGACAAATCCCTAGCTAGGGTTATTCAGATTGAGAGAGAAGGAGTTCTTTGGTAGAATCTGAATAGAGCAAGACAAACTGATTCTGTATGTGACCTAACAGTACCATGTCCAATATACAATCTCTAGGATATTATTTAGATGAGGGATTATAGATACATGGTAATTGTGGACAAACAGGTCCGGTGGATTTGATCTCCCCTATACCATCTGGGACTATGGCTTGGTGGCCTAGTACATCTATAGTCGATGAGTCGAGTAAATTATTATGGAGATTATAATTTATTATATCAGAAGGAGTTTTGATGGGAGTGACTCGGCCAGCTCGGTATCGGGCCTAGAGGGTCACACACATATGTTGGATGCTTCGGCGAATATAGGTTTGGATAAAGATCTAATTAGCCCCTATTCTCATTAAATGAGACCTTATGTTGATGGGCTCCTTGATTAAGGCCCAATTATTGGCCTAAGGAGATTACTAGATAGAGATCCAATAATGCAAGGTTAGTGGGTTATTAGATGGAGATCTAATACTCACTAAGGAAGGAGCCCTAGGGTTTTGGTAGCTCTCTATAAATATGAGGGGAGACTCATGGTTGATAGGCTGCAGCTTTAGCCACCACCTCCTATTCTCCTCCCTCCCTCTAAGCAAGAGTTGCAAGATCAGATTGGAGGAGTTTCGATGTAGAGATCCATCGTGCGGATACCGCTAGAGAGGAGGACGCTTGACCTCCTTCATCTTCTCTATCCAAATCTGGAATATTGGGAATATACGATCTCTCTAGGTAAAATCAATCTCTCACATATCACGATTTTTTTAGTTTTCACGATTTTTCTCGTGACCCTAATATTTTGGCATGACGATTTAATCTGCATGAGAAACCAATTTTTGTTTTGATTTTCGCTGCGTATGTGATGCACCCACTGAGGTTTCCTAACAGATTGATGCAGGATTAACTATGACAGAGAGACTATTACAATTAGAGATTTAGCCAGAGCAAGTCCAAGCTTCAGGCCGGGGTTCGGATGATACGGTTGGGAACTTGCTTGGAGTGTGTTGGGAGCTTACCGAGGGTGTTGAGAGCTTATCAGGATGGTGCAAGGGAGTTCACCAGAAGAAGACCAAGACTCGTTAGAAGATTATCAAGGGTATCCAAAAGGCTTGTCAGGAGTTGGGAAGGTCTTGAAGTAGATTTGTGGTCATGTTGATTATAATTAATTAAGTCATAGTTAGTATTATGCAGGTTAACCACGATGATGAAAAGGTGTTACAAATCAGACATGGACCCAGGATCAAGCTTAGGCATTGGGCCAAGGATTGGATCATGCGGTGGGAGCTCGTCGAGAGTTCGCTAGGACTTCGCTGAAGGTATCAGGAAGATCATTAGGAACATGTCAGGAGATCGCCGGAGGAAGACTATGGATCACTACAGGGAATGCTGGAAGTTGCCGGATTACGGGAGTGAGGTCGTAAGCTTGATGGTCATGTTTAATTGTAATCTTTAAGTTATAGGTTAAGATTAAGTCATAAATAAGTGTGATTTAGAAGGAATCTAAATCAACTCAATGAGGCGATCGGGTCTACTATGGGGTTTGATTGAGCTCAAGCTGAGCTCAACTAGTTGACCAAGGGAGTGGTCAACTGATGGTTCAACTCATGATTGAAAAAGTGAAGGGAATTACTTTTCTGGGATTCCCGACGGCTAAACCGCTAGTGAGCGATAGGTGTACCATCATCACCCAGGATTTTGAGCAACTGTCAGCGGCTGAACCGCCCATACCCTGGAATCATGGTACTTTCGATGATTGACCAACCCAGGCCGTCAACTGAACCGCATATACTCAGATTTTTTAGGTATATTTAAATTTTAGCTCTAATTTCTGAAGTCATTTAGGGCCCATAAATACCTCAAATTTTCTTGCATTCCTTACAATAATTTTGGGAGATAAATTTTATGAAAAACTTATGTTAATTGTAAGAAAAAAAAGGATAACGGAGTGATCAAAGAGTTGTAATCTTGTCTCCCTTGTAAGATTGTAAGGGTTTGGTCTTCACCTAAAGAAGATTGGCAGTGGATGTCGGTGTGCCTTAAAGAGGAGGACTCGGGAGTGGACGTAGGTCAGTTGTGCCTAACCATTATAAAACTATGAGTTCTCTTTTCTTATCTTGCTCACTGCTTTTCTATTAACGCTTCCAACTTTATTTATATTTTGAAAGTAAGGTTTCAAAATCAAGCACTTTACTTACGATATTGTTTATCTCGTTATTCGTATTTACTTATTCTTTCTTGAGTCATCTTTAAGCAAGAAGCTTAGCATTTCTCTATAAGATTGAATTGCTTTACTTGAACAAAAATCTTCGAATTTTCCTATCTTTAAGCAAAAAGTTTTTCATTAAAATAAGAATTGACATTTGCACTAATTCACCCTCCTCCCTCCCTCTTGGTGCCAATTGATACTAAAGTACCACTGCCACCCTATTTCCCGGGCAACTTTCGACGGTTGCACCACCGACGCTAGCGGTTATACCGCTTGTACCCAATTTTTCTGAATATATTTAAATTTTTTACTCCATTTCTAAAGTCAATTAGGATCTATAAATACCACAAGATTTTTGCATTTAGCATAATAGATTATGCTAGAAAATCTATGAAAAAAGTGCTAAAATTATGTAAGAAAAAGAAAAAGGACAAGGGAGTGAGAAAAAGAATTTTAATTCTTGTAAAGTCTCCATTGTGAGTTTTGTAAGGTTCCTCTATTGAGCTTTCAGAGAGTAGAAAGTTTAAGGGTTTAGTCTTCACCCGAAGAAGATTGATAGTGGACACCGGTGGACCTCGAAGAAGAAGACTCAGGGAGTGGACGTAGGCCAGGTTAAGGCCGAACCACTATAAATTTTTAAGTTCTCTACTCTTGCCTTATTTACTACTTTTATTTGCTCTTAACTAGTTTAAAGAAAGATACAAGCATCATTTTGTGACTTTCTCTTAAATCATTTGCTTATTCATTTTCAACGAAATTCAAGAACGCTTCCGATTTTCTTCTTTACGTTAGCAAGTTTTTCAAATTGGGCACTTTCACTCTTGTACTAATTCACCCCCCTCTTACTGCCAATTGATTCTAACACTATGTACCTAGGCTAGGACAAGCCAAGCATCCTCTTGGATCTATCTCTATAAATTCGAAAATTATGTTCTTAATTTTTTGTAGGATAGGTTAACAAATGATTTTGTTGATGCTAGTGGATATGAGTGGGAGACCCAGGTAAGGAACCGGTAAACTTCCCTTATTAACCCCCAAAGTTTGAGCAATATAGTCCTTATCTTCAATGCAAGCACCAATATAGACTTTGCTCTTCGCATAATTTAGCATAATACCCAAAACTATACCAAAATCATTAAGGATAGTTGCCAGATTTCTCACAAAAGTAGGATCATCCTGAAGAAAGATAATAAAGTTGTCAACAAATGCTATGTGAGATGTGTGAACAGAACCAGTATAGGATACCTTAATCCTGCCATTAGAAACTACCTCTTCCAACATATAACTGAGTCCTTCCATTGCAATCGTAAAGAGATAAGGAGATAGTGGATCTCCTTGTCGAATGTCATTCTTACTCCCAAAAAAACCAATAGGTGAACCATTAAGAAGAATAAAAAATTTAGAGTTTCCAAGAAGCATCGAATCCAAAACCAAGTATTGAAGGAAGCCCATATGAAGAAACATCTTGTAAATAAAATACCTATTAATTCAACCAAAGGCTTTTCATAAATCAACTTTAAAACATACTTTCTTTCCTCTTGTTTTTGAGTACAGATCCTTTAACAAATCATTAGTAAGAAGAATATTATGGTGTATACTCCTCCCTTTAATGAAAGTAGTCTGATTAGTACTAATAATCTTACTTATAATCTTTTACATTCTATCTGCCAGCACCTTGGAGATGACCTTATAAATAAAGTTACATAATGAAATGGGTTGATAGTTCTTATTCTTAGAAACTAAATAAATAAAAGTGTAATTCATTTATGTAAGGATACGACTGAAAGCGAAAAAGTGTTGATAAACTTTAATCACATCGTTGCCTATGATAGACTATGCAATTTGATAAAACTCAATTGGAAATCCATCAGGACCAGGGCTTTTGTGCTTCGAGGACTTAAAAGACAACTTGCATAATTTCATCATATGTAATTGAGGCATTAAGGAGAGAGATAGCTTCCAAATCAAGCCTTATAGATAGTGCTACATGAATACTATTAGGTAGCTCCTCCTAATTGAGTAAGGAATAAAAAAATTTCTTAGTGTATTTTTTAACCTCATCTAAATCCTCAACAAGATTACCATATGTGTATTTACATGTTTTGATGTGATTGATGGCCCTTCTAGTAGCAATAGCAGCATAGAAAAACTTAGTATTGGAGTCCCCTAGAGTAAGCCAATACTATCGAGACTTCTGTTTCAGAAAGCATTCCTCCTACTTAAGTACTTGCATAAAGTTATACCTAGCATCAACCTCTTTACAGATAAGATCTTGCTTTAGTGCTATTATATTTTTTTATTATCAAAATATTATTTATATTTTTTGTTTGATAATTAGTAGATATAAATAATTTTTTAGAACAATAGTTGTTTAGTAATTTTAGATAATGAGATCATCACAAGAGGGATCTTGATTAATGACTTATATGTATTAGACACTTTTCTATATATTATAAATATAAATATGTTCAAGAGGAAACAAGACGATATGAACGAGGTATACATTAGCATTATAGACTAGGTCATATCCATGAGGGAATGATTCAAAAGTTATTAAAAGATGAATACTTAGATCCACTCGAGTATGAGTCATATGCAACTTGCGAATCTTGCTTTCGTGAAAAGTTGACCAACTCTCATTTTAGTGAAACTAGAGAGAGCCATTGAGTTATTGGAACTCATACATAGTGATGTATGTGGTCCCATGTTAACTCAGGCTATAAGTGGTTACTCCTATTTTATTACATTCACTAACAATTTCTCTAGGTATGGACACATATACTTGATGAAGTACAAGCCCGAGGCTTTTGAGAAATTAAGAGAATATAATAATAAAGTAGAGAACCATATTGGAAAGAGTATTAAGACTCTTCGATTAGATTGAGAAAAAGAGTACTTAAGTACATAGTTTATCGATTTCCTTAGGGACTATGGGATTCTATCCCAATGGATACTTTCTTATACACCTCAGCTCAATGATGTATCAGAAGGGCGGAATCACATATTACTAGACATGGTGTGGTTCATGATGAGTTTCACTAATCTACCCATCTCATTCTACAGATACACCCTAGAGACCGTAGCTTACCTTCTGAACAAAATTTTATCTAGGTTGGTAGTGTCTACACTATATGAGATATGAAAATGGAAGGAGCCTGATCTTAAGGTTGTTAAGATTTGGGGTTGCCTTGCCCACGTTAGGAGATACAACCATGACAAGATGGAAGTGACAGAATGGTGCAACTTCGTGAGAGACCTCAAGGAAAATTGTGGGTATCATTTCTACATCTCGATGACCATAAGGTCTTTTTTTATTAAGATAGTTGTGTTCCTTGAGAAGGAGCACGTTCTTGGTGGAAAAAGTGGGAGTCAGATAGAGTTGAGCGAGGTTAGAGTGTTGGGAAACCGGGTATATCATATGCGTAGCAGAAATCAAAATAAAAAATCAGTTTCCCACATAGATCAAATCATCGTGCAAAAGATTGGAGTCACAAGAAAAACTGTAAAAACCAAAAAATCATGATGCACAAGAGATTAATTTTACCTAGGGAGATTGTATATCCCTGTATTTCAGATCCAGATGAAGAGGATGAAGGAGGTTAAGCGTCCTCCTCTCTAACGGTATCCACACGATGGATCTCTGTAGCGAAAACTCCTCCAATCTGATCTAGCAACTCTTGCGTAGAGGGAGGAAGGAGAATAGGAGGGGGGAGGCTAAAGCTACAATCTATCAACCATGAGTCTCCCCTCCTATTTATAGAGAGCCACCAAAAAACCCTAGGGCTCCTGCCTTAGTAGGTATTGGATCTCCATCCAATCCTCTATTTGCTGAAGCATCCACCATATGTGTGTGACCCTCTAGGCCCGAGACCAAGCTGGTCGTGAGTCATTCCCATCAGAACTCCTTTTGATATAGTGAATTATTATCCCCATAATAATTTACTTAACTCATCGACTATGGACGTACTAGGCCACTACACCATAGTCCCGAGACGACACAGGGGGATCAAATCCATCAGACCTATTGGATATTCCTCTCATGATACCGAGAGTGGATGATCCTCTATTGATAATCAATTACCTTTGTAAGGTTCGCTAGAAATCCCAATAACTAGCTGTAACATATCTAGAGCTTTCCAAACCTGTAAGTCTGGCATCAAAGAAAGGAGTACTCATATAAGACATCCTTGGTGTCTCAAGTCAAAGGATCAGATACATAACTGGGACTATGGAATCGTTATTTAACATTAGGTATCTTTAAATATACAGCAGTCCATAAGCGGATCAATTAGTAAACTCATTCTCCAATGAGTACCTGTACTATATCTTTAGTGTCTCCACATAAGTGGATATAAGACCAATCACCTCCATCATATGGATGGGTATATAGTACATCGATCTGTCCGGTTATCTCAATATCCCTCTCGACCAACCTATGACCAGGATTATTCAGGATCTGTGTTTAAAAGTAAATCGATCTCATTATCACGATCTCATCATAATCCGACTCCCATTGCACAGAACCAAGGACATCACAACATATATGCAACAGATAATATAATGTGAGAATATGCTAATAATAATCATAAGCAAAAAGATTGCACAGCGTGTCACACATACCATCACTCACATGATTGGCTTACAAGGCACCTGTAACCAGCATAGAGAACCTAGCTCAAGCACATTCCAAAGTCAGAGTCTGTTCAGGAATCTAGCATATAAGTTTTAACTTTACGTAGATCTAGTAAAGTATCTCACTGTCTTGAAAGATATGTGGGACATATCAATGGAGAGGACACTCAATATACCTCAAACCTTCGAGGAGGCTATTATAAGTATAGACTCCGGGAAATGGTAAGAAGCAATGAATTCTAAGATGGATTCCATGTACCGTAATATGGTATGAAACCTTGTGGATGCACCTTAGGGTATCGTACCCATCGGCTGTAAATAGATTTTCAAGAAGAAGATCAAAGTGGATGAAAAGGTGGAGGCCTATAAGGTAAGGTTGGTATCTAAAGGATATTGTCAACGATAAGGTGTTAACTATGATGAGATATTCTCACTTGTAGCTATGCTAAAAATCTAACAGAATTCTTTTGGTCATTACAACACACTATGACTATGAGATCTAATAGATGGATGTAAAACATGTATTCCTCAATAGTAACCTTAAGAAGGAGGTGTATATAATGTAGCCAGAGGGATTCGTATCCAGATAGAGTCCAGATAACGTGTGTAGGTTGCTCAGGTTTATTTGTGAACTAAAGTAAGCTTTCCAAAGTTGAAACATAAGATTTAATGAGACGATCAAATCTTATGACTTCGTTAAGAACGAAGATGAGCCTCGTGTGTACAGGAAAGTAAGTGGGAGAGCTATCAACTTCTTGATGTTGTATGTGGATGACATCCTAATTATTGTGAATGATGTAGGAATGCTCTCCATAGTTAAGTCTTGGCTATCTAGAAACTTCTCCATTAAGGACTTAGGGGAATTATCCTATAGTTTAGGGATTCTGATCTATAGAGATAGATCCAAGAGGATGCTTAGCTTATCCTAGTCCAAGTACATAGACTCCATTGACAAAGGTTTGGCATGAAAAATTTCAAGAGAAGTTTTATACCGATGAGACATAAAATATTACTTTCTAGGAGTATATCCTCAAAAACTCCTAAAAAAGGGCAAATATATATATGATACCCTATACCTCAGCGATAGGGTCTATCATGTATGCTATGCTATGTACCAGGCCTGATGTAGTGTATGCTCTAAGTGTCATGAGCAAGTATCAGATGGATCCAGGTTTAGAAAACCGGAAGGCAATAAAGTGTATCCTTAAGTATTTGAGAAGGACTAAGGATCTTTTACTAGTATATGGAGAAGAAAGCCTCTAGATTGAGGCTACACAGGCTCGAGTTTTTAGTCCGACATCGATGTTAACAAGTCAAACTCAACGTATGTTTTCACTCTTAATGGAGGAGCAGTAAGTTGAAAAGTTCCAAGCAAGATACTACTGTTAACTCGGCCACAGAAGTGGAGTATATTACAGTAGTAGAAGCAGCAAAGGAAGAAGTGTGGATGAAGAAATTCATTAGGGATTTGGGAGTTGAACCAAGTAGCATGGTGTTGATTCTCATATATAGCGATAGCAAGGGGCGATAGCTTTAGCAAGGGAACCTAGATCTCACCAGAAGTTCTCTGAGGATGTTCTAACTGATCAAAGAGATTGTAGCCCATAAAGATGTAGCAATAGAAATAATTTCATCCAAAGATAACATTACAGATCCACTGACAAAGCCGTTAGCTCATACTATGTTTGAGTGTCATAGGAGTCCGATGGGGATCAGACACATAGGCAATTAATTAGCTTTAGATCAAGTGGGAGATTGATAGTTATAAGTATCCTACAAGTCAATCATATGAGTGATGGCACGTGTGATACGCTGCATGATTTTTTTACTTATGATTATTATTGGTATATTCTCACATTATATTATATGTTGAATATATATATTATGATGTACTTGGTTCTGTGCAATAGGAATCAGATCGTGAAGAGATCATGATAATGAGACTAATTCGACTTTAAATATAAATCCTAGATAATCTTAGTTATAGATTACTCAAGAGGGACATCGAGATAATTGGATAGACTAGTATCCTGTATAACTGTCCATATGATGAAGGCGGCTAGTTTCATAGCCACTTGGGTAAAGATACTAAGGGTATAGTACAGATGCTCATTGGAGAATGAGTTCACTGATTGATCCGCTTATGAAATGCTGGATGGTTAATAATATATATTGTCATATAGTGATTTCATAGTCCTAGTTGTGTGTCTAGTCCTTAGATTTAAGACACTAAGGATATCTTGTTTGAGTACTCATTTCTTTGATACCAAACTTATAGGTCTGGAAAGTTTTAGATCTGGTGCAATCAATTTTCAAGATTGATAGCCAACCTTACGAAGGCAATTGAGTATCAATAAAGGATTAACCACTCTCAGTATCGCGAGAGGAATATTTCATATGTTATCACTCAGATAAATCCTCGATCGGGGTCGTTCGGATTGAGAGAGGAGTTCTTTGAGAGAATTTGATTAGAGCAATACTCGAACAGATTCCATATGAGGCCTGATAGTACCATACCCAATATACGGTATTTGAGATAATATATGAATAATGGACTGTAGATACACGATAACTAAGGACAAACAGTTTCAATGGGTAAGATCGCTTGTACTCTCTAGGGACAAACAGTTCTAATTGAGATTATTAGATAGAGATCCAATAATCCAAGATTAGTAGTTAATTGGATGGAGATCCAATACCCACTAATGCATGATCCATTAGGATTTTTAGGTGGCTCTCTATAAAGAGGAGGTAGGGGCGGCACATTAGTGAAAGGCTGCACCTTTGGTCGCTGCATCCTATTCTCCTCTCTTCCTCTATGTAAGAGTTATAAGCTTTTGGGTTGTGATTGCAGGAGCATTGCTGCAATGATCCATCATATGAATACCGCTAGAGAGGAGAATGTTTGACCTTCTTTATCTTCTCCATCTGGATCTAGATTTTTAAGGATATACAATCTTCCTAGGCAATCAATCTCTCACGTATTGTAATTTTTAATTTTACTAGTTTTTCATATACCAATCTTTGCATGATGACTTGATATATGTGAGAACCTATTTTATTTTCGTTCTTATACTATGTATGTGATGCTCCCACTGGGTTTTCCAACAATTGAGTCGAAACCATACCAACTTAATTAGGAGCCCATTGGGCCTGAACTAGGACTGAATTAGTCCTATTGGAAGGCCAATTCAGTGTCCTTGAGCAAGCATAGGTGGTGGTACCACCCAGAGTGCTGGAAAGCATTATTTTATACTTTTTAGAGAGTTATGATGATAGTATCATTCATAGCGACGGTGATACCTAAGCTTGGGCAGTGGTATTACCCAAGCGATGGTTGTACCACCTAGTTTGATGGTGGTAAGATCAGAGCCTAAAATCCTAAGCTTTGTTTGATGATAGTACTACTCGACTCCGACGGTGATACCACTAATACCCCAAAAACTCATAGATTTAAATTTTTAGCTTTATTTTTAAAGCATTTGGGGATCTATAAATACTCCACTCATATTTACTTGATGCAAGGGTGAACAAGAATGAAATTTTGAGACTTAAATTATGTAAACCATCTTATAAGTATTTAAGTCTCTTCTTCCTTTAGTTTAGAGGTTATTCTAAGGAGGTGTGAGGTCTTTTGTAAAATAATTTATGTAAAAGTTTTCTCCTAAGCCTGGTAAAAGGAGAAGGGTTGTAACAATTTTATGCTTTCGCAAATCAGAAAGAGATCTTATTTAGATGACATTGAAAGGTACGCATGGTAAATCAATCTAATATTTGATTTGGTCCTGCTATGTAGGTTTTTTCATATAAAGATTGTATATTACAGTTTTATGCTTTCAATTGATACCAGAACCTAGGTTCTTGAGATCAAATATATTAGATATGTTATTTTATTTATGATGCTTTAATGAATTTGAATATCTTGTCGATCTGAATTCCTGTCTTTTCTATTATATCGTTTATTTATGAACGATGTGAAATTTATGACATCATGATCTTGGATGATCGCTTTACACTGATGATAGATGCAATAATCTCATCGATCCATGACAGCTGCCGAGCGGCATGTGTGCATCGCGATGAGAGACGGGCGACGGCCACACTAGCGGATCCGGGGTGCTAGGTCGATCACGTAGGCAGCAACCACATCTAGCGGCGATCGCGCGCAAGTAAAGACTACCACAAGCGGGTGGCGACAGTCGCATGCAACAGAAGCCACATAAGTGGTAGTCGCACACGGATATAGGTCGCATCCAGCGACAGCCACATGCGAGTAGAGGTTGCGCAGGCAGCAACATTGGCGGTCATGCATAAGCGGTAACCGCATCCCAACGGCGAGCACATGGGCAGAGGCTGTGTAGGAGTCGCTACACTAGCGATGACAGCTGCATCAACATAATAAGGTTAGAGTTTACTTTTCTTTCAGAAGAAATTATAGTTTTGCCTTTGAATGGAATAGGTTTAGAGTGTTCTTTTCCTTTAGAGGAAATTATGATTTTACCCTTCTACATTTTATTAATACCTGTTATGCTTATGATATTTTTTCCCTTTATAGATTGGTGATTCTCTTTTATGTCCTATCATAAAATTACAATTTTTCCATTATGAAATAGAGAAAATTTTGGTTTATTTTCTCAATTATGAAATTGATCAATATATAATTTAAATAAAATTTAATCATGATTATATTTTGATTATTTATTGATTAAATTTAATTTTGATTAAATTTGGGAAGAATTAAATCTTGATTAATTTTTATTATTTTGATCAATTTATTTAATTGGGCTTATAGGCTTCCCCGATTAAATAAAATTAATTACTTTAATTAAAAATATAAATTATTGTTTCTTTTATAGTTTTCTTATATGAATTATTGATTACATGTGATAAATAAAATCTAATTATTGTTCTTGGATATTTATTTAGTTATTCGCATGCATATTTTTGAAATATGATGTATAAAATTATGAAATAATATTTAATTTTCACATGAAGGCAAGATTTATGTATTATCGTGATTACAATTATCATATAAGTTTTTACTGCTAATTAGTGTTCAATAATTATTATGGTTGTTATTTTATTATTAAACTATTTCAATATAAACTAGAATTAGAGATACTTAATGAATATTATTTGTAGTTCATCTCCATAAATTTTGCTTGACCGATAGCTGCCAAAGAGACATGAATGGTAGGCTTATAGGTAATAAATTATAATAAATATCTTGTCATTTATAGGACAATTTATGTTATATTTTATATTATTGTGTTTGTCTTGTAGTCACCAAAGTAGCCTAGATTAATAATTTATTAAATTATATTAAGGAGTCCTAAATAATATTCATAATGACATATATAATTAAAAGATTTAGATAATCTCAAAGGATAATCTATTTTAAATAATTATGTGATGGGGTAAAATGATACTATTTTGGATGTCCTTATAGTTTAGAATTGTATACCTAAAGGTAGCAAAACTATTCCACAAGAATGGTATCAGTCCTCCATAAATGATATTGAGTGAACACTAGATATGTAAATATTTTATCCAATGATTAAATATTGATGATATCAATAGTTTATCATATTTTGGTAAACTCAAAGCATTAATATTATTTTATGTTCTATAGTGGTATTTCCGTCCATACATTCTCATATTTCTAGTGCCCCTATACTTTCTCGATCAAATTATTCAAAATGGTTAGAGCATGTGCAATTTACATTGGGCGTATTAGATCCTGATTTAGTATTGCTTGTTGAAAAGCCCGCATAATTAACTGATGAAAGTACTATGGAATAAGCCAATGAAATGAAGGCTTGGGAAAAATTTGATACGCTTAATTTAATATTCAAAAGAATGACAATTGCAAATAACATAAAGACTTCATTACCGATTGCAACTAGCACATGAGAATATTTAAAGGTTATATTGAAGATAGATTTAAATTCGCTGATAAGTCATTGGTTGGCATACTAATGAAATAATTGACTGCAACTCAGTATGATGGCTCTCGAGGAATTCAGGATCACATCCTCAATATGGTTAATAAAGCTTCAAAACTTAAAGCATTAAAAATGAATGTTGATGAGTCTTTCCTCGTGCAATTCATTCTTAATTCTCTTCCTTCTCAGTTTGGTCTATTCAAGATTCACTACAATACAAATAAGGATAAGTGAGGCTTGAATAAGTTAACTAGTATGTGTATGGAAGAGGAATTAAGATTAAGATTAAAAAGTTCATATAATATTATAACTACTACTCAATGAGCTAGTAACAAGAAAAGAAAATTGAGGCATCATCGATCAAAGAAATCTACAGAGTCTGAAAATGTTAAATAGACTAATGAAATAAAAGCTATTATTGTACATTACTTCTTTTGTGGTAAGAAATGATATGTAAAGAATGACTACATTAAACAAAGGATTTGGTTCGAAAAGAAGTGTATAAACTCGATTAAACAAAGGATTTGGTTCAAAAATAAATGTATAAACTCAACCTTTGTATATTACGAATCAAACATTACTGAAGTTCCTTCTAATACATGGTGGATTGATTCTAATACTTCAACTCATGTTACTAAAACCAAAAGAACATAAAAGATTCATAATTATGGGAAATCGTCTCAAAGCGACAGTGGTATAAGTAGAGACTTATCGCTAACGCCAAGAGACGGGTCATCTGATGGATCTTAAAGACACATGTTTTTTCCTATAACTTTTAAAATTTTATTTTCTGTATCTAGAATTGATAAGTCAAGATATTGTCTTTCTTTTGGTAATGGTAAACTTAGTATATTTTATGATTTAATAAAAGTTGATTTTGAAATTTTGTGTGATGGTTTATATAGAATTAATTTGAATCTTGAGTTTGTAAAGATATTATTGACCCTTCAATTAAGTGTCGAATTAAAATGTAATTTTAATAATGAAAATCTTCTATACTGTGGCATAAACGTTTGGAGCATATCTCCAAACAAAGAATTGAAAGATTAGTGAATGATAATATTTTGGAAGATTTAAACTTGACTGATTTTGATGTTTGCATAAATTGCATTAAGGGAAAGAAAACTAAGCATACAAGAAAAATGCCACAAGAAGTAAATAACTTCTTAAATTTATTCATACTAATATCTGTGTATCACTCTATATTCCTTAATTTAGTGGAGAAACGTATTTCATCAATTTATAAATGACCGATCTAGATATGAGTATGTTTATCTAATACATGAAAAGTCTTAGGCTGATGATATTCTTGAAGTGTACATAAAGGAGATCGAGAGACAATTAGATAAAAAAAGTTAAAATTATCAAATCTGATAGGGATGGTGAATTTTATGACAGATATGATGAATCCGGTCAAAATATTGATCCTTTTGCTAGATTCCTAGGACAATAGAGTATTTATGCTCATTATACATTACCAGGTGTGCCATAGTAGAATGGTGTTGTTGAAAGGCGAAATCATACTCTTATGGATATAGTTAGGAGCATGATAAGTTATTCCTCTGTACCTGAGTCAATATGGGGTGATGCTCTCAGGATAGCTATATATATCTATGGTTCCTAGTAAGTCGGTTTCATCAACTCCATTTGAGTTATGGACTAGTAGGAAACCCAGTCTAAGACATTTACATATTTGGGAGTATTCAATCCATATGAAAAGAAATTAGATCCAAGAATAATTTTTATATATTTTATTGGTTACCCAGAAAGGTCCAAAAGATACAGATTTTATTGCTCTAATCATAATATGAGGATAGTAGAATCTAGTAATCCAAAATTTCCAGAAGATGGCAAAATTAGTGGGAGTCAAAAGTCTCGAAGGATCAGTTTTGATATTGAGGAGATTTAGGTTAATTCTCTCATATTATCTCCTATTCAAGAAATTATTATTTCTCAAACCAATGAGAGAATTAATGAGGGTGAACAACAAAATAACATTGATGAACTCCCACATGATGTTGATATCACCACTAATGATCTTGTGAAACAATCACAATTGACAATTTTGAGAAGATCTCAAAGGAAAAGAAAATATACCATTTTTTATTATTATGTGATATATCTACAAAAATCAGATTATGATATAGGAATTGAAAGAGATCCTTTATCGTTTTCATAAGTCATAGAAAGTAATGATTATGAAAAATGGTATAATGCAATGAAAGAGGAGTTAAAATCAATTGACCAGAATGGTATCTAGGAACTTATTGAATCACCCAATAATTATAAAAAGTCGATTGTAAATGGATCTTTAAGACAAAATACGACTCGATGGCAATATCGAACGATATAAAGCTAGACTTATGATTAAAGGTTTTTCTAAAAAAAAAGGTATTGACTATCATGAGACATTTTCTCTAATTTCTCAAAATGATTCATTGAGAATCATTATAGCATTAGTAGCTCATTATAATCTTCAGTTACATTAGATGTATATGAAAATAATATTTCTGAATGGAGATCTAGATGATAAAATCTATATGGAACAACCTGAAGGATTTATAGAAAAGGAAAATGAAAGCTTGGCTTGCAAATTTAAGAAATTCATTTATAGCCTTAAATAAGCTTACAAACAATAGTATATAAAGTTTCATGATATCATTACTTCCTTTAGATTTAAGAAAAATATTGTTGATCAGTGTATATATCTGAATGTTAGTGAGAGAAAGTTTATTATATTGGTCCTTTATATAGATAGTATATTGCATGCCTGATCTTGGTTTATTGCATGAAACCAAGATATTTCTCAATAAAAACTTTAAGATGGTTGATATGAATAAGGCATCCTATGTTATTGGCATTGAGATATTTAGGGACAAATTTTAGAGATTGTTAGGACTGTCTCATAAAGGTTATATTAATCGTATCTTGGAGAGATTTAATATATAGCTTTGCTTAGCCAATAATACATCTATTATTAGAGGTGAAAAATTCGGCCAAAACTAGTGTTAGGAAAATAACTTAGAAATGGATCAAATGAAAAATATTCCTTATGGGTGCGTAATTGGAAGTCTATTACATGCTCAAACATGTACAAGATAATATATTAGTTTTACAGTTACAATGTTAGGTAGATATCGGAGTAACCCAGGAATGGAACATTGGAAAGCTGCAAAGAAAGTAATGAGATATCTGCAATGGACAAAAAAATTATATGCTCATATATAGGAGACCAGCTCAGCTTGAAGTGATGGGATATTCAGTTGTTGATTTTATAAATTACCTCAATAGTAGGAAATCCACTTTAGGATTTGTGTTCATGCTAGCTGGTAGGGTAATTTCTTAGAAAAGTATAAAATAATTACTTATTACATCATCAATGATGGAAGCTAAATTTGTGGCATGCTTTGAGGCCATAAATTAAGCTTTATGACTATAGAATTTTATCTCAGGACTTAGTATGGTCGACTTAATTGCCAAGCCGCTGAAGATATTTTGTGATAACACCAGAATAGTTTTCTTCTTTAAGAATGGCAAGTACTTGGTAGTTAGCGAAAGAGTCCATAAACAATAAGTGTCAATTGAAAATTTGAGCGCCACTATGATGATTGCTGATCTATCTACCAAAGCTTTACAGTATAAAATATTTAAAGAATATGTTCTTAGAATGGCGCTTGTGAGCAAGCCATAAAGGATTTGATGATGTATATCTAAGTTGATGTTATTATTGACATTTTCTATATATTTACAGTTATTTATTTATACTATCCTGTTTGTGTTTATGGTTATGCATATTATGGTTGAATGCAATAATAATATTATCTTAACAAGATAAATTACAGAGGTCATTATAGACTATATAAGGAAAGACTAACAATGTTGTGGTATATAGAAGGAAGTGTGACATTGATAACATATAACCGCTATGACTCACATTGATAGTTGTACTTAATATAGTATTATTAAGCTTATTGGACTTATTGGCTTGTTTTAAAATTATGGTCATGTATAAAATGCTTTTCAAAATTTTTAAAATCCAATTATATAAAATTATTTTTAAACAAATTTTATTTTATTTATTTTGATTTTAAATATTTTTTATATTTTATCAATTAATGGGCCAAGTGAGAGAATGTAAGATTATGTGGCCCTTTATAATTAGATAAGATATATAATAGAATTAATTAATTTTGATGACAGATATTAGCTAATATTAAATTAAAATCCATATTATATTAGTCTAGTTTAGGGGATGCCCTTGATGGAAGAAACTCTCCTAATAATATATCCTAAACCCTCTGCTCTCACCTATAAATATATTAGACCTCCTCTAAACCTAATACGACGTATTACAGAGTATTACAATTGAGAAGGTAAATAGAATTAAGATATTACAATTGTTCTCTCATCCTCCCTAAAATCATCAATCTTAGTGTTCCTGTGAAAAGATAGGAAGATAAGAGTTCTAGATCTATTTTAGTTCTCTTTTGTAGATATTCGGATATGGAAAATGGTGATTTCGCATATCAGAAAGAGGTTTTATTCAAATGGCATTGAAAGGTACGCATCATAAATCGATCTAATATTATTTGATCTCAATCCTAACATGTTAGTTTTTTTGTATAACAGATTGTATATTACAATTTTATGCTTTCATCAGGGTCACCCCGAAGGGCCAAAGTCCCAACTAGTTGAGTAAATGCTAGTATTGCATCGATGTTTACGTCGAGATGGATGCATCCACATGTGAAAAGGTTGGTTACTGCCCTCCTAAGTAAAAGTATTATGGGTCTAAGACAAAGCCTCATTGTTCAAGCTTTTGTTGAAAGGGTTGGCAAGAGGACGTTCTCGCGGGCATTAAACCCTCCTGTTAGCACCATAAATATCAAGAAAAAAAGTCATTGATGTTTTGATCAGCCTGACGTAGTCCAGACCCATATGCTTAGATTGTTCTAAATAAAAATGTCAAGCTCCCGATGTGCTACCTACACGAAGACTAAGGTTGATAGAGGTTTTCCAACTCGATCCCTTCGATGCCTAAGTTAGTAACTCGAGGTGTGTAAGTACGAACACTTGTGGTAAAAAATGATAAGTTGTATTGAACAGAAGCATTCATACTTAATCACAAAGGGATAATATATTCTATGAAATATTCTATAAGGAGGTATCCTTTAATCACCCCCCAACGGTCCTCTCTTGGACTCTTGTCCATGTGGGCGACTAGAGGGGACAATTTTGAATTATCTGGCTTGGACCTTCTTTGGACAAACGGGTGGAAAGTAACCTAGATCTTTTTCTCTCATCGAGGATTCCATATGATGGTTAGGTGTCAGATGATAACTAGCTGACAGTATACTCCCAATGATTCTTTAAATAAATCTTTTTTTTCCTTCCTTTTTGGAGCAATTTTGACATTTCAAATCTTAATTTTTATCAACCCTATTTTTGCTAAATATAGCCAGAGATTTTAGTTATAATCAATAACATGATTTTATATTTTATTTATTAAATTTTGGAATTTTATTATATCATATTTTATATTTTAATTTAAAATTTATTTTCTAAAATTTATTTAAGTATTTTTAATCATTATTGATTTATTAAAATAATGGTACCACGAACTTGAGCCTCTTTGTTCTATGTTGGTAGGTCGGATTAGTTTGGGTTAAGTGGCCAATTGGGTTTAATAAAAATTAAGATTGTTTTATGGAGTGAATAAAATCAAACGCATCATGGCCTGGCCCGATTTATGATATCCCACATTTAAGTAAAGGGCAGCCTGTTAACATCATCATATGCCAAAGTCAACGCAAACCGTTCTCTCCTCCATCAATCAGAGAAATCAAATTGTCACAAGGAACTAATCCATCGTGGAGATTCTGATTATCAGAGCCAATCTAAATCCAAGGTCTAAGTACATCGTAAGCTTTGGATGGAGAATAAGATGATGTGGGTGTACTCTACTTGATAAGCAGTTGAAGGATTTAGGAGTAATAGGAATTGTGTAGTTAAGGTTTTCAAGAGAGTATTATAAACATGCTTGGGAAAGGGGAGTTTCGATAACTACCGAAATTAAGTAAAGAGTTAATCTACATAACAACTATGTGGAATCATCGATTATTATTCGGTGTGAGGACACCTGTTCCGATAGAGGTTTCATATTAAATGAGACGGTGAAACTCATTGATCGCAGTAATTGAGGGATCTTGATGGATACGAGTATGATAGATATTTGATGGGACATGTTTGATTTCTACATATCAAACCCCTTATCAATTAAAGTCAAAGTTTTTATGCTGAAAGTTTTCAATTCAAAATATCTGTGTGATACTGGAGCTATAATTTCATTATGTGCCGAATTATTCGATGAAAGTAGGACTTTGCTTTCTCTTGTTTCCGAGTAAAACTTAATTATCTTTGGAACGCCTTTGATTTGCTTGGGATCAACGAATACCTCCGACCTTGGTCGCACCTTGAAATCGAATCTGATGACCCTGATTCATATTTTGATGAAAGCCTCCACCAATTTGTTCAATCTTAACCACGCATAAGAACGTTCTTTGTTTCTTATGGAGTTGAATTTCTATATATTTTGAGAGGGTCTGCCAATTGGTTGGCTCTTTTGTGGCAGGCAGTAGGAGTAGATGTTTCGGTTTGGATACGGGATTGGGGCCAGTCAATTTTGATGTTTCGGTTTGCTCCTGACACGAAGGATGATGATCGTTGAAATCCTTTGGTAGCTATAATATCATCTTTTTTCTTGAAAATATCATAATTAGATTACAGAACTAAGAATCCTTATATCAAATCGAAGAACCGGAACCTTTTCTAAGTAGAATGACCGTAGTGTTGGTCGAGGTCCTCCCAAGTTCTTGAAGCTTGTGGTCCTTCGACGGCAGTCGAGGATCCAAGGAGCGTATGATTTCCTCTGTGGATTTAGTAGGTGGAGGAAGGGCTGGGGAGTTGACCGGAGTTGCAGCGGGCGAAGCTGCTGGCCGGCCGGAGCCGGAGGTCCCGCGCCTTGCTCACGTAGAGCTCCTTGACGTTGGTGCCCTGCTGGCTGAGCAAGCGAGCGAGGCTGCGCTTGGCGTCCGAGCGGAAGGGGCAATTGGTGGCCATGAAGCCGTCCACCAGGTGGAGGTAGGCCTCCAGGTCGTGGCAGCAGGCTGCGTCGGCGTCGGGCCGCAGGTAGGGGGACATCCGGTTGTCCACCCGCAGCTCCCGCCCGACGTGCGCGTAGCCGTCGGCACGCGCGGGAGCACCCTGGCACGCGCGTGACCAGGTCGTGCGCGTTCACCACCCGCAGCACCTTGACCGCCCGCCGCTCGACCCGGTCCGCGAACGCCTGGTTCCCCACCCGCGGGCCCCGAAGGAGAACACCGCTGTCGGCACGTGCGGCGACACGCTCGCCGCCAGCCCGTCCGCCACCAGCACCGCCAGCGCCGCCCCCAGGCTGTGCCCCACCACCGTGATGCTCAGCTCCTCCCCTGCGTACTGCTCCGTCAGCCTCTGCACCTCCTCCGCCACCATCGACGACAGGCTCGGCGCGTCCGCCCCCACCGTCTTGTACAGGCTGCGGAACCCGCATTCCACCTTCGGCACAGCCCCTCGGGGCTTCTCTGTCTGCTCCCCCTCCGAGGATTCCTCCTCCTCGTCGTCGATTGGTACGAGCCACGTGCGGAAGTTCTCGGCCCACTCCAGGCAGGTGGAGGTGCCGCGGAGCGCGATGACGATGTCGCGGCGCCCCATCCGCTGTATCTCCCGCTCGTTATCGCAGACGGCAACGTACCCGACCCAACTAGTCGGCGTAGCGGTCATCATCCAAGGGGCGACGGTGTCGACCCACGGGGGCAGCTCCACCGAGGCGGTCGCGAACAGGTTGCGAGTGACGCGGAAGGAACGGTCCGGAAGGACGACGGCGCGGGGACGATCGGGAGGGGCGGCGGTGGGGTTCGAGTGGAAGGCGTGGTAGGTGGCCTGGGCGAACTCGCCATAGCGGATGAGCTCGCGGCGGAGATCATGGTCGAGTGGGTCGAGGAGGCCGTCCCAGTCGACGGCACCGTGGTACTGACGCCATTTGGGGGCGATGGTGCCGCGGGGGGATTGGCGGTTGGAGTTAGAGAGCAGGCGGCGGAGATGGCTGAGGCTGCGGGGAGAAATTTCTTCGGCCTGCTGGGTAGAGGAGGAAGGAAGAAAGAGAGCGGAAGGGAGGTTAAGGGCGTTCAGTAGGCAGCTGCCGGTACGGTGGAACACGGAAAAGGAGAAAGGCGAATCACGTGGATCGGGATCATCTTCGACGACGGGGTCAGGCACGGGCTGCGGCGGCGGTGGTGGAGTAACTGGTTGCTTCTTTTGGAGGAGGCGGTCAAGGTTGGAGAGGTGCGTTCTGGTGGACACGCCGCTGGTAATAGCAGTAGCAGCAGTGGCGTGGATGTGGGCGGCAGCGTTGAGGCGGGCGGCGAGGGATTGAGCGGAGAGCTGGGCCGGTGGCGGAGGGGTTTCGAACGGGCGAGACGTGGCGGGGTGCAGTAGCCATGGCGGAGCCGATTAACATGAACGAACGAGGGAGGGGGAGGGAGAAGAGGCGAGATGGCAAAGGGAATGGAAGAGACTCGAGAACCGAGAAATAGGAATCGGAATGGGTTTTCGGGAAGAGGTGGTCGCATGGTATATATCTACCTGTATTAGAGGAGGACGGTCAAAGAGCTTCGTGGACTCCGTGAGGCCAAAATATGAATTGAGAGCCCTCTCTGCTTCCTCACCGGCAAAATCAACATCGACTGCGACAGTGTAAGACCAAGTTGGCAGGGGAAAGATCATTGAATAGTGTTATCTCGGATCAACGCGGAAACTCGGCTCAACGAGTCATTTGTATGAGGAAAAGTCAGCTACAAACTAACATCTATCTTCTCTGTTAACAGATAACTTTGACCTTGTCTTTACCTACCTCACCAATTAGATTCAAAGATTATATAATTAAAATATCTTGATTATATATATATATAAAGATTTGTGATTGAATTAGATTTCTATTAAAGAAAATTTATAATTTAATTTCATATAGCAAAGAATTTAGTTTTTTCATCAAACGTATCATATTCAACTTATGTATTAGTTGTAACTTTGACCCTAAGCATGTGCTTTGACTTTTACCCTTTGCAGTTGTCTGCTAAACAATTAATGGCTCTCAGCCGTAACTTAGCAAGCAAGTCAAAGAATTTTACAAGCATATAAATCCGAGGTCAATCCATCCTTTGACAATTTCCGTTCGATCCGAACACATGCATTCATTCATTTCCTTGGTTGACAAGCCTCTCTCTCTCTCTCTCTCTCTCTCTCTCTCTCTTCTCTCCATTCTCGGATCTGACGACAGCGTCTTTTAATCAGGTCTCGACTCGGCAGGAAGACATCTAATAACCTAGTTTCATCTTAGTAGAAGCAGTGGAGGTATTAAGAGGCGCAAATAACGCAAGAATAGTCACTGCCAGTTTAGCACATGTACGTATCCTTCATAAGCACAAAACAAACCAAAGTCCAAGGACACACCAGGAACCAAAATTATAGTTCTACTCTAAATATAGAACCTAAAGTTCATCAACGCCACTTCTTCTGACTAGGATTTTATGATCTCTTCTTTCTCTTGTTCTCATCTTCAGATTTCGCTGATGCATTTTTCAACTGCAAACCAGAAATTGAGAATGAGTACTCTTCTACATAAGAAATTAGTTCGTTACCAAAATTTTGAAGCGATTAGTAGGAATGCAGCTTACCATGATGGTGAGAATCCGAACAAAAACTGCAACAAAATCTATGAAGAGATCCAGGGCATGTTTCACGTAGTCCAACTCCCCAAGGTGAGATCTCTCTATAATCTCTTGAGTGTCAAAGACGATGTATCCCAGGAAGATCAACAACCCAAAGTAAAGCTGCAAAAGAAAAAAAAACATCATCATCAAATTAGGCAAAAACAAACATTGAAATATTGGTCAGGTTTGGCATTAGTAGATTACCTCAACCTTCAACATCGCCACACAGTGTCCAAAAATGGATCCTGCCAACTGCAACCACAGAAGGATAGAAATGCCAGAAGATAACAGACCACCCAAGTAAAGAAACTCTGCCCGCCTGGCCACTATCGCCGCCCCTGAGAAACATCCAAATGCTATTGCAGTCCCAACAAGCGCTGTCACTAGCACCCTGGAAATTGAACATTCATCAAACCGAAATGAATAAACCACCTCCACAAAATTTACAAGTCAGCATACTACATTTACAATAATATGGATCAAGGTTTGACTTATCGGTCCGTACCGGTATACCAACATATTATCGGTACCGGTATCAAATTGTATGCACAGTACATACCGTCCGATATATTAAAATATAATATAATTTTTTATAATATAATATAATATTAATATATTTAATATATTTAAAAAGAAAAGAAAAGGGGCAACGTCGCCTCGATCTTTTCTCCCCGCGTGAGGAGATGTTCCGTCTCCTCGCATGGGAGAAAAAGTGGGCGAGGGCGCTCGCCTGGCGACGGCGCGCGGGCGAGGACATCTCTAGGTTTTCTTCTCCTCTTCTTTTTTTCTTATTTTCCTCTTCTTCTTCTTCTTCCCTTTTTCTCCCTCAATCGACTGACGACAGCCGAAATCGACCGCTGACAATCGATTTCTCCCTCAATCGACCGCTGACAGTCAAAATCAACCGTTGACGGTCGATTTTTGGTGGTACCACCCAGTAGCGAGCGGTCCGCATACCGACAACCTGACGGACGGTATGTACCGCTCACGCCAACCGATAGCGAGCGATTTGCGTACCGACAACTTGACGAACTGGTATGTACCATCCATACCGAGCGGTACAAGCCGAAATTGCAAACCTTGATATGGATAAAAGTTTTCTATCAAGGGCATTGCCTGAGAATTTCATGGGAACATCTTGAAAAATTCTGCTGACTTCACAATATAGTGACAATGAGAACTCCCAACTAGAATGGGAACCATTATCATCTCTCTACAGGAAGGATAACAAGAAACATACTAGACATAGACTTAAAAAAACAAATAAAGGTCATAGAAAACACGTTATAATATGAATCAATATCAACCTTCCACAAGAAAAACAATAAGGAACATAATGGACAAAAGCTTTAGAAATTTTTTCAAGAGCATGGTTCTATTAGATTTAAGTAAATTCTCTCTTAAGAAGAACACCCAACAAAGCATGAATAGAAAGAGTAGCACACATCAATCACAAGAAAGCATACAATATTATGTCAGACCCGGAGCTTGTTGCTTCCATAATTGTATATCAAACATTATAGCAGAATATACATGATCATAAACTGATAGGGATAATAGTGGTCCCCCTCCCAAATCAGACGATGTGGCCCAAGGCGAACTGACGTGGAAGGACAGGGCCGACTGACCAATTTCCCCGACCTTATCCTCTGACACACGAGCAACGTGTTACAAACAAGCAAACAAACCCGAGGTCTAGCAGCATCAGACGCTATACGGACACCATCAGGTCTCATAAGAACCTAAGGGAACCACACGACAGCAGAGCAGAAGCAACATGCAACCGACAGCACGAACAACCGCCGACGCTGCTTGCAACATTAAACAGGCTGGCAAAAAACGCCAGAAGCATGATGAGGTCGAGACTTGACCGGTTGACGACGTACATGTATAACACTAGTACCCCAAGGGCCCTCAAAAGGAGGGCTCTCTCTCTCTCTCTCTCTCTCTGGCTGGCTCGTTATCTCCCTTTGGCTCTACTTCAATCAAAAAGAGAAGCTCCAACATCCGAGGAGGAGACGCCGAACTTCACCATTCAAAACAACCCTAACTTGATCGTCAGAGGGATCACCCCGGGAACCCACCACCCGGGAGAAGGTCTTGTCTTGCAGGAACAATCCAGCGAGGTTAGAAGGACCCGCATCAAAGTCACAACCTAAGATCCACACACGTCGACCTCGAACTGCCTGCGTAGAGCCCCTCGTATGCTCGCGGCCTGAACCCCATTGTGTGGACTCCTCGGACGCGGTGGAGCACCCACAACATTTGGCGCTAGAAGAAGGACCGTCAATGTCACAAGAGCGCTCAACGCTTGTCAATCCTGGAGAGGATGTCCCTCCCGCAATGCAACCAACCTCGGGGGGAATCCTTCGACCCTCGCTTCCACTCCCTTCATTCGGAGACGAGAACATACCTTCCCACACCCAAGGGCGATACTAGAGCTTACTCAACAACCCTGGACTAACTCCACCCCCACTGAACCCAAGGACCCAGGTGGTGACTCCCGAGGCTTTTCAGGGGCTTACCAACTAGGTCCAGGCTATAGTGGGAATGCTTCAAGCAATTATCCCCTACATCCCGCAGCCTCGCCCAAGGGCTTTCAGCCCCGACCTTCAACATGCGAGCTCTCAACCTCGTCCAAGGGCTTTCAGTCCCGACCTCCAACAAGCGAGCTCTCAGCCTCACCCAAGGGTAAAGGATCTATAGGCTAGCCGAGGCAACACAACCTCAAACGCATATAAATCCCTCTGTTATACCAATCCCGTACCTTAAGGAACCTCCCCCTCGCCTCAGCGAAGCCTCCTTCTTCTGAGGGGGAATGGTAGGGATAATAGTGGTCCCCCTCCCAGACCAGACGACATAACCCAAGGCGGCGTGAAGGCGAGGCCGACCAATTTCCCGACCCGCCCTCGACACACGAGCGGCGTGTCACGGATGGGCGGACAAGGTCGCGATCGAACGTCGTGTGGTCTCCATCAGGTCTTATAAGAACCTAAGGAAACCACACGACAGCAAAGCAAAAGCAACACGCAACTAGCAGCACGAACAGCCGCCGGCGCTGCCTGCAATATTCAACAGGCTGACAGAAAACGCCAGAAGTATGATAAGGTCGAGACTTGACCGGTCGACGACGTACAGGTATAAAAGTAGTACCCCATTGTCACGGGCTTAGATGATTTTGCCTAAGCCGTGCGACACCCATGCGTGTCCGTCCGCAAAGGTCAGCCCTCCCGAGATCTCCTAAAATCCCACGGACTTACAAAAAGAGAAAACGGGCCAGAAGAAGCAACTCCCACGGGATCCACAAGCAACTACTCAAGAAAAACACTTTATAAAGCCAAAATACAAATTACACCCATGGGCATTACAAACTCAGAGAGGTTGCACACAAAGGATAATGGTCCACTACAGACCGAAGTCCCCACAAGTGCTTATAAGACACACTTGTATTTACAAGCCAAACTTAGCCATAAAGCAAATCAAACTAGGGCTTCCAAGCCTCAGAAGCCCGCTTGTACAAGATATGTACCTAAACCAAGGACACGGACTAACACAAGCATTTCATCGAACACCTTGTTTACATTGTTGTATGTGACATTCTCCCCACTTATTCCTTCGACGTCCTCGTCGAAGCCGTAGACGATGCATCTCCTTGCATTCTGAATCTTTAATCTTCGCTGCAACACGCCTTTGGCTCCTAGCCGCTCTCAGTTATTGAGTAGTCGAACGCTAATCCGCCATGCTTTAACTCACCCATGATGAATCGGTGTGGGGTTGGTGAGTTGTCTTGATCCTTGTTGGTTCTCGCGATCCCTCGATGAAGGAAAAGACACCTTATTATGTGCTAGTATCGCAGATACTCATATTGAACGGGTAGATGCTTGTTGGAGCTTTAACGAGCATCGCCTCATAGACTTTCAAGTTTTTAAGGTCCTTTCTCCATAATGTTTGCCCATTGAACCTTCTTCATTAGTTGTCACTTCCAAGTATGGTCGCATCACTCCCTCTTAGTCAATTGGGAAATGAAGTGAAAAACTACTCTCAAT
This sequence comes from Ensete glaucum, assembly GCA_021527575.1. Taxonomy (NCBI): domain Eukaryota; kingdom Viridiplantae; phylum Streptophyta; class Magnoliopsida; order Zingiberales; family Musaceae; genus Ensete; species Ensete glaucum. Next base: position 6,579,248 of record CM038554.1, read on the forward strand.
AGTCCCGATCACCAACGGTGAGGATTTGACAACCATTGTCTTCCATAAGCTTTCTTTGAAGGGTCACTAAACTTGTGCGAGCTCCCCTGCTTGGATAAGTAAGAGAACGGGATACTTAACTTCACCCATTCTCTTCATAGTTGAGAAGGTAAGGTGGCTTCTCTCACCTTCTCGAGTTAAGAGAACTGGGTACTCGGTTTCGCCCATTCTCTCGAGTTGAGAAGGCAAAGGTTACTCAATTTCGTGAAAGGTTACTTGATTTCGCCTCCTCGAGTTTGTACTTCGCATTGGTGGTTACTAACATTCCCCTCTTTGCTCACACTCAGCACTTGAAGTGGTTGCACTCCTTGCGTTGGGTTAGCTCGTGATTCACCTTCCCACCGCCATTGAACTTCGAATGCAAGAAGTTTTGCGAAAAGAGCAAAGTTTACCCCAACTTGGAGTCCCCAACTTGGAGTAAGTCTTTGATAGGTCCAGTCGCCTTTGGGATTGTAGCCTTCTCCATCACCTTCGCCTACTCCTCTTGAGTAGAAAGGTGTACCATGTCTTGCCCTTCGTTCCCGGTTGAGCACTCGCATCAACTCAAGTCCCTTAATTTCACTATCGGATGAGAAGCCCATCGACATCGGTCTTATGAAGTTTCTTGGCCTCGCCCTTCCTCGTCTTGGTACTTGAGTTTACCTCTGTATTCTCCACCTCCTTGGCCCCTTTACGACCAATCTTCACGAGGGCAAGGGATTGATGACTCCACGGAAGTCCCGTCTGCGTACCATGGCGCCAAGCCCACTATCCGCTACCTTGCATCTTCATCCCTTCCTTCGCGATCGGTAGATCGCCTCTAACTGGAGCTCCTCCGAGTCCACATCCTCTCTAACCGACGCTTTTCTTTTGGGTAGCTAAGCCCGTTGGACTCGTCGTCGCTTCCTCGCCTTTCGACACACACCGTGTCCTCCTAGCGATTCTCCTTGGTCGATGGAGAGGGCAACTCTCATGTATGGCCTCCGCCATCTTCGCAGGCTCACGCCGATTCTGTTCTCCTTAGCTTCTTTGGTAGCAACGTTACTCGGCCTTGTCCTCTAACTGGCTCCCTTAGCGAATGTGAGCCCATCAACTCTCCAAGCCCTCCGGTTAATCAAGTCCCTCCATGGGACTCACCGGTACTGCAATCGACTACTCCCTCGATGGTACTATCTTGACGACCAAGGCTTTCTCGATCTGACTCGATGCATACACGGAAGACCCGCCTCGTGAGCGTGGCATTCACTCCTTGAATCCACGTTCTTGTTCAAGTGGAGCTCCCAGCTCGATCATTCACGATCATGTCCCCTCCATGGGACTCACTGTACGTGCACTTGGACTTCTTCCTCGGTGGTATCTGACTCCCGTATGTTGATGACTAAGGCTTTCATCTAATGCTGACTTGATGCACACGAAGACCCGCCTCTGTCGACATTCACTCCTTGAATCCATAGCCCTTCTTCTTGTTGTGTCGTACACAGTGGAGCTCCCAAGAACTCGATCATACCTCAGATGATTTTTGTCCCTCACGGACAAGATTGCTGTATTGCCACGAACTATTCCACCACGATCCGGCACCGTATCGCCTCCGGTGACATCTCCATTCATCTGATTATCGTGTGATGAACTCGGACTCGACTTCTCCACGTGTGGCCTTTGCCAACACATCGTAGGGCCTCCGCCATCTCCGATTGTAGTTCGCTCCTTGGCAATTCCTTCGCCCCACTCCGGGTTACACAGACGAGCATAGCTCTAGACGTTCGCCTAGTAGCTCAAGTCCTCTAACTTTGCTAGAGTTGGTGCACCATTGTTTGGATCTTGGGCCTCATCCCCTACCAACACAATCTTGCTATGCACCTCCTTCTTGACAACTCAAATGGCAACACTGGCATATTCTTCAAGAGTACCCGCCTCTCGTCCTCTTGCCCGTACTAAGGTCTCATGATCCTAACTTTGCCTCCGCAAGTTGAATCACCTTAGTTACTCCATCAAATGCATCTCTTAGGTAGCTTGCGTGTGCCTCAAGCTCCCTTCATCTTTGGCACCATGCAAAATAAGTCTGTCCCATCGAATGAAGAACCCATGGACGACATGATCCCACTCTTGCCTCTACAAGAGTTCATGCCCTTAACCTGCTCAAGGAAAGCTCGTGCCTCCGCTCCATGTTCCATCTTCTATGTCGACTCCTTCACGCGGCTTGGATACTTCACCGAGTTCCACCCAAGTCGCTCTCCTCGATTTGACCGAGTTGATAGCGGCCCTCACGTCCACCACTCCGTCTGTTGAGTTCGATTTACGCCTCGATGCTAAGTGTGCCTTCATATGATGTTGCCTTGGATTGCTCCCCACTGATCTCGAAATGCATCCACCAATGCATTACCTCCTTCGAGATCACGCGACAACTCGCTCACTCGGTCCGATTGAGCTTTATGGAGATATAACCTTGAGAAACTCTTCCTCAATATGCGATCAATTTACGATTCTCCCACTAGAGAACTAGGACTTATCCCTCCTGGATATCCGTCTGGAGCAACTTTTCTCTTTACATACTTCCCATCGGAAGTTTCGGGACCATCATCCCTTTAGACTACTCCGTCTTCTTGAACTCGAGCTTTGTTCCGCCCCAAATGTACTTGCTAGATTGTGACCCTTCTCCAATACAATCTCCACCGCACTCTTCAAGGTCTAGCAATATGTGGAACTTGTTGCACATTTCACCACCTACGGACATATCCTTTCCATTGAAGAGAAAGTTCGATGCTCCATGGCGCCGAGTTCTAATCGCGCCTTGGGATGGCCACGAGCACTCGTCATGTACAAGCCCTTGCATGAGTTTGAATCCTTGAGTTAGCAATTCCCTCACCTCGGGAGCTTTGCACAACTCTTTCGATCGTTACACAACACCTCCCACCTTGCGGTCTCATCTTTCACCAAGCACCCTGCTTTGCCTTAAGCGTCAAGTTTGGTCGCCAACGCCGAGCTATAGCTCAAACTCAACCATCTCGATCTTTGTGTACGATTCTTCTTCTTGCTTGTCCTCGTGGTGCCTCTCGCGAAGGGTTGGCTATTCCTTGAATGCAACCAGGATGCCCGCTCCTCGAGCGACTCCTTTCCCTACATCTCAATGTCCGCTTCCCTAGCGGTTGCGCGTGCGTCCTCCTGCCTAGCTAGGTCCCCACATTTGTATGGCAAGTGTTTGCGTGTGCTTGTCCCGCTCGATACCACATTGTCACGGGCTTAGATGATTTTGCCTGGCTGCGGCACCTATGCGTGTCCGTCGCAGGTCACCCTCCCGAGATCACCTAAAATCCCACGGACTTACAAAAGAGAAAACGGGCGGAAGAAGCAACTCCACGGGATCCACAAGCAACTACTCAAGAAAACACTTTATAAAGCCAAAATACAAATTACACCCATGGACATTACAAACTCGTAGAGGTTGCACAAAGGATAATGGTCCACTGCATCAAGTCCCCACAAGTGCTTATAAGACACACTTGTATTTACAAACCAAACTTAGTCATAAAGCAAATCAAACTAGGGCTTCCAAGCCTACTGTAAGCCCGCTTCTTGTTGTACAAGATATGTACCTAAACCGAAGGACACGGACTAACACAAGCATTTCATCGAACACCTTGTTTACATTATTGTCCGTGACACCATGGGCCCTCAAAAGGAGGGCTCTCTCTCTCTCTCTCTGGCTCGCTATCTCCCTTTGGCTCTACTTCAATAAAAAAGAGAAGCTCCGGCATCCGAGGAGGAGACGCCGAACTTCACCCTTCAAAACAACCCTAACTTGATCATCGGAGGGACCGCCCCAGGAACCCACCACCCGGGAGGATGTCTTGTCTTGCAGGAATAGTCCAGCGAGGTTACAAGGACCCGCATCAAAGTCACAACCTGAGCATCCACACACGCCGACCTCAAACTACCTATGTGGAGCCCCTTTTGTGCTCGCGGCCTAAACCCCGTTGTGCGGACTCCCCGAACGCGGTGGAGCACCCACAACATAAACCAAAGTGAACTCTTAAGTAAACTAAACTGGAAGCACCAAAAGAATCACCTTCAAAACTATTTCTAAGAGACTTATTTTTCACATTTAAACCCTGGGCATGATATAGAGCATATGATCTTTGTGGGTCCGTGAAAGCCAAAATTATATAAAGAATGAATGACAAAAGGCTTGACACATCATAAAATCCATGCTAATACAACACCAGCATATTTCAAGTAACGTTATCTTCTAATTTCAACTATCATCCTCACCTAGTTGTTCTATCACATTTTCTTTCGTATAAAAAAATTTGCAATCCAGACACCACATTATTGCTTATGCTGATTTGTTCCTTAAGGAATTTGGGGTGGCAATCAGACACTGAATAAACAACTAAAAAACAAGAAGTAAGGAACGATATAGCCACAAAAGAGGAACAACCATTAAATAACACATCTGCCAGCTTCATCTTACAATTTCTTATGTAATAAATGTGAATCAGGGATTAGAAAGATAGTGGACGGTAGAATTAGTTGTAAGAAGTTCAGAAAAATGACTAGAAAGATGCAGTGAAAAGGCAAATATGGGAATATCTATGTTGTCCCAAAGTTATATGCCACAGCAGATCATTTATCTCAATATACACGACTTTTATAAAATGGTGGGCTAAGATCTACCCTGTCCTAGCCATAACAGAAACTTGAATACCTCTGAAATAAACAACAAAATCACAAATTTTCCATAACTTCATTACGATATTTTTGAAAATGATAAGTGGCACCATATGAATAACCTAATAGGAATCAAGAAAGCCACATCAACAGTAGCAACATTTTAAAGCAACATTCAGGACCACAAGGAACTAAAGTGTCATAAAATTAGTATGATCAAACTTGTACTTCTAAAGAAAATTGTCCAACATAGGAATCAAATTGTCTTAGTCTGCAAAATAGATGACTTTAAAAAAAACTAGTAGAGGCAAAATCTTACTGTCTAAACTTATACATGCTGGATCCAATTTTACAACCATAACATACTTATCAACCTATAAAAAGCCTGTGAAAGGATCTATCTATGATAGCCCTTCATTTGCAAATGCAGTACATGAGTTATCATTGGCATAATAGCTGTTTGGATGACGAAAGAACAAATCCATCAATTCCTTTTCTTCATCCTTAGATGGACTTTCACTGAAACAAACACAAGAAAAAAGAAAAAAGTCTTATGCAACAATAGAGAGTCAGATGAATAAGACAGAATATCCGAATGTCTTGATGACTATCAAGAACCTTGGTTTTAGCTGCTTGATTGAACAAATATCACTTCTTGCACCTTTAGCTTTCTAAATCACGCAAGAAGATATGTAACCAACTTCGATCAACTCCAACAGGTATACCCCATTATATCAAAGGTGAAAGTGACAAAATTATTAAAAGGATTGAACCACTATGAAGATGGCAGCCTTATCCAAGGCAATAATAGCCCTAGCTTAATACAACTTCGACAGCTATAGGTCCTAGAGACACAAGGAACAAACAAAAAGAAATGATAACGGGCGCATACAAACACTAGATGGCCACCACTTTCACGTAAACATGTCAAATTAGACATCAGATGGTATTATATAGGACACCATTTAATAAATTGATTTACAATTAAGAAATCAAGATTACCTCGGGTCAAAGTCAATAGCCAGCTCGATCAGAGGACCCACAGAAGCGCCTTCAAGAACAGAAGCTGCCATCAGAAGGCCGAATCTCTTCCTCTGCTCCAATAAGAAATAATATGTATTATGAGTAACACAAACAAAAATCGATTGAAATATAGAAACGGACAAGAACGGGTACCTCTTCATGTGGGGGCGTGGACAACAACCACACGGTGCTTACAAGGCATCCAAGCATTGTTATGACACCACCTATGTTCATCAAAATGTGGAGATAGGCTCCAACAGCTGAAGCAGCTAGGGCACAACATAGCGTCAAGTAAACCTACACAAGCCCTCCGCACCGCGATTGCATGAGATAGAGAGACAAGTGTAGATGATAAAGAACGCAACCAAAGAAAAACACATAATTCCAGAGGGTTCAATTCCACGAAAATTTGCTAACAATCCGAACCAAAATCAACCAAGAGGTAAACATGACAACGAGGACAAAGAAGAGAACCAAGAAACCATAAAAAAAAAAAAAAAGACAACAACACAAGCAGCCACTCTCATCAAGAATCACAAATTTGACCCTGGAAAACGAAAGAAAAGAAAGGCTCAAATCGTTATCGATCAAGCCCACATAAGATAATCGGAATAGCAACATCAAGCATTCTCGCACAGCAGATCGCACATCGAAAGAACGCAACCGAAGAACATAAAAGGCAAATCGCATCGGTCAAACCATGAATCAACTGAGAGAACATTAAGCATTCGACCAAACCCTGACGAGAAATCAAGATTGCAAGGAACGCAAAAGAAGGAAAACAAATACAAAAAGGGCTGAAACATCAGTCGTCGAGAATGCCTAAAAAAATCCATCAAATTTAACCCGAAACAACCATTCTCTCTAGAAATACAAGAAATCCAAAAATAAGCACAGTCGATCAAACGCACCGAAGAAGAACACGAAAGGAATCTAACGAAGAATGAAACAAGAAAAGGAAAAAATGGGGCCAGGGCTTGAGGAATCGCACCAGGTTGAGGTGGTTTTGGACGGTGGGTTGGATATGCCTGAGATTCTTGAGCGAATCGTAGCTCCAACTGGAGCCGAACGACGCCTTCGATCGAGATCGGAAGAAGGAATCCATCTCCAACTCCTTTTCACGGCTTGAAAGAAGCCGACGGACGAAGAGACTCGGGGAAACGAATTGGCAAATTGCTTGTTCCCGAACCACGTCAGTTAATTTAATCGGCCTCCAAAGCGATCTCTCGCCCCCTTTGACCGCCCGTGGGAGAACGAGTTGAAGCCACGTGGTGTTTTGGTCTCACCAGTCGAGTCTGGGACTCGCTGGAACCTCGCAGAGTCTTCCGGTACAATGAATCGCATGGGGATTATCTCGTTGACGACGTCGAGGATCAGTAAGTTATCGATTGTCCGATGCATGCGCATAGATTTAGTCGGTGCATTTGAATATGCCTACTCGGGGACAGGTGACCCCAGAATGATCTGGAATTTGGTGCTAATTATGATGTCGTTATTTTGAAGTTTAGCCAACGGTGCGCTGCCAAGTGGAAATTTGGGTTCACAAGGTTATTTATCGTAATAATAGTCTTTCAAATTAATGGTTTCTCTCTCTCTCTCTATTTATCGTAATAATAGTCTTTCAAATTAATGGTTTCTCTCTCTCTCTCTCTCTCTCTCTCTCTCTCTCTCTCTATATATATATATATATATATATATATATATATATATATATATATATATATATATATATATATATAATGCCCTTTATATTTATACTATTAAAAATTTATAAAATACTTTGACTAAATTCTAAAAAAATATTTTTTGATTTTTTTCATATTTTCGTAATCTTAAACATATCATTGAATAATTGGATCAGTGCTTCATTATACCCTATGGACTGGTCCATAGGATGAGACCTATTTCCTTTGTAAATAATATATTTTGAATACATTTATATTTATTTTAAAAAATATTATAAATTTATTTAAAAATATAATAATCAATAAAAATCTCTTGTTCTTGTTCGTAAACCACAATGATAATTTTATTTGGATCTGTATTTTCTTATGAATTGATTTGGTTTTGTTTTATTTATCTCAATTATAATTTGTTGAATAAATTTATATTTTTTGATGAAAATATTAAAATTTAAATATATTTTAAAAAATAAATTTAGATGGATCCATAGTGCAACGAAAATCGATTCACCATATGGATCGTTCTATAAGATATAACGTACTTACTCTAATTATAATGTATCGCTTTAATTTTATCATGGATTATTTGAGTCATCTTTCTTGAAATATGAAAAGGACCGAGCATGACAAAAACTAAAAATAGAACTTCTAAGAATTCGATGAAGGATTTTAATATTAACTAGAATTTCAATAATAGCCAAGCATTAGATAAATTGTTGAATATTATATTTGTAAATATCGAGTTCAGTGACTATATATGTGTGTGCAAAATATAAATTTCTAAGGATAGTTATGAATATCACTAATTCAATTTCATACTGAGATTTAATACATTAATGTAACTATTAATATAACAAATATCCAAATCACGATAGGAGAGACTAATGCAAGCAGTTATTGCATATGTTTAAAAGGTTTTAAAATAGACAAAAATTTAGAAACAAAAAGAATAAAGGGAATTCAAACATTATATTCAATCAACAATCGTCCAATATCAAGGCACATATAAACATGATTTCAAGAATTCTAGTAGGATGAAAAAAGAAACATAGATATTGGATGCATTAGGGATGGGAAGAAATTCCTCTATTTCATAATCTCGTGCATTAATTTTCATTATGCGTTCCATTTAGGTCACATGAAAACTAGTTACCTTGTTGTCGTTTAGACCTTTAGGTTGACGATCAAATAGTTCCTTATTACAACGATAATATATATATATATATATATATATATATATATATATATATATTTCTATCGAGATTAATAAATAAAAAATAATATTTACTAGTAAATTATGAGCTTTAACACATGATGGGACTTCGACAAGACACTAGATTATGAATATGCTACAAATTTATCTCACACTAGAGTATGGATATGACACTAGTTAATATGAGATTAACTATTAGTTACTATGATATGCACTAGTATGGATATGACACTAGTTAATATGCAATTTATCAAATTCTCATAAATCAATATAAATTATTATTTATTTTAATATGAGATTAAATTTGAGGATGATATAATAAATTAGGTTTAGAAGTCAATAAGAATAAAAAGAACTTTCTAATAAGTAAACAAAAGGCCCACGAACTTTAGGAATCAATTTTATGACAAATTAATTCTTTGATGGACAACATTATATGCATCCCTGTAAATTTAATGATTTTGATAATTATTCCTGTGGAACTAAGTTCGTGAAGAAAGGATTTCATGCCACGAGCAAGGCGGAAGAGGTGGAAGAGTAAAATAGAGAGGAAATATGTAAATGATATTAAAGTTTGGATTGACATAACATGGTAATCGATTGTCTGAAAGATTATAAGCGAGTAACATGTTGGAATTAAACTTGTAAAATTATTATCAAGAGATTAATTTTATCAGAAGAAAGGTTCATTTCTTCAAGAGAAAATATTTATGGAAGGACAAGTCAAATTGATTATTAATTCTTGAAAGAGTTTATTAAAAGAAAGATTCATTATTACTGCATAAATGTAATGTATATTGGGAAACTATATAAACCCCATATGTTAATTCACAAAAAATATAGAGTTTGTGAAATTATAAAAATATTGAGAGAAATACAAAAGATTTAGCCTTCTCCTACTCTTTCTTAGTGTGCTAACTTTATCCTTTCTTCCTATCAACTTTAACAATTGGTATCAGAGCTATGGCTTCATCCTCAAGCACCTTCAAACTCTAAATCCCTAGATTGACAAAAGAAAATTATGACATATAGTGCATCCAAATGAAGGTTATTCTAGGCTCCCAAGATGTATGGGAGTTTGTAGAAGATGGATTTGTTGAACAAAGTCCAGCAGAAGAAGGAGCGATGAATGCAAAAACAAAAGAGCAACTCAAAGATAGAAGAAAGAAGGAGAAAAATACCTTGTTTATAATCTACCAAGGGCTTGATGATACGATGTTCCAGATTATCGCTCCAGCAAATACTTCAAAAAAGGCTTGGAAAATACTTCAAAAAGCATTTGGTGGTGTTGATAAGGTAAAAAAAACTCCGTCTACAAGTTTTACGAGTCGATTTTAAAAAATAACAAGGTACCTCTGAAACTATTTCTGATTATTTCACAAAAGTTATTTCTATTATTCAACAAATGAGAATAAATGGTGAATAAATAAGTGATCAAAGAGTGATAGAAAAGATACTAAGATCACTAGATTTAAAATTTGATTTTATTGATGTTGCGATTGAAGAGTCTAAAGATTTGGAAGAAATATCTTTAGAACAACTTATGGGTTCCCTTCAAGTTCATGAACAAAGGATTACAAAAAGAGTAGAAGAAAGAACTATGGAACAAGCATTACAGACTAAGCTTACTCTTGAAAATAAAGGTGAATCAAATTTTCAAAGAGGAAGAGATCGTGGACAAAGAGGAAGAGGTGGCAAAAATTAGACCTATCAAGAATCTCTAAACAATGAAGGAGGTAGAGAAAATTCTAGCCAAATAGGCTGAGATTATGGTAGAGGATGTGGTCGTGGCTGTGGACATAACAGAATTTCTAAAAGGTCTGAAATACAATACTATATTTACAAAAGGTATGGGCATTACTCCTTTAAATGCTATCATAATCCTAACAATCTAGGTGATAAGATAAATTTTATTGGAAAAAAAGAGAAGAATAAAAACTAAGTTTTACTAATGACTTATGATAATTTGAAGGAAAATCAGTCTATGACATGGTATCTAGATACAGGAGCTTCAAATCATATGTGTGACATTAAAGAATTATTTTCAGAAATGGATACAAGTTATTCTGGAAATATTACATTTAGTGATCTGTCTCAAAGACCAGTAAGAGGCAAAAGTAAAATTGTTCTTGGACTCCATAATGACAAAGAATTATGCATTTCAGATATTTATTATGTGTCTGATATGAAAAATAATATTCTTAGCTTGGGATAATTACTTAAAAAATATTATAATATTGAGATGAAAGATATGACTCTTTCAATTTATGATAAGACTAAGACATTAATCTCACATATGAAAATGGCGAAGAATAGAATATTTCCTCCATATTTATGTATTTTTTTATCGATCAAATTATTTTAAGACTGATATTGAGGATATTTCTATATTATTACATCTTAGATATGCACACTTAAATTTTGAAGCTTTAAAACTTCTAGAGAAGTTTAATATAGTGACAGGACAGTCAAGAATTGACTGTCCATCAAAATTATGTGAAGTATATGTTATGGGTAAGTAAGAAAGAAAGTCTTTCAAAATCAGCAGAACAAAAAGAGCATGGCATCAACTTGATCTGGTACACTCGGATATTTGTGGCCCTATCAGCCTAATATCACTTAGAGAAAGTAGGTATTTTCTTACCTTCACTGATGATTATAGTGGCAAAACTTGGATCTATATTTTAAAGAAAGAAAAAGAAGTGTTAAACAAATTCAAAGAATTTAAAGACTTAGTTGAAAGACAAAGCGGGTGCAAGATTAAATGTTTATGAACAGATAGAGGTGGTGAATATACATCAAATGAATTTGAAAGTTTTTGTAGAAATAATAAAATTTTACATCAATTTACTATGCCATACACACCTCAACAAAATGGTGTTTCAGAAAGGAAAAATAGGACTATACTTAATATGGTCTGATGTATGTTAAAGGAAAGAAAGATTCCTAAAGAAGTTTAGGGGATGCTGTTGCTTGTGCAATTTATTTGCTTAACAAGTTTCTAACAAGGTGAATAGGTAATAATTCTATACCAGAAGAAGTATGGAGCCTGCAGAAACCAAGAGTTGATCATTTAAGAATTTTTAGAAGTGTTGCATTTGCCAAGATACCAGAAGAAAAGAGAACAAAACTTGAAGATAAAAGTCAGAAATATATTTTATTAGGTTATGCTGAGAATTCTAGTGGATACAAACTCTACAATCCTATCACAAATAAAGTTATGATGTCAAGAGATATTGAGTTTAATGAATAACAAATTTGGGACTGGAAAAGTAATGAACAACATAGTAAAGCTATATTATTAGAAGAGGATGATAAAATACAAGCAAGCACAGAAGAGGCTTTACCAGAATCATCATCGAGATCAGCTAGGTTATATGATTCAAGAAATCCGATTATAAGAAGGATAAGACCGATCTAGGAGTTATATGATGTGACTCAAAGAAATGATACTAACAATGATGAACTTTCTCTATTTTTTTTTTTTGCAGCATATAATCCATTAACTTTTGAAGAAGCTTGTAAAGAAGAACAATGGAGATAAGCTATGAGGGAAGAGATTAATGCAATCAACAAAAATGATACATGGGAGCTTACTACACTTCCAGAAGACCACTAAGCGATTGGTGTTAAGTGGATCTTTAAAATAAAAAAATGTACAAGGAGAGGTGGAGAAATATAAAGCACGACTGGTCGTAAAGGGATATAAACAACAATATGAGATCGACTATAAAGAAGTGTTCGCACCAGTTGTTCGATTGGAGACAGTAAAATTACTTATCTTCCTAGCAGCTCAAATGAAATGAAAAATTTTACAAATGAATGTTAAATCAGCATTCCTTAATGGAGTTCTTGAAGAAGAGGTATATGTTCAACAACCCCATGGTTTTATTATTTATGAACAAGAAGACAAAATATACAAGTTAAAGAGAGCGCTTTATGGGCTTAAACAAGCCCCACGAGCATGGAATTCTCGGATATATGCTTATTTTATTCAAAATAATTTTTTCTAAATGTCCACATGAACATGATCTCTATACAAAATCTAACATTAATGGAGATATCATATTTGTATGCCTATATGTAGATGATTTAATATTTACAGACAATAGTAGCTCTATGATTAAAGATTTTAAATACTCTATGAAGAATGAGTTTGAGATGACTTACTTGGGCTTAATGTCTTATTTTCTTAGTATCGAAATTATACAAAATAATGAAGGAATTTTCATTTTACAAGGAAATTATACAAAAGAGGTTCTAAAGAAGTTTTCTATGAAAGATTATTATCATACAAATACACCTATTGAGTATGATACCAAGTTGACCAAAGAAGGCGAAGGTAAATATATTAATCCAACTTATTACAAAAGTCTAGTTGGATATTTAATGTATTTGACATGCACTCGACCTGATATATGGAGTTGGTTTAATAAGTAGATACATGGAATCTCCTAAGATTTCTCATTTCGCTAAAAGAATTTTACGATATATTAAAGGATCAATTGAGTATGGAATATTATTCATCATCAAAAGGACTGGATCTTATTGGATATAGTGACAGTGATTGGGCTAGAAGCTACGATGATCGAAAGAGTACACCTGAATTTATATTTTATTTTGATGGAGCTACATTTACTTGGTCTTAAAAAAAAATAACATATAGTTGCTTTATCAAGTTGTAAAGCAGAATACATAGCAGCATCTTCTTGTGTTTGTCATATAATATGGTTAATAAGATTGCTTCAGGAACTTTATATGCCACAGGAGAAGTCAACCAAAATTTATATTGATAATAAATCAACTATTGCCTTAGCCAAGAATCCAGTCTACCATGAAAAATCAAAGCATATCGATACAAGATTTCATTTTATAGGAGATCATGTCAAAAACAAAGAAGTGGAGCTATACTATGTCAAGACAAGTGAATAAGTGGCTGACATTTTTATAAAACCTCTCAAAATTGAAATATTTCAACATCTTCGAAAAAAACTTGGGATGTTGGATGAAACAAGTTTAGGAGGGAGAATGTTGGAATTAAACTTGTGCAATTATCATGAAGAGATTAATTTCATCAGAAGAAATATTCATTTCTTCAAGAAGAAATATTCATTTCTTCAAGAGAAAATATTTATGGAAGGACAAGTCAAATTGTTTATTGATTCTTGAAAGAGTTTATTGAAAGAAAGACTCATTCTTAATGTATAAATGTAATGAATCTTGGGGAACTATATAAACCTTATATGTTGAGTCATGAAAATATAAAGTTTGTAAAATTATAAAAAATATTGAGAGAAATACAGAAGATTTAGCCTTCTCCTACTCTTTCTTAGTGTGCTAACTCTTTTCTTTCTTCCTATCAAATTCAACATAACGTAGGTAAAGTGTGTTGGAGACACTGAGGATGACGAATTGAATTGGCATTAGTTCGAAACATTTGTCATTTCTATGTTCTTGTCAGGGCTGCAATCACGGTACTTATGCCTGAAGGTGCGTGTAAGCCGTTAGATGAATAGCCATAGATGGGTTTGGCTGCAAATTCAATTACTTGTTGTACTTCGGTAAGCAGATCACTGAACTCATAGAGAGGGAATCCATTCAAGTAATTGGGATGAGTTGAGGCATTGTCACCCGCTATGTTCTTTGAGGGCCTTATTCACAGTAGTTATGTCCGAAGGTGGTCGTAAGCCGTTTGACGAATTGGCTGTAAATTCAATTACTTATTGTACTACGGTAAGCAGATCACTGAACTTGTAGTGAGCGAACTCATCGAAGTATATGGAACTTCCGACCCTCATATGACAAACTCATGTTCCTTTTACCTTTCAAGAAGGGTATCTTATGTCGTATGACGCGTACACGTAGCGAAGCCACAATAGTTGATGAACATGAATGGTGGAATCATAAAAGTTGAGATACTTTTGGATTGAAGACCAGAAGGAAAGGAAAGAGAAAGGGAAGTAAACAATGCTCCTGTTCTCTTGCCTTTTGATCATTACTAGCATCAGCATCGTCATTATAGTGCCATCATCTCCGGTCAAAAAGAAATGGGGGAGTGAACCCCTCTCTTGGTGGTGGATTACTGTTTTCCTCTCTCTTCTGAGTGTTTTCCTCTCTCTTCAGCATCGAATCAGGAGGAAGCACTCGACAGGAGTTCTTAGTTTCCTCTTTCTCCATTAATCTGTGGAGTTTAGAGATCTCATCGCTGCAAACTGGAACTCAAAACAGGCTGTTGGTGGAAAGGGACGACAGGTCGGGCATAATCTATTGTACTCGAGCCGGACTCACTGCCCTTGACATCACCACGCACACCACCGCCCGCGCGTGCTCTTCGATCACCGCGTTGGGATCGGGGCCGTCCGCTGGCGCCATCGGCGGTGGCGGATGCCGACGCATGCATACATTGTTGAGAATTGATTCATGAAAGTTAACATGATAAGGAGTAGTGGCTCATGTTTATGAGTTAGTGGAGATAATTATTAATGATGGGTGAGATAATGAGATAGTTATTAATGATGGATGAGATAATGAGATAGTTATTAATGATGAGTGAGATAATGAGGTAGTTATTAATGATAGGTGAGATAATGAGGTAGTTATTAATGATGGGATGAAGGAAGTGATTATTATGTCCTATAAATAGGACCTTAGTGAATTAAGTAGTAGTGCAGAAAATAGAGTGTGTGCATTTGGAGATAATCTTGTAAGTGTTCTTGTTCTTTTACCTCCTGTTTAATACTACGTCGTTTTCTTGATTGAAAGCGTTTTTCGTTATTTGGATCGTAGTATTCTGTTTTATCATTTCCTTGCTCCTCCTTCCCCAACATTTGTGGTATCAGAGCCTTGTTTCAATCTGAACTGGGCATTATGGCTTTTAATGACAATTCTATGTCTCAACCCCTTATTCCCATCTTCTCGGGCAAATCCTATGAATTTTGGAGTATCAAGATGAAGACTCTATTCAAGTCTCAGGATCTTTGGGACTTGATAGAGAATGGATATGCAGATCCAGATGAAGAAACCAGGCTGAGGGAGAATAGAAAGAAGGACTCAAAGGCATTGTTCTTCATTCAGCAAGCTGTGCATGAGACAATATTCTCAAGAATTGCAGCAGCGACAACCTCAAGACAAGCTTGGTTGATACTTCAAAATGAATTTCAAGGCTCATCGAGGGTGATTACGGTAAAACTTCAAACCCTTCGCCGTGAGTTTGAAATTTTGTTTATGAAAAGCAATGAATCAGTGCAAGATTTTCTTTCTCGAGTGACTGAAATTGTTAGTCAAATGAAATCTTATGGTGAACATCTTCATGATCAAATAATTGTTGCAAAAGTTTTGAGAAGTTTAACTCCGAAATTTGATCATGTTGTTGCGGCAATTGAAGAGTCAAAGGACTTATCTACTTATTCATTTGATGAACTAATGGGTTCCTTGCAAGCACATGAAGCAAGGTTGAACAGGTCACTGGAAAAAAGTGAGGAAAAAGCATTTCAGGTTAAGGGGGAGTCTTCTACTTCAAAAGAAGACAAAAAATCAATTGGAAGAGGACGTGGCAGAGGAGGATTTCGTGGTAGAGGAAATAGAAGAGGAAGAGGAAGAGGAAGAGGACACTTTGATGGGTATGATGAAAGGCAATCAAATTATGATCAGAAAAACTACAAGAGTGGAATTCAATGTCACTATTGTAAGAAGTTTGGTCATATGAAGGCAGATTGCTGGAAAAGAGAAAAGCAAGCAAGCTATGTGGAAGAAAATGAAGACAATAGTAAGTTGTTTATGACTCATTCACAAATTAATAATATCTCGGATAATATTTGGTTTTTGGATAGTGGATGTTCTAATCATATGTCAGGCATAAGATCAATATTTAGAGATATTGATGAAACTCACAAGTTGAAAGTTAAACTTGGAGATAACAAGCAAATCCAAGTAGAAGGAAAATGAACAATTGAGGTGAAGACAAATCGAGGGAAGGTAAAATACCTTGATAATGTTTTCTATATTCTTAGCTTATTACATAACTTGTTGAGCGTTGGACAATTGATAGATATTGGATATTCAGTTATATTTGATGATGGTTCCTACACTATTAAAGATAAAAAATCTAGCTTGATTATGGCAAATATTTGCATGACGCAAAATAAGATGTTTCCAATTGATGTTTCAAATATTGAGAAACATGCCCTTGTTGTAAATCAAAAGAATGAGACAAATTTATGGCATTTGAGATATGGACACCTTAATATTAAAGGTTTAAGGTTGTTAAATAGAAAAGAAATGGTTTATGGATTGACTAAAATTAATGCACTTGATGTATGTGAAGGATGTATTTATGGCAAACAAAGTAAAAAACCATTTCCTGTTGAAATAGCATGGAGAGCATCTGATTGTCTTGAATTAATACATGCTGACTTATGTGGACCTATGAATATAAAATCTTTTGGGGAAAGTCGATATTTTCTATTATTTACTGATGATTATAGCCGTATGAGTTGGATATATTTCCTAGAATTGAAATCTGAAACATTTGATAACTTTCGAAAATTCAAGGCATTTGTAGAAAGGCAAAGTGGTAGACGCATAAAGATATTTCGGACAGATAGAGGTGGCGAATTTATCTCTAATGAGTTTAATTCTTTTTGTGAAGAAAATAGTATTCGTAAGGAATTAACAACACCATATACACCGGAGCAAAATGGTGTAGTTGAATGTAAAAATCGAACTATTGTCGAAATGGCAAGGAATTTGCTTAAAGGAAAGCATCTTCCAAATCAGTTTTGGGCAGAAGCAGTTGCAACAGCAGTTTATTTGTTGAATATTTCACTGACAAAGGCTGTTATGAATCGAACTCCTTTTGAAGCTTGGTATGGTATAAAGCCAACTGTAAGCCATCTAAGAATTTTTGGTTGTATTGTTTATGCTTTGGTAAATTCATAAAATCATCATAAGCTTGATGAAAAATCAGAAAAATATATCTTAATTGGATATTCTGCACAATCCAAAGCATATCGATTATATAATCCTGTAAGTGGCAAAGTTATTATTAACAGAAATGTTGTATTTGATGAAAGGGCAAGTTGGAATTGGGAGATTAATGAAGGTGAAACACAAATTCGTGTTCCGGCAGAACTAGTTACTCCATCGAATCATGTGACAGATCCTGCTCCAACAAGTTCAACGTCAACCTCACCCTCACCCAGTAGTAGCTCAAATTCAGCAAATGATTCCTCAGATGAAACCCCTCCAGGAAGGTTTAGATCACTAACAGAAATTTATGATTCAACATTTGCTTTATTTATTTCAGATCCTATAAGTTTTGAAGAAGCAATTGAAAAAGAGGAATGACGAAAAGCAATGAAGGAGGAAATCAAGTCAATTGAGAATAATGAAACTTGGGAGCTAATGGATCTACCAAAAGAAAAGAAAGCTATTGGTTTGAAATGGGTGTACAAAATAAAGTATAATGCAGATGGAAGTATCCAAAAGCATAAGGCTCGGCTTGTAGCAAAAGGATATTCGCAACAACAAGGTATTGACTTTGATGATACTTTTTCTCCGGTTGCTAGATTTGAAACCGTGAGAACCTTTTTGGCTTTAGCTGCTTATTTGAGTTGGCCTGTTTATCAATTTGATGTGAAATATGTGTTTTTAAATGGAGATTTACAAGAAGAGGTTTTTGTTACTCAACCTGAAGGTTTTTTGGTTAAAGAATATGAAGAAAAGGTATATAAGCTAAAGAAATCACTTTATGGGCTTAAACAAGCTCCAAGAGCATGGTACAGTAAAATTGATTGTTATTTTCATCAAAATGAATTTAAAAGGAGTGATAATGAACCTACACTTTATCTGAAGAAAGAAGGTGAACATAATATTCTTATGGTTTGCCTTTATGTTGATGATATTATATATATGGGTTCATCTGTCTATGTTGTGGCAGAATTTAAAAAATGCATGATGAATAAGTTTGAAATGTCATATTTAGGTCTATTGCACTATTTTCTTGGGTTGGAGGTGAAGCAAGGATCAGATGAAATTTTTATTTCACAAAGAAAATATGCAATGGATCTGCTCAAAAAAATCTAACATGATTAAATGCAAAGTTGCAGCTACACTCATGAATGTAAATGAGAAATTGAAACTTGAAGATGGTACAGGTTTGACAAATGCAAGATACTACAGAAGTTTAGTTGGAGGTTTGATCTATCTAACTCATACTCGACCATATATTACCTTCTCTATTGGTGTAGTATCCAGGTTTATGCAAAGCCCAAGTAAACATCATCTTGGAGCTGTTAAAAGAATATTACGTTATATTGCTGGAACTACGGATTATGAAATTTGGTATTCTCATAATTTTAAATGTAAATTATTTGGTTTTACTAATAGTGATTGGGCAAGAGATTTGAATGATAGAAAGAGTACTTCAGGCAATATTTTTAGCCTTGGATCAGGAGCTATATCTTGGAGTTCAAAGAAGTAAGAAACAACTGTATTGTTGACATCGGAAGCGAAGTATGTAGTTGCAACATTAGCAGCATGTCAAGCTATATGGCTTAGAAGACTTCTTGAAGATCTTCATCAAGAACAAAAGGAAGCAACAGAAATATTTTGTGACAACAAAACTACAATTGCAATGACGAAGAATCCAACATTTCATGGAAGAACAAAGCATATAGAGATACGCTATCATTTCATCCGAGATCTTGTAGCAAATGGAGCTATAATAATGAAGTACTGTGACACGGATGAACAAGTTACAGATATTCTCACCAAGTCACTTCCAGTTCAGAAGCATGTTTATTTTATGTCTCAAATTGGTGTATGTAACTATGAATCAAGGGGGAGTGTTGAGAATTGATTCATGGAAGTTACATAGTTAGTTAACATGATAAGGAGTAGTGACTCATGTTTATGAGTTAGTGGAGGTAGTTATTAATGATGGGTGAGATAATGAGGTAGTTATTAATGATGGGTGAGATAATGAGGTAATTATTAATGATGGGATGAAGGAAGTGATTATTATGTCCTATAAATAGTACCTTAGTGAATGAAATAGTAGTGCAGAAAATAGAGTGTGTGCATTTGGAGATAATCTTGTAAGTGTTTTTGTTCTTTTACCTCCTGTTTAATACTACGTCTTTCTCCCATCTTTTGCGTATTTGGTCTCCGTGCTTGACGTCACAAAGGACACCTGTCGCGTGAGCAGCGACGCTTTTTGCGTCTTTGGTCTCCGTGCTTGACGTCACAAAGGACAACCTGTCGCGTGAGCAGCGACGCTGCTGTCCCTGGAGCGATGGGATTTCTCATCTCTCCTGGCCGCTGTCGATGGCATCGCCAGCCGCATCCAATGCGCAATGCTTTGCTTGAGGGCCGGAGTTCCGTCCAAGGACCATTCATGGAGACGTGGAAGAACCTTGCTTGCTTTGAGGTGTACTGGTCGTGCTGTCAAAGCTGCTCTTCTCAATATGATCGACAACCTAAATAGTAATTGCGTCATCTGCGACCGAGTGATGAGCGAGGAGAGATGAGCAAATAAAATAATAAGCAGCCCTCTCTCCGACAGAAATCTGCTTTTCTTCCTCCGATGTTTAATGGTAACAGTGCTCTGTTTCACTCCCACCTGTGCTGCGGCTGCAGCAGCAACGTCTCTCCACAGTCCCCTGTTTCCATGTAGCGCCCGTCTATCCCTGCCTTTCCTCCAATGCTGCTACAAAACCCAGCAGACCATACCATACAGAAAGAGAGGTTGCTGCGGTAAAACAACGGGATAAAGAAAGAAAATGTATGAGGGTGGGACATGATAGAGACGAAGGAATCCATCGACGAGTACCGATGAACAGAATAGTGGAAAGAGAAAGAGGCAGGGATTTGGATCGCGAATCCTATTTGAAGCCAGGATCATCGTGCATTTCTGCAATGTTTGCTAGAAATATATATTATTTGCTTCAGTTTTCTTTTTCTTTTTTTGGTTGTCCATTCAATCATCAGTTAGTTGATGAGAATTAAATTGGTTTTATTTGTAGGTGGAAGGAAGGTGATAAATTCTGAGCTTTGGCATGCCTGCGCTGTATCACTCGTATCGTTGCCTCAACCCGGCAGCCTAGTGTACTTTTTCCCACAGGGGCACAACGAGCAGGCCCCTGCATTGCTCATGTTGTCATATACTGTGGATACAACATGATTCTTGAGTTGTCTGGTATTGTTTTCCCTAGAGAGACCCTAATACAGAATCTTTGGCAGCAAAATGTCACAAGTAAAATCTGCTGATAAAAGCAGACTCAACATATCTTGTCATGTTGATGACTAGTTGTGCTTTGACCTACGTTCTTATCTGTGTAGCCATTTGGGTTGAGGATGTTAGATAAGAAAATTTGGTAGCGTGGTTCTAGGCTCTAAACATTTCACAACTGATGAAACATTTGTGATGCCAGCATGGTAAAGGTCACAATTGATCCTGGGTTTTGGAGGCACATAAATATATTGATTAAGTAGTCCTACATCATCAGACATTTTCATTCTTCAATTTATTGATCATCTTCTGGTTTCGTTTCAGGTTACTGCTTCGACTAGAAAAATAGCAAACTCACAAATCCCTGCCTACACAGCTCTTCCATCTCAGTTGATGTGCCAGGTTCATTATGTTGCACTACATGTCAGTAAAATTCTAGGTGATTTTGGTTTTCTACTGTCTTTTTATGAGAATAATAATAATAATAATTATCAGTATTGTTTTGTCTCCAGGATGACAAGGAAACCGATGAGATCTATGCTCAGATGACCCTTCAGCCAGTAAACTCTGTAATATTTTCATTTTGCTTTATTGAGTGACATTATGATCCATGTAGCCCCATGTAGCAATTAGATTTTTATCAAAGCCATGACATCATTTCATTGATCATGCCTCTACTGCCACTATGTTGCTTTAGAAATAAGTAGAAATCTAGTTACATTAATTTCTTTGTTGATTGATGGTTTCCTTGGTTTATGGAGATTCATTTGCAGCCTATGGCAATTCTACTTTGTCCATATGTAAATTAGTATTGCTAAGTTGGTAATGCAAGAACCTTCTGGAATAAATCAAATTGGGAAGCAGCTTCTCCTTTTTTGTTGGATAGTTTTATTGCAACTCATTTTTATCATGAGACGGTGAAACTATAAGAGTGCAACAATAGATGTGCATTTGCAAATTCCTATTAATGTTCTCTAAAGCTTAGTTATGACTTATGAGCACAGATAGTTTTTAGGTGGACAAGATTAGACCTGAATGTTCTGTAGTGATATACAAGATTGCTGTTGCAGTCAGGAAATTCATCAAAACTATTATGTATAGACAACGACACGAAAAATGAAAGATTAAAATGTATTTTTAGAGTTATTTAGTCTAAGAGAGGTTTCCCATTAACTATTATTGCTTCCTTTTTTCCTTTCACCAAAGTGATGTCCGTAAGTTTTTAAAGTTGTTTAGTCTAATGGAGTTATTAACTACTGTGGTGCTCAGTTTCCCTTACTCCTTTCAGGAAAGTGATGTTCTTCATATTCCGGATCTTGGTCATACTAAATGTAAGCACCCAACTGAAATATTTTGTAAGATTTTGACTGCAAATGATACTAGCACACATGGTGGATTCTCCGTACCTCGAAGAGCTGCTGAAAAGCTATTTCCACAATTGGTGAGGACTCTTTGTAAGTTTTGTGCTCACTTACTATTGGATATGCCCATAAACTTTCTTGTGTTTTCCAGGATCATTCAATGCAACCTCCAAACCAGGAACTTATTGTTCGAGATTTACATGATAACCTGTGGACATTTCGGTATATCTATCGAGATATGAGTCTAGGCATATTTGGGGTTCTTATAGCATCTATATTTTTGAATAAATTTGACAAAAAAATAATTGTCTCATCTTGGAATATTTTTGTAGAAATTGTAAAAAATGGTTCATGTAGGAATATCCTGCATTGTTGTGTCCCTAGTTATTGTGCTCACTGACTGATAAGCATTTTCTTTCACCATGCTGCTTTCACTTTTAGTATTGATTTTTAACGCTTCTTGTAACAGAGTCCTTTTATCATCTTTCCAGGACAGCCACAGAGACACCTTTTGACAACAGGATGGAGTTTGTTTGTGGGTGCAAAAAGGCTTAAAGCTGGTGATTCCATACTGTTTATCAGGTAAAATGGCAGGACAAGAGTAAAATTAGTTTCTGATTGCAGTTATATTCACGATTTTATTCTGAACTTACATTTTCAGACCAAGGAACATGAGAACTACTGAATGATGATTCTTTTATTTGCATAATTGATGTATTCTACAAGAGCATGGAAGATGTCGTTTGGAAATGATATAGCCGGTGTTCAGGTTTAAAAAATGAAGTTAAAAGTTTCAAGGGATATTTTTCTTGGTTTCTATTAAATTTCTCTGTTCTCTTTCTCTGCAAGCAGTTGACAAATTAGATGATGGAGTGCTACTGTCCTTTAGGAAATCTTGTAGGCTCAAAAAATTTTTTTCCATAGACTTCCCACTATTTTGCTACTTTGGAGATGTATTATGTGGATTTTCAGTTGATGTATATATCTGCACATTGTCAGTTGCTATTCTGGACCATTCTGATAACTTTAAATACAAAAGTAAATCTCTATGGAGTAAAGAAGAACTCTGCTCATTTCCAGAAACCAATGAAACATGTGGTATGTATAGGGATGAGAAGTCACAGCTACTCTTGGGCATCAGACGTGCCAACCGTAAGCAAATAGTGCAGCTGTCATCTGTACTATCCACAGATAGTATGCATATGGTGTCCTTGCTGCAGCAGCTCATTCTACAACAAGCAGGAGCCTGTTCACCGCATACTATAATCCCAGGTGCATTGTCTTCCCTCTTGCTTGTTTGATTGACATGCATTATAAAATTGAGCTACCTCTACTTATCATTCTTAGATATTTATGTTTCTTTCTATTTGCTTCAGAGCATGTCCTTCAGACTTTGTAATTCCTTTAACCAAGTGCCACAAAGCTGCATACACCCAAGTATCAATTGAGATGAGATTTGGCATGATGATTGAAACTGAGAAGTCAAGCAAACGCAGGTCCTCTTTCTGTCATCACTTCCTAGACATACTTTTCTTTTTGTTGTGCTTCATGCATTGCAATTGTTCTATGGGATCAAATGTAGCTACATTCCTAGTGCTTGACCTCAATGACATAGATAAGAATATGTTTTTGAGTCAGATCTCCATGTACTTTAATTTGAAGTATGCGTATGTACTTACAAGTCCTGTAAATTTATGTGTTTGCATAGTTTTTGTACATTCACATGTGTTTGCATTACAATAGCGATAATAATACATTTCTCTATTTTGTTATACATTCATTTGTATGTATTCATGCACGAACTATGTGCATTGATGCACAGATGCCTTTGCTCTAGCACAGGCATGGTGCAAGGACAGGTACATGGTGCATTGAGACAAGTACAAGCTCTATCTATGTGAAAACTTGTGTCATGCTACCTAAATATGCTCGGCATTAGCAATTCTGTTGCTTATGTTCTATAAATTCACCTGACTCATTATGTAGCTTCTACAAATATGTATATATTTTTTAAACATGATGTAACATTTTATGGCTTGTGTTGGTTGTTCTTGTAGATACATGGGCACAATTGTAGGTATCAGTGACTGTGATCCGGTAAAATGGCCTAATTCAAAGTGGCAAAACCTGCAAGTGAGTCAGCTCTTGCTCATTTATGTACAAGAAATTTACTGTTGACAATCTGAGTGATGAAATTCTCCTTCTGAACTAATTTCTTGTTTCCTACAATTTTCAGGTGGAATGGTACGAACATGGGTATGTTGAGAGACCTGATAGAGTCAGCTTATGGGAAATTGAAACCCCGGAAAGTCCTTTTTCTTTTCCTAGTATAAAATCAAGTTTAAAAAGGCAATGTCTTCCTGGACATGTAGGTAAGTGTTTTTTTCTTCATATTATTTGGAAGCACTTATCTCCTTTTCATCTTTCTGGTTGGCAAGCTTCGGTTATAAATATATCCAAGGTTTGTCATATCAGTCCGTACCAATGTATCAGTATCTGATCGATATGGTACGGTATCCGGTATCGAGTGGTACACACAGTGTGTACCGCTCGATATATTAAAATATAATACAATATTTTATAATATAATATTATATAAATATAATATTAAATTATATATATATATATATATATATATTAAAAAAAGTGAGGCATAGCCTCGCCTTGCAGGAGAAATGATGCAGCACCTTGTCTCGCGCGGTAAGACTATGCGGCACATTGTCCCTGAGCTGGAAGATGAGGCCTTGCGACACCTCGTCCCTGAACTAGAAGATAAGGAGCTGCCTCATCCCCGTGCGGGAAGACGAGGTGGTGCCTCGTCCCTGAGCTGGAAGACGAGAAGCTGCCTCGTCTCTCCCACGAGGCGCCACCTCATTTTTTCCTAATTTTTAATATATATTATATTATATAATATTATATATTAAATCTGTACCACCCGATATAGGGTGGTCTGCGTATCGGTACCCTGTCAGATTGGTACATACCGCTCGTACCAGGCGGTATAGGGTGGCACAGCAAACCTTGAATATATCTATTATCATATCGACTTCTTATTGATCCCATAGACGCTAGCACAACCAATTATCACGGAAGACAATATGAGTTTGGTTTTGCATGATCCTGATTGTCTTGGTTATGTTTGCAGGTCCTGCAATAAACATTCAGTATGGAAATTTGAAACCATTTCCAAAGCCAGCTGAAAATGGGAATGCTAACTCAGAGCATTTAATTGCTGGTGTAGGGTCAGAAAATCTTCTAAATATTCTTAATAAACCTACTGGATGTCATCAGTCCATATGCTCTAGTATTTTGCAGAATGTTGGAAGTAATGAAATTTCTAGAAACTTCTCCTTAGCTATGCCAGCATTCCAGACAATGGGAAGTTCTACCCACCAGGGAATAGTCTCCACAGCAGCAATGCAACAGAAACAGCATCTCTCTCCACAGCGATGTATGGTTCCTTTGGGAGATGTTATGCCACAAGAACAGAGGCATTATTTAGTGCCCCAGGGTGTTGAATTAGATTCTGCATCAAAGACACATGTAAACTCACAAGTATCAGGTAGTGATGAAGCCCCAGCAGAGCCTGAACAAAATTTTCAAGATCATAACACAGGAGATGAGAATAGAATCAACCTACGGAGGACTGAAAGTGCATCATTGTATGAAACCAACAGTGCTCAGCAATCAGAGATGGTTTATGTGGCGTTGCCGACTGATTCGAATAAGCAATCAGATGATATGATTAAAACAATTTATCATGACATACTGGCAGAAAATCTTGATCAATTGCCGAAACATCAAAATGTTGAAAGTTTTACTAGCCCATTTGATCATGATGACATTGCAGATCAAATATCCGTGAAGCAAGGGCTACAAGTGAAGATACAGGGTCATCGCAAAATTGTTCGGCAGCAAAGTGATCCTCCTGGGGCACAGTCACCTGGGTTAGATGCAACACAGTCGTCAGATGTGAGTAATTTAAATAACTTGCTGCCAAGTCAAGACTACTTGCATCATAACTTGGATCATGATGAATGGATACCACAGCATTCATGTCTTCAGTCCTTCATGAGCTCATCAACGACACCAGAAGTTCCCTGTATCAATGATAAGCCAGATTCAGTATATCTCGCTGCAGTTGAAAATGCTGCAACTTTTACTTCCTATATATCTTCTTTAGCAAACCCTCACAGCTTTGAACCCATAGAGACATTTCAGCTATCATGCCTTTCAGATTCAGACACCAGCCAGCACTGCACAACTAATATTCAAGAATCTTTAGGCACTCAGTTGAACTCATTAAATGATGAGCTGCTTGTCCAAGGCATCCTTTCATCTGAGGTTCACAACTTAGATGTTCATGGACATTGCAGTGTCTTGCAGGGTATGCCCAATTCATGTTGGATAATGGACTTGTCGGAGGAGAGTAATAATCAAAGTGATACTATTGGCAATCTCCACTTTGACCCTAGCAACGAAAGCATGGATATGGGTCTGATTCCAAGTGTGACTATAGAAGGCCTCAGTTCCATAGGATCTTCCAAGTTTTGTATAGCTTCAGTGATGCCAGTCTGCAGTTTCAATTCAAATCAGGAACAGATGTCTAAAATTACTTCAATGAGATTGACAGACTCGGTATCCTGTTTACAAGACATCCCTGACTGTTCTGCTGGTACATCATCTAGCAGTATAGCTGCAAATGATTACAGCTTATACCAAGGTTCCAGGAAGCAATTGTGTCAACAACCCTTAAGAACATACGCTAAGGTGGAGGAATATTGGCTTCTAAAATTGAAATGAAACAAGAATAAACAAATAGACTTGTCTTTGAACTAACATGTCTTGCAACCTATGTTGAACAGGTTCAAAAGCTAGGATCTGTTGGAAGATCGATTGATGTGACACGCTTTAGCAATTACCATGAATTGATATCTGAAGTGGCCTGCATGTTTGGGTTAGAGGGACAGCTGGATGATCCACGAGGCTCAGAATGAAAACTTGTTTATGTGGATTATGAAAGCGATGTTCTTCTGGTTGGGGATGATCCATGGGAGTGAGTGCACTTTCCTTTTCCTCTCTCGCACAATTGCTTTGATTCAATAATATTCCTGAAAGGCCATTAAATTATCTGATGTTTCTGGCAAATGCATCTTTTCTGAAATATGTTTTAGTAACATTATTTTGCTGAACATCCTAAATTGTAAGGGCACCTACGCTATCTAAATCTATCATTGTGTGGTCAACCCATAACAAAGTAAAATTGATATTGCGGATCGTAGAGTGGTCGGTTCCATATGTTCACTCTTACACTTAACCAATTATTTAGGTTAAGTTATTTAGCTTCTGGGCATATTTGCTTGAGTTACGTACCCATGTTGACTTACTGAGTTTGATGTTTTTCCATTTTTCGGATTTCTTTCTATGTTAAAGTGAATAAGAGCAGAGCAAATTTCAGATGCTGTTCCCTGATGATCTCCAACCATGATTTTGTTATCTTATTATATAGGGGAGCATACATGTTTATCTATAGTGTTTTTTATTGTTCAGTTTAAATGTTTCATGAGTACATATCAAGTGTCATTTTTGATGTATAGTGCTTTTAATTGGTCAAACTGATATCAAGTCTATCATGACTTCATGTTCTGTACATCAAATATCCTCACTATGGAATGATTTAGTGTAGGTCATATCATCTCTTTCGTCAATTATTAAACAAATGATTGCTTATCTCATGCAAATGTTGTCCCATGCACTTGCTTGCAGAGAATTCATAAACTGTCAGATGCATCAGAATTTTATTGGCTTCCGAAGTACAACAGATGAGCCAGGAGGGCATGCAGGTGATGGAAGGATTTGTATAAACCATCAATGGAAGTCTTAAGATATTCAATACCATTCTCAGGATGATGAAGTGAACTTCCGTAAAGCTATGATGATCTTATGTTTGCGAGCCAACTTTTTGGAGTTTTTCTCCCTCCAGTTTGTATATATTTTTTACTTCTTTTTTTAATTAAGGTTGTTTAAGCTTATTGAGATGAGGCATAAATCTCAGCATCACTATAAGGACATCCAATGAAGTTGGTAGTACGAGGAAAATGAGACCTGGGCATAGCTCGGTCACGGTTTGTTCAAGTAGTGGTTCCCCACTGTTCTATTCTAGCAAAGAAAAGAAAAGATACATTGAAAGAACATTTGGTGTCAAGTTTGGATGTCCTGTAGCTATAGGGTTTGAATTCCATTTTGCTCATAGTTATTTGCTGCCAATTGGTGTTTGTGATTAGTGGTGCTGATGGTATTATTTTGGAAATGACCTGCCTCTTAACATTCTCTATTTTTAGAATAAAGTGAAATATAGTTTCAGCAAGTACATAAAAGAGTGACAGGAATATGCTTGTGTTGTTGCTGAAGGATCCTGTGAACCTTTTAACTACTGAGCATGCATGTAGATGCTACACAGTTCTATCTCTTGTATATCCTAGGGGCCAATGTTGAATTGAGGTTTTGATGTAGGTGACGTATTGATCTTGTGTGCACAAAAAACTCAATTGGAGTTGAGAGGGTCTTGGATGTTCACTCAAATATCAACCTACATAAAAATGAAGATCGAGTGAGATTTTTCCTTCCAATTCTTTGGTCAGTCCCGGAACAAAAAGTGAGAATTTTGATTGAAACATCAGCTGAATTTGATATCGTTTTAACCTTTGTAATTGGTTTAATGAAAAAAAATATTTTACGATATGAGTATAATATTTTTTTGATATTTATTGAATTGATTTCTACATGGTTCAACTATTGATCCGATCCTTAGTCATATCGATTTGACTTGATCCTTAGTCATATCGATTTGACTTGGTTGTCGGTCCTAATTGGCTTAATATTTCTTCTATTAATATAATATTATTATTTTATTTCATATCGAAAGTGAAAGAGGAATTGATATGATTTGTACCGATTTGATGATATGTGTAAACTAGTTTTAACCTCATGATAGTTTTATTATTATTATTGTTTTTGGTAAAAGAGCTACATAAATAATAGATACCAATCGAGTTTGTACAGGTTTCTTCTAATGACAATTAATGAGGATATCGTCGGATTAGAGAGTGAGACGTACAACAAGACTAAGACCTATTGCATGTCTATTCATTAGTAATATAATAAAAGTCAGTTGACCAAGCTAATTCCACAAGAAACCCAAAAGTCTATCACCGTCTCTTGCAATACGGACGAAGGTTATACAAGCAAAGATCCATTGAATTAAATGAGAGGCCATGTTTCAATACATTGCCGAACCATCGTCCATTGGAGATGTGATAATCAAATCTCTTTTTGTAAAATCCCAATCGTCATTTCATAGATCGTTAGTTTCCATTGTAACATCAAAGGTTTCACAACCTCATAGCCAATTGAAGTATTGCCAAACGAATATGTCTCGGTTACGTGTGTGGCGTCTACGTTAGCCTCGAAGAGCACATCAATTGTAACATGAGAATTGATATTTAAGAGAGAGAAGGGTTTTAAATGAGAATTGATATTTAAGAGAGAGAATGATTTTAAAAGGATCGTAAATATTTTTGGACGACTCAGGATATTTTGATTGAATGTCTGGAAATTTTAAGTGTATAAACCGTCTAGAAAGCATTTAATATATCTATTAACTTTTTTTTATTGTATAAGTTTAAGTCTCTTGCACTTATCCAAACATACTTATGTCATATGACACCATACCACTACACTTTCATGAAAGATCAACCCATTCACAACCACCTCATGAGTCCATAATTTATTGTTAAATTCATTCGGTCTAAATTATTAATTCAAAATATTTAAGTTAATATTAAACATAATACATCTATCAAACTTCTATAAATCAATTTTAATTTTTAATCCACTCTTTATAATATTATGTAGCCCTTTATAATTGAATAAGATATATTATAGATTAATTAGATTATGATAAAAGATATTAGTCAATATTAAATAAAGTCCATATTATATTGAGATATTTTAAGGGATGCCCTTTATGGAAGGAACTCTCTTAATAACTTTTCCTAGACTCTCTGCTCTCGTTTATAAATAGATAGGACCTACTTTAAACCTAAAGCACGGAACGATAATAGGGAATAGAGCTGAGAGATTACGGTTATTCTCTCAATCTCTCTAAATACCATCAATAACAGTGGTCCTGTGAAAGGATAGGAAAAGAGGAGAAGGGGTTTAGATCTATTCTAGTTCTCTTTGCACATTGATATCTTGGTGATATTCAGATCCATAGGCGGTATTCTTGAAAATCTAATTGGATCTATTCAGATGGTATCTAAAGGTACATATCGTAAACGGATCTAGTATTTTTGACTTCAAATCCTGACATAAAAGTTTTTTCGCATAATAGTTTGCATAATTATTATTTTTATGCTTACAATTGGTATCATAGCATAGGTTTTTGAGATAAAAAATATTAGATCTATTATTTTAGTTTATGATGTGTAGATCTAAATATCTGATCGATCTATATTCCTATATATTAAGTTTAATCGTTTGCTTGCGAATGATCTTGATGGTTGTTGTGCATCATGGAAAAGACGTAGCAATCTCACTGCGTTTTTGGCCAGATCTGCCCGCAGCAGCACTGCATTGAACAACATATGCATACAGATCTAGCATCGGCCATGCTGCCGATGGCCCGGCCGTGTGCTGGGTCGATCACG
Source organism: Ensete glaucum (assembly GCA_021527575.1). Lineage (NCBI taxonomy): Eukaryota > Viridiplantae > Streptophyta > Magnoliopsida > Zingiberales > Musaceae > Ensete > Ensete glaucum. Next base: position 6,610,150 of record CM038554.1, read on the forward strand.
AGTAGGTGGTAACCGCATCAGCGATGCGTGGTGACCATAGCTGCATCAAGAGGTAGCCGCGTGTAGTAACGCTCGCGCAAGTGGCGGCCTCACACGTTAGCAACCGCGGCTTCGCACGCCAATGGTCGCGTCCAAGCGGTCGGCGACACGTAGAACACCACACATACTATAGCCATGCGCTGGCAGCCGCACAAGTGACGACAACGGCAACGACAGAAGGGGAAGAAATTAGGGTTAGGGCTTTTTTTTCAATGAAAGAAAAATTACAAGTTTGCCATTCTGTTGAAATGATGGTTTTGTCATTCGGCTTAAATCACGGTTTTACCATTCGACTAAAATCACGGTTTTGCCATTCGATTGAAATTACATTTTTGCTCTTTAGCAGAAATCACAGTTTTACCATTCTACTAAAATTACAATTTTGCCATTTAGCCAAAATTATAGTTTTATCCTTCGGCCAAATAGGATTATTTACGATTTTACTCTTTTTGTGTTTTATTAATCCTATAACATTTCTGTCCTTTATAAATTATATAATTCTTTTTATATCCTTTTAGAATTACAGTTTTGCTATTATAAAATTGAGAAATTATGATTTATTTTCTCAATTATGAAATTCATCAATATATAATCTAATAAAATTTAATCATGATTATATTTTGATTATTCATCGATTATATTTTATTTTGATCAAATTAGAAATAATGGATCTTGATCAATTTTTGTTATTTGATCAATTTATTTAATTAGACTTATGGGCCAATTAAATAATATTAATTAGTTTAATTAAAAATATATAAATTATTGCTTCTTTATAGTTTTCTCATACGAATTATTAATTGTATGTGTTATATCCAATTATTATTTCTTAGATATTTATTTAGTTATTCACATACAAATGTTAGTAATTGTGAAATGATATTTATTTTTCACATGAAGGCATGATTTATATATTATCATGATTACAATTATCATATGAGTTTTTTTTCACTGATTAAGTATTCAATAATTATTATAGTTGTTATTATAATATTGAATTATTTTAGCATAAATTAGTTCAAATGAAATTGATGAATATTATTTGTAGTTTATCTCCTTAAATTATGTCTGACTGGTAGCTGCTAAAGTAGCCTGAGATGGTAGGCTTATAGGATATGAAATATAATTAAAGTCTTATCATTCATAGGATAATTTAATTTATATTTTATATTACTGCATTGGTCTTATAGTCACCAAAGTGGCCTAGATCAATGATTTATATAATTTCATTAAGGAATAAGTCTTCAATGACATTAAGAAAATAATATTCAAAATTACATATATAATTAGGAGATTTAGATAATTCTAAAGGATAATCTATTTCAAATAATTATGTGATGGGGTAGAATGATACTGTTTTGGATATCCTTGCAGTTTAGAATTGTATACCCAAAGGTAGCAAAACTATTCCATAAGGATAGTATCAGTTCTCTATATATGATCTTGAGTGAATACTAGATATATCAATATTTTTACCCAAAGGTTAAATATTGATGGGGTAGAATGATACTGTTTTGGATATCCTTGCAGTTTAGAATTGTATACCCAAAGGTAGTAAAACTATTTCATAAGGATAGTATCAGTCCTCTATATATGATCTTGAGTGAATACTAGATATATCAATATTTTTACCCAAAGGTTAAATATTGATGATATCAATAGTTCATCATATTTTGGTAAACTCAAAGTATTAATGTTATTTTATATTCTGTAGTGGTATTCCCGTCCATACATTCTCATGCTTCTAGTGTCCCTGTACTCTCTAGATCAAATTATTCAGAATGGTTAGAGCATGTGTAATTTATATTAGACGTATTAGATCTTGATTTGATATTACTTATTGAAAAGCCTATAGAGTTAATTGATAAAAGTACTGTGGAATAAGTTAATGAAATGAAGGCTTAGAAAAGATCTGACAGGCTCAGTTTAATGTTTATAAGGATGACAATTGTAAATAATATAAAGACTTCATTACCGATTGTAACTAGCGTATGTGAATATTTAAAGGTTATTAAAGATAGATTTAAATCTGTTAATAAGTCATTGGCTGACACATTAATAAAAGAACTGACTACAGCTCATTATGATGGTACTCGAGGAATTCAGGATCACATCCTTAATATGGCTGACAAAGCTGCAAAACTTAAGGCGTTGGAATGAATATTGATGAATCTTTCCTTGTGCAGTTCATTCTTAATTGTCTTCCTTCTCAGTTTGGCCAATTTAAGATTCACTACAATACAAATAAGGACAAGTGGGACTTGAATGAGGTAACTGGAAGAATTAAGATTAAGGCAGTAAAGTTCATATAATGTACTAACAACTACTTAAGGAGTTAGTAAAAAGAAAAGAAAATCGAAGCATTATCCATAAAAGAAATTTGTTGGGTCCAGAAATGTTAGACAGACTATTGAAAAGAAAGCTATTATAGTAAATTACTTCTTTTATGGCAAGAAATAACATATAAAGAATGACTGTATTAAATATAGGACTTGGTTCAAAAATAAAGGTATAAACTCAACCTTTGTATATTTTGAATCAAACATTGCAGAAGTTCCTTCTGATACATGGTGGATTGATTCTGGTGCTTCAACTTATGTTACTAATAATATATAGGGATTCCTTTTAATATGAAAACTAAAAGAATATGAAAGATTCATAATTATGGGAAATCGTCTCAAAGCAAAAGTGGTATCAGTAGGGACTTATCGCTTACGCCTAGAGACGGGTCATTTGATGGATCTGAAAGACACATGTTTTGTTCCTATAATTTCTAAAAATTTAGTTTCTTTATCTAGAATTGATGAGTTAGAATATTATGTTTCTTTTGGTAATGGTAAACTCACCATATTTTATGATTCAATAAAAGTTGGTTTTGGAATTCTATGTGATGATTTGTATAGAATTAATTTGAATATTGAGTTTGCAAATACATTATTGACCCTGTAATCAATTATTAGAATGAAACGTAATTCCAATAATAAAAGATCTTCTATATTGTGGCATAGACATTTAGGGCATATCTCCAAGGAAAGAATTAAAAGATTAGTGAAAGATAATATTTTAGAAAATTTAGACTTCACTGATTTTGATGTTTGTATAGATTACATTAAAGGAAAGCAAACTAAGAATATAAAGAATAATACCACAAGAAGTAAATTTTTTTTTGAAATTATTCATACTGATATCTGCGGACCACTCCATATTTCTTATTTTAGTGGAGAAATGTATTTCATCACATTTATAGATAACCTGTCCAGATATGGCTATGTTTATCTAATATATGAAAAGTCTTAGGCCATTGACACTCTTGAAGTGTATATAAATGAGGTCGAGTGACAATTAGATAGAAAAGTTAAAATTATCAGATCTGACAGGGGTGATGAATTTTATGACAGATATGATGAATCCGGTCAGAATATTGATCCTTTTGCTAGATTCCTAGAATAATGGGGTATTTGTGCTCAGTATGCATTACCAGGTGTGCCATAGTAGAATGGTGTTGCTGAAAGGTAAAATTATACTCTTATGGATATGGATAGGAGCATGATGAGTTATTCCTCTATACTTGAGTCAATGTGGGGTGATGCTTTTAGGACATTTATGTATATCATGAACAAGGTCCTTAGTAAGTCGGTTCCATCAACTCCATTTGAGTTATGGACTGGTAGGAAGCCCAGTTTGAGACATTTACATATTTGGGGGTGTCCTGCAGAGATAAGAGTATTCAATCCACATGAAAAGAAATTGGATCGAAGAATAATTTTTAGATATTTTATTGGTTACCCAGAAAGATCTAAGAGATATAAATTTTATTGCTCGAATCATAATATGAGGATAGTAGAATCTGGTAGTGCAAAATTCCTAGAAAATGGTGAAATCAGTGGGAGTCAAAAATCTCGAAGGATTAATTTTGATATTGAGGAGATTGAGGCTATTTCTCCTGTATTATCCCCTATTCGAGAAATTATTGTTCCTTAAATCAATGAGAGAATTGATGAGGGTGAACAATAAAATAACATTGATAAATTCTTACATGATGTTGATATCGTCGCTGATAGTCTTGTAGAATAATCACAATTGGCAGATTTAAGAAGATCTCAAAGAAAAAAGAAACATTTCATTTCTGATGATTATGTGATATATCTGCAAGAATCAAATTTTGATATAGGAATAAAAAGAGATCCCTTATCATTTTTCACAAGCCATAGAAAGTAATAATTTTGAAAAATGGTATGATACAATGAAAGAGGAGTTAAAATCAATGGACCATAATGGTGTTTGAGAACTCGTTGAATTGCTCAATCATTGTAAAAGATTCGATTATAAATGGGTCTTTAAGACTAAACGTAACTCAGTAGGTAATATTGAATGATATAAAGCCATACTTATGGCCAAAGATTTTTCTTAGAAAGAAGACATTGACTACCATGAGACCTTTTCTCCAGTTTCTCGAAAGGACTCATTAAGGATCATCATGACATTAGTAGCTCATTATGATCTTGAGTTACATCAGATGGATGTGAAAATAACATTTTTGAATGATGATCTAGATGAGAAAATCTATATGGAATAACCTGAAGGATTCATAGAAAAGGGAAAGGAAAGTTGAGATTGCAAACTGAAGAAATCCATTTATGGCCTTAAACAAGCTTCTAGACAATGGTATATAAAGTTTCATGATACCGCTACTTCCTTTGAATTTAAGAAAAATTCTGTTGATTAGTGTATATATCTGAAGGTTAGTGGGAGTAAGTTTATTATATTGGTCCTATATGTGGATGATATATTGCTTGCCAGTAGTGATCTTGATTTGTTGCATGAAACCAAGATATTTCTCAACAAGAACTTTAAGATGACTGATATGAATGAGGCATCCTATATTATTGGTATTGAGATATTTAGGGACAGATCTCAAGGGTTATTAGGACTGTTTCAGAAAGGTTATATTAATCGTATCTTGGAGAGATTTAATATACAACTTTGCAAAGCCAATGATACACCTATTACTAGAGGTGAAAAATTTAGCCAAAACTAGTGCCCGAAAAATGACTTAGAAATGGATCAAATAAAGAATATTCTTTATGGGTACATAATTGAAAGTCTATTATATGCTCAAAACCCGTACAAGGCCATATATTAGTTTTGCAGTGGGAATGCTAGGTAGATACCAAAGTAACCCAGGAATAAAATATTGGAAAGCTGTAAAGAAAGTAATGAGATATCTGCAAGGGACAAAAGATTATATGCTCACATATAGGAAATTAGATCAGCTTGAAGTAACGGGATATTCAGATGCTGATTTTGTAAATTACCTCGATAGTAGGAAATCCACTTTCGGATTTGTGTTCATGCTGGCTGGTTGGGCAATTTCTTAGAAAAAGTATAAAACAATCGCTTATTGCATCATCATGATGGAAGCTGAATTTGTGGCATGCTTTGAGGCTACAAATCAAGCTTTATATCATAACTTGGTGTGGTCGACTCAATTGACAAGCTGTTGAAAATATTTTATGATAATACTGCAATAGTTTTCTTCTCTAAGAATGATAAGTACTTTAGTGGTTCCAAGCATATTGAGATAAAGTACTTGGTGGTTAGAGAAAGAGTCCAGAAACAATAAGTGTCAATTAAAAATTTGAGCACCTATATAATGATTGTTGATCCATTTACTAAAGCTTTATAGTGCAAAACATTTAAAAAACATGTTCTTAGAATGGGGCTTGTGAGCAAGCCATAAAGGATATTGTGATTGCATATTTAAGTGGATGTTATTATTAATATTTCTTTTATATAATTAAAGTTATTTATTTCTACTATCTTGTTTGTGTTTATGTCTATGCATATTATGGTTGAATACAAGAAATAAGATTGTCTTGACAAGATAAATTACAAGGGTCATTATAGACTATATAAGGAAAGACTAACAGTGTTATAGTATATAGAAGGAAGTGTGGTATTGATGACATACAACTGCTATGACTCACATTGATAGTTGGATTGAATATAATATTATTATGCTTATTGGACTTATTAGCTTATTTTTAAAATCATGGCCATGTATAAAATGCTTTTCAAAATTTTTAGAATCCAATTAAATAAATTTTATTTTATTTATTTTGATTTTGGATATTTATCTTATCAATTAATGGGCCAAATGGGAGAATGTAATATTATGTGCCCCTTTATAGTTTAATAAGATATATTATAGATTAATTAAATTTTGATAAAGATATTAACCAATATTAAAGAAAGTCCATATTATATTGAGATATTTTAGGGGATGCCCTTGATGGAAGGAACTCTCCTAATAACTTACCCTAGACCCTCTGCTCTCACCTATAAATAGATATGACATACTTTAAACCTAAGGCATAGAACGACAATAGGGAATAAAGTTGAGAGATTATAGTTATTCTCTCAATCTCCCCAAATACCATCAATAACAGTGGTCCTATGAAAGGATAGAAAGAGAAGAGAAGGGGGTTAGATCTATTCTAGTTCTCCTTGCAGATTGATATCTCGGTGATATTCAGATCGGTAGGTGGTGTTCTTGAAGATCTAATTGGATCTATTCAAATAGCATCTAAAGGTATGCATCGTAAACATATCTAGTATTTTTGATTTCAAAACCTGGCATAAAATTTTTTTCGCATAATAGTTTATATAATTATTATTTTTATGCTTACACTCTTCATACGAGACTGCCTAAAATGAGATATTACAAAAAAAGAATCTAGAGAAAAAAATAATCAACGAAAATATAAAATAAAAAATTTAATAAATAACTCATTAAATTATCACCCAAGTAAAAGGCATACTATAAATCCATGAACCAAAAGGGACTGAAGTGCTTGAAAAGTTAAGAAGGCACTAAGATTTATGATACAATATTAACTAACTATTTTTCTTAAATATTAAAAGAATAGATATAAAATTGAAGCTCACAACCTAAAAAATATAATAAATATATTTAAGAATACATGCTCAGATAAACAAATTCTCTAATGTGCCCAATAAAATAGCTACAATTATTGGTGGATCTTCCAAAAAGTAGAGAATATGTTATGAGTTATCCAGTTAGCCTCTATTTTTATTAGATGAGATCCAATATTGATGGACCCCTTAAATAAGACCTAAGTAGAAGCCAATTGAGATTATTTGATAGAGATCCAAGAATTCAAAAAGTGAGGATAATTGGATAGAGATCTAATACCCACTAAGATATGATCCATTAGGGTTTTGGTGGCTCTCTATAAATAGGAGGGAAGGGTAGCTAACACAAGTAATAGGCTACATCTTTGACCATCCCCTTCTATTCTCCTCCCTCCCATATCTTCTCAGCCAACCACCCTTTTCCTACTATGAGATGACAATGAAGAAGATAATAAATCTTCTTCCATGTTCATTGCAAGAAGGTGCGTAAGAGTTATGAGATTTTGGTTATGATTAGAGGGGCATTGCTGTAATGATCCATCGAATGGATACCACTAGATAGGTGGACATTTGACCTCATTTATCCTCTCCGATTGGATATGAAAGTTTCAGAGGTGTATGATCTCCCCAGATAATTAATCTCACACTAGTCATAATATTCAGGTTTTGCAGATTTTTCATGCACCAATCATTGCATAACGATGTGATAAACATGGAAAATAAATTTTATTTTATTTTTCTACTGCCCATGTGATTCTCTCATGGTTTCCCAACAATGGTATCAGAGCTAGGTTGATTGTGTAAAAATTGACTTTTAAATTACGTGTGATGAGATTGAAACATGTAATTTATTTTCAGCATTCCTTGCTGTGATTTTTTCATAGTTTTCAGATCAGGGCAGCACCTTTTCTCACTATGGAGAGATGCTGTAGAGAGGTTTTTTGATGTCAAAATTGTTGACATGAAAAGGAGGGAAAAGGGTAGCAACTGTTGCTACCCTACGACAAGGCCAAAGGTTGCTTGCAACCTAGGTCGAGAGAAAGGTTGGTTGCTCTCGGCCTAGCTGAGGGCTGCGTGGCCGAGAGCAACAACAAGCTCTTGGCTATGGCAAAAGCCTCCCCATGAGGCCAAGAGTCCTGGTCGTATGGGGGACCCTGACGGCTAGGTTTTCCTAGCCAAGGACTCTTAGCCGCAAGGATTGGTTGGGCAACTAGGGTTTGTTAGTCACCCATGGTTGGCTGCAGTTAAGGAGGTTGGCTGCAAAGGGATTCCTTGGGACTAGGGTTTCCTGGCCGCCCAAGGTTTCCCTATGGCTAGGGACTCCTAGCCACATGGATGCTTGTTAGAACCCTTGCAGATTCTAAGCTTGGGGTTGATCTCTATGGGGGATCGACCTCCTGTAACTCTATAGGGGTTCCCTCCTCAAAGGAATTCTATACAATAGCTGAAAGGAATTTGATCTATTGATGATTAAAGAGTGGTGGCTACATTAGTTTATATAGAGACTCAAAACCCTAACTCCTAATAGGCCTCCTACTCTTGAAGGCTCATTCTCCTCTCCAACTCCTAACCGCTAGCCAACTCCTAACCATGATGTGACTGATGGCTATAGGGGTCTCCAACTCCTAATTTGCTTCTTATTCAACCTTAGAGAGAGTCCTAGCTAAATGGATCTCTCTTCTCCTGACCCTAGTCGACCTCTCATAAGAGGAGGGAGGCGGCTAGAAGATCGCCTCTTTATGAGGACTCTTCCCTTAACCCTAGCAAATCACTTCTTCAATAGGGATGGTAGCTAGTTTAGTGTTTATTATATGCATGACTTAGTTGACTCTGATCCGTATCTAACTCCGATTCTAACCAGACTTCAGTTCAGTTGAATCCTAACCTTACTAGGATTTGGGTTGATTTATTATAATGGACTCAAATCTGCTCATAGCTGACCTAATATCAGGTGTAGGTAGTCAATAAGGCCTAATCTAACGACTCAACTCAGCTAGGGTCCTAACAGACCCACCATCTTCAAATCAGTCTTGTCCTTAAGGATGAGGCTCTATGAACTTTGGGTCCTGGTTTGCAATTCTTCTTGAAGCTTCCTCGGTAGGTGCACCATGGTCCTACGGTCCAACATTATCTTGTATCTCTCTATTAGTAGTAGTGGTGTCTAGATGGTAGTGTATCATGATCCTACGATCTCATGTAATCATCAGTTGAACTTGGACCTCCTCATCGGTTGAGATATCTAGTGGGTGGATTTGGGTTGAGTCGTTTTCTCTAAACTTCTATTTGAATCGGGATACTTGGAGGATCAGTTGTATTTCTAAATTGGTGCGTAGATTTGATCCACAAGTCATGGCTCCAATGTGATCTTCAATTTTGTAGGATCCAAAGAAATAGGGAGACCACTTCTTTAAGGCTCAAGTCTTCATAGATTCCTACTGATAAGGCTAAAGATGAAGGAAGACTCGATCTTCAATAGCAACTTCCTTCTACTCTGGCATTTGTCAGGCGACTATTTCTTTCTTGCACGGGTTGGCGTGTGGTTATTCTTTAATGGTAGCCAAGCTTTCCTCTGACATGGTGGCTGCCCTATAGTAGTGTTCATAGTAATGTGAGCTCGATCTGAGTTTAGAGTGAGTAGAGCTTGCAATTTTCCTGGGTTTGCTATAGTCTCTCCTTTGTGCCATCGATCGGTATCATACGAAGCCACAAATTCAGCAATGGTCAGCATCTTATTTACAATTCTCTCTATTTCAGCTATCTAGAGGTGAGGATAATGATATGGTCTAGTGTTTGCTAGTGGTTTGTTCGGGAGAATCGGAATTCAGTGCTCATGCCATCGGATAGGACGCAGTTTAGTGAAGATGTCTAAAAATTCAGCAAGCAATTAGAGAAGGTTTTGATCTTCAATTTTTGTCAGCTCCCTCAAATGTTGCTACTAGAGTTGCATTAGGAAGTCGTTGTTCACTTTGTATAAGACTTTCTCTATTTGCTGTATTGAAATCATCATTACGTCACTCCCGCATTTTTCGCATAGGATCATATGTTTCTATTAGTTGAAAAATTTCACAATTAATTTTAAAAAATTTTAGGAAACATCACCTAGTGTAGTCAGCCATTTGGTGCCAAGCATTGCCTCATAATCATTAAGTGGAAGGAGGAAGAAATCGATAATTATTTTTGGGTCCTGTAATAATAATTTCATGCCCGGACATCTTTGACTACACTTTAAAATTCAACCATCGGTGACCTTAACATCAAACCTATTGTAACCTTCGATATGAAGTATCATTCGAGCATCAACCTTATTATTCATGAAGTTATTGGTGCTCTCGGTATCGATGAGGATGGTGATTAGTTGCTGTTTAAGTAGTCCTCCCACTTTTATTGTTTGCGGGTTCGCATAGCTAGTAAGAGCATGCATTATACAATAAGGCGACTGTGGTTCTTCCTCCGTGACCTCCTCATCATGCTCATGGACCTCCTCCTCTGAATCTTCAATGGGTTCAATCAGAAGAAGGCATCCCCTTTTGCAGTGATGGTCGTGGCTCCACGGTTTGTCACAATGCCAAAAAAGGCCCTTTTTCCTCATTTTTATTGTTGACATGAAAAGGAGGGAAAAGTGTAGCAACCGTTGTTGCCCTACGACAAGGCCAAATGTTGCTTGTAACCTAGGTCGAGAGTAAGGCTAGTTGGCCAGGCCGAGAGCAACAAGCTCTTGGCCATGGCAGAAGCCTCCCGATGAGGCCAAGAGTCCTGGTCGCATGGGGGAGCTGCTAGAGGTAACCCTGTGGCCCGGGACTCCTAGCTGCAAGGATTGTGGTTAGGCAACCAGGGTTTGCTGGCCGCCCATGGTTGGTTATAGCCAAGGAGGTTGGCTGTAAAGGGACTCCTTGGGGACTAGGGTTTCCTAGCCGCCCAAGGTTTCCCTATGTCTAGGGACTCCTAGCCACAGGGATGCTTGTTAGAAGCCTTGTGGATTCTAGGCTTGGGGTTGATCTCTATAGGGGGATCGACCTCTTGGAACTCTATAAGGGTTCCCTCCTCTAAGAAATTTCGCATAATGGTTGAAAGAAATTTGATCTATTGATGATTAAAGAGTGGTAGCTACATGAGTTTATACAGGGACAAAACCCTAACTCATAATAGGACTCATACTCTTGGAAGACTCCGTCTCCTCTCCAACTCCTAACCATGATGTGGTCGATGGCTATAGGGGTCTCCAACTCCTAATTTGCTTCTTATTCAACCTTAGAGAGAGTCCTAGCTAAATGGATCTATCCTCTCATAACTCTAGTCAGCCTCTCCTAAGAGGAGGGAGGTGGCTAGAAGACCCCCGCTTTATGAGGACTCTTCCCTTAACCGTAGCCGACCACTTCTTTATTGGGAAACCTCAGTGGGAGCATCACATGCATAGCAGAAGATCAAAATAAAACATGTTACTTACACAAATCAAATCGTCATGCAAAAGATTGGGTCACAAGAAAGATGCAAAAATAAAAAAATCGTATCATGTGATAGATTATTTTACCTAGGAAGATCGTATATCCCTGTATTCCAGATTCGGATGGAGAGGATGAAAGAAGTTAAGCATCTTCCTCTCTAGCGGTATCCACACGATGAATCTCTATAGCGAAACTCCTCCAATTAGATCTCGCAACTCTTGCATAGAGGGGAGGAAGGAGAATAGGAGGGGATGGCCAAAGCTGCAGTCTATCAATCATGAGCCTCTCATCCTATTTATAGAGAGCCGCTAAAGACCTTAATGTTCCTACCTTAGTGGGTATTGGATCTTCATCCAATTATCCATTAACATCGTATTATTGGATCTCTATCCAATAATCTCCTTTGGCTTCTAATTGAGCCTCATGCAAGGAGCTTATCAGTGCAGGGTCTCATCTAATGAGAATAGGGGCTAATTGGATCTCCATCCACTATATGTGTGTAACTCTCTAGGCCCGATATCGAGCTGGCCATGAGTCACTCCCATCAGAACTCCTTCTGATATAGTGAATTATTATCCCCATAATAATTCACTCGACTTATCGACTATGGATACACTAGGCTACCATGCCATAGTCTCCAAACAATACAAGGGGATCAAATCCATCAAACCTGTCTGTCCACAGTTATCGTGTATCTATAGTCCCTCATCCAACTAATATCTTAAAGATCGTATATTAGACATGGTACTGTCAGGTTATATGTAGAATCCGTCTGAGTCTTGCTCTAATCGGATTCTCCCATCGAACTCCTTTTCTCTCAATCTGAATGATCCTAGCCAGAGATTTATCTGAACAAGTATATATGAGATATTCCTCTTATAATACTGAGAGTGGATGATCATTTATTGATATTTAATTACCTCCGTAAGGTTAGCTACTAATCCCGATAATCGGCTATACCAGATCTAGAATATTCTAAACCTGTAAGTCTGGTGTCAAAGAAAGTAGTACTCAAATAAGACATCTTTGGTGTCTTAAGTCTAAGAACTAGATACACAACTAGGACTATGGAATCGTTGTCTGACATTAGGTATCATTAACCATATAACATTCTATAAGTGAATCAATCCGTGAACTCATTCTCCAATGAGCACCTGTACTATATCCTTACTGTATCCATACAAGTGGCTATGAGACCAGCTGCCTCCATCATATGGACAGGTATATAGTACACCAGTTTATCCGGTTATCTCGATGTCCCTCTCGAGTAACCTATGATTGAGATTATTTAGGATATGTGTTTAAAGGTGAATCAATATCATTATTATGATCTCTTCATGATTTGATTCCCATTGCACATAACTAAGGACATCACAATATATATATGCAGCATATAATATAATATAAGAGTATACCAATAATAATCATAAGTAAAAATATCATGCAGCGTGTCACATATGTTATCACTCACGTGATTGCTTACAGGGCACCTGTAATCAATAATCTCTTAGTTGACCTAAAACCAATCACCTATGTGTCTTATCCCTATCAAACCCCTGTGATGCTTAAATACAATTTGAGCCAACAACTTCGATAGTGGATCTGTAGTGTTATCTTTGGATGAAACTCTTTCCATTGCTATATCTTGACGTGCTATGATCTATCTAATCAGATGAAACATCCTTAGAATAATTTTGATGAGACCTGAGTTCCCTTGCTAGAGTTATTCCCTTGTCGTTATCACAACATATAGGAATAAGCTCCACACTGCTTGGTACGACTCCCAAATCCTTGATGAACTTTTTCATCCATATCCTTTCCTTTGCTGTTTCTGCTGTAGTAATATATTCTGCATTTATAGTTGAGTTAGTAGTAGTATCTTGCTTGAAACTCTTCCATCTTACGGCTCCTCCATTCAGGGTGAAAAGGTACCCTGAGTACGACTTGTTATCATCAATGTCGAATTGGAAACTTAAGTGTATGTAGCCCTCAACCTGGAGGCTACCTTCTCCATATACCAATAAAAGATCCTTAGTCCTTCTCAAGTATTTAAGGATATATTTTACTACCTTTCACTTTTTTAAACTTGGATCTATCTGATACCTGCTCGTGACACTTAGAGCATATGCTATATGAGGCCTGGTACATAATATAACATATATGATAGACCATATCACTGAGGTATAAGGTATCCTATCCATATCTGCCCTTTCTTCAGGAGTCCTTGGGGACATACTCCTAGAAAGTGATATTCCATATCTTATCGATATGAGACATCTCTTGGAATTCTCCATGTCAAACCTTTTGACAATGGAGTTTATGTACCTAAACTGGGACAAGCCAAGTATCCTCTTGGATCTATCTCTATAGATTAGAATTTTCAAAATATAGGATATTTCTCCTAAATCCTTTATAGAGAAGTTTCTAGATAGCTAAGCCTTTATTGTGGAGAGCATTCCTATATCATTCCCAATGATTAGGATGTCATTCATATATAGTATCAAGAAGGTAATAGCGCTCTCACTTACCTTCCTATACACACAAGACTCATCTTCATTTTTAATGAAGTCATAAGATCTGATTGCCTCATCAAATCTTATGTTCTAACTTCGGAAAGCTTGCTTCGGTCCATAAATGGATCTGAGGAACCTACATATTTTATTTGGACTCTCTTTGGATACGAATCCCTCTGGCTATATCATATACACCTCATCCTCAAGGTTGCTATTGAGGAATATCATTTTCATATCCATCTGCCAGATCTCATAGTTACAGTGTGCTGTAATGGCTAAAAGAATTCTGATGGATTTAAGCATGACTATAGGTGAAAATGTTTTATTATAGTTAACCCCTTGTGTTTGATGATATCTTTTAGCTCCTAGCCTTGCCTTATAGGTCTCCACCTTTTCATTCACTCTGATCTTCTTTTTAAAGATCCATTTGTAGCCGATGGGTATGATACCCTCAGGTGCATTCACAAGATTCCAAATCTTATTAGAGTATATAGAATCCATCTTAGAATATATGGCTTCTTGTCACTTCCTAGAGTCTATACTCATAATAGCCTCTTCGTAGGTCTAAAGATCAACATACTGAGAGTCCTCTCCACTGATTTGTCCCACATATCTTTCAGGAGGATGAGATACTCTACTAGACCTATGTAAAGTTGGAACTTGTGTATTAGGTACCTGAACATACTTAGACTTTAGAATGGTGCTTAAGCTAGGTTCTCCAACCTTACTCAACTCTATCTCACTCCCACTGTTTCCATAAAAAATGTGTTCCTTCTCAAGAAACATAGATCTCTTGGCAACAAAGACCTTTCGATCCTCAGGATGATAGAAATAATATCCATAAGTTTCCTTGGGGTATCCTACAAACTTGTACTATTTTCTCCTTGATTCCAACTTGTTGAGATTGTGTCTTTTAACGTGGGCAGGACAGCCCCAAATCTTAACCATCTTAAGATCAAGCTTCTTTCCTTTCCATATCTCATGTGGTACAGACGTTACCAACTTTGATAGAACTCTATTTAGAAGGTAAGTTACAGTCTCTAGTGCGTAACCCCAGAATGAGATGGGTAGGTTAGCGAAACTTATCATGGACCACACCATATCCAATAGCATGTGATTCCTCCTTTCTGATACACCATTGAAGTGAGGTGTATAAGGAGGTATCACTGGGATAGAATCCCATTGTCCTTAGGGAAATGGGTGAACTCCATACTTAAATACTCTACTCCTCGATCTGATCGAAGAGTTTTAATACTCTTTCTAATCAGGTTCTCTACTTCATTCTTATATTCCTTGAATTTTTTAAAGGCCTTAGACTTGTAATTCATTAAGTACATATGTCTATATCTAGAGAAATCATCAGTAAATGTAATGAAGTATGAGTAACCACCTATATTCTAAGTCGACATGGGACCACAGACATCACTATGTACGAGTTCCAATAACTTAGTGACTCTCTCTCCAGTTCCATTAAAAGAAAAGTTGGTTATCTTCCTATGAAAGCAAGGTTTACAAGTTGCATATGACTCATAATCAAATGGATCTGAGTATCCATCTTTCAGTAACTTTTGAATACTTCCCTCATGTATATGACATAGCCTACAATGCCATAGGTATGTATTGTTCACATCTCTCTTTTCCTCTTAGACATATTTATATTTATGATATGTAGAGAAGTGTTTAACACATATAAGCCATTTATCAAGGTCCCTCTAGTGATGATCTCACCATCCATAATTATTAAATAACTATTATTCTAAAAAACTAATTTATATCAATTAATTGTCAAACAAGAGATAGAAATAATATTTTAATAATAGAGAGAACAAAATAGCATACATCCAATGTAATAATAGCTCTACTAGGCAGATGTAGGATGACCTTCCCAATAGTAACTACAGCAACTCTTGCTTCATTATCCATCTAGAGGTCCATCTCGCCTCTAGCAAATCTTCTAGGTCTTGTCAGAATTTGCAATGAATTACAGATATGATAAGCACTCCCGGTATCCAGTACCCGTGTGTTATCATGAAAATCTAACAAGTGGAGATTGATCATGAATATACTTGAAGCTTCTCCAAGCTTCTGTTTTGCCTTATATGCAAGGTAGTCCTTACAGTTCCTCTTCTAGTGCCCGTCTTGACCGTAGTGGAAGTACTATCTTTTGTCCTTTACTAGGTCTCTCTTGGCAACCTTTGTCTTACCTAGTCTTTCTTTACCCTTGCCCTTTTTGAGGGTCTTATTGGCCTTTCTTTTCTTCTTGGTCTCATCAATATAAAGATCTAGCTTCTCTTTCTTGATAGCACTCTCAGCTTCCCTCAATATATTGAGGAGCTTAGGAAGAGTCATCTCAAACTTGCTCATGTTAAAATTCATAATGAACTGTGAAAAGGAATCTGGTTGGGACTGAAGTATAAGATCAACACACAAGTTATCCTCTAGGCTTATCTTTATACTTCACAAAACGAGCGATCTTATCCTCGCTTGTCCTTTCCTCTGACATGGGCACAATTGTGTTAAGGACATATATAATTTTCTCTTCCGTGAGAATAATTCTCAAATTACGGAGCCAGCTATGTAGTTTGGACCAATGAGGCAGTTGGTATCAAGTATGCCATGAAGGGGGTTTGCAAACGACAAATAAGATATAACATAAATAAAAAATATGTAGATTTTATAAAAAATACTAATTAAGATATGAACTTCTATCTTAATGTACTCCCACTATTTTCCTAATGAATCAAGCGACACTCTCAACACGTGAGATGAAAGTCTCTGGTAGACTCTTAGTGGGGATCAGGATTCAATCGGCATATTAGTGCAACCTCGAGGGACTCGACCAATTACACTAAGCCCGAAGGTAGACAACTCTTGTCAATCACAACTCTATATGTATATAATATATACATATTATATATATATATATATATATATATATATATATATATATATATATATATATATATATATATATATATATATATATATATATATATATATATATATATATATATATATATATATATATATATATATATATCACCGGATGATCATGAGCTGTCACTTAATATGATTAGGTTCGAGCCAATGGGTCCAATCACTCACAATAGGATCTATGTGTGCATTAGCACATCTTTATGCCATGTGATCGTTGATCTCATCATCATCGGTTCCGTTGGATACTTGTCGCATCACCATGCATCGTGATCTCCCGCCATGGCATCATGGGTCCTACTATCACCTTCACGCTCCCGTCGCACCTTCTAGCAATTAGAAAATAATCACAGGCACGCGGACCCGATAATAAACGAGAAAAACAAAAGCTCGCAGGCCATAATAATAATAATAATAATAATAATAATAATAATAATAATAATAATAATAATAATAATAATAATAATAATAACAATTATATATCATAACAACACATGGCTCATGATTGTCCATCCACATTATATATCATATGTAAGATTACTAGATATAAATAATAAATTAAACTAATTAATTAAATATTTTTAAGGAAATCAGGATATGTTAGAAATTTCTAAAATTATCAAGGGTATTTTGGTAATTATACACAAAAGGATAGTCCTCCGAATTTTAAAATTATTGAGGGCATTTTTGGTATTTTGGGCATATAACAAATCGTAGAATTTCTTAAATTTTAAAGGGTAAAGATGTCCATTTAAAAAATGAAACCCTAACCCTAGCCCTTGCCCTCACTTCGCTGCCGCCACCCTTATGCAAGCGACCTATGCACTATACCACTCGGCGACACATCTTAGCGGCATATGGCCCTCTATACGGGAATTTTAAGAAATTAGGACATGTTGGGAATTTCCAAAATTATCAAGGCTATTTTAGGAATTCTAAACAAGAGGACAATCCTCAAAATTTTTAAAATTATTGAGGGTATTTTTGGTATTCTGGATATAGAAAAGACTATGGAATTTCTTAAATTTCGAGGAGCAAAAATGTCCATTTACTGAAAAGAAACCCTAATCCTAGCCCTTGCCCTCACTTCGCGGCCACCATCGCCCTTACATAGGCGCTGTGTTGTTAGCCTTACCCTCGGGTGACCACAGTTACAGTGAGCATTGCCCTTTATGGCTGGCGCGGTTGCCTTCTTTGGTGGCCCTGGCGACCACCCCTGCAAATCAAATGAAAACAAAGCAAGTTTCCCACGAAGATAAAATTATCATGCAAAAATTAGTTTTAAACTGCATGTAATGAGATTGCATCGCGTATAACTGTTCTACATGTTCTTGCTATATTTTCGTAGTGAAGGCAGTGATGAAAGGGGGTGGCTGGCCACGACTAGGCCCCTGCAAGGGCGATTACACTGCCAAGGCCCCTGAAGGGTAGGCTACAAGGGCCCAGAATGCCTGAAGGCAGAGGCAGTGCCCATAAGGGCTGCCTGATTCTGGGAAGGTAGAAATAGGAATGAAATTCAAGAAACAAGAGAAATCGTAAGTCGAGTTATAGAAAAGAAACGAACTCCGAACAGAACTTACGGAAAATGGATAAAAAGTTCACCACCAAGTTTAATATTATAAGAGGATATAGAAAATTCACAACCTCAAGAAAATTAGACAATGATACAGAACTAAATCAAAAGACTCACCACTCAAGGATGCATCCAAGAGATACAGAGTTTTAGAGACTCCAAAGAGCTTTTACAAATATAAATCATGTACTAAAAGTTCTTTCTAGCCCTAGAATATCAAAATAAGTACTAGTGCATGAAACAATCTTTCATGCATAGGGAACTATGATATTAAGTGCTTTACATCTGCTAACTAACCCCTTTAATGTATTCCTTGGTCATGAAGAAAGACATATTAAAATAGCTTTAACTTTGTCTATGAAATATACTCATAAGTTGTCATTTTTGAGTGGGCTGAGTTAAAAACTCTGAAATATTATAGTGGACTGTGGGGAATACCATAGGATCAATAAGAAGCATAAGTATTGATTGTAGTAAATTAGATACTCCCATGTCAATTTTTCCTAGTTGAAAAAGACTTGTCCTTAAGTCTTCATTTGTTTCATCACAATGATAATGATTTAAATCAATCACATTGAATGTTTATGATACCCTATAATCTTTAGGTAGCTCGATCTCATAAGCATTCTCTCCAATTCTTTTAAGCACTTTGAATGGACCATCAGCCTTTGATTTCAACTTCCCAAATTTACTTGGTGGAAACCTCTCCTTCCTTAGATGAATCCAAACAAAATCACATGCATTAAATCTCATATGCTTTCTATGTTTATTCGTTGCTTGTATGTACCTTTCATTTTACTTCTCAATGGTTGCTTTAACATCATCGTGTAACTTCTTAATATGTTTAGCTCTCTCGTCAGCATCTCTATTAAATTACTTAGTTGTAGAATGAGGGACTAAGTCCAAAGGACCAATATGATTAGCACCATAAACAACCTCAAAAGAACTCTTACCAATGCTATGATGCATGGAATGACTGTAAGCAAACTCAATTTGGGGAAGAATGAGATCTCATTGCTTAATGTTTATGCCAATATAGCTTCTAAGCAAGCTTCCCAAACTTCTATTCGTTACCTCTGTTTACCAATCGGTTTGTGGATGATGAGAGCTGCTGAAATTCAAAGATATACCCAGTTTTCTCTATAGAGTTCTCCAAAAATGGCTAAGAAATTTTGAGTCTCGATCAGACACCATAGTTTTTGGAATGCCATGCAATCTAACAATCTTCTTGAAGTACAAATTAGCAATATAAGATACATAATTTGATTTATTGTAGGGAAGAAATAGAGATATCTTTGAGAATCTATCAACAACAACCATGATAAAATCTTTGTTCCTTTAAGTTCTTGGCAGTCCCAAGATAAAATCAAGACTCACATCCTCCCATGGAGCATTCGACACTAGCAATAGAGTATACAAACCTGAATTTTTGTTTCTTATTTTTGCCAAGTGAGACACTCTGCATTGCTTTACAAATCTCTCCACATCTCTGAACATCTTAGGCTAATAAAAATTTGATTGAATAAGAGCCAGAGTTTTGTCCCTACCAAAATATCCTCCTAAAGCACTACCATGGGCTTCAGCTAGAATTACATGTCTCAAAGAATAAAAAGGAACACACTAGGCATTAGCTTGAAAAAGAAATCTATCAAAGATATTAAATTATTGAAAAGAACCTGATTTGCAATTCAACCATATTGAGCTAAAATCCACATCATTCTGATAGAGATCTTTGAATGTCTCAGATCCAACTACTTCAACTTCCATTGCTGATAATAAATAATGTTTTCTGCTCAATACATCAGCAACTATATTTTGAACACAAATTTATGCTTGATTGTGAAGTTATAAGATTACAGAAACTCCACCCAAACTGCATGCCTCTTCTTTAGCTTGTGTTGGTGATTAATAAACTTCAATGCCTCATAATCAGAATATAAGACAAATGGCTGGGCAAGAAGATAGTGGCTCTAATAAGATAAAGCTCGATAAATGACATAGAATTCCTTGTCATAGGTAGAATATTTCCTCATTGTATGATTCAACTTCTCACTAAAAAAGGCAATGGGCATTGATTCTTGACTTCAAACAACACTGATTCCCACATTGGAGGCATCATATTCAACCTCAAATACTTTGTCAAAATTGGGTAGTACCAAATAGGAGCTTTGGTTACCTTTCTTTTTAATAGCTTAAAAGCTTCATTAGCCTCATTAGTTAACTTAAATTTAGCACTTTTTAGGAATTTGGTGATTGGAGTAACAATTGAGCTGAAACCCCTGATGAATCTTTTGTAAAAGGAAGTTAAACCATTTAAACTCCTCACATCAAGCAATGAAGTCGGTGTTGGCCAATTAAGAATAGCTTCTACCTTACTTTGATCCATCATGATTCTATTTTTTGAAACAACATATCTTAGAAATACCACACTACGAGTAAAAAAATCACACCTCTTCAGATTAGCATAAGCCTTTGCTACTTAAAGATGAGAAAAATCTTCTTAAGATGATTCATATGCTCTTCCTCACTCATGCTGTACACCAATATGTCATCAAAATAAACCATAACAAAATTCCCAATGTATGACTTAAGTATATGATTCATAAATCTCATAAAAGTACTAGGAGCATTAGATAATCCAAATGACATAACCAACCACTCATACAAGCCTTCTCTAGTTTTAAATAATGTTTTCCACTTATCTCCAAGTCTCATTCTTATTTGGTGATAGCCACTCCTCAAATCAATTTTAGAGAAAATAGAAGCATCATACAATTGATCAAGTAAATCATCTAACCTTGGAATGGAAAAATGATAGTTAATAGTGATTTTGTTGATGACATGACTGTCCATACACATTCTCTAAGAACCATCTTTCTTAGGCACCAACAAGGCTGGAACAACACAAGGACTCATACTCTCCTGAATCAACCTTTTTTTCACCAACTCATCTACTTATCTTTGAAGTTCTTCATGCTCTTTGGGACTCATTATGTAAGCTACATTGTTAGGTAGGATAGCCCCTGGAATAAGATCAATATGATGTTGGATGCCTCTTAATGGTGGAAGCCCATGTGGAATATCTTCTAGTATAATGTCTTGAAACTTCTCTAGAATTGGTTTCATGTTTATTGGTAGCTCCTTGTAATGTTCATTCTCTTTTATGACTACTAGAGCCAAAATATGACTACCCCTTTCTAATTCACCCTTATATTTCACCAGAGGATAGAAAAGCAGTAACTTTCTTCTTTGGTGCATTGATTTCAGAAGGCTGTAATGGAGCTAAAATAATCTTCTTTTCATTCACCTTAAAAGAATAAGTATGTTTATAGCCATCATACAATCCCTCATATCACAATGCCAAGGTCTGCCCAACAGCAAATGATAAGCATGCATAGGAGCAACATCACACCATCCTTCATCTTTTCAAAACTTGCCAATAGAAAATAGAACTAAACATCTTTTAGTTACCTTGATATCATTTTCTTTTTGCAACCAACATGATTGGTAAGGATGCAGATGACAGATTGTGTCCAACTTTAGCTTTTGCACCATCTTCAAAGATATCACATTCTCAAAGCTGCCATGCCATTGTTAATGATCACCAAGCATACCTTGCCATTAGAGATACATTTAGTATGAAACATATTCTTTCTCACTCAACTTTCATTCTCAGCCATATAAGATACTTATAAACTAGTTGGTTAATGATACCTAACATCAGATAGTGATTCTGTAGACCCATTTGTGTGTCTAGTCGTAGACTGAGACACCAAAGATGCTTTATTTGAGTACTCTTTTCTTTTATATGGAATTTACAGGTTTGGAAAGTTTTAGATCTAGTACAATTAGTCATTGGGATTTGTAGCCAATCTTACGAAGGTAAACGAGTGTCAATAGAAGATCATCCATTCTTTGTATCATGAAAATTTTTTTTCGTATGCTATCGTTTAAACAAATGCCTGACTAAGGTCTTTTGGATTAAGAGAGGAGTTATCTGGGAGAATCTGATTATAACGAGACTCGGACGGATTCCATATGTGGCTTGATAGTACGATACCCAATATACAATCTCTGAGATATTAGATGGATGAGAAATTATAGATATATGGTAATTGAGGATAAACAGGTCCAATAGATTAGATCCCCAGTACTGTTTGAGGACTATGGCGTTATGGCCTAGTACATCATGGTTCATGAGTTGAGTGACTTATCATGGGATAACAATTCACTAAGTCAAAATGAGTTCTGACAGGTAGGACTCATGGCTAGTTTGGTATTGGGCTAATTAGCCCTTGTTTACTAGGAACCCTCAGTAGGAGCATCACATGCGGAGTGAAAGATCAAAACAAAATAGGTTTCCCACGTAGATCAAATCATCGTGCAAAAGATTGAATTTCATGAAAAATCGTAAAACCAAAAACTTCATCATGTGAGAGATTATTTACCTAGGAAGGTCATATATCCCTATTTTTTCAGATCCAGATGGAGAGGATGAAGGAGGTCAAACGTCATCCTCTCTAGTGGTATCTACATTATGGATTGCTGCATCCATACTCCTCCAATCATGGTCATAAATCTCGTAACTTTTGCGTAAAGGGAGGGAGGAGAATAGGAGGGGGCAGCCAAAGGTGCAGCCTATTATTTATGTGCTGCCCCTACCTCCTATTTATAGAGAGGCACCAAAAACCCTAGTACATCCTATATTAGTGAGTATTGGATCTCTATCCAATTACCCACTAACCTTAGATTATTGAATCTCTATCCAATAATCTCTGTTGGCCTTTAATTGGGCCTTATGCATGGAGCCCATCATTATAGGGTCTTATCTAATTAGAATAAGGGCTAATTAGATCTCTATCTAATCCTATATTCGTTAAAGCATCTACCATATATTTGTGTGTGACCCTCTAGGCTTAATACCAAGCTGGCTGTGAGTCCTCCCTGTTAAAACTCCTTCGGACTCAGTGAATTATTATCTCACCATAATAATTCACTTGACTTGTTGATTATAGACGTACCAGGCCATTATGCCATAGTCTCCAAACTATACAGGGGATCTTATCCATTGGACCTATCTATCCTCAGTTATCGTATATTTATAGTCTCTCATCCAACTAATATCCCATATATTATATATTAGTTATGGTACTATTAGGCCACATACGAAATCCATCAGAGTCTTGCTCTAATTAGATTCTCCTGGAGAACTCATTCTCTCTCGATCCGAATGATCTTAGCTAGGGATTTGTCTGAGGGAGCATACACAAAATGTTTCTCTCATGATGTCGAGTGTGGTGATCCTTTATTGAACTCAATTGCCTTCGTAAAGTTGGTTACCAATCCCGATAACTAGTTGTACTATACTTGGAACTTTCTAAACCTATAAGTCTGACATAAAAAAAAGGAGTACTCAAATAAGGTATCTTGATGTTTCAAGTCTAAGGACCAGATACACAAATTGGACTATAGAATCGTTGTCTGACATTAGGTATCATTAACAATATACTGTTCCATAAGTGAATCAATTAGTGAACTCATTCTTCAATGAGCACCTATACTGTATCATTAGTGTCTCTACATAAGTGGCTATGAGACCAATCGCCTCCATCATATGAACAGGTATACGATACACTGATTTATCCAGTTATGTCAATATCCCTATCGAGTAACCTATGATCAGAATTATTCAGGATATGTCTTTAAAGGTCAATTGATCTCATTATCATGATCATATAACAAATTGATTTGTATTGTACAGAACTAAGGACATCATAATATATATAAGCAATAGATAATATAATATAAGAATATGCCAATAATAATCATAAGCAAAAAAGATCGTGCATCGTTTCACATGTACGATGATTCACGTGATTGGCTTGCAAGACAATTGTAACCAGCACTGTTCTCATTGGATGAGACCGACATTAATAATATAATATCAATTCAAAATATTTGTAATGATCTACTTTAAATTATTAATGAGGACCTATTTATAAATATAACAATTTATTTAATAATTCTCTTGATTAAATAATTTTATATTAAATGCTTATTGCTATGGACCTAAATGTGAAACTTAAAAGTTTGATATAAATTATGAAAGATTCACATGAAGTTATAATAAAAAAGAGAAAAGGGGAAAGATATATGTCATTACCTAGTTTAAAGATGGTGCTAGTTATGCTTATTGCATAGATGACACATAAGCATTTTTCTTGCATGCTTGCCACCTATTAGGACCCTAGCTAAGTCGAGTCCATCTATTCAGGTTAAGTCATGTTAGTCAAAGTTAGTTATGGTCGGGTGAATCCCATCAAGTCAGTTATAAGTTGTTAGAGTTGGTTTTTATCTTCAGTTAGGATGGAGTTATTATTATTTTCAGTTATGAGTTTATGAGGTTAGTTAAGAGTCAAAGATTAGTGAGAATCTTGGTAGAGCCCTATAAATAAGACTGTAAACTTTTTTATGGAGATCAATTAATGAAGAATTGTTTTGGCCAATAGGCAGAAACCCTAGGAGGTAGATCCCCTCGAAGCGATCTAGGAGGTCTGATCTCCTCGAAGAGATCGATTATCCCCCTTTCCATCTTCTTCCTTCATGATAGAACCCTAAGATTCTATCAATTGGTATCAAAGCAGCGTTCTTGCTGTGATTTCACAGTCGCTCCCCTTTTTATCGCTGCCATCACCATTACTGCCATTGTCATCCTCGCTGTCTTGCCGCTGCCATCTCTTATCCTTCCATGCCACTTTGTTGTAGCAATAAAAAAAAAAAAGAGAAAAAAAAGGGAGGAAACGATAGTCGCACCCCATCCTTTCCACAGTCGCTTCTCTTCCCAACCGTCGGCCATCATCTCTCTTCCTCCTCAACTGCAGCCGTAGTTGCATTCCCATCCTCACCTTCCTCTCCTCGCGGCCATAGCCCACCTCCCCTACTATAGCCCTCGTTGTTGCCACAACCTCATCCTCGGCTGCGCCCTCCCCTGTCACCATCACCCCTTCTTCCCCTCCTCCCTCATCTGTTGCCCCCTTCTTCCTTCCCCACCATAGAAGTTGCCCGCCCTTGCCATCCCTACCACTGCTGCCAACTGTCAGCCCGTTGCTCCTCCTCTCCAGTGCTCATCAACTGCCCGCCCCTACCATCCCTACAACCACTGCCAACTGTCGGCCCCATGCTCCTCCTCTCTAGTGCCCATCTGCCGCCTGTCACTCCCAACCATGCCCTCCATCGCTGCCCAGCCATTCTCAGCCTCACCCCTTCCTTTCTCCTCATCTCCCGTTGGCCAAACCTCTTGATCTTGTTGCTATCTACTGATCAGCCCTCGGTAGAGTACAGTCAGCACCATCGTTCCTTCCGTAGTAGTCGCCTAGCCCTCTTCCTCCATTGCTACTGGCCCCCTCCCTCTGAAGCACCAATAGTGGTGCCGCTACCTTGCTGCGCCCCACCTGCTAGGCACTCCTAATGATGTCGCTGCCACCTCCCTTGCCGTTGCTGCCCTTGCTGCCACATATGCTTCGAACCACGCCCCTTATTGCTGCACCCCCTTACTACCATCGCTACTCCTCCTTGCTACTCCTTGCTCCTCACATAGTTGATGCAGCAACCATTGCCCCACCTTGCCACTGCCTCCTCTTGCTACCACTACTACCCCACCATCTCTAACCAGCTTTTTGACATATTGGTGATTCTTACGCTGACAATCTCATTGCGACTAGGTCCTACCACATCGAACTCATGCCCCTGACTCGATAGCAGAAAAAAGAACTGAATATCACTGATCTACAATCTTATACGATGACTACAGATGATACACTTGATGCAAGGTTTAAAGCTTTCGAGGCCCGCATGGAAGATAGATTTCAAGAGCTCCTCCGTGAAATTAAAAGAAGTCGATCGAAGAGCCCCAACAAAGCTCAACATGGTGAAAGTTTCAAAGGGAGTCGATTTAAAAAGTATGACCATGGGAAGGACACACGATACACATGCATAAGGGTGGAGTTTCCCATATGGGAAGATGGAGACCCGATCAGCTGGATTTCATGTGCTGAAATTTTGTTTTGTTTCCACAGGACTCCGGAGGAATCCAAGTTGAAGATCGCCTCCATTCAACTTGAAGGAGATGCGCTCCAGTGGTATGATTAGTACGAACACACTCATAGAGAACCCTCGTGTGAGCAATTCAAAAGTGGATTTTTGATTCATATTAGACCATCAGAGTATAAAAACATTGATGGACAACTCACTAAAATCCGTAAGACTTCTACCGTATAGGAATACTAGAGCAAATTTGAGTGCCTCTCAAATCAAACCCGAGACTAGTCTGAAAAATAACTGTTGGCAACATTTATTGAAGGGCTCAATCTAGAGATCCGGTGTGAAGTTAAGGCTCGATAACTCTGTATCGTGATGGCTGCCATATCATTCACTAGCATACATAAAGAAAAGCTCAATAGGGATAATCACAGAAATAAAAGCATAAATCAACCAGTAGTAAGCAAGCCGATAGTCCCACCTCCCTCCACTCAAAACCCTTGAAGACTTACCATAGAAGAGCTCTAGGAAAGATCAACAAAGGGGTTATGTTGGCATTTGTGATGAAAAATGTAGTAGAGGATATCGATACAAATAGGGTCATCTTTTATGATAGAACCGATTAAGGAGGAACCAGAAAATGATGGTGTGGACTTTGATAAAGAAGGTATGGATTCTGATAATGGTATTGGACCTTTTATACATATAGTACATGCATTAGTAGGCTACTCTAACCCGCAAACTATGAAAATTGAAAGAGTTTTGAAATAATAGTCTGTTACTATTTTAATCGACACTAGTAGCGCTAACACCTTCATGGACAAAAGACTTACTGACTGATTAACCTATCAGATTGAAGACTATGACAAATTTGAAGTTAAGGTTACTGATGGTCGAATTCTAACTTGTAATAGTAAGTGCTTAAAAATTAAATTGATGGTACAGGGCCAAGAACTGCAAGTAGATTTCTTTCTGACTCTCGATGAGCTCTCAATAACCTGTCGGTGAACTCCCGATGAACTTCCTGGCAAATTCTGGTGAGTTCTCAATGAGCTCCTGATTTCCTTCGACGAACTCCCAACAAACTTCCAGCATTCTTCCGATGAACACCCAGCGAGCTCCCGACAACTTATCGGTGAACTCCCGACGAACTTCCCAATAAACTTCTGGTGAGTTCTCAGCGAGCTCCCGACAACATCGTCTGAACCTCGGCCAACCTCCGACGAACTCTCGGCGAGCACCCATTGCGTCATCCGAACCTTAGCCCAATGCTCAAACTTGACTCCGACCCAACATCTGATTGTACTACCCTTTACTGTCGCAGTTGATTTTATCATCAAAATATAAGATTCAACAATCTCCTTTTTTGATGATGACAACCAATTGATGACAGAGTTAACTTAACTCCCCCTATGTATATGCCGTAGGATAAATACAATAAACTTGAATTTAAAAGAACCTATCACTTCTATGTATATGCCGTAGGATAAATACAATAAACTTGAATTTAAAAGAACCTATCACTTTTGAATTCAAGTATAGTATTTTCATAATTGAACCATTCATGATACCATACATTATAAATTTTTTTTCAAAGTATACATTTTCTTAGTATCACATAAAAATTTCAATCATTATATTTATAATATAACCTTGTCATCAATTATGATATAACATTCATTTCAACTATTTCAAAGATGTCAAAACATCTCTCTTATATTATCAATTATATCATTTCTCCTCATTTCTCATCAACAAAAAGGAGAAATACTTAATTCATATTTAAACATTTATCACAATATCTATCATTTAAATATTTATTATTTTTAAATATTTATAAAAATATTCAAACATACCATTTATCATTTGTCATCGATATACTATCTCTTCCCCTTTTGTCATAAAAAAGGAGAAATGTTCAACATTACTTTTCTAAATAATTGTTCAAAACAAATATTCATTATATGATAAAATTTCAAACACAACATTTATCATATGTCATCAATCATGTCATTTCTCCTTGTTATCATAAAGGAGAAATATTCACTATACATTTGAATACTATGTGTTCAATATATATGTCAACACATTTATCATAAATATTCATTATACAAAGAAAGAAATCTAGTCTATTCTCCCACTCAGTGAAAAAATAGAGTTTAATTCATTTCATATCAAATTGGTTTCTTCCCCTTTGTAAATAAAATAGAAGAAGAAGAAGGGGAGGGGGTGTCAAAGATCTAAAAATCAAGTATCCCAAAATAAAATAAATTATTAAGAGGGGGGATACATTCGAAAATATTCATGAATCCAAGAATCAAAATATTGAAAGAGACCTCATGAGTTTTATTATAAGAGAATTTTAACTTATATTTTTTTTCTTTTGTAAATGTCAAGAAGAAAGAATCAAGAGAAACCATTTTAAAGGATAGCTCAAAAAGTTGAGAAATCTGAGAAAAATATAAGAGATACTCATATTCTCTCATGTAAATATCAAGAAATCCTCAAAGTCATGATAGCAAATCATGCATTTAGAAGGTTTTTCATATCTGATTTTCTTCAAGCAAATTGTTCCTCATTTAATGATTTTAATGCAAGATAGCAATTTTATCTCCCCTTGGTCATTGTAAATAATGAAAATGAGTTCTAGGAGAGTAAATAATCTTGATTCATTCAAGGTAAATCTTAATATATATAATTCATTCAAATAATTCTTCTTAATAAAATAGAATAATGATCTTGATTAAAAAATCTTAAATTATAGCTGTTAAGATCATAAATATCTTTTTTTAATTAAAAAGAAGAAATCATAGAGGTTAAAGATAATTTTTATAAAAGATAAGTTAAGTGAAGAAGTCAATGAGAAGTTTAAAGAAAATCATTCAATTTTCAACTCATCATAAATTTAAGAAATATTAATTTGGTGATATATCATATATAAATATAAGGAAGTCATAAATGAATCATATTATGAAAGATATTAATATCAAATCATGAATACCAAAAGATATAATTTAATTTGATAGATTTCCTTTCAGGTCAAAAAGAAATTTTATGGGATCAAATAATAAGGATGATCTTGTTTTATATAGATAGTTTTCTTTAATAAAACAAAAAAGCCCTATTGAATAATCTTGATTTATATAAAGTTCTCATATTATGATTTTCAACATATCAATATCATGATAAGACCCTTTTTATGGTACGTTACATAGGAGAAAAGAATTCTTTTTTGATTTATATATAGAAAATTTCAACTTATCAAGATCATAGTTCTTAATGAAAATCTCAAGCTATAAGATCATAAGTCTCCTCTTTGGTAAAAACAAAATTATAGAAATAAAAAAAATGATTCCCATATAAGATGCCTCAAGTCAAAAATTATGAGAAAGTTCATGATTTGGCCAAAAAAAAATATCATTCAAATTTTAATTATCAAAATCACTTTTATAGTTCAAGAGATTCAACAATAATCATAACACTTTATCTCTTACTAAAATTTTGATTGAGAAATTTTCAAAAAAAAACTTTTCCTCTTGTTAGTTATTTCAATCTATGTGATTTGTTTTATACAAAAATTCCTTTACCTTTTATGCAAAATACATGCATTGATCGTCATTTAAATTCTAGTTTCATCTAAAAAGAAATAATCAAAATCATTAAAATAAGTAAAATATTTTTAACCTTTTAAAACTGAAAATCAAGTATCACTTTCAAAAAAAATCATAAAATATTTTCAAACAAAATCTTCAATTTATTCTAATTCCAATGATTTTTAGAGTGAGTTACCATGCTCATTTCATTCTCATTAAATGTATTTCTAATTTTCAAAAATACTAGACGATGAAGCATGATTTTTTTCTTTTTTATAATGTTCAATGCTCAAATTCTATCATTTAATAATATCCATTTAATTATACAATCCATATTTCAAGTTACTTCTTTAACATTATCAAGACCATTACCGTAACACATTAAAATAATAAAATATCTTAAAAGTAAAAATTCAATCAATCTCAATTCCAACATGTAAATGAGTCTAACTCTTTACACATAGTGCAAGGAGTTGACAAACTCATTTAAAATTTTTTATTTATTTTAAGTCTATCTAATATAATATTCAAATCATACAACGATTCAATCATCAATCATTCATAACATTTAGGTCATTCAACAATAGCATTTCCAAATATTCAATCCAATGATTTTAAACATATTATTCAATCATTATCAAAATCTCATTTTTGTAAATTTAAACATATTTTTCAGTAACTAACTATGGTTCTTTGGTTCTAGTTCGTTTTTATACTTATATGTTTTAGCTAAGCATCATCAAGATCAATTGTATAATGATAATTATTTTCAATAAAAGGATTTATTATAATAGAAACAAAGATTATTAAGCTTCAAACATCTTAATTCAAATAATTTCCTTATTTTTTTACATTTTAGCTAGGAAGCTTGATAAGTAATTAGATCTCAAGTCAAATGGCTTGAGCATCCATAAGATATCATTCCATTTTGCTTCTAGCCTTAGTTTGGTGACAAGCTTAAAAAAAAAATTTAGGTACCTATTTTACATTGAGACCTATATGAAGAAATTTGTGTTTCTAATCTAATAGGTTTTGATTATTTATTGTTCCCTTAGGAACCCAAACTAATTTGTGAGGACTATAGCTTTTGAATGGACATTTGTAAGCCACATGTCGTAATCTACCATAAAAATTATATTTAATTTTTGATGGTAAATTTAAGGTAGGTCTTTTGACAAAAATAGTTGGTTTTTGTTGAATGTTACCAACAAAGTCTATGCCATTTCTTCTATTAATATGACCTTTATTGACAAGGATCATATTTAGTGATTTATTCCTAAATTTATTTTTTTAATATAGTATTAAGCATAATATTTTCTTCTTTAACACTATCTAGTGTTTCACATTTAGAGCAAAAATTATGTAATAGTAAAGTATCATGCAAAGTTTCATGTTTAGTGCATGTATTGTATGATACTGCTATTTCATGCATTTCATCAAGTTTACTAACTAATGATGCATACTCTACCTTAGGTAATTTATAGGATTTGCTAATCTTTCTAAATTCATCATAAAGCTCAGGAAAAGAAAGTAATAACTCATTAAAAGTAAAAGAGCTTTCGGGTGGGTTACTTACCTCATCGTGGTTGGCCACGAGCGTGAGATCTTCCACTTCTTCCTGATTATATTCTTCATCTTTGGAGCGCCTCCGCTTCTTGCGTTCATAGTAAGAAGTTTTATCCATCTTTAAATCATTTTTATGGTTCATGTCGATTAATTTATTCGGTTTATTTATTAAATATTCAAAGTTCACATCACTCAAGATTTCATTCGAGGAGTCATGTGTTCTCTTTAGTTCCAATTCCTTCATGTTCTTTGGAAGGTGTTCTTGGGTTCTCAATGTCAAAATTTTCTTGTTCTTAGGAAGGTATTCTTGTTCATTTTTGTAAGATATTTTGTTTATTGATTCATTTAGATTTAGTGTGCATTGATGTGTTAATTCTAATGTATGCCAAATCTCAAAAGCCAAATCATAAGTGGAAATCTGATCAAATTAATTTTTATTGATAGCACACTATAAGACATTCATAGCCTTGACATTTAAAGAAAATATTTATTTTTCATAATCATTCCAATTATTTATTGGATTGGATGATTTTTGAAAATCCTTTTCAACAATACACCATAAATCAAAATCTATCAAAATCAAAAAGTGTTTGCAAGCACCATTTGCATGACCAAAAGACAAACAAACCCTACATCATTGTGGTTTCTAAGAATATGAGACATGTACCTTTCGGGTACTCCTATCAAGATTATAGTAAAAGACCTCATCAGGTATATCCCCATTTGAAGAAACTATTACAAAGGCTTTTGCAAAAACTAATCTCATTTGCGCAACCATTCCTTATTAATATATAATGGTTGTCCCAGGTGCTGCATAGTAAAATGGTGATTCCAGAGATGCAGCAGAAGTCCATGGAAGGAAACTCATTAAGGAATAGATTGTAGACTTTCCAACTCTAATCGTATGTCAAGGGCCCAATACTGTAGGATCATTGAATGACCACAGATAGTTTAAAATCTATAGAGGCAACAAGTTCTCTTTGCTTCTTCAGATTTTTCTACAAAAAAATGCATTCCTTCTGAGTTATAGTATCACAAACTTTACCTTCTTTTGTTCTGGTGGTTCATGAAAATCAAATATTCTCTCTACCGTATTAAGCTAATCAATAAAATCATCAACATTGATTTTACCTTCAAACTCCAGAATTTCTAACTTTAGGTTGTATTTATTTTGCCACATGTCTTGGTCTCTACACCTTGCCTGAAATCTTCCAAACTCACTTAGGTAAGGTGGTGTATCATAATTATAATCAAACTTTTGGGTATCATTTTCATGTTGATTGTGTATACTCCAAAGTTCTTCAATAAATTTCATTTTTTTCTTGTAGATTGTGTAGCAATCTTTGTAGCTACAACTTTAAGGATTCAACATCATCTTTATAGCCACCACCTTGACCAACTACAACATTTTCATTTCATCTTGAAATAATCTCTGATACTAAACTAATATCAGGGAAGGAAGAAAGAGAATGAAATTCAAAAAACAAAGAGAAATCGATAATCGAGTTGTAGAAAAGAAACAAACTCAGGATAGAACTTGTAAAATTGATAAATAGTTCACTACCAAATTGAAAATCCCAACGTATTAGCCGAAGGGAAGTCGAACGTGTAAGTTTTCATGAAAAAACATGACTGTCATAAACTTTATTGAAAAATTCAAAATACAAGCCATTCCCAATGTATTAGCTCATGGGAAGTTGTACGAGCATGGTTTTGAGAAAAAACATGATGGTCATAAACATTATATAAAGTCAAGATTCAGTTGATTTTTCGCGCACCATCTTGGAAATTCAAAATACTAGCCATTCCCAACGTATTAGCTGATGGGAAGTTGTAGGAGCATGGTTTTGTAAAAAAATATGATAAAAATAACTTTGCTCAAAGTCGAGGTTCGATCAATTTTTTATTCACCATCTAAGAAATTTAAAAAACTAGCCATTCCAAACGTATAAGCCCATAGGAAGGCATAAGATAATGGTTTTGAGAAAAAATGTGATCATCATAAACTTTGTGCAAAGTCAAGGTTCGAACGATTTTTTGCGCACCATCTTAAAAATTCAAAATTTATGGTCATTCCCAACGTATTAGCATATTGGAAGTCATACACCAAGATTTTACGAAAAAATATGATGGTCATAAGCTTTACACAAAGTCGAGGTTCGATCAGTTTTTCACGAACCATGTTGGAAATTTAAAATACTGGTCATTCCCAACGCATTAGCCTATGGAAAGTCGTAGGAGCATGGATTTGTAAAAAAATGTGACAGTCACAAACTTTTTACGAAAGTCGAGGTTTGCTTGGTTTTTCACGCACCATCTCATAAATTCAAAATACTGGCCATTCATGATGTATTAGCTCATGGGAAGTTGTAAGAGCATGGTTTTGCAAAAAAAATGACAGTTATAAACTTTATGTAAAATCAGGGTTCAATCAGTTTTCCATATACCATCTCAAAAATTCAAAATACTGGTCATTTTGAACATATAAGCCAATGGGAAGGCATACAGAATGGTTGTGAGAAAAAAATATGATGGTCATAAACTTTATGCAAAGTTAAGGTTCGACAGGTTTTTCACGCACCGTCAGAAATTCAAAATAGTGGTCATTCCCAACATATTAGCTCATGGGAAGTCATACGCATAAGGTTTCACGAAAAACCATGATGGTCATAAGCTTTATACGAAGTCAAGGTTCGATTAGATTTTCATGCTCTGTCTCAGAAATTCAAAATAATACCATTCCCAATGCATTAGCCCATGGGAAGCCATACGAGAATGGTTTTACAAAAAAAAACATGATGACCGTAAACTTTGCACAAGTCGAGGTTCGATCGATTTTTCGAGCACCATCTCAGAAATTCAAAATATTGGCTATTCTTGACATATGAGCCTATAGGAAGTTGTACGAGCATGGTTTTGCAAAAAAAAAACATAATGGTTATAAACTTTGTGTAAAGTCGAGGTTCGATCGTTTTTTCGCCCACTATCTTAGAAATTCAAAATACTAGCAATTCCCAATGTATCAGCCCATGGGAAGTCATATGAGCATCGTTTCAAGAAAAAATGTGACGGTCATAAACTTTTCATAAAGTCGAAGTTTGTCAGTTTTTCACGCACTATCTCGGAAATTCAAAATACTGGCCATTTTCAACGTATTAGCCCATGGGTCATCGTAAGAGCATGATTTCGAGAAAAAAATGCAAAGGTCATAAACTTTATGCAAAGTCAAGGTTCGATTGATTTTTCATGCATAGTCTCAAAAATTTAAAATAGTGGCCATGCCTAATGTATTAGCCCATGGGAAGTCGTATGAGCATGGTTTCGAGAAAAAAATGAGATAGTCATAAACTTTATACAAAGTCAAGTTGATCGATTTTTCGCACACTATCTTGGAAATTCAAAATACTAGTCATTTCCAACGTATTAGCCTATGGGAAGTCATACGAGTAAGATTTCACAAAAAAAAGTGACGATCATAAACTTTACTCTAAGTCGAGGTTTGATCAATTTTTTGTGCACCATCTCGAAAATTCAAAATACCAGCATTTCCTAACGTATTAGCCCATGGGAAATCATACGAGCATGGTTTCATGAAAAAATGTGATGGTCATAAACTTTGTGTAAAGTCAAGTTTTGATCAGTTTTGTGCGCTCCATCTCAGGAACTCAAAATACTGGCCATTCTTAACATATTAGCCCATGGAAAGTTGTACGAGCATGGCTTCATGAAAAAAATGTGACAGTCATAAACATTATGCAAAGTCAAGGTTTGATCGATTTTTCGTGTACTATCTTGGAAATTTAATATACTAGCGATTCCTAACGTATTAGCCCATGGGAAGTTGTACGAGCATGGTTTTACCAAAAATCGTGATGGTCATAAACTTTGCATAAAGTCAAGGTTCGATCATTTTTCGTCCACCGTCTTGGAAATTTAAAATACTGGCTGCTACAAACATATAAGCCCATAGGAAGGAGTATGAGAATGGTTTCGAGAAAAAAATACGATGGTCATAAACTTTGCACAAAGTCGAGGTTCGATTGATTTTTCGCGCACCATCTCTGAAATTTTAAATACTAGGCATTTCCAACGTATTAACC
The DNA here is from genome assembly GCA_021527575.1 of Ensete glaucum. Taxonomy (NCBI): domain Eukaryota; kingdom Viridiplantae; phylum Streptophyta; class Magnoliopsida; order Zingiberales; family Musaceae; genus Ensete; species Ensete glaucum. Next base: position 6,645,883 of record CM038554.1, read on the forward strand.
CATGAGAAGTCATATGAGCATGGTTTCGGGAAAAAACACGATGGTCATAAACTTTGCATAAAGTCGAAGTTCAATTGATTTTCTGAGCACCGTCTAAAAAATTTGAAATACTAGCAATTCCCAACATAGTAGCCTATGGGAACTCATATGTGTAATGTTTTGTGAAAAAACATGATGGTCATAAACTTTGCGTAAAGTCGAGATTCGATTAGTTTTTCACGCATCGTCTCGGGAATTCAAAATATTAGCCATTCCCAATGTATTAGCCCATGAGAAGTTGTACGAGCATGTTAGGACTCTAGCTAGGGGAGTCCTAATTTAGTTTCATGGAAGAGGATAATTATGTAAAATCTAAGGGGCATTCATATAAATCCTATCTAGTTGACCCCTATTAAGGAAAGTAAGGAGGCCGACTAGGTTATGATTAGTTGAGAAAGATATTTGAGGAGAGAGTCAGATGCATGTTACCTTAATTAACCACCCCTTATCCTAGTTTAAGAGAGGTTGGTTGAGGACGGGTTAAATTAGAATAGGATTAGGATCAGTTTGGAGATTGCTTCTTAGAGTTGGAGTTGGAATTGTTGTAAGGAGTTGCTTATTAGAGTTGGAGTAGGAGTTGCTAGGACTTGTTAGGAGTAGGAGTCTTGAAGTAGGAGTCCTCTTAGGAATTAGGGATTGAAGGCCTATAAATAGCCTTGTAATCATCCACTTTTTATCATGAATAAATCAATCTTTCGTTAGCCAATGGCTTGAGTAACAAGGAGGGAGGAACCCCTATAGAGTTCTAAGGAGGTCGATCCCCTATAGAGATCACCCTAAGCTTAGAATCCGCGAGGGTTCTAACAAAGCATAGCTTCAAAAAAAAATGAGATAGTCATAAACTTTTCTCAAAGTCGAGGTTCGATTGATTTTTCGTGCACCTTCTAGAAAATTCAAAATACTAGTCATTTCCAACGTATGACCATGGAAAGTCATATGAGCAAGGTTTTGCAAAAAAAATATGATGGTCATAAACTTTGCGCAAAGTCGAGGTTCGATCAATTTTTCATGCACCATCTCAGAAATTAAAAATACTGATAATTTCTAATGTATTAGCCCATGGAAAGTCATACGAGCAAGGTTTTATGAAAAACATGACGATCATAAACTTTACGTAAAGTCGAGGTTCGATCGAGTTTTCGAGCACCATGTCGGGAAGTCAAAATACTGGTTATTCCCAACATATTAGCCTACGGGAAGTTGTACGAGCATGGTTTCACAAAAAAAATATGACGGTTATAAATAAAATATAAAAAGGTGCTTCTAGTTTTCTTTCTTCTTTTGTAAGCAAGATTTTCGAATCGAGCACTTTCACTCTTGTACTAATCCCCCACCCCCACCTAGTGCTAATTGATCATTACAGGTTTCTTGTGTACTATCTCAAAAATTCAAAATACTGGCTATTTTCAATGTATTAGCCTAGCCCATGGGAAATCATATGAGCAAGATTTTGTGAAAAAATATGATGGTCATAAACTTTGCATAAAGTCGAGGTTTAATCGATTTTTCATGCATCATCTCAAAAATTCAAAATACTAGCATTTCCTAACATTTTAGCCCATGGGAAATCGTACGAGCATGGTTTCATAAAAAAATATGATGGTCATAAACTTTGCGCAAAGTCAAGGTTCGATTAGTTTTTTGCACTCCATCTTGGGAACTCAAAATACTGGCTATTCCAACATATTAGCCCATGGAAAGTTGTACGAGCATGGTTTCGTGGAAAAATATGACGATCATAAACATTACGCAAAAGCCAAGGTTTGATTGATTTTTCGTGCACTATCTTAGAAATTCAAAGTACTAGCCATTCCCAAGCCTATGGGAAGCTGTACGAGCATGGTTTTGCCAAAAAATGTGATGGTCATATACTTTATACAAAGTTAAGGTTCGATCATTTTTTGTGCATCATCTTGGAAATTCAAAATACTAGCTACTTCGAACATATAAGTCCATGGGAAGGCATAAAAAAACATATTGGCCCATGGGAAGTCGTACGATAATAGTTTCGAGAAAAAATATGATGGTCATAAACTTTATGCAAAGTCGAGGTTCGATCGATTTTTCACGCACCATCTCTGAAATTCCAAATACTGGGCATTGCCAACGTATTAACCCATGAGAAGTCATACGATTATGGTTTCAAGAAAAAACACGATGGTCATTAACTTTATATAAAGTCGAGGTTTGATCAATTTTTTTAGCACCATTTAGAAAATTTAAAATACTGGCCATTCCCAATGTATTAGCTCATGGGAAGTCATATACATAATGTTCCGTGAAAAAACATGATGGTCGTAAACTTTGTGTAAAGTCAAGGTTCGATCGATTTTTAATGCACCATCTCGGGAGTTCAAAATGTTGGCCATTCCGAGCAAGAGTTACTGTAGTTGCTGTTAGGGAGGTCACCCTACATCTGCCTGGTGAAGCTATATTGCATTAGATGTATGTTATTTTATTTCCTCTATTATCAAGGACATTATTTCCATATCTTGTTTGACAATTAGTGGATATAAATTAGTTTTCGAGAATAATAGTTATTCAATAATTATGGATGATGAGACCATCACTAGAGAGACCTTGATGAATGGCTTATATGTGTTAGACACTTCTTCATACATCATGAATATAAATACATCTAAGAGGAAAAGAGATAAGGTGAACAATGCATACTTATGACATTGTAGGTTAGGTCATATATACGAGGAAATGATTCAAAAGTTGCTAAAAGATGGATACTTAGATCCATTTGATTATAAGTCATATGCAACTTGCGAACCGTGCCTTCGTGGGAAGATGATCAACTCTCCTTTTAGTGGAACTGGAGAGAGAGCCATTGAGTTATTGGAACTCGTACATAGTGATATATGTAGTCCCATGTCGACTTAGGCTATAGGTGGTTACTCATACTTCATTATATTCACTGATGGTTTCTCTAGGTATGGATATGTATACTTAATGAAGTACAAATCTGAGGCCTTTGAGAAATTCAAGGAATATAAGAATGAGGTGGAGAACCAAATTGGAAAGAGTATTAAGACTCTTCAATCAGATCAAGGAGGAGAATACTTAAGTACAAAATTCACCCATTTCCTAAGGGACAATGAGATTTTATCCCAGTGGACACCTAATTATACACCTCAACTCAATGGTGTATGAGAAATGAGGAATTGCATGTTATTAGATATAGTGCAGTACGTGATAAGTTTTGCTAACCTACCCATCTCATTCTAGGGGTATACCCTAGAGACTGCAGCTTACCTTTTGAATAGAGTTCCATCAAAGTTAGTAGTGTCTATACCATATGAGATATAGAAAGGAAAAAAGCCAGATCTTATGTTGGTTAAGATTTGGGGCTGTCCTGCCCAAATTAGAAAACACAACCTTGACAAGTTGAAATTAAGGACAGGATGGTGCACATTTGTGGGATACCCTAGGGAGACCTTGGGGTATTATTTCTATCATCTAGAGGATTGAAAGGTCTTTGTTGCCAAGAGAGTTGTGTTCCTTGAGAAAGAACACATTCTTGGTAGAAACAGTGGGAGTGAGATAAAATTGAGCGAGGTTGGAGAATCTAGCTCAAGCACCATTCCAGAGCCCGAGCTTGTTCATGTACCTAACACACAAATTCCAACTTTGCATAGGTCGAGTAAAGTATCTCACCCTCCTGAAAGATATGTTGGACGTATCAGTGAAGAGGACTCTCAAGATGTTGATCCTTAGACCTACGAGGAGGCTATTATGAGTATAGACTCCGGGAAGTAGCAAGAAGCCATAAATTCTGAGATAGATTCTATGTAGTTTAATAAGATTTGGAACCTTGTGGATGCACTTGAGGGTATCATACCCATCGGTTGCAAGTAGATCACCAAAAAGAAGATTGGAGTAGATAGAAAGGTAAATACCTATAAGGCAAGGCTAGTAGCTAAAGGATATCATCAAAGACAAGGAGTTGACTATGATGAAACCTTTTCACATGTAGCTATGGTTAAGTCCATTAGAATTCTTTTGGCCATTGCAACACACTATGACTATGAGATTTGACAATGGATGTCAAAATGACATTCCTCATTGGCAAACTCGAGGAAGAGGTGTATATGATGCAGCTAGAAAGATTCGTATCTAGAGAGAGTCTATATAAAGTGTGCAAGTTGCTTAAGTCCATCTATGGGCTAAAGCAAACTTTCCGAAGTTGAAACATAAGATTTGATGAGACGATCAGATCTTATGACTTCGTTAAGAATGAAGATGAACCTTACATGTATAGAAAGGTAAGTGGGAGTGTTATCACCTTCTTGGTATTGTATGTGAATGACATTATAATCATTGGGAATGATATAGGAATGCTCTCCACAGTAAAGACTTGGTTATCCAGAAACTTCTCTATGAAGGATTTAGGGGAAGCATCATATATTTTGGGGATCCGGACCTATAGAGATAGATCTAATAGGATGCTTGGCTTATCCAGTCTAGGTATATAGACTCCATTGTCAAAATGTTTGGTATGGAGAATTCCAAGAGAGGTCTCATACTGATGAGACATGGAATATCACTTTCTAGGAGTATGTCCCCAAAGACTTTTGAAGAAAGGGCAGACATAGATAAGATACCTTATGCCTCAACGATATGGTTTATCATATATGTTATACTATGTACCAGGCCTGATATAGCACATGCTTTGAGTGTCATGAGTAGGTATCAGGCAGATCCAGGTTTATAACATTGAAAAGCAGTAAAGTGTATCCTTAAGTACTTGAGAAGGACTAAGGATCTTTTACTGGTATATGGTGGAGGTAGCCTCCAGGTTGAGGGTTACATGGACTCGAGTTTTGAATCCGACATTGATGATAGCAAGTTAAACTCAATGCATGTTTTCACCCTGAATGGAGGAGTAGTAAGCTGGAAGAGTTCCAAGCAAGATACTACTACTGACTCGACCATAGAGGTAGAATACATTGCTACAGCAGGAGTAGCAAAAGAAGGGGTATGGATGAAAAAGTTCATCATGATATAGGAGTTGTACCAAGCAGCATGAAGCTGATTCCCATATATTGCGACAATGACAGGGTGATAACTCTAGCAAGGGAACCCAGGTCTTATCAGAATTATTCTGAGGAGGTTCCATCTGATTAGAGCGATCATGACCCGAAAAGAAATAATAATGGAAACAGTTCCATCCAAAAATAATATTGTAGATCCACTGATGAAGCTGCTGGCTTAGATTATATTTGAGCGTCACAGGGATCTGATAGGGATCAGACACATATGTGATTGGCTTTAGGTCAAGTGGGAGATTGCTAGTTATAGGTGCCCCACAACCTAATCACGTGAGTGATGGCACGTGTGACACACTACTGAATCTTTTTGCTTATGATTAAATATTAGTAATATATTCTCATATTATATTGTCTGTAGATGTCCTTGGTTTTGTGCAATGGGAATCGGATCGTAATGAGATAATGATAATGAAATCGATTCACTTTTAAATAAAGATCTTAAAATAATCCCAATCATAGGTTACTCGATAGGGACATCAAGATAACCGAATAGATTAGTGTACTATATACCCGTCCATATGATGGAGGCAATTGATCTCGTAGCCACTTGTATGGAGACACTACGGATATAGTATAGGTGCTCATTGGAGAATGAGTTTACTGATTGATCCGCTTATGGAATGTCGTATGGCTGATGATACCTAATGTCAGACAGCGATTTCATAATCGTAGTTGTGTATCTGGTCCTTTAACTTAAGACACCATGAATGTCTTATATGAGTACTCCTTTCTTTGACGATAGACTTACAGGTTTGGAAAGTTCCAAATCCAGTATAGCTGATTATCAGGATTGGTAGCCAATCTTATGAAGGTAATTAAGTGTCAATAAAGGATCATCCACTCTTGGTATCACAAGAGGAATATCCCGTATGTGCTTGCTCAAACAAATCTCTAGCTAGGGTCATTCGGATTGAGAGAGAAAGAGTTCTTCGGTAGAATTCGATTAGATCAAGATAAACATATTCCATATATAACCTGATAGTACCATATCTAATACATGGTCTCTGGGATATTTATTGGATGAGGGATTATAGATACATGGTAATAGTGGACAGATAGGTCCGATAGATTCGATCCCTCCTTTATCGTCTAGGGACTATGGCATAGTAGCCTAGTACGTCCATAGTCAATGAGTCGAGTGAATTATTATAGGGATAATAATTCACTATATTAGAAGGAGTTCTGATGGAAGCAACTTATAGCCAGTTCGGTATCAGGCCTAGAGGGTCACATATATATGGTGGATGCTTCAGCGAATAGAGGATTAGATGAAGATCCTATTAGCCCCTATTCTCATTAGATGAGACCCTATGCTGATGGACTCCTTGCTTAAGGCCCAATTAGAGGCCTACGAAGATTATTGGATAAAGATCCAATAATGCAAGATTAGTGGGTTATTGGATGGAGATCCAATACCCACTAAGGTAGGAGCCTTAGGATTTTTGGTGGCTCTTTATAAATAGGAGGAGAGACTCATGATTGGTAGGCTACAACTTTGGCCTCCCCCTCTTATTCTCCTCCCTCCCTTTATGCAAGAGTTTCGAGATTAGATTGGTGGAGTTTTGTTGTAAAGATCCATCGTGTGGATACTGCTAGAGAGGAAGACACTTGACCTCCTTCATCCTCTCCATTCGAATCTAGAATACAGGGATATATGATCTCCTTAGGTAAAATGAATCTCTCACATATCGTGGTTTTTTGATTTTTACATTTTTCTCACGACCTCAATCTTTTGCTTGACGATTTGATCTGCGTGGGAAACCGATTTTTGTTTTGATTTCCATTGCATATGTGATGCTCCTGGTGAGGTTTCCCAACAATGAGGACCTTGAGCTTTTGACAAATAAACTAGAAAAATTGATGAACTTGAATCTTAAAAATAATCTAAATATGGGTAAATCCTCTTGCTATGAATGCAAGAAGCCAAGGAGCTCCAAAGATCAAATGCACAACCAAGAAGTGGAGAACCTCGCTCTTATGGCTATCGACAATGAGGTTAGTAATTTATTAAGCATGTTTCATGATTTGTTTGATGAGTTTAGAAAACTTAGCAAGTCTTTTAAGTTGCTTAAAATTCATCATGATTTGTTAGTTGGTAATATTGATGAAATGCATGAGTTATTAGTATAACATAATCCTAGTTCTAAATCTGAAATGCTAGACAACATTAAAGAAAAAAATATCTTGCTTAAGACAATGTTAGAAAATTTTGAAATTGGTAGTAAATCCTTAAGTATGATCCTTGCTAATAAGGGTCATATTAATACAAGAAAGGGTATATTTGTTAGTTAGTAACACTCAACAAAAGCCAACCATTTTTGTTAAAGGACCTACCTTACATTTATCATCAAAAGTCAAGTTTAATTTTTATGGAAGATTAGGAAATATAGCTTACAAATGTCTATTTAAAAATTATAGTCCTCATAAGTTAGTTTGGGTTCCTAAAGGAACCGTAAACAATCTTATGCCATTAGAGAAAATGAGAAGAACATATAATGAAGGACCCAAACTCAAATGGTTACCTAAATCAAAATCTCTCATAATATAAAGTTACCTTCTAATAAGGCTAGAAGCACTAAGTAATGTTTTGAAAGTAGATGCTCAAGACTTGAGATCTAATACTCTTTCAAAGCTCACTAGCCTATGTAACAATAACAAAAAAATTATTTGAATTAAGATGTTTTAAGCTTAATGACCAGTGTTTCTATTATAACAAATCTTTCTTATTGAAAATAGTTCATCATTATATAATTAATCTTGATGATGCATAGCTAGAGCATGCTAGAATTAGAAAGAAGAAAGTATAGTTAATTTAAATAAAAGTCATATGTATGAGAGAAAGATTTTGATGATGATTATTGTATTGATGTGTATTAACTTGTGTTGATAATTTATGATGTTTTTAAACCTAAAAATCATATATGAAATCATCTTTCTTTAAAAGAAAAACTTTTTGATAACATGATAGAATATTCCAACATGCAAAAATCATTGGATTTAAAATGAATCATTGTTCAAAAATATTTTTGCAATGATCATAATGAAATTTTATTTTTGAATTTAAACACCAATGCATTCTTGAAATAAATTTCAAAAGAAGGATAATTCTTCTTGAAAGAATATTTATCTCATGAATCCTTCAACAAAGATAAAATGATACATTTATTGTTGAATCTTTTTAACTACAAAAATAATTAGAAAACTTTAGCTATTTTCTTTTGGAAAACAATCTGTGATGACTTTATTGAAATTTTTTGAAAAGTGATTTTTGATGATGATTTTGGATAAGTTTTCAAATGATTTTTCTTAAAAAGAGATTAATGAATTGATTATATTATTTTTATGACTCTCTTAAACTATGAAAGTGATTTTGATGATTTGATGATTTGAACTTGAATAAATTATTATCATGATTTTGACAAGTTTAGAAATAAAACTTGAAAATCTTCTTATGAACCATTTTCTTGAAAACTTGAAGTTTCATATATATAAATCAAGATCTTCTACTTTTTTCTTTCTTAAAATTAACTCATGATCTTGATATCTAAAATATGATGTCTTTATAAGATGAAGACTTTTTTTTGTTCTCTTATGGTTCTATTTTATCATCTAAGAAGAGATCTATTAAATTAAATCATGTCTTTAATATTCATGAATGTCTTTTGATATCAATATTTATCTTGATATGATTTATTTTAAAACTCATGAATGACATAACTTATCACCAAAATTAGTATTTCTTAAATTTATGATAAGTTAAAAATTGAAAGAGATTTGTATTATCATGAATATTTTCTTAATTTCTTGACTTGACTTTTACGTTATGGGAATCACGTTATTAATCTCTATAATTTTCTCTTTTTAATAAAAATGAGATTTATAATCTTAACAATAATAATTAAAATTTTTATCTAGATCATTCTTTTTTTATTAAAAAGATTTATCTTGGATGAATTGAGATTATCCCTTAAGACTCATTTTTATTATTCACAAGAAAAAGGAGGAAAGACATTTATTAAACGAAATTATATCTTTTGATATTCAAAAATTTGATTTTATCTTTAATGACATGATCTCCTTGTACTTTTTGACATAATTTGAATATGAATGCTAAGAAAAAATTATGCCATCATATTTCTTTCTTGAAAATGACAAAGAAAAGGGAGAGATAAAATTATTAATATGATTAGAAGTAAATTTGGATATCATAACATTAAAAAATGATGAATTGAAAAAGTTTCGCACTATCTCTTCTTAGTTTTTCACTATATTAAGAAAAATTAGTTTTTCTTGATATATTTATGTGATGAATTGAAAAATAATGTGATGGGAAAAGTTTTGCACTATCTCTTCTTTTTGACAATGACAAAGAGGAGTAAAACTTGTTTGCTTGCATGATGTAAATTGCTAGCTTGAATATTGTAAAGGAAGCAAAAATTTGCTAGCTTGCACGTCTCAAAAGAGAAGAAAGAACTTACTGCTAGTTACAGGTGCCCTACAAGCCAATCACGTGAGTGATGACACGTGTAACATACTACGTAATCTTTTTACTTATGATTAATATTGGCATATTCTCACATTATATTATTTACTACATATATATTGTGATGTCCTTGGTTCTGTATAATGGGAATCAGATCGTGATAAGATCACGATAATGAGATTGATTCACCTTTAAACATAGATCCTAAATAATCTCGGTCATAGGTTACTTGAGAGGGACATGAAGATAACCGGATAGATCAGTGTACTATATACCCATCCATATGATGGAGGCGGCTGGTCTCATAGCCACTTGTGTGTAGACACAAAGGATATAGTATAGGTGCTCATTGAAGAATGAGTTCACTGATTAATCTGCTTATGAAATGTTGTATGGTTAATGATACCTAATGGTTAGACAGCGATTCCATAGTCCCAATTGTGTATCTTGTCCTTAGACTTGAGACACCAAGGATGCCTTATATGAGTACTTCTTTCATTGATGCCAGACTTATAGGTTTGGAAAGTTGCAGATATGGTATAATTAGTTATCGAGATTAGTAGCCAACCTTACGAAAGTAATTGAGTGTCAATAGAGGATCATCCACTCTTGGTATCATGAGAGGAATATCCTATATATGCTTGCTCAGATAAATCCCGGGCCATGGTCATTCGAATTGAGAGAGAAAGAGTTCTCTGAGAGAATTCGATTAGAGTGAGACTATGATAGATTCTGTATATGGCTTGATAGTACCATGTCCAATATATGGTCTTTGAGATATTAGTTAGATGAGGGATTATAGATACATGATAATTATGGACAGACAGGTTCGATGGATTTGATCCCCCTTGTACTGTCTGGGGATTATGGCGTAGTGGCCTAATACGTCCATAGTCGATGAGTCGAGTGGGAGTGACTCACGGCCAGCTCGGTATTGGGCATAGAGGGTTACACACATATAGTGGATGCTTCAACAAATAGAGGCTTGGATGAAGATCCAATTAGCCCCTATTCTTATTAGATAAGACTCTATGCTGATGGGCTCCTTGATTAAGGCCCAATTAGAGGCTTAAGGAGATTATTGGATAGAGATCCAATAATGCAAGGTTAGTGGGTAATTGGACAGAGATCTAATACCCACTAAAGCAGGAGCCGTAGCATTTTTGGTGGCTCTCTATAAATTGGAGGGGAGACTCATGGTTGATAGGCTACAGCTTTAGCCACCACCTCCTATTCTCCTCCCTCCCTCTGTGTAAGAGTTGCGAGATCAGACTGGATGAGTTTCGTTGCAGAGATCCATCGTGTGGATACCGCTAGACAAGAGGATGCTTGACCTCCTTCATCTTCTCCATCCGATCTGGAATACAAGGATATATGATCTCCCTAGGTAAAATCAATCTCTCACACATCGTGGTTTTATTGGTTTTTGCATTTTTCTCACGATTCCGATATTTTGCATAGCAATTTGATCTATGTGGGAAACCAGTTTTTGTTTTGATTTCCCTTGCACATGTGATGCACTTGCTGATGTTTCTCAACAGTGGTATCAGAGCCAAGGTTCTTGTACAAAAGATTGATTTTAAACTACATGTGATAAGATTGAATCTAGTAGAATCATTCTACGTGTTCTTGCTATATTTTCGCAGCGAAGGCACTGAGGAGGGGTGGCCAGCCCCCATGTAGGGCCAGCCACCCATGGCCAGGCCGTAGTGAAGGCCCTCTATAAGGGGGCGGCCTACTGTGGCCAACACCAGCCCGAAGGGAGGCGGGCGTCATAGGGCAACGCCGGGGTGACCACCGGCACACCCGCTGCATCGCGACACGCAAAGGGGCGGGAGGCGCCGTGAGGCTCGCCGCCAGCCCCGCCATCGGTGGCCGCCCGGTGGTGGCCGGGCAAGGGCTGCCACTGCGAGGCGATGCAGTGGCATAGATGGGGCAAGAGGGTTTAGGGCATCCTTTTAACAAAAGGATGATTCTGCCCCTTTAAATTTCAAAAATTCTAAGGATTGCGCTCATGTTCAAAATTCTAAAAATGCCCTCAACAATTTTAAAAATTTCGAGGACTATCCTTTATTAAGAATTATGAAAACACCCTTGATAATTTTAGAAATTATGAGCATATCCTAATTTCTAAAAATAATTAATTAAATAATTTAATTATTATTATCATATATAGTAATCCTACATATGATGTGATGTACATATAATGTATGTTATAGATGAATAATCATAAGCAAAGTATTGTGATGTGTGTAATTCTGATTATTATTATTATTGGGGCCTGTGAGCCTGTGTTTTTCTCGTTTATTATTGGGCCTACATGTCTATAATTATTTGTATTACATGGAGAGGCGCAGCGGGAGCGTGGAGGTGACAGCGGGACGATGCCGTGGTGGGAGATCACAACGCATGATGATGCGACGATCCGACAGAACCGATGATGATAAAATCGACAATCACAGGGCATGGAGATGCGCCAATGCACATATAGATCCTATTGTGAGTGATTAGGCCCATTGGCTCAGGCTTAATTATATTAGGTGACGACTCATGATCATCCGGTGTGGCTTACAAATGTGATGTGTTATATACCTACTAGATATATGTATATATATATTTACATGCGATGTAGATATATATTAAATATGTATGTGTGTGACACGACATATTAGGAGACCGATACAAAAACCTCTCCTAAGATAATATTAAGTCGGTAAGCATGAGGCAATAAGATTGACCCAGTGGCCTTCCATCATTATAGGAAGAAATTGAATCTTGACATATGTTGAGTTGGTCGAGTCCCTCGAGGCTCACCTATCTACGTGATTGAGATCTTGCTTATGATATAAAGATGTCACCGGTGACCTGAGGACATGGTATGCTTGGTCGAGTCCCTCGAGGGTATATCATCGAATCAGACTCATCTTGTAACAATGGTGATAACTTAATTGAACATCATGGTTGGTCGAGTCCCTTGAGACTCTGATGATTCAGAGGCCGAACATGATGGGAATCATAAGAAATTGTGATTGACAAGAGTTTCCCACCTTTTGGGCTTAGTGTAATTGGTCGAGTCCCTCGATATTGCACTAAGACGCCAATTGGATCCCGATCCCCACTAGGAGTCTACTAGAGACTTCTGTCTCATGTATCGAGGGTGTCGTGTGATTCGCTAAGAAAATAGTAGGAGTATATTAAGATAGAAATTCATATCTTAATTAGTATTTTATGTAAAATCTGTATATTATTTAATTTATGCTATATCTTGCTTATCGCTTGCAAAACCCCTACGTGGCATACTTGATGCCAACTGCCTCATTGGTCCAAAAGCTCCACAATTTGAGAATTATTCTCACGGAAGAGAAAATCGTATATGTCCTTAATACGATTGTGCCCACGCTAGAGGAAAGGACTAGCGAGGATGAGATCACTCGCTTTATGAAGTATAAATATAGTCCTAAAGGATAACCTATATGTTGATCTTATACTTCAGTTCCTACCAGATTCCTTTTCACGGTTCATTATTAAGTTTCATATAAACAAGTTTGAGGTGACTCTACCTGAGCTCCTCAATATGTTGAGAGAAGCTAAGAGTACCATTAAGAAAGAGAAGTCGGTTCTCTATATTGGTGAGACCAATTGGAAAAGAAAGGCTAGTAAGACCTTTAAGAAGGGCAAGGGCACAGAAAGATTGGATAAGGCAAAGGTTGCCTAGAAAGACCTGACAAAGGATAAAGGACGGTGCTTCCACTACGACCAAGACGGGCATTGGAAGAGGAACTGCACTGCCTTACAAAGAAGGCGAAACAGAAGCTTAGAGAAGCTTCAAGTATATTTATGATCAGTCTTCACTTATTAGATTTTCATGATAACACATAAGTATTGGTTATTGGGAGTGTTTACCATATCTGTCATTTGTTATATTTTTTAGCAAGACCTAAAAGATTGACTAGAGGTGAGATGAACCTCAAGATGGGCAATGGAGCAAGAGTTGCTGTAGTTGCTATTGGGGAGGTCACTCTACATTTGCCTTGTGGAGTTATTATTACATTAGATACATGTTATTTTATTCTCTCTATTATCAAAAAATATTATTTTCATCTTTTGTTTAACAATTAGTAAATATAAATTAGTTTTTGAGAATAATAGTTGTTCAATAATTATGGATGATGAGATCATCACTAGAGGGACCCTTATAAATGACTTATATATGTTAGACACTTCTCCACATATCATGAATATAAATATGTCTAATAAGAAAAGAGATGAGGTGAATAATGCATACATATGACATTGTAGGCTAGGTCATATATATGAGGGAAGGATTTAAAAGTTGTTGAAAGTTGGATATTCGATCCATTTGACTATGAGTCATATGCAACTTGTGAACCTTACCTTCGTGGGAAGATAACCAACTCTACTTTTAGTGGAACTGGAGGGAGAGCCATTAACCGAGTTATTGGAACTCATACATTGTGATATATATGGTCCCATGTCGACTCAAGCTATAGGTGGTTACTCATAGTTCACTATATTCACTGACGATTTCTCTATATATAGACATGTGTACTTAATGAAGTACAAATCTGAGACCTTTGAGAAATTCAGAAAATATAAGAATGAGGTTGAAAATCAAATTGGAAAGAGTATTAAGACTCTTTGATCAAATCAAGGAGGAGAGTACTTGAGTACGAGTTCACCCATTTCCTCTAGGACAATGAGATTCTATCCCAATGAACACCTCCTTATACACCTCAGCTCAATAGTGTATCAGAAAGGAGGAATTGCACACTGTTAGACATGGTGTCATCCATGATGAGTTTCACTAACCTACCCGTGTCATTCTAGGGATAGAACAGAGTTCCATCAAAGTCGATAGTGTCTATATCACATGAGATATAGAAAGGAAAGAAGCCTGATCTTAAGATTGTTAAGATTTGGGACTGTCCTGCCCACGTTAGAAGACACAACTCTGATAAGTTAGAATTAAGGACAGAATGGTGCACATTGATGGGATACCCAAAGGAAACTTGTGGGTGTTATTTCTATCATCCCGAGGACCGAAAGGTCCTTGTTACCAAGAGAGCTGTGTTCCTTGAGAAGGAACACATTCTTGGTAGAAATAGTAGGAGCAAGACAGAATTGAGCGAGGTTGGAGAACCTAACTCAAGCACCATTCCAAAGCCGGAGTCTATTCAGGTACCTAATACATAAGTTCTAACTTTGTGTAAGTCTAGTAGAGTATATTACCCTCCTGAAAGATATGTGGGATATATCAGTGGAGATAACTCTCAGGATGTTGATCCTTAGACCTATGAGAAGGCTATTATGAGTATAGACTCTGGGAAGTGGCAAGAAGCCATGAATTCTGAGATGGATTCCATGTACTCTAACAATGATTAAAACCTTGTGGATACACCTGAGGGTATTGTACCCATCGGCTGCAAATGGATCTTCAAGAAGAAGATCGGAGTGTATGGAAAGGTAGAGACCTATAAAGCAAGGCTGGTAGCTGAAGGATATCGTCAAAGACAAGGAGTTGACTATGATGAAACATTTTCACCTGTAGCCATGCTTTAGTCCATTAGAATTATTTTGACTATTGCAGCACACTATAACTATGAGATCTGGCAGATGGATGTCAAAACAGTATTCCTCAATGGCAACCTCGAGAAGGTGGTGTATATGATACAGCCAGAGGGATTCGTATCCAAAGAGAGTCCAAATAAAGTGTGCAGGTTGTTTAGATCCATTTATGGATTGAAGCAAGCTTCCCGAAGTTGGAACATAAGCTTTGATGAGGTGATCAGATCTTATGATTCGTTAAGAATGAAGATGAGCCTTGTTTATATAGGAAGGTAAGTGGGAGCGCTATCACCTTCTTGGTGCTATATGTGGATGATATCTTAATTATTGGGAATGATATAGGAATGCTCTTCATAATAAAGGCTTAGCTATCCAAAAACTTCTCCATAAAAGACTTAGGGGAAGCATTGTATATTTTGGGGATCCGGATCTACAGAAATAGATCCAAAAGAATGCTTGGCTTGTCCCGGTCTAGATACATAGACTCCATTGTCAAAAGGCTTGACATAGAGAATTCCAAGAGAGGTCTCAAACCGATGAGACATGAAATATCACTTTCTAGGAGTATGTCCCCAAAGACTCTTGAAGAAAGGGCAAACATTGATAAGATACCTTATGCCTCAATAATATAGTCTATCATGTATGCGATGCTATGTACCAGGCTTGATATAGCACATGTTCTAAGTGTCACAAGCAGGTATCAAGCAAATCGAGGTTTAGAATACTTGAAGGCAGTAAAGTGTATCCTTAAGTACTTAAGAAGGATTAAGGATCTTTTATTGGTATATGAAGGAGGTAGCCTCCAGGTTGAGGGCTACATGGACTCAAGTTTTCAGTCTAACATTGATGATAGCAAGTTAAATTTAGGGCATGTTTTCACTATGAATGGAGGAGTAGTAAGCTCGGAAGAGTTCCAAGCAAGATACTACTACTGACTCGACTACAAAGGCAGAATACATTGCTGTAATAGAAGTTATAAAGGAAGGGGTATGAATAAAGAAGTTCATCAAAGATTTGACAGTTATACCAAGCAGCGTGGAACCAATTCCCATATATTGAGACAACAATGGGGCGATTGCTCAAACGAAGGAACCCAGGTCTCATCAGAAGTCTAGGCATATTCTAGGAGGTTCTATCTGATAAGAGAGATCGCCCATAAAGATATAACAATGAAAAGAGTTCCCTCCGAAGATAACATTGCAGATCCACTGACGAAGCTACTGGCTCAGATTGTATTTGAGCGTCACATGGGTTTGATGGGGATCAGACACATAGGTGATTGACTTTAGGTCAAATAGGAGATTGCTAATTATAGGTGCCTTGCAAGCCAATCACGTGAACGTGTGATACACTACGTAATCTTTTTACATTTGATTAATATTGGTATATTCTCATATTATATTATTTATTATATATATTGTGATGTCCTTGGTTCTGTGTAGTGGGAATCGGATCGTGATAAGATTACGATAATGAGATCGATTCACCTTAAAATACAGATCCTAAATAATCCCGATCATAGGTTACTCGAGAGGGACATGGAGATAATCAAATAGATCAGTGTACTTTATACCCGTCCATATGATGGAGGCAGTTGGTCTCATAGCCACTTGTGTAGAGACACTAAGGATATAGTACAAGTGCTCGTTGGAGAATGAGTTCATTGATTGATCCGCTTATGAAATGTTTTATAGTTGATGATACCTAATGTCAGAAAATGATTCCATAGTCCTAGTTGTGTATCTGGTCCTTTGACTTGAGACACCAATGATGTCTTATATGAGTACTCCTTTCTTTGACTCGACTTACAGGTTTAGAAAGCTCCAAATCCAATACAGTTGGTTATCGAGATTGGTAGCCAACCTTACGAAGGTAATTAAGTGTCAGTAAAGGATCATATACTCTTGGTATCAAAAGAGGAATATCTCGTATGTGCTTGCTAAAACAAATCCTTGGCCAGGGTTATTCGGATTGAGAGAGAAAGAGTTCTCCGAGAGAATCCGATTAGAGCGAGACTATGACGGATTTTATATGTGGCCTGACAATACTGTGGACAGACAGATCCGATGGATTGGATCCCCTCGTACCATCTGGGACTATGACGTAGTGGCCTAGTATATCCACAATCGATGAGTCGAGTGAATTATTTATTATGGGGATAATAATTCACTATATCATAAGGAGTTCTGATGCGAGTGACTTATGGCTAGCTCGGTATCAGGCCTAGAGGGTCACACATATATAGTAGATGCTTTAGCAAATAGAGGATTGGATGAAGATCCAACTAACCCCTATTCTTATTAGATGAGACTCTATGCTGATGGGCTTCTTGATTAAGGCTCAATTAGAGGCCTAAGAAGATTATTGGATAGAGATCCAATAATGTAAGGTTAGTGGGGATGAAGATCCAATACCCACTAAGGTAGGAGCCCTAGGGTTTTTTATGGCTCTCTATAGATAAGAGGGGAGACTCATTGTTCATAGCCTATAGCTTTAGCCACCACCTCTTATTCTCCTTTCTCCCTTTGTGCAAGAGTTGCGGGATTAGATTGGATGAGTTTTACTATAGAGATCCATCGTGTGGATACCACTAGAGAGGAGGACGCTTGACCTCTTTCATCTTCTCTATCCAAATCTGAAATACAGGAATATACGTTCTCCCTAGATAAAATCAATCTCTCATACATTGTAATTTTATCAGTTTTTACGTTTTTCTCATGACCCTAATATTTTGCACGATGATTTGATCTGCATGGGAAACCAGTTTTTATTTTTATTTCCGCTATGCATGTGATGCACTCGCTGAGGTTTCCTAACACTTACTAGCTTGTATGTTCTAAAGTGTTGAAAAATTTATTAAATTGCTAAGCTCTCATATATCAAAAACTTGCTAATTGCACTTCTCCTTTCTGTTGATGAGAAAGGGGGAGAAGATATGATGATGTGAAATCATGTATGATGATAATGCATGTTGATTTTTGAAAATATACATGATAATTTTGAATAATAATCATAATTTTATAATATGATGTATTGTATATGATGTGGTTAAAATAGTTTCAGCTTGGACTTTTAAGCTCATCTTAATATTCTTTTTAAAATTTATTAATAGCTCGTCTTAATGTTGTTTTATAACTCCTCCCTTATTTTCTTTTCTTCTTTTTCATAAGAGGAAGAAAATTATTTATGACTCATATTGTATTTTACAAAGTGAGAGCAAAGACTCATGTGCCTTAAAATCCTTAGCTCTATATTTCACCTTTTTGTTGATGACAAAGGGGGAGAAATATATATTGATGACACATGATATTGATGGATGACTCATTATATTAATGATATACACTGATAATACATGATATGGATATGTATATGGATTGGACATCTTGGATATGGATATGAGTGCATAATTCTTATTATAATTTGATGACTTGATGAAATTCATGATTTGATAACTTGATACAAGTTTGTGCTAAAATTTATATAAAATAATGATTGCTTGAATTTAAGAGTGTGATTCTCTTAAATTTAAGTGGCATGGATTTAGGGGGAGTTAGGATTAACTCCTGTCATCAATTGATTGTTATTATCAAAAAGGGGGAGATTATTGAATCTCAAATTTTGATGATGAAATCAATTGATGTGTTATTGATCTAACAGGATTGTTAGAATTGATTGATGCAGGATTAATTACGACAGAATGATTATTACAATTAGGATTGGCTAAGGTCAAGTCCATGCATCGGGTCGATACAGTTAGGAACTCACTAGGAGTGCGTCGGGAGCTCGTCGAGGGTATTGGGAGTTTGCTAGGATGACGCAAAGGAGTTTGCTAGAAGAAGAATGAGACTAGCCAGAAGATTATCGAGGGTAGTCGAAAAGCTTGCTGAGAGTTAGGATGGTCTTGTAATGGATGTTTGGCAATTATGATTATATTTAATTAAGTTATAATTAGCATCGTGCAAGACTAATTATGATAGGAGCAATGGAGTTACAACCAGATGATGGGCCAAGATCAAGCTTGAGCATTGGGCTGGGGCTTGGACGATATAGTGGGATCTCATTGAAGTTTGTTGAGAACATGTCGAGAGATTGCTAGAAGAAGACCATAGGACTCACCGCAAGAATGCCTGAGGATGTCGAATTGGACAGAGTTAGGTCTTGGTTTAGCTTATGGTCATTAAGTGTTATAATCATTGAGTCATAGTTAGGAATTAAGTCCTAATTGAGTTAGATTTGGATGAAATCAAATCAACTCAATAAGGCAACCGGGTCCACTATAGGGTGTGGTTGAGCTCAAGTTGAGCTCAATTAGTTGACCAAGGGAATTGTCAACTAATGGTTCAAGCCGAAATTTGAAAAGTGGAGGAAACCACTTTTGTGTAAATTTTGACGGGTTAACCACCCATGAGCGATAGGTGTACCACCACCGCCCAAGCTTTCGGGCAGCAGATGATGGTTGACCCACTCAGACTGGGTAGTTGAACCGTCCATACCTAAGAATCTAGGTACTTTCAGTGGTTGACCCGCTTAGGACCAATGGTAAACCGTCCGTACCAAATTTTTCTGGGTATAGTTGATTTTTGGCTCCAAAAATCTAAAGCTACTTGGGACCTATAAATACCCCAAGTTTTCTTGCATTCTACGTAATAATTTTTGGAGATTATATTTTGAGAAAATATTATGTGAGAATGGTAAAAAAAAAGAAAAGAGGTAAGGGAGTGATCAAATAGTGTAATCTTGTCTCCCTTGTAAGCAAAGTATAAGGGTTTGGTCTTCACCCAAAGAAGATCGGTAGTGGACGCCGGTATACCTCAAGAAGGAGGACTCAGGAATGGAAGTAGGTCGTTGATGTCAAACCACTATAAAAATTATGAGTTCATCTTTTGCTTTGCTTATTAATGCTTCCAATCTTGTTTAACTCTTTGAAAGCAAACATTTCACTTATGACATTTCTTACCGGATTTCCTCGCTCCTTCTTAAGTAATTTGTAAGCAAGTAACTTAGAAATCTTCTTATCATTCACTTGCTTTATTTAAATAACAAGCTTTTGATCTTCTTATTTTTCTTAAAGCTGAAATTTTTTTTTTTAAATAAAAAACTTACACTTGCACTAATTCACCCCCCCCTCTTAGTGCCAATTGATCCTAACATTGAGAAATTCAGGAAATATAAGAATGAAGTCGAGAACCAAATTGGAAAGAGTATTAAAACTCTTCGATCAGATCGAGGAGAGTACTTGAGTACGACGTTCACCTATTTTCTCAAGGACAATGAAATTCTATCCCAGTAGACACCTTCTTATACACCTCAGCTCAATGATATATCAGAAAGGAGGAATCGCACACTATTAGACATGGTGTGATCCATGATGAGTTTCACTGACCTACCTATCTCATTCTGGGGATACGCCCTAGAGATTGTAGCTTACCTTCTGAATAGAGTTTAATCAAAGTCGGTAATGTCTATGCCATATAAGATATGAAAAGAAAAGAAGTCTGATCTTAATATGGTTAAGTTTTGGGGTTGTCTTACCCATGTTAGAAGACACAACCCCAATAAGTTGGAATCAAGGACGGAACGGTGCATGTTCGTGGGATACCCTAAGGAGACTTTGGGGTATTACTTCTATTATCCCGAGGACTGAAATGTCTTTATTGCCAAGAGAATTGTGTTCCTTGAGAAGGAATGCATTCTTAGTGGAAACAGTGGGAGTATGATAAAGTTGAGCGAGGTTGGAGAACTTGGCTCAAGTACAATTCCAGAGTCTAAGTCTGTTCAGGTACCTAATACATAAGTTCTAATTTTGTGTAGGTCTAGCAGAGTATCTCACCCTCCTGAAAGATATATGAGATATATCAGTAGAGAAGACTCTTAGGATATTGATTCTCAGACCTACGAGGAGGCTATTATGAGTATAGACTCTAGAAAGTGATAAGAAGCCATAAATTCTAAGATGAATTCCATGTACTCTAACAAGGTTTGGAACCTTGTGGATGCACCTGAGGATATCATACCCATTGGCTGCAAATGGATCTTCAAGAAGAAGATCAGAGTAGATAGAAAGGTGGAGACCTATAAGGCAAGATTTATAGCTAAAGGATATCGTCAAAGACAATAAGTTGACTATGATGAAACCTTTTCACTTGTAGCTATGCTTAAATCCATTAGAATTCTTTTGACCATTGCAGCACACTATGACTATGAGATCTGGTAGATGGATATGAAAATGATATTCCTCAAGGCAAACTCGAGGAGGAGGTGTATATGATATAACTAGAGGGATTCATATCCAGAGAGAGTTCAGATAAAGTGTGTAGACTGCTCAAGTCCATTTATGGACTAAAGCAAGCTTCTCGAAGTTGGAACATAAGATTTGATGAGATGATCAGATCTTATGACTTCGTTAAAAATGAATATAAGCCTTATATGTACAGGAAGGTAAGTGGGAGTGCTATCACCTTTTTGGTATTGTATGTGGATGACATCCTAATCATTGGAAATGATATAGGAATGCTCTTCATAAAAAGTCTTAGCTATCCAAAAACTTCTCCATGAAAGATTTAGGGGAAGCATCCTATATTTTGGGGATCTGGATCTATAGAGATAGATCTTAGAGGATGCTTAGCTTATCCCAATCTAAGTACATAGATTTTATTGTCAAAAGGTTTAGCTTGGAGAATTCTATGAGAGGTCTCATACCGATGAGACATGAAATATCACTTTCTAGGCATATGTCCCCAAGGACTCCTGAAGAAAGGGCAAACATTGATGGGATACCCTATGCCTTAGCTATAGAGTCTATCATGTATGCTATGCTATGTACTAGGCCTGATATAGCACATGCTCTAAGTCTCACGAGCAGGTATTAGGCAGATCCAGGTTTAGAACACTAGAAGATAGTAAAGTGTATCCTTCAGTACTTGAGAAGGACTAAGGATCTTTTACTAGTATATGAGGGAGGCAGCCTCCAAGCTGAGGGCTACACGGACTCAAGTTTTCAGTCCAACATTAATGATAGTAAATCAAACTCAGGGTATGTTTTCACCCTGAATAGAGGAGTAGTAAGCTGAAAAGTTCCAAGCAAGATATTACTACTGACTCGACTATAAAGATGAAATATATTGCTGCAACAGAAGTAGCAAAAGAAGGGGTGTGGATGAAGAAGTTCATCATAATTTAGGAAGCATACCAAGTAGCATGGAATCGATTCCCATATATTTTAACAATGACAGGGCAATAACTCTAGCAAAGGAACCCAGGTCTTATCAGAATTGTTCTGAGGATGTTCCACTTAATTAGAGAGTTCATAGCCCAAAAAGATGTAGCAATTGAATGAATTTCCTCCGAAGATAACATTGTAGATCCACTAATGAAGCCGTTAGCTCAGATTGTATTTGAGTGTCATAGGGGTCTTCAAACACATAGGTGATTAGCTTTAGGTCAAGTGGGAGATTGCTAATTACAAGTGCCCAGCAAGCCAATCACATGAGTAATGGCACGTATGACACATTGCACGATCTTTTTATATATAATTAATATTAGCATATTCTCACATTATATTATTTGTAGCATATATATTGTGATGTCATTAGTTCTATGCAATGGAAATCGGATCATGATGAGATCATGATAATAAGATCGATTAACCTTTAAACACATATCCTAAATAATCTCAGTCATAAGTTACTTGAGAGGGACATTGAGATAACTGGACAGATCAGTATATTATATACCCGTTCATATGATGGAGGCAGTTGGTCTTATTAGAGGATTAGATGGAGATCCAATTAGCCCATATTCTTATTAGATGAGACCCTATGCTAATGGGCTCTCTGATTGAGGCTCAATCAGAGGCCTAAGGAAATTATTTTGGATAGAGATCCAATAATGTAAGGTTAGTGGGTAATTGGATGGAGATCCAATACCCACTAAGGTAGGAGCCCTAGGATTTTTGGTAGCTCTCTATAAATAGGAGGGGAGACTCATGGTTGATAGGCTGCAGCTCTGGCCTCCCCCTCCTATTCTCCTCCCTCCCTTTGCACAAGAGTTACGGGATCAGATTGGATGAGTTTCACTATAGAGATCCATTATGTGGATACCGCTAGAGAGGATGACGCTTGACCTTCTTCATTCTCTCTATCTGAATATGAAAATACATGGATATACGATCTCCCTAGGTAAAATAAATCTCTCATGCATTGCAGTTTTTCAGTTTTTATAGTTTTCTCACGACCCTAATCTTTTGCATGATGATTTGATCCGCGTAAGAAATCAATTTTTTGTTTTGATTTATGTTGTGCATTTGATGCTTCTGCTATGGTTTCCCAACAGGTCAAATGCCGATGTGGAACATCGATTCCTGATGAATGAGGATAATAGAAAAAAAAGATATTCTAAGTCTGACCACATAGCCAACAATCGCCATAGACCATGTCTCAATCAGTTCTTCATAATCAGTAGTCTCATACACAAGAATCTTCTAATCAGCCTATACTTATGGAGTATAGAAATCCAAATGAAGATTCGGACTTCAAATCGAAGCCTTGAAGAGGCTATTCCAAGGCTGAGGATCTCGGGAAATGGGAGCAGGAAGTCGTGATTTAGAGCGTGAGCAACCTTTGGGTGGTTTGTCGGAGGAGCATCCCATTGGGAAGAAACTAGCGGAGGAGTATCCCACTATGAAGAAACCAGCAGAGGCCACTAGGAAGAAACCAATGGAGGAGGAACATTCCGCTGTGAAGAAACTAGCGGAGGCCATTGGGAACCAGGAGAGGAGTCCCACTATGAAGAAAGCAGAGGAGCATCTCATTGGAATAGAGGAGCGGCTTGCGAAGCAAAGTGCTGCACCATCTGGCTGCTCGCATATATGAGGAGAGCCTGTCGCCACCGTCTCTCATCCTAGAGGTCATCAGGTACGCCTAGGGGAGAAGTAGCCGCCACCCATCCCACTCCTGAAATCACCGATCCCAGAAGCAGCCGCTGCCCTTCCACTCCTAAAATCATCGATCGTAGAAGCAGTCACTGCCTTTCTATTCCTAAATCACCAATACTGTCGACCAAGTACCGATCGCAGAAGCAACAATCGCCCTTCCAATCGCCATGGACCCAACACTGATCGCAGAAGCAGCTGCCCCCTTCCCATGCTTGAAATCACCATAGAAGCACTGATTGCAGCCACCCTAGGGAGAAGCAGTCGTTGCCCAAGGGAAGTTGCTGGTGCTGATCGGCAATCCCCAACTCTGATCGCAGTTGCGAGTGCAAGAGATGCCCCAACATTATTGGTTGTTGAGAATATCATAGGATCAATAAGATTCACATGAGCTAATTATAGCAAATTAGATACTCCCATGTCACGTGAAAAAAATGAGAGTTGTAAAGGTTGTTCTCCTAAGCTTGTGAAAATGAGAAATGTATATAAGAGGTAATTGATCTTTACCCTTGAAAGAAGATCGTTAGTGGATACTAGTTGGCCTTGAGTGAAGAGGGATTGGGAGTGGACATAGGTAAGGTGGATTGAACCACTATAAAATTTGTGAACATCTCTATTCTTGCTTTTTTTTACTATTGCTTTCGAATTTGATATCTCTTAACTAGTTCTAGGAAAAGTACAAGCATCATCATTCACTTTTTCTTTACTATTGCCCTCGAACTTAGTCACTCTTAACTCTTCTAAGAGAAACACTTTTGATTTCGGTTTTTCCTTGAGCCAAAATTTTTCAAACTGAGTATTTATTACTTGCACTAATTCACCCTCCCACCCCTCTCTTAGTGCCAACTCGATCCTAACAGAGGTTCGATTAGTTTTTCATAGAAATTCAAAATAATGGCTATTCCTAATGTATTAGCTCATAAAAGGCATACGAGCATGGTTTTGTGAAAATGGTGATGATCATAAACTTTGTGCAAAGTCAAGGTTCGATCAATTTTTTACACATCATTCAGAATTTCAAAATATAGGCTATTACTAATACCGAGAAAGGGAGAAGAGGAATAAAATTCGGAAAAGAAAGAAATCCATAATTAAGTTGTAGAAAAGAAATAAACTCAAGATAGAACTTGCATAAAATCGATAAAAAGTTCACCACCAAGTTTAAAATCACAAAGGGATATAGAAAATTTACCACCCTAAGGATATTAAAAGATTCACCACTTAAGGAAGTATCCAAGAGATATAGAATTTAAGAGAGAACTCAAAGAGCTTCTGCCAATATTATCATATTCTAAACTCCCTTTCTAGTTCTAAAACACCAAAATAAGTACTAGTTTATGAAACAACCCTTCATACATAGGGAACTATAAACTAAATGCTATACAATAGGTAACTAACCCCTTTAATATATTCCTTGGTTATGAAGAAAAGCACTTTGAAATAGCTTTAACTTTGTCCAAGGATTATGCTCATGAGTTGTTATTTATAAGTGGGCTAGGTTAATGACTATGAGACAACATTGTGGATTGTAGAGAATACTATAGGATTAGCAAGATCTACACGTGTTGATTGTAACAAATTAGACAATCCTGTGTCATTCTCCTTTAGTTAGAAAAAGACTTGTCCTCAAGTCTTCATTTGTTCAATCACCATGATAATGACATAAATCAACCACATTAAATGTTGAGAACACCCCATAATCTCCATGTAGCTCGATCTCACAAGCATTCTTATCAATTCTCTTAAGCATATTGAATGGACTATCAGTCTTTAGTTTCAATTTCTCAAATTTATATGATGGTTACCACTCATTCCTTAGATAAATCCAAATCAAATCACCTATATTAAACTCATGCTTTATGTGTTTGTTGGCAGCTTGCATATACCTCTCACTTTGATTTTTTAGTGATTGTTTTAACTTTCTCAAGCAACTTATTTATTTGCTTAGCCCTCTCAGCAATAATTTTACTTAATTGCTTAGCTGTAGAATGAGGAACTAAATCCAAAGGATCTATAGGATCGGCCTTCAAAATAACATCAACGTGATGATAGTTGTCTCTCAAAGGTGGAAGGTTATGTGAGATATCTTCTAGTATAACATCTTGGAACTCCTCCAGGATTAGTTTTTTTATTAATGGTGGCTTCTTATATTATTTATTCTCAACTAAATCCAAAGGATCTATAGGATTGGCCCTTGGAATAAGATAAACTTAATGTTGGTTGTCTGTCAAAGGTGGAAGGTTATATCAGATCTCTTCCGATACAACATCTTGGAACTTCTTTAGGATTGGTTTCATAATTGTTGGTGACTCATTATGTTGTTCATTCTCCTCTACTACTACAAGAGTGAAAACATGACCATCCCTTTCTAATTCAACCTTGCATTCATCGTAGGACATAAAAGATAAACTATGATTAACATAAGTAACCTCTTCCTCATCATCATCATATTTGGTTTATCATTGGCTTCATTTCCTTCTCCATTACCATGTTCTTCAAACAAATGTAACAATCCTCCTATTTGGATAATCTGAAGCAATATGCCCAATGTCATATGATCATTCAATCTTGTCTTACACCTTCGTTACTAATTTACTTTGGAGAGTAGACTTGGAATATTCTCTTCCCATATAACAATCTTTTGCTCTATATTGCGAACATCTTTCAAACTTTTGTTGCTTCTTCATACTAAGATCTCTTTACTTAAAATAATAAATTATTTGAAAGATTTCTTACCTATAGTTATCAGTTAATTATTTTCTTTTCAACTACATTTTGATTTTTTTCGATGTCACGATCTTACTCTTCCCCTCATGTTCTCTTTGTTTCTTTAGGTTTTCCCATAAAAAAGAAGCATTCCTTCTGAGTTTGAGTGCCATAAACTTTACTTTCTTTTGTCTGATAGTTCATAGAAATCGAATATTCTTTTCATTGTATTAAGCCAATCAATACAGTCATCAACATTGATTCTACTTTTAAACTCTAGAATATCTAACTTTGGGTTGTATTTGTTTTGCCACACCTCGTGATCGCTACGCCTTACCTGAAATCTTCTAAACTTTCATGGGTAAGGAGGTGTATCGTCATCAGAACCAAAGTTTTGGGCATCATTTCATGTTGATTATTTTCACTCTGAAGTTCTTCAATGAATTCATTTTTTTATTGAAGACTATATAGTAATCTTTGTAGCTGCAACCTTATGGATTCAACATCATCTTCATGGCCACTACCTTCGCCAACTATATCGTTTCTATTCTAAGTTACCATGATCTCTAGCCTTTAGCTCTGATACCAAACTGATACTGGAGAAGAGAGAAAGAGTTATGATATTCGAAAAAGAAAGAAATCGATAGTCAAGTTATAGAAAAGAGACAAACTCAAGATATAACTTGTATAAAATCGATAAATCGTTCACCATCAAGTTTAAAATCACAAAGGGATATAGAAAATTTAATTCCCCAAGGATATTAAATAAGGATACAGAACTGTAACAAAATACTTATTACTCAAGGAAGCATCCAAGAGATATGAAGTTTAAGAGAGAACTCATAGAGCTTATGCTAATATCATCATATTCTATACTCCCTTTTTAATCCTAAAACACCAAACTAAGTACTAGTGCATGAAACTAACCCTTTATGTATAGGAAACTATGAAACTAAATGCTTTACAACTAGTAACTAACCTCTTTAATGCATTCCTTGGTCATGAAGGAAAGCACCTTGAAATAGCTTTAATTTTGTCCAAGGAATATGCTCATGAGCTATCATATTTGAATGAGTTAGGTTAAAGGTTATGAGACAACATTGTGGAATGTAGGGAATATTGTAGGATTAGCAAGATCTATAAATGTTGATTGCAGGAAATTAGGCACTCCCAATTGATATGGGGGAAGAAAGAAAGAGGAATATAATTCGAAAAAAAGAGAAGCTGATAGTCAAGTTGTAGAAAAGAAACAAACTCAGGATAGAACTTGCATAAAATTATTAAATAATTCATCATCAAGTTTAAAATCATAAAGGTATACAAAAAGTTCACCACCATATGGATATTAAACAAAGATACAAAACTGTAACAAAAGACTCACCACTCAAGGAAGCATCCAAAAGATACCGAGTTTAAAAGAGTACTCAAAGAGCTTCTGCCAATATCATTAGATTCTAAAGCCTCCTTTTTAATCCTAAACACCAAAATAAGTTTTAGTGAATGAAACTAATTGCTTTACAGCTAGTAACTAACCCCTTTAATGCATCTTACTCATGAAGGAAAGTACCTTAAAATAGGTTTAACTTTGTCTAAGGAATATGCTCATGAGCTATTATACTTGAATGGGCTAGGTTAAAGACTATGAGACAACATTGTGGATTGTAGAGAATTTATAGGATTAGTAAGATCTACACATATTGATTGTAGCAAATTAGGCACTCCCGTGTCAGTTACCAACATATTAGTCCATAAGAAGTCGTACAAGCATTTCATGAAAAAACTTAACACTCATAAACTTTGCACAAAGTCGAGGCTTGACCGATTTTTCATGCACTATCTTGAAAATTTAGAACAATGGCCATTTCCAACTTATTAGCCCATGGGCAGTCATATGGGCATGGTTTCATTAAAAAACACAATGGTTATAATCTTTGCATAAAGTCAAGATTTAATCGATTTTTCGTGTAATGTTTCAAAAATATAAAATACTAGCTGTTCCAAACGTATCAGGCCATGGGAAGTCATACGAGCATAGTTTTGTGAGAAAATGTAATGGTCCTAAACTTTGCACAAAGTCAAGGTTCAATCGATTTTTTGTGCACCATCTTATAAATCTAAAATACTAGCCATTTCCAACATATTAGCCCATGAGATGTTGTATGAGCATGGTTTCACAAAAAGTATGATGGTCATAAACTTTGCACAAAGTCAAGGTTCGACGACTTGTTGCACTTCATGTCAAAAATTCAACATACTAACCATTCCCAACGTATTAACCCATGGATAGTCGTACGAGCATGGTTTCATGAAAAAATGTGATGGTCATAAACTTTGCCCATAGTCGAGGTTCGATCGATTTTTTGCACATCGTCTCAAAAATTCAAAATACTGGCCATTCAGACGCACGAGCATGGTTTCATGAAAAAATATGACAGTCATAAACTTTGCACAAAGTTGATGTTCGATCGATTTTTTATGCTTCATCTCAAAAATTTAAAAAACTGGCCACGTTTGGGAAGTTGTACGAGCATGGTTTCTAAAAAAAAGGTGACGGTCATATACTTTGTGCAAAGTCAAGGTTTGATCAATTTTTCATACATCATATCAAAAAGTCAAAATACTGGTCATTCCCAACGTATTAGCCCATGGGATATCGTATGAGCATGGTTTTGTCAAAAAATGTAATTGTCATAAACTTTTCACAAAGTCGATGGTTTCGCAAAAAAACACGATGGCCTATGCAAAGTCAAGCCTCAATCTATTTCTCATGCACTATCTTGGATATTGAAAATATTAGTCATTCCCAACGTATTAGCCCATGGGAGGTCATACAAGTATGGTGTCACGAAAAAACATGATGATCATAAACTTTGTGCAAAGTCGAAGTTTGATCGATTTTATATACAAGGTCTCGAAAATTCAAAATATTAGCCCAACGAAAGTTGTATGAGCATGGTTTCATGAAAAAATATGATGGTAATAAACTTTGCACAAAATCAAGGTTTGATCGATTTTTCAAGCACCATATCAGAAATTCAAAATACTAGCTATTACCAATATATTAGCCCATGGAAAGTCGCATGAGCATCATTTCAGGTGGCGATCATGAACAAGTTCAATTAGCTTTTCGCCCACCATATCAAAAATTCAAAATACTAGCCATCCCAATATAAATGTCCATGGGAAGTCATACAAGCATGGTTTCGCGAAAAATTATGACGGTTATGATCTTTACGCAGAGTAGAGGTTCGGTCAATTTTTCGCACATCATCTCCGAAATTCAAAATAGTATTCATTCCTAACATATTAACCCATGGGTAGTCGTACGAGCATGGTTTCACGAAAATATGCAATGGTCATAAACTTTGCCCATAGTCGAGGTTTGATGGTTTTGCCTACACAATGACAAAAATTCAAATACTGGCCATTCCCAACGTATTAGTCCAAGGAGAGATGCACGAGCATAGTTTCATAGAAAAATGTACGGTCATAAACTTTACGCAAAGTCGAGGTTCGATCGATTTTTTATGCTTTATCTTAGAAATTTAAATAATATGCCATCTTTAGGAAGTTATATGAGCTTGGTTTCTCGAAAAAATGCAACGGTCACATACTTTGTGTAGAGTCAAGGATCGATTGATTTTTCGCACATCATATTGGAAATTCAAAATACTGGCCATTCCCAACGTATTAGCCCATGAGATGTTGTACGAGCATGGTTTCATCAAAAAATGCGACGATCATAAACTTTCTGCAAAGTTGATAGTTTCGTAAAAAACCATAATGATCATAAACTTTGCGTAAAGTCGAGATTCGATCTATTTTTCATGCACCATCTCAGATATTGAAAATATTGGCCATTCCCAACATATTAGTCCATTGGCGATCATACGAGCATAGTGTCATAAAAAAACACGATGGTCATAAACTTTGTGCAAAGTCGAGGTTCGATCAATTTTACGTGCACCATCTCAGAAATTTAAAATATTGTCCATTCCCAATGTATTAGCCCATGAGAAGTCATACGAGCATGGTTTTGCAAAAAAAATATGATAGTCATAAACTTTATGCTAAATCGAGGTTCGATCAATTTTTTATACACCATCTCGAAAATTCAAAATACTATTATTGCCAACGTATTAGCCCATGGAAAGTCGTACGAGCGTCGTTTCGTAAAAAGACTCAAACTTTGCATAAAGTCGAGGATCAATTTTTTGCTCACCGTTTTGGGAATTCAAAATACTAGCCAACCCAATGTAAAAGCCCAAGGAAGTCATACAGGCATAGTTTCATGAACAAATGTGACGGTCATAATCTTTGCATAAAATTAAGGTTCAATCAGTTTTTTATGCATCATATTTAAAATTCAAATTAATGTCCATTCCCAATGTATTAGCCCATGGGAAGTCATACGAGCATGGTTTCACGACAAAATATGATGGTCATAAACTTTGAACAAAGTCGAGTGTCGATCGATTTTTCAAGCATCATTTTAGAAATTTAAAATACTAGCTATTACCAATGTATTAGCCAATGGAAAGTCGTATGAACATGGTTTCACGAAAAAATATGACGGTCTTAAACTTTGTGCAATGTCGAGATTTAATTGATTCTTTGTACATCGCTTCATAAATTTAAAATACTGGCCATTTCCAACTATTAGCCCATGGGAAGTCATACTAGCATGGCTTTGCGAAAAGATGTTATGGTTATAAACTTTAGGCAAAGTTGAAGTTCGATCAATTTTTCGCTCACTTTCATAGAAATTAAAATACAGGTCATTCCCAACGTATTAGCCCATGGAAAGTTGTACGGGCATAGTTTTATGAGAAAACATAATGGTCATAAACTTTGGATAAAATCAAGATTCGATCGATTTTTCTTGCACCGTCTCAAAAATTTAAAATACTAGTCATTCCTAATGTATTAGCCCATGAGAAGTTGTATGAGCATGATTTTATGAAAATTATGATGTTCATAAACTTTGTACACAGTCGAGGTTTGATCGATTTTTCATGCATAGTCTCAAAAATTCTAAGTACTGGTCATTCCCAACTTATTAGCCCATGGGAAGTCAATTTAGGATCATAATGGCACTACGAGAGGGGGGGGAGGGGGGTGAGTGAACTGTGCTATAGCAAATTTATCCGATTTTAAAAGTTTAATCGATAAACTCATATTAGAAATGCAATTAGCAAAAAGAGCAAGTAAGGTTATGAGTAAGTAAATTAGAATGCAATAACAAATCAAGACAAGAGAAAGAATGCAAATCGATTTATAGTGGTTCAGTCATCCCGACCTATATCCACTCTCGATTCCTCTTCCCTCGAGACCACCCACTTTCACTACCGATCTTCTTGCCAATGGGCAAAGATTGACTACCCTTATTATAACTCTTCTCCTTTTAACAAGCTTAGGAGAGAACCTCTATACTCTTTTATAAGAGACCTCACACCTCCTACAATTGAGAATCACTTTTAAACTTAAGGAGGAGAAAGAGACTCAACTGATGCTCAAAGAGAGAGCTACAATACTTACAAACTTCACTTGTTTTTTGCTCCTATCCAAGCCTTGGTGATGGTATTTATAGCTTTGATGGCTTTAAAATGGAGCTAGAAACTCCATTTGGATTCTCCTACTTCTACAATTTATCCTTCGATGGTTTGAGTCCATGATAGAAGTTTTTCTTGTATCACTTATCTCAAAAACATGTTAGTTCATAAATTCATCAATTGATTTCATCATCAAAATCCGAGATTCAATAATCCCCCCTTTTTGATGATGATAACCAATTGATGACGGAGCTTTAGCCAGGCTCCCCATGACTATATGTTATTTCAAAATATAATAAACTTAAATTTAAAAAATATAACAACCTTTAATGCTAGTTTTTGAATTCAAGTCAAAATAATTTTAATCATTAATCTTAGTGACTTCTAATAGTAATCATTGCAAAAGTCATATGTATAATTTTAGTTTAAATATCAAAATAATCATTGCACACATTATATGATAATTTGACAAGAATGCTTATGATTTACCTGAAGATTATGAGGTCTCCTCAACATTCAATGTGATTGATTTAAGTCCTTATCTTAGTGATAGTTCAAATGAGGACTTGAGGACAAGTTCTTTTCAACTAGGGGAGATTGATACATGAGTGCCTAATTTGCTATAATTAGCTCATGTGAATATTACTTCTATTGGATTCTTTACAACCTACAATGTTTATCTAATAGCCTTTAATCCAGCCCACTCAAATATGACAGCTCATAAGCATATTCCTTAATCAAAGTTAAAGGTGTTTTTTCTTCATGATCAAGGAATGCATTAAAGGGGTATATTTTTCAACTATAAGGTACTTAATTTCATAGTTCCCTATGCATGAAGGGTTATTTCATGCACTCGTACTTATTTTGGTATTTTAGGGTTAGAAGGAACTTTAGAATCTAATGATATTGGTAGAAGCTCCTTGAGGTTTCTCTTAAACTCTATATCTCTTGGATGCTTCCTTGAGTGGTCAGTCTTTTGTTATAGTTCTGTATCATTGTTTAATATCCTTGGGATGGTGAATTTTTTGTATCCCTTTAGGATTTTAAACTTGGTGGTGAACTATTTATCGATTTTATGTAAGTTCTATCCTGAATTTTTTTCTTTTCTACAACTCAGTTTCTCTCTTCTTTTTTCAAATTTTATACCTCTTTCTTCTGTCCCTAGTATCACACTATGTCCTACTTAGTAATTTCCTGGATAGCTGGAGGAATGGTTATTGAAGGTAAGGTTGTTATTGGGGTGCAAGTACCATGGAAGACTCTATTAAATCTAGGATTTTAATAATGAAATCAATTGATGAGTATTAATCTAACATGTGTGTTAAAGGAAGTAATGCAGGTTTAACTATGATGAAGAAAAGGAGTTACAACCATATGTTAGGCTATGATCAAGTTTAGGCAAAGGGCCAAGGTTCGGATAATGCAGTGGGAGCTCGCTAGGAGTTCACTGAAGGAATCGGGAAGCTCACTAGGAACATGCTGGGAGATCGTCGAAGGAAGACCGTAAGACTCATCGCAAGAATGTCAGAGGTTGTCGGATTCTTGGCGGTTAGGTCGATTAGTGAGCTTGATGGCCATGTATAGTTATAATCAGTGAGTCATAGTTAGATTCTAATCCTAATTGAATTTGATTTGGAAGGTATCGAAATCAACTCAATGTGAGGCAACCGAGTCTAGTATAGGGATGAATTGAGTTTAGGTTGAGCTCAATTGGTTAACTTGATAATTACTCAATAAAAGGTACAAATCGGGATTGAAAAAGTGGAGGGAATCACTTTTCTGGGATTCTTGACAGTTGTACCGTCGGTGGGCGGTGGTTGTATTGCCCAGGTTGGCAGTTGTACCATCGTCGCCCAATTTTCCAGGAAGCTTTCGGCGGTTGTACCACTGGTGTCGGTGGTTATACCGTCTATACCCGAATTTTTTGAATATGTTTGAATTTTGGCTCCATTTTTAAAGCTAATTAGGGTTCATAATATCCTAAGTTTTATTATATTTAGTATAAAAATTTATACAAGTCATTGGGCAAAAAATCTAGGAAAAAATTGTGTAAGGAAAAGGAAATGGGCAAAAGAGTGAGTCAAGTGTTGTAATTCTTGTAAGAAGTTTACCTTATGAGTTGAAAAGCCTATAAGGGTTTGGTCTTCACCGAGAGAATATTGATAGCGGACGCCGGTGGACCTTGGAGAAGAGGACTCGGGAGTGGACATAGGTCAGGTTGAGGCCAAACCATTATAATTGTGTGTTCTTTATTTACTTTATTTACTACTTTCTATTAGTTTATAGTGAGACCTGAGCTTTAATCTATCAACTTCTCTTAAATCGATTTTTAATTGGTTCTAATAAAATACACAAAGGAGCTTCCAATTTTCTTTCTTCACTTTTCATTCGAGCACTTTTGCTTTTGCACTAGTTCACCCTCCCCCTCTTAGTGCCAATTGATCCTGATAATTGGTATTAGAGTAAGGTCTTACTCATTGGACTAACACCCACTTAGGTAAATGACTTTGTATGACATGAACGAGGGGCATTCCATTTCATGTCCTCCCATGTTCAATGGGACAGATTACATGTATTAGAAAACAAGGATGTGTATATTTCTGATTTCTATGGATTTTTTATTTACGGTACATTGTTGAGAATAGTTTTCAAAAATCCTCTAAACCAATGAATGAAATGAATGATTTAAAAAATTATTTTTGTCAAATGTAATTTATTTTGTGCACTTGATAAAAATAAATTTAATCGAGTTTCTGTTTGTGAAACTGCTTATGATATTTGGCATACACACTTGAAATCACACACAAAGGCACTAGTAGAGTCAATGAGTCTAAAATTAATATTTTAGTTCATAAATATGAATTATTTAGAATGAAACTAAATGAGTCCATAGGAGACATGTACACCCGTTTTACAAATATCATCAATGGCCTAAAGCTCTTGGTAAATATTTTTTAATTTTAAACTAATTAGTAAAATATTAAGTTCCCTTCCTAGGAGTTGGGATCCTAAAGTAACTATAATACAGAGGCTATAGATCTTAATAACTTTCCTCTTAAAGAACTTATTATATCTCTTATTATTTATGAATTGAGATGTAAAGCTCATGACAAACTTGAAGAACCCCTTCCAAAGAACAGGAAGAATTTGGCATTGAGAACTACTGATGACTCCTCAAGTAAATTTTCACCTAAGTCTTCTACACCTAATGGTCGAAAATGCTTCAAATGTCATGGTTTTGGGCATATTGCTGTAGACCGTCTAAATAGGAGGATTATTACATTAGTTGAAGAACACAGTTATGAAGAAAGAAATGAAGCTAATGACGACCAACAATCTGATGATGATGAGGAAGAGATTACTTATGCTTATCGTGGTTTATCTATTGTGTTACAACGTAGCTGACAAGTATCTTATGTGGCTGAGGATGAAAGTTGGGTGAGAAAAATTGTATTCCATACTAAATGTACCTCTAATAGCAAAGTGTGCTTGATGATCATTAACAATGACAGTTTTGAGAATATAGTATCTTTCGAGATGGTGCAGTAGCTTAAGTTGGATGCAATCCCTCATCGACATCCTTAACAATTATGATGGCTACAAAAGAAAAATGACATCAAAGTAACTAAAAGATGTTTAGTTCCATTTTCTATTGGCAAGTATTACAAAGATGAAGTATGGTGTGATGTTGCTCCTATGGATGTTTGTCATTTATTATTGGGCAAACCTTGGCATTTGATAGGAGGGTATTGTATGATGGCTATAAATATACTTATTCTTTTAAGGTGAATGAAAAGAAGATTATTTTAGCTCCATTACAACCTTCTAAAATCAATGCACCTAAGAAGGAAGTTAGTGCATTTATGTCCTATAATGAATACAAGGGTGAATTGGAAAGGGGTAGTGATATTTTGGCTCTAGTAGTCATAGAAGAGAATGAACATCACAAGGAGCCATCGACAAACATGAAACCAATTCTGGAGGAGTTTTAATATATTATACTAAAAGAGATTCCATATGGTCTTCCACCATTAAGAGACATCCAATATCATATTCATCTTATTCCGAGGGCTATCCTACCTAACAAGGCAGCTTATAGAATGAGTCCCAAGGAGCATGAAGAACTTTAAAGACAAGTAGATGAGTTGGTAAAAAAGGGATTGATTTGGGAAAGTGTGAGTCCTTGTACTGTTCCAGCCTTGTTGGTGCCTGAGAAAGATGGTTCTTGGAGAATATGTGTGGACAGTCATACCATTAACAAAATCACTATTGACTATCATTTTTCCATTAGATGATTTACTTGATCAATTATATGGTGCTTCTATTTTCTTTAAAATTAACTTGAGGAGTGGCTATCACTAAATAAGAATGAGGCTTGGGGATGAGTGGAAAACATCATTTAAAACTAGAGAAG
Source organism: Ensete glaucum (assembly GCA_021527575.1). Taxonomy (NCBI): domain Eukaryota; kingdom Viridiplantae; phylum Streptophyta; class Magnoliopsida; order Zingiberales; family Musaceae; genus Ensete; species Ensete glaucum. The sequence goes on from CM038554.1 coordinate 6,682,649, forward strand.
ACTTATATGAATGGTTGTTTATGCCATTTGAGTTATCTAATACTCCTAGTACTTTCATGAGATTTATAAATCATATACTTAAGGCATGCATTGAAACTTTTGTTGTAGTTTATTTTGATGACCTATTGGTGCACAACAAAAGTGAGGAAGAACATATGAATCATTTTAAGAAGATTTTTCTTATCTTGAGGTAGTAAAAGCTTTATGCTAATCTGAAGAAGTCTGACTTTTTTTATTCATAGTATGGTGTTTCTTGGATATATTATTTCAAAAGATGGAATCATGATGGATCAAAGTAAGGTAGAAGCTATTCTTAATTAGCCAACATCGACTTCATTGCATGATGTGATGAGTTTCCATTGTTTAACTTCCTTTTACAAAAGATTCATCAATGATTTCAGCTCAATTATTGCTCCAATCACCGAAAGCCTAAAAGGTGATAAATTCAAGTGGAGTAATGAGGTTGATAATACCTTTGAGATATTAAAAAGAAAGGTGACTGAAGCTCCTATTTTGGTTGACAAAGTGTTTGAGGTTGAATGTGATGCCTCCAATGTAAGAATTGGTGTTGCTTTGAGTCAAGAATCAAAGCCCATTGTCTTTTTTAGTGAGAAGCTGAATGATACAAGAAGGAAATATTCTATATATTCTATGCCATTTATCAAGCTTTATCTCATTGGAGTCAATATCTTCTTGCCCAGTCATTTGTTTTATATTCTGATCATAAGGCATTGAAGTTTATTAATCACCAACACAAGCTAAACAAGAGGCATGCAGCTTGGGTGGAGTTCTTGCAATCTCATAACTTCACAATCAAGCATAAATCTAGTGTTCAAAATGTAGTTGCTGATGCACTAAGTAGAAAACACTATTTATTATCAGCCATGGGAGTCAAAGTAGTTAGATGTGAGACATTCAAAGATCTCTATTAGGATGATGTGGATTTCAGCTCAATATGATAAAATTATAAATCAGGTTATTTATAATAATTTACTATCTTTGATGGATTTCTTTTTTGAGCTAATGCCTTGTGTGTTCTATCTTGTTCTTTGAGACATGTAATTCTAGCTGAAGCTCATGATGGTGCTTTGGGAGGACATTTTGGTAGGGACAAAACTCTAGCTCTTATTCAATTAAATTTCTATTAGCCTAAGATGTTCAGATATATGGAGCAATTTGTGAAGCAATATAGAGTGTGTCACTCGGCTAAAACAAGAGGACAAAATTCAAGCTTATACAGTCCATTGCTGGTGCCTAATGCTCCATGGGAGGATGTGAGTCTTGATTTTGTCTTGGGACTGTCGAGAACTCAAAGGAACAAAGATTCTATCTTAGTTATTGTTGATAGATTCTCAAAGATGTCTCATTTTGTTCCCTGTAATAAATCAAATGATGCATCTCATATTGCTGATTTGTACTTTAGGGAGATCGTTAGATTGCATGGCATTCCAAGAATTATGGTGTATGATCGTGATTTAAAATTTCTTAGCCATTTTTGGAGGACTCCATTGAGAAAATTGGGTACGTCTTTGAATTTCAATAGCTCTCATCATCCACAAACCGATGTGCAAACAGAGGTAACGAATAGAAGCTTAGGAAACTTGCTTAGAAGCAATATTGGCAAGAATATTAAGCAATGAGATCTCATTCTTCTACAAATTGAGTTTGCTTACAATCGTTCCATGCATCATATCATTGGTAAGAGTCCTTTTGAGGTTGTTTATGGTGCTAATCCTGCTGGTCCTTTTGACTTAGCCTCTCATTCTACAACTAAGTAATTTAGTGGAGATGCTAATGGAAGGCTAAACAAATAAAAAAGCTGCATGACGATGTTAAAGCAACCATTAAGAAGCAAGATAAAAGGTACATGCAAGTAGCTAACAAACATAGAAAGCATATAAGGTTTAATGCAGGTGATCTGGTTTGGATTCATCTAAGGAAGGAGAGGTTTCCACCAAGAAAATTTGGGAAGTTGAAACCAAAGGCTGATGGTCCATTCAAAGTGCTTAAAAAAATTAGAGAGAATGCTTATAAGATTGATCTACCTGAAGAATATGGAGTTCATCAACATTCAATGTGGCTGATTTAAGTCTTTATTATGGTGATCAAACAAATAAAGACTTTAGAACAAGTTTTTTTCAACCAGGGGAGATTGACACGGGAGTGTATAATATGGATTTTGCTGATCCTAGGGTATTCCTCTCAGTCTATAATATTTCAAAATTATTAATTCAGCCCACTCAAAAATGACAGCTCATGAGCACATTCCTTGGATAAAGTTAAAGTCTTTTCAAGATGCCTTTCTTCATGACCAAGGAATGCATTAAAGAGGGTTAGTTGGTAGATGATGAACACTTAATATCATAGTTCCCTATGCATGAAGGGTTGTTTTATGCACTAGTAGTTATTTTTATTGTTTTAGGGTTAGAAAGAACTTTTTGGCATGAAATTGGTATTTGCAGAAGCTCTTTGGAATCTCTAAAATTTTGTATCTCTTGGATGCATCTTAGAGTGGTGAGTCTTTTGATTTAGTTCTATATCCTTATTTAATTTCCTTGAGGTGGTTAACTTTTTATATCCTCTTGCGATTTTAAACTTGCTGGTGAGTTATTTTATCTCTTTTGTGCAAGTTCTATTCTGAGTTTATTTGTTTCTCGACTTTTAGGTTTTTTATTTGTTTCTGAATTCTATTTATCTTTCTCCCTTCCCGGTATCACAGCCACCCCTTTCCTCGTTGTCTTCGCAGTAAAAATGTATAGAACAGTTCTATGCAATTTAATCTCATCACATGAAGTTTAAAATCAATCTTTCGCATGAAAACATTGGCTCTCATACCACTGTTGGGTGTATCACATGCATAGTGGAAATCAAAATAAAAAATTGGTTTTCCACGTAGATCAAATGGTCATACAAAAGATTGGGGTTGCGATAAAATCATAAAAATAAAAAAATCACGATGTGTGAGAGATTGATTTTACTTAGGGAGATCATATAACCCTGTATTCTAGATCCAGATGGAGAAGATGAAGGAGGTCAAGCATCCCCTCTTTAGCGGTATCCACACAATGGATCTCTGTAGTGAAACTCCTCCAATCTCTCACAACTCTTGTGCAGAGAGAGGAGAATAGGAGGTGGTGGCTAAAGCTGCAGCCTGTCAACCATGAGTCTCCTCTCCTATTTATAGAGAGCCACCAAAAAACCCTAGGGCTCCTTCTTTAGTGGGTATTGGATATTCATCCAATTACCCACTAATCTTACATTATTGGATCTCTATCCAATAATCTCTTTAGGCCTCTAATTGAGCCTTAATCAAGGAGCCTATCAGTATAGGATCTCATCTAATGAGAATAGGGCTAAATGGATCTCCATCCAATCTTCTATTCGCTGAAGCATCCGTCATATGTGTGTGAACCTCTAGGCCTGATACTGAGCTAGTCGTGAGTCACTCTCATCAAAACTCCTTATGATATAGTGAATTATTATCCTCATAATAATTCACTTGACTCATCGACTATGGACGTACTACGCCACTATGCCATAGTCTCCAAACGGTACAGGGGGATCGAATCCTAGACATATCTGTCCATAGTTATCGTGTATCTATAGTCCCTCATCCAACTAATATCCTAGAGACTGTATATTAGATATGGTATTGTCAGGTCACATATGGAATCCATCATAGTCTCACTCTAATCGGATTCTCCCGGAGAACTCTTTCTCTCTTAATCTGAATGACCCTAGCTAAGAATTTATCTGAGTAAACATATATGAGATATTCCTCTTATAATACTGAGAGTGAGTGATCCTCTATTGACACTCAATTGCCTTCGTAAAGCTGGCTACCAATCCCGATAACTAGTTGTACCAGATCTGAAACTTTTCGAACTTGTAAGTCTGGCGACAAAGAAAGGGGTACTCATACAAGGCATCCTTGGTATCTCAAGTCTAAGGATCAGATACATAACTGGGACTATGGAATCGCTGTCTGACATTAGATATCATTAACCATATAGCATTACATAAGCGGATCAATCATTGAACTCATTCTCTAATAAGCACATGTACTATATCCTTAGTGTCTCCAGACAAGTGGCTATGAGACCAGTTGCCTCCATCATATGGACAGGTATATAGTACACTAGTCTGTCCGGTTATCTCGATGTCCCTATCAAGTAATCTATGACTAAGATTATTTAGGATTTATGTTTAAAAGTGAATCTATCTCATATCATGATTTCATCATGATCTGATTCCCATTGCACAGAACTAAGGACATCACAGTATATATGCAAAAAGATCATCCAGCATATCATACCATGTCATCACTCACGTGATTAGCTTATATGGCACTTGTAACCAGGAGAATGCAACCAATAAGTCAGAACCGAGGTGCGCTTGGGGTGGTCCAGAATCAAGTAGTGGACAACAAAAGAAACTCAGAAGTCATATTGGAAATAAGAATCAAGGAAAGCATTAGAAGAAATGAAAGGAAATCAACTGTGCACTAAGGGGCTTGAACAAGCAACTAGTAATCCAACTGCTACTGATGAGAACAAGCCTTGTGCTTCTAGTGTTGTTCCTTATAGTAACAAATTGAACTACTACTAACAGAACAACAGCTCTTAAGCTAGAATATCAACAAGACAACAGCTCCAAAGTAAGAGTCAAATGTTAGTGTCTAGAGTCAACAAATCGAAATAAAGAATGGAACTGTTGCTTATACTCCTCTTTAACTGCATATAGGGAATGAACCTAATCGAGTGCCTATAAGAATAGAAACCAAAAGAATGTAGCGGCCTTGCTGTGCAACTAATAGTCTCTGTCATGCCACTAGTATAGCTCATTGACGTGCTTAACTCACTAATGCGCTTTAACTACACTAACGTGACACATTAGTAGTGTCTTGTCTAGTAGTTGCTTGTTTAGTAGTGTCTTATCTAGCGTCTAGTAGTTACTTGTCTGAAGCTACCTTTCTTGCCTATAAGCCTTACCTTAGTGTCTCTCAGCTTGGAGCTCCCGATCTAAATTCCCTATCTATTGTTTGAGTACTATGCTCCCCTATAGATAAGTATGTCACTCACTCCTTTCTTTCTCTTAGCTTGCACAAAGGGAGTCTACCTTTCTTCTCTTGAGAACTATATGTCACCTTTTACTCTTCTACTGAAAGGCACCTTTTACTCTTTTACTGATAGGTATGATCCGATGATCCTAGCTTATAGGGAGATAGACCCGAACTACTATTTGTTATAATGAAAAGAGAAAAAGTAACCTCATTGTTTCGCCCTAGTGTAGCTAAGCAACCCACTAATAAAAGACTCTCCCATATTCTAGGATAAAACAATAGTTCGAGCTAAATCCTTAGTACCAAACCCAACATAGCAAGACATCGTATGTACCGACCCTCCATTGGACAAAGCCTTTCCTGTGTTTACCCAATTGCATCCTTTATTGCAGGATAGATTGCTTCACTCCTTACACGGATTCCATATTTGTAGTGTGATTCCTCTTATCTAAGCCAGGGGTTTACTCTGGTACTGAGATTAGTGTAAAATACACTAGTGTTAAGAATGAATGAGAAACAAAAAGCACACTTGGTGTATTATTTCAGCACCTATTGATAGGAGGATTTTCTTGAACTGATGAATGAGATCTTCTCGTTCAATTAGGAAAATCTATTACAACTAACATGCCCCCACAAGATTGAGCTCCTGTCAAGGACGCCAATCTTAGATCAATGCAAGGAAAAGAATTTATAGGCCAGAGACTTTGTTAGGGAATCAGTAAGCTGATCAGCCGTGTAGACATGGGAAATACAGAGCTGCTGTCGGATGACTTGATCTCGCACAAAATGAAAGTCAATAGCAACATGCTTTATACGGGAGTGGAAAACTGAATTGGCACAGAGGTAAGTAGCATCAATGTTATCAGAATAAATAACAGGCGTATAATCAATGTGAACTTGAAGCTCTTTAAGCAAGTTGGTGATTCAATTAAGTTCCACAGCAATAGTGGCAATAGCACTAGTAACTGTCTTTTGTTTCTTAGAACTCCAGCTAATTGGATTAGCACCATGAAAAATAATATATCTTGATGTAGAGGTTCTATCATCAATATTTTCGGCCCAATCAGCATCAGCAAAAGCATGAAGCTAAGAGGGAGAGTGTTTGCGAAGAAAAATATCATGATCAATGGTCCCCTTAAGATAACGTAAAATACATTTGACAGCAGTCCAGTGCAAAGTAGATGTTGATGCATAAACTGAGATAATTTATTAACTGCAAAGGAAACATCTGGATGAGTAAGAGCAAGATATTATAAGGAGCCAACCACCTACCGATACTGAGTAGGGTCTATAGCAGGACTACCATCATATAACTCCAGCGTTTCACTAATAGATAGAGGAGTGATAATCTTGTTTGGATCCTGCATGTTCATCCTTAAAAGTAAATCATGAATGTACTTTCTCTATAAAAGAAAGAGGCCAGAAGATGTAAATGTAGCCTCGACACCAAAAAAATAATTCAGGTTACCAAGATCTTTAAGAGAGAATCTAGCAGCCAATTGCTTAATAAACGCCTGAACCTCTATAGAGTTATCACCTGTGACAATAATATCATCCACATAAACTAGAAGATAGATGGTGCGCCTATACTATTGGCGTAGAAATAGGGAGACATTAAAGTTAGAGTTGATTAAGCTGACGGAAGATAAGTATAGACTAAGTTCAGTATACGAGGTTCGCAAAGCCTGACGAAGTCCATAAATGGCCTTTTGGAGTTTACAAACATGCCGTGGATATTGAGGATGTATAAAGTCTAGAGGTTACTCCATGAAGACATCTTCAGTGAGAGTCCCTTATAAAAAGATATTATTTACATCTAATTGGTGTAAGCACTAGCCTTTGGATATTACCAGACTTAGGATAAGCTGGATTGTAGTTGGTTTAACAACATGACTAAATATCTCGGTGTAGTCGACACCAGGTTATTGATGAAATCCTTTGGCCACAAGTTGTGCCTTATAATGAGTAATTGAACCATTGGAATTTCGCTTAATTTGAAAGACTCACTTACGCCCGATAACATTTTGCGTGGAGCGAGAAAAGGTAAGGGTCCATGTAGCATTATGAAGGAGAGCATCATACTCCTCATACATGGCTTTATGCTAATGTGAAGATTTTTGGGCTTGAGTAAAGGATGTTGGTTTGGTAGAGTCGAGGGAAGGTTTGGTGCTAGTATGTATGTCAAGAACTTGACATGGTTTAAAGACACCACTCCTGGAACAAGTTTGCATTAGATGTTGGAAGGTTGTAATAGTATTCGGGGGTATAGGTTGAGAGTTATTATTGGTTGAGTCAGGCAAAAGGATGGTAGAAGTACCCTAGTAAGGGGAGGACAAAGGCTCTAGTTCTAGAGGTAATTACACAGGAAGAGGAGGAACCGGAAGAGAGGAGGGAGAAGGAAACTGTGGAATATAAGTAACAAGAGAGTGTAGATCCGATGGAAACACATAGGAGGATGAAGATGTGTCATAAGAATCTAATGGGATGACAGATTGCCCGTGATCTCGAAAGGAAAAGACAGACTCCATAAAGGTGACATATCTGAAAATAAAAACTTTAGCAGTGTGAGGGTCATAACACCTGAAAGTATTATGTTCAAGAGAGTATCCAATAAAAATACAAGGACGAGATCGAGGCTACATCTTATGAGAATTGTAGGAAAACAACTATGGATAATATAGACAGCCAAATACTTTTAATGTTTATAGGTTGGGGCATTTTTGAAATAGTTTTTCAAATGGTAATTGATATTGTAGGATATGAGTAGACATACGATTAACAAGATAGACAATAGTTTGAAAAGTGATGGACCAAAAGTTAGATGGCATGGAAGCCTAATATAGCATTGTTAGACCAGTTTCAATAATGTGTCGATGTTTACGTTCGATAGAGCCAATCAGTTGAGGAGTATATAAAGGGGACTTAAGATATTAAATACCACAAGCAGATAGATAAGATGCAAGGGCTTGATATTCACCCCCACCATCAAAATTGAAAGTTTTAATAGCAGTCTGAAAGTAGTTCTCGACTAAGTTCTTAAAGTTGGATAAGACAATAGCAATATCAGACTTTTGATAAAGAGGATATAACTATGTGTATTTTATAAAATAGTCTATAAAGACAACATATAATTGAAACTTGTTAAAGGAGACAACTGAACTAGACCCCAAATATTAGTATAAACAACCTCAAACAGTTTAGAGTAGAAAATAGAGGATAAACCAAAAGGTAGTTAATGACTCTTATTGCTGAGGCAAGCATCATAGTGAGTAATAACATTACTAGATTTAAAAATAAAAATATAATAGTGAGAAAGCAATTTTTGTTGACTAGAGATCGAGAGATGACCAAGACATCAATGTCATATGTCAACTAGAGCAGTAGTGAAAGAGTTAGTAGTAAGTCGAGTGAGATATAAGACTACGATCATTCATAGATGTTGTCTTTATTTGGACCACGAACCAAGGATGCCTAAGTGATCAAGTCCTTGACAAAAAAATAATCAGGAAAGAATTCAATGAAAGTATGATTTTGTTGGTAGAATTGAGAGATAAAAATAAAGTTTCTTTTAATGTGGGGTGCACATAAAATATTATGGAGTGTGAAAAAAGTGGTATGTGAATTAAGCTTCGTAGAACCAATATAAGTAATAAGAATTCTTTTACCATCATTAATGATGATATCTTCATTTTCACCATAGCTGTTGTGGATCATAGTTTCTAGAGATCAAAAGTGATATGGTGGGAAGCACTAGAGTCCACAATCCAATTGGACTGACTATCAGACGAAGTAGTCATGACATTTGCCTAAGGCCAGGTTGACGAAGCTGGGAGACGAGGTCGAGACCGGCAAACTTTTGTAGAGTGGTCGATTTTGTCAAATAATTGGCAAACAACCGGTTGCTGAAACATAGGAGGACAACATGGCCAGAAGAAAGCACTCTAATGATGGTTGAAGTATAGAGGATATGGAGGAGGAAGTGATGGAGTGGTGCCCATAGAAGTGGGACGAAAGTTGGCCACACCTTTTCAAGCATTCTTGTTGTATTTGCGGTTGTGTCTTTTGGATTTTTAGTTGAACTTAGCTATGATGGGAGGTCTTGGCAAAGGTCGTGGCAGCCTATCATCATGCTTTAGATAAGCTTCATAGTTTGTCAACTTGTCCTAAAGTTCTTCAAAGCAAATTGGAGAGTCACACGCTCGAAGTGCTGCTACTAGTTCTTTGAACTCTGCACTTAGTTCATTAAGCGTGTGGACAAAAACTTCTTCATCAGTTAGAGATGACCTATCCAAGCATGCGAGTCTATGAGCGATTTGCTAAGGTAGTTTGTAACTTGGTTCGAGCTTCCGTAGCAGTAGCACAAGAGGACATAATCAAAGTGATAGATCTAGTGACAAAGGCTTGAATTGCTTGGAGTATTAGTCGATCTTGATGTAACCATATCTATTAGGCAGAATTTAGCACTGGGCTGGGGTCTCCTGGACCATGTATCATTGCTGGTGGACAACTAAGAGAGCCATCGATATAACCCAATAAATTATAACTAAATAAAAGATTAGAGAATTGAGCACGTCAGGACGCATAATTGCCACCCTTTGATAATTTAAAAGGAATTAGGGAGGCAGCATTGATAGAAATGAGTCTTGGATACGAAGAAAGATTGCCAACAGGAAAAAGAGTTGGAGCATCAGAGTAAAGGAGGAAGACATCTGGGAATCACAAGGGTGACAAGCTGAGGAGAAAGCAAGAGAGGAAAGTAAGTAATCTTGCCGAGGAAGTAATTCCAAAGATCGTTAAGGGATAAAAAAATGGCAAGAGGGAGAGAAGTAGGTGAATTTAGGAAAAATAATACGACTGAAGCATTTGAGAAATAGATGGGAAAAGAAAGTAATAGGAATGAGGTATGAAAGGAAAGAAAAACCTCAAACCAACACAGGGTTGCCTTCATCAGGCGATTATGATCTGACGATCTTATGAGAATAACAAGGAACCATTGTCCTAGTGCTACAAGTAGCAAATCATGGTAGCAAGATAGTAAACACCTACAAATATCGCTCTTGAGGTTGCAGGTTCATGGAGTGAAGTTGAAACTAAGTGATTGTTTTGCTAGAACCAGCCCTTCCAGCGTCGAAACAGGTACAACACACAGTGAATGACATCAGAGATGAGGCCGCCACTGTTGAAAGATGAGAAAGCCGGCACAGATCCAGAACCTTCCACACTTCACAGCCTATAGCAAGAAGAGGAATCGCTCTGCTTAAGTGATGCATTAGAGGCCTCTCCCTTTCACCGGGAGAAGTCAAAGTCTCCAGCCAAAACAAATGAAAAGTGCGATAGTAGGGAATTAAAGATGCACCTGAGAAGCACCCCGACACTAGTTTCAAAGCCGACTGAGTGCTGCTGCTATGCTGCTATAGTGCCGAGGTGCCGAGGTGAAGCAACGAAGAGACGTTTAGGAGCAGCAGTAGTGCTACTATTGGTTGCCAAAGAAAGAGCTTTCTGTCACTCAGAATAAGGAGTTCTACCAGTAGAGTTCAGTAGTGCGGAGGAGGGCAAACGGAGGTGACGCCACGATAGAGGCAGAGGGAGGAGCTAAGGGATATAGCAGCGTCGGTTACATTGTTGGTTGAAGGAAGAATCCAGCGGAGCCACTAGGCGGTGAGGTTCAGTTGATGGGTCCGACAACAAAGGAAGATTCCGGCCGAAGGGATAGGCTATAGCACCATAGCCGGCACCAAATAGAGGATTTGCGTCTAGACTGCAGGCGGTGGATTCAGCAACGGGTGCCAACCAACTAGTCTTCGGCTGCTGAGAGGGAATGCCAGCGGTGATGTTCTGCTATAGATGTTGATAGCATTAGTAGAAGCTTTCATTGGATCAGCACGTCCGATGAGAAATTGTTGCAATTGGACAACAACACTTTCGGTGAGAAACAGCGCTAGAAGGCACTTTCCTCAACTATGTTGTGTAAAGTAGGTGGACAGCGACTGGTGTGGCTACTTGGGTTGCAGGAACAGTAGAGAGCGGTGGCAACAACAGGATATAGATATCAAATGCAGTAGCAATAGCCGATGGCTATTGCCGAAGTGAAAGACTTCGGTGTTGAGTAGGAGGATGGAGCCTAAGGGTGTCTGAGTCCCAGGGGAATGCTAGTCCAGAGAACACTACGGGATTAGTGGCGACACGAAGAAGAGGGGCTAGTGCTTGCAGCAACGAAGAGGAGTGGTAGAGTGTGTCGTACAGGTGAGATGGGCACCTGTTGTCAAATGCCAGAGATGGAAGAAGACATTAGAATCAAGAAGGCCTCACCTCTCCATGAACTAGGCGACGGTGAGTCCGGCGTACAGGAGCCCTTGGTTGAGGTGAGGCCTTCTAAGTATAAGTAGAATCAACCAGTTCATTAATAAATAAGTGAGCAATTGTCTAAGTATAAGTAGAATCAACCAGTTCATTAATAAATCTCCATTTAGTCTTGGTCCTTAATAAGAAATTCATGTTTGAGTTGATCTTTCTAGTCGTGGGGAATGTCCTTCTTCAGCGGAAAGAAAATAAAGTTACGAGGGTATACGAGTCAGGCGTTGGCAACGAGATCATAAACTAGATGGTGGTGAGGTGAGAAGTGAAGGTGAGACTTACTATTTGGGTTTGGGTACTGCAAGTGGAGAAGGATATGGGGCAGCAGAAGAAACAGTTCGAGGAAACAAATACGGATCTTTCAAGCACTGAAGATATGGAGGCTGAGGATACAGATCCATATTTTGCCGACCTGACCCATCCCTTCAAATCATTCATTTCATCTTTCTTGTGCCGAGGAAACAAATACGGATCTTTCAAGCACTGAAGAAGGCACACCTCTTTCGTAGACAAGGGAAGGCGCCGCAAACATCCCTCTCCTCTTATTATAGAACTCCCAATATAGGATCTATCCACCCAATTCTTTCTACTCTACCTGGCAAACCTGCACACTAAAATCCATGTTATTACACCGCACCACCGCACCTACTAAACAAGCTAACCACCGAATACATATACTTGACTGCTGGAAGAATCCAGTAAAGGTGCACGAGCTATGTTTTGTTAATCCCCGAGCATAGAGTTAGTAGTGAAGGTTACTTCTATAAGTCCATTTTCCGTCAGCAGAAGAGGCAACCCGACAAGCAACAACTAGACAAGAAGAATCAATTCCTTCTTCAGGGCGGTATTCTATAGCTTGAGGAGAGTCTCTTTCAGTTCACCTAGTGCTTTTGTTTCATCCCTTGTTTGATTCGTTATCCTATCTGTTCTTTTGAATGCCCACGGGAGCGGTGCTTGTGTTGCTTAGCCTTATTCAACTAATTGTTTATCTTTATCCTAAATGTAATCCTATGTAATTAGAATAGGAGCATAGTAGAGGCGAGCTCATAGGTAACGGTGATAAACTAAACTCGGATGCAAAAAAGAAATAGCCGACTGAAGAAGCTAGGCATTTTCTTGAAGGCGAAAAGAGCACGCAGGATCTCAGATTTGAAGCAAAGAGGGACATACTAAGTTACAGGAAGGGCAGACGCCCCTTTGTGTTGAACTAAGAGAAAGAAATGTCAGACAGGAGCCTAAGAATGGGTGCCAGGAGTTATGGCAGGGCATAAAGAATCAGACCTCGAAGTTCGTATTGGAAGTGGAAGAATGACATCATGTAAGGGAAGGAGGTTAAGGAACCCGTAGACAACTAAGGTAAAGGTAAAGCAAATCACCCCACTATGAAAGCCAATCACTAAACTTGAAGTCTTATTTTCACCATGTTATTCTTATGATCCTGCTTTTGAATCTGCATCCATTGGTATGTCAGGTTATGTTCTAATACCTTACTTTGGCATAGGTCCTGCTTCAGATCTTTCCACTTTTTGATGATACTTGCTTTAGACTCTTATTTATTTGCTTTAGACTCTTCCTTACCTGATCCAATATGTAATCCTTATTCTTATCCTAGAACACGAACTAGTATTCAATAAGAATAGCGTTGTACCTTATTAAGTCAGAGTTATACGCTTTCGCACCATAAGTAATTGAAACTCCCTCCATGATACGGTACTGAGTCATCTAATATTGATCTTTCCAGGGATGAAGCCACTTTTCATTCCATAACTTTCCTTAAACTAATTGAATTTTATCTAGCCTGGAAAGTAAGCTAACACACTTAGTCTCTTGCGCATACATCCTCAACAGTTTATTCTAGAGCCGATTCTTCCTCAAACTATACTTAACTTTCAGACCTGGCAACAGGACTTGACTTATTCTTGCCCGACCTCTACTTAAACAGGAATTGCACTTTCACCAACAAGGATCTCTTACTATCCTGCTTCTATCATAAATGATACTCGAGCAGAACTTTAACTGATATTCAATGAAAGGTATTTTCTTTTATTGAGTTGGGCTGGGTGGGTCATAATCTGGGTGTGTTCAACCCATATTTCTGCATTGCTTACTAAAAAACTCTCTACTAACGCTAGATCTAGATGAAGCTCAACTCCTCCGTCAGCACAATGAAAGCCTGCTCTTTCGCCAAAGGATATGTATGATAACTCACTCTTCTCTTATATATTACATTATTAAGGTGCATGCACCTATAAAATAGTAACTTCCCTCTAACCTCTATGGCTTGTGTAACTTCCCTACATTACTTGTGTATAGAATTGAATCGCAACTTAACTTGTCTAGCTGCATTTTATAGGTGCATGCACCTATAAAATATACTAAAGGTCCTTAAGTTGAAGCTGGAAGTGACGTTCGAAAGGAAGGAAGGGTGCCAACAATATTATTACTTAATAAAGTAAGGAGTAATCTCAGACATTGAATTAAGAACTTCCACTGAAAAAAGGAGCGAGAGGTCAGGGCAAAGGCATAATCAATTCCATTCCTTCTTAAGCGAAGTGTACTAATGAGTCTCTTTCAGTTCCCTTTTAATCCCGAGCTTCACTATATGTTGGTTGTTGTTGGTAACGTAACATTGTAGGTTGGTAACTCAACTTTTTGGCCCGCCTCCAAATCGACAAGTTGGTTCAGTTCTTGTGTCTAAGTCAACGGTGGAATCTGCATAAGTTGGATCGGGTACAGTCGAAAAAGAAGATAAGGGAGTTTCGTGTTTACAATGAATGAGTTATTGACAGTTCTGTATCAGATTCATAAGATGGGGTGTGGGGGGATGCTGTGTTCTTACAAAAGTCTATACCTAGTGCTTAAAAGTAATAATCGAATTTAAGAATTTCATGATCAAATGCTAAGGTTGGGTCTCATGGAAGGTATAAAAATAAGATTAAGATAAAAGAATTAGGTTGTATAGACCCACGTAGCGGTAATAATAATAATCTGATTGAGCCTCTAGAGTTCAATTAATATGAATTAGTAGCGCCCTGAGAGTAGTGATAGAATCAGCAGTGAAGCGCAGGAAGTCTACATTATAGAATCTTAAGTCTCAAGATCTGGTGTTGGCACTAAGAGAGAGGTATTGTAGTTCAAAAGTAAGCTACAATTCCAGTCGACAAGAAGGCATTACACTTTACTTAATTCTATGTGCTCGGTAGTCTGTCTAGTATAAGGGGCAGGTCAAGATGCCAATAAGGATTCTTTTCTTTAAGCTAGTGGTATAATTCAAGTTCTGTTGTACCTTGCTTCTTTTCTTTACTTGTTGAATACTGCCTTACTGCTTGCTTTGCCATAATATTACTAGTAAATCTAAAGATACAGAAAGAGCTGGGTTATAGGTTTGAAATTCTAGTTGTTGTTCTTGGGGAGGAATATCCTTACTTCCTTTGATGAGGTGAGGCCCTGCTTGCTAACTAATCCTTGTTCCCATAACTTGGTGAATTGCCAGTTAGAGTTGAATCTGTGTTTGTTGGCTTTACGTCTACAGTATAGGAAGCTGTGCCAAAGTAAGCTGTAGTTCGAGAATCATCCCAAGTTTCATCATCTGTAATAGGCTCTTCCCTTTGTTAGTGCTTCTGTTTTTGGCACTTGACCCTTCCCTTGTTGACATATAGAGAGGTTGGTTCTAGGCTTTCCTTTGTAGTGGTGCCAGTTCCAGTTCGAATGTCAAATCTGTGTTTATTGGTTGTTATAGTTGACTCTAGAATCAGACAGAGGTTAAGTGGTGGTAAACAGTTCTACTCTAGTTTCATCCCGATCTCTTTCCCTTGTCTAATAAGAATAAGAATGAGGCTAAAGAATTAGTAGTAGCGGTTTAAGCTCAAGCAAGGAAAGTCTACAATAAGTGGGCAGCTGTCTAAGTATAAGTAGAATCAACCAGTTCATTAATAAATCTCCATTGAGTGCGAAAGTTTAGTAAGGGTGAATTAGTTAAGGGTGAACAAGCTATGTATGTACAAACACTTCTATCATAGGTGCTCGATACGCATTATGGGAATTCTGGGATCTCCAACTTCATTTAAAGACAACTTAAATTCATTCTTTATTTTCCTCTGCGCCCGATACTACTTATTTTACTGTTTGACAAGGCCCAACTATTGGTTTGACGTCGGTAGAGAAATGTTCGGCAACCAGGGATATAGTCTAGTATTGAATAAAAGCAAGTCATTATTTATAAGCAAGTCATTCTTGAATCAGAGGTTAAGTGAGCGCTTATGGAGATTAGGCTTCAAGCTCAGTTCTTTTTGTTGGCCTCTTTCTGTTCGAGGTGAGTAAGCTGGAGATGTTGGGGAGTGGAAGGGAAGCAAAAGTCGAGTAATGATCTGTTAGGTTCCACTAATAGAATTACTGGATGTGCCTACTCCTTTATTAAGTAGAAGGAAGGTTCTGCTATGTGGACTCCAGTTATGGTATAGTCGAAGCCATCAATTGAAGTCAATGAGATCAGTAGCAAGAGAAGGATAAGAAGTTGTATCAATAAAAGAAACATTTTAATGATCTAGATCATAAGATGTATTAGATGCAACATCTGTCTCAAGATCAGCAGCAGGAAAAGAAGAAAGAAAGTATTCGATATCAGAAGCCGAATCAAAGTTAAAGCAAGTTATGATGTCCACCTAGCTAGCTGATTAAGGGATGAAGAAAGTACTCGCCCCCAACACATAATGCGAGCTAAGTACTATCTATTTCAGTAGAGTTCCAGAAGCAGTTGTTTGTTCCGTTGCGCCAGAGGTTAGTTGTCCTGTAGCGGAGAGTTTTAATAGGTAAGATTATAGTCTATGTCGTATAACATCTGTAACATGGGCAAGATAGGGAATTGGACATCTTAGCTAAGTCCAGGAGTATACTTAGTTCTCCTCAGTGGAGCAAAGCAGATCTCTCTGTTAATTGAGTTTGAGTTGAATAGACAAGATCATCAGCCAGGGGTTAAAGTGGTTGGCTTGTCGGTTATGAAAGGATAGTTTATTTTAGTGCTTGTGAAGCGGCCAGGTAACTCAATTCTATATCTGGTGCTCGATACGTATTATTTGCATTTTCATTATTTGATTTGATTTCTGCTTACTCCATTTCAATTCCTGCTCTGCTAAATTCTTATGGTATATGGCATGCAGTTAAAGTTCAATGTTCAATTCCCGTTTGTGAGAAAGGTTTAGGTGGAGACTTACTATGATTTTGGGTTCATCCAGTACAGTTCTAAAGTAAGCTTATAAATTGCCAGGTACAGTTTCATCTATTGGTATTGTCGGTTTTGTTTTGTTCTTGGGTTTACCGAGTCGGGTGCTTGGCTTGATTGACCTAAGCTGTCAACGGTAGAATCAGCAGTGGTGTGTCAAAAGTAAGCCGTTAAAGCAGATCTAGCAGGAAGCAGTTCTTCAAGAGGAATTTCTTACTTGTGTTCTTTTTCGACATCAGGGAAAGTTGTTTAATGAGTTATTTACTTAAGACTCAACTGCTGCCCATTTGCCTTTAGCTCGAAAAAAAGATGTCTTTGGGCAAGAACAAGTAAAGTGCTAAGGCGTCATCAGTGAGTGAGGGTTCCGCTGGAGCAGGTAGGTTCGATTCAAGTGTCGGTGCTGTAGCACTTAGTCATGGAGAAAGGAGAGGATCTCGTGTCGGTGCTGTAGCTCCTTGTGTGCGAGTTGAGTTGAATCGGGTTTTTATCTATTTCATCGAGTATTGCATCTGTATTTATTGCCAGAGGAGAGGTATACCGAGTCTTATTAGTAATTAATACAAGGAATGCACTGGATCTAACCCTATTCTTGCTTGCCTTCTTATCGTACCCTCTTCTTATGTTAGTACTAGTTATCAAAGTTAAGTCACTCACTAAGGAACAGGCAATTCGAGAAGTTGGATACCACTCGAACAGGCAATTCCCCTAATTAAGATCTTGAAACTGTTTCTTATCCTTCTCTTGTTGATGTTGATAGGAAGAGGGAATAGAGGTATGAAACAGAGGAAGAGTAGGACAAGGTTCAATCTTCTATATTTCTCTCAATAAAAAACTCTTTACAAATTTCAGAAACTCCCTTGATTCTCTCATGACTCAACATATGGGGTTTATATAGTCCCCAAAGATACATTATATTAATTGTATTCAAGATGAACCATTCTTTTTCAAGAAACCCTTTCAAGAACCAATAACCAATTTGACTTATCCTTCTATAGTTTTTTAATCCATTTTTTCTTCTTGATGTAATAAACCTCTTTTGATGAAATGAACCTCATTATGATACTTGAACAAGTTTAATTCCAACATTTTCCCCCCTTAAACTTGTTCCATCTAGCATGCCAAGTTTCTTTCGAAGTTGTTGAAATATTTCAAATTTGAGAGGTTTTGTAAGTATATCAGCCACTTGTTCACTTGTCTTGACATGATGTAGCTCCACTTCTTTATTTTTGATATGATCTCTTATAAAATGAAATCTTGTATCGATATGCTTCGATCTTTCATGATAGACTGGATTCTTGGCTAAGGCAATAGCTGATTTGTTATCAACATAAATCTTGGTTGACTTCTCCTGTGGCATATGAAGTTCTTGGAGTAATCTTCTTAGCAGTTGCATGACAAACACTAGAAGAAGGCTATATATTCGCTTCACAACTTGATAGAGCAACGATCCGTTGTTTTTGAAGACCAAGTGAATGTAGCTTCACCAAAATAAAATACAAATCCAGTTGTACTCTTCCGATCATCGTAGCTTCCCCAATCCGCCACTATATCCAATGAGCTCCAACTTTTAGATGAAGAATAGAACATTCCATACTCAATTGTTCCTTTAATATATCGCAAAATTCTTTTAGCGACATTTAAATGAGATGTCTTTGGAACTTCCATAAATCTACTTATTAAACCAACTCCAAATAGTATATCGTCGAGTGCATGTCAAATACCTTAAACATCCAACTAGACTTTTATAATAAGTTGGATTAATGTATTTACCTTCACCTTCCTTGGTCAACTTGGTGCCATATTCAATAGGTGTATCTAGGATGACAATCTTCCATTGAAAACTTCTTTAAAACCTCCTTTGCATAATTTTCTTGTGAGATAAAAATTCCTCCATTATCTTGTATAACTTCGATACCAAGGAAATAAGTCATTAAGCCCAAGTCGGTCATCTCAAACTCCTTTTTCATAGAGTGCTTAAAATCTTTAATCATGGAGCTACTATTGCTGTAAATATTAAATCATCTACGACAAGCATACAAATAAGATATCTCCATGAGAGTTAGATTTTGTATAGAGAGCATGCTCATGTGGACATTTAGAAAACCATTTTGAATAAAATAAGTATCTATTCGAGAATTCCATGCTCGTGGGGCTTGTTTAAGCCCATAAAGAGCTCTCTTTAACTTGTATACTTTGTCTTCTTGTTCTTGAATAATAAAACCAGGGGGTTGTTGAATATATACCTCTTCTTCAAGAACTCCATTAAGAAATGCTGATTTCACATCCATTTGTAAAATCTTCCATTTCATTTGAGCTGCTAGAGAGATAAGTAATCTTACTGTCTCCAATCGAGCAACTGGCGCAAATACTTCTTCATAGTCAATTCCATATTGTTGTTTATATCCCTTTGCAACTAATCTAGCCTTGTATTTCTCCATCTCTCCTTTTGCATTTTTTTTGTTTTGAAGATCCACTTAACACCGATAGCTTGGTGGTCTTCTGGAAGTGTAGTAAGCTCCCATGTATTATTTTTGTTAATGGCATGAATCTCTTCATTCATAGCTTGTCGCCATTTTTCATCTCTATAAGCTTCTTCAAAGATTAATGGATCATATCCTGCAAAAAGATAAAATAAAGAAAGTTCATCATTGTTAGTATCAATCCTTCGAGTCACATCATATAGGTCCTGAATCGGTCTTGTCCTTCTTATAATTGGACTTCTTGAATCATGTGACCTAGCTGATCTAGGTGATGATTCTGGCAAAGTCACTTCAGTGTTTGCTTGTATTATATCATCTTCTTCTGAAGCTACAGCTTTCTTATGCTGCTCATCACTTTTCCAGTTCCAAATCTGTTGTTCATCAAACTCAACATCTCTTGACATCACAACTTTATTTGTGATAGGATTGTAGAGTTTGTAACCACTGGAATTCTCTGGATAACCTAGCAAAATGCATTTTTGGCTTTTATCCTCCAATTTCGTTCTCTTTTCTTCTGGTATCTTGGCAAATGCAACACTTCCAAAAATCCTCAAATGATCAACTCTTGGTTTTTGTAAGCTCCATGCTTCTTCTGGTGTAATATTACCAATTCGCTTTTTAAAACTCAAATAAACCGCAAGCAACAACATCACCCCAAAATTCTTTCGGAATTTTTCTTTCCTTTAACATGCATCGGACCATATTAAGGATAGTCCTGTTTTTTCTTTCCGAGACACCATTTTGTTGAGGTGTGTATGGCATGGTGAATTGATGTAGAATTCCATTATTTCTACAAAAACTTTCAAATTCATTTGATATATATTCACCACCTCTATCTGTTCTTAGACATTTAATCTTACAACAACTTTGTCTTTCAACCAAATCCTTAAATTCTTTGAATTTGCTTAAAACTTCTTTCTTTTCTTTTAACATATAAACCCAAGTTTTGCCACTATGATCATCAGTGAATGTAAGAAAATACCTGCTTCCTCCAAGTGATACTGGATTGATAGGGCCACAAACATCCGAGTGCACCAGATCGAGTCGATGCCATGCTCTTTTGTTCTTCTCACTTTGAAAGGTTTTCTTTCTTGTTTACCCATGACACATACTTCACATAATTTTGGGTGATCAATTTTGGCATTCTGTCACCATATTATACTTCTAGAAGTTTCAAAGCCTCAAAATTTAAGTGAGCATATCTAAGATGCCAAAATGTAGAAATATCCTCAATATCAGCTTTAAAACAATTTGATTGATCAAAAATACTCAAATGTAGAGGAAACATTCTATTCCTTGCCATTTTCACATGTGATATCAATGTTTTATTCTTATCACGAATTGAGAGAGCCATATCTTTCATCTCAACTTCATAACCTTTTTCAATTAATTGTCCAATGCTTAAAATATTATTTTTCATATCAGGAACATAATAAATATCTGAAATGCATAATTCCTTGCCATTATTAAGTTCAAGGAGAATTTTACCTTTGCCTCATCGGTCTTTGAGACAAATCACCAAATGTAATGTTTAATAACTTGTATCCATTTCAAAATAGCTCTTTGATGCCACACATGTGATTTGAGGCTCCTGTATCTAGATACCATGTCATAGATTGATCATTTTTCAAATTTTCATAACTCATTAGCAAAACTTGATTTTCCTTCTTTTCTTCCTCAACAAAATTTGCCTCACCACTTTGATTGTTAGGATTATAATAACATTCATAAGAGTAATGTCCGTACCTTTTGCAAACATAACATTGTATTTCAGACCTTTTAGAGTTTCGCCACCCACGGCCACGCCCCCACCATAACCTCGGCCTCTTTGGCTAGAATTTTCTTTAGCCTCTTCATTATATGGAGATTCTTGATTGGTCCGATTTCGACCTCCTCTTCCTCTTTGTCCTCGTCCTCTTCCTCTTTGAGAATTTGATTCTCCTTTTTTCAAGAGCAAACTTAGCTTGTAGTGCTTGCTCCATAGTTTTGTCTTCTCCTCTTTTTGTAATTCTTTGTTCATGAACTTGAAGGGAACCCATAAGTTCTTCTAAAGACATTTTTTCCAAATCTTTAGATTCTTCAATCGCAACAGCAATAAAATCAAATTTCGGGTCTAGGGATCTCAATATTTTTTCTATTACTCTCTGATCATTTACTTGTTCACCATTTCGTCTCATTTGATGAACAATAGAAATGATTTTGAGAAGTAATCGAAATAGTTTAGTACCTTGTTGTAGTTTTTCAAACTCGGCTCTAAAACTTGTAGACGAAGTTTCTTTACCTTATCAACACCACCGAATGCTTTTTGAAGTATTTCCCAAGCCTCCTTTGAAGTATTTGCTGGAGCGATGATCTCAAACATTGTATCATCAAGCCCTTGGTAGATTGTGAACAAAGCCTTTTTCTCCTTCTTCCTTCTTTCTTTGAGTTGCTTTCTTCCTTCTGCATTCATTGCTCCTTCTTCTGCTGGAGTTGGTTCAGCGAATCCATCTTCTACAAACTCCCATACATCTTGGGAGCCTAGAAGAACCTTCATTTGGATGCACCATATGTCATAATTTTCTTTTGTTAATCTGGGGATCTGAAGTTGAATGGCACTTGAGGAAGAGGTCATA
This sequence comes from Ensete glaucum, assembly GCA_021527575.1. Lineage (NCBI taxonomy): Eukaryota > Viridiplantae > Streptophyta > Magnoliopsida > Zingiberales > Musaceae > Ensete > Ensete glaucum. Next base: position 6,704,378 of record CM038554.1, read on the forward strand.
GCTTAACCTATGCTCTGATACCAGATGTTGATGTTGATAGGAAGAGGGAATAGAGGTATGAAACAGAGGAAGAGTAGGACAAGGTTCAATCTTCTATATTTCTCTCAATAAAAAACTCTTTACAAATTTCAGAAACTCCCTTGATTCTCTCATGACTCAACATATGGGGTTTATATAGTCCCCAAAGATACATTATATTAATTGTATTCAAGATGAACCATTCTTTTTCAAGAAACCCTTTCAAGAACCAATAACCAATTTGACTTATCCTTCTATAGTTTTTTAATCCATTTTTTCTTCTTGATGTAATAAACCTCTTTTGATGAAATGAACCTCATTATGATACTTGAACAAGTTTAATTCCAACATCTCTGTCTGCTTGTCGACTTGTCTGATTTAAAGCATTAGTATTTAAGCGCTTACGGAGAATTCGATTACTTATTGACAGTAAACCCAACAAGTAACTACTAATGACCAAGCAACAAACTAGGAGTTAATACAAGTTATTACAATTCCTGTTTAGACCTGCTATAGCTTAAAGTAGTATAGTTTCGGTTGAAAGTTCAAAGTGTTCTCGACGAGAATGAATCAGCAGGAACAGTATCTTACTCAGTTGAAGGAAGCAGGGATCTACTATTCCTTAGAGTAAGAAGGGGGCTTTCACGCCTTTCGACTCAGTGGCTTAAGTGAGGGGCTAACAGAAAGGGAGTCGAATCAAATCTGACGCGTTCAACAATTGATGTTTGAGTTTAGCTCGAAAGAAAGAGAGGGTATTGGTTTTGTTGCCCTACAGCTATAAAGAAAAGATCAAATCTTATCTGCTAACGAAGCTAGCTCCATACCATACATAAATAAGGGTGTACGGGTGTTTGTTGTGTATATTCCATTCCAGTAGTTGGCGAGATAGATTCCATTACTTCATTCCTTGGAGCAATACTAAGTGAAGTATCTGATTAAAAAGAAAATGATTAAAGGGATGACGTATTAAACATAACTTGGTAATTAGATAAGAAGCGGTTTCCAGTCCAGTTTCTTGCTATCCAATTTATTCTCTCTTAACCGCCTATCTTATAGTAATTGACACTCTCGACTCCCCTTTCCTCAGTGTCGTCAAAGAACATAACAATGATAAGAATCAGCAGTTCCCACTGAAGCAATACAATAGGTGGAATCCTACTATAGGGAAGAATAAGAATAAGGAAGATCATACATAAGCTACGCGGAGAATAGATAGAGAGAATCAGCTGTGCAAGGAAGGGAGAGTTATCTTATTAGCAGTTGGACCATAATCAAGGTATACCGATTGTCCTGCAGTAGTAGATGAAAAAATAAGGCAAGGAAACAGTTAGGCAAGTGATGCTGGTCGGATCATCAGCAGAAGATAGATTAGAAAAGGAATATGAAGTGGGAGCTGTTGAAACAGAATAAGCAGGAGAAGTTCCTGAGTCGAAGTCTAAGTAAGTAGGTTATGCAAGTATAATTCCTTTTCTAGTGGACGAACACAGGACTTGGCAGGCGAAAACTGGATTTGGCAGGTTCAATTCCATTATTACTCCTCGAACATCTGGTATATAAGATAAGGTAGTAAACACACAACACCCCTTCTCTGTTGCGGTGGTCGGTAGGTACTTATGAAAACTAAGAATGCAAATGGAAACTAAGAGGCAAGCAGACAACAAGTCAGAATTACACTCGATGAAAATAGTAAGAGTCGGATAAGGTATTGAATGAAACCCCTTTCTCGTATTCTGGCTTTTGTTTGTTATTGTATGCCTCAATCGCGAAGGAATCTCCTGTTAAGTAGCAAAAGAATCAATATAGAAATAAGGAATAAAATTAGGGAACAAGAGTCTCTAGAATCGAGGAAGTACTAAGGGAATGGAATAATTTAAATACAAATTAATAATTTATTATTGATGTACAAGAGTGGAATCATAACTAAGGAATGGGCATGTGGGAGGGTGAACTCAGATCAACCCTAATTGATATGCAGAAAGAAACCACCCAACAAAATTTTGCTTGTATTAATGGAAATGTATTATGCTATACGCCAATAAAAAGAATAACAATAGAAGCTTTTGAATCAATGGCGATAATTCTATTACTTAGTTTTGGAACCAGAAGTAACTCGCTATCGTGCCATATTAGTAGTGTCTTTTGGTGACTTTGTAATCCATTACTATACATTAGTTCATTACTTTCTTATTTAGCTTCAGAATCTATTATTATATATTAATTCATTATTCTCTTACTTAGTTGCGAAACCAATATTACAATGGTTCTCTTCCTTAGTTGTTTGTCCGCTTGCCTATTTGTTTTGCATTTATAGTAGTAGCTTGGTTGTTTGACTTGGTGCAAGTGAAATACTTTTCTGTTATCGTTGATTATAGAAGAAGGTGAGGCAGGCCTTAGCTCCAGCTAATTCCTAACCGCCAGCAAGTTCACCCTTTCGAACAGCTATTCAAGTAGATATGATGAACATCTCTTTCAGTTCGAGTGTTTGATTGGCTTGATAGCTTCCTTTACATTAAGGGTGCTTTTATTTAGTTGGGCATCATATTCAAGGTAGACTTGCCTCATTGTCGACGAGATAAGCAGTATATCAAAATCCACAAGTGAAATTACTTTTGGTGAAGAATCAAGTACAGGGCCTAACAACATAATGATTGAATTGTAATTTAGAGAATTCAGGCATGAAAACAAGATTAGGAGATAGATCAGTAGCTGGGTCTTCATCGGCTACAGAACAAGGTCAAGGAAAATGGTTTTCATTCTGAGTTTACTAAGCGCTAATGGGAAAAGAGTTGAAATTCCACGAGCAAGATCAGATTCCTAAGATGTGGAAGCATAGTATTTAGTTTCTTTTATACAATCATAGTATAACAATTGCACATAGGCATTTAAGTCTGTAGAGAAAGAGTAAAAGACGTTTGTTGTCCGGGTAGGGAGAATGATAGTCGAGAAAGCCGGATTCAATGTTCAAGGACATAGGCTTAGACGTAGGACAAGTAACTCTCTCCGTACAACATTAGTAGTTGTTTGATGAGTTTAAAGCGGTGGTCTCAATCTAATTAATAGTGGTTGTTTTCGGTCTTGGTATCAGCAGTTGAGTTTCCTGTCTCTTGGCCCTTTGTTATAGATAGATAGAATGCACTAGAGACGTCTAACGCTAACGGGCTTTTAACTCCCTATCGCGACACTCAGTGACACCTAACACAAACACATCAGTAATAATAACAAATACAAAAAGAAATATGTGAGTTTATTCACAAACTCAACTGGCCAACCAACGGGAAATCAACTGGGCAAGGGGAACGTTCATTCACCGCAGGGCCATCCCATCCATACAAGAGCTATCATAAAAGCAGAAGGAAAACACCTTTTTGCCCTTATTTAGCTAAGCAAATAGAAAGAATAAATACTATATGGTAATTAAATAATGAATTGAGGAGAGAAAATATAGACTTCAAAAAAAAGATCCGTACAAAGAATAAAGGAGTAGCTTTAAAGTCAGTAGCAGCAGCCTTGCCAGCAGCAACGGAATTACTTATTTAGGTCTATTGGGGGTAGTGATGCATTCCTTCCAGTAGTGGTGAGAGGTTCTTTATTAATAGGAGCAGTATTGGCAGCAGCAGCCCTGCCCTATTTCTCCTGAAGTACTTACCTTATAATGATGAATTGAACTAGTGAGTCCACGCCCTACTAGTGAAATGCAACTAGCAAGCCCAGCTTAAAGGGAAAGAGTAGTAACTAAAGACTAGAAGAGTAAGAGAAGAAAAGGGCGGATCCAAACTCAAAAGCAAGAAAGTATAGGGCATATTAGGACAAGAGTGTCCTGTCCGCGCAGGGATAGATTTGAGGTCAGTAGGGGCAGAGCGAAAGCAAGGCTAAGTAAGAGCCAGGGATGTCAGATTTGGTACAAAGAGAAACAGTTTGGAAACTATAAAACACGGGAATGAAAGCAAAGAGTATAAGAGTGGGCAAATAACTGCTAGTTAGTAAGGGAAGACTTTGACGACCGGGTTCAGTCTATAGTAGTCAGTAGCAAAAGAATCAAAATCATCAGTTACAGGCCAAAAGCCGTGAAAGTAAGTCCAATGGTCAGTAGGACAAAGATCTAGAGATCAGTAGAAGAAACCAAGTGAATGAACTATATTATGCAAGGTAACAAACAAGATCTGAAGCCGAAAAGAAAGAAAGAAAATATATTGGGCGAAATGAAACTAAAATGGAAGTCAGTAACAGAAGAATGAGCTAGGTGTTGTAGAGACTTTGGTAACCAACCATAGAGCCTATTTTCTGCATTTTATGGGGAGGTTGGGTATACACCAGTATAAAGTAAAGTTGCAGATTCCAGTCAAGTTCAAGCAATAAGATAGTAAGTACTCTGGCTTTGAATTGAGGTATAGATCTACTAAAGTGGAGTATTTTTATGTTCTAGTTGAATCCCCGAGTTGCGTCCATTAAGGAAGTCATGTCAAAGTAAGTTGTTAAAGCAGATCCAGTAGTAAAGTAATCTGTCTTTGTTATCGTAGAGAGAAATTCGATGCTAACAGGAGTTATTTATAAGTTTACAGTTCAAGTTTAGTGAGTGGCTAAAACAAACCCTATAGGGAGGAGAGTTTCAAGAGCAAGTCTCCATCATAATGAAAATGCACCATAAGAACCAACAAGCAACAACTACTAGAGCTAAATTGATGACCCTGCCTTAAACTTAGAGAAAAAAGTATTTTTTACCTTCCTTAGAGAATTGCCCAACAAAGGCAACTAGTGGTTAAAAAGCGGTAAGCTATTATAATTGAAAGTGTCATTGAAATTCAATCGCCTAGAGAAAGAAATAACAGAAAATGAAGTTAGGTATCTAAAGAAGAGTATAAAGTGGTTCTGAAAGTGAAGTAGAGGTCGGGGCATAATATTTTCCTTCTGATCCGCTGTTTGGTCCAAAAAAAAAATGAAGTTTATCTACCAGAGAGATTCAATTCCAATTCACAAGTTATACATAAGGCAAGAGAGAGAGATTCCATTCGGGGAGTTTAGTTTATCGGAGCAAGATGTTGTGCGTCAATGTCAGTGTCGGGGAGAGTTAGTGGAATAATTCTTTGCTGACTCCGACGACAGTGGATGATTTGAATGCTTTAGTGACTGAAGACAAGGTCAAAACATAACAAGACTAAGTGCGATGACGCCAGTTCAATTAGAAAGTCAAGTGTGGTGAATTGGAGAATTTGATGATGATGAATAAACTCAAGTAATAAGTTGGTATAGAACAAAGTAAAAGAGGACACTTTTTACTCTACTTGGGCGCTAACAGATGGTGTAATTAAAGAATAGAATATATATATAGTGGCGTAACCATATAGAAAAAGTCATAGTATATATACTCGTTCGCCCGCAAAGTAAGCTGTAAGCAGTTTTGACGCTGGAGAGTAGGGAGCAAGTCATAGGTCAGCAGAATATATAGGTAAGGAATTGACACACCTCGCATCAAAGCCAGTACTATCCTATGCTCCAGTAGTATTTTATATTCCTACTCATGATCCTACAACTTTAACTAGTCATTCATAAGCTTACTGCTTCTTTTCTCCTGTTCTGTTCGCAAACACAGATTCCTTACGATCAAGGATATTGCTGGAGTTGAGTTAGCTTTAGAAAATTCTGTTTATATGCAAGGTTAAGTTGAAAGTGGAGTTAATCTTTTGAATTTGATAATGGAATCTAGGTTTAAATTAAACTTGTTCAAGTAGAGATTAATTTTGCTAAAAAAAAAATTATTTCATCAAGAGAAAATATTTATGGAATGATAAGTCAAATTAGTTATTGATTCTTGTTACATAACTTTCAGGAGTCGAGCTGAGGTGTCGGCCCGATCTGTTCTTGTTCGAGTATGCAAGTTCACCTATATCAGTGGGAATCGGGACCTCCAGTGTGGGTTGGAGCCTCCTCGGTGATCTGCGTCTTGAGCGTTGGTCGGTTTATCTCTCGGGTCGTCTCAGGGCTAATAATCCTGCACACAGGCCTCTTCGGGAATGGGAGAGGTGACCCGATGAGACCCCTCTAATGCCCAAGTCAAGGGAGAATCAAGAATTACCCTCCCAGAAGGGTGAAGATAAGAGTTCTAGAGAGAGTTTTTTCTAACCTCCTTTACCTGTTACCGAAACAGGTGTTTTATACCTGTGGGAGAGGAGCTTGTTCATACGCTCGACTTTACCCTTGTCATCCCTCAGGGTATGGCCGAGTCATACGGGGGACGTGCAATTGCAACAGTATGGGGCGAGAGCGTGGCACACCATACAACATTAATGGCGCGTGGAGGAGCTGGGCAGTGTCGTACCCGATCACCAACACCTTGGATGTTCGATCAGCTACCGACCTGGTTGCTCGGACTGACGTGGCTTCCTCCCAGGTGTTATCGTGGCTGATTGTTTGGCGCGGGCTTGGATGAGTCGGGCTGGCCCATTGGGTACCCTATCATTCTTTCCCCCTCCCGAGAGGGGTCTCGCCGAGGCACTTTGTGAATTGAGAGGATGATCCCAAACGCTAGTCACCTCTGGTCCTTGCCCTGTCAGTTTGCCTTGATCCGGTGGCTTTCTGTCTAGCGGATCGGTCGAGGGCCATAGTGAAGATTGGGCTGGGTGAGGTACCCTGTTTGGGCAAAAGATCGACCGAGACACGCAATTCGGGCAGAGGATCGATGGTGGCCGAGTCATACGACTCAGGCAGAGGACTGATAGGCTAGCCGAGACATATGACTCGGGCAAAGGACTGATGGACTAGCTGAGTCACACGATTCGGGCAAAGGGCTAATGGACTAGCTGAGACACATGACTCGGGCAAAGGATTGATAGGCTGGCCGAGTCATACGACTCGGGCAGAGGACTGATAGGCTACCCGAGACATACGACTCGGGCCAAGGATTGATGGGATGGTCGAGATATACGACTCGGGCATAGGGCTGATGGTCTGACCGAGACACACAGCTCAGGCAAAGGACTGATGGACTAGCCGAGACATACGACTCAAGCACAGGACTGATGGACTAGCCGGGACACACAACTCGGGCAAAATGACTGATGGGATCGTCGAGATATACGACTCGGGCACGGGGCTGATGGACTGGCCAAGACACATGACTCGGGTAAAGGACTGATAGACTAGCCGAGGCATACGACTCGAGCACAGGACTGATGGACTGGCCGAGACACACGACTCGGGCAAAAGACTGATGGACTGGCCAAGACATACGACTCGGGCACGGATCGATGGACTGGCCGAGACACACGACTCGGGCAAAGGACTGATGGGTTGGCCGAGATATACGACTCAGGCATGGGGCTGATGGACTGGCCGAGACACATGACTCGAGCAAAGGACTGATAGACTAGCTGAGATATATGACTCGGGCATAGGACTGATGGACTGGTCGAGACACATGACTCGGGTAAAGGATTGATGGACTGGCCGAGACACACGACTTGGGCACAGGACTGATGGACTGACCGAGACATACGACTCGGGCATAGGACTGATGGACTGGCCGAGACACATGACTCGGGCAAAGGACTAATGGACTGACCGAGATACACGACTCATGCAAAGGACTAATGGGTTGGCCGAGACACACGACTCGGGCATGGGGCTGATGGACTGGTCAAGACACACAACTCGGGCAAAGGACTGATGGACTAGTCAAGATATACAACTCGGGCACAGGACTGATAGACTGACCGAGACACATGACTCGAGCAAAGGACTGATAGACTAGCATTTAAGTGTTGTCTGTTCATGGTGAACGTTGCCTGTGCACATGACATGAGATGACGAAGTGTGATGCGGGGAGACAGGATGGGTCGACGTGGTGGTGTTCACTCTTGTCTACGTACCGTTGGAAGTGTTGTTCGCATATTCCCTAGGCGGTCCTTTTGCCTCCTTGGGAAGTCAAAACGACATGGTCCATATAAGCCTCCTCACGATGGTGGCCAAGGATCACTTCTCATTCTCTGCCTTCCTTCTCTGAGCCTTCGGACCTCGTGTCTCTCGGTCGCTCCGTTTCTTTCCGCTTCCCCCGTTGATTAGGTCTGGATGGTGTCATCTCCTTCCTTCTTGGTTTTCAGCTTCTCTTCTCCCGTTCCTCCTCCCCAAGAGGAAAGATGTAGGTCTAGTAATTCCTTGGGGAATCAGTCGGGTCCCGAGAGCTCGTCCTCGGGCGTGATGACCGGGGCGGATGCCAAGGTTCTTCAAGCCTTGGAGGCTATGAAGTCACACCATGACTTCAATTCAACTATTTGTCTAGAGTCCTTAGGGTCAGTTCAGAAGCATTTTAGTATTCTGAGTGAGTATGTCCTTCATGCATCGGGGTCGGGGCAACGATTGTACCACCCTTGTCCTGGGGGGTTCGGTATCTCTATCGATGCCTTGGAGGTAGGGTTAAGGTTCCCTCTCTATCCCGTCATCGGGGAGTGTCTCAATTGGTGGCAGGTATCACTCGGTCAGATTCCGCCAAACTCTTGACGTTATATCATAACCTTCCTTGGGGAATGCAAGCGATCGAGAATCGTCCCGAGCCGGGACTTGTCCTTGTCTTACTTTCATTTGTGTAGGGGCTAGGGGGGTTACTACCTAACTGCTCGATCGGGGTTTAGGGTCAGGGGTGCCCCTTCCAACAACAAAGGTTGGAAGGCATGATTTCTGTTTGTAAGTAGGCATCGGGGATGGGACTTTTGCATCGAGTGGTCGGCCCACCCTATTAGCAACGTCCCCTCGAACCTTTCTAATGAAGAGATGAACCTAGTTGAGTGATTGAAGGGCATCCTGTCCATGTCTCGGGCAATTAGGAGCTTGACCGAGGAGTAGCTGGTCGAGGCGGGCCTCAGTCCAACTTCTCACGGTATGCCTTGTCTTTTTGTTTGAACTTCACTATCTGATTTCCCGACTCATGGTTGGTTCTGTAGAAATGGTGAGCATGAGCTTGCAGCACGAAAATCCCCGAACTTGCCGATCTCCGTGAGCAGCTGGGCGACTCCGAGGGTCAGCTCCGAAGTGCGAGGGCCCAAGTGCGCCAAATGGAGACCGAGCTACTGGATTTGGCTCGATCAAAGGAGGCTCTCCGAGAGGACCTACCGAAGAAGGCGATCAAAGAGTATAAGGAGTCGCTTGGGTTCGAGATGGGCCTTGTGCGGATAGGGCAGGTATCACTGGAGTACGGGTACCAACTAGCTCTAGCTCGACTTCAGGCTCGACACCCGAGGGTAGCGATTGAGCTGGACTCCTTCGTCACACTTCCCGAGGATGCCGACGTCCCGATGGCCGATGAGCAGCCCTTCGACGATTCCCTACCGCCACCCGAAGAATGAGAATATTTTGGTTGTTACTTGTTTTTGGTCTGTTGGGGGTTCCCCTCTCTTCCTTTTTCTTTTTGTATGTCGGCCCCCGACCGACAGTTGTACTCTCCTTTGATTAATGCAAAGCGCATGCTCGGGTCTTACTAAATATATAACTTCCGTAAATTTGAAATGTGCCAAGTTCTCGATAGCCTTTTCCCTTCCATAGTAGCCAAGGTGAAGGTGCCTTCCCGGGGTGAGGTCTCCACTCGGTATGGTCCTTCCTAGTTTGCCACCAACTTGCCTCGGGAACGGGTAGGATTACTGACCTCGACCTTTTGTAGTACCAAGTCTCCCACCCTAATCTCCCGAGGGCGTACTCGGCGGTTGTAGAGTCTCGCTACTACCTTCTTATACTCGAGGGTTCGTAGGTGCGCCGCGGCTCTCCGTTCTTCAAGAAGGTTGAGGTTCTCTCTTAGTCAATCGATTGACGCAATATCTTCGTAGAACTTGACCTGAAGGGTCGGGTAGACCACCTCGGGTGGGAGAACCGCTTCGGTCCCAAAGGTCAAGCTGAATGGCGACTAGCTCGTGATGCATTTGGGAGTTGTCTGGGATGCCCACAGGATGCTCGGGAGCTTATCCACCCAAGTTTCGTGTGCGCCTTGTACCCTTTTCTTTAGTCTGTCAAGGATGGCCTGGTTAGTGACTTCAGCCAGTTCGTTTGTCTGTGGGTGGCTGACGGAATTGAACTTTAGCTGGATCTGATATCTATCACAAAATGCCCTAAATTTTGGGTTATTAAACTACGTTCCGTTGTCAGATATGATTTCCCTTAGGATACCGAACCGAGTAATGATGTTTTTCCAAACAAACCCTTCGACTTGCTTCTCGGTGATAGATGCTAATGGTTTGGCCTATACCCATTTGGAAAAGTAGTCGACACCGACTATGAGGAATTTTTGCTGTCTTGACGCTGGGGGAAAGGGGCTGAGCAAGTCCATTCCCCACTAGGCGAACAGCCAGATGCAGTCTAGGGCGGATATCGGGACTACCAGTTAGTGTTGGATCCTGGCATGCTTTTGACACCTTTCACACTTCTGCATGTAAACCTGTGCATCTTGACGCATGGTCGGCCAGTAGTACCCCTGCCTGAGTACTTTGTGGGCTAAGGTCCGGGCCCAGATATGTTCGCCACATACTCCGTCAAGGATCTCGGCCAGCGTGGTTTGCACCTCGATCGGACACAAGCATCAGAGAAGTGGTTTTACGAATCCTTGATGGTAGAGACATCCGTTACGAATGCAATACCATAAGCTCGCTCTCCTCATGCGTCGCGCAGTGCTGCGGTCTTAGGGAAGGGTGCCATCGCCCTTGAACTTAAGTATCTCTTCGACCCAATCATGGTCAACTTCGATCGCGGCCACCTCGACGGCCGTCAAAGGCTTCACGATCCTAGCCATCCACATCAGGAATGTCGTCGAATTACGCATGGAGGCTAGTCTCGCCAGGGTGTCGGCCTGTATGTTGTCCGACCGAGGTATTTTTGTGATGACAAATTGGTTAAACCATCGGATGGAGCATCATACCTCTGCTAGGTAGTGGATCATCGACTAGTCTTGGGCTTCAAATTCTCCGTTGACCTGCCCAGCGATGAGCTGGGAGTCGGTGAAAACTTCAATGTCCTCGACACAGAGCTCATTGGTGATATTTAGGCCGAACAACAATGCCTCGTATTCGACCTCATTATTTGTGGCTTTGAATTCGAGTTGGAGTGCGTGCTCAAAGACTTGATCATCAGGGCCCTTGAGGATGAGCCCGGCTCCTCCGCTTTCGAGTTGGATGAACCGTCCATGTACAATATCCACTTCGGGGTCTATGGTGGATCCTCTCAGCTTGTTGACTCTAATATGAAGTTAGCTAGGGCCTGAGCTTTTATCGCGGTCCTTGAAATGTATTTGAGATCAAATTCCCCGAGCTCGACTGACCACTTGAGCATCCGACCTACGACATCAAACTTTGAGAGTATTTGACGCAAAGGTCGGTCGGTGACTACCTTAATGGGGTGAGCTTGGAAGCAAGGCCTCAACTTTCTTGAGGCTAAGATTAACATGAAGGCGAGCTTTTCAATTAATGGATACCGCTCCTCGGGACCGCTTAGGATGTGACTATAGTAATATACCAGTTCCTGCCCGTCTTTTCCGAACCGGACTAGGACCGAGCTGACCGCTGCTTCCGAGGTTGCCAAGTAGATCCCAAGGGGCTCTCCGGGGACGGCTGAGGTGAGGCACGGGAAGTGGGCTATATGCATCTTTAATTACTGGAAAGCTTCTTCGCATTGGGAGTCCCATTTGAAGTCCATTGCTTGTCTCAAGGCTCTGAAGAAGGGGAAACTCTTATCCTCGGCTCGGGAGATGAACTGGCTCAGTGCTGCCAGTCTTCTAGTAAGCCGTTGGACGTCCTTAATTGTTTGGGGAGAGCGCATCTGGAGGACGACATCTACCTTTTTCGGGTTCACATTGATCCTCCTTTGGTGAATGATGAACCCGAGGAACTTTCCGGATCCGACCCCGAACACACACTTGGTTGGGTTTAGTCTCATCTTGCATTGCCTAACGTTTGGAATGTCTCGGCTAGATCGTCTAGGTGTGTGATTACTTTCTGGCTTTTAACTATCATGTCGTTGACGTATACTTCCATACTGCACTTGATTTGTTCCTCGAACATCCGATTGACCATTCTTTGGTAGGTTGCTCCGGCATTCTTTAATCTAAAAGGCATGACTTTGTAACAGTAGGTGCCACGGTGGGTAATAAAGGTCGTGCTTTCCCGATCTTCCGATGTCATCTGGATCTGATTGTATCCCAAGAAGGCATTCATGAATGAAAGCAGCTCCTATCCAGAGGTAGCATCGACCAAAAGGTCAATTCGCAGGAGGGGATAACAATCTTTCGGGTAAGCCCGATTAAGACTGGTGTAATCAATACACATCCTCCAGGTTCCATTACTTTTTTTGACCAGTACAACATTGGATAGCCAGGTTGGTTACTTAACTTTAGCGATGAGCCCTACATCTAGTAATCGAGCAACCTCCCTTTTGATGGCCTTTTGTCGGTCGGCGACGAACTTCATCGGTCGTTGCTTTATGGGTCGAGCAGTAGGCTGTATATTGAGATGGTGCTAGGCCACTCTAGGGTCGATTTTGGGCATGTCCTTCAGGGACCAGGCGAAGATATCGGCTTTTTTATGAGGAATTCTATCAGTTGGATCCGCTGTTCTTTTGGGAGCATCGAGCCAACCTTGACAGTTTTGCCCAGGATCCCTGGGTTCAGGGGGACTTCAACTACTTTCTCCGCTGGTTTGGGCTTTGGGGACGCTTTGCTTGAATCTCGATCGTCGTGGGTAGGAGTCGAGGCTTTCAGCTTTTTGGGAAGCGTTGTCGCCATTAGATAACACTGTCCGGATTCCCAGGGGTCACTTCGGACTTCTCCTACTCCAGCCCTGGTTGAGAATTTCATGATTCGGTGGTATGTCGAGACCACCGCCCTGAGTTTGTTGAGCGTGGGCCTACCGATGATGGCATTGTATGCCGAGGGAAGCGTCACCACAATGAATGACACCAACAGTGTTTTTGATTTTGGCTCCCCTCCGATGGTGATTGGAAGGACAATTGTTCCAGCAGGAGACACTGAGTCTCCCGTGAATTCTGTCAGCGTTGATACCATAGGAAGCAAATCTTTGTTAGTCAGACCGAGCTTCTGAAAGACATCAAAATATAAGATATCGGCAAAACTTCCCATGTCCACCATGATTCTTTTTACTCGGGTGTTGGCGATCTGGGCTGAGATTACCAGTGCGTCCTCATGGTCCGGATAAGCATCGTTCCTGCCTCCAAAGGTGATCTTGGGGTCCTGGCTACTCCTTGGCCTCTTTTTGACCACGGACTGGGCGTAGGCTTTCTTGGCCAAGGAGCTGTCTCCTTCGGATGCTGGTCCGTCGACGATGACATCTATTTGTTTTTCAATTGGTTGATTCGGTCGGGGGGAGGAATCTCTTTCCCGACGGGGGCGTTCCTCGAAGGCTCATTGATCCTCAATTTGGTTTTTGAGGTCATTGCACTCTTCAATGTCATGACCGTAGTCTCGATGAAAGCGACAGTACCTTCTTTTGTCACAGCCTCCGATCTTTGCCCTGATCGGGTTCGCGGTCCTGTGGAGTACTTTATCTCAGATTTGGAGAAAGACCTCAATTCGGGTTGAGTTGAGCGGGATCGGAAGGGGCCTAGGAGCTAGTAGTTCTAGCCTGTCTCTTCTTCTAGGTGTCCCGGAAGGTTGTCCCTGGGGCTTATCACCTCGAGACTTCTTATGATCCTCCTGCTTCCCTACCACCAAAGTCTCGGTGGCTACGTACTGGCTCGCTCATTGTAACATCTCTAGCACCATAGATGGGGGCCTCTTGATCAATGACCATAAAAATCGTGAGGGTCGAAGTCCCATTAGGAATGTTTGGATTGCCAGAGTAGGATGGGTGCCGGGCATCCTTTGGACCTCTACTGAGAATTTACTGATGAATTGGGCAAGTGACTCATCGCTTCCTTATGTGAGACCGAGTAGTGAGGCGACCGTCGGTCTCGGGCAGGAACTGGCTATGAAGTTGAGCTTGAATTCTTTGGCGAAATAGTCAAAGAATGAAATGGAAGATGGCTTTAACCGGCTGTACCACATTTGAGCCGGTCCGCGAAGGGTCGTGGGAAAGGTGTGGCACATCAGCACGTCGGAGGTGTCGTAGAGAGCCATTTGAGCCCTGAACACTGCGACATGCTCTGGGTCGGTGCTTCCGTTGTAGGGCTCCAGGGTCGATAGCCGAAAGCTGGAGGGGATAGGTGTGTGTCCTGAATCTCGGGAGCAAATGGGGATCCACCTTTGGTGGTCTCCCAACCTCTTCCTTGGATCTAACAAAGTCTCTTTAGACCTCGTCGAGCCTCTGATTGACTTGGCAAAGCTGTTCCCTCACGGAGTTGGTTGAAACTGAGGAGACGACATCCGACTCTAGTGGGGTACACATGACATCCTGAGAACAATTCGCCGATTGACTCACTGAGGTGTTTGGGTTCTCGATCATAGCTTTGATCGGAAGGTGGGGAGGTGCTCCAGTGCCGGGGTGTTCTCCTTGGGTTGGCTTTGACTGGGGTGCTTCCTATTGCAACGTCTGCTGAGGAACATCCGGACGTTGGTGCATCGGCGCTTGCGCCAATTGAGGGATGTATGGGACAATGGCTTGGATCATCCCAGTCAGCATTCAGACCTATTGGGTGAGACCAAGAAACGCCTCAGCAGTCACAACGGGAGGCCCGAGGCCCGGTGGGGGGGAGAGAGTCCAGGATCCAGGGGAGTAAGTCTCGGGTCATTAAACAACCTCCAGTAACGATTCGGTGTAGGTACCATCATGCTCACTTCTTCCGTCGGAAAGCGGGGCTTGACCGACCAGCTGCAAGGTTGATGGGAGGACATGGGTGGACCCGCCGTAATGTTCCGAGTTTGGGTTACCAATTAGGCGTTCTTGTGACATCGGCCCTCCTTCTAGCGCCAAAAATGTTATAGAACTTTCAGGAGTCGAGCTGAGGTGTTGATCTTATCCGAGTGCACAAGTTCACCTACGTCGGTGAGAATCGGGACCTCCGGTGTGGGTTGGAGCCTCCTCGGTGATCTGCGTCTTGACAATTGGTCGGTTTGTCCCTCGGGTCATCTCGGGGCTGATGATCCTGCACACAGGCCTCTTTGGGAATGGGAGGGTTAACCCGATGAGGCCCCTCCGATGCCCAAGTCAGGGGAGAATCAAGAATTGCCCTCCCGGGAGGGTGAAATGAAGCTAAGAGTTCTAGAGAGAGTTTTTTCCAACCTCCTTTACCTTTTGCCAAAACGAGTGTTTTATACCTGTGGGACGGGAGCTTGTTCGTATGCCTGGCCTTACCCTTGTCATCCCTCAGGGTATGGCCGAGTCGTACAGGGGATGTGCAATTGCAGTAGTATAGGGCGAGGGCGTGGCGTGCCATACAACATTAATGGTGCGTGGAGGAGCTGGGCAGTGTCGTACCCGATCACCTCCACCTCAGATGCTTGATCAGCTACTGACCTGGTCACTCGGGCTGACGTGGCTTCCTCCCAGGTGTTGTCGTGGCTAACCGTTTGGCGTGGGCTTGGATGAGTCGGGCTGGCCCATTGGGTACTCTATTAATTCTCGAAAGGATTTCTTAATAGAGAGATATTCATTCTTAATACATTAATATAATGTGTCTTTGTGGACTATATAAACCTCATATGTTGAGTCATGAAAGGTATAGTGTTTATAAAATTATAAAAAATATTAAGAGAAATACAAAAGATTTAGCCTTCTTATACTCTTTCTTAGTGTGATAACTCTATCCCTTCTTCCTATCGACTTCAACAATTGGTATCAGAGTTATGGCTTCATCCCTAAGCACCTTCCAACTCCAGGTCCCTAGATTGATAAAAGAAAATTATGACATATGGTGCATCCAAATGAAGGTTCGTCTAGGCTCCTAAGATATATAAGAGTTTGTAGAAGATGGATTTGTTGAACCAAGTCCAATAGAGGAAAGAGCAATGAATGCAAAAGCAAGAGAGCAACTCAAAGATAGAAGGAAGAAGGAGAAAAAGGTCTTGTTCACGATCTATCAAGAGATTGCTGATACAATATTCGAGATCATCGCTCCAGCAAATACTTCAAAAGAGGCTTGGGAAATACTTCAAAAAGCATTTGGTGGTGTTGATAAGGTAAAAAAAACTACGTCTACAAGTTTTACGAGTCGATTTTAAAAAATTACAACAAGATACTTCTGAAATTATTTGTGATTATTTCACAAAATTTATTTCTATTATTCATCAAATAAGAAGAAATAGTGAACAAATAAATGAACAAATAAGTGATTGAAAAGATACTAAGATTACTAGATTTAAATTTTGATTTTATTGCTATTGTGATTGAAGAATATAAAGATTTGAAAAAAATGTATTTAGAACAACTTATGAGTTCCCTTCAAATTCATGAACAAAGGATTACAAAAAAAGCATAAGATAAAACTGTGGAACAAACAATATAGACCAATCTTACTCTTGAAAATAAAGGTGATTTTTAAAGAGAAAGAGGTTATGGACAAAGAGGAAAAGGTGGCAGAAATCAAACCTATCAAGAATCCCCAAACAATGAAGGAGATGGAGAAAATTCTAGCCAAAGAGGCTGAGGTTATGGTCGAGGACGTACCTGAGGCCGTAGACATGATAGAAATTCTAAAAAGTCTGAAATACAATACTATGTTTGCAAACGGTATGGGCATTACTCCTTTGAATGTTATTATAATCCTAATAATCAAGATGATAAAGTAAATTTTATTAAAAAAGAAGAAAAGAATGAAAATCAAGTTTTACTAATGACTTATAATAATTTGAAGGAAGATTAGTCTATGATATGCTATCTAGATACAGGAGCTTCAAATCACATGTGTGACATTAAAGAATTATTTTCAGAAATAGATATAAGTTATTCTGGGAATATTACATTTGGTGATCTATCTCAAAGAGTAGTAAGAGGCAAAGGTAAAATTGTTCTTGGACTCAATAATGGTAAAAAATTATGTATTTCAAATGTTTGTTATGTGTCTGATATAAACAATAATATTCTTAGCTTGGGACAATTACTTGAAAAAGATTGTAATATTGGGATGAAAGATATGGCTCTTTCAATTTATGATAAGACTAAGACATTAATCTCATATATAAAAATGGTGAAGAATAGAATATTTCATCTACATTTATGTATTTTTGATCGATCAAATTGTTTTAAGACTGATATTGAGGATAATTTCTATATTATGGCATCTTAGATATGCACACTTAAATTTTGAGGCTTTAAAACTTTTAGAGAAGTTTAATATGGTGACAAGAATGTCAAGAATTGATCGTCCATCAAAATTTTGTGAAGTATGTGTTATGGGTAAGCAAGAAAGAAAGCCTTTCAAAATCAGCAGAACGAAAAAAGTATGTCATCGACTTGATTTGGTACACTCAAATATTTGTGGCCCTATCATCCCAGTATCACTTGGAGGAAGTAGGTATTTTGTTACCTTCACTGATGATCATAGTGGTAAGGTGTACATGCTAAAGGAAAAGAAAGAAGTATTAAATAAATTTAAGGAATTTAAAAACTTGGTTGAAAAATAAAGTGATTGTAAGATTAAATATTTATGAACAGATAGAGGTGGTGAATATACATTTAATGAATTTAGAAGTTTTTGTAGAAATAATAAAATTTTACATCAATTTATAATGCAATACACACCTCAATAAAATGGTGTCTCAGAAAGGAAAAATAGGACTATACTTAATATGGTTCAATGTATATTAAAGGAAAAAATTCCTAAAGAATTTTGGGAGATGTTGTTGCTTGTGCATTTTATTTGCTTAACAAGTTTCCAACAAGATGGATTGATAATTTTATACTAGAAGAAGTATGGAGCTTATAGAAACCAAGAGTCGATCATTTAAGAATTTTTGAAAGTGTTGCATTTGCCAAGATACTAGAAGAAAAGAGAATAAAACTTGAAGATAAAAGTCAGAAATACATTTTATTATGTCATGCTGAGAATTCCAGTGGATACAAACTCTACAATCCTATCACAAATAAAATTATGATGTCAAGAGATGTTGAGTTTAATGAATAATAGATTTGGGACTAGAAAAGTAATTAACAACATAAGAAAGCTATATCATCAGAAACGGATGATATAATATAAGCAAGCATAGAAGAGGCTTTACTAGAATCATCACCGAGATCAGCTAGGTCACATTATTCAAGAAGTCTGATTATAAGAAGGACAAGACCGATTCAGGAGCTATATGATGTGACTCGAAGAATTGATACTAACAATGATGAACTTTCTTTATTTTATCTTTTTACAGGATATGATCCATTAACTTTCGAAGAAGCTTATAAAGAAGAAAAATGAAGACAAGCTATGAAGGAGGAGATTAATGCTATTAGAAAAAATGATACATGGGAGCTTACTACACTTCCAGAAGACCACCAAGCGATCACTGTTAAGTAGATCTTCAAAACAAAAAGAAATGCACAAGGAGAGGTGAAGAAATATAAAGCACGATTGGTCGCAAAGGGATATAAACAATAATATGGGATCAACTATGAAGAAGTTTTTATACCAGTTGCTCGATTGGAGATAGTAAAATTACTTATCTCCCTAACAGCTCAAATGAAATAAAAATTTTACAAATGTATATCAAATCAATATTTCTTAATGAAATTCTTGAAGAAGACGTATATATTCAACAACCCCCTGATTTTATTATTTATAAACAAGAAGACAAAGTATACAAGTTAAAATAAGTTCTTTATAGGCTTAAACAAGACCTACGAGCATGAAATTCTCAGATATATGCTTATTTTATTCAAAACGATTTTTTAAATTGTCCACATGAATATGCTCTCTATAGAAAATCTAACTTTGATGGAGATATCATGTTTGTATGCCTATATGTAAATGATTTAATATTTACAGACAATAGTAGCTCTATGATTAAATATTTTAAACACTCTATGAAGAAGGAGTTTGAGATCACCGATTTGGGTCAAATGACTTATTTCCTTAGTATTAAAGTTATACAAGACAATGAAGGAATTTTTATCTCACAAGGAAATTATGTAAAAGAAGTTATAAAGAAGTTCTCCATGGAAGATTGTCATCCTACAGATACACCTATTGAATATGGCACCAAGTTGACCAAGGAAGGTGAAGGTAAATGATACCAGGAAGGGAGAAAGAGGAATGAAATTTGAAAAGAAATGAGAAAACCTGAAAGTCAAGTTGTAAGAAACCAATAAACTCATAACATAACTTGTATAAAACAGATAAAGATAGCTCACCACCAAGTTTAAAATAGCAAGAGGATACAAAAAATTCACTATCTCAAGGAAATTAAACAAGGATATAGAACTAAATCAAAAGCCTCACCATTTAAGGACGCATCCAAAAGATACAAAGTTTTAGAGACTCTAAAGAGCTTCTGCAAATATAATCAGGTATTCAAAAGTTCTTTTCAACCCTAAAATATCAAAATAAGTACTAGTGCATGAAACATCCCTTCTTGTATGGGGAACTATGACATTAAATGCTTCATATCTGCCAACTAACTACTTTATGTATTCCTTGGTCGTGAAGAAAGACATCTTGAAATAGCTGTAACTTTGTCTAAGGAATATGCTCATGAGTTGTCATTTGAGTGGGCTGAGTTAAAAATTTTAAAATATTAGACACTTCTGTGTCAATCTCCCCTGGTTGAAAAAGACTTGTCCTCAAGTCTTCATTTGTTTAATCACTATAATAAGGACTTAAATTAATCACATTGAATATTGATGATACCCTATATTCTTCAGATAGATCAATCTCAGAAGCATTTTCTCTAATTTTTTTAAGCACTTTGAATGGACCATCAGCCTTTGGTTTCAACTTCCTAAATTTTCTTGGTAGAAACCTCTCCTATTGGGAAACCTTAGCGGGAGCATCACATGTGCAGCAGAAATCAAAATAGAAACTGGTTTCCCATATAGATCAAATCATCGTGCAAAAGATTGGGGTCGTAAGAAAATTATAAAAATTAAAAAAATCACAATACGTGAGAGATTGATTTTACCTAGGGAGATTGTATATCCCTGTATTCCAGATCCGGATAGAGAGGATAAAGGAGGTCAAGCATCCTTCTCTTTAACGGTATCCACACGATAAATCTCTGCAGCAAAACTCCTCTAATATGATCTCACAACTCTTGTGCAGAGGGAGAGAGAAGAATAGGAGGTGGTGGCTAAAGTTGTAGTCTATCAACCATGAGTTTCCCCTCTTATTTATAGAGAGCCACCAAAAAACCCTAGGGCTCCTTCCTTAATGGGTATTGGATCTTCATCCAATTACCCACTAACTTTGTATTATTGGATCTCTATCCAATAATCTCTTTAGGGCTCTCTAATTGGACCTTTATCAAGGAGCCCATCAACATAGAGTCTCATCTAATGAGAATAGGGGCTAATTGGATCTCCATCCAATTCTCTATTCACTGAAGCATCCACCATATGTGTGTGACCCTCGAGGCCCGATACCGATTTGACCGTGAGTCACTCCCATCAGAACTCCTTCTGATATAGTGAATTATTATCCCCATAATAATTCACTCGATTTATCAACTTTGGACGTACTAGGCCACTACGCTATAGTCCCCAGACGATACAAGGGGATCGAATCCATCGAACTTGTCTGTCCATAGTTATCGTGTATCTATAATCTCTCATCTAATTAATATCCCAGAGACTATATATTGGACATGGTACTGTCAGGTCATATACGGAATCCATCATAGTCTCGCTCTAATCGAATTCTCTTGGAGAACTCTTTCTCTCTCAATCTGAATGACCTTGGCTAGTGATTTGTCTGAGCAAGCACATATGGGATATTTCTCTCATGATACTGAGAGTGGATGATCCTATATTGACACTCAATTGCCTTCGTAAGGTTGGCTACCAATCCCGATAACTAGTTGTACCAGATTTGTAACTTTCCAAACTTATAAGTCTAACATCAAAGAAAGGAGTACTTATACAAGACATTCTTGATGTCTCAAGTCTAATGACTGGATACACAACTAGAATTACTGTCACAGATAAAAATTTAAACAAGGTGTTCGATGAAATGCTCATGTTTGTCCATGTCCTTCGGTTTGTGTAATACCTTGTACAACAAGTAGTAAGCTTGTAGTAGGCTTGGCAGCCCTAGTTTGGTTTGCTTTGTGCTGATTTTAGTTTGTAAATATAAGTGTCTCCTGTAATGGACCATTATCTTTTATGTGCAACCTTTCAGAGTTTATAATATCTATGGGTGTAATTTGTATCTGGCTTTATAAAGTGTTTACTTGAGCAGTTGCTTGTGGATCCTGTTAGAATTGCTTCTTCTAGCATGTTTTCTCTTTTGTAAGTCCTAAGGGACCCTAGGAGATCTCGGGGAAGGCTGACTTTTACGGATGGACATGCATGGGTGCCGCACGACTTAGGTAAAACCAGCTAAGCCCATGACATTGTGGTATCAGAGTGGGACAAGCACACGCATAAACACTCGCTATATAAACATAGGGGACCTAGCTGGGTTGTATGGAGGATAGCTAGCATGCACAACCATTTGGGGGAAACAGACATTGAGATATAGGGAAAGGAGTCACTCAAAGGAGCAGGCATCCAGGTTTGGCATTCAGAGGAATGACCAACCCTTTGCGCGAGAGGTACCACGAGAACAAGCAAGTGAAGAAGAATGTATATCGCACAAAGATTGGGATGGTTGAGTTCGAGCTACGGCTCGACGTTGGCAACTAAATTTGATGGTGCTCAAGATAAGCAGGGCGCTTGGTGAAAGATGAGACCGTGCAAAGTGGGATGTGTTATGCAATGACCAAAAGAGTTATACAAAGCTTACAGAGGTGAGGGGAATTGCTAACTCAAAAGATTCGGTACTCATGCAGGGCTTATTGTACACGGATGATGGAGTGTTCATGGCCATCCCAATGCGCAATCGGAACTCGACGCCATGGAGCATCAGAACTTTCTCTTCGACATGGAAATGATACATCTGTAGGTGACTAAAATGTGCAATAAGTTTGACATGTTGCTAGAGCTTGAAGGGTGCAGTGGGGACTGCATTAATGAAGAGTCGCAATCTAGCAAGTCCATTTGCAGGGACAGAACAAGGCATAAGTTGTTCAGCAAGATAGAGTAGTCCGAAGGGGATGGTGATCTCCGAAACTTCCAATGAGAAGAATGTCAAGAGGAAAGTTGCTCCAACAGGATAGATATCTAGGAGGGATAAGTCCTAGTTCTCCAAAGGGAGAATTATGTGCAACATACCACATATATTAAGGAAGAGTTCCTCAAGGCAATATCTCTACAAAGCTCAACGGACCGAGCGAGTGATGAAGAGTCATCGCATAATCTCAAATGAGGTAAAGCATTGGTGGATACATTTCGAGATCAAGTGGGGGAGCAATCCAAGGCAACATCATATAAAAGCACACTTAGAGTCAATGTGGAAATTGAACTCAACAGATGGCTGACCCGTGGAATGGTGGATGTGAGGGCCACTATCAACTCAATGCAAATCGAGGAGCGGAACATCTTGGGTGGAACTCGATAAAGTAGCCAAGCTGCATGAACGGAGTTGACATAGAAGATGGAACATGGAGCAGAGGCTTAGAGCTTTCCTTGGACAGAGGTCAAGGGCACGAACTCTTATAGAGGCAAGAGTGGGATTATGTCATTCTATAGGTTCTTTATTATGATGGGATGGACTTATTTTGCATGGTGCCAAAGATGAAAGGAGCTTCAAGGCACATGCACCTTACCTCAAAGATGCATTTGGCGGAGTAACTAAAGGTGATTTAAATTGTGGAGGTGAAGTTAGGATCAGGAGACCTTAGCACGGGATAAGAGGATGCAGAGGTAGGTACTCTTGAAGAATATGCCATAATGTTACCATTCAAGTTATCAGGAACAAGTGGTACATAGCGGAGATTATGCTGGTAGGGGATAGAGGCCTAGGATCCAGACAATAGTGCACCAACTCTAGTGAAGTCAGGAGACTTCAGGAGCTACTAGGTGACGGACTATCCTCGAGCTATGCTTTGTCCAAATGTGACCCAAGAGTGGGGGGATGAAGGTGAATTGCTAAGGGAGCGAACAAAAAATCGGAGATGACGGAGGCCCTACAATGTGTTGGTAGATGCCACATATAGAGAAGTCATAGTCTAAGTTCATCACACGAGAATCTGTATGCAATAGAAATATCACCAAGAGGTAACATGGTGTAACAGATCATGGTGAAATAGTTTGTGGTAATGCAACACAGGTGATCATGTCCCGTGAGGGATAGGATCATGTGGAGGTATGATCAGGAGCTACTGGGAGCTCCACTTTGGTATACTACATGATAAGAAGAAGGACTATGGATTCAAGGAGTGAATGTTATGGTATCATAGAGGCAGATCTTTGTGTGTGCATCAGAAGAGCTTGCATTGGATGAAACCCTTAGTTATCAGCATATGGAGACTGTATACCACCGAGGAAGAAGTTCAAGTGCAAGTACCAGTGGGTCCTATAGAGGGGGACGTGATCATGTGAATAATCAGGAGCTACTGGGAGCTCCATTTCGATGAACAATGTAATGACAAGAAGGGTTATGGATTCAAGGAGTGAATACCATAGTACCGCAGAGGCGGGTCTTCCGTGTATGCATATCGAAGCTTACATCAGATGAAAATCTTGGTCATCAATATATCGGGGCTATGTACCGCCAAGAGAGAAGTCAGATTACAAGTACCAATGAGTCCCATGGAGTCTGGAGAGTTAGACTGCTTCAGTATTCATATTCGTTTAAGGGAGCCTGACAAGTCAGAGGACAAGGCCGAGTAAGCGAACGTTATTACCAAGGAAGCTAAGGAGAACATAATCGGTGCGAGCCTTGTAACAAGATGGTAGAGGCTATGCGTGAGAGTTACACTATGTCTTTCCATCGACCAAGAAGAACTGCTAGGAGGACATAGTAGTGTTGAAGTAGGTGGTCGAAAGGGGCGAGGAAGCGACAACGAGTCCAGTAAGGCTTTGCTACCCAAAAGTAAAGTGTCGATTAGAAAGACGGTGGACTCGGAGGAGCACCACAGTGCCACAGAGGCGGATCTACTGGTTACAGGTGCCCTGCAAGCCAATCACGTGAGTGATGACACGTGTGACATGCTATGTGATCTTTTTGCTTATGATTAATATCGATATATTCTCACATTATATTATCTATAGCATATATACTTTGATGTCCTTGGTTCTGTGCAATGAGAATCGGATCGTGATGAGATCACAATAATGAGATCAATTCACCTTTAAAAATAGATCCTAAATAATCCCGATCATAGGTTACTCGAGAGGGACATCGAGATAACCAGCTAGACTGGTGTACTATATACTCATCCATATGGTGGAGGCGACGTGTCTCATAGCCACTTGTGTAGAGATACTAAGGTTATAGTACAGGTGCTCATTAGAGAATGAGTTCACTGATTGATATGCTTATGAAATGTTGTATGGTTGATGATACTTAATGTCAGACAGCGATTATATAGTCCCAGTTGTATATATGTTCCTTTGACTTGAGATACCAAGGATGCCTTGTATGAGTGTTCATTTTTTTGACGCCAGACTTACAAGTTTGGAAAGTTTCAGATCTGGTACAGTTGGTTATCGGGATTGATAGCTAATCTTATGAAGGCAATTGAGTGTCAATAGAAAATCATCCACTCTCAGTATCATTAGAGGAATATCCCATATGTGCTTGTTCAGATAAATCCCTAGCTAGGGTAATTCAGATTGAGAGAGAAAGAGTTCTCCGAGAGAATCCAATTAGACCGAGACTATGAAGGATTTTGTATGTGGCCTGACAGTACCATATCCAATATAAGGTCTTTGGGATATTAGTTGGATGAGGGATTATAGATATCCGATAACTGTGGACAGACAGGTCTGATGGATTTGATCCCCCCTGTATCATCTAGGGACTATAGCGTAGTGGCCTACTACGTCCATAGTCGATGAGTCGAGTGAATTATTATGGGGCTAATAATTCACTATATTAGAATGAGTTCTGATGGAAGTGACTCATGGTCAGCTCGGTATCGGGCCTAGAGGGTCACACACATGTGGTGGATGCTTCAGTGAATAGAGGATTAGATGGAGATCCAATTAGCCCCTATTCTCAATAGATGAGACTCTATACTGATAGGCTCCTTGATTAAGGCCAAATTAGAGGCCTAAGGAGATTATTGGATAGAGATCCAATAATGCAAGGCTAGTGGATAATTGGATGGAGATCCAATATCTACTAAAGTAGGAGCCATAGGGTTTTTGATGGCTCTCTATAAATAGGAGGGGAGACTCATGGTTGATAGGCTACAGCTTTGGCTTTCCCCTCCTATTCTCCTCCCTCCTCTGTGCAAAAGTTGCGAGTTCAGATTGGAGGAGTTTTACTGTAGAGATCCATCATGTGGATACCGCTAGAGAGGAGGACGCTTGGCCTCCTTCATCTTCTCTATTTGAATTTGGAATACAGGGATATATGATCTCCCTAGGTAAAATCAATTTCTCACACATCGCGGTTTTATCGTTTTTTATGTTTTTCTCATGACCCCAATCTTTTGCAGAACGATTTGATCTGTGTGGAAAACTAGTTATTATTTTGATTTCCACTGCACATGTGATGCACTCGTTGAGGTTTCCCAACAGGATCTACCAATCGTGAATGAAGGGATGCAGATACAAGTCAACGGATAGTAGGGCCATGGGCTTGGTAGCGCCATGGTACCGTATATGCGAGACTTCGATGGAATCATCGATCCCTTGCTTTCATGGATATAGAGCATTGGACGAAAAAGGGCCGAAAGGTCTTTGTTATCAAGAGAGCTATGTTCCTTAAGAACGAATACATTCTTGGTGGAAACAGTGGGAGTGAGATAGAATTGAGCGAGGTTGGAAAACCTAGCTCAAGCACTATTCAAGAGCCCGAGTCTGTTTAGGTACTTAACATATAAATTTTAATTTTATATAGGTCTAGTAGAGTATCTCACCCTCCTGAAAGATATATGAGACATATCAGTGGAGATAACTCTCAGGATGTTGATTCTCAGACCTACAAGGAGACTATTATTAGTATAGACTCCAGGAAGTGGTAAGAAGCCATGAATTCTAAGATGGATTCCATGTACTCTAACAAGGTTTGGAACCTTGTGGATGCACCTGAGGGTATTGTACCCATCGATTGCAAATGAATTTTTAAGAAGAAGATCAGAGTAGATAAAAAGTTAGAGACCTATAAAACAAGGTTAGTAGCTAAAGGATATCGTTAAAGACAAGGAGTTGACTATGACAAAACCTTTTCACCTGTAGCCATGCTTAAGTCCATTAGAATTATTTTAGCCATTGCAGCACACTATAACTATGAGATTTGGTAGATGGATGTCAAAACGATATTCCTCAATGGCAACCTCGAGGAAGAGGTGTATATGATACAGATAGAGGGATTCATATCCAAAGAGAGTCCAGATAAAGTGTGCAGGTTGTTTAGATCCATTTATAGATTGAAGCAAGCTTTCCGAAGTTGGAACAAAGATTTGATGAGGTGATTAGATCTTATGTCTTCATTAAGAACAAAGATGAGCGTTGTGTGTATAGGAAGGTAAGTGGAAGCGCTATTACCTTCTTAGTACTATATATGGATGACATCCTAATTATTGGGAATGATGTAGGAATGCTCTCCACAATAAAGGCTTGGCTATCTAGAACTTCTCCATGAAAGACTTAGGGGAAGCATCTTATATTTTAGGGATCTGGATCTATATAGATAGATCCAAGAGAATGCTTGGCTTGTCCCAATCTTGGTACATAGACTCTATTGTCAAAAGATTTAGCATTGAGAATTCTAAGATAGGTCTCACACCAATAAGACATGGAATATCACTTTCTAGGAGTATGTCCCCAAAGACTCCTGAAGAAAGGACAGACATAGATAAGATATCTTATACCTCAGCGATAGGGTCTATCATGTATGTGATTCTATGTATCAGGCCTAATATAGCATATACTCTGAGTGTCACGAGCAGGTGTCAGGCAGATCTAGGTTTAGAACATTGGAAGGCAGTAAAGTCTATATTTAAGTACTTGAGAAGGACTAAGGATCTTTTACTAGTATATGGAGGAGGTAGCCTCTAGGTTGAGGGCTACACGGACTCAAGTTTTAGTCCGACATTGATGATAGCAAGTCAAATTATGGTATATTTTTACCGTAAATGGAGGAGCAGTATGGTGGAATAGTTCGAAGCAAGATACTACTCGACCATAGAGGCGGAATACATTGCTATAGCAGAAGCAGCAAAGGAAGGAGTATGGATGAAGAAGTTCATCATGGATTTGGGAGTCATACCAAGTAGCATGGAGCTGACTCCCATATATTATGACAGTAATAGGGCGATAACTCTAACATGGGAACCCAAGTCTTATCAAAATTATTCTGAGGAGGTTTCATTTGATTATTACGATCATGACGTGAAAAGATATAGCAATAGAAAGAGTTTCATCCAAAGATAACATTGCAGATCCACTAATAAAGCCACAGGCTCAGATTGTATTTGGGCATCAGAGGGGTCTGATGGGAATCAGACACATAGGTGATTGACTTTTGGTCAAATGGGAGATTGCTGGTTATAGGTGCCCTAAAAGCCAATCACGTGAGTGATGACATGTGTGACATGCAGTGTGATCTTTTTGCTTATGATTAATACTAGTATATTCTCGCATTATATTATCTATATCATATATCATGTGATGTCATTGGTTATGTACAATGAGAATCGGATCGCGATGAGATAACGATAATAAGATCAATTCACCTTTGTATACGGATCCTAAATAATCCCGGTCACAAGTTACTCGAGAGGGACATCGAGATAATCGGACAAACTGGTATACTATATACCCGTCCATATGATGAAGGCAACTAGTCTCATAGTCACTGGTGTGGAGACACTAAGGATATAGTACAGGTGCTCATTGGAGAATGAGTTTATCGATTGATCCGCTTCTGGAATGCTGTTTGGTTGATAATAACTAATGTTAAATAGCGATTCTATAATCCCAATTGTGTATCTAGTCCTTTCACTTGAGATGCCAAGAATGCCTTGTATAAGTACTTCTTTCTTTGATGCCAGACCTATATGTTTGGAAAGTTCCAGTTCTAGTACAGTGTCAATAGAGGATCATCCACTCTCGGTATCACGAGAGGAATATCTCATATGTGCTTGCTTAGACAAATCCTTGGCCAGGGTCATTTGGATTGAGAGAGAAAGAGTTCTCCGAGAGAATTCGATTAGAGTGAGACTTTGACAGATTCTATATGTGACCTGACAGTACCATGTCTAATATACGGTCTCTAGGATATTAGTTGGATGAGGGATTATAGATAGATACATGGTAACTATGGACAGACAGGTCCGATGGATTTGATCCCCCATGTACCGTCTAAGGATTATGGCGTAGTGGCTTAGTACGTCTATAGTTGATGAGTCAAGTGAATTATTATGGGGATAATAATTTACTACATCAGAAGGAGTTCTGATGGGAGTGACTCACGCTAGCTCAGTATCAGGCCTAGAGGATCACACACATATGGTGGATGCTTTAACGAATAGAGAATTGGATCTCCATCCAATTAGCCCGTATTCTCATTTGATGAGACTCTATGCTAATAGGCTCCTTGATTAAGGCCGAATTAGAGGCCTAAGAAGATTATTGGATAGAGATCCAATAATACAAGGTTAGTAGGTAATTGGATGGAGATCCAATACTCGCTGAGGCAGGAACCCTAGGGTTTTTGGTGGCTCTCTATAAATAAAAGGGGAGGCTCATGGTTGATAGGCTGCAGCTTTGGCCTCCCCCTCCTATTCTCCTTCATCCTCTGTGTAAGAGTTGTGAGTTCAGATTGGAGGAGTTTCACTACAGAGATCCATCGTGTGGATACCACTAGAGAGGAGGACGCTTGACCTCCTTCATCATATCCTTCCGGATATGGAATACAGGGATAGATGATCTCCCTAGGTAAAATCAATCTCTCACACATTGTAGTTTTATCATTTTTTACAATTTTCTTGCGACCACAATCTTTTGCACGACGATTTGATCTGTGTTAGAAACTAGTTTTTGTTTTGATTTCCGCTATGCATGTGATGCACCTACTGAGGTTTCCCAACATGATCTACTGATCGCAAAGGAAAGGATGCAGATGTAAGGCAATGGATAGTAGGGCCATGGGCTTGGCAGTGTCATGGTACCGTAAAGGTAGGACTTCCATGGAGTCATCGATCTCTTGCTCTCATAGAGGGAGAGCATTGGTCAAAAAGGGACCGAGGATATAGAGAATATAGAGGTAAACTGGTACCAAGACAGGGCGGAATGGCAGAGGCTAAGGAACTTCATAAGGCCTGTGTCGATAGGCTTCTCATCAAGATAGCCAAAAGCGAGGGACTTCGGATTGGTGCAGGAGTGCTTGACTAAGGAATAAAGTAGGCAGTACATGGTACTGTACCTTTTCTACTCATAGGAGTAGGCGACAAAGGTGATAGAGAAGATAGTACAATCCCAGAGGCAACTAGAATTATCAAAGACTTACTCCAAGTTGGGGGACTCTAAGTTGGGATAAACTTTTTGCTCTTTTTGGGTAAAACTTCTTACATTCTAGAAGTTTAATGATAGTGGGTCGGTGAATCATAGTAGTTAACTCAACACAAGGAGTGCAAACACTTCAAGTGCTTTAGAAGTATGAGCAAAGAGTGGGCGAATGTTAGTAACCAGCTCAATGCATGAAGTACAAACTCGAGGAGGCAGGTGAAATTGAGTAACCTTTGCCTTCTCAACTCAAGAGAATGGAAGAAACTAAGTATCCCAATTCTCTTAACATGAGGAGCTGAGCAAAAGCCAAGTAACTTTGCTTTCTGAACTCCTAAGAGAATGGGTAAAGTCGAGTATCTCAGTTCTCTTACTTATCTAGCAGAGGAGCTCTGAATAAGTTCAGTGATCCCTCAAAGAAAGCTTATGGAAGACAATAGTTGTTAAATCCTCACCATTGGTGATCAGTACTACTGAGAGTAGATTGTTCGCTTCATTTCCCAATTGAATGCCAATCGAAAGCGGGAGTGATGCAAACCTACTTGGAAGTGACAACTAAACGTAGAAGAAGGATTAATGAGCAAACATTATGGAGGAATGATCTCAAATACTTTAAAGTTTGTGAGGTGATACTCGTTAAAATTCCAACAAGCATCCATCCAATTCAAGCAACATGAGTATACTATGATACTAGTGCATAATAAGGTAGGTCTTTTCATTCATCAGAAGGATCCGTGAGAGTCAATAAGGATCAGTACAACTCAGCCAACCCCACACCAAATTCAATCATTGGTGAGTAGAAATAGCATGGCGGATCAAAGTTCGACTACTTAACGATAGCGGCGGAGAGTGGCTGGGAGCCAAAGGGGCATGTTGCAGCCAAAGCAGAAGATTGAAGATTCAGTAAAATGCAAGGAGATGCAGCATTTACAGTGGCTTTGATGAGGACGTCGAAGGAATAAGTGGGGGAGAATGTTATGGACAAACATATAAATAAGGTGTTCAATGAAATGCTCATATTTGTCGGTGTCCTTCGGTTTGTGTACAAACCTTATACAGCAAGTAGCGAGCTTGCAGTAGGCTTGGTAGCCCTAGTTTGGTTTACTTTGTGGCTAATTTTGGCTTGTAAATACGAGTATATCTTATAAGCACTTGTGGGGACTTGGATCTGTAATGGACCATTATCCTTTGTATGAGTTTGAAATGTCAATGGGTATAATTTGTATCTTGCTTTATAAAGTGTTTGTTTGAGTAGTTGCTTATGGATCCCATTGGAATTGCTTCTCCTAGCCCATTTTCTCATTTGTAATTTCTAAGAGACCCCACGAGATCTCAGGGAAGTCCTAAGGAACATGGCTCTCTTGGCAATACAGACCTTTCGGTCCTCGTAGTGATAGAAATAATACCCACAAGTTTCCTTTGGGTATCCCACGAATGTGCACCATTATGTCCTTAATTCAAACTTATTAGGGTTGTGTCTTCTAACATGTGTTGGGAAACCTCAGCGAGAGCATCACATGCGCAACAGAAATCAAAACAAAAAATTGGTTTCCCACGAAGATCAAATCATCGTGCAAAAGATTAGAGTCACGAGAAAAATCATAAAACTGAAAAAAATCACATCATGTGTGAGAGATTGGTTACCTAGGGAGATCGTATATCCCTGTATTCCAGATCCGGATGGAGAGGATAAAGGAGGTCAAGCATCCTTCTCTCTATCGGTATCCACATGATGGATCTCTGTAGTAAAACTCCTCCGTAGAGGGAGGGAGGAGAATAGGGCTCCTTAGTGGGTATTGGATCTCTATCTTATTACCCACTAACTCTGTATTATTGGATCTCTATCATAATCTCCTTATATCTCTAATTATGCCTTAATCAAGGAGCCCATCAGCATAGGGTCTTATCTAATGAGAATAGGGGCTAATTAGATCTCCATCCAATCCTCTATTAGTTGAAGCATCCACCATATGTGTGCGACCCTCTAGGCCCAATACCGAGCTAGCCGTGAGTCACTCCCATCAAAACTCCTTTGATATAGTGAATTATTATCCTCATAATAATTCACTCGACTCATCAACTATGGACGTACTAGGCCACTACGCCATAGTCACCAAATGGTACAGTGGGATCAAATCCATCGGACCTGTCTATCCACAGTTACCGTGTATCTATAATCCCTCATCCAACTAATATCCTAGAGATTGTATATTGGACATGATACTATCAGGTCACATACGAAATTCATCACAGTCTTGCTCTAATCAGATTCTCCTGGAGAACTCTTTCTCTCTCAATCCGAATGACCCTAGCTAGGGATTTGTCTGAGCAAGCATATATGAGATATTCCTCTCATGATAACAAGAGTGGATGATCCTCTATTGACACATGGCTCATGATTATCCATCCATATCATACATCACATGTACATCATATCACATGCAGGATTACTATATATATAATAACTAATTAAACTATTTAATTAATTATTTTTTAAAAATCAGGATATGCTCAGAATTTCTAAAATTATCAAGGGCATTTTCATAATTCTGGATCAGAGGATAATCCTTAGAATTTCTAAAATTATTGAGGGTATTTTAGAAATTTTGTAAATGAGGACAGTCCTCAAAATTTCCTAAATTTAGAGGGGCAAAATAGTTTTTTTCTCAAAGGGAATGTCCTAACCCCTTTGCCCCATCTACGCTGCCACAATCGCCACCCCTACGCTGGCGATGGCTGCCACTACGGTCGGCTCCGCTCCCGTGGGTAGCACCTCGACGGGCGTCGCCCCTTTGCGGACTAGCCGTGGGTGGGCGCTACCCTTGCTGGCAACAAGCGGCAGCCCTTGAGGGTGGCGCCCGCCAAAACACATGCCCCTAGGGGTGGTCGCACTGCCGGCGTTGCCACCTGCGAAGGCCTCCCTTGCGGGCTAGCCCTAGTCGTGGCTGGTCGCCCCTGTAGGGGGCCTGGCATGGTTGGCCACCCTCTTTCCTCACTGCCTTTGCTGCGAAAATATAGCAATAATGCGTAGAATGATTCTATGTGATTTAATCTCATTACACGTAGTTTAAAATCAACCTTTCGCACGAAAACCTTGGCTCTAATACCACTGTTGGGAAACCTCAACGGGAGCATCACATGTGCAGCGGAAATCAAAATAAAAATCAGTTTTACATACAGATTAATACTGGTTACAGGTGCCCTACAAGCCAATCATGTGAGTGATGGCACGCGTGACACGTTATGTGATATTTTTGCTTATGATTAATATTGGCATATTCTTGCATTATATTTTATGTAGCATATATATTATGATATCCTTGGTTCTGTGCAATGGGAATCGGATTGTGATGAGTTCATGATAATGAGATCGATTTACCTTTAAATATAGATCCTAGATAATCCCGGTCATAGATTATTCGAGAGGGATATCGACATAACCGGATAGACCGATGTACTATATACCCGTCCATATGATGGAGGCAACTGGTCTTATAGTCACTTGTATGAAGACACTAAGGATATAGTACGGCTACTCATTGGAGAATGAGTTCACTGATTGATCTACTTATGGAATGTTGTATGGTTAATGATACCTAATGTTAGACAGCGATTCCACAGTCCCAGTTGTGTATCTCGTCCTTAGACTTGAAACACCAAGGATGTCTTGTATGAGTATTCCTTTCTTTGACGCTAGACTTATAAGTTTGGAAAGTTCCATATTTGGTACAGTTGGTTATCGGGATTGGTAGCTAACCTTATATAGGCAATTGAATATCAATAGAGGATCCTCCACTCTCGGTATAACGAGAGGAATATCCCATATGTGCTTGCTCAGATAAATCCCTGGCCAGGGTCATTCGTATTGAGGGAGAAAGAGTTCTCTAGGAGAATCCAATTAGAGCGAGACTATGATGGATTTCGTATATGACCTGATAGTACTATATCCTATATACGATCTCTAGGATATTAGTTGGTGAGGGATTATAGATACATGGTAACTAAGGATAGACATATCTGATGGATTCGATCCCCTTGTACCATTTGGGGACTATGGTATAGTGGCCTAGTACGTCCATAGTCGATGAGTCAAGTGAATTATTATGAGGATAATAATTTATTATATTATAAGGAGTTCTGATGGGAGAGACTCACAACAACTCGGTATCGGGCCTAGAGGGTCACACACATATGGTGGATGCTTCAGCGAATAGAGGATTGGATTGAGATCTAATTATCCCCTATTCTCATTAGATAAGACCCTAGCTGATGGGCTCCTTGATTAAGGCCCAATTAAAGGCCTAAGGAGATTATTGGATAGAGATCCAATAATACA
This sequence comes from Ensete glaucum, assembly GCA_021527575.1. Classification (NCBI taxonomy): domain Eukaryota; kingdom Viridiplantae; phylum Streptophyta; class Magnoliopsida; order Zingiberales; family Musaceae; genus Ensete; species Ensete glaucum. The sequence goes on from CM038554.1 coordinate 6,738,347, forward strand.
AGGTTAGTAGGTAATTGGATGGAGATCCAATATCCACTAAGGCAGGAGCCCTAGGATTTTTGGTGGCTTTCTATAAATAGGAGGGGAGACTCACATAGTTGATGGGCTGCAGCTTTAGCCTCTCCCTCCTATTCTCCTCCCTCCCTTTGTGCAAGAGTTGCGAGATCAAATTGGAGGATTTTTACTGTAGAGATCCATCGTGTAGATACTGCTAGAGAGGAGGACGCTTGACCTCCTTCGTCTTCTCCATCTGGATCTAGAATATAGGGATATACGATCTCCTTAGGTAAAATCAATCTCTCACATATCGTGATTTTTTTAGTTTTTACGATTTTCTCGTGATCTCAATCTTTTGCACAACGACGTGATATGCATAGGAAATTGATTTTTATTTTGATTTTCGCTGTGCATATGATGCACCCACTGAGGTTTCCTAACAGAGGTATCAGAGCTAAAGTTTTCGTGCGAAAGATTCGATTTAAATTATGTGTGATGAGATTGAATCACGTAGAATCGTTCTACGCATTCATGTTGCATTTTCGCAGCGAAGGCCGCGAGGAGGGGCGGCCAACCATGGCCAACCCACCATGCAGGACCGGCCAGCCATGGCCAGCCCCCATGTAGGGTCGGTTACAGCCGAGGCCCCTCTTCAAGGTGGCGGTCGGCTACAACCAAGCCTGTAAGGCGGCCATGCGGTGCAATAAGAAGGATGCCTACAGCGAAGCCCATTGCCAGCCACCGCGCCGCTTGTCCGTGGCGAGGCCGCAGGGGTAGCCCTTGCTCGCGGCCAACCTGTAGAGGGGCGACACCTATAGAGGTGCCACCTGCGGGCATGGCATCGGTCGTAGGGGCGGTTGCTGGTGGCCAAGGGTAGCCGTTGCCTGCGCAAGGGCAGCGATGGCGTCGGCGCAGAAGGGGGCATTAGACCTAAGGCATTCCTTTTGAGAAAAGGACTATTTTGGCCCTCTGAATTTGGAATCTTTCGAGCACTATCCTCGTTTACAGGATTCTGAAAATACCCTCAATAATTCTAGAAATTTCGAGGACTGTCCTCTCATCCAGAATTATAAAAATGCCCTTGATAATTCTGGAAATTCCAAGCATATCCTGATTTTCAAAAAAATAATTAATTAAATAGTTTAAGTAATTATTATATATATCTAGTAATCCTACATATGATGTGATGTATGATGTGGATCGATAATCATGAGCCTTGTATTGTGATGTGTGTAATTATGATTATTATTATTATTTGGGCCTATGAGCCTCTATTTTTCTCGTTTATTGTCAGGCCTGCGTGCTTGTGATTATTTGTAATTACATGGAGAGGCATGATGGGAGCGTGGAGATGACAATAGGACCTACGATACCATAGCAGGAGATTACGATGCATGGTGATGTGATGATCCAACGGAACCGATGATGACGAGATCAACAATAACAGAGCATGGAGATACACCGATGCACACATAGATCCTATTGTGAGTGAGTAGGCCCATTGGCTCAAGCTTAATCATATTAGGTGATGGCTCATGATCATCCAATGTGGCTTGCATGTGTGATATGTTATACACATACTAGATATATGTATATATATATTTGTATGTGATGTATATATATTAAATATGTATGTATGTGACATGACATATTAGGAGACCGATAGAAACCAAAAACCCCTCCAACAATAATATTAAGTCGGTAAGCGTGAGGTAATAAGATTGGCCCACGTGGCCTTCCATCGTTACAGGAAGAAATTGAATCCCGACATAGGTTGAGTTAGTCGAGTCACTCAAGGCTCACTTATCTACGTGATCGAGTTCTTGCCTACGACATATATATGTCACCGGTGACCTGAGGACATGGTATGACTTGGTCGAGCAGTCGAGAGTATATCTATCGAATCAGACTTAACTTGTAACGATGGTGATGACTTAACTAAACTTCATGGTTAGTCGAGCAGTCTTGACCATGATGATTCAGAGGCCGAACATGACAAGAATCACAAGGAGTTGTGATTGACAATAGTTGTCTACCTTTTGGGCTTAGTGTAGTTGGTCGAGTCCCTCGAGATTGCACTAAGATGTCAATTAGATCTCGATCCCCACTAGGAGTCTACCGAAGACTTTCGTCTCACGTGTCGAGGGTGTCGCATGATTCACTAGTAAAATAGTGTGAGTATATTAAGATAGAAGTCTATAATTTAATTAGTATTTTCTATAAAATCTACATGTTATTTATTTTCACTATACCTTGTTTGTCACTTGTAAAACCCCTATGTGGCATATTTAATGCTAATTGCCTCATTGGTCCAAAGGCTCCGTAATTTGAGAATTGCTCTCACGAATCGTATATGTCCTTAATAGGATTATGCCCACGTTGGAGGAAAGGACAAGAGAGTATGAGATCGCTTGCTTTGTGAAGTATAAAGATAGTCCTAAAGGATAACCTGTATATTGATCTTATATTTCAATCCCTACCAGATTCCTTTTCACGGTTCATTATTAACTTTAATATGAACAAGTTTGAGGTGACTTTACTTGAGCTCCTCAATATATTGAGGGAAGCTGAGAGTACCATCAAGAAAGAGAAGTCAGTTCTCTATATTGGTGAGACTAATATGAAAAGGAATGCTAGTAACACCCTTAAGAAGGGCAAGGGCAAAGAAAGACCGGGTAAGGCAAAGGTTGCTAAGAAAGACCTAGCAAAGGATAAAGGATAGTGCTTCCACTATGGCCAAGATGGGAATTGGAAGAGGAACTATAAGGATTACCTTGCAGATAAGGCGAAACAGAAGCTTGGAGAAGCTTCAAATATATTCATGAACAGTCCCACATTGTCAGAGACTTAGCTAAATTTGCCTAAGCCATACGGCACCCTAGCGGCACTCCCAAAGACTTAGCTGAAATTGCCTAAGTCGTAAAGCAACCTTACCCACTGTTCTGGACTTAGCTGGGATTGCCTAAGTCATGAAACGCCCAAAACGTTATCTGTCCGTAAAGGGTCAGCCCTCTTATAACCTCTTAAGGTCCCGTAGGACCTGCAAAGAAGAAGTTGATCAGCTTAGAAGCGAGCGACGGACACGTCCCGGTGTCTCGCAAAGCGGAAAGCTATACAAGCAATCTATTGAACACCTTGAGTGCAGTAAAAAAAAGTGAGAAAGAGAGCAAAATAGGACTTTAGAGGGTTGTAGGAACGGTCGCAAGTCCATAAACGACGGTTCCCAAGGTATTCGGTTTATAATGGACCATTATCCTTTGTGTACAACCTTTCTGAGTTTGTAATGTCCACGGGTGTAATTTGTATTTGGCTTTATAAAGTATTTTCTTGAGTAGTTGCCTGTGGATCCCATGGGGATTTGCTTATTCTAGCTCATTTTCTCTTTTGTAACTCTAAGAGACTCTAGGAGATCTCGGGAGGGCTGACCTTTGCGGATGGACACGCATGGGTGCCACACGGCTTAGGCAAAATTACTTGTTAGATTTTCATGATAACACATGAATATTGGATATCGGGAGTGCCTATCATATCTGTAATTTGTTGCAAGTTCTGACAAGACCTAGGATACTGGCTAGAGGCGAGATGGACCTCAAAATGGGCAGTGGAGCAAGAGTTGCTATAGTTAATGTTGGGCATCCTACATCTGCCTAGTGTAGCTATTATTGTATTAGATGTATACTATTTTGTCCCTTCTATTATTAACAATATTATTTCTATTTCTTGTTTGATAATTGGTGCATATAAATTAGTTTTTTAGAATAATAGTTGTTTAATAATTATGGATGATGAGATCATCACTAGAGAGACCCATATAAATGGCTTATATATGTTAGACACTTCTCCACATATCATGAATATAAATATGTCTAAGAGGAAAAGAGATGAGATGAAAAATGTATACCTATGACATTGTAGGCTAGGTCATATACGTGAGGGAAGGATTCAAAAATTGCTAAAAGATGGATACTTAGATCCATTTGACTATGAGTCATATGCAACTTGCGAACCTTGACTTCGTGGGAAAATGACCAACTCTTCTTTTAGTGGAACTGAAAAGAGAGCCACTAAGTTATTGGAACTTATACATAGTGATGTATGTGGTCCCATATTAACTCAGGCTATAGGTGGTTACTCATACTTTATTACATTCACTAATGATTTCTCTAGGTATGAACACATGTACTTGATGAAGTATAAATCTGAGGCCTTTGAGAAAATTGAGGAATATAAGAATGAGGTGGAGAACCAGATTGGAAAGAGTATCAAAACTCTTCGATCAGATCGAGGAGGAGAGTACTTGAGTATAACGTTTACCCATTTATACCCATCAGCTACAAATAGATCTTCAAGAGGAAGATCGAAGTAGATGGAAAGGTAGAGGTATAAAGCAAAACTGGTAGCTAAAGGATATCATCAAAGACAAGGAGTTGACCCTGATGAAACCTTTTCACCTGTAGCCATGCTTAAATCTATTAAAATTATTTTGGTCATTGCAGCACACTATGAGTATGAGATCTGGCAGATGGATGTCAAAACGGGATTCCTCAATCACAAACTCGAGGAGGAGGCATATATGATACAGCTAGAGAGATCCATATCCAAAGAGAGTCCAGATAAAGTGTGCAGGTTGCTTAGATCCATTTATGGATTGAAGCAAGCTTCCCGAAGTTGGAACATAAGATTTGATGAGGTGATTAGATCTTATGAATTCGTTAAGAATGAAGATGAGCCTTGTGTGTACAAGAAGGTAAGTAGAAGCACTATCACCTTTTTGGTGCTATATGTGGATGACATCCTAATTATTAGGAATGATATAGGAATTCTCTCCACAGTAAAAGCTTGGCTATCCAAAAACTTCTCCATAAAAGACTTAGGGGAAGCATCCTATATTCTGGAGATTTAGATCTATGGAGATAGATCCAAAAGGATGCTTGGCTTGTCCAAGTCTAGGTATATAGTCTCCATTGTCAAAAGATTTAACATGGAGAATTCTAAGAGAGGTCTTATACCGATGAGACATGGAATATCACTTTCTAGGAGTATGTCTCCAAAGACTCCTTTAGAAAGGGCAGACATATATAAGATACCATATGCCTCAGTAATAGGGTCTATCATGTATGCAATCCTATGTACCAAGCCTGATATAGCATATGCTCTGAGTGTCATGAGCAGGTATCAGGCAGATCCAGGTTTAGAACACTAGAAAGCAGTAAAGTGTATCCTTAAGTACTTGAGAAGGACTAAGGATCTTTTACTAGTATATGGAGGAGGTAGCCTCCAGGTTGAGGGCTACACGGACTCGAGTTTTCAGTCCGACATTGATGATAGCAAGTTAAATTCAAGGTATGTTTTTACCCTAAATGGAAGAGCAGTAAGTTGAAAGAGTTCCAAGCAAGATACTACTACTGACTCGACTATAGAGGCGGAATTCATTATTATAGTAGAAGTAGCAAGGAAGGGGTGTGGATGAAGAAGTTTATCAAGGATTTAGGAGTCATACCAAGCAGCGTGGAGCTGACTCCCATATATTATGACGGTGACAGGGTGATAACTCTAGCAAGAGAACCCAGGTCTCATCAGAATTGTCCTGAGGAGGTTCCATCTGATTATAGCGATCTTTTTGCTTATGATTAATATTGGTATATTCTTACATTATATTATATGTAGCATATATATTGTGATGTCCTTGGTTCTGTGCAATGGGAATCAGATTATGATGAGATTATGATAATGAGATCGATTCACCTTTAAATATAGATCGTAAATAATCTCGGTCATAGGTTACTCGAGCGGGACATCGAGATAACCGGACAGACCGGTGTACTATATACCCGTCCATATAATATAGGCAACTGGTCTCATAGCCACTTGTGTGCAAACACTAAGGATATAGTACAGGTGCTCATTAGAGAATTAGTTCACTGATTGATCTGCTTATGGAATGTTGTATGGTTAATGATACCTAATGTCAAACAGTGATTCTATAGTTCTAGTTATGTATCTGGTCCTTAGACATGATACACCAAGGATGAGTACTCCTTTCTTTGACACTAGACTTACAAGTTTGGAAAGTTTCAGATATGGTACAATTGGTTATCAGGATTGGTAGCCAATCTTATGATGGTAATTGAGTATCAATAGAGGATCATCCACTCTCGGTATAATCAGAGAAATATCTCATATATCCTTGCTCAGATAAATCCCTGGCTAGGGTCATTCAGATTGAGAGAGAAAGAGTTCTCTAGGAGAATCTGATTAGAGCGAGACTATGACGAATTCCATATGTAACCTGATAGTACCATGTCCAATATACGGTCTTTGGGATATTAATTGGATGAGGGATTATATATACATGGTAACTGAGGATAGACAGGTCCGATTGATTCGATCCCCCTATACCATATGGGGACTATGGCGTAGAAGCCTAGTATATCCATAGTCGATGACTCGAGTAAATTATTATGGAGCTAACAATTTACTATATCATAAGGAGTTCTGATGGGAGTGACTCACGGCCAGCTCGGTATCAGGCCTAGAGGGTCACACACATATGGTGGATACTTCATCGAATAAAGGATTGGATGGAGATTCAATTAGCCCCTATTCTCATTAGATGAGACCCTATGTTGATGGGCTCCTTGATTAAGGCCTAATTAGAGGCATATGAAGATTATTAGATAGAGATCCAATAATGTAAGTTTAGTGGGTAATTGGATGGAGATCCAATACCCACTGAGGTAGGAGCCCTAGGGTTTTTGGTGGTCTCTATAAATAGGAGGGGAGACTCATGGTTGATAAGCTGCAGCTTTGGCCTCTCCCTCCTATTCTCCTCCCTCCCTTTGTGCAAGAGTTGTGAGATCAGATTGGAGGAGTTTCGTTGTAGAGATCCATCATGTAGATACCGCTAGAGACGATGACGCTTGACCTCCTTCATCTTCTCCATCTAGATCTAGAATACAGGGATATACGATCTCCTTAGGTAAAATCAATCTTTCATGTATCGTGATTTTTTTAGTTTTTATATTTTTCTTGCGACCTCAATATTTTGCTTGATGATTTGATCTATGTGGGAAACTAATTTTTATTTTGATTTTTGCTACACATGTGATGCACCCGCTGAGGTTTTCCAATATTTAAATCATCGTGCAAAAGATTAGGATCGCAAGAAAAATTATAAAAATAAAAAAATTATGATATGTGATAATTAATTTTACCTAGTGAGATCGTATATCCCTATATTCTAGATCTGGATGGAAAGGATGAAGGAGGTCAAGCATCCTCCTCTTAATAGTATCCACACGATAGATCTTTGCAGCGAAACTCCTCCAATATGATCTCGCAACTCTTACACAGAGGGAGAGAGGAGAATAGGAGGAGGTGGCTAAAAATGTAGCCTATCAACCATGAGTCTCCCTTCCTATTTATAGAGAGCCTCTAAAAAATCCTAGGGCTCATTATTTAATGGATATTGTATCTTATCAAATTACCCACTAACATTATATTATTAGATCTTTATCCAATAATCTCCTTAGGCATCTAATTGGGTCTTAATCAAGGAGCCTATTAGCATAAGATCTCATCTAATGAGTATAGGGGCTAACTGGATCTCCATCTAATCCTCTATTCGCTGAAGCATCCACCATATATGTATGATCCTCTAGGCCCGATACCGAGCTAGTTGTGAGTCACTCCCATCAGAACTCCTTCTGATATAGTGAATTAATAATTCACTCGACACATTGACTATGGACGTACTAGGCCACTATGCCATAGTTCCCAGATGGTATAGAGGGACCGAATCTATCGGACCTGTTTGTTCATGGTTACCGTGCATCTATAATCCCTCATCCAACTAATATCCCAGAGACCGTATATTGGATATGGTACTATCAGGTCACATACGAAATGTGTCATAGTCTTGCTCTAATCGGATTCTCTTGGAGAACTCTTTCTCTCTCAATCTGAATGACCCTGGTCAGGGATTTGTCCGAGCAAACATATATGGGATATTCCTCTCATGATACCCAGAGTGAATGATCCTCTATTAACACTCAATTACCTTCGTAAGATTGACTACCAATCCTGATAACCAATTGTATCAGATCTGGAACTTTTCAAACCCGTAAGTCTAGCGTCAAAGAAAGGAGTACTCATACAAGGTATCCTTGGTATCTCTAGTCTAAGGACTAGATACACAACTAGGACTATAGAATCACTGTCTGATATTAGTTATCATTAACCGTACAACATTTCATATGCGGATCAATCAGTGAACTCATTCTCTAATGAGCACCTGTACTATATCCTTACTATCTCCATACAAGTGGCTATGAGACCAGTCGCTTCCCTCATATAGATGGGTATATAGTACACCAGTCTGTCCGGTTATCTAGATGTCCCTCTCGAGTAACATATGACCGGGATTATTTAGGATCTATGTTTAAAGGTGAATCAATCTCATTATTGTGATCTCATCACGATTTGATTCTCATTGCACAGAACCAAGGACATCACAGTATATATGCCATAGATAATATATTATGAGAATATGCCAATATTAATAATAAGTAAAAAGATCACACAGCGTGTCACATATGTCATCACTCACGTGATTGGCTTACAGGGCACTTGTAACTAGCATCTCCTTCCTTAGATAAATCCAAACCAGATCACCTGCATTAAACCTCATATACTTTCTATGTTAGTTAGCTACTTGCATGTTTCTTTTATTTTGCTTCTCAATGGTTGCTTTAATATCGTCATGCAGCTTCTTTATCTATTTAGCCCTCTCGTCAATATCTCCACTAAATTACTTAGCTATAGAATGAGGGGCTAAGTCCAAAGGACCAGCAGGATTAGCACCATAAACAACCTCAAAAGGACTCTTACGAATGGTATGATGCATGGAACGATTGTAAGCAAACTCAATTTGTGGAAGAATGAGATCCCATTGCTTAATGTTCTTGCCAACATAACTTCTAAGTAAGTTTCTCAAGCTTCTTTTCGTTACCTTTGTTTGCCCATCGGTTTGTGGATGATGAGAGCTATTGAAATTCAAAGACGTATCCACTTTCCTCCACAGAGTCCTCCAAAAATGGCTAAAAAATTTTGAATCTTGATCAAACACCATAGTTCTTAGAATGCCATGCAATCCATCGATCTCTTTGAAGTACAAATCAGCAATATAAGATGCATCATTTGATTTATTATAGGGAATAAAATAAGACATCTTTGATAATCTGTCAACAACAACTATGATATAATTTTTGTTCTTTTGAGTTCTTGGCAGTCCCAAGACAAAATCAAGACTCACATCCTCCCATGGAGCATTAGGCACCGACAATGGAGTGTACAAACCTGAATTTTGTCCTCTTGTTTTTGCCAAGTGATACACTCTGTATTGCTTCACAAATCTCTCCACATCTCTAAACATCTTAGGTCAATAGAAATTTGATTGAATAAGAGCTAGAATTTTGTCCCTACCCAAAGCACCAACATGAGCTTCAGCTATAATTACATGTCTCAAAGAACAAGATAGAACACTCAAGGCATTAGCTTGAAAACAGAAATCCATCAAAGATAGTAAATTGCTAAAAAGAACCTGATTTGTAATTCTGTCATATTGAGCTGAAATCCACATTATTCTGATAGAGATCTTTGAATGTCTCAAATTTAACTACTTTGACTCTCATGGCTGATAATAAATAATATTTTCTACTTAATGCATTAGCAACTATATTTTAAACACCAGATTTATGCGTGATTGTGAAGTTATAAGATTGCAAGAACTCCACCCAAGACGCATGCCTCTTGTTTAGTTTGTGTTGGTGATTAATAAACTTCAATACCTTATGATCAGAATATAAAACAAATGGCTGGGCAAGAAAATATTGACTCCAATGAGATAAAGCTTGATAAATGACATAGAACTCCTTGCCGTAGATAGAATATTTTCTCCTTGTATCATTCAGCTTCTCACTAAAAAAAGCAATGGGCTTTGATTCTTGACTCAAAACAGTACCAATTCCCACATTAGAGGCATCACATTCAACCTCAAATACTTTGTCAAAATTAGGTAATACCAAAATAAGAGCTTTAGTCACCTTTCTTTTTAATAGTGCAAAAGCTTTATCAGCCTCATTAATCCACTTGAATTTATCACATTTCAGGGATTCGGTGATTGAGGCGATAATTGAGCTGAAACCTTTAATGAATCTTCTATAAAAGGAAGTTAAACCATAGAAACTCCTCACATCATGCAATGAAGTCGATGTTGGCTAATTAAGAATAGCTTCTACCTTACTTTGATCCATCATGATTCCATCTTTTGAAACAACATATCCAAGAAACACCAGACTATGAGTAAAAAAGTCACAATTTTTCAGATTAGCATAAAGCTTTTACTGCCTCAAGATAGGAAAAATCTTCTTAGGATGATTCATATGTTCTTCCTCATTTTTGGTGTACACCAATATGTCCTCAAAATAAATGGTAGGGCCCTAGGGTTCTATCGTAGAGGAAGAGGGTGGATAAGGAAGATAAATGATCTCTTCGAGGGGATCGAGCCTCCTAGATCACTTCGAGGGGATCTGCCTCTTAGGTTTTTGCCTTTTGGCTGAAACTAATACTTCTCATTTATTGATCTCTATAAAAGAGTTTACAACCTTGTTTATAGGGCTCTACTAAGAGTTCTACTAATTTTGACTCTTGATAAACTCTTAATTAAAAATAATAACTGACTTAATCCTAACTAAAGATAAAAACCACTCAATCTACTCACAATCGACTTGATGAGATTCACCTTATCCATAACTGACTCTGGCTAACATGACTCAACCTGAATAAATGGACCGGACTTAGCTAGGGTCCTAACAGACCCACCCTCTTTAAATCAACCTTATCCTCAAGGCTAAGCAGTATCGAACTTCGGGGTACTTCAGTCCAGGATATTTACCACGCGTCATAATCATTTGATCAATTAAATAAGGTCTCCACTTTATGTAAGTAATAGGTCGACCTTCTAATGCAGCCGTCATTGAAGTCTTGTGAAGTAAGCCTCTCCATTCGAAGGTTACTAGTGGTTGTGATCTTGCTTCTATGCCTTCCTTTGAGGATCACCTACTTTCTATTAATAAAAAACTTCATAATTAGGTTAGAAAGATTCCATGTGACATCACCTAGGGTTGACACCCATTCGATTCCAAGCACTATTTCAATGTCTTCCAGTGGTATCAGAAAGAAATCCACCCATAGTTCTTGGCCCTGTACCATTAGTTTGATTCTTGAGCACTTACTATTATAAATTAGCATTTGACCATCAGCAACCTTGACTTCAAATCTGTCACAGTCTTTAACTTGATAGGCCAATCGGTCAGCAAGCCTTCTTTTCATGAAATTGTTAGTGCTACCAGTATCAATTAAAATAGTAACAGGTTGTTGTTTCAAAATTCCCTCGATTTTCATGGTTCATGGGTTAGAGTAGCCTACTATTGCATGTACCGTATGTACGAAAGGTCCAATAGCATTGTTAGAATCTGTACCTTCTCAATCAGAGTCCATGTCATCATTCTCTAGTTCTTATTTAATTGGTTCTATCATCAGAAGATGACCCTGTTTACATCGATGTCCTCTACTCCATTTTTTATCACAATGCCAGCATAACCCTTTTTTTGATCTTTCCGGGAGCTCTTCTCTGGTAAGTCTTCGAGGGGTTAGAGTGGAGGGAGGTAGGTCTATCGGCTTGCTTACTACTGGTTGATTTATGCTTTTATTTATATAATTATCCCTATTTAGCTTTTCTTCGTGTATCTGAGCAAATGATATGACAGCCATTACGGTACAAGGTTGTTGACCCTTAACTTCATACTGAATCTCTAGATTGAGCCCTTCAATAAATGTTCCCAACAGTTAATTTTTGGACCAATCTTGGGTTTGGTTTGAGAGGTGCTCAAATATGCTCTAGTACTCTTATACGGTAGAGGTCTGATGGATTTTGGCGAATTGTCCATCCATGTTTTCGTACTCCTATGGTCTGAAGCGAATCAAAAGTCCGCTTTTGAATTACTCCCACGAGGGTTCTCTATGAGTATGCTCGTACTAATCATACACTGGATCGTGTCTCCTTTAAGTTGAATGGAGGCGATCTTCACCTTGGATTCCTCCGAAGTCTTGTAAAAATAAAAAAATCTTTCAGCACATGAAATCTAACCAATCGGGTTTCCATCTTCCCATCTGGGAAACTCCACCCTCATACGTGTGTATCCTATATCCTGCCCCTGATCATACTTTTCAAATCAACTCCTTTTAGAACTTTCACAATGTTGAATTTTCTTGGGACTATCTGATCGGCTTCTTCTAATTTTATGGAGGAGCTCTTGAAATCTGTCTTCCATGCGAGCCTTGAAGGCTTTAAATCTTGCATCAAGTGCATCATCTGTAGTCATCATGTAGGATTGTAGATCAGTGATGTTCAATTCTTTTTTCTGCTATCAAGTTAGGGGCATGAGTGTGCGTCATAGGGAAGGGGCAATGGTTGCTGCAAAGGGAGATAACACGACTAGAAGTGACTACGACAGCAAATGAGGCAACAATTAAAGAAGAGGTAGTGGCGGTGTTCCTTCTTGCTGGAGATGTTGACAACAAGGAGGGCAATGGGTTCTGGCGAGCAACGGGGTCCAATGAGGAAGAGGAAGTGGGAGCAGCAGGGTCCGGCAAGCAACGGGGTCTAGCGAGGGGTGGTTGCGGCTGCGGGCGACAGTTGGGCAAGGCTGCGATAGAGGTGGTTGCAGAGGGAAGAAGATAAGGAGGGCATGGCTAGAGGCGACTGCGACAGCAAGGGAGGATGGCTATAGCTTTCACCTTCGGTTGCACGATGGGGAGGAAGAATGGGTGATGGTGACGTGGTTGAGGGTTGGAAGGCAGTAGCAGCAAGGGAAGAGAAGGAGGCAGCGGGGGTCCGACGAGGAAGCGAGGGAGGAAGGTGAGGGCAGCGTCAGTCCGATGAGGGCTGTGGCAGCGGGAGAGGGAGGAGTTATGGCATCAGCATGAGGAGCGCCCATTGGTGGTTGCGGCTGAGAGCAAGGGAGGCAACGGCGTTGGCCAGCGGTAGGAGCAGGGGGAAAGAAGGGGGCTGTGCACGGGTGGAGCAATGGTCAAGGAGGGTGTGGCTGCGGCTGTGGTTGAGGAGGGGAGGGTAGCGGCGATGTGCGCCTGTCGCAGTAGGAGAGGAGGAGAAGAAGAAGCAAATGAGGCAGCAGCTAGGAGCAACGGGCAGCAGATGGGCGCTGAAGTGGATTGAGGACAGCGATCACAATCGCGGGTGGCAGGTAGCGGTGACGCTACTGTGCAGGAGTGGGCTGCAGCCGCAGATCTCGGATAGAGTCGAGGAAGAATAAGTAGCGACGGCAAGGATGGTAGGGGTGAGGGCTGGCAGCAATAGCGACACTGCCAACAGAGGAGGAAATTGGAGAGGGGCATCGATTGTGGCCGGTGATGGCTGCAGCAATGGTGGAGATACAGGGGAAGGAAGAGAGATAGAATAGATGGCCAACGGGGTGGGGCTACAGGTAGCAGATGGGGGTGATGGCAGCAATCGGTAGAGGCACAAGTAGCAGTGAAGCAGAGGCGACGCTGCTATGCACCGATGCAGAAGAAGGAGTGGCCAGCAGGAACAAGCGTTGAGGCACGGGTGCGTGTCGACTAAGAAATTACTGCGAGCAGGGGCGTCGGCGATGGGTCGGCTAATGTTGCTGCCAGTGAAGAAGAGTGGCTTGCAGCAGTGCAGCGGCCGGCAGATGAGGTGGCCGAGGGAGAGGGCAGCAGCGATGCGGCTACTACGGTAGGAGAGGAGGAGAGGAGATGATGGCCGATGACAGTAGTAGGGGAGGAAGAAGGGGGAAGGTGTGGCTATGGCTCCTTCTTCTTCTTCTTCTTCACTCTCTCTCTTTTCTTTCTCTTTTTTTTTATTTCTCTCTTTTTTCTTTTTTCTTCTTTCTCTCTATTTTTTTTATTGCAATAAGGTGGCCAATATGACGATGACGACGATGGTAAAGGCGATAACAATGATGACAGGAGCGACCGCGGAATCACAACAGGAACATCGAGGATTGCTGCTCTAATACCATATGGTAGGGCCCTAGGGTTCTATCGTGGAGGAAGAGGGTGGATAAGAGGGATAAACAATCTCTTATAGGGGATCGGGCCTCCTAGATCACTTCGAGGGGATCTGCCTCCTAGGGTGTTACCTTTTGGCTAAAACTAATACTTCTCATTGATTGATCTCCATAAAAGAGTTTACAACCTTATTTATAGGGCTCTACCAAGAGTTCCACTAATATTTGACTCTTGATAAACTCCTAGCTGAAAATAATAACTAACTCAATCCTAACTAAAGATAAAAATCACTCAATCTACTCATAACCGACTTGATGAGATTCACCCGACCCATAACTGACTCTGGCTAACATAACTCAACCTGAATAAATTGACCCGACTTAGCTAGGGTGCTAACAATAAACCACAACAAAAGTTACAATGCATGCTTTAAGTATATGTTTCATAAATCTCATGAAAGTACTAGAAGCATTAGATAACCCAAATAACATAACCAACCATTCATACAAGCCTTCTCTAGTTTTAAATATTATTTTTCACTCATCTCTAGGCCTCATTCTCATTTTGTGATAGTCACTCCTCAAGTCAATTTTAGAGAAAATAGAAGCACCATATAATTGATCAAGTAAATCATCTAACCTTGGAATGAGAAAATGATAGTCAATAGTGATTTTATTAATGGCACAATTGTCCAAACACATTATCCAAGAACCATCTTTCTTAGGCACCAATAAAGTTGGAATAGCACAATAGCTCGTACTTTCCCGAGTCAATCCCTTTTTCACTAACTCATCTACTTGCCTTTGAAATTCTTCATACTCCTTGGGACTCATTCTGTAAGCTCTTCTAGTATAATATCTTGAAACTACTCCAGGATTGGTTTCATGTTTGTGGTGGCTCCTTGTGATGTTCATTCTCTTCTATGACCACTAGAGCCAAAATGTCACTACCCCTTTTCAATTCACCATTGCATTCACTATAGGACATAAAAGCACTAACTTCCTTCTTAGGTGCATTGATTTCAGAAGGCTGTAATAGAGCTAAAATAATCTTCTTTTCATTCACCTTAAAAGAATAAATATGTTTATAGCTATCATACAATACCCTCCTATCATAATGCAAAGGTCTGCCCAATCAATAATAAATGACAAGCATCCATAGGAGCAACATCACACCATACTTCATCTTTTTAATACTTGCCAATAGAAAATGAAACTAAACATCTTTTATTACTTTGACGTTATTTTCTTTTTACAGCCAACATAATTGGTAAGGATGCGGATGAGGGATTGTGTTCAACTTTAGCTTCTGCACCATCTCGAAAGATACCACATTCTCAAAGCTACCACTGTCAATGATCACTAAGTACACCTTGTCATTAGAGGTACATTTAGTATGAAACACATTCTTTCTCATCCAACTTTCATCCTTAGCCACATAAGATACTTGTAAGCTATGTTTAACATAATATATAAACTATGATTAGCACTAGTAATCTCTTCCTCATCATCATTAGATTTTTATTCGTCATTGGCTTCATTTCCTTCTTCGTCACTATGTTTTTCAACTAATATAACAATCCTCCTATTTGGACAGTCTGAATCAGTATGCCCAAAACCATAATACTTGAAGCATTTTTGGCCATTAGGTGTAGGAGACTTAGGTGGTAGTTTGCTGCTGATTGATCCTTTACTCTTCTTTTGCCCGTTCGGTACTTTGCTTTGGGGAGTAGGCTTAGAATTTTCTCCTCTCATATAGCTATCTTTCACCCTATATTATGAACCCTTTTCAAACTTTTGCTATTTCTTCACTTTTAAAGCCAGCTTACTCACATCATTTAAAGTCTAATTCGGTTGGAGTTGAGCCACTTTGGCAATCTCATATTTCAGACCTCCAATGTATCTTATAATGGTCTGTTATTTTGGTTCCATAAGCTCTTCTTTTAACATAAGATTGTCGAACTCCTATGTACTCCTTCACACTAAGATTTTTTTACTTAAAATCATGGATTTTCAGAAAGATTTTTTATTTATAGTTGTCAAGCAAGTATTTTCTTTTCAACTCCCTTTTCATTTTCTCTCATGTTACGATTTTACTCTTTCTCTCACGTTCTCTTTTCTTCTTCAGATTTTTCACCAAAAAGATGTATTTCTTCTACGTTTTAGTGCCACGAGCTTTATCTTCTTTTACTCTGATGGTTCATGAAAATCAAATATTCTTTCCATCGTATTAAGCCAATCAATGAAGTTATTAACATTGATTTTTCCTTCAAACTCCGGAATATCCAACCTTGTGTTATATTTATTCTGTCATTCATCTCAGTCTTTATGTCTTGTCTGAAATCTTCGAAACTCCCTTGGGTAAGATGGCGAATCATCATCAGAATCATACATTTGGCTAACATTTTCATGTTGATTATTTGTGTTCCAAAGTTCTTCAATAATTTTATTTTTTTCTTATAGATTATATAACAAACTTTGTAGCTGCAACTTCAAGGATTTAAAATCATCTTCATAGCCACTACCTTCACCAAATATATCTTTTCCATTCCGCCTTACCATGATCTCTAGCCTTAAGCTCTGCTACCAAACTGATATCGGGAAGGGAGAAAGAGGAATGGAATTTAGAAAGAAATGAAAAAACCCGAAAGTCAAGTTGTAAAAAACCAACAAACTCAGAATAGAACTTGCACAAAATAGGTAAAGATAGCTCACCACCAAGTTTAAAATCGCAAGAGGATATAGAAAATTTACCACCTCAAAAAAATTAAATAAGGATACAGAACTAAATCAAAAGACTTATCACTCAATGACGTATCCAAAAGATACAAAGTTTTAGAGACTCCAAAGAGCTTCTGCAAATATAATCAACTATCCAAAAGTTCTTTTCAACCCTAAAATATCAAAATAAGTACTAGTATATGAAACATCCATTTATGCATAGAGAACTATGACATTAAATGTTTCACATATATCAACTAACCCCTTTATGCATTCCTTGGTCATGAAGAAAGATATCTTAAAATAGCTGTAACTTTGTCCAAGGAATATGCTTATAAGCTATCATTTAAGTGGGCTGGGTTAAAAATTCTAAAAAATTCAACACTCTCGTATCATTAAATACATTAATCCAACTTATTACAAAAGTCTAGTTGGATGTTTAAGGTATTTGACATGCACTCGACCTGATATACTATTTAGAGTTAGTTTAATAAGTAGATACATGGAAGCTCCTAAAACTTCTTATTTAAATATTGTTAAAAGAATTTTATGATATATTAAAGGAATAATTGAGTATAGAATATTCTATTCATCATAAAAAAGATTGGATCTAATTAAATATAGTGATAGTGATTGGGTTGGAAGTTACGAAATCGAAGGAGTACAACTTGTTTTGTATTTTATTTTGGTGAAGCTACATTTACTTGATCTTAAAAAAAATAACATATCATTGCATTATCAAGTTGTGAAGCAGAATATATAGTAGCATCTTCTTGTGTTTGTCATGCAATATAGCTAAGAAGATTACTTTAGGAACTTCATATGCCATAGGAGAAGTCAACCAAAATTTATGTTGATAATAAATTAGCTATTGCCTTAGCTGAGAATCCAATCTACTATAAAGGATTGAAGCATGTTGACATAAAATTTTATTTTATAAGAGATCACGTCAAAAACAAAGAAGTGGAGCTACATAATGTCAAGACAAGTGAACAAGTGGCCGATATACTTACAAAGCCTCTCAAATTTTAAATATTTCAACAACTTCGAAAGAAACTTGGCATGTTGGATGGAATAAGTTTAAGGGGGAAGAATGTTGGAATTAAACTTGTTCAAATATCGTAAAGAGATTAATTTTATCACAGATTAATTTCATTACAGAAAAGGTTCATTTCATCAAGAGAAAAATATTTATGGAAGGACAAGTCAAATTGGCTATTGATTCTTGAAAAGATTTCTTGAAAGAGAGATTCATTCTTCATATATTAATGTAATAATGTATCTTTGGGGACTATATAAACCCCATATATTAAGTCAGGAAAGATATAGAGTTTGTGAAATTATAAAAAATATTGAGAGAAATACAGAAGATTTAGCCTTCTCCTACTTTTCCTTAGTATGATAACTCTATCCCTTTTTCCTATCAACTTCAACAATACATAGGTTAGTATAGAAAAAGTAACAATATCAAAAAGTATCTAAAGTGGTTTCCGGATCAGATACAGAATCTTAAACTTAGGATAAGTTGCGGAATCAAAATATTTTCATCGGAAGTAAGAGCAGGCCCAAACAGACTCTGTGACTAAAGGTAGTTCTACAGTCGTTACCTGTTTGATGGAATATTACCCAATTTGATACTAAATCAACCAACGTCTGCTTCTGTTAGTGTCAACTAAGACGAAAGGAATAGGACATTTCTCTTTCTGGCTGTCCTAACAAGGCGAATATCCTATAAAAAGAGAGACAAAGAGAGAGAGAGAGAGAGAGATATATGACGAGATTGTTTCCTCGTGTACTGCTATAGAATTTCCCGTCTTAATCTGAAGATGAATTATCAATTTTGTTAAGCTTGATGAATGTGCCGAAATGTCTTTTTTTGACAAGAAATAACACTAGATATAGAATAAATGAGCAAAGATTCAGCTTATCCTCTTTCTTATGCGTTGCCAAAAATACATTTGTACCTTTACTTTAGTATATTTCTGTTCGAGTTATCAGTTTCAGTTGCATTTCAGTTCAAGCACACATATAGAGGAAAGTATTAGTTTCAAATCCAGTTTGAAAGGCTACATACACATGTTCAGTTTGCTAATGCTTCTAGCTCAAACTCATTTATCACTTAGTTGTTTACTTGCTTGTTCCATTGCTTTTAGTCATTCAGATTGCTTCTTGTTTTCTCTAGTTCTAATTATCTGCGCTGTAGGGCAGTAGAGTGAAGGGAAAACAAAGAAATTTTTATTCGAATTCAATAGATCAATGACTTATGCGCATGCTGTATATCTTAGGGATTGACCTGGAAAAGAGAAAGTATTGTTCGGGGAAGAATCTTCTTATTGATCAGAAGCCGAACAAGGATATGAAGCTAGAAGATACCATGTGCATTATCATTATGTTGTTGGGCCAGTACTTTATTTATCCCTTAATACGCTACGTTGGCATTCGCAAGGAGAGTAGATTTTGCATCAAAGCTATCTATAGTAGATTTTTAGATTCTAGTAAAAGTGTGTATCACTGCTGCAGTCCATCTCGCGTCAATAGCGCATCTTGCATCAGGAAAAGCAAGGCGTCCATGACACCGAATGCCCGGTTACACGCTCAGCCTTATCAGTCGACACTCCCTTTTAGACACCACTCAATTTATATGTAATGGTCTAACTTTTTCTTTGATCCGTCTCAATAACTTGGTCCAGCATAAGAAAAACTATCTATCCATCCGGTATTCCAATACCCTTTTCATGATGCTGCGTATGAATCCTTGAGAATGAATGCGTCTAATGACCTTCCAATTAAAGTGTCGTCATGTGATTTATTATTTATATGTATATAGATAGATGCGATGATGCACCCTTCTAAGAATTTATGGATGAATGTATCCTATATGGTATGGGTAGAAACCAAAACAAAGGGGAAAGAGGCTCGATGAGCTAGGGTATTAAAGCCAAGGGGAGCTCTAAACCAGGTAGAACTCATTATTTATACGGTCAGTTTCTTTAGTCAAAATAAGGATTTGAATTTTTCCAACTATGAAAGACGACAAGGGGTGTTTATAGTGCCCTTGGCCATAGAGCATGTTTTTCGAGTCAAGGAACCATAGAGAATATTGACCCACAATAATAAACATGTTGTTGATTTGCTTCTGTTCCACCCTGCATCTTGAACCAACCCTAAATAAGAAAAGTAAGATGGGGGCGCCCCTAGGTTGATAAAAAAGGAGAGATTGGATTCCTTATATTATATATTTTCATTCCAATTTCATTTTCAATGCCAATCCATATTCCTCTTTCTTTTCTTATTATTATGGACCTACTGCTATTTCATTTTAGTCTCACTATCCTTACTTTTGACCTGCCCCTCTTTTTACTTCCAACCTAGATATCTGCCTAGATAAGTAGTATATCTCTAACCTAGCTATCAAAACAAAACTTCTTAACCAACTCCATATGTATTTCCTATCTTTATTCCTACCCACTTTGACTTTTAGTCTGAAATTCCTTTCTTTCATTCATACTTATTTATTTAATTATTCTACTTGTACTTGTACACTTACGCTGGATTAGTATAGATTTTACCTCGACGTTATCAGAATAGGAATACTCTATAAGGACAACGAGACTAGTGCATCTACGTATAAGAGAACAATAGAATTTGTTTACTATAGAGTACGAATTGAATGAAAAAAGTGTCCTTGGCTTCCACTTCAATAAGTGTTAACCCTGAACTCAACTAAAAAGTAATAAAAGCATTTTACTAACACCACGTATAGAACTTTGTAACAGGAACACAAATTACTCTCTTTGGGCTAGGCGCTAAGGGAGCTACTCTGCTACGATAAAGGTTCACAAACTAGATACAACAATAAGATATGAAAGAGTCAATTATTTATTTGTTGAGCTAGCTCCTACTGCTTGAATTGGAAATCAATCTACTTCATTCCACTTCAACGTACTAATATGAAGCTTGCATTTATTTATCTAGCACCCGAGTATGGATCCTTGTAAAGAAATAGCTTACCTATCTTAGGAATCCGACTTAACGACATCCCTTTTGTCGACCTCTTATTTTTTCATTTCATATCTATCTTATCGAGATAAGGTATTTAAACTTATAAACTTGAACTAGCCCTTTTAACTCCCGAAGAATTGTTGGGCCGGAGGAACCTAGGAATTGAATCTCTATCTTTTGCATATATCTAATAGGAATGCAACTACACCTAGAAACTCCCTTACTTGCAAGTCAACCAGGAAAATGAGTTTGTCATTCAGATCATCTTGTAGGAAAAGGAGATGATGTCCTTTCTTTGTCGTGAACCAGAATTGATCTCAATCTTGCCTCTGCTTCCGATCCTTCTCTTTCAACACTTATTCTTCTGTTTGGCCTATTCTATCTGGAATCATTAATTTCTTATCTTTTGAGCGCAGATTAAGCCTATTATGATTCTATTACTGCCAACACTTGAAACCTTTATCGTTGCCAACACCAACAACTGATGAACTATGTTTTCTAGGCAATTCTTCTATGGTAGACTTTAAAAAGTACTGAACTTTCTGAAGCCGCTTGCATTGACATTGTCTCCGAGTAGCGAAGGAGTTAGTGTCCTCTCCTATTAGTTTTTATAAACTAACGCATTACTATATAGATTAGATTCTGAAATTCCACATAGATATTCAATTAAAAGAGCCTATACTTGGAAGAATCGTTTGGAGCTGCCTTTTCCTGACAACACTGGCTGCCACACAAAGAGATTCTCTACACTTAGGTGCTTCAACAGAATTTGCTGAAGCGAGAAGGAGACCAAGTAAAAGTTAGTTGTTAGAACAGACCTCAAATTCAGCTATACACTTAGTTTTGCCCGAACTCGACTTTAAACTTCACTTCCTACTTTCTTACCGGATCTTGTTTATGCTTCTGTTTCTGTATGGGATTCAATTCGAACTGTTGCCCGTGTTCTAAGCTATAGATAGACCTACCGATGATCTAGCTAGATCTTTTAACCCCAACACCCCAAACACTTTTACTTACTTTATTTAGTAACTTTATTATTATTGCATTGCCCCCCCACCGCCCCCCCCCCACAAGCCAAAAGCCTTCTCTCTCTCCACGATTGACGATATCAAGTCAATACCCAACCTCCCCAAGTCACGTCGCATCCGAATAGTTAGATTAAGCAGGCTCCAAAGTCAATAAAGAAATAGATTCTATTCTCTCCAACTTTGTAACCAAAAATGTTAGAAATAAGAAGAAGTAATGAAAATGTCCAATTGATTCATTAATTCATCGTTTATTTATACATAATAAAAAAGAGGATTTTCCTCAACTAATATACGAGATTTCCTCATTCAGTTGGGGAAATCATATCTAAATCCTATCTTCTATCATGCCCCCGCAAGATCGAGCTCCTGTAAGGACGCCGATCTTGAACTAAGAATGTCGATCTTGAATCGATGTCAATGAAACTGAAGGAAGGAAGCTGCTGTGTTGTCAACGGCGGTGAAGACCTGACGGTGGTTGACTTTGACGGTGATGTCAGCGGCAAAGAGCAAGGGTTGTAGAAAAGGACGGCGACACGCGGCGGTGGCGATCGAGGCATGGCTGAAAGTGACCGTGGCGGGGCGGCTCCTTGCTAGCGGCGGAGGAGATGGACTATGGTGGCGAGTAGCACGGGAGAGGACGTTGCGGCTAGCGGTGTTGCGATCTCTACTGTGAAGAGGAAACGAGGCGACGGTCACAACAAGGTTAACGGTAGCGGAGCGCAAGGTCGTGGCGAGCGAGCTAGCAGCCAAGGCGACGCTGCCAGTAGAGGAGGAGAGGAAGATGGTGGCCGACAGATCTAAAGGACAGTTAGAGAAGGCTGCGGTCGTAGATTTGCTGTCGTTTAACAACAAAAAAGAACTTGATATGCCCTCTCTGTAAAACATCGAGAGACACTGGGCGGTGACCCTTACAGGTGCTCTCGGTAGAGAAAAAGAACAAAGCAGCAGAGGCTTCAGGAGGGACAGCACCGACGAGTAGATGTAGAAGCCATCATCTGCTGCAGATGGGGTAGGGAAGGTGTCGTTGCTCGTTGGAGCTGATGCGATAGTGGTGGTGCACGAGGAAGACGGCCTCATGCATAAAGACGCCTCAATAGAGGAATCAGAAAGCCGATGGAAAAGAAGAGTCGTCGCGAACAAACAGTCATAGAAGCTATCATTTGACAGTGGATAAAGAAAGGAAGCCGACGCACTAGAAGCCGTGAAGAGTGACTTTGATGTCAGCGAGAGATTGTCGTTTGACAGTAAGAAGAGATAGAAACTGTCGTTAGACAGTGAATAAAAGAAAGATAATCTTTCTTATAGAAAGAGGGGTACATGATAATGGAATTCAAAGACCCATTATTGAATTCCATCTTTGTACCAGATTAAGACGAGTACATGATAATTGCATCTCTCTTGCTGACATCAAAACCATCGTAGCTTATCCAGGTCTAACTAAATACCTTAGAATTCTCATCCTCTCGTACTTAAAGCATCGCTACTTTACTGTGTTCATTAATATTAGAATTGATTTATATTATGATGCACCTCTACCCCCACAGGAAAGGCTAGCATACTAATAAAAAAGAGTGTTATTACCCTCTTTATTGGTGGTGTCAAAGGATCAGTTGGCAAGTCAATTCCTACTTATTGTTTGCAGCTACCGACACTAACTAATCACTTCGCACCTTGCTTGAATCTATCTATCGCTTGAATCTCTAGTGGTTCCATATTTATTGGTTTCATCTCTATTGGATTTATCCATCTATACTTACTACGTAGCAATGTCGTTAAGCTTCCGGACCGTAACAATGCCGTTAAACTTCCGTGAGTCCCTTCCGGCTCTGCTTTATGCTGATAGTAGTCCTCTATCTTTTATCCTCTTTTTTCTTTCTTTTATTTGTAATAAATAAGCCCTCAATAGCAATCCCTCGCTCGACATCGCTTACGTAAATATAGCTCACCTTCAAGTTAAAGTAAATAGCTCACTTTCTAATAAAGTAAGTATCATCCTGGGCGATTGCTAACCATGTCAAGTTTGAAAATCTCCTAGGCAGAAAGCTCTTTCTATTTTAACAAAGGAAAGCTCACCTGACTTCATACCCACGGGCATCAATGCACTATCTTTGGATCCCTCTCATTCAAATCGTTGTCATTCACCACCCTTAGCACTTTATGTTGTTTACATTGAAATATAATGATTGATAATCTCTGAAAATATATTTGGCGCCTGCTTATACATGATAAAAGATAGGATTTAGTTAGGATTTAAATATGATTTCCTCAACTAAATGAGAAAATCTCGTATGTTAGTTGAGGGAAATCGTCCTTTTTATTATGTATAAATAAACGATGAATCAATCGGGTATTTTCATTACTTCTTCCTATTTTCAACATGGTATCAGAGCCCCTCTCTCTATAATAGAGATTACCTTTCTTTTTTTTTATTCACTGTCAAACGACAGCTTCTATCATTATTTATTCGTGGATAACTCTGCTGCGAAACCACAGATACTCAGGGGTCATCCACCGCCACAATCTCAGACATCCTTTGCTTCCTTTGCTCCGAAGGTAACTCTCTCCTCATCGGTGCAGATCTATCTCTTTTTACTGTCAAACGGTAGTCTCTCGTTGATGTCGAAGCTGGAGATTTCTAGTGCATTGGCGTTCTCTTCCTCCGTTGGACCTTGTTGTCTTTCTCAATTCCTCTACCGAGACATTCTTCTGCACGAGGTCATCTTCCTTGTGCACCACCACTATCGCATCAGCTCCAACGAGCAATGACACCTTCCCTACCCCATCTGCAACAAATGACGGCTTCTATATCTGTTCGCTAGTGCCATCCCTCATTTCCTCTTCCTGAGTAGAGATCAGCGACGCCAGCCGCAGCGTCATCCCTCTCCCGTGCCACCCGCCACCATAGTCCATCTCCTCCGTCACTCAACAAGGAGCCGCTGCTACCCGCTGCCGCAGTCACTTACAGCCATGCCCTCTATCGCTGCCACCAATGTTGCCACGCAGCCGCATCACCGTCCTTTGCTATATCCCTTGCTCTTTGCCAGTGACATCACCGTCAAAGTCAACCACCGTGAGGTCTTCACCATGGTTGACAACACAACAGCTTCCTTCCTTCAGTTTCATTGACATCAATTCAAGATCGACATCCTTAGTTCAAGATCGGCATCCTTACAGGAGCTCAATCTTGCGGGGGCATGATAAAAGATAGGATTTAGTTAGGATTTAGATATGATTTCCCTCAACTAATAAACTGGATTTACTCATTCAGTTACAGATTTGGCGGTAGACTTAGTCAAAAGATTTTCCTCAACTAATGAACGAGATTGACTCGTTCAGTTACAGAGTTGGCGGTAGACTTAGCCAGCTAACATATTTTCAAAGAGATATGTTAGCATCTGAATATGATCCTTGGGGATCTGACTTGGAAGAGAACTTTGGGATCGAATTATATGAATAGGATATTTAGAGAACTGATTTGGGAAAGATGTTGATGATCATGATTTTTGAGGATTTGATCTACTAATTAATAGTTTATACTATGCCCCCTCCACTCGAGAGTGATTTCAATAGTGAGCAGTTATTCTTTCTTATGTTCTTTCTTTCATTCCCTGTACGAGCTAGCCTTATCTGTCTGCTTTGCCCAAGGTTGAACTGACAGCTGCCGTATGGTAAAACTATTCTCATCTTAATCTCTCTAACTTAAAGAAATTAGAGGACCTGGAAAGAATTGAATCAATGGCTGCGTTCTTGCAGCTCCCATTCCTCGAGGGTAAGATCCCTTCCTATCCAACAAAAGTAGCAATTATCGGCACACACATTTGGACTTGCCCTTTTTTCATGCTCAGGCTTTTCCCACATCTCCTTCCTCCATCTTCATTGCACTAACTGAATCAAAATAGGATTCAACCTTACCTGATCCCATCTCAGCTGGGCATTCCGAAGCTTGCCTAGTTTACTCTGACTACGCTATGCATTCAAAGCATCTCTCAATATTTCATATTTCTTATTATTATTCTTATTCTTTTGGATTAGTGCACTCATTTATTCTCTATCTGTCTTTTGATTGAAGAGAATTCCAATTTACTGCATAAGCTGCCTACGTTCAAGCTATTTGAAGTAAAGCCTACCAACGAAGGCTACATCTATTATGGAGAACGAGGAGAAGAAAGAAATTAGATTATCATTCCCAAGGCTACATCTACACTAAGCTATTCTTCGGATTTCCATGCTATTTTACTCTTATAACGAAAAACCACTGAGATTAGAATCCACTCTACTAGTGAAAAGAGTCAGCCAGAAACCCTTTTATTCGTAAGGAAGTTAAGCCGAGTCCTTCCTCCTTTGCTACTGATGCCATACCACCAAGAGCGAGCGGATGGTTCTAGTTCTCTATTCCTTACGATCTTAGTAGTCGATTTCCTATTGCTTCAACAGAAGTGGCTTTCGTTCTTTCAGCGTGGGGAAGAGAAATGGCTCATTGCACTACCTTTTTCGAAAAGCCTGTCCCAAAACAGAAAGGGAATGTAAGAAAAAGTAAAAGCAGGCGGGATCAACTACTTGGAAATTAGATTATATAGGTAGGAAAGCACTGGAAGAGATCTAAAAGCAAACATTCCATTGATGGAGCACTCATTCCTGTCTTAGATTAGGATCAAACCCGCTATCTCAGTGCATGGGGGATAGACAGATTCAAATAGTCAGTAATTAGACCTTAATGGCCTAGTACGACCAGATAGAAACATAATAAAATAGGCTTATTATTCTGTTTTTCTAGGGATTGGTCATTCATGAGCCTTTCTTTCTTAACGAGATCAGGCTAAAAGAAAGAGTTGTACTAGCGGAGCAAAGTAAGGTTGTGCATTGAGAGGCTTACCCAGTAAACATAGAGAAGGACAATTGATAGAAGCAATCATCCGAGGAACCCTCCTTCACTGTTGGTTGGTGGCCCATATTAGAATGAACAATGATTTATCACAGGCAAATCATCTGAGAAACTAACCTTTTATCTTTGTGCAAGAAAGAGTATTTCCCTAGCTTTTAGTAGCACCACCTATGGAGAGTAAGATAGAGAAGGGAATAGCTTTAAAAAAGAAAGCATACATGTGGTGGGTTTTGCCCCTAATGAGATGGGAGAGCAGCAAGCCAAACATTGTAGAGGAACCCTTTACCCTGTTATATAAAATGGCTAAGCTTACCTCTATCTGCCCTATAAAAGCAAGAGCTTGGAAAACAGGTGCCAATGAAACTCTCTGTTAGATTAGGTAGTAAGTGAATACTCGGAGCTTTTTGCCAACCAATGAAAGGAAGATTCTCAGAATAAAAGGTAGTCATGTAATTCCAAATTCAATTGAGAAAGAAAAATCCCATGTTTTGGGTAGCATAGGTTTCGACTATTTCTCATATCTTATCGACTCAATAAAGAAATTAACAAATGACTAATCTATTATTAAAATCAAATATTTCACTGATAAACGATAACAAAAGCCTATCGAGAATAACTTATACTACTATGTTAGGAAACCTCAGTGGAAGCATCGAAATCAAAACAAAAATCGATTTTCCACGCAGATCAAATCGTCGTGTAAAAGATTGGGGTCACAAGAAAAAATATTAAAACTGAAAAACCACAATATGTGAGAGATTAATTTTACCTAGGGAGATCGTATATCCCTGTATTCCAGATCCGGATAGAGAAGATGAAGGAGGACAACGTCCTTCTCTCTAACAATATCTGCATGATGGATCTCTATAGCGAAACTCCTCCAATCTAATCTCACAACTCTTGCACAAAGGGAGGGAGGAGAATTGGAGGTGGTGGCTAAAGCTGTCGCTTCTCAACCATGAGTCTCCCCTCTTATTTATAGAGAGCCACCAAAAAAACCTAGGGCTCCTTCCTTAGTGGGTATTGGATCTTCCTCCAATTACCCACTATCCTTATATTATTAGATCTCTATCTAATAATCTTCTTAGGCCTCTAATTGAGTCGTAATCAAGAAGCCCATCAGTATAGGATCTCATATATTGAGAATAAGAGCTAATTGGATCTTCATCCAATCCTCTATTCACTAAAGCATTCACCATATGTGTGTGACTCTCTAGGCTCGATACCGAGCTGGTCGTGAGTCACTCCCATCATAACTCCTTATGATATAGTAAATTATTATCCCCATAATAATTCACTCAACTCATCGACTATCAGCGTACTAGGCCACTATGTCATAATCCCCAAACGATATAAGGGGATCGAATCCATCGGCCCTATCTATCCACAGTTATCGTGTATCTATAATCCCTCATCCAACTAATATCCCAGAGATCATATATTGGATATGGTACTGTCAGGTCACATACGAAATCCGTAATAGTCTTACTCTAATCGGATTCTCCTGGAGAACTCTTTCCCTCTCAATCCGAATGACATTGGCTAGGGATCTGTTTAAACAAACACATATGGGATATTCCTCTCATGATACCAAGAGTGGATGATCCTTTATTGACACTCAATTGCCTTTGTAAGTTTGGCTACTAATCCCGATAACCAATTGTACCAAATTTGAAACTTTCCAAACTTGGACCAGATATACAACTGGGACTATGAAATCACTGTCTGACATTAGGTATCATTAATTATACATCATTCTATAAGCGGATCAATTAGTAAACTCATTCTCCAATGAGCACCTGTACCATATCCTTAGTGTCTCCATACAAGTGGCTATAAGACCAATCGCCTCCATTATATGGATAGGTATATAATACACCGGTCTGTCCGATTATCTCGATGTCCCTCTCGAGTATCCTATGACCGGAATTATTTAGGATTTGTGTTTAAATTTGAATCGAACTTATTATCGTGATCTCATCATGATCCGATTCTCATTGCACATAACCAAGGACATCACAGTATATATATATATATATATATATATATATATGCTACATATAATATAATATGAGAATATATCAATATTAATCATAAGTAAAAAGATCACATAGTGTGTCACATGTGCCATCACTCACGTGATTGGCTTGTAGCACTTATAACTAACCAGCAAGAGCTTAAAAAACATGTGTCAATTAAAACTCTTTATTAGATTAGGTAGTAAGTGAATATTCGAGGCTTTTTGCCACCGATGAAAGGATTCCCAGGATGAAAGGTAATCATGTAATTCTAAATCCAATTGAAAGAAAAAGCCCATGCCTTGGCGTAGCACAGGTTTCGGCTACTCTTTGTATGGTTTCTTTCATATATCCTGTGGACTCAATAAAGGAATTAACAAATGATTGAGCTACTATTGAAACCGAATATTCCACTGATAAATGGCGGCAAAAGCCCATCGAGAGTAGCTTATACTACTATAGTATCAAAATTCCATCGTATACTTTTTTCCCTAGGAAGTTTCGAGGCAAAACAATGAAAGTGGCAATCAGCCTAGGGCGCAGTAAAAGCCATTAAAGATCAAAAAGGGCGAAAGTCAAGTATAGTAGTAACCTCCCAGAAGTGCTTTGGGATTTGAAGAAGCTCTGGATGTACAAGAGTAATTCCATTTTTCACAAACAAACCCAATTACTTTCTAATTAAATTACTACCCCCAGAAAAAAGCATTGTAGGGGATTTATCCTCATGTTGTGCTTTCAAAGTATCTCCAATATCCTTTTCTTTGATCTTCGAGGTGATCTTATTTCTGCTTTTAACTGTGAGGTAATCCACTACACTCTACTGCTTGATGTTGTTGATCTCGAAATAACAGCATCACTTTCTAGTTCACATCATAATAGCCTTTTCTAGTAACGTAGCTGGCACTAGCATTTTGGAGACCGAATGACATCACTATATAGCAGTAAACAGTACGTACCAAATGGAGTTCTAAAGGTAGGATGTCTTTTGTTGTCTACATCCATTTTTCGTTGTTATACTCGCCATCCATGAAAGACTTATGTTCATATCTATGCAGGTATTGTTTCTATCATGATTGGAGCGTAGAGTCAATTGGTCTTTAGGGAATATGTGTTATTCAGGTCTTAAAAGTCAATGCAAACCCGAATCGAATCCGCTCGTTCTTCTTGGTCAATAATGTTTGACAATGAATCACTCTTCTCTTATGAAACTCACATCCTTTTATTGAAGTACTAATTTCTAAATCTTCTTGATGAGAGGAGTAGATGAAAGCTTGCTTGATAGACAACACATCTGTTTAGTATTAAGCCTATGGACATCGATTAAAGGGTCTAGCCCAGGTCGCACAAATATAGAAATATCTTGTCTTTCTTTACTTAAGGAGCTACTTTACTTAAGGAGCTAGATTTATTATTCAGCTTCCTTTGATGATAGGTTGGCACGCACTTAGGAAGATTCAGCGAGGGGCGCCCTCCATTCCCATGTTGACCTATAAAACTTAATCTTCTGTGGGGTTTAAGGTTCTTCAGAGAGGTTATCTTCCCAAGTCATTATTTATTGCCTCTCTTTCTGAGATTGAAACCTTATTTGTAGTTACTACCCTCAGCTTATCTTCCTCGGGCTTTGTTAGGAACCCATCAATTTCGCTCTAGTATATTTCTAGGTCTTCTAACTAGTGCAGGCAATTACACCCACAATGATTCTTTGAGTAGAATGACATGGTCATTTGAGTTAGGAGTGTGATTTGGTAAATGGTTGATACAGTCTGTAGGCATCTTTCTGGGAGTTCTCTAACGTTAAGCGTTTGGTTTTGCTTCTATATCAGCCCCTATTCATTTCCTGGAGGGGTAGATTACTTCGATGTGTGGTACGATTTACAGCTAAAGGTAAAAAAGGTAAGGTAGTAAACTGCGAATACCTACCTTCTGTAAAATAATTAGGACCCTCGATCGATCTCTTTCTTGTTCATACTCATTGGGGGAAGAGGGGTAAAACAGCAGAGAGAGCCAGATATTCCAAACCTTGAGGAGAGAGAGTCAGCCTCCGAACTTCTAACCAATCTTATTTCTTACTTTTATCATATATATATATATATATATATATATATATATATATATATATATAAAAGATAAGATAAGCTGTATGCCCCCAGTCGTTCGTTGGCAAATCCATCAGACTCATTTAAATAAATTGATTTAGTAAAATTTCACAGCAGTATAACATTATGATTAAACCATTCGATAGTTGTCAATCAATCCAATTTTTGTTTTACATGAGTGAGAGTACAAGTGAGTGCTGCTTGCAGATGCATTAACAATTTATATTCTTTGTAGCCTGAAGAAGATATAGAAATATAGAAAGATAGTAAAGTAGAAATATAGTAAAAGAAGGATGTAGCTGGCACAATCCGGGAAATAGAGGCACTAATAGATCCCCTGTTTTTGGAGACATAGTAGTAGTTTTTCCTCTTTCTGGGGTGGATATAAAGCTTTTATTAAATCTTACTGAGGGAATAAAGTGAGCATCCTCTTATTCCAGAGCAAGAAGATGACAGGCCAGACCCCATCAAGGCTTTTGGTTTTTCTTTGCATATTAGGTTGGCTCTTTTGCTTCTTTGGTTTCAGTTATTATTAGAAATGCATATATGCTAACTAACGGTGGAAGTGGCTAATTCATATATCATATAGATTATTTGCACACGGAGAAAGAGAGGAAGTACACAAGCACAATATGAGCAAACTAAAGAAGAAAAGAAGAGCAACCAGCATCGAGCTAGCAAATGGGGGCATTAAAGAATTGAAAGCGGTACGAGTATTAGATAGAATCAGAAAAAAAGTTATCTAATCATAGATAAGGAAAGTTAGGCTTGAAAACTTAATAAATTCATTTATGGTCTTAAATAAACTTTCAGACAATGGTATATAAAGTTTCATGATATCATTACTTCCTTTAGATTTAAGAAAAATACTGTTGATTAGTGTATATATCTGAAGGTTAATGAGAGTAAGTTTATTATATTGGTTTTATATATGGATGATATATTGCTTGCCAGTAGTGATATTGGTTTGTTGCATGAAATCAAGATATTTCTCAATAAAAACTTTAAGATTGTTAATATGAATGAGGCATCTTATGTTATTGGCATTGAGATATTTAGGAACAAATCTCAAGGTTTGTTAGGATTATCTCAGAAAGGTTATATTAATCGTATCTTGGAAAGGTTTAATATGCAGTTTGTAAAGCCAATGATACACCTATTACTAGAGGTAAAAAATTTAGTCAAAACCAGTGCCCGAAGAAAGACTTAGAAAGGGATTAAATGAAGAATATTTCTTATGGGTGCGCAATTGAAAATCTATTATATGCTCAAACCTGTACAAGGTCATATATCAGTTTTACAGTGGCAATGCTAGGTAAATACCAGAGTAACCCAGGAATGGAACATTGGAAAACTGCAAAGAAAGTAATAAGATATCTGCTAGGGACAAAAGATTATATGCTCATATATAGGAAATCAGATCAGCTTGAAGTAACTGGATATTCATATGTTGATTTTGCAAATTGCCTCGATAGTAGAAAATTCACTTTAGGATTTGTGTTCATGTTGCTTGGTGGGATAATTTCATAGAAAAGTGTAAAATAATCACTTATTGCATCATCTACGATGGAAGCTGAATTTGTGGTATGCTTTGAGACCATAAATCAAGTTTTATGACTACGAAATTTTATCTCAGGACTTGGTGTAATCGACTCAATTGCCAAGTCGCTGAAGATATTTTGTGATAATACTGCAATAGTTTTCTTTTCTAAGAATGGCAAGTACTATAGTGGTTCCAAGCATATTGAGATATAATACTTGATAATTAGATAAAGAGTCCAGAAACAACAAGTGTCAATTGAAAATTTGAGCACTACTATGATAATTACTGATCCATTTACTAAAGCTTTGTAGTGTAAAATATTTAAAGAACATGTTCTTAGAATGTGGCTTATGAGCAAGCCATAAAGGATATGGTGATGCATGTTTAAGTGAATGCTATTATTGATATTTTTTGCATAATTAAAGTTATTTATTTTTGCTATCCTGTTTGTGTTTATGTTTATGCATATTATAGTTGAATGCAAGAAACATGATTGTCTTGACAAGACAAATTACAAGGGTCATTATAGACTATATAAGAAAAGACTAACAGTATTGAAGTACATAGAAGAAAGTGTGACATTGATGACATACAACCGCTATGACTCACATTGATAGTTGGACTGAATATAGTATTATTGTGATTATTGGATGCTTTTTAAAATTTTTAGAATCCAATTATATAAAATTATTTTCAAATAAATTTTATTTAATTTATTTTGATTTTGGATATCTTTTATATCTTATCAATTAATGAGCCAAGTGAGAGAATATAAAATTATGTGACCCTTTATTAATTGAATAAGATATATTATATATTATTTAGATTTTGATAAAATATATTAGTTAATATTAAATAAAGTTTATATTATATTGGGATATTTTAAGGGATGCCCTTGATGGAAGGAACTATCCTAATAACTTACCCTAGACCCTCTGCTCTCACCTATAAATAGACAGGACCTACTATAAACCCAATGCACGACACAACACAAAACGACAAAGGGGTGAACAAAGCAATAGATTACGGTTATTCTCTTGATCTCCCAAAACCATCAATTAAAGTGGTCCTGTGAAAGGATAGGAAGAGAGAAGAAGGGGTTTAGATCTATTCTAGTTCTTCTTGCAGATTGATATCTTGACGTTATTCAGATCCGACAGACGGTGCTCTTAAAGATCTAGTTGGATCTCAATCAGATAGCATCTAAAGGTACGCATCGTAAACAGGTCTAGTATTATTTGATTTTAATTCTGGTATAATAATTTTTCGCATAATAGTTTGTATGATTATAATTTTTTATGTCAGCAAAGATAATATAAGTAAATAAAATAAGATATTAAAGAATAACAAATAGAATTAAAGCATGCGAGTCAAAATGGATTGGCAGACTAACTGCTGATGGAAGAGAAAGTGAAGTAAGATTTGTTGGCTAGTAACTTAGTCCGATAGATAGCATAGTAAGTTTGAAGGTAAGGAGCGAGACTTGTCCTTTGATAAGAGAAATGTGATATGAGAAACGAGGCTTGTCTACTAGGGGCATGAATAAGGTGTGTACTGCTGGGTTTCTTTCTTTTATTAATATATGAGTTCGATTCTAATAGTGAATTTATAAGAGCTCGGTACCACAGTTTGAGTTGTAAAGCAAGGTTTGATGGCCGGGTAGGGAGAATGATAGCTGGGAAAGCAGGCTCTAGGTTAATTAGTTTAAGAATAAAAGGAAGGCTCATTAGTCGTAGTGGAAGTACTATATTTTTGTGTTTGCTTCTTTATCGGTATGGCAGATTAAAACAAGTAAGCTCAATTTTTACTATGGGGCTTATTGGTATTGTAGCGGAGAACAGCATACTTGAATCGCTAGTTGACATTCATATCCTCTCACCTTATTCTTTAGATTCCTTTCCATTCTTCTACACTGACACAATCATTACGGTTTCGTTGTTGCATGTCTCTCGCTTTATCTTTGATATGTTATTTTTTAGTGTAATTCTTACTATTACTTGTTTGATTCAGTATTTCAGTATGTATCCTTTTAGTGTTACATGAGGTGAGTTGTTTCTATGCAGTGTGATTCCTTCGATGCTGTGTGATTCATCGGATCTAGTACCAATTCTTTGACTAATGAGAGACACTATGATGCTTACTACTATTGGATTAGTCTACTACCCAAGCGTGCTAGCCTCTTATCAACTAATAACATAAGTCTTTTCTACTGACCTAGATCCACTACTCTATTATCATTAGTATGTCAATTAGTCTTTACTTTTAAATTGCTACTCGTACTTTTCACTATGCTAATCCCGCGTCTCAAACGATTACTTGTGTTTTTCATTCATTAGATCACCATAGGGCTCACACCTATTACTTATATTATTTATTTCAACTATTTGTCTATCCCGCCTTTCACTTTACTACTCATGCTTTTCACTCTTATTGGTAGTTGTCCCCTCAACTCCTACGCTTTTACTTGCTTAAAGCCTTCCTTGCCCGTTAGCTTCATTCGGTAGATCCTGCTTTCTGTTACTCGTTGTTTTAACTCTTCAACCAATGTATCTTAGTCTGCCCTCTCCTCACCTCTCGTTATGCTAATCCACTATCTAACTATTAATACCTGCTACATCATTCTTTTCTTATAGAGTTGGGCTCCATCCTTGTACTTGTTCTTTTAATCTCGAAGCTCAGGTTTGAATCCATCACCATGAAAACTCCTATCCTAGTCTAACTAACTATATTGTCTCGGTCCGCTATCCTTACCATCTAAATCTTACTTTAATGTCTCTTATTCCTTGATTCTTATACCTATTTCTTTCATTCTCGCAATCCTTCTTTCGCTCTTACATCCCTTACTTTTAGTCTAATACTAATGCTAATAGGACTTTAGTTTGAAACTAGGACATCAACCAGTACTATTGGACTGAAATCAATGCTAACAAGGATTGAACTCGGGCATACAAGATTAGAACCGAGGTTAATTACCAACAACAATGAGAGACCGTGACTAAGAACTCAGGGTATTACTACTACTTAGGAGACTTAACCTACAAACCAATCATTTTTTTACTGACCCTGAAGCTTACTTTACTTAATTAAAAACAATATCTCTGCCCCTGTCGGAACTATACCTTGAGCTAGAGAAACAAACCAAACTCGCATTCCTTAACTCATTGTTTGAAGTCTACCTATCATTGTATAAAACCTGGCTCTAAGCCAGCCTCGCCTAAATCCTATCCTTGCTAAACTTTCTTTTATTCTTATTTTCCTAGTTGGGGAGCCGGGGAAGCAGATAAAAAATGAAAAAGTAGTGTCGCTAATTCGAATTAAGGATGCTTGCCTCAGCAGGGAGGACCTGTCAATAAGAATAGGGGTAAGATTTCACTTGAAACAAAGAATCCAACTAGTGATTTTAAAGTTATAACTTACTACTAACAAGAGTGCAACAAGGACATAAGAATAGGTAAGATCTGTGCGTATCTAGCTAATAACTACAAGAATCGCACCACCCGTTCACTCTTCAACTCAAGAGTCGGAATCAAACAACTCAACAGCAAGGCGCTATCCAAACCTTACTTAAGGAACCCGACTCAAAAGCAATAAAATAATGAAACAAAGAAGTCATAATTCCACTCTTTCTTGACAACCCTATGCTCTCGCTAACCAACCCAAGGATGCTACAGGATGCTACTACTAATACTAAGGATGTTAACTACTAAAAAGAGTCAAACCAACAACGATAAGAAGCAAACAAAGAATGTAGACTTTTAAAAACAACTCGGAATCAAAGACAGAAGTAAGCCTATCCTCCCTAGCGCCTATTACTACTATCCTGCCTCTAATACTTTAACTGTAAATTTGGAATTTAAACATAGATCTCATATCTTGCCTTGAGCTGAGTCTTCCTTTCCTTAACCTAAATCTTATTTGTTAGTTTGAGCCTAACACTCCTTACTTCCAGCCTTGCTTCTAAGCTTAAGTATGAATTCCGCCCGATAACATAATACTCCTACCAAACCTTATCTCCAACTTGTAGGCCCTTTCTCTTGACATAGAATTAATGGTCTAACAAAAAGAAAGACCGACTGATGTTACTCCAAGACTTTGTAGTGCTCCTTAAAGAATGAGTCTCTGGATAGATCTATATGTTTTTGTGTCTTGCGTAAAGGTGTAGGTGTGTTTGCCCAAGTGTTCTTCAGTCTTATCCCCCTTATCAGTATTATTATAGTAAAGTTCGTTGCTACCTATGTGCCTGCCCGCTCTCAATAAGGTTTGAACTGCTACCGGCAAGCCTGTCCTTTCCCAGCTTGATTCTCTATCTAAACATTCATTTATATAATATGGAGTAGTGGGTTATGAGTGTTGAAAATAAAAAGAAGTAATGAAAATGCCCAATTGATTCATTGATTCATCGTTTATTTATACATAATGAGAAGGAGGATTTCCCTCAACTAACATACGAGATTTCCTCATTCAGTTGGGGAAATCATATCTAAATCCTGACTAAATCTTATCTTTTATCATGCCCCCGCAAGATCGAGCTCCTGTAAGGACGCCGATCTTGAACTAAGGATGTCGATCTTGAATCAATGTCAATGAAACTGAAGGAAGGAAGCTGTTGTGTAGTCAACCGCAGTGAAGACCTGACGATGGTTGACATTGACGGTAGTTGACGTTGACGGTAGTTGACTTTGACGATGATGTCAGCAACAAAGAGCAAGGGTTGTAGCAAAGGACGGCGAACGCGGCTACGTGGCAACAGTAGTGGCAGTGAGAGAAGCGCTAAGATCGTAGATTTACTATCGTTTGACAGCGAGCAGGTGTAGAAGCCATCGTCTACTGCAGATGAGGTAGGCAAGGTGTCGTTGCTTGTTGGAGCTTATGCGATAGTGGTGGTACACAAGGAAGATGACATTGTGCAGACGAATGCCTCGATTGAGAAAGCCAACAAGGTCCAACGGAGGAAGAGAAAGCCGATGCACTAGAAATCTCCAGCTTCGACATCGAGACCGCTGCTTGAAGAAGAAGAGATAGATCTGCACCGATGAGGAGAAAGTTACCTTCGGAGCAAAGGAAGCAAAGGATGTCCTAGAGGATGGCGGTGGATGACCCTTAAGTATTTATGGTTTCACAGCGGAGTTGTCCACGAACAAATGATAATAGAAGCTGTTGTTTGACAGTGAATAAAAGAAAAGAAAGGTAATCTCTCTTATAGAGAGAGGGGCTCTGATACCATGTTAGAAATAAAAAGAAGTAATGAAAATGCCCAATTGATTCATTGATTCATCGTTTATTTATACATAATGAGAAGGAGGATTTCCCTCAACTAACATACGAGATTTCCTCATTTAGTTGGGGAAATCATATCTAAATCCTAACTAAATCTTATCTTTTATCAATGAGGGACCAAGCAACTACTAATGTTGCGCGGTAGGGCCACTACACTCTTTTGATCTAAAAAGGTCTATTATTATTCTATTTGTTGTATGTTTTTCTATTTTTCTATATGTTGTTTGTGTGGGTGCAATATAGTACTTATGGACTGATGGATGTTAATCAAAGACTCATCGGTGATATATAGTACTTTCAATACTAGAAGAATGAGTTTGACTACTTGAGGAATGGTTTCATGGTTGATCTAGATGTGTTTTTTTTTCTCCCATCCGAGCGTGGGGTATGTGGTGCATACTTAGGTGTTCATCTGTGGTTATGTTGTGCCATACTAGG
Organism: Ensete glaucum; assembly: GCA_021527575.1. Lineage (NCBI taxonomy): Eukaryota > Viridiplantae > Streptophyta > Magnoliopsida > Zingiberales > Musaceae > Ensete > Ensete glaucum. Next base: position 6,776,460 of record CM038554.1, read on the forward strand.
CTAGGGTATGTTATGTGCCGGGCACCTCAATGACTAGTTAATCACACCTCAATGAATAAGAGATACTACACAATGTTAATGAGATATACTAATGTCCCAATGAATGGGTGAATGCCCCACGATGAATGAGCGAGTTAATGGTCGCTAACAAAAAGACTTAATTCCCCAGGCTCGTTGACTTATGGATGCTACTAGCTACTCTGAGACTGATAGGTGCTACTAAAAGAAAAGACTGTGTTGGTATTACTCGAAGAACGATTTCAGGATCGATCTAAATGTGTTTGTTTCTCCATTGTATGACTGTGTTTGTTTATTAGGTGCGCTATATCATACCATACCATATTTTAATATCATACCATATCATACTTGGGAGTGATGTCAACCATTGAATTGAATGACCAAGATATATTCGATGTCAGGGATGGAACCTACTTTCTATGCATGGACGAATTACCGCTGGTTGATACACGCACGATCAATCACTCAAAACATTGTCCTAATTCAATTGTTTCATCTGAATAATATTATCGGTACCGCACGTTCAATCCCTGCTACGAGGGATATCATCTAAAGAATTGGTGAATGGTAGCTTATAGAGTGGCTAGCCACTCTATAAGCTACCATAGAGTGGCTAATGAGTGGCTAGCCGCTCTAGGTGTGTTTGTTTATCCTCTCCCATCCATTTGTGTGAGTGCAAAGGTAATTTTGTGTTAGCGGAAATGTATGCTCCGTCGACGATGGAAACTAAGGACTACGGGGCGGAATCCAATGGTAGAAACAACGGATGCCACCTCTTTCGCTTCCTGTCTCCCCAGGACGTACTGAGAGTGTCAGTTTCATATTCAATATTGCTGCTTTCTTTCAGTCCTCCCCGCTCTTCCATTCTTTGCATTCCTATGGGCCCTTAATCGATTTTACTCCTTATGGCATCTGCTTTCAGTAGTTGTTGGATTCCCACAAAAAATGACAGCGGTAATAAGGGTGAATGTTGACTCCAATAACTTGGGGCCCTGGTGTACTTATAAGAGAAAATAAAATAAGATAAGATAGATGAAATGAAAGTACAAGTAAGTAGATGCTATATTTAGTGTACTTATAAGTAAGATAGAAGAAATGAAAGTGAAATTTGGAACGCAGCCCTTCTTCATCTATGCCTTCAAACAGGTTCCCTTCCGGCTGCTTCCTTAAAAGCTCAATTGTCCCCTATCATTGATCATCTTCGGACTCAGCCCTATCTCTTTCTATATTGATTAATTATATTTTCCATAAAATCAATCTTCAAATAATGCCCGAGTAAGCGATAGCAGACTTTTCGGCATCCAACTCGGTGAAAGAGGTTGAGTACTGGTCGATGTACCAGTTAAGGTAAAAATATCTTACGTTTCATATCAGTGTTAGGATCTGGATTGAAAGTTTAAGTCGAAGATCATGCCCACCAGACAAGAAGAAGTGTTTGCCAATTAATTAGGTTGGTGCTAAGCAAGAAACAAGTAAAGTAAGGGAAGACGCAAGTGGTAGAGAACTAGCAAGGAAACCAGACCAGTAAAATGTTACAGAAGAAGAGGAATTAGCCAGCTACAGTACCTATACTTTCAGTCTATAACTACTGACTTCGATTCTCTATTTCTTAACAAGGACTTAGGCTATTGTTTGACACCCCTTTCTTTTAGTCTTGTTACATGGGTAGTCAGTTGGGCTGTAATTCCATATCCCTTGTTTCAACCTCAAAATGTTATACCTTATAATGTCTTGCTGCTAATTCATATCTTTATTCTTCGTCAAACATAACTGAACTTGCAGAACCGATTACCGCCCTTAACCGAGATACAGTTTACATACTTAGTATTACTTTTATGTTGAAGATCCAGCTCCAATTCACTCATTGGCTTTTACCCTTGCGTCCTTTTTAACAGCCTTTGCTATGGCCCACGAGGAATGAAATGCATTTCATTCCATAGGCCGGGTACGATAAAACGAATCCCCCTTTAGCAATAAATTCGCCTTTATGAATACCAAACTTCCTTTCGAATTCCCAATAGGCTGGGTAAACTCTCGATAAATGGTCCGATAAAAAGGAAGTGTTGACAAAGCTGTTACTTCTATCAATAAGAACGGGAAGCGAGACAACTGTATAGGGTACTTTTACTCCTTCACCTCATAACAGGGAATCCACCAGTGCATATAAGATTCTTTTCTTCTTACATAAGGCAAAAGAGTAATGATATAGTTTTGTTAATCTCCTAGCTATAAAACTAATACCACTTGCTTTAAACCCGATTCCTCTGTTGACAAGAATAGAGCCCTAGGCAAACTGGTGCTCTAGCTACTCACTGTAGGTCTGCTACTGCCCTATCTCAGTACATAACTCCCTATATTAGTTAGTAATGCTACCACTACATATTAGTCTGTTACTTCCTCCCTGCGGTTGCTTATGCTACCATTACAGCTTATGATGAGGTTGTCATGATCTTTTTATTAGTATAGTATCGGTACCTTTACCACTAAACTATGTTACTCCTTACTTTTATCCTTTAACCTCGGAAAGACTGATATCACTATCAATAAGAATTGAATTATAAATAGGATGAAACCCACAGGATGAAACCACTCACTACATTAGAATTGAGCTTTAGGGTATACAGGAACCGAGCTAGGTAATTAAAAATTGACTACTGCATAACAATACTCGAACTATTACTATCAGAATGCCGCTACTGTCTTACGTTATCACTTGTGCCCCTATCAGGGACTAGATTAATAGCTAGTTCTTCAATACCTATGCACGGGAGTTAGTCTCCTATGTATGCTCTCGATTTAGTCTGCCCTTCCTTTCTTTGATTCTTTAACTAATGCTTCTCAAAATGAAAGTACCTAATAGTATGGGTTCGAAGATGTAGTGCATTTAACAATTAAACAAGAAATATGAGATCCAAACATGGATAACGAGACTGTAACTAGTACTAATGGGATGTGGTGAATGCAATAGTGCCCCTAGTGACTGTAACTACCTCTTCTAATGATGAAACGAGAGAAGGGGAATCCAACTGATCTAATTAAAGAAAAGAAATGAACTGGTGTTGGCAAGGCTGACCACTTAACTGGGGAATTCAACTCGCAACTGGGAAGTCCACTACTACCCTTGATCTAACAGTTGGGAAACCAACTACTCCTTTTAAAATAGAAAAAGGGAATCGAGTACTCACACAAGCAACTAGGGATTCGCCAATACCATATAAGAATAAAACCTGGGCTAAAGGGACTTGAGCTAGGCCAAGCAACTACTAACTAGAAGAATAGAGCTATTGCGAACTCAAACCTTGCTATTGTACCTTAGCCTATATCTCCCGCCTATAAGTATTTCCTTACTGACCTTGATTACTCAATTGCTCTATTGAGAGATCCAACTACTATCAATAAGAATTCCATTTAAAAGAAAGAATTACTTGTATTATCATTTCCTGCTGCTGGACTATAAACAGTGCTCCTCATACTCTCACTTATAAGAGGGAATTGGATCAGGGCAAATAGGATTTTAACTCGAAAATAGGTGATTCAACAAGTAAGTAAAAGGCCGAAACCACTGCTAGCAAGATTGAATTACTACCTAAGCAGAAGTGACTTATATCTCTCATAGTATGATAATTAAGAGAAAACCTTTTCCATCCCTTAGTTTAGTCTTGCCTTCCTTACTTTTCTTCTTAATTGACTTGCTTCAAATTTGATATGGCAAATATTGACCTGGCTGCCATGTCCCTACGCCATCGGATGACTAGATCTCCAGTGTGGTCGATCCAACACAGCGGAGCCGACCTGACACAGGCATAGAGGAGTCAGCGATTGTATGGCTGATCTGACATGGGTAAGGTCAACATGCCACAGCTGTAGCAGGCAAAACGTGTACTTCACTATAAGGACCATAGACGGTGTGGAGAAGTACGACGACATGGTAAGCAATAGAGGCAGTAAAGATCTCAGGTATGAACGACCTATAGCACTCACTATAAAAGCGCCTGCACCTCTATGGAGTAGGGGGATCGCAATACCAACAACTAAACTGACTTAATCATTGGAGGGGTCACGTTGGGAATCCCGTCGGACTCGACCTTCTTGCATGAATCCCCAATCGACTTGAGCCGCAGGCGAAAATTCTCGACCCGAGCTCCAAGGCATCAACCGCAGACCTTCCGAGCAGAACCCTAGGGCTCCTTTCACCCAACTGTGCTTCACCTCCTCTCCGTTCGAGACGACTGCGGGTGAGCTAGTGTACATAGGCCAAAACTAGCCATGCCCACTCAGCAGACATGGAGGCATAGGTCTACTAGGCAGGCACGAAGATTTTTCACTAACATTTTGGTGCTAGAAGGAGGGCCCATGTCGTAAGAATGCCTGTCTAGCAACTCGAATGTGGATCACCGCACGGAGCCGAACCATCCTCCCCAAGTGGAAGAGGTCACCACATCGGGGCCAACTCCAAATCGCTTCTAGAGGATGATGATCGACCTGGGGTTCCCACCATCGGTGTCCAACACTGTGCCATTTGTCGTCATGGCCGAGGCCTTTCTCGGCTTGACCAACCAAGTTCAAGCACTGGCAAGCATGGTGCAGACCATCATACCTTACCTACCACAACTTATACAGTTGGTAACCCCTCAATCAGCTCTGCTAGCGACACCCCCCCAGATGGAGTCGCCTGTGGCCCTGAATCGAGAGGTTCAACTCGAGACAGAAGTACTACAACGTCAGACCGTGGAAGTTCATGCGAATTCCCCGGCTACTATACCCGCTCAGTCATGAAGCCACTCTTGCGATCCGGTTTAAGCTAGTCCCAACCTTGACACCCTCTCCTCTGATTTCACTGATTCGTTGAGGGAACAAGTCCGCTAAGTCCATCAGCGGCTAAACGAGGTCTAGAAGGAAGTCCTCAAATCGAAGGGTGAGGTCGGGGAGAGCTCGAAAGGTGGCTCCCGTTTACCCCTGAGATACAAGATAAACCCTTGTCGGCCAATTTTAGGCTCCCAGCCCTCGAACTCTATGACGACAGCTGCGATCTAGCATGACACATCACAACATTCCGCACTCAAATGGCTCTATATGACATGTCTGATGCGTTGATGTGTCGATCTTTCCCGACCACCCTAAGGGGACCGGCCATAACATAGTATTGTCGTCTCAAACATGCCTTTATATCTTCATTTGACTTATTAGCAAAAGGGTTCAAACTAAAAGTTTTGGCGAGTGCCCACCCAAAACCGACTGCCGCCTCCCTTTTGGGGTTGGCCCAAGGGAACGAAGAGTCCCTTGCCCAGTTCGTTGGATGATTCACCTTATAAGTTCGAGGAGTCCCTGACGTCCATCTTTCCCTAACCATCCAAGCATTCCTGATGGGACTTAAGCCATCAAGATTTTTTTGTCATTGATCGAGCGACCGCCTGTGATGGTACCTGAGATGCTACAGCGGGCCCACCAATACATAGTCATCGAGGCACTGGTGGTTGGCAAGCAGACGAGTCGAAGCGCCCCTGAGATGAATAGCCCTGAGGACACCCCTCGGGACCAATAAAGAGGAGGGAAGACAGGTCGGACATGTTGCCATCCAGACCTCCTCGAATACCCCTCAACTCGACTCGAACAGAGATCTTCCTCCAGATTCGGGAGAGAGGGCTTCTAAAAACTCTCAATCCAATGAAGATATGCTTCGAAAGGCGTGACAAAAGAAGGTATTACCATTTCCATAGGGAACATGGCCATGACACGGAGGAATACCGTGACTTGCAAAGTCAAATTGAAGACCTCATCTGGCAATGGCACTTGCGTCGCTCTATTCACGACCAATCTTCGTTCCTTGATAGTCAGCCCCCTCAAGACTCGTCGCCCCGACCAAAGGGGCCGGTTAAGAAACAAATCAATGTCATCATCGGGGGACCAACCTCGGGCGACAACAGCTCCTCAACGCGCAAGGCTTATGCGCGCACTGAGGTTGGAAAAAGACCTACGCACGAAGAAGACCTCGGCATCACCGACCTCAATCGGGCTTGCTCGAAAGACTGCTATCCTCTTTCCCGCATCGATCAGCTGGTAGATGCCACGTCGGGACATAAGTTGCTCTCCTTTATGGATGCTTTCTCTGGATATAATCAAATCCAAATGGCTCCGAAAGATAGAGAAAATATGGCCTTCATCACTCACAATGGCACCTACTGCTTCAAGGTGATGCCATTCAGACTAAAGAATGCTGGAGCGACATATCAATAGCTGGTGAATCGTATGTTCAAAGATCAAGTCGGGAGGAACATGGAGATTTATGTGGATGACATGATAGTCAAAAGTCAAAAGACTGAGGCCCACCTTTCAGATCTAGCAGAGACATTTCGCACGCTAAGGAGACACAGAATGTGGCTCAACCCGGCCAAATGTACCTTCGACATTACTTCTAGAAAGTTCCTCGGTTTCATCTTACATTAACAAGGAATAGATATAAACCCCGACAAGATAAAGGTGATATTAGAGATGTAATCTCCAAGGACAATAAAGGAGGTCCAACGACTCATCGGTAGGTTAGCGACGTTGAGCCGCTTCATCTCCCGCACCGGAGATAAGAGCTTGACCTTCTTCTAAGCACTAAAGTCGGCAAAGGACTTCAAGTGGACCCCATAATACGAGAAGCATTTCGCCAGCTGAAGGACCACATCGAGCACCTACCTCAGTTGACATCACTAAAAGACAGAGAGCCTCTCGGCTTATATCTTGCGGTATCTGACCTGGTGGTCAGTTTGATTTTGGTGAAGCTCGACAAAGCTAGACAAAAGCCAGTCTACTACACTAGCCACGTCTTGGTGGATCCCGAGCTCCATTAACCCCGCATCGAAAGGTTGGCCTTGGCATTGATTCTAGCATCAAGAAAGCTGAGGCCATACTTCCAGATGCATCCCATCAAGGTGATAACCGACTAACCGTTACGTCAGATTTTCTCAAAATTTGATGTTGCAGGACGGATGCTCAAATGATCGGTAGAGCACGAGGAATTTGACATTGAGTACGTAGCAAGAATGACGATTAAAGGTCAAGTGATGGTAGATTTCCTCTTGGAACTCGCACCTTCAGAAGGCCCAATAAACTTGAACCTTGTGTGGACATTGCATATCGATGGCTCTGCCAACTTTGAGAGAGGAGGTGTCGACTTGGTGCTCAAAGATCCCTTCGAGCACATCTACCAACACGCCCTTCGGTTGGAGTTCAAAGCCATGAACAACGAAGTAGAATATGAAGTACTATTGTTCGATTTAAAAATTGCTACTTAACTTGGCGCGGAAAGTGTAGAGATATTTATTGACTCCCAGCTCGTCGTAGGTCAGGTCAATGGAGACTTCGAGAACCGAGAAGAGGTGTTGGTCAAATACCTGGCTGAAGTGCGTTGGCTGATGGATCAATTTCGAAAGTGCATTATCACCAAAGTACCCTGATCTGAGAATTCGCAAGCAGATGCCCTTGCCAGGCTTGCATCCTCCTATGGGACCAGCACACAGCCATGGGAAATAGCAAGGATTCCCGGACCTTCCATCAATTTAGTCGTGATATCTATCACCAAAGAAGGGGAGAGTTGGGTCAACGAAATCATCCGTTTCAAGGAAACGGGGACCCTCCCCGAGGACAAAGTGGCAGCCCAACGGATTAGGAGGACGGGATCGTGGTACTACATCATCAATGGTCTGCTCTATCGACGAGGCTTTAGCCGACCTCTTCTCCGATGCCTACACCCAACCACGGCATGTACCACTATAGCTAAGATCCACGAGGGCATATGTGGAGAGTATATTGGTGCCTGAATCTTATCACACAAGATTCTAAAGCAAGGGTATTATTGGCCCACCATGCATAAAGATGCTCAAACTTATATATGGAGTTGCGAGCAATGTCAGAAACATGCCTAGATCCAGCATCAACCGATAATGTTACTCGCAACTACAGACTGTGCTTGGCCCTTCACACAATGGGGAATGGACTTTCTCGGTCCCTTCCCCCTAGCCTCAGGGCAATGAAGGTTCCTTATAGTGGAGGTCGATTATTTTACAAAGTGGCTCGAGGCCGAGCCACTGGCTTCCATTACCGAAAGGCAAGTTAAAGGATTCATGTGGAAAAATATTATAACCATATTCGGCCTTCCTAAAGTCATAATCATAGATAACGGGACACAATTTAACAATGCGAAGTTCAAAGCCTTTTGCCAAAGCTACCGCTTCCAACTAAAATTCAGCTCGGTCGCCCACCCCCAAGCCAACGGGCTTGCCGAGGTAACTAATCGGGCCATCTTGGAAGGGTTGAAATAGAGGATCTCCGAGGCCCAGACAACTTGGGTTGAGGAGCTCCCGAGCATACTTTGGACATCCTAGACAACACCAAAAACCCCGACAGGAGAATCCCCCTATAGCTTGGCCTTCGGGACTGAGGCAGTACTCCTTCCCGAGGTGGTCTTCCTGACGCTCCGAATCCAAACATACGACGAGGGAGCATCCAACCAATAGTTGCGCGAGAATCTCGACCTGATGGAGGAGAAACGAGCCGATGCCCATCTGCAGACATTAGCTTACAAAAAAGCCATCGCCAGACTTTACGACCACAGAGTACATCCTCGGTTCATCAAGGCGAGCGACTTGGTGCTGCGAAAAGCCGAGGTCAGTGACCCGACCCGATCCCGTGGAAAGTTGGTGCCGAACTAGGAAGGACCCTACCAAGTTGTGGATGTCATCCGAGAAGGGACTTGTATACTGGCAATAGTAGAGGACGATTATTGCTGAGAACATGACACATTCAGACCTTCAAAAATTTTACACATAATGTGGAAAAAGAGAGCTATGATTTTTATTGATGAAATTTGCTTACAAAAGATATCAGGAACAAAATGAGGCTGTCCTCGACCCTGACTATAAAATATTTTATATACAAAAAGAGGTCAAATGAAAAACAACACATTACCCGACCTCGACAAAAATTAGAACTACAAGTTATGACTCAGGCGGGTCCGAATTGTCGAAGGCTTGTTGTCTCTCCATGGGCACCGAATCATCCTTGGGCCTGATGGTGAAAGGATCCTCCTTGACCTCTGAGTTCAGGTGCAAAGAGCAGAAGTGGGCCAACACGACTCGATAGCCGTACTCGTAGGTGACTTGGCCCATCCTCTTTCGACCTTCCTTGAAGCCAGCCAAGCCCTTGTAGTCATCTATTGCCTACTTTGGCAACTCGGCTTGCACGCTCTCCAGGTCCTTCATGGACTTCAGTAGGTCATCGTCCACCTTCTGAGCCCTGACTCGTGCCTCCTTCAGTTGCTTTCGGGCTTCAGATAAGTCACCACGGACTTCATTTAATTCCTTGTCGGATGCCTCGAGTAGCTGAAGTGCCTTAGTCTACTCTTGTTCCATCCTTGCTAGCTCTCTTTCCAGCTCGTCCACCCGCTCTTCGGTGGCGGCCACTACCTCTAGACCACCCCCTGCCTTCAAAGCATCAATCTCCTGAAGGAGGTTATTGATCCGGTAGTCCATAAAGTGATCAGCCGACCCGCATCATGGACTCGGTTGAACAACACCATCTAAACATGTTGATTTTGCACATTGACGGCCATTAGAATGTAATCAAGAGGTAATCAGAAAGATGCTGTTCCGAGTTGGGAGATTACCAGAACCATCTCCTTGGCAGCTCGGGCGAGAAGCACCTCAGACGGGAGCGTGTGCAGCTCCCTCGCCACTTACGGATGAAGGAGTCCCCTTTCGAACTCCTTCGTAGCCGCATGATCACTCTAGACCTTGGAAGAGTTTCTGAGGTTCTCCCACCTTGCCCGCATCTATTTGTTCGGATCCTGCTGAGCCAGATCAGATATATAGAGGGCATAATACCCCACTTCATCTTTGCTGACCTTCATGCCGCACAGGTCCTTCATTGATTTTGGACGGACGAAGACCGATGTCCCAGCTTTGTCGGGAGACTCTGCCTGCCCCTCGGGCTCTTCAATGGACATCGTCGACTCCTTGCCCTTCGAGTGTGACCGAGACCCCCTTCGCTATGGCGGGATTTATGCCTCCTTGACAAGATCTACACCTTTTTATGTCTTCAGGCAGGCGTTGTCAGGTGGGATCAGTGCGTCGGACGACCTCTTCGATGAAGACCTTGGAGCTTCGGGAGTCTTTCACCCCAACACCCTCGGCATTCCACAAAGATCGCTGAGATCCATCAGGTCTGCACCCCGATCCACAGGTTAGAAAAACATCCCTGAGATTTAGAATAGCATAAATGAAATAATACCCCTAGAGGTCGGGCTGAGACTTGCCTCGACCAACCAAAGCTTGAGCATTTCCTTAATAGCACAAGAAGAGGAAAGAATTCCCTTCAATCTGCCGACCAGGATGGACTCCTCCTCGGATAGATACGGGGGGATGTTACCGATCGGATGTGTCGATCAGTCAAGTCTGAATCCCCAGTTCGGACCACTAACAAAAAGATAGCGTGACTTCCAACCTTTGTTGTTGGAAGGAGCTCTGTTGACCCTAAAACCGACACGGGCGGTGAGATAGTAGCCACCCCGACTCTTGCAAAGGTGAAAGCATGCCATAAACAAGTTCCGAGTTAGGATAATCTCAGCCCCTTGGCATTTGCCCAAAAACACAATAAGGTAGCACCATGAGTTGGGCGCTACCTGACTCAGGGAAATCCTCCACCATCTGATACACTCCTCGATGGTGGGATAAAGGGAAAACCGAAGACTGACTTCTAGACCATCCACGGAGATACATACCCCGGGCACGTCCGAACTGTAGGGACGTTGTTCAGGTTATGTACGTGCAACCTGTACTCAGCCGGGATAGTGTACCTCTCTCTAATGGCAGCAGCAAACGACCCCTCAATCACCGTCGTGTCGAGGTCATGACCCGCCTTCATGACCTCCAAATCCCTTAGGACCCTCACGTCGACCGATGACGGGGGTCTTGAAGACGCTCCCGAGGAACTCGCCTCGGGCTCACCTAGACCTGTTCCCCCCAACCCTAGGGAAGGAACAATCCTAATGCTACTTGAAGAATCTGAGGAGGTCATTCCGACCTATTCCGAAAATACCGACTTAAGGGGGCTAGGTGGGGATCCGAGGAAGAAGCGAAAGAAGGTAAATCGAAGAAGTGAGGTCTCAGTCTGATCGTAGGGAACTTATAGAGTCCAAGGACACCGTTTTAGCTTCCCGAGGCAAAACACTGGACCCGCCTAGGAGCGGCTCATCGCATTAAATGCGTAATTGCATTGAATGCACTAAAAAAATATAATAATAAATAAAAATAAAAATAAAAATAATAGAAAATAAAATAAAATAGTAATAATGTGATAAAACAAAATAAACTTTGCGAAACTCGCCCCCTCAGCCAAATCTCCAAGATTTGTACTTGAGTTAACCTTCTCGGTCGAATCTCAAAGATTTTTGCCTGAGTTCGTTCTCCCGGCCAAATCTCAGAGACTTGTGCCCGAGTTCACCCTCTTGGCCAAGTCTCCAAAATTTGTGCCCGAGTTTACCCGCTTGATCAAATCTCCAAGATTTGTGCCCGAGTTTACTTTCTCGATCGAATCTCAAAGATTTGTGCCTGAGTTCACCCTCTCGGCCAAATCTCTAAGATTTGTGCCCGAGTTCGTCCTCTTGGTCAAATCTACAAGATTTGTGCCCGAGTTTATCTCCTCGGTCAAATCTCAAAGATTTATGCCTGAGTTCGCCCTCTCGATGAAATCTCAGAGGCTTATGCCCACCTTCTCGACCAAGTCCCCAAGATTTGTACCCGACTTCTCCCCTTCAGCTAAATCTTAGAGATTTGGGCCCATGTTTATCCTCTCGGCTAAGTCCCCAAGATTTGTGCCCGAGTTCGCCCTCTCGACCAAATCTCCAAGATTTGTGCCTGAGTTCATTTCCCGAGCCCCTACTCGGTCGGATCACTTTCAGGTACTTAAACTCGGCTAGTTCATTTCCCGAGCCCCTGCTCGGTCGGATCTACTTTTGGGTACTTAAACCTGGCCAGTTCATTTCTTGGGCCCCTGCTCGGTCGGATCAGCTTCCGGGTACTTAAACCCGGCTAGTTCATTTCCCGAGCCCCTACTCGGTCGGATCAGCTTCCGGGTACTTAAACTCGACCAGTTCATTTCCCGAGCTCCTGCTCGGTCGGATTAGCTTCCAGGTACTTAAACCCGACCAATTCATTTCCCGAGCCCCTGCTCGGTCGAATTCGCTTCTAGGTACTTAAACCTGACCATTTCATTTCCTGAGCCCCTGCTCGGTCAGATCAGCTTCTGGGTACTTCAACCCGACCAGTTCATTTCCCGAGCCCCTGTTCAGTCGGATCAGCTTCCGGGTACTTAAATTGACCAATTCATCTCCCGAGCCCCTGCTTGGTCAGATCAGCTTTCAGAACTAATTTGACTCCACTATAAACCCACGGCTCGACACAAGAGCTCATCTTGTGGGGGGGTGGGGGGGTTGGTGGTGATATAATAAATAAATATTGACCTGGCTGCCACGTCCCCATGCCATTGGACAACTAGATCTCCAGTGTGGTCGACCCGACACAATGGAGCCGACCTGATACAACCATGGAGGAGTCAGCAATTGTACGACTGCCAACTTGACATGGGTAAGGTCGACATGCCATAGCTGCAGCAGGCAAAATGCGTGCCTCACTGCAAGGACCATGGATGGTGTGGAGAAGTATGATGACATGGTAAGCAATAGAGGTAGTATAGATCTCAGATACGAATGACTTATAACACTCACTATAAAAGCTCCTGCACCTCTACGGAGCAAGGGGATTGCAAAATCAATAACTAAACTGACTTAATTATTGGAGGGGTCACGTCGGGAACCGCGCCCGACTCGACCTTCTTGCAGGAATCCCCAACTGACCTGAGCCGCAGGCGAAAATTCCTGACCCGAGCTCCAAGGCATCAGCCGCCGACCTTCTGAGTATAACTCGAGGGCTCCTTTCACCCAACTGTACTTCACCTCCTCTTCGCTCAAGACAATTGCGGGTGAGCTAGCGCACATGGGTCAGAACCAACCGTGCCCACTCAGCAGACACGGAGGCACAGACCGGGCCTACTGGGCAGGCATGAAGATTTTTCACTAACAAAATTAGAACTAGCACCTCTAATACTTTATCTTATCATAAGTATCATAATAAAGAAATAAACACTACCTAAACTTGAGACACTCAACTGATAATAAGATCTTAGCTCGGAACTCAGCCTTGCTTTACTGCAGCTAAGCCTATATTTCCCCTATAGAAGTATGCTGCTAATGACATTCACTCTTAGGCTTGTCACTTAGGGAATCCAACTCTCAAGTAAGAAGCTGGGAAATCATTTGGTACTTATAAGAATAAAGTAGCAAAATAAGAAGGATCCTAATCAAGAGTCAAAGAATAAGAGAAAGGATAGTTTGAATCAAAGACAAGATAAATAGGTTGATAGAAAAGGATCGGAAGAGTTGGAGTTGGGGTACCCTCTCCATACTATATGGACTATATGGACGAACTAACTATATGGACTGACCCCATCTATATGATAATCAATTAAATTCACAGACATACAACGATTTGAAGTTCCTTTATTTATATGATATATGTTCATTGGCGTAAGGTTCTTTCTATGAAATTAGTGCCAAACTCTTATCTTATTTTTGATTATACAACAAACTTTGGAGAAGAAGTAAAGCCTTCCTTATAGTATCCCTTTGTTATTAAACACTGGCTTTGTTCTTTAATGCTAATGCTCTCGAAGTCCAGTCATTTGGTGCAAGAGAAGTTAAGTCAACTAGAACGTACAATCGCAAGTACTGTTTTTTATAAAGAGCTTTCTTCGCAAGGGAAGTGAAGTCGGCTAGTACTTTTTGCAATAGAAGTATAATCTTTTGAAACTAACACCCACGTAAGGTTGCTTTAGGCGAGATTCGATCCACTCACTTTTCCGTAGGCTATCCCTTTCGTAAGCCAACACCGAGTTTAGATTCTTTTTTTTAATACGAAAGAAGTAAATCAACCAACCCATACTTTAGTTCAATTTATAAAAAATAACTATAGAAATCTACGTAGAATAAGATAGAAAAAAAAGGATAGAGTTATCACAATAAGAAAGAGTAGGAGAAGATTAAATCTTTTATATTTTTCTTAATATGTTTTATAATTTCACAAACTCTATATTTTTAATGTACCAACATATGGAATTTATATAGTCCCAAAAGATACATTATATTAATGTGCTAAGAATGAATCTCTCTATTTTAAGAAACTCTTTCAAGAATCAATAACCAATTTGACTTGTTATTTCATAAATATTTTTTCTTGATAAAATTAACCTTTCCTATGATAAAATAAATCTCTTTATAATACTTGAACAAGTTTAATTCCAACATTCTCTCCCCTTAAACTTATTTCATCCAACAGACTAAGTTTTTTTCAAAGTTGTTGAAGTGTCTATCTAAGCATTCCATGCTCGTGTGGCTTGTTTAAGCCCATAAAGAGCTCATTTTAACTTATATACTTTATCTTCTTATTCATAAATAATAAAACTAGGGGGCTATTGAACATATACCTCTTCTTCAAGAAATCCATTAAAAAATATTGATTTGATGTCCATTTATAAAGTTTTTTATTTCATTTGAGCTACTAGGGAGATAAGTAATCTTATTGTTCCAATCGAGCAACTGGTGCAAACACTTCTTCATAGTCGATCCCATATTATTATTTATATCCCTTTGCGATGAATCGTGCTTTATATTTCTCCACCTCTCCTTATATATTTCTTTTTGTTTTGAAGATCCACTTAATATCGATCTCTTGGTGGTCTTCTGGAAGTGTAGTAAGCTCCCATGTATTATTTTTGTTAATAGTATGAATCTCCTCCTTCATAGCTTATTTCCATTTTTCTTTTTTATAAGCTTCTTCAAAAGTTAATGGATCATATCCTGTAAAAAGATAAAATAAAGAAAGCTCATCATTATTAGTATCAATTCTTCGAGCCATATCATATAGCTTCTGAATTAGTCTTGTCCTTCTTTCTTATACTCGAACTTCTTGAATCATGTGACCTAGTTAATCTCAGTGATGATTCTGATAAAGCCTCTTCTGTGCTTGTATGTATTATATCATCCTCTTCTGACGATATAGCTTTCTTATGTTGTTCATTACTTTTTCAGTCCCAAATCTGTTTTACATCAAACTCAACATCTCTTGACATCACAACTTTATTTATGATAGGATTGTAGAATTTGTAACTACTAAAATTTTTTGTATAACCTAACAAAATACATTTCTGACTTTTATCTTCAAGTTTTGTTCTCTTTTCTTTTGTATCTTAGCAAATGCAACACTTCCAAAAATTCTTAAATGATCGACTCTTAGTTTATGTAAACTCCATACTTCTTCTAGTGTAGAATTACTAATTCACCTTATTTGAAACCTGTTTAGCAAATAAACTGCACAAGCAACAATATTTCCCTAAAATTCCTTAAGAATTTTTCTTTCCTATAACATGCATCAGACCATATTAAGTATAGTCCTATTTCTTTTTCTGAAACACCATTTTGTTGAGGTGTGTATGGTATAGTAAATTGATGAAGAATTTCATTATTTCTATAAAAACTTCTAAATTCATTTGATATATATTCACCACATATATTTGTTCGTAAATATTTAATCTTATAGCCACTTTGTTTTTAACCAAGTTTTTAAATTTCTTGAATTTGTTTAAGACTTCTTTCTTTTCTTTTAAAATGTAGACCCAAGTTTTGTCACTATAATAATCAGTGAAAGTAAGAAAATACTTGCTTCCTCTAAGTGATACTAGGCTGATAAGGCCATAAACATTCGAGTGTACCAGATTAAGTTGATGTTATGCTCTTTTTGTTCTATTGATTTTGAAAGGCTTTCTTTCTTACTTATCCATAACACATACTTCACATAATTTTGATGAGCGATTAATTCTTAATATTATTGTCACCATATTAAATTTCTCTAGAAGTTTTAAAGCCTCAAAACTTATGTGTGTATATCTAAGATGCCATAATGTGAAAATATCATCAATATCAGTCTTAAAATAATTTGATCGGTCAAAAATACATAAATGTAGAGGAAACATTCTATTTGTCATCATTTTCATATGTGAGATTAATGTCTTATTCTTATCATAAATTGAAAGAGTCATCATATCTTTTATCTTAATATTATAATATTTTAAGTAATTGTTCTAATCTCAAAATATGGTTTTTCATATCAAGCACATAACAAACATCTGAAATGCATAATTCTTTATCACTATTGACTCAAAGAACAATTTTACCTTTGCCTCTTACTGGTCTTTCGTCACATAATAAATAAATATAATATTTCCAGAATAACTTGTATCTATTTTTGAAAATAATTCTTTAATGCCACATATATGATTTGAAGCTCCTTTATCAAGATACCATGTCATAGATTGATCTTCCTTTAAATTATCATAAGTCATTAGCAAATTATTCTCTTCTTTTTTAACAAAATTTACCTTATCACTTTGATTGTCATGATTATAATAATATTTAAAGGAGTAATGTCCATATATTTTATAAACATAGCATTGTATTTTAGACCTTTTAGAATTTCTACAACATCCACGGTGTCGGCCACGTCCTCGGCCTCTTTGGCTAGAACTTTCTCTACCACCTTCATTGTTTTAAAATTCTTGATGGGTTTGATTTTTGCCACCTCTTCCTCTTTGTCCACGACTTATTTCTCTGATTCACCTTTATTTTCAAGAGTAAGCTTGGCCAGTAATGCTTGTTCTATAGTTTTGTCTTCTACTTTTTTTGTAGTCCTTTATTCATGAACTTAAACGGAACTCAAAATGTTGTTCTAAAGACATTTTTTCCAAGTCATTTAGATTGTTTAATCGCAACAACAAAAATCAAATTTTGAATCTAGTGATCTTAGTATCCTTTCTATCACTCTTTGATCACTTATTTGTTTACCATTTATTCTCATTTGATGACCAATAGAAATGATTTTTGTAAAATAATCAAAAATAGTTTTAGAAGTACTTTGCTGTAATTTTTTAAACTCGCCTCGTAAAACTTATAGATAGAGTTTTTTTTACCTTATCAACACCACCAAGTGCTTTTTGAAGCATTTCCCAAGGCTCGTTTAAAGTATTTGCTAGAGCAATAATCTCGAATATTGTATCATCAAGCCCTTGATAGATCGTGAACAAGGCCTTTGTCTCCTTATTCCTTCTATATTTGAGTTGATTTCTTGCTTCTGCATTTATTTCTCCTTTTTTTGCTGGACTTGGTTCAAGAAATCTATCTTCTACAAACTTCCATACATCTTGGGAGCCTAGAAGAACCTTCATTTGGATGCACCATGTCATAATTTTTATTTGTAAATATAGGGACCTGGAGTTGGAAGGTTCTTGGGGATGAAGCTATAGCTCTGATACCAATTATTGAAGACGACGGAAAGAAGAGAGAGTTATCACACTGAAGAAGTGTAGGAGAAGACTAAATCTTTTGTTTCTCTCTCAATATTTTTTATAATTTTACAAACTCTATATTTTTCATAACCCAACACATGAGGTTTATTTATCTAGTCGCTAAAGATATATTATATTAATATACTAAGAATGAATCTCTTTCTTTTAAGAAACCCTTTCAAGAATCAATAGTCAATTTGACTTATCATTTTATAAATATTTTTCTTGATGAAATGAACCTTTTTTGTGATAAAATAATTCTCTTTATGATACTTAAACAAGTTTAATTCCAAGAAAGTATATGCGAAAACTATAGGTAAAAGCCAACTTATAAGAGACTGATGTCTTTAAAGAGACTGATGTCTTTATAAGTATACTGGTATCGAATGGTGTATAATACATAATGTAGGCACGGCACCCGCACTCCTTTCATTTATATAAGCTACTTTACTTCATTCTTTCCCCACAATGGGCGCACCACCATAAGATGGATTAAACTACTAATAAACTTGAACCCGACGCCTTTCCTGTACAAGAGCAAGAAGACCACATCAAATAAATATACGATACAAAAAGCACTGAACCCTATACAATAGCAATCGGTACCCTAATAAAAGAAAATAATGCGTGCTTATTATCTTAAGTTAGATATATTCTTATTCATGAAAAAGGAGTGGTAGCAATGTCATAAAGTAAGTGTTCACTTGAAAAGACGATATAGTAAGTTCACTGGCCCTAACTCAATCAAATTCGAAGGAAAGTTATGCTCATTTCAACTAAGAGAAGAGCTCCCCAAACAAACAGTAGTTTTTTCTTACACAATGGGTGGATCATATCTTTCTTTTGATACAGATTCCGCTTTAGATCAAAATCCTGCCAATTCTGTAACTGCAGGACAATCACCTACTTCAACTTATACATAAGAACCAGTATTTTATTATTCCAAACACAAAACTCACTAAGGGTCGTATAGTAACATCGTCGTCCAGCTGCCTATGTACTGCAAAAAAAGCGTGCGTGCTCAAAGATGCCTTTGTTGCCCGGCTGAAAGAGTAAATGCGCTAATTTGTGAGTTCGAGCATTATCTGTAAGAGGAGAGGTAAAGGTGTCGGTGATGGGATTACTTTAAAAGGCTTACCTTTAGCTCTTTGTTGGCTAGAGAGGTTATTGCGTTGCAGTAAAATAATTAACTGTAAAAAGGTAACAGTCAGGTGACATTATCTTGCTCCTACGATGGTTGAAGTGCTTTTATACTATACTATAGGTTGGTTCTCTGCTGTATTATATAGGCTGGTTTGAGAGGGTGTTTCGAGACAATAGGTTGTTTCGGGACTATATAAAGGTTCGAGTGAGGTCAATTCGGATTTAGTGTCTGGATTCATATTTTCTTATTTTATTTCTATATTTTTCCATTCTCTTATAATAGAGATACAGTTTCTATATGATAAATCAGAATAAAGTTAGAATCAATGAATCCTTTGTGTCACACCCTAGAGATGTATAAGAAATAGATAGGGTTGATATGTAATGGAACTAACTCTACCCAAGACTGGTACAACACATAGGCTAAAGTGGCTTAGGGAACAGCTAAACGATCAAAGATCAAGCAAGCTGATGCAATCAAAGAGCATCACCACTTCTTAGACTTTTTCTACTACTTCTATGAATGGAAAGCGAATGGAATGAATGGACACCTACTGAAATCATTAGCATTAACTCAGAAATTTTCGTTGGGATATTCATGTTGAAGCAAGAGGACTAGTAATAATAGTTTTTCATCACATGTAAATAGTTATAACAATGATACTAGCAATAATAATTTAAATGAAACAATTAGCTTTTCAAGTGAGGTGTTTTTCACATCAACAACTTTTCCACTCGGTGATGGGACTGATCAATCAATCAAAAAAAAATCTCCTCGAGGGAAAACTCATGTGATAAATTCCCTTCCATCAATTATTTTGAAATTATAAAAGTTTTATCCACCCATTTGCAAGTAAAAAGTATTATAGTCTTAAACCAACTAACCTTCACTAGGTGAGAGTGCTTTAACTAAGTACAAATGATTAAGATGTGAAAGATGCTTAAAGTTATAGGAGAGATGTTTAAAGGTCAGGTCAAAATATCCCCCTCTTTGTGCTCCGAAGAAAGAATAAGACCCAACGATCAAGCTCCCAACCCGACTAGTTCTTGCTTGTTAGAAATAATCCAAATAGTTAAGATTGATTTAAGGAGTTAGGATTAGATAAATATTTAAATCTAAATCTAGTTTAGATGAAGATGTGATTAGTTTAGATGAGGGTAAGATTTATTTAGATGTGATAGATTTTTCAGTGTTTTAAAATATCTATATTCTATTTTTTAATCAATATAAATAGGTGCTCTTGGTTCATTCCAAAGCACTGCAGACTGCTGATTGAAAATACTCATGGTGCCCTCTACTATTCTCTTCTCCTTCTCCCTGAAGTTCTGCAGAAAAACCAACAGTGGTATCAGAGCCTGGTTCAAAGAAAATCAAAAGGAGTACATTAGTCAAAAGGAAGAAAAGACTAATAGATCCAAAAAAAAAAAAGAAAAAAAGAGAAGATGGCAGGCCTTATAGTAAGTATTCCTAATTAGCTTCTTCCTATCCTTAAAGGTGAAAACTCTACTTATTTCACAAGGATTGTGGAAGTTGGTAGAAAATGATTTTGTTGAGTATGATCTGCAGGATCTTAAGATTACTAAGGATCAAAAGGATAAGATGAATGAAAATATATAAAGAGATGCAAAAAACCCTCTATATGCTACAACAAGCAATAGATGATTTCTTATTTCCCCGAATCATGATGGCATCAACATCTCTTCAAATGAAGATAGATCAGAAGACGGATCATAATGAGAATTCAGAAATTAGATCTCAAGGGAGAGATTAAAAAGACAGAGGACGTGACCAATCAAATGAAGGTAACAAAGAAACCCGAAAATATTTTTGTTGCAAAAAAAATGGCATATTGAAAAAGATTATTGGTACAAAAATAAAAATCCAAATGTTCCTCTATATTCTTATTATGAAAAATATGGACATCTTGAAAAAGATTGTTGGAACAAAAATCAAACAAACTATTATAAGGAAAATAATGATGACAAAGAGATGAAGAAAGTATTTTCTTTATAGCATCTGATGAAAAATATTTTAGATATGTTTGGTTTTTGGATAGTGGATGCAATAATCATATGACAGTGGATAAAAGTCTATTTCAGAAGCTTGATGATTTGGTCAGATCTATTATGCATATGGGAAATAGTAAACATGTACAAGTAAAAGGAAAAGGAACAATTGCTGTAAACACAAAGTTTGGTAAAATAATTATTGATGATGTATTATTTATTCCTGATTTAAAACAAAATCTCATTAGTATAGGGCAACTAATGAGAAAAGAATATTATATTATTTTTGATGATAAAAATGCCTGATTTATGATAAGAAAATAGGCAAATTGATAGCAACTGCAAGGATGACAAAAAATAAGATGTTTGCCTTATTATTTTTTGATGTTGCTACTCCTGAATCAATATTATGGCATAAAAATTATGATCATCTAAATTTATGTGGATCTATGCAAACTATCTTAGATGATGCATGTCCTAATGTTGATGATACACATATATAGAAAAGGGGTGATTCTCTAAACTCCAAGGACAATAATGAAAGTACACATATAGGGTTGGTAGAAGTTTATGATGATGTGAAGAAAGCTAAGAGAAAAAAAAAGAAAGAGAAATCTTTCGCATACAAAGGGATTCAATCCTATAAATACAGAGTCTCCATCATATCATTAATTAAAGATGGCTACCGAAGAGAAAAATATCAAGAGAAATGATAAAATATTTCAGGTTAGACGTTCTCAAAAATCTATGGACAGAGAAAAAATATAAGACATCCGTTGCAGTAATGAAGATCAGCTTGCCGACGTCTTCACAAAAATTTTGGCAAAAAAAATATTTCTTTGAAAATAATTTTAAATAATAGCTACTTGAATTAAGGGGGTGTGTTAGAAATAATCCAAGTAGTTAAGATTGATTTAAGGAGTTAGGATTAGATAAAGATTTAAATATAAATCTAGTTTACATGAGGATGTGATTAGTTTATATGAGGGTAAGATTTATTTAGATGTGATAGATTTTTCAGTGTTTTAAAATATCTGTATTCTATCTTTTAATCAATATAAATAGGTGCTCTTGGTATTCTCAATATAAATAAGTTCTACAGAAAAGCCAACACTGCTACCCTAATAATTTCTTTATTTTAGAATACAATCATCTGGATGGGATTTAACAAGGAAAAAACCTAATAAGAGAAGGTCTGTAGCCGGGTAGGTAGGTAAGTAACTCTATCATGTGGATCCTACCCCGGGGAGAGGAGTACCAACTTTGCCTTTCTATAGTGCAAGAGAACTTTATAGCCAGGAAAGCTAGAACAAAAGGTGGGCAACCTTTCTTCTAAAGAAAGAGCTATCAGCTCCGAAAGAAGCACATGATTCAATACTCTCTATTGATTATTAAGCTAGATAGTCTATCCGATAAAGCTATCCCAGCGGAGATTGCTAAACCTAAGGTAGGTAGCTTGATATTCTCCTAGACTTATTAAATAGAGTGTTATAGGCTTAGGCACCCACCATTGAGGTTTAAACAAAAGTACTATGCACTCTGCATAACTTCGCAATGGATATATTGAAACTTAATAGCCACATGTGCCCGCCTTTAGTTATAATATAATAGAATAGTAAATAGAATAGTGTAAGAAATATGAGAATAATGAAAGGAATAGAATAGTGAAATAAATATGTCAGAATGGGAGTAGTGAAAAAATATGTCAATCCTTATTTTCCCATAAGCAAGTGGCTATCTCGTCTACACCCAGAATTCTAAAGAAAGGATGTGAGTGCTATGTTCTCGCCATAGAGTACATTAAATAGTTCGTTCGCTATGAATAGTTTGATTTATAACCTCTTGGAATAGGATATGCAGGAGCTGGTATTATATAACCATGTATGAGAGTGGACATTCCTCGATGGGAAGAAAGAGATCCGACGGGATGGATTTCACGTGCCAAACATTACTTCCGCTATTACCGAACACCAGAGGATTCCATAGTGGACACCACTGTCAACCACCTCGAAGGAGATGCAATTCAGTGGTACAATCGACTTGAATGTATCTATGAGGCTTTTATGTGGATACAATTCAAGAAGGCACTACTGAACCATTTTGGGCCGACCAACTATGAGAATATCAATGAACAACTTGTCAAGATCTATCAAACCTCCATGATCCAAGAATACTAGACCAAGTTTAAGGAATTATCTTACCTTGCTGATGATTGGTCTGACAAATAATTATTAGGGACATTTATCGAAGGACTCAAGCTAAGAATTGAAAGAGAGTTTAAAGTGCGATAGCCCCGCACCGTGACGGCCGCAATCTCTTTCGCCCTTATTCAAGAGGTACGACTTAACCAAGATACTCGGAGGATGAGAACCACTCCTAGAGCAATAGCATATAAACCTCTAGTACCCTCTATCCCAGCCATCCTTCGCTGCCAATGAAATTGATGAGAGAAGAATCACGCGATAGATCGACGAAGGACCTTTGTTGGCATTGTGACAAATCGTGGAGCCGCAATCATCACTGCAAAAAGGGGTGCCTCCTACTGATTGAACCTATTGAAGATATGGAGGAGGAGGTCAGAAAGGATGACCCGTAGCCGACCGATTGCATGACACACTCTAGCAGGCCATGTAAACCCACGAGAAATGAAAGTTAAAGAATCTCTTAAACCACAATGAAAGTTAAAGAATCAAGACCAGGAGCCCCATTGACCTTATGAATGACAAAGTAAAGCAGGCGATATTACATGGGAAATGAGAGAGCAAAGAAAAGATAATGCTTGGAGAAGCTTGCTACCTCTATCGGACCGAGCCGATTTCTTCCTACCAAACTACATGACCTCCTATGTTGATCTTACATGAGGAACCATCAGCACATATTTGGCTTTACTGCTGTCCACATCTTCAAAAGGCTAAAGCTAAAAGTATTGCCCAGGAGACGTAGGAGAGACAGATCATTCGGTCATGACTTTCCCTTGCAATGACACTTTATCACCAAAAGTTTTGCCTCTTTGTCTGCAGGGATAAGCTCTTCCTGAAGTGCCACATCCAGCTGAAGTAGCTATGGCTTATGAAGCAACGCTCCCAGATCTCAGGCTACTTCCATGACTTTTCTAAGGAGTGGAACCATAATGCTGAAAGTCTTTCCTGATAATGACCACCGATCCACGGCCCACGATCGTAAGAAGATTGAGTCCCTCCAGCAATAGTATCGGCTAGGGTTAGGGATTAGAGGAGAAGAAGGATTATGAGTCTTAACCGTCAGTCACCTCTAGTTGAGGCCGATTAGGAGTTGCTTCTTAGAGTTGGAGTGGAAGTTGCTAGGAGTACAAGTCTTGAAGTAGGAATTTTATTAGGAGTTAGGGTTTGGAAGGCCTATAAATAGCCTTGTAATAAGCCTCTTTTGACCATCAATAGATCAATTATCTTTTAACTCATGTTTTTACTAGCTAAAAGATAATTGGTCTATTGATGTAACAGAATTTTTGAGTGTCACAGCACAAACAAAGCTCAAATTCTGATAGAGATTCTTCAGGACTCATGATCATGTGTGGAGCAAGAAAGGAACAAAGAGCACTCAATAAGAAGAGAGAGAAATTTTCACAAGATTCAATTTTTTCATTAGTCAATAATCTCTAGAATAATAATGAAGATTGTAATGTATTATATAGTGCAAAGCTTATACTTTATGATGTTTCCACAAGTAGTCCAGGATGGTCTAGATATTACATTTTTATTATTTATTATCTACAGTATTGTGCCATTGTTTACAGTATGTGTAAGCATGTCTACATTTTAGTTTGGTTACTCTTGGAGATGAGTTTGATGAAGTGCACCCATTTCACCTTTTTCAGGTGGGATGCAATCTTCTCGACTTCATTAAGAGACTTCAGGCTTTAGTATATGGCTTGTGTAGACAAAGCTACTTTGTACAAACCTTATACATAATATATTATCTTTACTTATAAAAAAATATCTTTTAGTTCATGTAGTAGAAAACCAAGGAGGGATGAACCCCTATAGTATTTTAAGGAGGGAGGAACCCCTATAGAGTTCCAAGAAGGCTGATCCCCTATAGAGATCACCTCAAGCTTAGAATCTGCAAGGGTTCTAACATCCGAAATGTGCATGAACTTTGCATGAAGATGAGTTTCGATCGATTTTTCACACACCAACTCAAAAATTCAAAATACTGCCCATTTCTAATGTATCAACCATGGGAAGTCGTACGAACATGATTTCATGGAAAAACATGATGATCATAAACTTTATCCAAAGTCGAGGTTTGATCAATTTTTTTGCATCCTCTCTCAAAAATTTAAAATACTAGCCATCCCAAATATGCCCATGGTAAGTCATACGAGAAAGATTTTACGAAAAAAAGCGACAATGATAAAATCGAGCTTCGATCAATTTTTCGTGCACCATCTCAGAAATTCAAAATAATGGCCATTCACAACGTATCAGCACATGGGATGTCATACGAGCATGGATTCATAAAAAAAGGTGATAGTCGTAAACTTTGCGTAAAGTCGAGCTTCGATCAATTTTTTGTGCATCGTATCAGAAATTTAAAATACTGACCATTCCGAACGTATTAGTCCATGGGAAGTCATACGAACAAGATTTTACGAAAAAATACAATAGTGATAAACTTTCACAAAATCGAGCTATGATCAATTTTTCATGCATCGTGTCAGAAATTCCAAATAATGGCCATTCCCAATGTATCAGCGCATGGATGTCTTACGAGCATGGTTTCATGAAAAAAGGCAACAGTCATAAACTTTACATAAAGTCGAGCTTCGATCGATTTTTCGTGCACCATCTCGAAAATTTAAAATACTTGCCATTCCCAACATATTATCTCATAGGAAGTCATACGAGCATCATTTCATGAAAAAAATGCAACTGTCATAAACTTTATGCAAAATCAAGCTTTGATCAATTTTTAGCACACTTCCTTATAAATTCAAAATACTGGACATTCCCAACGTATTAGTCCATGGGATATCGTATGAGCATTATTTCGTAAAAAAATACGACGGTCATAAACTTTGTGCGAAGATAAGTTTCAATTGATTTTTTGAGCACCGATTCGAAAATTCAAAGTACTACCCATTCCTAATGTATCAGCCCATAGGAAGTCGTATGAGCATGGTTTTACAAAAAAATATGATGGTCATAAACTTTACGCAAAGTCAAGGTTCGATCGATTTTTTGCGCTCCGTCTCGGGAATTCAAAATACTAGCCATTCCAAACGTATTAGCCCATTGGAAATCGAACATGTAAACTTTTACGAAAAAATGTAACAGTGATAAACTTTGTGCAAAATTGAGCTTCGATAAATTTTTCGTGCACCATCTCATAAATTCAAAATAATAGCCATTCCCAACGTATCAGCACATGGGATGTTGTACGAGCATGGTTTCATGAAAAAAGGCGACGGTCATAAACTTTACGTAAAGTCGAGCTTTGATAGGTTTTTCGTGCACCATCTCAAAAATTTAAAATACTTATCATTCCCAATGCATTAACTCATGGGAAGTCGTACGAGCATTATTTCACAAAAATACGCAGTGGTCATAAACTTTGAATAAAGTTGAGCTTCAATTGATTTTTAGCGCACCTCCTCATAAATTCAAAATACTAGACATTACCAAGTTATTGCCCATGGGAAGTCATACGAGCATCGTTTTACGAAAAAATACGATAGTCATAAACTTTATGCGAAGACGAGTTTCGATCGATTTTTCACCCACCAACTCGGAAATTCAAAATACTGCACATTCCCAAAATATCTGCCCATGGGAAGTCATACGAGCAGGGTTTCAAGGAAAAATATGATGGTCATAAACTTTGTGCAAAGTCGAGGTTCGATTGGTTTTTTGCACCCCACCTTGAAAATTCAAAATACTAGCCATTCCAAACGTATTAGCCTATGAGAAGTTATATAAGCAAGGTTTTGTAAAAAAAATGCAATGATAATAAACTTTGCACAAAGTCGAGCTTCGATCAATTTTTCATGCACCATCTCAAAAATTTAAAATAATAGCCATTCCCAACGATTCATCACATGGGATGTCATCTGAGCATCGTTTCACGAAAAAAGGCGGTGATTATAAACTTTGTGCAAAAGTCAAGCTTCGATTGATTTTTCGTGCACAGTCTCAAAAATTCAAAATACATTGTGGAATATATTGAGAACTACCAAACCCCATTATTAATGTATTAGCTCATGGGAAGTCATACGAGCATTGTTTCATGAAAAAACATGATGATCATAAACTTTATACAAAGTCAAGCTTCGATTGGTTTTTAGCGCACCTCCTCGAAAATTCAAAATACTAGACATTCCCAACGTATTAGCCCATGACAAGTCGTATGAGCATCATTTCACGTAAAAACGCAATGGCCATAAACTTTACACAATGTGGAGCCATAATTTTTCAATGGATAGCACTTTGATTACTCCATGAGAACCAATCACCTACATATTTCATGTCAATCAATGCAGCAGTATCTATATAATCATTAAAACTTTGAAGCTGGCATTCTGAAAGTACTATATCCCCTACTTTCTGATATGTATATTTGACAGTATTAAAGTCACCAAGAACAATCCAAGGCACTGTAGGATAACCATTTGCAATGCTAATCAGATCATGTCATAGAGCATTTCTGTCAGACATACTATTATAGGCATAAATTGATCAGTAGTAGAAAAACCAAGCACTAACAAAGTTAGGATGTCATAAGATGCAAACTCGACCATAAGTGTCATGAAAATCATTAGTAAAAAGTTCTGCCTCAAGCCATATTAAATTCTTTTGGACATGAACATGATGAGTTTTAATTTTTGTTTCCACAAGAATAACAATATCACATGTAGTAGACCTGATTATTCTTTTGAGCTCCCAATATTTCTCAGGCTTATTAAGTCCATGAATATCGTAACAAATTATCTTCATCAAACTAGATAGAAGGAAGTGCGTGTGACTTCAGGAGGACATTACCATCCTTTTTTTATCTTTTGATTTTACATGTTCTTTCCACACAATATCTTTACCTTTTAAACCTTTATTTCTATATTTATCCACCTCATCCACAGCTTGCAAATGTTTAAATTTTTCAGTACCTTGAGTCAAGATGTCTTGAATAGCAGGATGTGTTAGAGCGCGATGAGTCTGGTAAGGTGCAATGTCCTAGTTCACAAGAGGTTATTGAGATGCAATTTCCTGATTAGCTAACAGAATAGTTCTTAAAGGCGAGGTCATTATTGGGGTGTGAGTACCATGGGAAACTCTTATTATGGAAGGCTCTGAGATAAGAGAAAAAGATGAAAGTCCTGACTAGTCCTTCTCGTGTTCGTGTTGCTACCCCAACGAGTCAAAGTGTTCACTCATCTTCTCTACCATCGTCACTATTGGCACTAGAGGCTTGCTTTGGCTATCAATGCTCAGAATAGTAGTAGCGACCTTATGCTAAGGCTCTTGACATGGTCGGTAGACCTGTGTGATTCTTTTTTTTAGGTTGCTGGCAAGAACCATTTTTTTATGGTAAGTAAAGATAATGTATTAAGTATAAGGTTTGTACAAAATAGCTTTGTCTACACAAGCCGTAGACTAAAGCTTCAAGCCTCTTAGAGCAGCCGAGAAGATTACACCCCACCTGAAAAAGATGGAATGGACTCACTTCATCGAACTCATCTCCAAGAGTAGCCAAACTAAAATATAGACATGCCTACACATACTATATTGTAGTCAATGACACTATACTGTAGTCAATAAATAATAAAATATAATATATAGACCGTCCTGGACTACTTGTGAACACATCACAAAATGAAAGCTTTGCACCACATAATACATTACAACTTCATCATCATTCTAGAGATTATTAACTAATAAAAAATTAAATCTTGTGAAGATCCCTTTCTCTTCTTGTTAAGTACTCTATGTTCAGTTCCTGATCCACACATGATCGTGAGTCCTAAAGAATCTCTATTCGAATGTGAGCTTTGTGTTGTGACACTTTGTCACACCTCTCCTTCCAAATCCACTAAATAGCACATCTGAATATAATTATTGCCAATGTAAGAGGCCCCTTTCTTGAGAAGTTTTATATAAGCATTTCTAATTCATGATGTAAGTTTGGGCGTGGTAGCCTATGAAGATCAAATCATTTTAAGATCTCCTTTGATATCCAAGAAGTATAATCACAAGCAAAATAGAGATGGTCAACACTTTCTTCATTTTGCATACACAGAGAGCACCGATTTATAATATAAATATCTCTTCACTATATATTGTTAATATCTCTCATATAATTTGCTTAGAAACTCTAAAATTTTTAATTCTCTTCAATGGTTCACCTATTAGCTTCCTTGGAAGTAAGAATGGCATTTGACAAGGTGATCCAATATCTCCTTATCTTTTTACCATTGCAATGGAAGGGCTTAGTTGTATGTTGGAAGAGGCAGTTTCCAATGACAAAATTAAGGTACCATATTATGGTTCTATTCATATCTCTCACATAACATTTGTTAGTGACCTTATTATCTTCCTTCGGGATGATCCAATTTCTATGAATAATTTGGTAGTTATTCTTAATGGATTTGGTATAGTTTTGGGTCTTAAGCTAAATCATGCAAAGAGCAAAGTATATATGGGTGCTTGTATTGACTATATTGCTCAAACTTTGGGGGTTGCTGAAGGAAGTTTACCGGTTCCTTACATGGGTCTCTCATTTATATCCACTGGAATCAACAAAGTCTCCTATCAGCCTATCTTACAAAAAATTAAGAACATAATTTCCTCTTGGAAAGATAGGCTTCTTTCTAAAGTTGGACGACTTGAACTTATAAAATTTGTATTGATCTCTTATTCTATTTATTGGTCTCATGCATTCCTTCTACCTATCGAGCTTCTCTATGATATTGATAAATTACATATGAACTTCTTCTGGAATAGCACAGATGGTAAGGCAATGCACATGGTGAATTGGGACAACATTTGTAAACCGAAGGATGAAGAAGGGCTGAATCTACAAAATATTAGAGATTGGAATAAAGCTTGTATGGTAAAACAATTATGGGATATTTTACAAAATAAATCTTCCTTATGGTTCAATGGGTTTCTGCTAGGTACGTAACCAAGGAATCAATCTGGGAAGCATTTGTAAAAATATCTTATTTTGCTACTTGGAAAGGAATTATGAAGGTATGGAGGTGGCTAAGTAACAATATTTCTTATGTGATCTCTTGTGAAACCAATATTAATATGTAGTATAACCCTTGGGTGAATGAAAAAAAGTATATTTCAGTTATTTGGTGATAGAGTACGATAGGATTTGGGGGCTCCCAAAGATTGGAAGGTTTCTAAATTCATTGACAATGATATATGGTGTCTTCCCAACCCTACCTCCCCTGACATGTTATCACTTTGGCTGACTATTATGGCTATTTCGATCAAGAATAACTCTTCATATATGCTTAGTTGGCTTCATGATAATAGTATATTTAATGCTATATCTACATGGAATCAAATTAGACAATGGAATAACAAGTAGATTCCAAGCAGTTGGACATGGGATAAATCATGGTCACAGAGACATTCTTTATGCACCTGTCAAGCACTGTTTGTGTGACCAAAAAGACAGATAAACCCTGCATCACTACGACTTTCACGAATATGAGACTTGCACCTTTCAGGTGCTCCCATCAAGATCACAGTAAAAGACCTCATTAGGTAGATCCCGATCAGAAGAAACCATTACACAAGCTCTTGAAAAAACTAATCTTATTCGCATGGCCATTGCCATATCGATATATAATGGTTGTCCCAGGGTACTGTATAGCTTTGCAATAAAATGATGACTCCGGAGATGTAGCAGAAGTCCATAGAAGGAAACCCATAAAGGAATAGACTATAGACTATCCAACTCCAATCATACGTTAGGGGCCCAACGCCGTAAGATTATTGGATGGCCGCGAATTGTCCAAGATCCTTCAAGGACCCAGTATAAATCCTCTTCATCATAGAACTTGCATACAAAGAAACCATTCTCCAACATATGAAAATCAAATGCTGATGTTCCCCATCGAGTCTTGATAAATGAGGATAGCGAAAAAAGGATGTTTTGAGACCGACCATATAGCCAACAAGCATCATGGACCATGTCTCAATCAGTTGTGAAGGGCGACAGAGCTTCTCCCTTGGGCGCTTCTCCCAAGGCCTCAAGGTGAAGACTTCCTCTCAGCATCACTCCCCAATGCTCGCGACTGCAATCGGCACTTGGGACGATAACTTTTCCTTCTCCTTACCGAAGGAAGGGCAGCAAGCGATGATGTTCCCCCTTGGGTGCTTCTCCGACGGCCTCATTCCCTTGGGCATCAATCACCCCTTAGCACTCGTGATCGGCGATGGGGATGATGGCTCCTCCTTCCCCTTACCGAAGGTGAGCAATTCTCCCCAGGGCGGGTGATTGGAGTGTCAACTACGATTACTGGGTCTCCAGTGGCTGCGACCGACATGAGAAGGGCCACAGTTGCTTCTCAATCGGTGCTGGGATGATAGCTGCTCCTCCCTAGGGCAAGATGTGGCTGCTTCTCCCTAGGGTGAGCGACGGTCTGTTGGCTATTTGACAGTACCTAGGGTGAACGACGGTCGAGAGAGTGGCGGTAGGCTCTCCACACCATGGAGGCGAGTAGCTCGATGACACGACACTCTACCACGCAAGCCGCTCCTCTGTTTTCTTCCTAGCGGGATGCTCCTCCGCTGGTTTTTTCCCAATGAGATGCTCCTCCAATGAATCAGCCCAGAGGTCAATCACGCTTTAGATCATGACCTCCTGCTCCCATTTCTTAAGATCCTCAACCTTGGAATACCCTCTTCAAGGCTCTGGTTGGAAGTTCGGATCTTTACTTGGATTTCTTTACTCCAAACATTCAGGTTGATCAAAAGATTATTGTATATGAGACTATTGATTCTGAAGAATTTCAAATATATTAGCCCATGGGAAGTCATACGAGTAAGGATTTACAAAAAAACACAATGGTGATAAACTTTGCTAAAGTCAAGCTTTAATCAATTTTTCATGCACCATCTCAAAAATTCAAAATAATGGCCACTACCAATATATCAGCACATTGTCATGGACTTAGCTGAATTTGCCTAAGCCGTGCGGCACCCTAGTAGTAAATCTTGAAGACTTAGTTAGGATAGCCTAAGTCATGAAGCAACCTTACCCAATGTTCTGGACTTAGCTGGGATTGCCTAAGTCATGAAACACTAAAGCGTAATTTGCCCGCATAGGGTCAAGCCACTTGCAACCTTGTGTGGGTCCCGTAGGACCTACAAAAAAGAAGTTGACTAGCTTAAAAATGAGTGACAGACATGTCCTGACATCTCACAAAGAGGGAAGCTGTATAAGCAATTCATCGAATACCTTGAGTGCAATAGAGAAAAGAGAGAAAGAGAGCGAAATAGGACTTTAGAGGGCTATAAGAATGGTCGCAAGTCCACAAATGACGGTTCCCAAGGTATCGGACGTAAGAGTAGTTCAAGTGTTGATGAATGCTCATGCCTGATATATAACCGAAGCACCATCTAGCCTGGTGTCGCCCGAGAGGTTCTAAGGTGCTGAGATGGCTGACATTTTGCACCGCTCAGAGCGATCATTGTAGCACATGAAAAATGCCCCAAGATGGAGCTGTTTTAGGCAGTTTTGGATCCGCGCAGCCAGTGATCATTATGTAACATTCCAGACCATTTTCACTCATATTTCTTAGGTAAAAACATATAAAATCAAGACAAAACAAGTTGTCAAACATCTGTATAAACAAAAAAAGTAATGAACGGTTTGTTGAGAGAAGATGTTGTAGTTGAGCGACGACCGTCCGTGATATCCTTCCCCACTGAAACTGTCGACGCTTGTTGGTAGGCTTTGATGCAGGCTTCTTCATATCGTAGGGCGTCTTCTTGGTCCCAACTGGCTTCTGTTCAGGGAAGCTTTTGCCACTTCACTAAGTACTTAGTTTGCTCTGCTCCGCTGGGTAGCTTAGTCTTGTGATCTACCAGAATGATTTTAACTTACTTCTCGTAGGAGGCTTTGGTGGGGGATAGTCAAGTTGGAACATTTCAAGAATCGTCTTATGGGACTGAGTAGTAGGCTTTCAAGTTGTTCGCATGGAAGATGTTATGAATTATGAGCCATGCTGATAGTTACAACTTATAGGGGATATTGCCTACCTTATTAATGATTGGGAAAGACCCTTTATACTTGTGTACCAATGCTTT
Source organism: Ensete glaucum (assembly GCA_021527575.1). Taxonomy (NCBI): domain Eukaryota; kingdom Viridiplantae; phylum Streptophyta; class Magnoliopsida; order Zingiberales; family Musaceae; genus Ensete; species Ensete glaucum. The sequence continues at coordinate 6,809,420 of CM038554.1, forward strand.
GTGCACTTTGTGCCTAAAAAACTAGAAGGATGTTGGTTGGAGCTTCACCAACACCAAGTCACTAACTTTGAACTCCTGTGGTCACCTTCCCAAGTCGGCCCACTTCTTCATATTTTTGGCCTCCTTCTCCAAGGAAGCCTGTGTAATATTTGCATTAGCGATGTCATTCCTTTACAAAGTGATATACTGATGGGCTACTCCCTGCATAATTAATAGCCAAGGTATGAGGAGTCGACGACTATTGTCCCATAATAATCTCAAAGGGGCTCTTGTTAGATGTAGAGCTTTGTTGCAAGTTGTAGGAGAATTAGGCTATGTCCAACAACTTCATAAGTATCGATCCAAGTCCCCCTACTACGGGCAAGCTTGATATGAAGTCCAAGGAAATGCTCTCCCATGGCCTTTCTGGTATGGGCAGTGGCTCTAAAAGTCCTACCGGATTTCACTGCTCTATCTTATCTTGTTGGCAAGTAAGACATGTTCGAACAAAATCCTCCACATCAATTTTCATCTTCGGCTAATAAAAGGCCCTCTCCATGAGAGCCATTGTTCAGTGAATACCCGGATGTCCAACCCAAAGGGAATCATGACACTCTTTCAAGAGTTCACACCTCAAATTATCCGCTCATAGAACATTAGCTCTGTTCTCTTTAGTGTAGATGAGTCCCTCCTAGACCTAAAACTGTTGTGCCTTGCCCTCTTTGATGAGTTACATCAAGGTTATTGCCTAAGGATCATTGTACAGTCCATCCCTGATCCTGGAAAGAAAGTTGGAGTGTAATTGACTTGCTTGGCCTTCGCCTTTCAACTATATAGCATTCACCAATACAACTTTCTGGCTCAATGCATCAGCCATGACATTTGTTTTTCTGGGTTTGTACTCTATTATCATGTCAAACTCGGCCAATAAGTCTTGCCACCGTGCTTGTTTCGGGGAGAGTTTATTTTGAGTCTGGAAGTAACCCAACGCGACATTATCTATCCTTAGTACGAATGGTGCTCTCAAAAGGTAGTATCGCCAGACTCATAGATAGTGGACCACTGTTGTCATCTCCTTCTCATGCACTAGATATTGCTGCTCTGACTCGTTGAGCTTGTGACACTCGTAGGCCAGTGGATGGCCCTCTTGCATAAGCACTCCCCCAATAGCGAAGTCAGAAGCATCTGTATGGACTTCAAAAGGCCTCCCATAGTCTAGTAATTTGAGTACTAGTTCTTTTAAAACAATAGTCTTTAGGTCTTAGAATGCCACTTCATATTTGTCCGACCATCTTTAGGACTGCTCCTTTAGAAACACCGTCAGTGGAGCTGCGCACTTCGAATATCTGAAGCGCTGATAATAGTTAGTGAATCCAAGGAAGGATCTCAACTCTAGCACCTTCTTTGGTGTTCACCACTCCGCCACAGCTTGTATCTTAGACTTGTCCATTCGGATGGAACCATTGTCGATTCGATGCCCCAAGAATTGAATTTTCGTCTAAGCAAAGTAACACTTCTCCCTCTTCACGAATAAAGTGTTCCCTTTGAGAACTTTGAAAACTGTTCGAAGGTGCTCAACATGCTCCTCAAGTGTTTGGCTATTAACGATGATATCGTCTAAATAGACGACTATAAACTTATCCAATACTCGAATAATTGGTTCATTAGAGTGCAAAATGTGGCCGGAGTGTTGGTTAAGTCGATAGTCATCACCAAAAACTTAAATGCTCCATACATAGTCACGCAGGTAGTCTTTGCCTCATCACCTTCTGCAATGCGCACCTGCCAATATCCTGACCGAAGGTCAAGTTTGGAGAAGTACTTTGCCTTACCTAATTGATCGAATAAGTCTGCGATGAGCGGAATGGGGTACTTGTTCTTCACCGTCACCTTGTTGATGGCTCGATAATCAATGCATAATCGGAGGCTCCCATCTTGTTTCTTTTGGAAGAGGACTGGAGTTCTAAAAGATGCTTTTAAGCTATGGATGAGACCATCGCTTAGCAGTTCATTTAACTGCTTTCTGAGTTCTAGTAACTCTAAAGGGGCCATGCAGTATGGTGGTCTCACTAGAGGCTTAACTCCCGGCTTTAGCTCAATATGATGATCTGCACCTTTGAGTGGGTGGAGTTCTCGGCAACTCCATTGGTATCATATCTGAGAACTCCTTTAGGATGTTCGTTACTATGGCAGGTTCTTGAATGGCCTCTCCGTCAAGTGTCTCTAGCTTCATAGTGACTATAAAAGTATGTTACTAGTGCATTAAGAAGAGAGATAGCTTTAGAACCAAGCTGTCTAGTGGGCTCCACATGAATATTATTTGGCTACTCCTCCTGATTGAGTAGGAAATAAAAAAAATTACTTAGTGTATTTTTTAACCTCATCTAGATCCTCAATAAGATTATCATTTATGTCTTTCATTTTTTGATGTGATTAACAGCCCTTCTAGTAGCAATAGCAGTATAGAAAAACTTAGTATTGGAATCCCCTAGAGTAAGCCAATGTTGTCAAGACTTCTGTTTCAAAAAGCATTCCTCCTACTTTAAAGCTTGTATAAAGTTATATCTAGTGTTAGCTTCTTTGCATATAAGGTTCACATCAAGAGGTTGAAGATTTAGCTTGTGTTGCACTGCCATAAGTTCTTTCTTGCATAACTGAACTATGTTGGTAATATTTCCAAAGGTAAATTGTATTCCATTCCTTAAGTGCTGCTTTACATGCTTTTAACTTTAGACATAAGATGTAAGGGGGAGAACCAAATACGTTAATGTTCATAATTTCGAGGAACTGAGGGTGAGTACTCCATATATTAAAAAATCTAAAAGGTTTCTTGCCACTGGGTATTGCTTTATCTGCATGTATTTGCATAATAGAGTGATCCAAAAATAGGTTAGCAGTGTACTCAAATTTGGGTGAACTGCTAACCATTCCTGATTAATCAAACATCTGTCAAGTCGATCTATAATTTTTCTATCAGCATTAATTTGATTATTCCATGAGAACCAACTATAGATTTCATGTCAATCAATGTTGCAGTATCTATATAATTATTAAAACTTTGAAGCTGACATTCTGATAGCACTCTACCCCCCACTTCCTCATTTATGTATCTAATAGTATTAAAGTCACCGAGAACAATCCAAGGCACTATATGATAACTATTTGCAATGCTAACCAGATCACGCCATAGAGCGTTCCTATCAAACATACTATTAGAAACGTAAATACTAGTAATATCGAATTAACATCTAGTCTGTTTGTCCTCTGCCTCAAGATGAATAAATTGATCAGTAGCAGAAATAAACTAAGCACTAATAAAGTTAGGATGCCATAAGACCCAAACTCGACCATAAGTATCATGAGAATCATTAGTAAGAAGTTCTGCCTCAGGCCATATTAAATTCTTTCAAACACGAACACGAGGAGTTTTTTTCTTTGGTATGTAAAGATAATGTATTCTATATAAGGTTTGTATAGTGTAGCTTTGTCTATACTAGCCATAAACTAAAGCCTGAATTATATTAGTGAAGTTGAGAAGATTGCACCTCACTTGAAAAAGGTGGAATGGGCGCACTTCATCAAACTCATCTCCAAGAGTAGCCAAACTAAAATGTAGACATACTAACACATATTATAGACAGTGACACAATACCGTAGATAATAAATAATAAAATATAATATCTAGACCGTCTTGGATTACTTATGGAAACATCACAAAATATAAGCTTTGCGCCACATAATACATTACAATCTTCATTATTATTCTAGAGATTATTGACTAATAAAAAAATTAAATCTTATGAAAATCTTTTTCTCTCTTTTTGTTAAGTGCTCTATGATTAGTTCCTACTCCACACATGATCATGAGTCTTGAAGAATCTCTATTAGAATTTGAGCTTTGTTTATGTTGTGATACTCAAAAATTTTGCCACACCTCTCCTTCCAAATCCACCAAATAATACATCTGAATGTGATCATTGCCAATTATGTAAGAGACCCCTTTCTTGAGAAGTTTTGTATAAGCATTTCTAATTCATGATGCAAGTTTGGCCGTGGTAGCATTTGAAGATCAAATCGCTTCAACATCTCCTTCCATATCCAAGAAGGCCTGCCATGTACATAAGGGATGTCGCTGTGAGAATTGTCTATCCTATGTCCAACTGGTTGGAATCCACTTGTTATTCCGTTGTCTAATTTGGTTCCATACAGATGTAGCACTAAATTTACCATTATCATGATGCCAAATAAGTATATCTGAAGAGTTAGTCTCAATTGGAATAGCCATAATAGTCGACCAAAGTGATAACATGTCAGGGGAGATAGGGTTGGGAAGACACCATGTACCATTGTCAATAAATTAAAAAAAATTTAATCTTTGGGAGCCCCTAGATCATGTTATACTCTATCACTAAACAACTGAAATATACTCTTCCCATTTACCTAAGGGTCATACCATATATTAATATTGGTTCCAGAAGAGATCACATAAGAAATGTTGTTACTTAGCCACCTCCTTATTTTCAGAATTCCTTTCCAAGCAGCAAAATGAGATATTTTTGTGGATGCTTCCCAGATTAATTCCTTAGTTAGGTACCTAGCAAAAACCCATTGTGACCATAAGGAAGACTTGTTTTGTAAAATATCCCACAATTGTTTTACTGTACAAGCTTTATTTTAATCTCTAATATTTCATAGATTCAGCCCTCCTTCATCCTTTGGTTTACAAATGTTGCCCCAATTCACCATGTGCATTGCCTTACCATCTGTGCCATTCCAGAAGAAATTCATAAATAATTTATCAATATTGTAGAGAAGCATGACAGGTAGAAGGAATGCATGAGGCCAATAAATACAATAAGAGATCAACACCAATCGAATAAGTATAAGTCATCCAGCTTTAGAAAGAAACCTATTTTTTTAAGAGGAGATTTTGTTCTTAATTTTTTGTAGGATAGGCTGACAGGAGATTTTGTTAATTCTAGTGGATATAAGTGGGAGACCCAAGTAAGGAACTGATAAACTTCCTTTAGCAACCCCCAACGTTTGAGTAATATAATTCTTATCGTCAATGCAAGTTCCCACATATACTTTGCTCTTTGCATGGTTTAACTTATTAGCCGTAACTATACCAAATTCATTAAGAATAACTGCCAGATTACTCACAGAAACTGAATTATCCCAATGGAAGATAATAATGTCGTAAGCAAATGTTATGTGAGAGATATGAATAGAACCATAATATGGTACCTTAATTTTGCTATTGGAAATTGCCTCTTACAACATACAACTGAGCCCTTCCATTGCAATGGTAAAAAGATAAGGAGATAGTGAATCGCCTAGCCAGATGCCATTCTTACTCCCAAATAAGTCAATAGGTGAACCATTGAAGAGAGATAGCTTCAGAATGAAGCCGTCTAGTGGGCCTAACATGAATACTATTAAGTTGGTCCTCCTGATTGAGTAAGGAACAAAAAAATTACTTAGCGTAATTTTAACCTCATCCAAATCCTCAATAAGATTACCATCTATGCCTTTGCATTTTTTGATGTGATTAGTAGCCCTTCTGGTAGCAATAGCAGCATAGAAAAACTTAGTATTGGAATCCCCTAGAGTAAGCCAATGCTGTTGAGACTTTTGTTTCAAAAAGCATTCCTCCTGCTTTAAAGCTTGCATAAATTTATTTATAGCAGCAGCCTCTTTGCATATAAGATTCGCATCAAGAGGTTGAAGATTTAGCTCGCTTTGCACTGCCATAAGTTCTTTCTTGCATAACTGAACCCTATAGGTGATATTTCCAAAGGTAGTTGAATTCCACTCCTTAAGTGTTGCTTTGCATGCTTTTAGTTTTCAACATAGGATGTAAGGGGGAGAACCAAACACGTTAATGTTCTAAGTTGACTTCATAACTTCGAGGAATTGAGGGTGAGTACTCCACATATTAAAAAATCTAAAAGGTTTCTTGTTGTTGGGTATTGCTTTATCTGTGTGTATATGCATAATTGAGTGATCCAAAAATAACTTAGCACTGTACTTAAGAAGTGAATATGGGAAAACTACTAACCATTCCTGATTAATCAAGCATCAGTTAAATCGAGCCATAAGTTTTCTATCAGTAGCACTTTGATTATTCCATGAGAACCAATCACCAACAGATGTCATGTCATTAAATACAGTAGTATCTATACAATCATTAAAATATTAAAGCTGACATTCAGAAAGTACTCTACCCCCCACTTTCTCATTTATGTATCTAACAATTATTAAAGTCACTGAGAACAATCCAAGGTACTATAGGATAACTATTTGCAATGCTAACCAGATCACGCCATAGAGCATTCCTATCAGACATACTATTAGAAGCATAAATACCAGTAATATTGAATTGACATCCAGTCTGTTTGTCCTCTACCTTAAAATGAATGAATTGATTAGTAGCAGAAATAAACCAAGCAATAACAAGGTTAGGATGCTATAAGACCCAACTCGACTATAAGTATCATGAGAATCAAGAGTAAAAAGTTCTGCCTCAGGCCATATTAAATTCTTCTAAACATGAACATGAGGAGTTTTAATTTTTTTTTCCATAAGAATAACAATATCATTTGTAGCAGATTGATTTATTTTATTGAGCTACCGACATTTCTTAGGCTTATTAAGTCCACGGACATTCCAATAGATTATTTTCATCAATACTAGATAGAAGGAAGAGCATGTGACTTTGGGAGGACATTACCATCCTTTTTTTATCCTTTAATTTTGCATGGTCCTCCCGCATAATATCTTTCCCTTTTAAACCTTTATTTCTATATTCATCCATCACATCCACAGGTTACAAATGTTCAAATTTTTACGTACCTTGAGGTAATAATTCCTGCATAGCGGGACGTGCTGAAGCACGATGAGTTTGGTGAGGTGCAATGTCTTGGTTCACAAGAGGTTATTGAGATGCAATTTTCTGATTATCTGAAAGAATGATTTGTGAAGGCGAGGTCATTATTGGGGAGTGAGAACCATGGGAAGCTCCTGCAATAGAAGTCTATGATATAATAGGAAAAGATGAAAGTCCTGACTTGTCTTTCTCCTATTCGTGTCACTGCCCCAACGAGTCAGAGTGCTCGTTCATCTTCTCTGCCACCATCATTGTTGGTACTAGAGTATCAATGCTCGGAATAGTAGTAGCGACCCCATGTTAAGGTTCTTGATATGGTCAGTAGACTTATATGATTTTTTATGAAGGCTGCTGGCAAGCACCATTTGTATGATCAAAAGATAGACAAACCCTACATCGTTGTGGCTTCTATGAATACGAAACTTTCACCTTTCGGGTACTCCCATCAAGATCACAGTAAAAAACTTCATTCGGTAGTTCCTCATCAGAAGAAACCATTACACAGACTCTGGCAAAAGCCAATCTCGTTTGCGAAACTATTGCTTTATCAATATACAATGGCTATCCCAGGGTGATGCAAAGCTTTACAATAAAGTGACAACCCCAGAGATATAGCAGAAGTCTATAGAAAGGAACATATATTGGGATAGACTGTAGACTGTCTAACTCCAACCGCACATTGGGTACCCAACGTCGTAAAATCATTGGATTACCACGGATAGTCCAAAATCCTTCTAGGACCTGTTGTAAATCTTTTTCAGAGTAGAGCTTGCACACAAAGAATCCGTTCTCCAACATATGAAGGTCAAATGCTGATATTTCCCATCGAGTCCTGATGAATGAGGATAATAAAAAAAAAGATATTCTGAGTTCAACCACGTAGCCAACAATCGCCATGGACCTTGTCTCAATTAGTTTGTTAGAATCAACAGTCTCATACATAGCAATATTCTGATCAGCCTGTACTTCTAGAGCAAAAAAATCCAGCCGAAGATCTGAACTACCAATTGGAGCCTTGAAGAGGCTACTCCAAGGCCAAGGATCTCGGGAAATAGGAGTCGGATGTCGTGATCTAGAGCGTGAGCGACCTCTGGCCTGGTTCGTCGAAGGAGAATCCCACCGAGAAGAAACCAGTGGAGGAACATCTCGCTATGAAATCGGCCTTGTCCATTGGGGAGGAGCATCCCCCTCCCGCTGTAAACGCTCCTACTGTGAAGGAACCAACGGCTGTTGGAGAGGAGCATCCCGATGTGAAGCAACCAGTGGAGGCCATTAGGAAGAAGCCAGTGGAGGAGCATCCCGTTGGAAAAGAGGAGTGGCATGTGAAGTAGAGTGCCATGTCTAGCCTCTCGCATCCATGGAGTCTCTCGCTCTAGAGACCATCAGTCGCCTAGGGGAGAAGAAGCCACCACCCTTCCTATACTTGAATCATCGATTGCAGAAGCAGTCATCGCTCTTTCCAGACCTGATTTGCCACAGGATCATAGAGCAGCAGTGAACCCAGCACCAATCGCAGCATAGCCGCCACCATTTCTCACCCTAGAAGTCGTCCCGTGCCTAGGGGAGAAGAAGTCGCCACCCTTCCACGCCTAAAATCGCTAATCGTAGAAGCGACCACTATCCTTCCACGCCTAAAATTGCTGATCGCAGAAGCGACCGCCATCCTTCCACACTTAAAATCACCACAGAACGATAGTAGAGGAGAAATCGCCTAAGGGAGAAATCACCCTCTGCTACCCACTCATCGTTCGGTAAGGAGAAGAGGCTGCTGTGCCCAGCGCTGATCGCAAGCGCGAGTGCAAGCAGAGCATGAGCGCAAACACTAGGGAGTAGCCAGGGAATGGTGTCACTTTAATGCCATAGGAGAAGCGCCCAAGGGAGAAGCCTTTACAATAGCCCTCACAGGAAACCTCTCACCCTCACCATGCTCCAGCCCTCCCTTTGTGCAAAGTCGCATAGAGTCAACTTTAACACATGGAGTTTTAATTTTTGTTTCCATAAGAATAACAATATGACATATAGTAGATCGGATTATTCTATTGAGCTCCTGACATTTCTCAGGCTTATTAAGTCCACGAACATTTCAATAAATTATTTTCATCAAAACTAGATAGAAGGAAGAGCATGAGTCTTCAGGAGGACATTACCATCCATTTTTTATCCTTTGATTTTGCATGTTCCTCCCGCACAATGTCTTTACCTTTTAAACCTTTTTTTTCTATATTTATCCACCTTATCCACAGCTTGTAAATGTTTAAACTTTTGAGTACCTTGAATCGAGAAGTCCTGAATAGCGAGTTGTGTTGAAGTGCAATTAGGTTGATGAGGTGCAATGTCCTAGTTCAGAAGAGGTTATGGAGATGCAATTTCCTTATTAGTCGAAGGAATGGTTCTTGAAGGCGAGGTTGTTATTGGGGTACAAGTACCATGAGAAACTCCTACTATGGAAGGTTCCGACATAATAGGAAGATATGAAACTTCTGACTTGTCCTTCTCCCATTCGTGTCGCTGCCCTAACGAGTCAGAGTGTACACTCATCTTCTCGACCACTGTCACTGTTGGCACTGTAGGAGACTTGCCTTGAGTATCAGTGCTTGTAGCAACCCCATGCTGAGGTCTTGACGTGGTCGGTAGACTTGTGTGATTTCTTTTGAAGGTTGCTGACAAGCACCATTTGCATGACCAAAAGATAGACAACTCTTGCATCACTATGGCTTCCAAGAATAGGAAACATGCACCTTTCAAATATTCCTAGTAAGATCATGATAAAAAACCTCATCAGGTTGTTTATAATGGCTAATCTTGTTTGTGCAGCTGTTGCCTTATCGATATATAATGGCTATCCAGAGTACTGCATAGCATTACAATAAAATGATGACTCTAGAGATGTAATAGAAGGCCATGAAACGATACCCATAAGGGAATAAACGGTAGACTATCTAACTCCAGTCATACGTTAAGAGCCCAACATTGTAGGATCATTGCATGGCCACGAATAGTGTAAAATCCTTCAAGTATCCATTGTAAATTTTCTTCAGAGTAGAGCTTACACACAAAGAAACCATTCTCCAACATATGAAGATCAAATGCTGATATTCCCCATCGAGTCATGATGAAAGAGGATAGCGAAAAAAAAGATATTTTGAGTCCGACCACATAGCCAACAATCGCTATGGACCATGTCTCAATCAATTCCTCAGAATCAATAATCTCATATACAGTAATCTTCTGATCAGCCTACACTTCTCGAGCAAAGAAATCCAAACGAAGGTCTGTACTATCAATCAGAGCCTTAAAGAGACTATTCCATAGTCGAGGATCTCGGGAAATGGGAGCGGGAGGTCGTGATCTAGAGCATGAGTGACCTCTGGGCTGGTTCATCGGAGGAGCATCCCGCTGAGAAGAAACCAGTGGAGGGGTATCCTATGGAGAAGAACAACATAGGGGCATCTCGCTGGGAAGGAACCAGCGAAGGCCACTGGGAAGGAACCAGCAGAGGGGCATCCTGTTGGGAAGGAACTGGAGGCCGATGGGAAGAAACTAATGGGGGAGTATCCCACTGGAGCAGAGGGTGGCTTGTAAAGTCGCGCCCCCTATTCGCTCACATCCATGGTGGGAGAGCCTGCCACCACCGTCTATTGCCCTAGAAGTCGTCAGTCGCGCCTAGAGTAGGAGCAGCTGCCACCCATCCACACTTGAAATCACTAATCGTAGAAGCCAGAACCAGCCACCGTCCTTCCAATCACTCGATCGCTGAAGCAGTTGCCCCCTCACCATGGATCCAACACTAATTGCAGCCGGCCACCCTAGGATGAGGTAGTCGCTACCCTTCCTTCGAGAAGCAGAATGCTTCCATCCCCAGCACTGATCATAGTTGCGAGCGCCAGGGAATGCCTAAAGGAAGAAGCTTGAGGCAACGGGGGAATCGTCAAAGAGAGAAATCGTCCTCTGCTATCCGCTCGTTGTTCGGTAAGGAGAAGAGGCGACCATCCCCAATGCTGAATGCAATCACGAGCAGCACAAGCGCAAGCAGAGCATATGCGCAAGCGCTAGGGAGTTCACTAGGAAGACTTCACCTTGACGCCTCGAGAGAAGCGCCCTAATCTATGGCAGGAGACGACCACCTTTTTAGGGGGGGGGGGTGCAATCTTCTCGACTACTCTAAGAGGCTTGAAGCGTTAGTCTACGCCTTGTGTAGACAAAGCTATTTTGGACAAACCTTATACATGAACTTGCTAGATCAATGATTGAAAAGATGGAATCATGATGGATCAAAGTAAGGTAGAAGCAATTCTTAATTGGCCAACATCGACTTCATTGCATGATGTGAGGAGTTTCCATGGTTTAACTTCCTTTTACAGAAGATTCATCAAGGGTTTCAGCTTGATTGTTGCTCCAATCACCAAATGCCTGAAAGGTGATAAATTCAAGTGGACTAATGAGGCTGATGAAGCTTTTCAGTTATTAAAAAGAAAGGTAACTAAATCTCCTATTTTGATATTACCCAATTTTGATAAAATGTTTGAGGTTGAATGTGATGCCTCCAATGTGAGAATTGGTGTTGTTTTGAGTTAAGAATCAAAGCCCATTGCCTTCTTTAGTGAGAAACTAAATGATATAAGGAGAAAATATTCTACCTATGACAAGGAGTTCTATGCCATTTATCGAGCTTTATTTCATTGGACTCAATATCTTCTTGCCCAGCCATTTGTCTTATATTCTGATAATGAGAAATTGAAGTTTATTAATCACCCAACATAAGCTAAACAAGAGGCATGCAGCTTGAGTGGAGTTCATGCAATCTTATAAGTTCACAATCAAACATAAATCTGGTGTTCAAAATGTAGTTGCTGATGCATTGAGCAAAAAATATTATTTATTATCTGTCATGGAAGTTAAAGTGATTGGATTTGAGACATTCAAAGATCTCTATCAAGATTATATAGATTTCAGCTCAATATGGTAGAATTACAAATTAGGTTCTTTTTAGCAATTTACTATCTTTGATGGATTTCTTTTTCAAGCTAATGTCTTGTGTCTTCCATCTTGTTCTTTGAGATATATAATTCTAGCTGAAGCTCATGGAGGTACTTTGAAAGAACATTTTGGTAGAGACAAAACAATGACTCTTATTTATTCAAATTTCTATTGGCCTAAGATGTTCAGAGATGTGGAGAGATTTTTAAAGCAATGCAGAGTGTATCACTTGGCCAAAATAAGAAGCCAAAATTTAGGTTTGTATACTCCATTGTCAGTGTCGGATGCTCCATGGGAGGATATGAGTCTTGATTTTGTCTTAGGATTGCCAAGAAATCAAAGGAACAAAGATTCTATTATGGTTGTTGTTGATAGATTCTCAAAGATGTCTCACTTTATTCCCTACAATAAATCAAATGATGCTCTCATGTTGTTGATTTGTATTTCAAGGAGATCGTTAGATTGTATGGCATTCCAGGAACTATGGTGTCTGGTCAAGATTCAAAATTTTTTAATCATTTTGGAGGACTCTATGGAGGAAACTGGGTATGTCTTTGAATTTCAGCAACTCTCATCATCCACAAACTGATAGGTAAATAGAGATAATGAACAGAAGCTTGGGGAACTTACTTAGAGGCTATGTTGGCAAGAACATCAAGCAATGGGGTCTCATTATTTCACAAATTGAGTTTGCTTATAATCGTCCCAACATCATAGCATTGGTAAGAGTCCTTTTGAGATTGTTTATAGTGCTAATCCTTCTGATCCTTTAGACTTAGTCCCTTATTCTACAACTAATCAATTTAGTGGAGATGCTAACGAGAGGGCTAAACAGATAAGGAAGTTGCATGACGATGTTAAAGCAACTATTGAAAAGTAAAATGAAATTAATTAATTAACTATTTAATTAATTATTTTTTTGGAAATCAGGACATGTTAGGAATTTTTTAAAATTATCAAGGGTATTTTTATAATTCTGGATGAGAGGATAGTACTCAGAATTCTTAAAATTATTGACGGCATTTACAAAATTTTGTAAACGAGGATATGTAACACCCCTCATTTCCGAATTTTCGTATAAATTTCTGGTGATAATGTAAGCATTCATTTTAAATTGACAAAAGAAATAGAGTATGAATCAGAGGTAACTTATTTGTAAGATTTGGGTGATCTGTTCAAAAAAAAAAAAAAGAAAGAATCTGAGGACCTATATGTAAACCCTGAGGACCTAATCCTAAATGTACTAAATGCAAGGACTAAATTGCAAAATGTATAAAATGACAAATTCCACCGTTTAAGCCTCTCTGCCTTCGTTCTTAAGGAAGCAGAGAAGGCAGCTGCGTGGATGATCAGGGAAAAAAAAAGAAAGAAAGAAAGAAAGAAGAAGAAGAAGAAGAAGAAGAAGAAGAAGAAGAAGAAGAAGAAAATTGGGGCTTTAAGGGTTCTTGCTCAAATCTTTTCACTTAGGGTCAAAATTATCAAAGGCAAGTGTTCTAACCCCATCCTACAGAATCTTTAGTCTCTGTTTTTATGTGGATTCAAAATAAATTGAAGGATTTCTATTTAGAAACTGATATGTCTCTCTTTGGACATAGAACCATGGATTCTGAAGTTTTTCGGTAAACTGACCCCTATACACTGTTTCAGCTACAAGTTTCAGTACAAAATGTGAATTCAGGCAGGAACTATTTTGTTTGAAATTAGACTCTTATATCTTCCTTTTGAAACTGATTTTGTAGATTTTGGACACCGAATACTCACCCAAACATCTGTTTCAAATGAGCCTATAGACGCTGTAAAACAGGGTTCAAGATTTCTGACCTGTCAATACTAAAATGCCTATAACTCCCTGCTGAAAATTCTGATTTATACCAAACAGATTTTATTTGAAATTAGACTTGAAAATCTTTCTTTTGACATATAGTTTGAAAATTTTGGAATTCAATTGCCTACCTTATTATCTGTTGAATCCGACCCTATAAATTCTGCAAAACAGTGATTGTGTTTTTGCCCTTGGGTTACCAAATCAAAAGTAACTCCGTGTTGGGAACCCTGTTTCATACGAAATTTGTTCCATCAAAATATAGATTGATATATGGTTCGACCATAGCTTTCTTATGGGTATTGGAGCATAATTGATATTCTGAAATATTTGTTTGCTGTGCCACTGGAATTCTGTCCGAAATCGAGCTTTGGTCGATTCTGTTCCATTCCTTTGGATATTTGAATTCGTCTAACCTTCTTATTGGAATTGAGCTAAATATGATTGCTTGGAATCCTTGTACACTCTTGTTTTCTTTTCATTCCAAATCTGAATACATTTGTGAGAGATTTGTTCTTTGTTTCGTATTGTCTCGAAAAGGCACATGCACGTTTTGTTGTTCCGCGTGTGTTTCCGACATATGCTACTTATTGTTAAAACTGCTCTCTTGTACTCTGGTGTGTGGGATTGTCTGGACCTTTGCGAAATGGTAAAGGGTATGCGCTTATTGCCCGCTATGTGAGGTCCCGCTCAGGATATTCGGACCTTTGCGAAATGGTAAAGGGTATGTGCTTAGAGCTGCGATGCTCGCCCCTCGACTTCACTTAGACGTGGGTGGATGGAGCTCCCGGGAGACATTTGTCAGGTGGTCATTCAGAAATGGATGGATCACATTCTGATTGAGATCCCACTACACCTTCTATATGTTTGATATGACATCCAGAGTTTTGGTGAGTTGTTTCTGTTCATGCTCTGGATAAGAATGATATGATTGCGACATCAAGGATGACGTTTGAGCTTCTGTACGATATTTGTTTTTGATATGCTCTGAAATGTTTCATTCACTGATGATTTTGCTTCGAAATATTCCATATGCCGTTGATAGGCTTCGTAACATTTCGTATGCCACTGATAAGCTCCGATATGTTTCCTTTGTTACTGAGATGCTCCAATTACTCTATGCCCTGAGATTGAAAAGACAATTATGTTTCTGCTCCTAACGATATTATGTCTACGAAATCGTATATTCTGCCTTGTAATTTGAAACTGTATCCCTTTGGAAATTATATTATTTTGATATGGATATGTTAGTCACTTGCTGAGCTCCTTATGCTCACCCCGTTTGTTGATAAATTTTTCAGGATAGCGTATCGCTTGCTTAATTGTTAAGATTGGGCTGAGGTGGTGGAAAGTTTAGAAGATTTTGGGCAGATCTTTGTTAGCATATGTGTTTTTGTCGTATAAGCTACTTTGCATCTTATGAAATGTGACGATGAATCTAAACCTGTGGATTTTGTGTAAGATAAAGGATCCCTCATGTATAGGATTTTGGAATGTTAAGTTAAATTCATGTAATGATATGAATGTATGGTAATCGTTGATTTGGTGACTGCATAGACTTCCCCACTTATGAGTTTATGTGTGGTTATTATTTTGAAGAGTTGAGTTCAGATTATATGAATTATCGAGTGATGCGTGGTATGTTTATGAACTGCACAGGGTGATGAATTTGTAGACTATAGAGGTGAAAATTTGATCTGAATGTTTTCTTAGTGACCTCAAAATGTGTGTTTGGATCCTGGATTAGTTGTGAGGAAAATTTTAAATATTGTCGATATTTTGGAGGGGCGTGACAGAGGTGGTATCAGAGCATGATTTGAGAATCACTAAGAATATTCTCTTTTTGAGGTTTATTGACTATCATTTAGAGATTGATCAAAGAAAATGTTTTTTTTGATGTTTTAGGAAGCGAGGATGACGAGATCATCTGGTTCTCCTGTTGCATCTACTGCTGATCAATTGAGTGGTATCATGCGGACTTTGGAGACTATGGCACAAGTGATGCAACAACAACAACAACCTGTCCATCAAGGAAGTAATGATGGAACAGAGACATCAAACCAGACGGGGTTGGGAATTGGACAGTTTAAGAAGCTTAGTCCTCCCAGTTTTAGTGGTGAGTCTGATCCAATGGTGGCAGAACGATGGATGATGCAGATAGAGAAAATATTTGATGCTTTAAATTACCCTGATGATCGAAAGGTTTTTCTTGCCACCTTTATGTTGGAAGGAGAAGCTGAACACTGGTGGAGAATGATTAAGAGGATGTCTGAAATCAAACATGAGCCAATGACATGGAAGTTATTCCAAGAAAAGTTTAATGATAAATATTTTCCAGATTGTATGAGAGAGCAAAAAGAATTGGAGTTCTTGAATCTTATCCAGGGAAGTATGACGGTTACAAAGTATGAATCAAAATTCACTGAGCTCTCCAGGTTTGCCACATATATGACTGATGATGAATCTAGAAAAGCAAGAAGGTTTGAAAGGGGATTACGGCCAGCAATAATGTCAGCTTTAAAATTACGAACATATGCTGATACGGTAGAACGAGCTTTGAAAATTGAAAGAGACATGGAGGAAATTCAAGAAATCATTGGCAAGAACAAAAGGGACAAATTTACTGGCAAAAGCAGGAGAGAAAATGAATATGAAGCTAGTAACAAGAGGTTTAAGACATTTGGATTTGAGAAAAGGAAACCATTGGGGAGGACTCAGTTATGTGCAAAATGTGGATTAAATCATGAAACAAGTCAGTGTTTTCGGGTGATTGGAGCGTGTTTTGGCTGTGGAAAGCTAGATCATCAATTAAGAGATTGCCCACTGAAAAGGAAGAAAGAGCCACTGTCTCCTAGACCCTCAGCCCATGCTAGAGTGTACGCTATCACTGAACAAGATTCTAAGGCTTCCAAATCAATGGTGGAAGGTATTCTTCATGTTTCTAAAAGAAATGCAAAAGTTTTGTTTGATCACGGCTCCAACTTATCGTTTGTTTCACAATACTTTGCTTGTCACTTGGATATTCTACCCGGATTATATGTTATATGTAACAACTGCTGTTGGAGATTCATTGGCAACAAACTTGGTCTACCCATCTTGTTTGATCTCTATTGGAGACCGCGAACTCCTTGCTGATTTGATTCTCCTAGAGATCCAGGGCTTTGATATTATACTTGGCATAGATTGGTTATCTTCTCATCACGCTAGTATTGATTGTTACAAAAAAATAATTACTTTCTGCATACCAGATCAGCCTATATTTTTCTTTGAGGGCATTAGGCATGATTTGCCTCCTTGCTTGATATCAGCACTTCAAGTTTATCGCCTTATGCGAAAGGTTATTTTGTTATATGGTGTGTGTAAAGAGCATTCAGATCGTGAAACCCACCTAGATGAAATTGTAGTGGTCAAAGAATTTCTGATGTATTCCCGGATGACTTGCCTGGTTTACCTCTAGATAGAGAGGGTGAATTTGCTATTGATCTAGTCCCCAATACAACCCCAATATCTAAGCCTCCCTACAGAATGGCACCACTCGAGCTAGAGGAGTTAAAGAAGCAAATACAAGAATTATTAGATAAGGGTTTCATACGACCCAGTGTATCCCCATGGGGTGCTCCGGTACTATTAGTGAAGATGAAGGATGGAACATTGAGGCTTTGTATTGATTATAGACAGTTGAATCAGGTGACCATCAAAAATAAGTATCCCATACCTAGAATTGATGATTTGTTTGATCAATTGCAGGGTGCACAAATATTCTCTAAGATTGACACGAGGTCGTTACTATCGATTGAAGATCAAGGAGGAGGATATTTCAAAACAAACTTTCGAACTCGATATGGTCATTATGAATTCTTGGTGATGCCTTTTGGTTTGACAAATGCCCCTGCAGCTTTTATGGAACTAATGAATAGGATATTTCAACCACTCTTGGATATCTGTGTAATTGTATTTATTGATGACATATTGGTGTATTCAAAGAGTAATCAGGAGCATGAGGAACACTTAAGAGATGTGTTGTCCATACTAAGAGAAAAGAAGTTGTATGCGAAGTTCAGCAAATGTGAATTTTGGTTGAATGAAGTTGCTTTCTTAGGCCATGTGATTTCAGGGAAGGGTATATCTGTTGATCCAAGGAAAATAGAAGCCGTAGTTGAATGGGAAGTACCAACAAATGTAACAGAAGTTAGAAGCTTCTTGGGCATGGCAGGTTATTACAGGAGATTTGTGGAGGGATTCTCTCGAATTGCACAACCTCTCACCAAACTCACTAAAAAGAACATGAAATTTGTATGGGTTGATGATTGTGAGCAAAGTTTTCAAGAGTTAAAAAGAAGGTTGACTAGTGCCCCTATTCTCACTATTCCAAGTGGTAGTGAGGGATTTGTAGTTTATACTGATGCTTCAAGAAAAGGCCTAGGATGTGTTTTGATGCAGGAAGGGAGAGTAATTGCTTATGCTTCTAGGCAACTTAAAGGTTATGAATTGAATTATCCGACTCATGATTTGGAGTTAGCAGCAATTATTTTTGCTCTAAAGATTTGGAGACATTATTTGTATGGTCGACAGTTTAAAATCTTTACTGATTACAAGAGTTTAAAATATATTTTCACTCAGAAAGAGTTAAACATGAGGCAGCGAAGATGGATAGAACTTCTGAAGGATTATGATTGTGCCATCCGTTATCACCCGGGCAAAGCCAATGTTGTAGCTGATGCACTTAGTAGGAAATCTACAAGTTTTATGGCTAGTCTGGTCGTGAAGCAATGGAAGTTAATAGAAGAAAATTTTGATTTGAAAGCTTTGAGGAAAGAGCAAGACTCGATGATATTGATGGCCTCCATTCAAGTGCAATCTGATCTTATTCAACAAATTAAGGAAGCACAATTACGAGATCCACATTTAATCTACTTGAGGAATGAAGTAGAAAAGGAATTGAAGCCACAATTTCAAGTTTCAAAGGATGGCCTATTGAGATTTGGGGAGAGTATGTGTACCAAATGAACCAGATATCAAGAATCAAATCCTAAAGGAAAGTCATACTTCAAAGTACACCATACATCCTGGGAGCACTAAGATGTATAGAGATCTTCAAAGTCATTATTGGTGGGAAGGCATGAAGAAGGAAATTGCAATGTATGTTTCAAAATGTTTGACTTGTCAGCAAATCAAAGTAGAACACCAAAGACCTGGAGGGTTGTTGCAACCTTTAGATATCCCTGAATGGAAATGGGAATGTATTACTATGGATTTTGTTTCAGGATTACCCAGAACCTCTAGGAAGCATGATGCTATTTGGGTTATCATTGATAGGTTAACAAAATCTGCACACTTCCTACCGATTAATATGACTTATTCGCTTGATAAACTTGTAGATTTATATGTCAATGAAATAGTAAGACTTCATGGTATTCCAAAGGAGATCATCTCTGATAGAGACTCCAGATTTCTCTCTAGATTCTGGAGAAGATTGCAGGAGTCGATGGGCACTAAAGTTAAGTTTAGTACTGCATATCATCCTCAGACTGATGGTCAGTCAGAAAGAACAATTCAAACACTTGAGGATTTGCTTAGAGCCTATGTTATGGATTGGAAAGGTGAATGAGATAAGGATATTTCACTTGTTGAGTTCACGTATAATAATAGTTATCATTCAAGTATTCAGATGGCTCCTTATGAAGCTTTATATGGGCGAAAGTGCATAACACCTATATGTTGGGAGGAAGTTGGTGACGTCGTTAGCACGGACAAGGTACAAGAAACTACCGAGAAAATTCAAGTTATAAGGAGAAGGTTAAAGACTGCTCAGAGTCGTCAAAAGAGTTATGCCGACAACAGAAGACGAGATATTGAGTTTGAAATCAGAGAATTTGTATTCTTAAAAGTCTCCCCTTCCAAAGGCATTATAAGGTTTGGGAAGAAAGGAAAATTAAGCCCAAGATTTATTGGACCTTTTGAGGTTCTTGAGAGGGTTGGTTACATGCATCAGATTGCCTTGCCACCAGCATTGTGCTATGTCCATGATATATTTCATGTCTCGATGATTAGAAAGTATATATATGACCCTTCTCACATCATTAAGTATGAGCTGGTGGAGATCGATAAAGATTTATCTTATGTGGAAGAGCCTATTCAGATTGTTGATAAGAAAGAAAAAGTCCTAAGGAATCGGGTCATCCCACTGGTTCAAGTAAATTGGAGACATCATTCTGGAGAGGAGACAACTTGGGAGCTAAGGAGGAAATGAAAAAGGTGTATCCCAGTCTTTTCATCGATAGAGGTACGATAAATTTAGAGGACTAAAATTTTCTTTTAAGGGGGGGGAGAGTGTAACACCCCTCATTTCCGAATTTTCGTATAAATTTCTGGTGATAATGTAAGCATTCATTTTAAATTGACAAAAGAAATAGAGTATGAATCAGAGGTAACTTATTTGTAAGATTTGGGTGATCTGTTCAAAAAAAAAAAAAAAGAAAGAATCTGAGGACCTATATGTAAACCTTGAGGACCTAATCCTAAATGTACTAAATGCAAGGACTAAATTACAAAATGTATAAAATGACAAATTACACCGTTTAAGCCTCTCTGCCTTCATTCTTAAGGAAGTAGAGAAGGCAGCTGCGTGGATGATCAGGGAAAAAAAAAAAGAAAGAAAGAAAGAAAGAAGAAGAAGAAGAAGAAGAAGAAAATTGGGGCTTTAAGGGTTCTTGCTCAAATCTTTTCACTTAAGGTCAAAATTATCAAAGGCAAGTGTTCTAACCCCATCCTACAAAATCTTTAGTCTCTGTTTTTATGTGGATTCAAAATAAATTGAAGGATTTCTATTTAGAAACTGATATGTCTCTCTTTGGACATAGAACCATGGATTCTGAAGTTTTTCGGTAAACTGACCCCTATACATTGTTTCAGCTACAAGTTTCAGTACAAAATGTGAATTCAGGCAGGAACTATTTTATTTGAAATTAGACTCTTATATCTTCCTTTTGACACTGATTTTGTAGATTTTGGACACCGAATACTTACCCAAACATCTGTTTCAAATGAGCCTATAGACGCTGTAAAACAGGGTTCAAGATTTCTGACCTGTCAATACTAAAATGCCTATAACTCCCTGTTGAAAATTCTAATTTGTACCAAACTGATTTTATTTGAAACTAGACTTGAAAATCTTTCTTTTGACATATAGTTTGAAAATTTTGGAATTCAATTTCCTACCCTATTATCTGTTGAATCCGGCCCTATAAATTCTGTAAAACAGTGATTGTGTTTTTGTCCTTGGGTTACCAAATCAAAAGTAACTCCGTGTTGGGAACCCTGTTTCATACAAAATTTATTCCATCAAAATATAGATTGATATATGGTTCGACCATAGCTTTCTTATGGGTATTGGAGCATAATTGATATTCTGAAATATTTGTTTGCTGTGCCACTGGAATTTTGTCCGAAATCGAGCTTTGGTCGATTTCGCGTATTCTGTTCCATTCCTTTGGATATTTGAATTCGTCTAACCTTCTTATTGAAATTGAGCTAAATATGATTGCTTAGAATACCTGTACACTCTTGTTTTCTTTTCATTCCAAATCTGAATACATTTATGAGAGATTTGTTCTTTGTTTCGTATTGTCTCAAAAAGGCACATGCACGTTTTGTTGTTCCGCGTGTGTTTCCGACATATGCTACTTATTGTTAAAACTGCCCTCTTGTACTGTGGTGTGTGGGATTGTCTGGACCTTTGCCAGAAATGGTAAAGGGTATGCGCTTATTGCCTGCTATGTGGGGTCCCGCTCTGTGGGATATTATGGACCTTTGCTAGAAATGGTAAAGGGTATGTGCTTAGAGCCTGCGATGCTCTGTCGGCCCCCTCTGACTTCACCTAGACGTGGGTGGATGGAGCTCCCAGACGTGGGAGACATTTGTCAGGTGGTCATTCAGAAATGGATGGGTCACATTCTGACTGAGATCCCACTACACCTTCTATATGTTTGATATGACATCCAGAGTTTTGGTGAGTTGTTTCTGTTCATGCTCTGGATAAGAATGATATGATTGCGACGTCAAGGACGACGTTTGAGCTTCTGTACGATATTTGTTTTTGATATGCTCTGAAATGTTTTATTCACTAATGATTTTGCTTCGAAATATTCCATATGCCGTTGATATGCTTCGTAACATTTCGTATGCCACTGATAAGCTCCGATATGTTTCCTTTGTTACTGAGATGCTCCAATTACTCTATGCCCTGAGATTGAAAAGACAATTATGTTTCTGCTCCTAACGATATTATGTCTACGAAATCGTAAATTCTGCCTTGTAATTTGAAACTGTATCCCTTTGGAAATTGTATTATTTTGATATGGATATGTTAGTCACTTGCTGAGCTCCTTATGCTCACCCCGTTTGTTGATAAATTTTTCAGGATAGCGTATCGCTTGCTTAATTGTTAAGATTGAGGCGGTGGAAAGTTTAGAAGATTTTGGGCAGATCTTTGTTAGCATATGTGTTTTTGTCGTATAAGCTACTTTGCATCTTATGAAATGTGACGATGAATTTAAACTTGTGGATTTTGTGTAAGATAAAGGATCCCTCATGTATAGGATTTTGGAATGTTAAGTTAAATTCATGTAATGATATGAATGTATGGTAATCGTTGATTTGGTGACTGCATAGACTTCCCCACTTATGAGTTTATGTGTGGTTATTATTTTGAAGAGTTGAGTTTATATTATATGAATTATCGAGTGATGCGTGGTATGTTTATGAACTGCACAGGGTGATGAATTTGTAGACTATAGAGGTGAAAATTTGATCTGAATGTTTTCTTAGTGACCTCAAAATGTGTGTTTGGATCCTGGATTAGTTGTGAGGAAAATTTTAAATATTATGGATATTTTGGAGGGGCGTGACAGGATAGTCCCCAAAATTTTTCAAATTCAGAGGGGCAAAATAATCCTTTTAATAAAAGAAATCCCTAGCTTTCCCCTTGCCCCCTCTACGTCACCACCGCCGCTGCCCTTGCACAGGCGGCAGATGCCCTTGTCCGTCGATAGCTGCCCTACTAAGGGACAGCCACCCCTACGGTTGGCGCCGCGGCCCCTGCTGGAGGCTAGGCTGGCCGGGGGTAGCAGCCCCTTGAGGGTGCCCTACAGCCGGCCCCCTTGCGAGTGTCGCACTGCCAGTGGCTGCCTCCCCTACCGATTGGTCGCAGCCCACTATGCCCGCAGACGCTGCCCCTTGTGGGCGACCGCAGCTGGTCGCCCCCTTACAGGGGGCCTTGGCCGTGGTCTAGCCGTGGGTGGCCGGCCCTCCTCCTCACTGGCTTCGCTGCAAAAACACAATAACAATGCGTAGAATAATTCTACGCTATTCAATCTTATTACACATAATTTGAAATAAATCTTTCGCATAAAAACCTGGCTTTGATACCACTCTTGGGAAACCTCAACGGGTGCATCACATGCGTAATGGAAATAAAACCAAAATACCAGTTTCCCACACAGATCAAATCATCGTGCAGAAGATTGGGGTCACGAGAAAAATCCTAAAAATCAAAAAACCATGATGTGTAAGAGATTGATTTTACCTAGGGAGATCGTACATCCCTGTATTCCAGATCTGGATGGAGAAGATGAAGGAGGTCAAGTGTCCTCCTCTCTAGAAGTATCCACACGATCGATCTCTGCAGCAAAACTCCTCCAATCTGATCTTGTAACTCTTGTGTAGAGGGAGGGAGGTGAATAGGAGGGGGAGGCCAAAGCTGCAACCATTCAACCATGAGTGTCCCCTCTTATTTATAGAGAGCCACCAAAAAACCCAAGGGCTCCTTCCTTAGTAGGTATTGGATCTCCATCCAATTACCCACTAACCTTGTATTATTGGATCTCTATCCAATAATCTCCTTAAGCCTCTAATTGGGTCTTTTTCAAGGAGCCAATTAGCATAGAGTCTCATCTGATGAGAATAGGGGCTAATTAGATCTCCATCCAATCCTCTATTCGCTGAAGCATCCACCATATGTGTGTGACCCTCTAGGTCCGATACCGAGCTGGTCGTGAGTCACTCCCATCAGAACTCATTTTGATATAGTGAATTATTATCCTCATAATAATTCACTCGACTCATTGACTATGGACGTACTAGGCCACTACGCCATAGTCCCGAGACGGTACAAGGGGAATCAAATCCATCGGACCTGTCTATCCATAATTATTATGTATCTATAATCTCTCATCCAACTAATATCCCAGAGATCGTATATTAGACATGGTACTATCAGGTCACGTATGAAATCTATTATAGTCTTGCTCTAATCAGATTCTCCCAGAGAACTTTTTCGCTCTCAATCTGAATGACCCTGGCTAGGGATTTGTCTGTGCAAGCACATATGAGATATTCCTCTTATGATACCGATAGTGGATGATCCTCTATTGACACTCAATTGCCTTTATAAGGTTGGCTACCAATCCCGATAACCAATTATACCAGATCTGAGAATTTCTAAACCTACAAGTCTGGTGTCAAAGAAATGAGTACTCATACAAGACATCCTTGGTGTCTTAAGTCTAAGGACCAGATACACAATTGAGACTATGGAATCGTTATCTGTCATTAGGTATCATTAACCATACAACATTCTATAAGCGGATCAATCAGTGAGCTCATTCTCCAATGAGCACTTGTACTATATCTTTAGTATCTCCACCCAAGTGACTATGAGACCAGCCACCTCCATCATATGGACAGGTATATAGTACACTAGTCTGTCCAGTTATCTCGATGTCCCTCTCGAGTAATCTATGACCAGGATTATTTAGGATCTGTGTTTAAAGGTGAATCGATCTCATTATCGTGATTTCATCATGATCCGATTCCCATTGCACAGAACCAAGGACATCACAGTATATATGCTATAGATAATATAATGTAAGAATATACCAATATTAATCATAAGCAAAAAGATCACACAGCGTGTCACACGTGCCATCACTTACGTGATTAGCTTGTAGGGCACCTGTAACCAGCACTATTATGGGTGTTCCAGAGGAAACCTTGACAGAAAAAGGATTTTAGTTCTAGATACTTTTGATTAAGTTGGACTGGTTGTGATTGCTGAGGTTAAGAAGGGAGAACTAGTGAATGAAGAGATTGTTGAGGAAATCAAAGCATGAGTAACAGAAGAACATGGAGTCTCTATAGCTTCTATGAAGCTAATTAAGCCTAGAACTTTATCAAAAACATCATTCGAAATGATCAAAAGGTTTGAATGCTTAAAGTAATTCACAAATGATGCACTAGTTCTATCTCACTCTTTCACCACTGACCAAAATAGTTCTTGAGGTGCTCATATATTTTTTTTCTCATTGTTTGACATTATTGAATAGTACAAGGGGCCACTTTGATGTGAAATCATAGTATGGGGGGTTACTTTTATGTGAAATTGTAGTACAAGAGGTCACTTTAATTTTGTGGCATAGTATGAGGGGTCACTTCGATAGGTTTTTAAAGTTTACGGGGGTGACTTTGATTTTAAGGCATAGTATGGGGGGGTCACTTAAATGAGTTTAAAGGTACGAGGGGGTACTTTGATTTTGAGGCATAGTAAGAGGAGTCACTTAGATGAGTTTCAAAGTATGAGGGGTCACTTTGATATAAAATCATAGTTAGGGGGGTCACTTTGATGAGTTCTAAAGTATGGGGGTCACTTTGATGTGAAATCATAGTATGGGAGGTCAATAAGAATTTTGGCCTACCAGTAATATTGAATTGACATCCAATCTATTTGTCCTCTGCCTTAAGATGAATGAATTGATTAGTAATAGAAATAAACCCAACACTAACAAAGTTATAATGTCATAAGATCCAAAATCGACCATAAGTATCATGAGAATCATTAGTAAAAAGTTCTGCCTCAGGCCATATTAAATTCTTCTGAACACGAACATGAGGAGTTTTAATTTTTGTTTCCATAAGAATAACAATATCACAAGCAGTAGATCAGATTATTCTATTAAGCTCCCGATATTTCTTAGGCTTATTAAGTTCATGAACATTCTAATATATTATTTTCATCAAAATTAGATAGAAGGAAGAGCATGTGACTATAGGAGGACATTACCATCCTTTTTTTATCCTTTGATTTTGCATGTTCCTCCTGCACAATGTCTTTACCTTTTAACCTTTATTTCTATATTTATCCACCTCATCCATAGCTTGCAAATGTTTAAACTTTTGAATACCTTGAATCGAGAAGTCCTGAATAGTGAATTGTGTTGAAGTGCGATTAGGTTGATGAGGTGCAATGTCCTGGTTCATAAGAGGTTGTTAAGATGTAATTTCCTTATTGTGGAAGGCTCTGACACAATAGGAAGAGATGAAATTTCTAACTTGTTATTCTCCTATTCGTGTCATTGCCCCAATGAATTAGAATGTACATTCATATTCTCCACCACCATCACTATTGGCACTGTAGGAGACTTGCCATGAGTATCAGTGCTCGTAGCAGCCCTATGCTGAGGCTCTTGATGTGGTTGGTCGACCTACGTGATTTTTTTTTAAGGTTGCTGGCAAGCACCATTTGCATAACCAAAAGACAAATAAACCTTGCATCGCTATGACTTCCAAGAATATAAAACATGTACCTTTCGATTACTCCCAGTAAGATCATGATAAAAAACCTTATCAGGTAAATCCCCATCAGAAGAAACCATTACATAGACTCTTGTAAAAGCTAATCTCATTTGTGCAACTATTGCCTTATCGATATATAATGGCTATCCAGAGTACTGCATAGCTTTACAATAAAACGATGACTCCAGAGATGTAACAGAAGGCCATAAAATGATACCCATAAGGGAATAGACTGTAGACTATCTAACTCCAGTCGTACGTTAGGAGCCCAACATCGTAGGATCATTGGATGGCCACGAATAACCCAAAATCTTTCAAGTATCCATTGTAAATTTTCTTCAGAGTAGAGCTTACAAACAAAGAAATCATTCTCCAACATATGAAGATCAAATGCCGATGTTCCCCATCGAGTATTGATGAAAGAGCATAGCGAGAAAAAAAGATGTTCTGAGTCTGACCACATAGCCAACAATCACCATGGACCATGTCTCAATCAATTCCTCAGAATCAACAATCTCATATACAGTGATCTTCTTATCAACCTGCACTTCTGGAGCAAAGAAATCTAAACGAAGTTTCGGACTACCAACCGAAGCCTTAAATAGACTATTCCATGGCCGAGGATCTCGGGAAATGGAAGCAGGAGGTAGTGATTTAGAGCGTGAGCAACCTCTGGGCTGGTTCATCGGAGGAGCATCCCGTTGAGAAGAAACTAGCGGAGGGGCATCCTACGGGGAAGAAACCAGCATAGAGGCATCTCGCTGGGAATGAACCAGCGAAGGCCATTGGGAAGGATGTCATAAAAGCTTGTCAACATTTTTTCTCCTCCGGTCATATCCTTAAAGAAAAGAATTGCACTTTTATCTCTTTAGTGCCCAAGAATGATGAAGCTGATTTATTGAAGAATTATCGTCCTATTTCACTATGCAACTTTATTTGTAAGGTCATCTACAAGGTACTAGCAGATAGACTATAAAAAGTTATGAACAAGGTTATTAGTCCTAATCAGGCTGCTTTTCTTAAAGGGGGAAAGAGTATTCACCATAATGTCCTTCTTGCTAATGATTTAGTTAAGGATCTGCACTAAAAAATAAGAGAAAAAAAGATATGTTTTAAAGCTAATTTACGAAAGGCCTTTGACTCAATTAATAGTCATTTTATTTACACAATGCTCTATAATATGAGCTTCCCTCAGCACTTGGTTAAATGGATTCAATGTTGCTTGGAAACTCTAAAATTTTTTATTCTCTTCAATGGTTCACTTATTGGCTTCTTTGGGAGTAAGAATGACATCCGACAAGGTGATCCACTATCTCCTTATCTTTTTACCATTGTAATGGAAGGGCTCAGTTGTATGTTGGAAGAGACAGTTTCCAATGGCAAAATTAAGGTACCATATTATGGTTATGTTCATATCTCTTACATAACATTTGCTGATGATCTTATTATCTTCCTTTGGGATGATCCAATTTTTATGAGTAATCTGAAAGTTATTCTTAATGAATTTGGTATAATTTTGGGTCTTAAGCTAAACCATAAAAGAGCAAAGTATATGTGGGTGCTTGTAATGACGATAAGGACTATATTGCTTAAACTTTGGGGGTTGCTGAAGGAAGTTTACTAATTACTTACTTGGGTCTCCCACTTATATCCACTAGAATCAACAAAGTCTCCTATCAGCATATCCTACAAAAAATTAAGAATAAAAATTTCTCTTGGAAAAATAGGCTTCTTTTTAAAGCTAGACGACTTGAACTTATTCGATCTGTGTTGATCTCTTATTCTATTTATTCGTCTCATGCATTCCTTCTACCAGTCGGGCTTCTCCACGATATTGATAAATTACTTATGTACTTCTTTTGGAATGACATATATGGTAAGGCAATGCATATGGTGAATTGGGGCAACATTTACAAATCGAAAGATGAAGGGGGGCTGAATTTATGAAATATTAGAGATTGGAATAAAGCTTGTATGGTAAACCAATTGTGAGATATTTTACAAAACAAGTCTTCCATATGGTCACAATGGGTTTTTGCTAGATACCTAACGAAGGAATTAATCTGGGAAGAGTGCTTGCGCTCACGCTTGCGATCGATGCTGGGGACAACAGCTTCTTCTCCTAACCGAACGACGAGCGAGTAGCGGCGGGCGATTTCTCCCTTGGGTGATTTCTCCACTACGATCGTTCTGCAGCGATTTCAAGCATGGAAGAATGGTGATCGCTTCTACGATCGGCAATTTCAGGTGTGTAAGGACGACGGTCGCTTCTGTGATCGGTGATTTTAGGTGTGGAAGGGCGACGACTTCTTCTCCCCTTGGCGTGGGATAGCCTCTAGGGCGAGAAACGGTGGCGGCTACGCTGCGGTCAGTGCTGGGTTCACTACTACTCTACGATCCTACAACAAATCAGGCGTGGAAAGGGCAACAATTGCTTCTGCAATCGGCGATTCAGGCGTGGGAAGGGTGGTGGCTTCTTCTCCCCTGGGCGGTTGACGGTCTCTAGGGTGAGAGACACCATGGATGTGAGCAGCCAGACGTGGCACTCTGATTCGCATGCCGCTCCTTTGTTCCAACGACATGCTCCTTCGCAGGCTTCTTCCCAGCGGCATCCGCTGGCTGCTTCACAGCGGAATGCCCCTCTCCAACAGTCGCTAGTTCCTTCACAGTAGGAGTGTTTATAGTGGGAGGGTGATGCTCCTCTGTAGCAACCACTGTAAGAGGGTTCACAGCGGGAGAGGGATGCTCCTCCCTAGTGGCCTAGGCCGGTTTCACAACACTATGTTCCTCTGTTGGTTTCTTCTCGGTGGGATGCTCCTTTGATGAATAAGGCCAGAGGTCGCTCATGCTCTATATCATGACCTCCTGCTCTCATTTCCCGAGATCCTCGGCCTTGGAGTAGCCTCTTCAAGGCTCTAGTTGATAGTATGGATCTTCGACTAGATTTTTTTGCTCTAGAAGTACAAGCTAATCAGAAGATTGTTGTGTATGAGACTACTGATTCTGATGAACTGATTGAGACATAGTCCATGGCAATTATTGACTATGTTGTTAGACTCAGAACATCTTTTTGTCTATTATCCTCATTCATCAAGACTCGATGGATGGGGAATATCAGTATTTGATCTTCATATGTTGGATAATAGATTCTTTATGTGCAAGCTATACTCCGAAGAAGATTTACAATAGATCCTGGAAGGATTTTGGACTATCCATGGTCATCTAATGATCTTATTATGTTAGGCACCTGATGTACGATTGGAGTTAGACAGTCTACAGTCTATCCCAATATGGGTTTCTTTCTATGGACTTTCGTTACATCTTTGGGGTCGTCGCTTTATTGCAAAGCTTCGAAGCACCCTGGGACAACCATTGTATATTAATAAGGCAATAGCTTCACAAACGAAATTGGCTTTTGTTGGAGCCTGTGTAATGATTTATTCTGATAAGGAACTACTGAATGAATTTTTTTACCGTGGTCTTGATGGGAGCACCCAAAAGGTGAAAGTTTCATATTCTTGGAAGCCACAACAATGCAGGGTTTATCTATCTTTTGGTTATGCCAATGGTGCTTGCCAGTAGCCTTCACAAAAAATCACACAGGTCCACCGACCACGTCAAGAGCTTCAACATGGGGTCGCTACTACTATTCTGAGCACTGATACTCCAGTGCCAATAGTGACGGTGGCGGAGAAGATGAACGAGCACTCTGACTCACTGGGCAGCGACACGAACACGAGAAAGACAAGTCAGGACTTTTATCTTTTCCTATTATATCAAAGACTTTCACTATAGGAGATTCCCATGGTACTCTCCCTAATAATGTCCTCGCCTTCATGAATCATTCCTTTAGATAATCAGAAAATTGCATCTCAACAACCTCTTGTGAACCAAGACATTGCAACTCACCAAACTCATTGCACTTCGACACATCCCACTATTCAAGACTTATTGCCTCAAGGTACGCAAAAATTTAAACATTTGCAAATAATGGACGAGATGGATAAATATAGAAATAAAGGTTTAAAAGGTAAAGATATTATATGAGAGGACCATGCAACATCAAAAGATAATAAAAAGGATGGTAATGTCCTCCCAAAGTCGCATGCTCTTCCTTCTATCTAGTATTGATGAAAATAATCTGTTGGAATGTTCATGGACTTAATAAGCCTGAAAAATGTCGGGAGCTCAATAAAATAATCTGATCTACTACATGTGATATTGTTATTTTTGTGAAAACAAAAATTAAAACTCCTCGTATTTGTGTTCAGAAGAATTTAATATTGCCTGAGATAGAACTTTTTACTAATGATTCTCATGATATTTATGGTTGAGATTAGGTCTTATGGCATCCTAACCTTGTTATTGCATGGTTTATTTTCACTACTAATCAATTCATTCATCTTAAGGCAGAGGATAAACAAACTGGATGTCAATTCAATATTACCGGTATTTACGATTCTAACAGTATGTCAGACAGGAATGCTCTATGGCGTGATCTGGTTAGCATTGCAAATAGTTATCCTACACTACCTTGGATTATTCTCGGTGACTTTAATACTGTCAAAAACACAAATGAGAAAGTGGGGGGTAGAGTGCTTTCTGAGTGTTGGCTTCAAATATACTTATTTGGCTTCATGATAATGGTAAATTTAGTGCTACATCTACATGGAACCAAATTAGACAATGGAACAACAAGTGGATCCCAAGCAGTTAGACATGGGATAGACCATGCTCACAGCGATATTCTTTATGTACATGGCAGACCCTTATTGGTAAACTTCCTACGATGAACAATATACAGCGAAGAGGTATTTATATTGTAAATCAGTGCTCTTTGTATATGCAAAAGGAAGAAAGTGTTGACCATCTCTATTTTGCTCGTGATTATTCTTCTTGGATATGGAAGGAGATCTTGAAGCGATTTGATCTTCAAAGGTTACCATGGCCAAACTTGCATCATAGATTAGAAATGCTTATGCAAAACCTCTCAAGAAAGGTGCCTCTTATACAACTAGCAAGGATTACATTCAGATATGCTATTTGGTGGATTTGGAAGGAGAGGTGTGGCAGAATTTTTTAGTGTCACAACACGAACATGTGTGAAGCAGGAACTGAACATAGTGCAGTTCAATATGGTGCAAAGCTTATATTTTGTGAGGTTTCCACAAGTAGTCTAGGATGGTTTAGATATTACATTTTATTATTTATTGACTATAGTATTGTGTCATTGTCTACAGTATGTGTGATGGGAGCGACTCACGGCCAACTCGGTATCGGGCCTAGAGGGTCACAAACATATGGTGGATGCTTCAGTGAATAGAGGATTAGATAGAGATCTAATTAGCCCCTATTCTCATTAGGTGAGACCCTATGTTGATGAGCTCCTTGCTTAAGGCCTAATTAGAGGCCTAAGAAGATTCTTGGAGAGAGATCAAATAATACAAGGTTAGTGGATTATTGGATGGAGATCCAATACCCACTATGGCAAGAGCCCTAGGGTTTTTGGTGGCTCTCTATAAATAGGAGGGGAGACTCATGGTTGATAAGCTGTAGCTTTAGCCACCACCACCTATTCTCCTCTCTCCCTTTGAGCAAGAGTTGCAAGATTAGATTGGAGGAGTTTCGCTCCAGAGATCCATCATGTGGATACCGCTAGAGAGGAGGACACTTGACCTCTTTCATCTTCACCATCCGGATCTGGAATACAGGGATATACGATCTCCCTAGGTAAAATCAATCTCTCACACATTGCGATTTTTTGGTTTTTGCAGTTTTTCTCATGACCCCAATCTTTTGCATGACGATTTGATCTGCGTGGGAAACCAGTTATTGTTTTGATTTCTACTACGAATGTGATGCACCCGCTAAGGTTTCCTAAAAGTGGTATCAGAGCCAATGTTTTCATGTGAAAGATTGGTTTTAAACTACGTGTGATGAGATTATATCGTGGAGAATCGTTCTATGCATTCTTGCTGCATTTTCATAGCGAAGGCAGCGAGGAGGAGGGTCGGCCAGCCAAGGCCAGCCTCCATGTAGTGCCGGCCACCCATGACCAGGCCGCGGCCAAGGTCCCCTACAAGGGGGCGGCTAGCTGTAGCCAGGGCCAGCCCGAAAGGGAGGCCAACGGTGCCCGCAAGGGACAACAGCCGCCCCAGGGGCAGCAACACGTAGAGGTGGCACCTGCGGGCATAAGCGTCGCCCGCGGGCATAGCCGATTGTAGCACGGAGACTTTCGTCGAGTAGTCGGTGTAGTTGGTCGAGTCCCTCGAGATTGCACTAAGATGCCAATTGGATCCCGATCCCCACTAGGAGTCTGTCGGAGACTTTCGTCTCACGTGTTGAGGGTGTCGCATGATTCGCTAGAAAAATAGTAAGAATATATTAAGATAAAAATCCATATCTTAATTAATATTTTTTGTAAAATCTGCATGTTATTTATTTTCGCTATATCTTGTTTGTCGCTTGTAAAACCCTTATATGACATATTTAATGCCAACTGCCTTATTGGTCCAAAGGCTGCGTAATTTGAGAATTATTGTCATGAAAGATAAAATCATATATGTCCTTAATATGATTGTGCCCATGCTGGAGGAAAGGACAAGCGAGGATGAGATCACTCGCTTTGTGAAGTATAAAGATAGTCCTAAAGGATAA
This sequence comes from Ensete glaucum, assembly GCA_021527575.1. Lineage (NCBI taxonomy): Eukaryota > Viridiplantae > Streptophyta > Magnoliopsida > Zingiberales > Musaceae > Ensete > Ensete glaucum. The sequence goes on from CM038554.1 coordinate 6,842,371, forward strand.
CCTGTTTGTTGATCTTATACTTCAGTCTCTACCAGATTCCTTTTCATAGTTCATTATTAACTTTAATATGAACAAGTTTGAGGTGACTCTACCTAAGCTCCTCAATATGTTGAGGGAAGCTGAGAGTACTATCAAGACAGAGAAGTTAGTTCTCCGTATTGGTGTGGCTAATAGGAAAAGGAATGCTAGTAAGACCCTTAAGAAGGGCAAGGGCAAAGAAAGACTAGGTAAGGCAAAGGTTGCTAAGAAAGATCTAGCAAAGGATAAAGGACAGTGCTTCCACTACGGCCAAGACGAAAATTGAAAGAGGAACTGTAAGGACTACCTTGCAGATAAGGCGAAATAGAAGCTTGGAGAAGCTTCAGGTATATTCATGATTAGTCTTCACTTATCAGATTTTCATGATAACATATAGGGTATTGGATATCGGGAGTGCTTATCATATCTATAATTCGTTGCAAGTTCTGACAAGACCTAGAAGACTGACTAGAGGTAAGATGGACCTAAAAATGGGCAATAGAGCAAGAGTTGCTACAGTTGCTGTTGGGGGGGGGAGACATCCTACATCTGCCTAGTGGAGCTATTATTGTATTAGATGCATGCTATTTTGTCCCTTCTATTATCAAAATATTATTTCTATTTCTTGTTTGACAATTAGTGGATAGAAATTAGTTTTTGAGAATAATAGTTGTTCAATAATTATGGATGATGAGATCATCACTAGAGGGACCCTTATAAATGGCTTATATATGTTAGACATTTCTCCACATATCATGAATATAAATATATCTTAGAGGAAAAGAGATAAGGTGAAAAATACATACCTATGGCATTGTAGGCTAGGTAGGTCATATACATGAGGGAAAGATTCAAAAGTTGCTAAAAAAAGGATACTTAGATCCATTTGACTATGAGTCATATACAACTTACGAACCTTGCCTTCATGGGAAAATGACCAACTCTTCTTTTAGTGGAACTGGAGAGAGCCATTGAGTTATTGGAACTTATACATAGTGATGTATGTAGTCCCATGTTGACTCAGGCTATAGGTGGTTACTCATACTTCATTACATTCACTGATGATTTCTCTAGATACGGACACATGTACTTAATGAAGTATAAATATGAGGCCTTTGAGAAATTCGAGGAATATAAGAATGAGGTGGAGAACCAGATTGAAAAGAGTATTAAAACTCTTCGATCAAATCGAGGAGGAGAGTACTTAAGTATAGAGTTCACCAATTTCCTCAGGACAATGAGATTCTATCCTAATGGACACCTCCTTATATACCTCAGCTCAATGGTGTATCAGAAAGGAGGAATCACACGCTGTTAGACATGGTGCGATCCATGATGAGTTTCACTGTTCTACTCGTCTCATTCTTGGGGCACGCCCTAGAGACCACATCTTACCTTCTAAATAGAGTTCCATCAAAGTCGGTGGTGTCCATACTATATGAGATATGAAAAGAAAATAAGCCCGATCTTAAGGTGGTTAAGATTTGGGGCTATCCTGCCCACATTAGAAGACATAACCCCGATAAGTTGGAATCAAGGATGGAATGGTGCATATTCGTGGGATACCCTAAGGAGACTTTAGGGTATTACTTCTATCATCCTGAGGACCGAAAGGTCTTTGTTTCCAAGAGAACTGTGTTCCTTGATAAGGAACACATTCTTGGTGGAAATATTGGGAGTGAGATAGAATTGAGTGAGGTTAGAGAACCTAGCTCGAGCACCATTCCAGAGCTCGAGCCTGTTCAGGAATGTAACACACAAATTCTAACTTTTCATAAGTCTAGTAGAGTATCTTACTCTCTTAAAAGATATGTGGGACATATAAGTGAAGATGACTCTCAGAATGTTGATCCTCAGACGTACGAGGAGGCTATTATAAGTATAGACTCCGGGAAGTGACAAGAAGCCATGAATTCTGAGATAGATTCCATGTACTCTAATAAGGTTTGGAACCTTGTGGATGCACCTGAGGGTATTGTACCCATCAGCTGCAAATTGATCTTCAATAAGAAGATCAGAGTAGATGGAAAGGTAGAGACCTATAAAGCAAGGCTAGTAACTAAAGGATATCATCAAAGACAAGGAGTTGATTATGATGAAACTTTTTCACTGGTAGCCATGCTTAAGTCCATTAGAATTATTTTGGCTATTGCAGCATACTATGACTATGAGATCTGTCAAATGGATATCAAAACGACATTCCTCAATGGTAACCTCGAGGAGAAGATATATATGATACAACCAGAGGGATTCATATCCAAAGAGAGTCTAGATAAAGTGTGTCGATTGCTTAGATCCATTTATGGATTGAAGCAAACTTTCTGAAGTTGGAACATAAGATTTGATGAGGTGATCAGATCTTATGACTTCGTAAGAACGAAGATGAGCCTTGTGTGTACAGGAAGGTAAGTGGGAGCGCTATCACCTTTTTGGTGCTATATGTGGATGACATCCTAATCATTGAAAATGATGTAGGAATGCTCTCTACAGTAAAGGCTTGGGTATCCAGAAACTTCTCCATGAAAGACTTAGGGGAAACATCCTATATTTTGGGGATCCGGATCTATAGAGATAGATCCAAAAGGATGCTTATCTTGTCCTAGTCTAGGTACATAGACTCCATTATCAAAAGATTTAGCATGGAGAATTCCAAGAGAGGTCTTATACCGATGAGACATGGAATATCATTTTCTAGGAGTATGGCTCTAAAGACTCCTAAAGAAAGGGCAGACATGGATGAGATATCTTATGCCTCAATGATAGGGTCTATCATGTATGCGATGCTATGTACCACGTCTGATATAGCATATGCTCTGAGTGTCATGAGTAGGTATTAGGCAGATCCAGGTTTAGAATACTAGAAGGCAGTAAAGTGTATCCTTAAGTACTTGAGAAGGACTAAGGATCTTTTACTGGTATATGGAAGAGGTAGCCTCCAGGTTGAGGGTTAAACGGACTTGAGTTTTCAGTCTGACATTGATAATAGCAAGTCAAATTCAGGGTATGTTTTCATCCTGAATGGAGGATCAGTAAGCTAGAAGAGTTTCTAGCAAGATACTACTATTGACTCGACCATAGAGGCAGAATACATTACTGTAGTAGAAGCAGAAAAGGAAGGGGTTTAGATGAAGAAGTTCATCAAGGATTTGGGAGTCATACCAAGCAGCGTGGAGCTGACTCCCATATATTGTGACAATGATAGGGTGATAACTCTAACAAAGGAACTCAGGTCTTAATATAATTATCCTGAGGAGGTTCCATCTGATTAGAGCGATCAAGACCCAAAAAGATATAGCAATGGAAAGAGTTTTATCCGAAGATAACATTGCAGATCCACTAATGAAGCCACTGGCTCAGATTGTATTTGAGCATCACAGAGGTCTAATGGGGATCAAACACATTGGTGATTGGCTTTTGGTCAAGTGGGAGATTGTTGGTTACATGTGCCCTACAAGCCAATCACATCGGTGATGGCACGTGTGACACGCTGTGTGATCTTTTTGCTTATGATTAATATTAGTATATTCTCACATTATATTATATGTAACATATATATTGTGATGTCCTTGGTTCTATGTAATGAGAATCGGATTGTGATGAGATCATGATAATGAGATCAATTCACCTTTAAACATGGATCCTAAATAATCCTGGTCATAGGTTACTCGAGAGGGACATCGCGATTGCTAGTTATAGGTGCTCTACAAGCCAATCACGCGAGTGATGGCACGTGTGATACATTGCGTAATCTTTTTACTTATGCTTAATATTGGCATATTCTCACATTATATTATATGTAGCATATATATTATGATATCCTTGATTCTGTGCAATAAGAATTAGATCGTGATGAGATCACGATAATGAGATCGATTCATCTTTACACACAGATCTTAAATAATCTCGGTCATAGGTTACTCGAGAGGGACATCGAGATAACCGGATAGACCGGTGTACTATATACCCATCCATATGATGGAGGCGACTGGTCTCATAGCCACTTGTGTGGAGACACTAAGGATATAGTACAAGTGCTCATTGGAGAATGAGTTCACTGATTGATCCACTTATGAATTGTTGTATGGTTAATGATACCTATGTCAGATAGTAATTTCATAGTCCCAATTGTGTATCTAGTCCTTGGACTTGAGACACCAAGGATGCCTTGTATGAGTACTCCTTTCTTTGACACCAGACTTACAAGTTTGGAAAGCTCCAGATCTGGTACAGTTGGTTATCAGGATTAGTAGCCAACCTTTCGAAGGCAATTGAGTGTCAATAGAGGATCATCCACTCTCGGTATCACAAGAGGAATATCACATATATGCTTGCTTAGACAAATCCCTGGCCCGGGTCATTTGGATTGAGAGAGAAGGAGTTCTCCGATAGAATCTGATTAGAGCAAAACAAACTGATTCTATATGTGACCTGACAATACCATATCTATCTACTATATGGTCTCTGAGATATTAGTTGGATGAGAGATTATAGATACATGGTAACTGTAGACAGTAGGTCCAATGGATTCGATCCTCCTATACCGTCTGGGGACTATGGCGTAGTGGCCTCCATAGTCGATGAGTTGAGTGAATTATTATGGAGATAATAATTCACTATATCAGAAGGAGTTCTGATAGGAGTAACTCACGGCCAGCTCGGTATTGGGCCTATAGGGTCACACACATATAGTAGATGCTTCAGCGAATAAAGGATTGGATGGAGATTTAATTAGCCCCTATTCTCATTAGATGAGACCCTATGCTGATGGGCTCCTTGATTAAGGCCCAATTAGAGGCCTAAGGAGATTATTGGATAGAGATCTACTAATGCAAGGTTGTGGGTAATTAGATGGAGAGCTAATACCCACTAAGATAGGAGCCCTAGGGTTTTCTGGTGGCTCTCTATAAATAGGAGGGGAGACTCTTGGTTGATAGGCTGTAACTTTAGCCACCACCTTCTATTCTCCTCCCTCCCTCTGAGCAAGAGTTACAAGATCAGATTGGAGGAGTTTTGCTATATAGATCCATCGTGTGGATACCGCTAGAGAGGAGGACGCTTGACCTCCTTCATCTTCTCCATTCAAATCTAGAATATAGGGATATACGATCTCCCTAGGTAAAATCAATCTCTCACATATCGTGATTTTTTAAATTTTTGGGTTTCTCTTGTGATCCCAATCTTTTGCACTATGACATGATCTACGTGGGAAACCAGTTTTTGTTTTGATTTCCACTTCGCATGTGATACACCCGCTGTAGGTTTCCTAACAGTGGTATCAGAGCTAAGGTTTTCGTGCGAAAGATTAGCTTTAAACTACGTGTGATGCGATTGAATCACATAGAATCATTCTACGCATTCTTGTTGTGTTTTCGCAGCGAGGGAAGCCCTTGCAAGGGGTAGCCGGGCATGGCCATGGCTAGCCCCTTGTAGGCGGTCACTGACTAGGGCGCCGCAGGGGCGCAGCCGGCGCCCCGGCAAGGCGGCCACCGTAAGGGCAGCGGCCTTCTTGGCACAAACACCGCGGCCCGGCCGGGCGCCACTAGCGGCCAAGCGGGCTTGTTGCTCGCGACATGACCTCAAGGCGCCCATGGCTAGGCCATGGTGGCCGCCTCAGGCAAGGCGCCCGCGGCTGCTGCTGCAAGGGTAGCCGGTGGCGGCGGCCGCGGCATGAGGCGACACCGCTAGCCCGCGAGGTCGCCGGTAGCACCTCAGTGCCACGCCGACGGCGACATCGCCACTCACGCAGGGCGGCGGCGGCGGTGTAGATAAGGGCAAGGAGAGGGCTAGGGCATCCTTTTAAGAAAAAGAACGATCTTGCCCCTTCGATTTTTAAAATTTCGAGGACTGTCCTCATGTGCAAAATTTTAAAAATGCCCTCAACAATTCTGAAAATTTTGAGGATTGTTCTCTCATCTAGAATTATGAAAATGCCCTTGATAATTCTAAAAATTTCGAGCATGTTCTGATTTTAAAAAATAATTAATTAAATAATTTAATTAATTATTATATATTATAATCCTATATATGATGTGATGTATGATGTGGATGGATGATCATGAGCCTTGTGTTGTAATGTGTGTAATTATGATTATTATTATTATTGGGGCCTGCATGCCTCTGTTTTTCTCATTTTTTGTCGAGCCTGCATGCTTGTGATTACTTGTAATTACATGGAGAGGCGCATCGAGAGCGTGGAGATGACAACGGGACCGACGATGTCGTGGTAGGAGATTACGATACATGGTGATTCGATGATCCGATGGAACCAATGATGACGAGATTAACAATCACAGGGCATGGAGATGCGTCGATGCACACATAGATCCTATTGTGAATGATTAGGCCCATTGGCTCGGGCTTAATCATATTAGGTGATGGCTCATGATCATCCGGTGTGGCTTGCATGTGTGATGTGTTATACACCTACTGGATATATGTATATATATATATATATATATATATATATATATATGATATATATATATATATATTTGCATGCGATGTAGATATATATTAAATATGTATATGTGTGACACGACATATTAGGAGACCGATAGAAAACAAAAACCCCTCCTAAGATAATATTAAGTCAGTAAGCGTGAGGTAATAAGATTGACCCACGTGGCCTTCTATCGAGGCTCACCTATCTACGTGATCAAGCGTGAAGAAATTGAATCATGTCATAGGTTGAGTTGGTCAAGTCCCTCGAGGCTCACCTATCTACGTGATCAAGTTTTTGCCTATGACATAGAGATGTCACCAGTGATCTGAGGACATATTATGCTTGGTCGAGTCCCTCGAGGGCATATCATTAAATCAGACTCATCTTATAACGATAGTGATGACTTAACTGAACGTTATGGTTGGTCAATTCCCTCGAGACCATGATGATTCGGAGGCTGAACATGATGGGAATCACAAGGAGTTGTGATTGGCAAGAGTTGCCTACTTTTTGGGCTTAGTGCAATTGGTCGAGTCCCTCGAGGTTGCACTAAGATGCCAATTGGATCCGGATCCCCACTAGGAGTATGCCGGAGACTTCCGTCTCACGTGTCGAGGGTGTCGCGTGACTCACTAAGAAAATAGTGGGAGCACATTAAGATAGAAGTCTATATGTTAATTAGTATTTTCTATAAAATCTACATATTATTTATTTTTACTATATCTTGTTTTGTTAGAAACATGTCGCTCACAAACCCCCTACGTGGCATACTTGATGCCAACCACCTCACTAATCCAAACTATATAGATTGGCTCTGCAATTTGAGAATTATTCTCACGATGACGAAAATCACATACGTCCTTGATACAATCGTGCCCACACTAGAAGAAGGGGCAAGCGAGGATGAGATCGCTCGCTATCTGAAGTACATAGATGATTCCATATTAGCAAAATGTTACATGTTGGCCTCCATGACTCTTGAGTTAAAAAGGCAAACATGAGAGCATGGATGCAGATTCTATCCTTCTTCATCTTCGCTAGCTGTTTGAGAAATAGGGAAAAACTTAAAGATATGAGATATCTAGGAAACTCTTCCAAGCTAGGATGACAGAAGGGACATCGGTTGAGAACCATATCCTAAAGATGATAGAGTGGATTGAGAAACTCACAGGTCTAGGAATAGTCCTAGAGGATAATTTGTGCATTGATCTTATACTTTAGTCCCTACCAGATTTCTTTTCTTACTTCATCATGAATTTTAACATGAGTAAGTTTGAGGTGACTTTCCCTGAGCTCCTCAATATGTTGAGGGAAGCTGAGAGTTCCATCAAGAAGGAGAAGCCAGTTAGTTCTCTATATTGGTGAGACCAAAAAGAAAAGAAAGGCCAATAAGATCCTTAGGAAGGGCAACAGCAAAGAAAGACCACGTAAGGCAAAGGTTTCCCAGAAATACCCGATAAAGGACAACGGACAATACTTCCACTGTGGCCAAGATGGGTATTGGAAGAGGAACTGTAAGGACTACCTTGAAGTTAAGGTGAAACAAAGGCTTGGAGAAGCTTCAAGTATGTTCATGATCAATCTCCACTTGTTAGACGTTCATGATAACACATGGGTATTAGATACCGGGAGTATTTATCATATCTACAATTCGTTGTAGGTTCTGACAAGACCTAGGAGATTGGCTAGAGGCGAGATGGACCTCAAGAAGGGTAATAGAGCAAGAGTTGCTACAGTTGCTGTTGGAGAGGTCACCCTATATCTGCATGGTGAAGCTATTATTGCATTAGATGCATGCTATTTTGTTCCCTCTGTTATCAAAAATATTATTCCTACCTCTTATTTGATAATTAATCAATATAAATTAGTTTTTTAGACTAATAGTTGTTTAATAATTATGGATGATAAGATCATCACTAGAGAAACCCTAATAAATAGCTTATATGTGTTAGACACTTCTCCACATATCATGAATATAAATATGTCTAAGAGGAAAAGAGATGAGGTGAATAATACATACCTATTGTCACGGGCTTAGCTGATTTTGCCTAAGCCGTGCGGCACCCATGCGTGTCCGTCCGCAAAGGTCAGCCCTCCCCGAGATCTCCCAAAATCCCACAGACTTACAAAAAGAGAAAACGGGCCAGAAGAAGCAACTCCCACGGGATCCACAAGCAACTGCTCAAGAAAAACACTTTATAAAGCCAAAATACAAATTACACCCATGGACATTACAAACTCAGAGAGGTTGCACACAAAGGATAATGGTCCACTACAGACCGAAGCCCCCACAAGTGCTTATAAGACACACTTGTATTTACAAGCCAAACTTGGCCAAAAAGCAAATCAAACTAGGGCTTCCAAGCCTACTGCAAGCCCGCTTCTTGTTGTACAAGATATGTACCTAAACCGAAGGACACGGAGTAACACAAGCATTTCATCGAACACCTTGTTTACATTGTTGTCCGTGACATATCATGAATATAAATATGTCTAAGAGGAAAAGAGATGAGGTGAATAATGCATACCTATGGCATTGTAGGCTAGGTCATATACATGAGGGAAATATTCAAAAGTTGCTGAAAGATGGATACTTAGATCTATTTGACTGTGAGACATATGCAACTTGTGAATCTTGCCTTCGTAGGAAGATGACTAACTCTCGTTTCAGTAGAACTAGAGAGAGAGCCACTGAGTTATTGGAACTCATACATAGTGATGTATGTGGTCCCATGTCGACTAAAGCTATAGGTTGTTACTCATACTTCATTACATTCACTGATGATTTCTCTAAGTATGGACACGTGTACTTAATGAAGTACAAATTTGAGGCCTTTGAGAAATTCAGAAAATATAAGAATGAGGTAGAAATCCAAATTGGAAAGAGTATTAAAACTCTTCGATCAGATCGAGGAGGAGAGTACTTGAGTACGTAGTTCACCCATTTCCTCAGGGACAATGGGATTCTATCCCAATGGACACCTCCTTATACACCTCAACTCAATGGTATATCAGAAAGGAGGAATTGCATGCTGTTAGACATGGTGCGGTCCATGATGAGTTTCGCTGACCTACCCATCTCATTCTGAGGGGTATGCCCTAGAGACTACAGCTTACCTTCTGAACAGAGTTCCATCAAAGTCGGTAGTGTCTACACCATATGAGATATCGAAAGGAAAGAAGCCCGATCTTAAAATTGTTAAGATTTGGGGCTGTCCTGCCCACGTTAGAAGACACAACCCCGATAAGTTGGAATCAAGGATAGAATGGTGCATATTCGTGGGATATCCAAAGAAAACTTATGGGTATTATTTCTATCATCCCAAGGACCGAAAGGTCTTTGTTCCCAAGAGAGTTGTGTTCTTTGAGAAGGAACATATTCTTAGTGGAAACAGTGGGAGTCAGATAGAATTGAGCGAGATTGGAGAACCTAGCTCAAGCACCATTCTAGAGCCCGAGTCTGTTCAGGTACCTAACACACAAATTCCAAATTTATGTAGGTCTAGTAGACTATCTCACCCTCCTAATAGATATGTGGGACATATCAGTGGAGATGACTTTCAGGATGTTGATCCTCAGACCTACGAGGAGGCTATTATGAGTATAGACTCTGGGAAGTAGCAAGAAGCTATAAATTCTGAGATGGATTTCATGTACTCTAACATAGTTTGGAACCTTCTAGATGCACCTGAGGGTATTGTACCCATCGGCTATAAATGGATCTTCAAGAAGAAGATCGGAGTGGATAGAAAGGTAGAGACCTATAAAGCAAGGCTAGTAGCTAAAGGATATTATCAAAGACAAGGAGTTGGCTATGATGAAACCTTTTCACCTGTAGCTATGCTTTAGTCCATTAGAATTATTTTGGCCATTGCAACACACTATAACCATGAGATCTAGCAGACAGATGTCAAAACAACATTCCTCGATGGCAATCTCGAGGAAGAGGTGTATGGATTGAAGCAAGCTTTCCGAAGTTGGAACACAAGATTTGATGAGGTGATCAAATCTTATGACTTTGTTAAGAATGAAGATGAACCTTATGTGTATAGGAAGGTAAGTGGAAGCGCTATCACCTTCTTGGTACTATATGTGGATGACATCTTAATCATTGGGAATGATGTAGGAATGCTCTCTACAGTAAAGGCTTAGCTATCTAGAAACTTCTCCATGAAAGACTTAGGGGAAGCATCCTATATTTTGGGGATCTGGATCTATAGAGATAGATCCAAAAGGATGCTTGGCTTGTCCCAGTCTAGGTACATAGACTCCATTGTCAAAAGGTTTGGCATGAAAAATTCCAAGAGAAGTCTCATACCGATGAGACATGGAATATCACTTTCTAGGAGTATGTCCCCAAAGACTCCTGAAGAAAGGACAAACATAGATAAGATACCTTATGCCTCAGTGATAGGATCTATCATGTATGCGATGCTATGTACTAAGTCTGATATAGCACATGCTCTAAGTATCATGAGCAGGTATCAGGCAGATCCAGGTTTAGAACACTAGAAGGCAGTAAAGTATATCCTTAAGTACTTGAGAAGGACTAAGGATCTTTTACTAGTATATGGAGGAGGTAGCCTCCAGGTTGAGGGCTATACAGACTCAAGTTTTCAGTCTGACATTGATGATAGCAAGTCAAATTCAGGGTATATTTTCACCATGAACAGAGGAGCAGTAAGCTGAAAGACTTCAAAACAAGATACTACTGCCGACTCGACCACAGAGGCGGAATACATTGCTGCAGTAGAAGTAGTAAAGGAAGGGGTATGGATGAAGAAGTTTATCAAAGATTTGAGAGTCATACCAAGCAGTGTAGAACCAATTCCTATATACTGCGACAACAATGGGGCGATAGTTCAAGCGAAGGAACCCAAGTCTCATAGCCCGTAAAAATATAACAATAGAAATAGTTCCATCTGAAGATAACATTATAGATCCACTGACGAAGCTGTTGGCTCATATTGTATTTGAGCTTACAAGGATCGAATGAGGATCAGACACATAGGTGATTGACTTTAGGTCAAGTGGGAGATTGCTAGTTAGTTATTACAGGTGCCCTGCAAGCCAATCACGTGAGTGATGGCACGTGTGACACACTGCGTAATCTTTTTGCTTATGATTAATATTGACATATTCTTATATTATATTATATGTAGCATATATATTGTGATGTCTTTAGTTTTGTGCAATGGGAATTGGATCATGATGAGATCACAATAATGAGATCGATTCATCTTTAAACACAAATCCTAAATAATCCCGGTCATAGGTTACTCGAGAGAGACATCGAGATAATCGGATAGACCGGTGTACTATATACCCGTCCATATGATGGAGGCGGCTAGTCTCATAGCCACTTGTGTGGAGACACTAAGGATATAGTACAGGTGCTCATTGGAGAATGAGTTCACTGATTGATATGCTTATAGAATGCTTTATGGTTAATGATACCTAATATCAGACAGCGATTTCATAGTCTCAGTTGTGTATATGGTCCTTGGACTTGAGACACCAATAATGCTTTGTATGAGTACTCCTTTCTTTGACGCCAGACTTATAGATTTGGAAAGCTCTCGATCTGATACAGTTGGTTATCAGGATTAGTAGCCAACCTTACGAAGGCAATTGCATATCAAAAGAGGATTATCCACTCTCGATATCACAAGAAGAATATCCTATATGTACTTGCTTAGACAAATCCCTGGCCAGGGTCATTTGGATTGATAGAGAAGGAGTTCTCAGGTAGAATTCGATTAGAGCAAGACAAATTGATTCCGTATGTGACCTGACAGTACCATATCCAATATACGGTCTTTAGGATATTAGTTGGATGTGAGATCATAAATACATGATAACTGTAGATAAACAAGTCCGATGGATTCGATCCCCCTATACCGTCTAGCGACTATGGCGTAGTGGCCTAGTACGTCCATAGTCGATAAGTCGAGTGAATTATTATAGATATAATAATTCACTATATCAGAAGGAGTTCTGATGGGATTAACTCATGGCCAGCTCGGTATCAGGCCTAGATGTTCACATACATTTGGTGGATGCTTCAACGAATAGAAGATTGGATGGAGATTCAATTAGCCTATATTCTCATTAGATGAGACCCTATACAGATGGGCTACTTGGTTAAGGCCCAATTAGAGGCCTAAGGAGATTACTTGATACAGATCCAATAATACGAGGTTAGTGGGTAATTAGATAGAGATCGAATACCCACTAAGGCAGGAGCCCTAGGATTTTTTGGTGGCTCTCTATAAATAGGAGGGGAGACTCTTGGTTGATAGGTTGCAACTTTAGCCACCACCTTCTATTCTCCTCCCTCCCTCTGAGCAAGAGTTACAAGATCAGATTGGAGGAGTTTCATTGTAGAGATTCATCATGTGGATACCGCTAGAGAGGAGGACGCTTGACCTCCTTCATCTTCTCCATCCTATCATGGACAACAATGTAAATAAGGTGTTCAATAAAATGCTCATGTTTGTCCATGTCCTTCGGTTTGTGTATATATCTTATACAGTAATTAGCGGGCTTGCAATAGGCTTAGCAGCCCTATTTTGATTTGCTTTGTGGCCAATTTTGGCTTGTAAATATGAGTGTATTTTGTAAGAACTTGTAGGGACTTCGGTCTATAATGGACCATTATCCTTTATGTGCAACCTCTCTGAGTTTATAATGTCCATGGGTGTAATTTGTATCTGGCTTTATAAAGTGTTTGCTTGAGCAGCTGCTTGTGGATCCCATGGGAATTGCTTCTTCTGGCCCGTTTTCTCTTTTGTAAGTCCAAGGGACTCTAGGAGATCTCGGGGAGAGTGGACCTTTACAGAGGGACATGCATGGGTGCCGCATGGCTTAGGCAAAATCAGCTAAGCCCGTGACAGTGTGGTATCAGAGCGGGACAAGCACACGCAGAAAAACTTGTTCTACAAATGTGGGGGATCTAGCTGGGCTGTGTGGAGGATAGCCAACACGCGCAGTCATTTGGGGTAAAACGGACACTAAGATGTTGGGAAAGGAGTCGCTCAGAGGAGCGGGCATCCAGGTTTGACATTCAGAGGAATGACCAACCCTTTTGTGTAAGAGGCACCACGAGGATAAGCAAGCGAAGAAAAATACATAGCACACAAAGACTGGGATGGTTGAGCTATGGCTTGACGTTGGCAACCAAACTTGATGGTGCTTAAGGCAAAGCGGGGCGCTTGGTGAAAGATGAGACCGTGAAAAGTGGGAGGTGTTGCGTAATGACCGAAAGAGTTGTGCAAAGTTTATAGAGGTGAGGAGAATTGCTAACTTAAAGGATTCGGTACTCGTGCAAGGGCTTATACACGGACGACAGAGTTTTCTTGGCCATCCCAAGGAGTGATCAGAATCTAGTAGGTGCATTTGTAGGGGTAGAATAAGGCACAAGTTGTTCAGCAAGACGAAGTAGTCCAAAGGGGATGGTGGTCTCCGAAACTTCTAGTGGAAAGTATGTAAAGAGGAAAGTTGCTCCAACATGACAGATATCTAGGAGGGATAAGTCCTAGTTCCCTAGAGGGAGAATCATGTGCAATGAACTGCACATATTAAGGAGGAGTTTCTTAAGGTAATATCTCCATAAAGCTCAATGAACCGAGCGATTTTTAATGTGGAATCATCACACGTTCTCAAATGAGGTAATGCATTGGTGGATGCATTTCGAAATCAAGTGGGAGAGCAATCCAAGGCAACATCATATGAAGGCACACTTAGAGTCGATACAGAAATTGAACTCAACGGAGGGTTGACTCATGGAATAGTGGACATGAGGGCCACTATCAACTCAATGCAAATCGAGGAGTGGAGTGACTTGGGTGGAACTGGGTAAAGTATACCAAGCCGCATGAAGGGAGTCGACATAGAAGATGGAACATGGAGCGGAGGCACGAAGCTTTCCTTGGACAGAAGTCAAGGGCATGAACTGTTGTAGAGACAAGAGTGGGATCATGTTATTCCATGGGTTCTTCATTTTGATAGGGCAGACTTATCTTGTATTGTCCCAAAGATGAAGGGAGCTTTAAGGCACATGCACCTTACCTTTGAGATGCATTTGATGAAGTAATTAAGGTGATTCAATATGCAGAGGCAAAGTTGGGATCAAGAGACCTTAGCACGAGGCAAGAGGATACAGAGGCGGGTACTCTTGAAGAATATGCCATAGTGTTGCCATTCAAGTTATCAGGAATAAGTGGTGCATAGTAGAGATTGTGCTGGTAGGGGATAGAGGCCCAGGATGCAAACAATGGTGCACCAATTCTAGCGAAGTCAAAAGGACTTCATGAGCTACTAGGCGACGGACTGTCCTAGAGCTATGCTTCATCCAGGTGTGACCCAAGAGTAGGTGGACGAAGGTGAATTACCAAGGGAGTGAACTAAAAATCATAGATGGCAGAGGCCCTAAGATGTGTTGGTAGAGGCCACACGTTGTCATGGACAACAATGTAAATAAGGTGTTCGATAAAATACTTGTGTTAGTCTGTGTCCTTCAATTTAGGTACATATCTTATACAGCAAGAAGCGGGTTTGTAGTAGGCGTAGCAGCCCTAGTTTGATTTGCTTTATGGCCAAGTTTGGCTTGTAAATATAAGTATGTCTTATAAGCACTTGTGGGGACTTCGGTCTGTAATGGACCATTATCCTTTGTGTGCAACCTCTCTGAGTTTGTAATGTCCATAAGTGTAATTTGTATGTGGCTTTATAAAGTATTTTCTTGAGCAGTTGCTTGTGGATCCCGTGGGAATTGCTTCTTCTGGCCCATTTTCTCTTTTGTAAGTCTAAGGGACTCGAGGAGATCTCGGGGAGGGCTGATCTTTGCGGAAGAACACGCATGGGTGCCGCACGACTTAGACAAAATCAGCTAAGCCTGTGACAATGTGGCATTAGAGTGGGACAAGCACATACAGAAACACTTGCCATGCAAACGTGGGAGACCTAGCTGGGCTATGTGAAGGACAGCCAGCACGCGCAACCATTTGGGGGAAATGGAAATTGAGATGTAGGGAAAGGAGTCGCTCAGAGGAGCGGGCATCCTAGTTTATCATTCAAGGAATAGCCAACCCCTTTACGTGAGAGGCACCACGAGGACAGGCAAGCGAAGAAGAATGCGTAGCACACAAAGATTGGGATGGTTGAGTTCGAGCTATAGCTCGACGTTGGCAACCAAACTTGACGGTGCTCAAGGCAAAGCAGGGCACTTGGTGAAAGATAAGACCGTGTAAGGTGGGAGGTGTTATGTAATGACCGAAAGAGTTGTGCAAAGCTCACAGAGGTGAGGGGAATTGCTAACTCGAAGGATCCGAAACTCATGCAAGGGCTTGTACACGGATGATGGAGTGTTCATGGCCATCCCAAGGTGTGATCAGAACTCGGTGCCATGGAGCATCAGAACTTTCTCTTCGACATGGAAAGGATATGTCCGTAGGCGGCTGAAATATACAGTAAGTTCAACACGTTGCTAGACCTTGAAGGGTGCGATGGAGATTGTATTGGAGAAGGGTCACAATTTAGCAAGTACATTTGCAGGGGCAGAACAAGGCATAAGTTGTTTAGCAAGACGGAGTAGTCCAAAGGGGATGGTGGTCTCCGAAACTTCTAGTGGGAAGTATGTAAAGAGAAAAGTTGATCCAGCAGGACAGATATCCAGGAGGGATAAGTCCTAGTTCTCTAATGAGAGAATCATGTGCAACGGACTGCACATATTGAGGAAGAGTTCCTCAAGGCTATATCTCAACAAAGCTCAACGGACCGAGTGAGCAATGAAGAGTTGTCGTATGATCTTGAAGGAGGTAATGCATTGGTGGATGTATTTCAAGATCAAGTGGGGCAGCAATCCAAGGCAACATCATATGAAGGCACACTTAGAGTCGATGCAGAAATCGAACTCAACAGAGGGCTGACCCGTGGAATAGTGGACGTGAGGGCCACTATCAACTCAATGCAAATCGAGGAGCAGAGCGACTTGGGTAGAACTCGGTGAAGTATCCAAGCCGCATGAAGGGAGTCAACATAGAAGATGGAACATGGAGCAGAGGCACAAAACTTTCCTTGGATAGAGGTCAAGGGCATGAACTCTTGTAGAGACAAGAGTGGGATCATGTCGTTCCATGGGTTCTTCATTCTGATGGGATAGACTTATTTTGCATGGTGCCAAAGATGAAGGGAGCTTCGAGGCACATACAAGCTACCTCAGAGATACATTTGACGGAGTAACTAAGGGGATTCAACTTGCGGAGGCAAAGTTGGGATCAGGGGATCTTAGTACGGGGCAAGAGGATGCAGAGGTAGGTACTCTTAAAGAATATGCCACAGTGTTGCCATTCAAATTGTTAGGAACAAGAGACGCATAACAAGATTATGCTGGTAGGGAATAGAGGCCCAAGATCCAGACAATGGTGCACCAACTCTAGCGAAGTCAGGGGACTTCAGGAGCTACTAGGCGACGGACTATCCTAGAGCTATGATTTGTCCAGGTATGACCCAAGAGTGGGTGGATGAAGGGGAATTGCCAAGGGAGCGAACTACAAATCAGAGATGGCAGAGGCCCTACGATGTGTTGGCAGAGGCCACACATGGAGAAGTCGTAGTCCGAGTTCATCACACGAGAATCTGTATGCAATGGAGATGTCACCAGGAGGCGATATGGTGAAGTGGATCATGGTGGAATAGTTCGTGACAATGCAATACAGGCAATCTTGTCCCATGAGGGACAAGATCATGCGGAAGTATAATCAGGAGTTACTGGGAGCTCCACTTTGGTATACGACACAAGAAGAAGGGCTATGGATTCAAGGAGTGAATGTTGTAGTACCGTAGAGGTGGGTCTTCATGTGTGCATCGAAGCTTGCAATGGATGGAAGCCTTAGTCATCAGCATATGAGAGCTATATACCATCCAGGAAGAAGTCCAAGTGTAAGTACCAGTGAGTCCTATGGAGGGGGACGTGATCATGTGGATGATCAGGAGCTACTAGGAGCTCCACTTTAGTGAACAATACAATGGTAAGAAGGGCTGTGGATTCAAGGAGTGAATGCCACAGTACCGAAGAGGCGGGTCTTCCGTGCGTATGCATTGACGCTTGCATCAGATGTAAGCCTTGGTCGTGAGCATAAGGGGGGCTGTGTACCACCGAGGGAGTAGTCAGATTGCAAGTACCAGTGAGTCTCATGGAGGGGACTTGATTATACTAAGGTATAATCGGAGCAGTTGGAGAGTTGGACTGCTTCAGTACTCACATTCGCTTAAGGGAGCATGGCAAGTCAGAGGACAAAGTCAAGTAAGCGAACGTTGCTATCAAGGAAGCTAAGGAGAACAGAATCGGTGCGAGCCTGCAACAAGATGGCAGAAGGCCATGTATGAGAGTTACGGTCTGTCTTTCCATCGACCAAGGAGAACTGCTAGGAGGACACAGTGGTGTCGAAGCAGGTGGTCGAAAGGGAGGCGAGGAAGCGATGACGAGTCCAGCGGGGCTTAGCTACCCAAAAGCAAAGCGTCAGTTAAAAATGTGGACTTAGAGGAGCACCATAGTGCCATAGAGGCAGATCTACCGATTGCGAAGGAAGGGATGAAGATGCAAGATAACAGATAGTAGTGCTATGGGCTTGGCAGCACCATGGTGCCGCAGATGTGGGACTTCCGTGAAGTCATCGATCCCTTGCTCTCATGGAGGAAGAGCATTGGTCATAAAAAGGGCCGAGGAGGTGGAGAATGCAAAGGCAAACTCCAAGTACCAAGACAGGGCAGAAGGGTAGAGGCCAAGAAACTTCATAAGACCGATGTCGATGGGCTTCTCATCAAGATAGCCGAAATTAAGAGACTTCGGGTTGATGCAGGAGTGCTCGACCAAGGAATGAAGTAGGCAGTACATGGTACTGTACCTTTCTACTCAAGAGGAGTAGGCGGCAAAGGTGATGGAGAAGATAGTACAATCCCAGAGGTGACCAGATCTATCAAAGACTTACTCCAAGTTGGGGGATTCCAAGTTTGGGTAATCTTTTTGCTCTTTTCGAGCAAAACTTCTTGCATTCCAGAAGATCAATGGCAGTGAGAAGGCGAATCACAGTAGCTAACTCAACGCAAGAAGTGCAAACACTTCAAGTGCTTCAGAAGTGTGAGCAAAGAGCGGGCGAATGTTAGTAACCAGCTCAATGCATGAAGTACAAACTTGAGGAGGCAGGTGAAATTGAGCAACCTTTGCCTTCTCAACTCGAGAGGATGGGTGAAACCGAGTACCCTAATTCTCTTAACTCGAGGAGGTGAGCGAAGCCAAGTAACCTTACCTTCTCAACTATGAAGAGAATAGGTGAAGTCAAGTATCTCAATTCTCTTATCTATCCAGTAGAGGAGCTCTGCATAAGTTCAGTGACCCTTTAAAGAAAGCTTATGGAAGACAATAGTTGTCAAATCCTCACCGTTGGTGATCAATACTACTGAGAGTAGATTTTTTATTTTATTTTCCAATTGACTAATCGAAAGTGGGAGTAATGCGAACATACTTTGAAGTGACAACTAACAGTGGAAGAAGGTTCAATGAGCAAACATTATGGAGAAAGGACCTTAAAAACTTCAAAGTTTGCGAGGCGATGCTCGTTAAAGCTCCAACAAGCATCTACCTAGTTCAAGCAATATGAGTATACTACGATACTAGCGCATAATAAGGCAAGTCTTTTCCTTCATCAGAGATATCTGCGAGAACCAACAAGGATCAACACAACTCAACCAACCCCACACCAGATTCAGTCATTGGTGAGTTGAAGCAACATGGTGGATCAGAGTTCGACTACTCAACAACAGTAGCGGAGAGCAGCTTGGAGCCAAAGGGGCGTGTTGCAGCCAAAGTAGAAGATTGAAGATTCAGCAGAATGCGAGGAGATGCAGCGTCTATAGTGGCTTCGACGAGGACGCTGAAGGAATAAGTGGGGGAGAATGTCACGGACAACAATGTAAATAAGGTGTTCGATGAAATGCTTGTGTTAGTCTGTGTCCTTCGGTTTAGGTACATATCTTATACAAAAAGAAGCAGGCTTGCAGTAGGCGTAGCAGCCCTAGTTTGATTTGCTTTATGGCCAAGTTTGGCTTATAAATACAAGTGTGTCTTATAAGCACATGTGGGGATTTCGGTTTGTAATAGACCATTATCCTTTGTGTGCAACCTCTCTAAGTTTGTAATGTCCATGGGTGTAATTTGTATGTGGCTTTATAAAGTGTTTTCTTGAGCAGTTGCTTGTGGATCCCGTGGGAATTGCTTCTTCTGGCCCGTTTTCTCTTTTGTAAGTCTAAGGGACTCGAGGAGATCTCGGGGAGGGCTGACCTTTGCAGACGGACACGCATGTGTGTCGCACGGCTTAGGAAAAATCAGCTAAGCCCGTGACAACGTGGAGAATTCATAGTCTGAGTTCATCATACGAGAATCTGTATGCAATGGAAATGTCACCAGGAGGCAACATGGTGCAGCGAATGGTGGTGGAATAGTTCGTGACAATGCAATACAGGCGATCATGTCCCGTAAGAGACAAGATCATGCGGAGGTATGATCAGGAGTTACTAGGAGCTCCGCTTTGGTGTACGACACAACAAAAAGAAAGGCTATAGATTCAAAGAGTGAATGTCATGGTATCACAGAGGTGGGTCTTCATGTGTGCATCAAAACTTGCATTGGATGAAAGCCTTAGTCATCAGCATATAGGGGTTGTATACCACTGAGGAAGAAGTCCAAGTGCAAGTACTAGTGAGTCCCATGGAGGGGGACGTGATCATATGAATAATCAGGAGCTGCTAAGAGCTCCACTTCAGTGAACAATGCAATGGCAAGAAGGGCTTTGGATTCAAGGGGTGAATGCTATGGTACCGTAGAGGTGGGTCTTCCATGTGTGTGCATCGAAGCCTGCATCAGATGAAAGCCTTAGTCATCAACATATGGGGGTTATGTACCACTGAGGGAGAAGTCAGATTACAAGTATTAGTGAGTCGCATAGAGGGGACTTGATTATACAAAGGTATGATCAGAGCGGCTGGAGAGTTGGACTGCTTCAGTGCTCACATTCGCTTAAGAGAGCCCGACAATTCAGAGGATGAAACCGAATAAGCGAACGTTGCTACCAAGGATGCTAAGGAGAACATAATTGGTGTGAGCCCTATAACAAGATGGCAAAGGCCATACATGAGAGTTACAGTCTGTCTTTCCATCGACTAAGGAGAACTGCTAGGAGGACACAGTGGTGTCGAAGCAGGTGGTCAAAAGGGGCGAGGAAGCGATGATGAGTTCAGTGGGGCTCAGCTACCCAAAAGCAAAGTGTCGATTAGAAAGGAGGTGGACTCGGAGGAGCACCATAGTGCCGCAGAGGCAGATCTACCGATCATGAAGGAAGGGACGAAGATACAAGGTAACATATAGTAATAGTATTATGGGCTTGGCAACACTATGGTACCGCAGATATGGGACTTCCGTGGAGTCATCGATCCCTTGCTCTCATGGAGGGAGAGTATTAGTCATAAAAGGGGCCGAGAAGGTGGAGAATACAAAGGCAAACTCCAAGTACCAAGACAGGGCGGAAGGGTAGAGGCCAAGAAACTTCATAAGACCGATGTCGATGGGCTTCTCATCAAGATAGCTGAAAGCGAGGGACTTTAGGTTGATGTAGGAGTGCTCGACTAAGGAACGAAGTAGGCAGTACATGGTATTGTACCTTTTCTACTCAGAGGAGTAGGCGGTAAAGGTGATGGAGAAGATGGTACAATCCCAGAAGCAACCAGATCTATCAAAGACTTGCTCCAAGTTGGGGTAAACTTTTTACTCTTTTCGAGCGAAACTTCTTGTATTCCAGAAGTTCAATGGCAGTGAGAATGCGAATCACAATAGCTAACTTAACGCAAGGAGTGAAACACTTCATGTGCTTCAGAAGTGTGAGCAAAGAGTAAGCGATTGTTAGTAACTAACTTAATGCATGAACTGCAAACTCGAAGAGGCAGGCGAAATCGAGTAACTTTTGCCTTCTTAACTCGAGAGAAAGGGTGAAACCGAGTACCCCAATCCTATTAACTCGAGGGGGTGAGTGAAGGTAAGTAACTTTGCCTTCTCAACTACTAAGAGAATGGGTAAAGTCAAGTATCCCAGTTCTCTTACTTATCCAGCAGAGGAGCCTTGCATAAATTCAATAACCCTTCAAAGAAAGCTTATGGAAGACAATAGTTGTCAAATCCTCACCATTGGTGATCAGTCCTACCGAGAGTAGATTGTCCGTTTCATTTCCTAATTGAGTGCCAATCAAAAGCGGAAGTGATGCGAACCTATTTGGAAGGGCAAACATTATGGAGGAAGGACCTTAAAAACTTCAAAGTCTACGAGGCAATGCTCGTTAAAGTTCCAACAAGCATTCATCCACTTCAAGTAACATGAGTATACTGCGATATTGGCATATAATAAGGTAAGTCTTCTCCTTCATCAGATGGATCTGTGAGAACCAACAAGGATCAGCACAACTCAGCTAACCCTACACCAGATTCAGTCATTGGTGAGTTGAAGTAGCATGGCGGATCCGAGTTCGACCACTCAATAACAGCGACGGAGAGTGGCTGGGAGTCAAAGGGCGTATTGCAGCCAAAGCAGAAGATTGAAGATTCAACAAAATGCAAGGAGATGCAGCCTCTATAGTGGCTTTGATAAGGACGTCGAAGGAATAAGTGGGGGAGAATGTCACGAACAATAATGTAAATAAGGTGTTTGATGAAATGCTCATGTTTGTCTATATCCTTCGGTTTGTGTACATACCTAGTACAGCAAGTAGCGGGCTTGCAGCAGGCTTAGTAGCCCTATTTTAGTTTACTTTATGGCCAATTTTGGCTTGTAAATATGAGTGTATTTTGTAAGCACTTGTGGGGACTTCGGTCTGTAATGAACCATTATCCTTTATGTACAACCTCTCTGAGTTTGTAATGTCCATAGGTGTAATTTGTATTTGGCTTTATAAAGTGTTTGCTTAAGCAGTTGCTTATGGATCCCGTGTGAATTGCTTCTTCTGGCCTATTTTCTCTTTTGAAAGTCCAAGAGACTCTAGAAGATCTCGGGGAGGGCTGACCTTTACGTACGGATACGCATGGGTGCCGCACAGCTTAGGCAAAATTAGCTAAATCCGTGACAATTTGGATCTGGAATACAGGGATATACGATCTCCCTAGGTAAAATCAATCTCTCACACATCATGGTTCTTTCGATTTTTATGTTTTTCTCGCGACGCCAATCTTTTGCACGACGATTTGATTTGTTGGGAAACTAGTTTTTATTTTTATTTTCGTTGCACATGTGATGCACCTGCTGTAGGTTTTCCAATAGAGATAACCAGATAGACCAGTGTACTATATACCCGTCCATATGATGGAGGCGGCTGGTCTCATAGGCACTTGTATGGAGACACTAAGGATATAGTACAGGTGCTCATTGGAAAATGAGTTCATTGATTGATCCACTTATGGAATGTTGTATGGTTAATGATACCTAATGTCAGACAGTGTTCCATAGTCCCAGTTGTATATCTAGTCCTAAGACTTGAGACACCAAGGATGCCATGTATGAGTACTCCTTTCTTTAACGCTAGACTTATAGGTTTGGAAAGTTTCAGATCTGGTAGAGCTGGTTATTGGGATTATTAGCCAATCTTACGAAGGTAAGATTGAGTGTCAATAGAGTATCATCCACTCTCGGTATCACGAGAGGAATATCCTATATATGCTTACTCAGATAAATCCCTGGCTAGGGTCAGTCATTTAGATTGAGATAAAGAGTTCTTTCGGAGAATCCAATTAGAGAGAGACTATGACAGATTCCGTATGTGATCTGACAGTACCATGTCCAATATACGATCTTTGCGATATTAGTTAGATAAGAGATTATAGATATACGGTAACTATGGACAGACAGGTCTGATGGATTTGATCCCCCTGTAACATTTGGGGACTATGGCGTAGTGGCTCAGTACGTCCATAGTCCATGAGTCGAGTGAATTATTATGGGAATAATAATTCACTATATCAGAAGGAGTTGTGATGGGAGCGACTCAAGGCCAACTCGGTATCGAGCCTAGAGGGTCGCACATATATGGTGGATGCTTTAGCGAATAGAGGATTGGACGGAGATCCAATTAGCCCCTATTCACATTAGATGAGACCCTATGCTGATGGGCTCCTTGCTTAAGGCCCAATTAGAGGCCTAAGAAGATTATTGGATAGAGATCCAATAATACAAGGTTAGTGGGTTATTGGATGGAGATCTAATACCCACTAAGGCATGAGCCTTAGGATTTTTGGTGGCTCTCTATAAATAGGAGGGGAGACTCATAGTTGATAGGCTGCAGCTTTAGCCACCACCTCCTATTCTCCTCCCTCTCTCTGAGCAAGAGTTGTAAGATCATATTAGAGGAGTTTCGCTACAAAGATCCATCATTTGAATACTGCTAGAGAGGAGGACGCTTGACTTCTTTCATCTTCTCTATCCAGATCTGGAATATAGGGATATACGATCTCCCTAGGTAAAATCAATCTCTCACACATCGTAGTATTTTATTTTTGCAGTTTTTCTCGTGACCCCAATCTTTTGCATGACGATTTGATCTGCATGGGAAACCGAATTTTGTTTTGATTTTCGCTATGCATGTGATGCACCCGCTGAGGTTTCCCAATAATGTGTAGGCATGTCTATAGCTTTAGTTTGGCTACTCTTAGAGATGAGTTTGACGAAGTACGCCCATTCCACCTTTTTTAGGTGGGGTGTAATCTTCTCGACTACACAAAGAGACTTCAAGCTTTAGTCTATGGCTTATGTAGACAAAGCTACTTTGTATAAACCTTATACATAATACATTATCTTTATTTACAAAAAAGAAAAAAGAATCAATCTGGGAAGCATCCATAAAAACATCTCATTTTGCTACTTGGAAAGGAATTCTGAAGGTAAGGAGGTGGCTAAGTAACAACATTTCTTATGTGATTTCTTTTAGAACTAATATTAATATGTGGTATGATCCTTGGGTGAATGGGAAGAGTATATTTCAATTATTTGGTGATAGAGTACGACAGGATCTGGAGGCTCCCAAAGATTAGAACGTTTCTGAATTCATTGACAATGGTACATCGTGTCTTCCCAACCCTACCTCCCCTGACATGTTATCACTTTGGTTGACTTTTATGGCTATTTCGATCAAGAACAACTTTTCATATATACTTATTTGGCTACATCTGTATGGAACCAAATTATACCATAGAATAAAAAGTGGATTCCAAGAAGTTGAACATGGGATGGACCATGCTCACAGTGACATTCCTTATGTACATGGCATGCCCTTCTTGTTAAACTTCCTACGATAGACAATATGTAACAAAGAGGTATTTATATTATAAATCAGTGCTCTTTGTGTATACAAAAGGAAGAAAGTGTTGACCATCTCTATTTTGCTTTTGATTATTCTTTTTGGATATGGAAGGAGATCTTGAAGCGATTTGATCTTCAAAGGCTACCACGGCCAAACTTGCATCATGAATTAGAAATAATTATGCAAAACTTCTCAAGAAAGGGGCCTCTTACACAACTGACAAGGATTACATTCAGATGTACTATTTGGTGGATTTAGAACGAGAGGTATGACACAATTTTTGAATGTCATAACACAAATAAAGCTCAAATTCTAATAGTGGTTCTTTAGGACTCACGATCATGTGTAGAGCAGGAACTGAACATAGAGCACTTAACTAAAAGAGAGAAAGGGAATTTTACAAGATTCAATTTTTTCATTAGTCAATAATCTCTAGAATAATGATGAAGATTGTAATGTATTACGTGGTGCAAAGCTTATATTTTGTGATGTTTCTACAAGTAGTCTAGGACGGTCTAGATATTACATTTTATTATTTATTGTCTATAGTATTATGTCATTATCTACAGTATGTGTAGGCATGTCTACATTTTAGTTTGGCTACTCTTGAAGATGAGTTTGATGAAGTGTGCCCATTCCACCTGTTTTAGGTGGGGTGCAATCTTCTTAACTTCAGTAAGAGTCTTCAGTCTTTATTTAGTCTATGGCTTGTGTAGGCAAAGCTACTTTGTATAAACCTTGTACATAATACATTATCTTTACTTACCCACCCCAAACCAAAAAACAGGCCACTAGGAATGAGGAACCAGCGGAGGGGCATCCCGGTGGGAAAGAGGCATCCCGCTGGTAAGGAACCGAAAGCCGCTAGTTAGAAACCAACGGGGAAAGAACCAGAGGCCATAGGGAAGAAATCAGCAGGGGAGTATCCCACTGGAACAGAGGAGCGGCTTGTGAAGCAGAGTGTCGTGCCTCGTGTTCGCTCGCATCCATGGTGAGGAGAGCCTGTCGCCACCATCTTTTGCCCTAGAAGTCGTCAGTTGCCACTCATCCACACCTGAAATCGCCAATCGCAGAAGCCAGAACTAGCCACCATCCTTCACCCGATCACTGAAGCAGCCGCCCCCTCGCCATGGATCCAACATTGATTGTAGCCGCCTTAGGATGAGGCAGTCATTGCCCTTCCTCGGGAAGCAGAATGCCTCCGTCCCCAGTGTTGATCACAGTTGCGAGTGCCAGGGAATGCCCGAAGGAAGAAGCTTAAGGCAGCGAGGGAATCATCCAAGGGAGAAATCGTCCTCTGTTGCTCGCTTGTCATTCGGTATGGAGAAGAGGTTGCCATCCCCAATGCCGATTGTAATCATGAGCAGCGTGAATGCAAGCAGAGAACGAGGGCAAGCGCTAGGGAGTTCATCGTGAAGACTTCACCTTGATGCCTCGGGAGAAGTGCCCAAGGGAGAAGTCGTGCTTATGTGCAAAGTCTCTTTGGAAAACCGATTAGGACAAATGACTTTGTTTATAACCTTTTGCATTTTATCTACTAGCACCTTGGAAATGATTTTATAAATAAAGTTGCACAGTGAAATGGGTCGATAGTTCTCCAATGAATCAACTCTAGCATTCTTGGGCACTAAAGAAGTAAAAGTGCAATTCAGTTCTTTAAGGATATGACTTAAGGAGAAAAAATGTCGAGAAGCTTTAATTACATCGTTGCCCATAATAAACCATGTAATTTGATAAAACTCAACTGAAAATCCATCTAGACCAAGGCTCTTGTGCTTCAAGGACTTAAAGACAACTCTCACAATTTCTTTATCTTAATTGGGGCATTAAGGAAAGATATAGCTTTAGAATCAAGCCTTCTAGTGGATTCCACATGAATACTTTCTTTGCTGATTCTGCCAAGCTCGTTCCCTTGGCTATGGTTTCACTGGATAGTAGATAGGGGCAGTGAGAATCTCATCCTAATTGAGTAAGGAATAAAAAAATTATGTAGTGTATTTTTTAACCTCATCCATATCCTCGATAAGATTACCATATGTGTCTTGACATTTTCTGATGCGATTAACAGCCCTTCTGGTAGCAATAGTAGCATAGAAAAACTTAGTATTGGAATACCCTAAGGTAAGCCAATGCTGTCAAGATTTCTGTTTTAGAAAGCATTCCTCCTGCTTTAAAGCTTGCATAAGGTTATATCTACCGTCGGCCTCTTTGCATATAAGATTTTCATCAAGGGGCTGAAGATTCAGCTGGTATTGCACTACATAAGTTCTTTCTTGCATAACTGGACCCGATTGGTGACATTTCCAAAGTATTCCACTCCTTAAGTGTTGCTTTATATGCTTTTAGATTTTGACATAAGATATACGGGGGAGAGCCAAATACGTTAACGTTCCAAGCTGACTTGATAACCTCAAGGAAGGGAGGGTGAGTACTCCACATATTAAAGAATCAAAAAGATTTCATGCCACTAGGTATTGCTTTGTTTGTGTGTATATATGCATAATAGAATGATCAGAAAATAACTAAGCACCATACTCAAGAAGTGAATCTGGATAAATTGCTAACAATTCTTGATTAATCAAACATCTATCAAGTCAAGCCATAATTTTCCTATGGGCAGTGCTTTGATTACTCTATGAGAGCCAATTACCTATAGATTTCATGTCAATCAATGTAGTAGTATCTATGCAATCATTAAAACTTTGAAGCTGGTATTCCAAAAGCACTCTACCCCCCACTTTCTCATTTATGTATCTGATAGTATTAAAGTCACAAAGAACAGTCCAAGGCCCTGTAGGATAACCATTTGCAATGCTAATCAGTCATGCCATAGAACATTTCTGTTAGACACACTGTTAGAGGTATAAATACCAGTAATATTGAATTGACATATAATCTATTTATCATCTACCTTAAGGTGGATGAATTGATCAGTAGTAGAAATCAACCAAGCACTAACAAAGTTAGGATCTCATAAAACCCAAACTCGATCATAAGTGTCATGAGAATAATTAGTAATGAGTTCTGCCTCAGGCCATATTAAATTTTTCTGAACACGAACACAAGGAGTTTTATTTTTTATTTCCATAAGAATAACAATATCACATGCGACAGATTGAATTATTCTATTAAGCTCCTGACATTTCAAAGGATTATTAAGTCCATGAATATTCCAACAGGTTATCTTCATCAAGATTAGATAGAAGGAAGAGTATGCGACTTTGGGAGGACATTACCATCCTTTTTTTTTATTCTTTGGTTTTTCATATTCCTCCCAAATAATATCTTTTCCCTTTAAACCTTTATTTCTATATTTATCCACCTCATCCAAAGCTTACAAATGTTTAAATTTTTGTGTACCTTGAGTTAAGTCAAGAAGTCCTAAATAGTGGGATGTGTCAAAGCATGATGTGTTTCGTGAGGTGCAATATCTTGGTTCACAGGAGGTCTCAACAATTTTCTAATTATTTGAAGGAATGGTTCTTGAAGGCGAGGTCGTTATTAGGGAGTGGGTACCATGGAAAGGTCCTGTTGTGGAAGGCTCTGATATAAGAGGAAAAGATGAAAGTCCTGACTTGTCCTTCTCCTGTTTGTGTCATTACCCCAGTGAGTCGAAGTGCTCGTTCGTCTTCTCCACCATCGTCACTGTCAGCACTGGAGGAGACTTACCTTGGGTTTTAGTGCTCGGAATAGTAGTAGCGACCCCATGCTGAGGCTCTTGACGTGGTCGATAGATGTGTGTGATTTTTTGTGAAGGCTGCTGGCAAGTACCATTTGCATGACCAAAAGAGAGACAAACCCTGCATCGTTGTGGCTTCCAAGAATATAAAATTTTCACCTTTCGAGTGCTCCCATCAAGATCATGATAAAAAACTTCATCAGGTAGATCCCTATTAAAAGAAACCATTACACAGGCTCTAACAAAAGCTAATCTCGTATGTGCAGCTGTTGCCTTATCGATAAATGTATAGTTTTAAAACTGATTTATAGAAGGCCTTTGACTCAGTTAATAGGTATTTTATTTACCAGATGCTCCAACGTATGGGCTTCCCACAACACTGGGTGAATTGGATTCAATGCTGCTTGGAAATTCCAAAATTTTCAATTCTCTTCAATGGTTCACGTATTGGTCTCTTTGGGAGTAAGATTGGCATCTGGCAAGGAGATCCAATCTTCAATGGTTCACGTATGGGCTTCCCATTTCACCTTTTTCAGGTGGGGTGCAATCTTCTCGGCTGCTCTAAGAGGCTTGAAGCTTTAGTCTACGGCTTGTGTAGACAAAGCTATTTTGTATAAACTTCTACATAATACATTATCTTTATTTACTAAAAAAATTATTTGGTGACATAGTACGATAGGATATGGGGGCTCCCAAAGATTGGAAGGTTTCTGCATTTATTGACAATGGTAGCTGGTGTCTTCCCAACCCCACCTCCCCTGAAATGTTATCACTTTGGCCGACTATTATAGCTATTTTGATCAAGAACAACTCTTCAGATATACTTATTTGGCTTCACGATAATGGTAATTTTAGTGCTACATCTACATGGAACCAAATTAGACAATGGAACAATAAGTGGATCCCAAGCAGTTGGACAAGGGATAGATCATGCTCACAGAGACATTCTTTATGTACGTGGTAGGCCCTTCTTGGCAAACTTCCTACGATGGATAATATGAAGTGAAGAGGTATTTATATTGTAAATTGGTGCTCTCAGTGTTTGCAAAAGGAAGAAAGCATTGACCATCTCTATTTTGCTTGTGACTACACTTCTTGGATACGGAAGGAAATCTTGAAGCAATTTGCTCTTCAAAGGCTACCACAGTTAAACTTGTATCATGAATTGGAAAGGCTTATGCAAAATTTCTCAAGAAAGGGGCCTCTTACATAACTAGCAAGAGTTACTTTTAGATGTACTATTTGATGGATTTGGAAGGAGAGGTGTGGCAGAATCTTTGAGTGTCACAACACAAACAAAGCCCAACTTCTGATAGTGATTCTTCACGATTCACGATCATGTATGGAGCAGGAACTAAACCTAGAGCACTTAACGAGAGGAGAGAAAGGGATATTCACAAGATTCAATTTTACCATTAGTTAATAATCTCTAGAATTATGATGAAGATTGTGATGTATTCAGTGGTGCTAAGCTTTCATTATGTGCTGCATTCACAAGTAGTTCAGGACTATCTCAATATTGTATTTTATTATTTATTAACTACAGTATGGTGTCATAGTCTACAGGAGATGAATTAGATGGAGTGAGCCGACCACCTTTTTGAGGCGGGGTGCAACCTTCTCGACTGCTCTAAGAAGCTTCTAGCTTTAGTCTATGGCTTGTATAGATAAAGCTTTTTTTTATTAAATAAAGATAATATATTATGTTTAAGGTTTGTACATAATAGCTTTGCCTACACAAGTCGTAGACTAAAGCTTCAAGCCTCTTAGAGCAACCGAGAAGATTGCACCCCTCCTAAAAAAGGTGGAATGGGCTCACTTCATCGAACTTGTCTCCAAGAGTAGCCAAACTAAAATGTAGACATGCATACATATACTGTAGTCAATGACACCATACTATAGTCAATAAATAATAAAATATAATATCTAGACCGTCCTAGACTACTTTTGAACACATCACAAAATGAAAGCTTTGCACCACATAATACATTAGCCTCTTTGCACATAAGATTCACATCAAGAGGCTGAAGATTTAGCTCGCGTTCGACTACCATAAGTTCTTTCTTGCATATCTGAACCCTGTTGGTGATATTTCTAAATGTAGTTGTATTCCACTCCTTAAGAGCTGCTTTGCATGTTTTTAGCATTTGACATAAGATGTAAGGGGGAGAACCAAACACATTAATGTTCCAAGCTGACCTGATAACTTCGAGGAACTGAGGGTGAGTACTCCATATATTAAAAAATCTAAAAGGTTTCTTGCTACCTGGTATTGCTTTCTCTGCATGTATTTGCATAATAGAGTGATCCGAAAATTGCTTAGCACTGTACTCAAGAAGTGAATCTGGGTATACTTCTAACTATTCCTGATTAATCAAACATTTGTTAAGTCGAGCCATAATTTTTCTATCGGCAACACTTTGATTATTCCATGAGAACCAATCACCTATATATTTCATGTCAATCAATGAAGTAGTATCTATACAATCATTAAAACTTTGAACCTGATATTTTGAAAGCACTCTATCCCCTACTTTCTCATTTGTGTATCTGACAATATTAAAATCATCGAGAATAATTCGAGGCACTGTAGGATAACTATTTGCAATGCTAACTAAATCATGTCATAGAGCATTCCTGTCAGACATACTGTTAGAAGTGTAAATACCATTAATATTGAATTGACATCTAGTCTGTTTGTCCTCTGTCTTAAGATAAATTAATTGGTCAGTAGCAGAAATAAACCAAGCACTAACAAAGTTAGGATGCTATAAGACCCAAACTCGACCGTAAGTATCATGAGAATCATTAGTAAAAAGTTTTGCCTTAGGCTTTAAATTCTTCTGAACATGAACACAAGGAGTTTTAATTTTTATTTCCACAAGAATAACTATATCACATGCAGCAGATCGGAGTATCCTATTGAGCTCCCAATATTTCTCAGGCTTATTAAGTCTATCAACATTCCAACAGATTATTTTCATTAAAACTAGATAGAAGGAAGAGCATGTGACTTCAGGAGGACATTACCATCCTTTTCTTTATCCTTTGATTTTGTATGTTCCTCCTGCACAATGTCTTTACCTTTTAAATCTTTATTTCAATATTTATCCATCTCATACATAGCTTGCAAATATTTAAACTTTTGAGTACCTTGAATCAAGAAGTCCTAAATAGCGAGTTGTGTTGAAGTGCGATGAGGTTGATGAGGCGCAATGTCCTGGTTCAGAAGAGATTGTTGAGATATAATTTCCTTATTAGCTGAAGGAATGGTTCTTGGAGGCGAGGTTATTATTGAGGTGCAAGTACCATGAGAAACTTCTACTATGGAAGGCTCCTACATAATAGGAAGAGATGAAATTTTGGACTTGTCCTTCTCTTGTTCGTGTCAATGCCCCAACAAGTCAGAGTGTATACTCATCTTCTCCACCACCGTCACTATTGGCACTGTAGGAGGCTTGCCTTGAGTATCAATGCTCGTAGTGGCTACATGCTGAGGCTCTTGACATGGTTGGTAGACTTGTGTGATTTTTTTTAAGGTTGCTAGCAAGCACCATTTATATGACCAAAATACAGACAAACCTTGCATCGATGGCTAATTCCTAGTGCTTGCACTCATGCTCTGCTTGCACTAGGGCTTGCGATCAGTGCTAGGGACGACAACCTCTTCTTCTCCTTAATGAACGACAAGTGGGTAGCGGAAGGCGATTTCTCCGTTACGATCATTCTGTGGTGATTTCAGGTATGGAAGGACGGGGATCGCTTCTATGATTAGCAATTTCAGGCATGGAAGGGCGGTGGCTTCTTCTCCACTAGGCGTGGGACGGCCTCTAGGGCGAGAAATGGTGGTGGCTGCACTTCGATTGGTGTTGGGTTCACTACTGCTCTGCGATCCTACGATAAATCAGGCATGGAAAGGTGACGGTTGCTTCTGCAATGGATGATTCAGGCATGGAAAGGGTGGTGGCTTCTTCTCCCCTAGGCAGCTGATGGTCTCTAGGGTGAGAGATGCCATGGATGAGAGCCACCATACGTGACACTCTGCTTCACATGCCGCTCCTCTGTTCCAACGGGAAGCTCCTTCGCTGGTTGCTCCACAACGAGATGCCCCTCTCTAACAGCCACTGGTTCCTTCACAGCAGGAGCATTCACAGTGGGAGGGGGATGTTCCTCTCCAGCAGCCATTGGTTTCTTCACAGTGGGAGGGTTCACAGTAGGAGAGGGATGCTCCTCCCCAGCGGCCTAGGCCGGTTTCACAGCAGGATGTACTTTCACTGGTTTTTCCTTGCCCATGGGCAGTCATAGGAGATGTATATTTTTTTTTTGGTAAGTAAAGATAATGTATTATATATAAGGTTTGTACAAAGTAACTTTGTCTACACAAGCCATATACTAAAGCTTGAAGTCTCTTAATGTAGTCGAGAAGATTGCACCCCACCTGAAAAAGGTGGAATGGGCCCACTTCATCAAACTTATCTTCAAGAGTAGCCAACCTAAAATGTAGACATGCCTGCACATACTGTAGACAATGACACAATGCTATAGTCAATAAATAATAAAATTAATATCTAGACCATCCTAGACTACTTGTGGAAACATCATAAAATATAAGCTTTGCACCACATATTACATTATAATCTTTATAATTATTCTAGAGATTATTGACCAATAGAAAAATTGAATCTTGTGAAAATCTCTTTCTCTCTTCTTGTTAAGCACTCTATGTTTAGTTCCTACTCCACATATGAGTGAGTCCTGAAGAATCCCTATCAAAATTTGAGCTTCATTCGTGTTGTAATACTAAAAAATTCTACCACACCTCTTCTTCCAAATCCACCAAATAGTATATTTGAATGTAATCCTTGCCAGTTGTATAAGAGACCCCTTTCTTGAGAAGTTTTACATAAGCATTTCTAATTCATGATGCAAGTTTGGTTGTGGTAGCCTTTGAAGATCAAATTGCTTCAAAATCTCCTTCCATATCCAAGAAGAATAATTACAAGCAAAATAGAGATAGTCAACACTTTCTTCCTTTTGCATACACATAGAGCACTAATTTTCAATATAAATACCTCTTCGCTGCATATTGTCTATTGTAGGAAGTTTGCCAAGAAAGGCCTGTCTGTCATGTATATAAGGAATGTCGCTGTAAGCATGGTCTATCCCATGTCCAACTGCTTGGGATTCACTTATTGTTCCGTTGTCTAATTTGGTTCCATGCATATGTAGCACTAAATTTACAATTATCATGAAGCCAAATAAGCATATCTAAAGACATAATAGTCGGCCAAAGTGATAAAATATCAAGGGAGGTAGGGTTAGGTGGACACCATGTACCATTGTCAATGAATTCTGAAACCTTCCAATCTTTGGGAGCTCCCTGATCATGTCATACTCTATCACTAAATAACTGAAATATTCTTTTCCCATTCACCCAAGGGTCATACCACATATTAATATTGGTTCCAGAAGAGATCACATAAGAAATATTGTTACTTAGCCACCTCCTTGTCTTAAGAATTCCTTTCTAAGCAGCAGAATGAGATATTTTTGTGGATGCTTCCTAGATTAATTCCTTGGTTAGGTACCTAGCAAAAATCCATTGTGACCATAAGAAAGACTTGTTTTGTAAAATATCCCACAATTGTTTTACCATAAGCTTTATTCCAATCTCTAATATTTCATAGATTCAGCCTCCCTTCATCATTCGGTTTGCAAATATTATCCCAATTCATCATGTGTATTGCCTTACCATTTGTGCTATTCCAGAAGAAGTTCATATGTAATTTATCAATATTATGGAGAAGCTCGACAGGTAGAAGGAATGCATGAGACCAATAAATAGAATAAGAGATCAACACAGAAATTGAACCATAATATGGTATCTTAATTTTTCCACTGGAAACTGCCTCTTTCAACATACGACTAAACCCTTCCATTGCAATGGTAAAAAGATAAGGAGATAGTGGATCGCCTTGCCGGATGCCATTTTTACTCCTAAAGAAGCCAACAGGTGAACCATTAAATAGAATAAAAAATTTTAGAGTTTCCAAGCAACATTGAATCCATTTAACCCAGTGCTGAGGGAAGCCCATATTATGGAGCATCGTGTAAATAAAATGCCTATTAACTAAGTCAAAGGCCTTCCATAAATCAGCTTTAAAATAGATCTTTTCCCTCTTGTTTTTGAGTGCAGATCCTTAACCAACTCCTTAGAAAGAAAGACATTATGGTGAATGCTCCTCCCTTTAAGAAAAATAGCCTGATTAGGACTAATGACCTTGTTCATAACCTTTTGTAGTCTATCTGCAAGCACCTTGAAGATGACCTTATAAATAAAGTTGCATAGTGAAATAGGTCGATAGTTCTCCAATGAATCAGCTCCATCATTCTTGGGCACTAAAGAAATAAAAGTGTAATTCAATTCTTTAAGGATATGACTTGAGGAGAAAAAATATCGACAAGATTTAATGACATCATTGCCTATGATAGACCATGCAATTTGATAAAACTCAACTGGAAATCCATCTGCACTAGGGCTTTTGTGCTTCATGGACTTAAAAAAATAACTCTCACAATTTCATCATCCGTTATTGGGGCATTAAGAAGAGAGATAGCTTCAGAATCAGGCCGTCTAGTTAGTCCAACATGAATACTATTAGGCTGCTCCTCCTGATTGAGTAAGGAATAAAAAAATTACTTGGTGTAATTTTTAATCTCATCCAAATCCTCAATAATATTACTATATGTGCCTTTGCATTTTTTGATGTGATTAGTAGCTCTTCTAGTAGCAATAGCGTCATAGAAAAATTTAGTATTGGAATCCCCTAGAGTAAGCCAATGTTGTCGAGACTTTTGTTTCAAAAAGCATTCCTCCCACTTTAAAGCTTGCATAAAGTTATTTCTAGTGGCATCCTCTTTGTATATAAGATTTGCATCAAGAGGCTAAAGATTTAGCTCACTTTGCACTGCCATAAGTTCTTTCTTGCACAACTGAACACTGTTCATGATATTTCCAAAGGTAGTTGAATTCCACTCCTTAAGTGTTGCTTTGCATGCTTTTAGTTTTTGACATAGAATGTAAGGGGGAAAACTAAACACATTAATATTCTAAGCTGACTTGATAACTTCGAGGAACTGAGGGTGAGTACTCCACATATTAAAAAATCTGAAGGATTTTTTGTCACTGGTTATTGCTTTATCTGCATGTATATGCATAATAAATAGAGTGATCCGAAATAACTTAGCACCATACTCAAGAAGTGAATCTGGGAAAACTGCTAGTCATTCCTAATTAATCAAGCATCTATCAAGTCAAGCTATTATTTTTATGTCAGCAACACTTTGATTGTTCCATGAGAACTAATCACCTACATATTTCATGTCAGTCAATGTAGCAGTATCTATGCAATCATTAAAACTTTAAAGGTGACATTCAGAAAGCACTCTACCCTCCACTTTCTCATTTGTGTATCTGACAGTATTAATGTCATGGAGAACAAGCTAAGCTACTGTCGGATAACTATTTGCAATGCTAACCAGATCACGCCATAGAGCATTCCTATTAGAAATATTGTTAGAAGCGTAAATACCAGTAATATTAAATTGACATCTAGTCTGTTTGTCCTCTGCCTTAAGATGAACGAATTGATTAGTAGTAGAAATAAACAAAGCAGTAACAAGGTTAGGATGCAATAAGATCCAAACTCAACCATAAATATCATAAGAATCACTAGTAAAAAGTTCTGCCTTCGGCCATATTAAATTCTTCTGAACACAAACACAAGGAGTTTTAATTTTTGTTTCCACAAGAATAACAATATCACATGTAGCAGATCGGATTATTCTATTGAGCTCCCAACATTTCTCAGGCTTATTAAGTCCATGAACATTCCAACATATTATTTTCATCAATACTAGATAGAAGGAAGAGCATGCGACGTTGAGAGAACATTACCATCCTTTTTTTTATTTTTTGATTTTGCATGTTCCTCCTGTATAATAACTTTACCTTTTAAACCTTTATTTCTATATTTATCCACCTCATCCACAGCTTGCAAATGCTTAAATTTTTATGTACATTGAGGCATTAAGTCTTAAATAGCGAGATGTGTCAAAGCGCGATAAGCTTGGTGAGGTGCAATGTCTTGGTTCACAAGAGGTTGTTGAGATGCAATTTCCTGATTATCTGAAGGAATGATTCATGAAGGTGAGGTCGTTATTAGGGAGTTAGAACCATGGGAAGCTCATGTAGTGGAAGTCTCTGAAATAATAGGAAAAGATGAAAGTCCTGACTTGTCTTTCTCCTATTAGTGTCGCTACCCCAACAATTCAGAGTGCTCCTTCATCTTCTCTGCCACCGTCACTGTTGGCACTGGAGTATTAGTGCTCGGAATAGTAGTAGCGACCCCTTGTTGAGGCTCTTGACGTGGTCAGTAGACCTGTGTGATTTTTTGTGAAGGCTACTGGTAAGCACCATTTGCATGACCAAAAGATAACCCTACATCATTGTGGCTTCCAAGAATATAAAACTTTCACCTTTCAGGTGCTCCCATCAAAAGCATGGTAAAAACTTCATTCGGTAGTTCCTCTTCAGAAGAAACCATTACACAAGCTTTGGCAAAAGTCAATCTCATTTGCGAAGCTGTTGCCTTATCAATATACAATGGTTGTCCCAGGGTGTTGCAAAGCTTTGCAATAAAATGATGACCCCAAAGATGTAGCGGAAGTCCATGGAAAGAAACTCATATTAAGATAGACTGTAGACTATCTTACTCCAATCGCACATCAGGTGCCCAATGTTCATTGGATGACCACTGATAGTCCAAAATCCTTCCAGGACCTATTATAAATCTTCTTCAGAGTAGAGTTTGCACACAAAGAATCCATTCTCCAACATATGAAGATCAAATGCTGATATTTTCCATTGAGTCCTGATGAAAGAGGATAACGAAAAAAAAGATGTTCTGAGTCCAACCACATAGCCAATAATCTCCATGGACCATGTCTCAATCAGTTCATCAGAATCAGTAGTCTTATACACAACAATCTTCTAATCAGCCTATACTTTTGGAGCAAAAAAATCCAGTCAAAGATCCGGACTACCAACTGAAGCCTTGAAGAGGCTACTCCAAGGCCAAGGATCTCTAAAAATAGGAGCAGGAAGTCGTGATCTAGAGCATCAACGACCTCTGGCCTGGTTCATCGAAGGAGCATCCCGTCGAGAAGAAACCAACGGAGGAACATCCCATTGTGAAACCGACCTAGGCCGCTGGGGAGGAGCATCCCTCTCCTACTGCGAACCCTCCCGCTGTGAAGAAACCAACAACTGCTAGAGAGGAGCATCCCCCTCCGGCTATGAAGCAACCAGCGGAGGCCGTTAGGAAGAAGCCAGCATAGGAGTATCTCGCTGGAACAGAGGAGTAGCATGCGAAGTAGAGTGTCACGTCTGGCCGCTCACATCCATGGCGTCTCTCGCCCTAGAGACCATCAGCCACCTAGGGGAGAAGAAGCTACCACCCTTCCCACGCCTGAATCGCCAATTGTAGACGCAGCTGGTGCCCTTTCCACGCCTAATTTGCTGTAGGATCATAAAGCAGTAGTGAACCCAACACTTATCGCAGTGCAACCACCACCGTTTCTCGCCCTAGAGGCCATCCCGTGCCTAGGGGAGAAGAAGTCGCTGCCCTTCCATGCCTGAAATCACTCATCGCAGAAGCGACCGCCGTCCTTCCATGCCTGAAATCACCGATCATAGAAGTGATCGCTATCCTTCCATGCCTAAAATCACCATAGAACGATCATAGAGGAGAAATCGCCCAAGGGAGAAATCACCCTCTGCTACCCACTCGTCATTCACAAAGGAGAAGAGGCTGCCATCCCCAGCATCGATCGCAAGCATGACCGCAAGCACTAAGGAGTAGCCAGGGAATGCTATCACCTTGATGCCTTGGGAGAAGCTCCCAAGGGAGAAGCCTTCACAGTAGCCCTCATAGGAAACCTCTCGCCCTCACCATGCTCCAACCCTCCCTTTGCGCAAAGTTGCGCGTAGAGTCAACTTTAACACAAGGAGTTTTAATTTTTGTTTCCACAAGAATAACAATATCACATGCAGTAGATTGGATTATTCTATTAAGCTCCCAATATTTTTTATTCTTATTAGGTCAATGAACATTCCAATAGATTATTTTCATTAAAACTAGATAGAAGGAAGAGCATGTGACTTCAGGAGGACATTACCATCCTTTTTTTTATCCTTTGATTTTGCATGTTCCTCTTGCACAATGTCTTTGCCATTTAAACCTTTATTTCTATATTTATCCACCTCATCCATAACTTGCAAATGTTTGAACTTTTGAGTACCTTGAATCGAGAAGTCCTTAATAGCGAGTTGTGTTGAAGTGCGATTAGGTTGATGAGGTGCAATGTCCTAGTTCAGAAGGGGTTGTTGAGATGCAATTTCCTTATTAGCCAAAGGAATGGTTGGTTCTTGAAGGCGAGGTAATTGTTGGGGTACAAGTACCATGAGAAACTCCTACTGTGGAAGGCTCCGACATAATAGGAAGAGATGAAACTTATGACTTGTCCTTCTCCTATGCGTGTCGCTGCCCCAACGAGTCAGAGTGTACACTCAACTTCTCCACCACTATCACTGTTGGCGCTATTGGAGACTTGCCTTGAGTATCAGTGGTCATAGCAGTCCCATGCTAAGGCTCTTGACGTGGTCCATAGACCCGTGTGATTATATTTTAAGGTTGCTGGCAAGCACCATTTGTATGACCAAAAGACAAACAAACCTTACATCGTTGTGGCTTCTAAAAATATGAAACATGCACCTTCCGAATACTCCTAGTAAGATCAAGATAAAATACCTTATCATGTAGATCCCTATCAGAAAAAAACGCATGCTCTTCCTTCTATCTAGTATTGATGAAAATAATCAGTTGGAATGTTCGTGGACTTAATAAGCCTGAGAAATTTCAGGAGCTCAATAGAATAATTCGATCTGCTACATGTGATATTGTTATTCTTGTGGAAACAAAAATTAAAACTCATCGTGTTCGTGTTCAGAAGAATTTAATATGGCCTGAGGCAAAACTTTTTACTACTGATTCTCATGATAATTATGGTCGAGTTTGGGTCTTCTAGCATCCTAACCTTATTACTGCTTGGTTTATTTCTGCTACTAATCAATTCATTCATCTTAAGATAGAGGATAAACAGACTGGATGCTAATTCAATATTACCGATATTTACGCTTCTAATAGTATGTCTGACATGAATGCTCTATGGCGTGATTTGGTTAGCATTGCAAATAGTTAATGTACAGTGCCTTGGATTATTCTCGGTGATTTTAATATTGTCAGATACACAAATGAGAAAGCGGGGGGTAGAGTGCTTTCCAAATGTCAACTTCAAAGTTTTAATAATTGCATCCATACTGCTGCATTGACTGACATAAAATCTGTAGGTGATTGGTTCTTATGGAATAATCAAAGTGCCGCTGACAGAAAATTATGGCTCGTCTTGACAAATATTTGATTAATCAGGAATGGTTAGCAATTTTTCCATATTCACTTCTTGAGTATGGTGCTAAGTTATTTTCGGATCACTCTATTAAGCATATACATGTAGATAAAGCAATACCCAACGACAAGAAATCTTTTAGATTTTTCAGATCACCCTTAATGTGTTTGGTTCTCCCCCTTACATCCTATGTCAAAAACTAAAATCATGCAAAGTAGCACTTAAGGAGTGGAATTCAACTACCTTTGGAAATATCACAAACAGGGTTTAGTTTATAAAATATCCCATAATTATTTTACTAGACAAGCTTTATTCCAATCTCTAATATTTCATATATTCAGGTCACCTTCATCCTTCAGTTTGTAAATATTGCCCCACTTCACCAAGTGCATTATCTTACCATCTATGTCATTCTAGAAGAAGTTCATAAGTAATTTATCATTATCGTGGAGAAGCCCGATAGGTAGAAGGAATGCATGAGACCAATAAATAAAATAAGAGATCAACACAAATCGAATAAGTTCAAGCCGTCCTGCTTTAGAAAGAAGCCTGTTTTTCAAAGAGAAAATTTTTTTCTTAATTTTTTGTAGGATAGGCTGACAGGAGACTTTGTTGATTCCAGTGGATATAAGTGAGAGACCCCAGTAAGGAACCAGTAAACTTCCTTTAGCAACTCCCAAAGTTTGAGCAATATAGTCCTTATCATTAATACAAGCACCCACTTATACTTTGCTCTTTGCATGGTTTAGCTTAAGACCAAAAACTATACCAAATTCATTAAGAATAACTGTCAGATTACTCATAGAAACTGGATCATTCCAAAGGAAGATAACAAGATTATCAGTAAATGTTATATGAGAGATATGAACAGAACCATAATATGATACCTTAATTTTGCCATTGAAAATTGCCTCTTCCAACATACGACTAAGCTCTTCTATTGCAATGGTAAAAAGATAAGGAGATAGTGGATCGCCTTGTCAGATGCCATTTTTACTCCTAAAGAAGCCAATAGGTGAACTATTGAAGAGAATAAAAAATTTTACAGTTTCCAAGCAACATTGAATCCATTTAACCCAGAGCTGAGGGAATCCCATATTATGGAGCATCGTGTAAATAAAATGCCTATTAACTGAGTCAAAGGCCTTCCGTAAATCAGCTTTAAAATAGAACTTTTTCCCTCTTATTTTTGAGTGCATATCCTTAACTAAATCATTAGCAAGAAGGATATTATGGTGAATACTCCTCCCTTTAAGAAAAGTAGCCTGATTAGGACTAGTGACCTTATTCATAACCTTTTGTAGTCTATTTGCTGACCTTATAAATAAAGTTGCACAATAAAATATGACGATAATTCTCGAACGAATCAACTCCATCATTCTTGGGCTGTAAAGAAATAAAAATATAATTCATTTCCTTAAGGATATTACCTAAGGAGAAAAAATGTCGACAAGCTTTTATGACATCGTTACCTACGATAGACCATGTAATTTGATAAAACTCAGTTGAAAATCCATCTGGACTAGGGCTTTTATGCTTCGACGACTTAAAAATAACTCTCATAATTTCATCATCCATTATTGGGGCATTAAGAAGAGAGATAGCTTCAGAATCAAGCCATCTAATGGGCCCAACATGAATACTATTAGGCTGCTTCTCCTGATTAAGTAAGGAATAAAAAATTAGATGGTGTAATTTTTAACCTCATCCGAATCCTCAATAAGATTACTATCTATGCCTTAGCATTTTTTATGCGATTAGTAGCCCTTCTAGCAATAGCAGTATAAAAAAACTTAGTATTGAAATCCCCTAGAGTAAGCCAATGCTGTCGAGACTTCTGTTTCAAAAAGCATTCCTCCTGCTTTAAAGCTTGCAGCGATAGCCTCTTTGCATATAAGATTCGCATTAAGAGGTTGAAGATTTAGCTTGCTTTGCACTGCTATCCTCTTGCAGTGGTGAATTTTCTGTATCCTCTTGCATCATTAAACTTGGTGGTGAACTTTTTATCCATTTTATGCAAGTTCTGTTCTGAGTTTGTTTATTTTCTGTAAATCATCTTTTGGTTTCTCGTTTCTCTTTAAATTTCATTCCTCTGTCTCCTTTCCCGGTATCGTCTTCTGGAACCAACATTAATATGTGGTATGACCCTTGCGTGAATGGAAAAAGTATATTTCAGTTATTTAGTGATAGAGTACGATAGGATCCGGGGGCTCCCAAAGATTGGAAGATTTCTGAATTCATTGACAATGGTCTTGGTGTCTTCCCAACCCAACCTTCCCTAACATGTTATCAATTTTGACCAACTATAATGGCTATTCTGATCAAGAACAACTCTTTATATATGCTTATTTAGCTCCATTATAATGGTAAATGTAGTGCTACTTCTACATGGAACCAAATTAGACAACGAAACAACAAGTGGATTCCAAGCAGTTGGACATGGGATAGACCATGCTCATAGAAACATTCTTTATGCACATGGCAAACCCTTCTTGGCAAACTTCCTATGAGGGACAATATGCAGCGAAGAGGTATTTATATTATAAATCGGTGCTCTCTATGTATGCAAAAGGAAGAAAGTGTTAACCGTCTCTATTTTACTTGTGACTATACTTTTTCGATATAGAAAGAGATCTTAAAGCGATTTGACGTTCATAGGCTATCGTAGCCAAACTTGTATCATGAGAAATGCTTATGCAAAATAGTGGATTTGGAAGGAGAGGTGTGACAGAATTTTTTAGTGTCACAACATGAATAAAGCTCAAATTTTGATAGAGATTCTTCAGGACTCACGATCATGTGTGGAGCAGGAACTGAACATGGAGCACTTAACAAGAAGAGAGAAAGACATCTTCATAAGATTCAATTTTTCCATTAGTTAATAATCTCAAGAATGATGATGAAGATTGTAATGTATTATGTGGTGCAAAGCTTTCATTTTGTGATGTGTTCCCAAGTAGTCCAGGACAGTCTAGATGTTGTATTTTATTATTTATTGACTATAGTATGGTGTCATTGTCCATAGTATGTGTAGGCATGTCTACATTTTAGTTTAGAGATGAGTTAAATGAAGTGAGCCCATTCCACCTTTTTCAGGTGGGGTGCAATCTTCTCAATGGCACTAAGAGGCTTCAAGCTTTAGTCTATGGCTTATGTAGACAAAGCTATTTTATACAAACCTTATACTTAATACAATATCTTTACTTACCAAAAAATATTATGCATATACA
This sequence comes from Ensete glaucum, assembly GCA_021527575.1. NCBI lineage: Eukaryota > Viridiplantae > Streptophyta > Magnoliopsida > Zingiberales > Musaceae > Ensete > Ensete glaucum. The sequence continues at coordinate 6,885,655 of CM038554.1, forward strand.
CACAGACAAAGCAATACCTAGTGGCAAGAAACCTTTTCGATTCTATAATATGTGGAGAACTCACCCTCAGTTCCTTGAGGTTATCAGGTCAACTTTGAACATTAACGTATTTAGCTCTCCCCCGAACATCTTATGTCAAAAGCTGAAAGTATGTAAAGTAGCACTTAAGGAGTCGAATACAACTACCTTTGGAAATGTCACCAACCGGGTCCAGTTATGCAAGAAAGAACTTATGGCAGTGCAACATGAGCTAAATCTTCAGCCTCTTGATGAAAATCTTATATGCAAAGAGGTCGACGCACTTCATATTATCTATCGTAGGAAGTTTGCTAAAAAGGACCTGCCACATATATAAAGAATATCTCTATGAGTATAGTCTATCCCATGTCCAACTGCTTGGGATCCACTTGTTGTTCTATTGTATAATTTGGTTCCATACAGATGTAGCACTAAATTTACCATTATCATGAAGCCAAACAAGCATATCTGAAGAGTTGTTCCTAATCGGAATAGTCATAATAGTTGGCCAAAGTGATAACATTTCAAGGGAGGTAGGGTTGGGAAGACACCAGCTACCATTATCAATAAATGCAGAAACCTTCTAATCTTTGGGAGCCCCCAGATCCTATTGTACGTATTCTGTCACCAAATAATTGAAATATACTTTTCCCATTCAAGGGTCATACCGCATATTAGTGTTGTTCCTAGACGAGTTCACATAAGAAATGTTATTGCTTAACCACCTTCTTACCTTCAAAATTCCTTTCCAAGCACCAAAATGATATATTTTTGCTAAAGCTTCCCTGATCGATTCCTTGGATAAGTATCTAGCAGAAACCCATTGTGACCATAATGAATATTTGTTTTATAAAATATCCCATAATTGTTTTACCAAACAAGCTTTATTTCAATCTCCAATACTTCATAGATTCAGCCCCCCCTTAATCCTTCGGTTTGCAAATGCTACCCCAATTTACCATGTGCATTGCCTTTCCATCTTTGCCATTCCATAAGAAAATCATCTATAATCTATCAATATCCCGGAGAAGCCCAATAGGTAGAAGAAATGCATAAGACTAATAAATAGAGTAAGAAAACAATACAGATTGAATAAGTTCAAGTTGTCCTGCTTTAGAAAGAAGCCTATTTTTTCAAGAGGAAATTTTGTTCTTAATTTTTTACAGGATAGGTTGACAGTAGACTTTGTTGATCCCAGTGGATATGAGTGGGAGACCCAGGTAAGGAACCGGTAAACATCCCTTAGTAACCCCAAAGTTTGAGAAATATAGTTCTTATCTGCAATGTAAACACCCACATATACTTTACTCTTTGTATGGTTTAGCTTAAGACCTAAAACTATACCAAATTCATCGAGAACAACTGCCAGATTACTCACAGAAATCGGATCATCCCGAAGTAAGATAATAAGGTCATCAGCAAATGTTATGTGAGAGATATGAACGGAACCAGATTGTGGTACCTTAAATTTGCCATTAGAAATTACCTTCTCCAACGTACAACTGAGCTCTTCCATTGCAATGGTAAAAAGCTAAGGAGATAGTGGATCTCCTTGCCATATGTCATTCTTACTCTCAAAGAAACCAATAGGTGAACCATTGAAGAGAACAGAAAATTTTAGAGTTTCCAAGCAACACTCCTATTGTGGAAGGCTCCAACATAATAGGAAGAGATAGAATTTCTGACTTGTCCTTCTCTTGTTCGTGTCGTTGCCCCAACGAGTCAGAGTGTATACTCATTTTCTTGACCACCATCACTATTGGCACTGTAGGAGACTTGCCTAGAGTATCAATGCTCATAGCAGCCCCATGCTGAGGCTCTTGACGTGGTTGGTAGACCTGTGTGATTTTTTTTAAGGTTGCTGACAAGCATCATTTACATGACCAAAAGATAAACAAACCTTACATCACTAGCTACTCCCTAGTGCTTGTGCTCGTGCTCTGCTTGCGCTCGCGTTTGCGACCGGTGCTGGGGGTAGCGGAGGGTGACTTCTCCCTTGGGCGATTTCTCCTCTACGATCGTTCTGCGATGATTTCAGACATGGAAGGATGGTGGTCGCTTCTGCGATCGATGATTTCAGGCATGTAAGGATGGCAGTCGCTTTCACGATTGGTGATTTCAGGCATGGAAGGGCGACGATTTCTTCTCCCTAGGCACGGGATGGTCTCTAGGGTGAGAAACGGTGGCACCTGCGCTGCGATTGGTGCTGGGTTTACTACTGCTCTATGATCCTATGGCAAATCAGGTGTGGAATGGGCGACAATTGCTTTTGTAATCAGCGATTCAGGCATGGGAAGGGTGGTGGCTTATTCTCCCCTATGCAACTGATGGTCTCTAGGGCGAGAGATGCCATGGATGCGAGTGGCCAGACGCGACACTCTACTTCGCATGCCGCTCCTCTATTCAAGCGGAATGCTCCTTCGCTGGCTTCTTCCTAGCGACCTCCGCTGGTTGCTTCACAGCGGGATGCCCCTCTCCAGCAGTCGTTGGTTCCTTCACAGCAGGAGGGGGATGCTCCTCTATAGTAGCCACTAGTTTCTTCACAGCGGAAGGGTTCACAATGGGAGAGGGATTCACCTCCCTAGTGGCCTAGGCCGGTTTCACAACAAGATGTTCCTTTGCTGGTTTTTTCTTGGTGGGATGCTCGTTCGATGAACCAGGCCAGAGGTCACTCATGCTCTAGATCATGACCTCTTGCTCCCATTTTTCAAGATCCTCGACCTCAGGGTAGCCTCTTCAAGGCTCTAGTTGGTAGTCCGGATCTTCGACTAGATTTTTTTACTTTAGAAGTACAGGCTGATCAGAAGATTACTGTGTATGAGACTGTTGATTCTAATGAACTGATTGAGACATGGTCCATGGCGATTGTTGGCTACGTGGTTGGACTCAGAACATCTTTTTTTCCATTATATTCATTCATCAGGACTCGATAGGGAATATCAGCATTTAATCTTCATATGTTGGAGAACAGATTCTTTGTGTGCAAGTTGTACTCTGAAGAAGATTTACAATGGGTCTTATAAGGATTTTGGACTATCCGCGGTCATCCAATGATCCTACGACGTTGGGCACTTGATGTGCTATTGGAGTTAGATAGTCTATAGTCTGTCATAATATGGTTTTTTTCCATGGACTTCCGCTACATCTCTGGGGTTGTCATTTTATTGCAAAGATCTGTAGCACCCTGGGATAACCATTATATATTGATGAGGCAACAGCTTCGCAAACGAGATTGGCTTTTGCCAGATCCTATGTAATGGTTTCTTCTTATAAGGAACTACCGAATGAAGTTTTTTACCGTGCTCTTGATGGGAGCACCCGAAAGGTAAAAGTTCTATATTCTTGGAAGCCACAACGATGTAGGGTTTGTCTATCTTTTGGTCATGCAAATGGTGCTTGCCAGCAACCTTCACAAAAAATCACACAGGTCTACTGACCACGTCAAGAGCCTCAGCATGAGGTCGCTACTACTATTCTGAGCATTGATACTCTAGTGCCAAAAGTGACGGTGGTGGAGAAGATGAACGAGCACTCTAACTCGTTGGGGCAGCGACATGAATAAGAGAAAGATAAGTTATGACTTTCGTCTTTTCCTATTATATCAGAGACTTCCACTGCAGGAGTTTCCTATGGTTCTCACTCGCTCCCCAATAACGACCTCACCTTCATGAATCATTCCTTCAAAAAATCAAGAAATTCCATCTCAAAAACCTCTTCTGAACTAAGATATTGCACCTCACCAAACTCATTGCGCTTCGACATATCCCGCTAATAAGGACTTTTTGCCTCAAGGTACACAAAAATTTAAGTATTTGCAAGCTGTGGATGAGGTGGATAGATATAGAAATAAAGGTTTAAAAGGTAAAGATATTAAACAGGAGGACCATGCAAAATCAAAGGATAAAAAAAAGTATGGTAATGTCCTCCCAAAGTCACATGCTCTTCCTTCTATCGAGTATTGATGAAAATAATCTGTTAGAATGTTCGTGGACTTAATAAGCCTAAGAAATATCGGGAGCTTAATAGAATAATCCGATCTGCTACATGTGATATTGTTATTCTTGTGAAAACAAAAATTAAAACTCCTTGTATTCGTGTTTAGAAGAATTTAATATAGCCTGGGACAGAACTTTTTACTAATGATTCTTATGATACTTATGGTCGATTTTAGGTCTTATGGCATCCTAACCTTGTTACTGCTTGGTTTATTTCTGCTACTAATCAATTCATTCATCTTAAGGCAGAGGACAAACAGACTGGATGTCAATTCAATATTACCAGTATTTATGTTTCTAACAGTATGTCTGACAGGAATACTCTATGGCGTGATCTGGTTAGCATTGCAAATAGTTATCCTACAATACCTTAGATTATTCTCGGTGACATTAATACTGTCAGATACACAAATGAGAAAGTGGGGGGGTAGATTACTTTCCGAATGTCAGCTTCAAAGTTTTAATGATTGTATGTATAGATACTATTGCATTGACTGACATGTAATCTGTAGGTGATTGGTTCTTATGGAATAATCAAAGTGCTACTGACAGAAAAATTATGGCTTGACTTGACAGATGCTTGATTAATCAGGAATGGCTAGCAGTTTTCCTAGATTCACTTCTTGAGTACTATGCTAAGTAATTTTCGGATCGCTCTATTATGCATATACACGTAGATAAAACAATACCCATCGACAAGAAACCTTTTATATTTTTTTAATATGTGAAGTACTCACCCTCGGTTCCTCGAAGTTATTAAGTTAGCTTGGAACATTACTGTGTTTGGTTCTCCCCCTTACATCCTATGTCGCTTTTGAGTTGTTAAAAAGAAAGGTGACCGAAGCTCCTATTTTGGCATTACCCAATTTTGACAAAGTGTTTGAGGTTGAATGTGATGCCTCTAATGTGGGAACTAGTGCTGTTTTGAGTCAAGAATCAAAGCTCATTACCTTTTTTAGGAAGAAGCTAAATAATACAATGAGGAAATATTCTACCTACAACAAGGAGTTCTATGCCATTTATCGAGTTTTATCTCATTAGAGTCAATATCTTCTTGCCCAGCCATTTATCTTATATTCTGATCATGGGGCATCGAAGTTTATTAATTACCAACACAAGCTAAATAAGAGGTATGCAGCTTGGGTGGAGTTCCTGCAATCTTATAACTTCACAATCAAGCATAAATCTGGTGTTCAAAATATAGTTGCTGATGCATTAAGCAGAAAACATTATTTATTATCAGCCATGGGAGTCAAAGTAGTTGGATTTAAGACATTCAAAGATCTCTATCATAATGATGTGGATTTCAGCTCAATATGGTAGAATTGCAAATTAGGTTCTTTTCAGCAATTTACTATCTTTGATGGATTTCCTTTTCGAGCTAATGCCTTGTATGTTCCATCTCGTTCTTTGAGATGTATAATTCTGGCTGAAGCTTATGGTGGTGCTCTAGGAGGATATTTTGGTGGGACAAAACTCTGGCTCTTATTCAATCAAATTTCTATTAGCCTAAGATGTTCAGAGATGTATAGAGATTTATGAAGCAATGCAGAGTGTGTCACTTGGCAAAAACAAGAGGCCAAATTTCAGGTTTGTACACTCCATTGCCGGTGCCTAATGCTCCATGGGAAGATGTGAGTCTTGATTTTATCTTGGGACTGCCAAGAATTCAAAGGAACAAAGATTCTATCATAGTTGTTGTTGACATATTCTCAAAGATGTCTCATTTTGTTTCCTACAATAAATCAAATGATGCATCTCATATTGCTGATTTGTATTTCAAGGAGATCGTTAGATTGTATGGCATTCTAAGAACTATGGTATCTGATCAAGATTCAAAATTTTTTAGCCACTTTTGGAGGACTCTATGGAGGAAACTGGATACGTCTTTGAATTTTAGCAGCTCTCATCATCCACAAACTGATGGGCAAATAGAGGTAATGAATAGAAGCTTGGGAAACTTGCTTAAAAGCTATGTTGGCAAGAACATTAAGCAATGAGATCTCATTCTTCCACAAATTGAGTTTACATACAATCGTTCTATGCATCATAGCATTAGTAAGAGTCCTTTTGAGGTTGTTTATGGTGCTAATCTTATCGGTCCTTTGGACTTAGCCCTTCATTCTACAACTAAGCAATTTAGTGGAGATGCTGACGAGAGGGCTAAACATAGAAAGGTACATGCAAGCAACTAACAAACATAGAAAGCATGTGAAGTTTAATGCAGGTGATCTAGTTTAGATTCATCTAAGGAAGGAGAGGTTTCCACTGGTCAAATTTGGAAAGTTGAAACCAAAGGCTGATGATCCATTCAAAGTGCTTAAAAAAATTGGAGAGAATGCTTATGAGATTGACCAACCTGAACAATATGGGGTATCATCAACATTCAATGTGGCTGATTTAAGTCCTTATTATGATGATCAAACAAATAAAGACATGAGGACAAATCTTTTTCAACCAAAGGATATTGACACGGGAGTATCTAATTTTTTAAAAATTTTAACACAACCCACTCAAAGTGATATCTCATGAGCATATTCCTTGGACAAAGTTAAAGCTATTTCAAGATACCTTTCTTCATAACCAAGAAATGCATGAAGGGGATAGTTGGCAGATGTGGAGCACTTAATGTCATAGTTCTCTATGCATGAAGGGATGTTTCATGCACTAGTACTTATTTTGATATTCTAGGGTCAGAAAAAGAAAACTTTTCATAGCTAATTGTATTTGCAGAAGCTCTTTCGAGTCTCTAAAACTCTGTATCCGTTGGATGCATCCTTGAGTAGTGAGTCTTTTGATTTAGTTATGTATCCTTGTTTAATTTCTTTGAGGTGGTGAACTTTCTATATTTGATTTCCTTGAGGTGGTGAACTTTTTGTATCCTCTTACGATTTTAAACTTGGTGGTGAGTTATCTTTATATGTTTGTTGGTTTCCTACAACTTGACTTTCGGGTTTTCTCGTTTCTTTTCCAATTCCATTCCTCATTCTCTCTTCTCGGTATCACAGATGGTAAGGCAATGCACATAGTGAATTGGGGCAACATTTGTAAACCGAAGGATGAAGGGGGGTTGAATCTACGAAATATTAGAGATTGGAATAAAGCTTGTCTGGTAAAATAATTATGGCATATTTTACAAAACAAGTCTTCCTTATGGTCATAATGGGTTTTTGCTAGGTGCGTAACCAAGGAATCAATCTGGGAAGCATCCGCAAAAACATCTCATTCTGTTGCTTGGAAAGGAATTCTTAAGACAAGGAGGTGGCTAAGTAACAACATTTCTTATATGATCTCTTCTGAAACCAATATTAATATGTGGTATGACCCTTAGGTGAATGGGAAGTATATTTTAGTTATTTGGTGATAGATTACAATAGGATATGGGGACCCCCAAAGATTAGAAAGTTTCTGAATTCATTGACAATAGTACATGGTGTCTTCCTAACCCTATCTCCCCTGACATGTTATCACTTTGACTGACTATTATGGCTATTCGGATCAAGAACAACTCTTCAGATATGCTTATTTGGCTTCATGATAATGATAAAAATTTAGTGCTACATCTGCATGGAACCAAATTAGAAAATGAAAAAACAAGTGGATTCCAAGCAGTTGGACATGGGATAGACCATGCTCACAGTGACATTCCTTATGTACATGGCAGGCCTTTTTTTGGCAAACTTCTCACGATGGACAATATGCAGTGAAGCAGTATTTATATTATAAATCGATGCTCTTTGTGTATGCAAAAGGAAGAAAATGTTGACCATCTTTATTTTGTTTGTGATTATTCTTCTTGGATATGGAAGGAGATCTTGAAGCGATTTGATCTTCAAAGGCTACCACGGCCAAACTTACATCATGAATTAGAAATATTTATGCAAAACTTCTTAATAAAGGGGCCTTTTACACAACTGGTAAGGATTACATTTAAATGTGCTATTTGGTGGATTTAGAAGGAGAGGTATGACACAATTTTTTAGTGTCACAACACAAACAAAACTCAAATTCTTATAGAGATTCTTTAGGACTTACGATCATGTGTGGAGTAGGAACTGAACATAGAGCACTTAACAAGAAGAGATAAAGGGATTTTCATCAGATTCATTTTTTCCATTAGTCAATAATCTCTAGAATAATAATGAAGATTGTAAAATATTATGTCGTGCAAAGCTTGTATTTTGTGATGTTTCCACAAGTAGTCCAGGACAATCTAGATATTATATTTTGCTATTTATTGTCTATAGTATTATGTCACTGTCTATAGTATGTGTAGGCATGTCTATATTTTAGTTTGGCTACTCTTGGAGATGAGTTTGATGAAGTGTGCCCATTCCACCTTTTTCAGGTGGGGTGCAATCTTCTCGACTTCATTAAGAGACTTCATGCTTTAGTCTATGCCTTGTGTAGACAAAGCTACTTTGTACAAATCTTATACATAATATATTATCCTTACATACCAAAAAAAGAAAAATGATGTCATAAAAGCTTGTCGACATTTTTTCTTCTTAAGTCATATCCTTAAAGAAATGAATTACACTTTTATTTCTTTAGTGCCCAACAATGATGGAGCTGATTCATTGGAAAATTACCGACCTATTTCATTATGCAACTTTATTTATAAGGTCATCTCCAAGGTCCTGATAGATAGACTACAAAAGGTTATGAACAAGATCATTAGTCCTAATCAGGTTGCGTTTCCTAAAGGGAAGAGTATTCACCATAATATCCTTCTTGCTAATGATTTGGTTAAGGATTTGCACTCAAAAATAAGAGGGAAAAAGATCCATTTTAAAGCTTATTTACGGAAGGCTTTTGACTCAATTAATAGTCATTTTATTTATACGATGCTCTATAATATGGGCTTCCCTCAGCACTGGGTTAAATGGTTTCAATGTTGCTTGGAAACTCCAAAAATCTTTATTCTCTTCAATTGTTCACCTATTGGCTTCTTTAAGAGTAAGAATGCAATCCGACAAGATGATCTATTATCTACTTATCTTTTTACTATTGTAATGGAAGGGCTCAGTTGTACGTTGGAAGAGGTAGTTTCCAATGGCAAAATTAAGGTACCATATTATGGTTCTATACGTATCTCTCACATAACATTTGCTGATGACCTTATTATCTTCCTTCGAGATGATTCAGTTTCTGTGAGTAATTTGGCAGCCACTCTTTGTTATGATCAATTGGCACTATGAGTAATCATTATACTTGAATTAGTGCAAGTGTAAATTTTCTTTCTAAATGAAATCTTTTCGATTAAACCAAGATAGGGAAACTGAAGCTTTTCATTCTTAGTGAAATGATTGAGTGAATAATGAAAAATTGCTAAGTTAATAATCAAACCGAAAAGATAAGCAACATTTGAAGGAAGGAACTTATCGTGAAAGGCTTTGCTTTCTAAGAGTTGAGATAAATCAGAAACTTCAATACAAGAAATATATAAGCAATGAAAACAAAGAACCACTCATAATTTTTATAGTGGTTCGGCGCCAAAGGCCTATGTCCACTCCCGAGTCCTCCTTCTTGAGGCACACCGGTGTCCACTACCAATCTTCTTTAGGTGAAGATCAAACTCTTAAACTTGCTTACAGGGGAGACTTCAGAAAATATCGAACTCTAAGCTCTCTCTCTTTCCTTTTCTTTTTCTTACAAATCACACACAATTTATTTCTCATAGAATTTCATTGCACAAAAAGAGGTATTGTGATTGCAAAAATACTTGGGGTATTTATAGACCCCAAGTGGCTTTAGAATTTGGAGCCAAAAATCAAACATACTCAAAAAAACTGGGTACGGGTGGTTTAGACATCGATTGGGGTGGCTTAATCGCTCAAACACCCAGATACTGGTGGTTTACCCACCGATCAGGGTGGCTCAGCTGCCCGAACACCCGGGTACGGGCGGTTTACCCGTCAGCCCTAGGCAGGTCAATCGCTTAAAGTACCCAGATTCCTGGGTATGGGCAGTTCAACCGCCCAGCCTGGGTGGGTCAACTACCATCAATCGTCTAAAAACCTGGGCAGCGATGGTACACCTGTCGCTCACCAGTGCTTTATCCGTTGGAATTTTTACAAAAGTGGTTCCCTCCAATTTCAAATTTCGGCTTGAACCTACTGTTGACCAACCCTTTGGTCAACCAATTGACTCAACCTAAGCTTAATCAAACCCTAATAGTAGACCCAATTGTCTTATTGAGTTGATTTGGATTTCTTCCAAATCCAACTCAATTTGGACTCAAACCCTAACTATGACTTAATAATTACAACTCATAATGACCAATCAAGATAATCAAGACCTAACTCCCGCCAATCCGGCACCTTCTGGCATTCTTGCGGCGAGTCTTCCGGTCTTCTTCCGGTGATCTCCCGACATATTCCCAATGAGCTTCCCGATCCCTTCGGCGAATCTCCTAGCAAATTTCGACGAGATCCCACTACATCATCCGAATCCGGCCCGATACCCAAGCTTGATCTTGGCCCATAATCTGGTTGTAACTTCATTACTCTTGTCATAGTTAGACCTGCAAATCTTCCTCTAACACACATGTTAGATGAACACTCATCAATTGATCTCATCATCAAAATCCGAGATTCAACAATCTCCCCCTTTTTGATGATGATAATCAATTGATGATGGGAGTTAATCTTAACTCCCCCTAAATTCATGTCATGATAAAGAAGTCTCAAATTCAAGAGAATCACATACTCTTGAATCAAAGCAATAAGTATTTCAAGCAAATCATCTTTCAAATATACTCGTATATCAACAAGAATATGCTTTTAAACTTTTCAACTCTTCAACTCATCAAGAATTTTCAAAGATTGTCATGAAGTTGAAACATTTGAAAAATTTTCCCTCAAGTCATTAAACATAGAAAATTTTCAAGTCATCAAGCATAACTTTATACTAAGCATAGAAAATTTTTAAGTCATCAAGCATACCTTTCTCCCCCCTTGTCATCAACAAAAAAGTGAAAGGTACTAATAATCCTTTTAAAGCAAATGAGTTTTTACTCTCCCCTTTACAACATGAGTCATAATAAATTTTATTTCTCTTTAAAACCAAGTAGGAAAGAAAATAAAGGTGGAGTTGAAAAACATCGTCAAATGTAGCTCTCAATGTAAATAAGATAATCATCTCATGGAATTTTAGAAGATTCAAAAAATCTAAGAGATAAAAGAAATTAGGAGCTACTCATGCATCTTAAAAATATCTCATGTAACAAGTAAACATAATGTAAATTAATCACAAAGACAAATAGCTCAATTTCATGAATTCGAGCAATTCATATATTTTCATGATTTAGTATTCTAATTTCTCTTCGAAGAAAATCAAATTATTCTTTATTTAAGGGTTTTGTAAAAACATCCGCTAATTGATGTTTAATGTCAATAAATGCCAACATCAACAAGTTTGCAACGTAAACCATTAGAAGATACTTATAAGTAGCAAAAGTTTATTAATAAGTAAGTTCATGCAAGAGGAAGGTGCAAATCAAAAAAAGAGTGCATCATGAGTGTGTGATTAGTACAAAATATCAAGTTCTACTGAATACAATTACTCAAATGGTAGTAATCCAAAGTGGCTAGATAAAGCATAGAGCTGTCTTTAGATCTGCTCCATCTTAGTCATTAATTCATCTTGACGTTGCTCAATTCGTTCCATCTGGTTCATAATAGTCTTGACAGGAAAAGAAGGTCCTGGCTGCATTATGGGCATTACCTCAAGAGGACTGGTAGGAGGAAATGAGCTTCTCCTAAGTATAGGTGTCTCAGGTTCAAGTTAAAGTTCAGGTGGGGGAGACTCAGTCCTCTAGGCAATCTAACCCATATACCATGTCTTTCAATATACCTAAATCTTCTTAAAATATTTATATTGATTACATTGTACCTATCTATTTTAATGATTTCTTCATCTAGTGGAATGACTATGTCTTGAGCATGCAATAGTCTAGTGATTAATCCACCATAAGGTAGCATCAAGTCCTTGTTTGCAAGATCAATCATGTTCTGCCTTATGAGATGCCCAAAGCAATTATCTTATTCCTTCATTATCCATTACATGGTTCCTAGTTCCACTTGATTTAGTTCATCATGATTGAATTATTTTGGAAGTAAGATGCTCATTATTATATAATGACACACTTTTGCATTAAAGGGTAGCAAATGTTCGCAACTTTTTAGTACAATAGCTAGATTTGGATTTCCAAAAATAGTTCCTAAAGCTTCAAAGTATGTTACACCTATAGAGTCTATATCCCATTGTCTCCTAAAATAACAACCATTTCTTTTTCAAGGATGCCTATTAGGTTGCAAATTAGATTATCGATAATATCAGTGTGGTGTCCCAAAAGATATATATAAGCTATTTCATTTTCATCTACATGCATGATGTTATAGAATATAATCTTACTATTCTTGGGTAGATAAGTTCATTCACTTTAAGAATGGGAAGGGCTCCTAGATTTGTAAACCATTGGATTGGTTCTATGTTTCCTAGATCATCTAGATCAATATATTTTTCTTTATGAACACTTCTAAATTCAAGGATTAGAAATTTTATAGCATGTTCATAGGAATAAAAAATATTAGTGTCATAAGTTTCTTCTAATCTCCTCTTTCTCTTGTCCCTTAAGGATCTTCTAGGGGCCATTCTACATAGATTATACCAGAAGAATGGTAAGAACAATCTTAATAAGTTGGGAGAAGTTTTAGAGAGTTACCTTTTGTTAAATCTTCTAGAGATAGGCAAAGATCCTTAGTTTTGAAGAGTAGGAAGACTTACTTAATGTTTTTAGAGGAGAAAGAAGGAGTGGAAGAGGTTTTAGAGAGGGCTGAGGGTGCTTAGGGTCAATTTCACTGTTGGCCCTAAGTGGCCTTTAGCATTCTAGGTCTCATCGGTTGAACTGCAGACTGAGCAGTTCAGCCACGCATGTCTGGCGGTTCACCCGCTGAATCGGTGGTTCAACCGTTGGTTCATGATTTACATTTTTCTTTCCCGTTTCAATTTTTAACTAAAATAGTATATATGTGCAATACATAGCTCAAATCAATGCATTTAACTTGAGTTTAATTATCAAGGTTCCTCTAAAATTTTAGTGATTTTTTATAGGGTTCACTAATGCATCATTAATCAAGGTAGTTGTAACAAAATAATGAGAAACTCCTTTTCACATGAAGTCATCACAACAATATATTTTTCAAATAAAAACCAATGGTTTTTCTATGTTGAATGATTCTATCATATTATCAAGAAATTTTCTTTTAAAAAAAGATGATTTCATATTGATTTTTAGTTTCAAAAACAACATAACTTATCAACACAAGTCAATACAATCATATAAGTTACTACAATTATATAAGTCACTACAATCATCAAAATCTTACGTTCATACATATGACATTTACTAACCTTTCTTTGTTCCAGTTAAAGTATGCAAGGGTCATGTATCATCAAGATTAAATATAATAAAAAATTATTTTTATTTTTTTATAATTTTATTGATATTTAGGTTAGTGAGCTTGAAACAGTGTTAGGTCTCGATATCTTGACATCTAAAGCATTATTCGGAGCTCCTAACTTTAATTTTGAAACAAACCTATAGGAAAGATACATTTGGTTTAGATACCCATTTTATATTGGGTCATTCAAAAAGATTTTTATCTTACTTTTCTAATTGATTTTCATTGTATAGAGTTTTCTTTGGAGTCTATACAAGATGATGTGGACTGTATTTTCTAAAAAGGTATTTGTTTGCCTTATGTCCTAATTTGCCATAAAAGTTACACTTGATTCTTGGTGGCACATTCAATGTAGGACCTCTTATAAATATGGTTGGCTTTTGTTGAACATTTCCAACAAAGCATATGTCATGTCTATTATTCATATGACCCTTATTGGCAAGGATTCTTTACTTACCAAAAAAAAAAAACCTTATTGGCAAGGATCATATTTAGGGATTTATTCTCTATCTCAAATTTCTTTAGTGTTGTTTTAAGCATGCAATTCTCTTCATTAACATTATCTAGCATATCATATTTAGAATATGGTTTATGTGATGCTAAGGAGTCATGCATTTCATCAAGCCTTTTAGCTAACAAATCATGATCAACTTTAAATAATTTAAAAGACTTGCTAAGTTTTCTAAACTCATTGAATAAATCATGAAATATGCTTGATAATTCTGAAAATAAAATATCTAAAGACTCACTAACCTCATCTTCAAATGTTATTAAGGCATAGTTAGCCACATATTCTTTGGATTGGTCTTCATCCTCCGAGTAACTTGAACCATCCCAAGTGGCCGAGAGTGCTTTCTTTTTATTGTTGATTTCTTCTTCAGTTGAATCATCATTCATAGCAAATGATATTATCTTTCTTTGGTTCCTTTTTGTTTTTATAGTTTTTGTTCCTTTTTATAATTTTTTTAAATTTTCTTGATAAAAGTGTAATGTCATGGTCCTCATCACTCGAGGTTTCACTCGAGCCATTTGTTGTTTGAAGTGCTACATCCTTCCCGTTCTCTGGAAGGGGTTCATCAAGCTCATCATGAGCTTTACAATTTAGTTCATAAGTTATAAGAGAGCCCATCAGTTCTTCAAGAGGCAAGTTATTTAAATCTTTGGCCTCTTGAATAGCGGTTACTTTAGGATCCCAATTTTTAGGCAAAGATCATAAAATCTTACTCACAAGTTCAAAATTCGAAAAAAAAATTTCCAAGTGCTTTAAGTCCATTGACGACATCCATGAAATGGGTGTATATATCTCCAATAAACTCACTTGATTTTATTTGAAATAACTCATAATTATGAACTAGAATATTTATTTTTAGTTCCTTTACTCTACTAGTCCCCTCATGTGTGATTTCTAGTGTGTGCCAAATATCGGAAGTCGATTCGCAAATGAAAACATGATTAAACTCATTATTATCAAATGCACAAAATAAGACATTCATAGCCTTTACATTTAAAGAAAAATTCTTCCTTTCCGAATCATTTAACTCATTCATTGGTTTAGAAGATCTTTCAAATCCATTCTCAACTATATTCCATAAATCAAAGTCCAATGAGATGAGAAAAATACGCATCCGTGTTTTCTAATATGTGTAATCTACCCTATTGAACATGGAAGGACGTGAGATGGAATGTCCCACATTGCTTTGATACTAATTATTGAAATCAATTGGCACTAAGAGGGAGGGAGGGAGGGAGGGAGGGTGGGGGTGGTGGTGTGGATTATGACAAGTGTAAATTTTTTTTCTAAATGAAATCTTTCCGATTAAACCAAGATAGGGAAACCTAAGCTTTTTATTCTTAGTGAAATGATTGAGCGAACAAAGAAAAATTACTAAGTTAATAATCAAACTGGAAAGATAAGCAATGTTTGAAAGAAGGAACATATCGTGAAAAACTTTGCTTTCTAAGAGTTGAGATAAATTGGAAGCTTCAATACAAGAAATATGTAAGCTATGAAAGCAAAAAACTACTCAGAATTTTTATAGTGGTTCAGCGCCAAAGGCCTACGTCCACTGCCGAGTCATCCTTCTTGAGGCACACCGATGTCCACTATCAATCTTCTTTAGGTGAAGATCAAACCCTTACACTTGCTTAGAAGGAAGACTTGAGAAAACTTCTAACTTAAAGCTCTCTCCCTTCCCTTTCCTTTTTCTTATAAATCACACATAATTTCTTTCTCATAGAATTTAATTGCCTAAAAAGAGTTGTTGTGAAGGCAAGAATACTTGGGATATTTATAGACCCTAAGTGGCTTCAGAAATTGAAGCCAAAAATTAAATATACCCGAAAAATCTGGGTACGGACAGTTTACCCGTTGACCAGGCTGGCTAAGCCACCCGAACACTAAGGTATGGGCGGTTTACCCACCTGTCACAGGCTTAGCTGATTTTGCCTAAGCCGTGCGACACCCATGCGTGTTCGTCCGCAAAGGTCAGCCCTCCCCGAGATCTCCTAGAGTCCCTTAGACTTACGAAAGAGAAAACGGGCCAGAAGAAGTAATTCCCATGGGATCCACAAGTAACTGATGAAGAAAACACTTTATAAAGCCAAAATACAAATTACACCCATGGACACTACAAATTCAGAGAGGTTGCAGATAAAGGATAATGCTTCATTACAAATCGAAGTCCCCACAAGTGCTTATAAGACACACTTGTATTTACAAGCCAAACTTGGCCATAAAGCAAATCAAACTAGGGCTGCTAAGCCTACTGCAAGCTCACTTATTGTTGTACAAGATATGTACCTAAACCGAAGGACACGGACAAATACGATCATTTCATCAAACACCTTGTTTACATTATTATCCGTGACACTCTCCCCCACTTATTCCTTCGACGTCCTCATCGAAGCCACTGTAGACGCTGCATCTCCTTGTATTCTGTTGAATCTTGAATCTTCTGCTTTGGCTGCAATACGCCCCTTTGGCTCCTAGCCGCTCTCCATCGCTGTTGTTGAGTAGTCGAACTCGATCGCCATGCTGCTTCAACTCACCAATAACTGAATCGGTGTAGTGTTGGTTGAGTTGTGCTGATCCTTGTTAGTTCTCGCGGATCCCTCTGATGAAAGAAAAGACTAACCTTATTATGTGCTAATATCGTAATATACTCATATTGCTTGAACTGGGTAGATACTTGTTGGAGCTTTACGAGCATCGCCTCATGGACTTTGAAGTTTCTAAGGTCCTTCCTCCACAATGTTTGCCCATTGAACCTTCTTCTACTATTAGTTGTCACTTCCAAGTATGTTCACATCACTCCTGCTTTCGATTAGTCAATTGGGAAATGAAGTGAAAAATCTACTCTCAGTGGTAGTGATCACCAATAGTGAGGATTTGACAACTATTGTCTTCCATAAGATTTCTTTGAAGGGTCACTGAACTTGTGTAGAGCTCCCCTGCTTGGATAAGTAAGAGAACTGGGATACTTGGCTTCACCCATTCTCTTCGTAGTTAAGAAGGTAAGGTTACTTGGTTTCGCTCACCTCCTCGAGTTAAGAGAATTGGGGTACTCAGTTTCGCCCATTCTCTCGAGTTGAGAAGGCAAATGTTACTTGATTTTGCCTGCCTCCTCGAGTTTATACTTCATGCATTGAGCTGGTCACTAACATTCGCCCGCTCTTTACTCACACTTCTGAAGCACTTGAAGTGGTTGTACTCCTTGCGTTGAGTTAGCTACTTTGATTCGCCTTCTCATTGCCATTGAACTTCTAGAATGCAAGAAGTTTTACTCGAAAAGAGCAAAAAGTTTACCCCAACTTGGAATCCCCCAACTTGGAGTAAGTCTTTGATAGATCTGGTCGCCTCTAGGATTGTACCGTTTTCTCCATCACCTTTGCCGCCTACTCCTCTTGAGTAGAAAGGTATAGTACCGTGTACTGGCTACTTCGCTCCTTGGTCGAGCACTCCTGCATCAACCCGAAGTCCCTTAATTTCAGCTATCTTGATGAGAAGCTCATCGACATCGGTCTTACGAAGTTTCTTGGCCTCTACCCTTCTGCCTTGTCTTGGTACTTGGAGTTTGCCTTTGCATTCTCCACCTCCTCGGCCCCTATTACGACCAATGCTCTCCCTCCATGAGAGCAAGGGATCGGTGACTTCACGGAAGTCTCATATTTGCTGTACCATGGTATTGCCAAGCCCATAGCACTACTATCTGTTATCTTGTATCTTCATCCCTTCCTTCGCGATCGGTAGATCTGCGTCTATGGTATTATGACGCTCCTCTGAGTCTACCACCTTTCTAACCGATGCTTTGCTTTTGGGTAGCTGAGCCCCACTGGACTCGTCATCGCTTCCTCACCCCTTTCGACCACCTGCTTCGACACCACTGTGTCCTCCTAGTAGTTCTCCTTGGTCGATGGAAAGACAGACTACAACTCTCATGCATGGCCTCCGCCATGTTGTTGTAGGGCTCGCGCCAATTCTATTCTCCTTAGCTTCCTTGGTAGCAATGTTCGCTTACTCAGCTTTATCCTCTGACTTACTGGGCTCCCTTAAGCAAATGTGAGCACTAAAGCAGTCCAACTCTCTAGCTACTCCGATTATACCTTAGTATATTCAAGTCCCCTCCATGGGACTATTGGTACTTGTAATCTGACTACTCCCTCGGTAGTACACAGCCCCCATATGCTGACGACCAAGGCTTTCATCTGATGCAAGCTTCAATGCATACATACGGAAGACCCGCCTCTGCGGTACTGTGGCATTTACTCCTTGAATCCATAGCCCTTCTTGTCGTTGCATTGTTCACCAAAGTGGAGCTCCCAGCAGCTCCTGATCAGTCACATGATCACGTCCCCCTCCATGGGACTCATTGGTACTTGCAATCTGACTACTCCCTTGGTGGTACACAGCCCCCATATGCTGATGACCAAGGCTTTCATCTAATGCAAGCTTCGATGCATACACACAGAAGACCCGCCTATGTGGTACTATGGCATTCACTCCTTGAATCCATAGCCCTTCTTGTCGTTGCATTATTCACCGAAGTGGAGCTCCCAGCAGCTCCTGATCATTCACATGATCACGTCCCCCTCCATGGGACTCACTGGTACTTGCACTTGGACTTCTTCCTCGGTGGTATATAGCTCCCACACGCTGATGACTAAGGCTTTCATCCAATGCAAGCTTTGATGCACACACGAAGACCTGCCTCGATGGTACTATGACATTCACTCCTTGAATCCATACCCTTCTTCTTGTTGTGTTGTACAGCAAAGTGGAGCTCTCAGTAACTCCTGATCATACCTCCGCATGATCTTGTCCCTCACGGGACAAGATTGCCTGTATTGCATTGCCACGAACTATTCCATCACGATCCGCTGCACCATGTCGCCTCCTAGTGACATCTCCATTGCATACAGATTCTCGTGTGATGAACTCGGACTATGACTTCTCCACGTGTGGCCTCTGCCAACACATCGTAGGGCCTCCACCATCTCCGATTTGTAGTTCGCTCCCTTGGCAATTCCCCTTCGTCCATCCACTCTTGGGTTACATCTGGACGAAGCATAGCTCTAGGACAGTCCATCGCCTAGTAGCTCCTGAAGTCCCCTGACATCACTAGAGTTGGTGCACCATTGTTTGGATCTTGGGCCTCAATCCCCTACCAGCACAATCTTGCTATGCACCCCTTATTCCCGACAACTTGAGTGGCAACACTGTGGCATATTCTTCAAGAGTACCTACCTCTGCGTCCTCTTGCCCCATACTAAGGTCTCTTGATCCCAACTTTACCTCCGTAAGTTGAATCCCCTTAGTACTCCGTCAAATGCATCTCTGAGGTAGCTTGCATGTGCCTTGAAGCTCCCTTCATCTTTGGCACCATGCAAAATAAGTCTGTCCCATCAGAATTAAGAACCTATGGAACGACATGATCTCACTCTTGCCTCTACAAGAGTTCGTGCCCTTGACCTCTATCTATGGAAAGCTCCGTGCCTTCGCTCCATGTTCTATCTTCTATGTTGACTCCCTTCATGCGGCTTGGATACTTCACCGAGTTCTACCCAAGTCGCTCCACTCCTCGATTTGCATTGAGTTGATAGTGGCCCTCATGTCCACCATTCCACGGGTCAGCCCTCTATTGAGTTCGATTTCTGTATTGACTCTAAGTGTGCCTTTATATGATATTGCCTTGGATTGCTCGCTCCTCCACTTGATCTCGAAATGCATCCACCAATGCATTACCTCCTTCGAGATCATGCGACAACTCTTCGTCGCTCACTTGGTCCATTGAGCTTTGTGGAGATATAGTCTTGAGGAACTCTTCCTCAATATGTGCAGTCCATTGCACATGATTCTCCCACTAGAGAACTAGGACTTATCTCTCCTACATATCTGTCTTGCTGGAGCAACTTTTCTCTTTACATACTTCCCACTGGAAGTTTCGGAGATCACCATCCCCTTTGGACTACTCCATCTTGCTGAACAACTTATGCCTTGTTTTGCCCCCGCAAATGTACTTGCTAGATTGCGACCCTTTGCCAATAGAGTCTCCACTGCACCCTTCAAGGTCTAGTAACGTGCTGAACTTGTTGCACATTTTAACTGCCTACGGACATATCCTTTCTATGTCGAAGAGAAAGTTCTGATGCTCCATGGCGCTGAGTTCTAATCGCGCCTTGGGATGGCCACGAACACTCCGTCGTCCATGTACAAGCCCTTGCATGAGTTCCGGATCCTTCGAGTTAGCAATTTCCCTCACCTCTGTGAGCTTTACACAACTCTTTCAGTCGCTACACAACACCTCTCACCTTGCATGGTCTCATCTTTCACCAAGCGCCCTACTTTGCCTTAAGCACCGTCAAGTTTGTTTACCAATGTTGAGCTATAGCTCGAACTCAACCATCCCAATCTTTTTGTGCCACACATTCTTCTCTGCTTGCTTATCCTCGTGGTGCCTCTCGCGCAAAGGGGTTGGTCATTCCTCTGAATGCCAAACCTAGATGCTCGCTCCTCTAAGCGACTCCTTTCCCTACATCTCAATGTCCATTTTCTCCCAAATAGTTGTGCATGCTGGCTGCCCTCCACACAGCCCAGCTAGGTCCCCCACGTTTATATAGCAAGTGTTTCTGCGTGTGTTTGTCCCGCTCTGATACCACATTGTCACGGGCTTAGCTGATTTTGCCTAAGCCATGCGACACCCATGCGTGTCCGTCTGCAAAGGTCAGCCCTCCCCGAGATCTCCTAGAGTCTCTTAGACTTACGAAAGAGAAAACGGGCCAAAAGAAGTAATTCCTACGGGATCCATAAGCAACTGCTTAAGAAAATACTTTATAAAGCCAAAATACAAATTATACCCATGGACATTACAAACTCAGAGAGGTTGCACACAAAGGATAATGGTCCGTTACAGATCGAAGTCCCCATAAGTGCTTATAAGACACACTTGTATTTATAAGCCAAACTTGGCCATAAAGCAAATCAAACTAGGGCTGCCAAGCCTACTGCAAGTTCGCTTCTTGTTGTACAAGATATGTACCTAAACCGAAGGACACGGACAAATACGAGCATTTCATCGAACACCTTGTTTACATTATTATCTGTGACACACCGGCCCTAGGCAGGTGAACTGCTCAAAGTACCTAGATTCCTGGGTACGAGGGCGGTTCAACCGACCTAGGTGACCACCCAAAAACAGGCGACAGTACACCCAGCTCACGGCGGTTTACCGAATTTTTCGCAAAAGTGGTTCCCTCCACTTTTCGAATTCCGACTTGAACCTAATATTGACTAACCCTTTGGTTAACCAATAGTGGACCCAATTGTCATATTGAGTTGATTTGGATTCCTTCCAAATCCAACTCAATTTGGACTTAAACCCTAACTATAACTCAATAATTACAACTCTTAATGACCAATCAAGATAATTAAGACTCAACTCCCGCCAATCCGACAGCCTCCGGCATTCTTGTAGTGAGCTTCCCGATCGATCCCTTCGGTGAATCTCCTAGTGAACTTTAGTGAGATCCCACTGCATCGTCCGAACCCGGCCCGATGCCCAAGCTTAATCTTGGCCCATCATCCGGTTGTAACTTTATTGCTCCTGTCATAGTTAGACCTGCAAATCTTCCTCTAACACACATGTTAGATAAATACTCATCAATTGATCTCATCATTAAAATCCGAGATTCAACATTCTTAATGAATTTGGTATAGTTTCAGGTCTTAAGCTAAACCATGCAAAGAGCAAAGTATATGTGGGTGCTTGCATTGACCATAAGGACTATATTGCTCAAACTTTGTGGGTTGCTGAAGGAAGTTTACCGGTTCCGTGGGTCTCCTTCTTATATTCACTGGAATCAACAAAGTCTCCTATCAGCCTATCTTACAAAAGATTAAGAACAAATTTTCTCTTGAAAAAATAGGCTTCTTTCTAAAGCTGGATGACATGAACTTATCCTATTTGTGTTGATCTCTTATTCTATTTATTGGTCTCATGTATTCCTTCTACCTATCCGGCTTCTCCACGATATTGATAAATTACTCATGAATTTCTTCTGGAATGGCACAGATGGTAAGGCAATGCACATAGTGAATTGAGGCAATATTTGTAAATCGAAGGATGAAGGGGGGCTAAATCTACGTAATATTAGAGATTTAAATAAAGCTTGTCTAGTAAAACAATTATGGAATATTTTACAAAACAAGTCTTCCTTATGGTCACAATGGGTTTTTGCTAGGTACCTAACCAAGGAATCAATTTAGGAAGCATCCGTAAAAACATCTCATTCTGCTGCTTGGAAAGGAATTCTGAAGGCAAGGAAGAGGCTAAGTAACAATATTTCTTATGTGATCTCTTCTGGAACCAATATTAATAGGTGGTATGACCCTTGGGTGAATGAGAAGAGTATATTTCAGTTATTTGGTGATAGAGTACGACAAGACCTGGGGGCTCCCAAAGATTGGAAGGTTTCTGAATTCATTGATAATGGTACATGGTGTCTTTCCAACCCTACCTCCCCTGACATGTTATCACTTTGGTCGACTATTATGGCTATTCCGATCAAGAACAACTCTTCAGATATGCTTATTTGGCTTTATGATAATAGTAAATTTAGTACTACATCTGTATGGAACTAAATTAGATAACAGAATAACAAGTGAATTCCAAACAGTTGGACAAGGGATAAACCATGCTCATAGCGACTTTCCGTATGTACATGTCCGGGTTTTCTTGTCCAAACAGTTGGACAAGAGAAGCCCAAAGGTTTCTAAATTCATTGACAATGGTATATGGTGTCTTTCCAACCCTACCTCCCCCGACATGTTATCTATCACTTTGGTCGACTATTATGGCTATTCCGATCAAGAACAATTCTTCAGATATGCTTATTTGGCTTCATGATAATAGTAAATTTAGTGCTATATCTACATGGAACTAAATTAGATAACAGAACAACAAGTGGCAAACTTCTTACGATGAACAATATGCAATGAAGAGGTATTTATATTTTAAATCAGTGCTCTTTGTGTATGCAAAAGGAGATCTTGAAGTGATTTGATCTTCAAAGGCTACCACGGCCAAACTTGCATCATGAATAAAAAATGCTTATGTAAAACTTCTCATGAAAGGGGCCTCTTACATAACTGGCAAGGATTACATTCAGATATGTTTTTTGGTGAATTTGGAAGAAGAGGTGTGGTAGAATTATTGAGTGTCACAACACAAACAAAGCTCAAATTCTAATAGAGATTCTTCAAGACTCGTGATCATGTGTGGAGCAGGAACTGAAGAGCACTTAACAAGAAGAGAAAAAGGGATTTTCATAAGATTCAATTTTTCCATTAGTCAATAATCTCTAGAATAATGATAAAGATTGTAATGTATTATATGGTGCAAAGCTAATATTTTGTGATGTTTCCACAAGTAGTCCAGGACGGTATAGATATTGTAATTTATTATTTATTGTCTATAATATTATGTCATTGTCTATAGTACATGTAGGCATGTCTACATTTTAGTTTGGCTACACTTGGAGATGAGTTTGATGAAGTGCACCCATTCTACCTTTTTCAGGTGGGGTGCAATCTTCTCGACTATACTAAGAGACTTCAGGCTTTAGTCCATAGCTTGTGTAGATAAAGCTACTTTGTACAAACCTTAGACATAATACATTATCTTTACTTACCAAAAATAAAGTATTTTGAGTTTCGGAGACGATGCATGAAAACCCGATCGAAACTCTACTTTGCGCGTGACTTTGCGCAAAGTTTATGATCATCACATTTTTCACGAAACCATGCTCATACAAATTCCCATGGGCAAATACGTTGCGAATGGTCCGTATTTTGAATTTTCAAGATGGTGCACAAAAAGCCGATCGAAACTCGACATTACGTGTGACCTTTTGTAAAGTTTATGACCATGCTCATACGACTTCCCATGGGTTAAGATGTTGGGAATGGTTAGTATTCTAAATTTTTGAGATGGTGCACGAAAATCCGATCAAAACGTAACTTTGCGTAAAGTTTATGACCATCATGTTTTTTCGTGAAATCATACTTGTATGACTTCCCATGAGCTAATACGTTAGGAATGGCCAGTATTTTGAATTTTTTAGATGGTGCACGAAATGTTGATCAAAACATGACTTTGTGCAAAGTTTATGATCGTCACGTTTTTTTGCAAAACTGTGCTCGTACGACTTCCCATGGGCTAATACGTTGGGAATGGCCAGCATTTTGAATTTTCGAGATGGTGCACGAAAAACTGATCGAAACTCGACTTTGCGTAAAGTTTATGACCGTCAAGTTTTTTCATAAAACCATGCTTGTATGACTTCACACAGGCTAATACATTGTGAATGACCAGTATATTTGAATTTCCGAGACGGTGCATAAAAAATTGATCGAAACATGACTTTACGCAAAGTTTAGTACCATCATGTTTTTTCATAAAACCATGCTCGTACGATGTCCTATAGGCTAATACGTTGGGAATGGCCAATATTTTGACTTTTCGAGACGGTGCACGAAAAATCGATTGAAACGTGACTTTATGCAAAGTTTATTATCATCGTGTTTTTTTGTGAAACTATCCTCGTATGACTTCCCATGGGCCAATACATTGGGAATGGCTAGTATTTTCAATTTTTGAGATGGTGCACAAAAAACTGATCGAAACACAACTTTGCACACGACTTTGTGCAAAGTTTATGACCGCCGCATTTTTTCGTGAAATCGTGCTCGTATGACTTCCAATACACTAATGAATGGCTAGTATTTTAAATTTTTGAGACGGTGCATGAAAAATCGCTTATAACGTGACTTTGCATAAAGTTTATGACTATCACATTCTTTCATGAATTTATGCTTGTACGACTTCCCATGGCTAATACATTGGGAATGACTAGTATTTTGAATTTCCAAGACAATGCATGAAAAATCAGTCGAAACGTGACTTTGCATAAAGTTTATGGTCATCGCCTTTTTTTGCATAATCGTGCTCATACGACTTCCCATGGGCTAATGCATTGGGAATGACCAATATTTTGAATTTCTAAGACGGTGCATGAAAAATCGATCAAAACGTGACTTTGCACAACGTTTATAACCGTTGCCTTTTTTCACGAAATCATGCTCATATAACTTCACATGGGCTAATACGTTAGGAATGGCCAGTATTTTGAAATTTCGTGATGGTGCATGAAAAATCGATCGAAATATGACTTTGCGTGCGACTTTGGCCAAAGTTTATGACTGTCGTGTTTTTTCACGAAACCGAGCTCAGACGACTTCCCATGGGCTAATACGTTGGGAATGACTAGTATTTTGAATTTCTGAGACGATACACGAAAAACTGAACAAAATGCGACTTTACGCTTGACTTTGCATAAAGTTTATGACCATCACATTTTTTCATGAAACGATACTCGTGCGATTTCCCATGGGCTAATACATTGGGAATGGCCAGTATTTTGAATTTTCGAGATGATGCATGAAAAATCGATCGAAACGCGACTTTGCACACGACTTTGTGCAATGTTTATGACCATCATGATTTTTTGTAAAACCGTGCTTGTATGAATTCCCATGGGCTAATAAGTTGGGAATGGCCAGCATTTTGAATATCTGAGATGGTGCACGAAAAATCGATCGAAACGTGACTTTGCACGCAACTTTGCGTAAAGTTTATGACCATGGCATTGTTTCGCGAAACCATCCTCGTTCAACTTCCCATGGGCTAATACATTGGGAATGGTCAGTATTTTGAATTTCCGAGATGGTGCATGAGAAACCGATCGAAACACGACTTTGCACACGACTTTATGTAAAGTTTATGAGCGTCGTGTTTTTTTGTGAAACTGTACTCATATGACTTCCCATGGGCTAATATGTCGGGATTGGCTAGTATTTTGAATTTCTGAGATGGTGCATGAAAAACTGATCGAAACGTGAATTTGTGCACACAAAGTTTATGACCATCATATTTTTTCACGAAACCGTGCTCGTACGACTTCCCATGGGCTAATACATTGGGAATGGCCAGTATTTTGAATTTTCGAGATTGTGCATGAAAAACTGATCGAAACGTGACTTTGCTTAAAGTTTATGACCATCGTAATTTTTCATGAAACTATGCTCATACGACTTCCCATGGGCTAATATGTCGGGATTGGCTAGTATTTTGAATTTCCAAGATGGTGCATGACTTCCCATGGGCTAATATGTCGGGATTGGCTAGTATTTTGAATTTCCGAGATGGTGCATGAAAAACTGATCGAAACGTGAATTTGTGCACACAAAGTTTATGACCATCATATTTTTTCATGAAACCGTGCTCGTATGACTTCCCATGGGCTAATACATCGGGATTGGCCAGTATTTTGAATTTCCGAGACGGTGCACGAAAAATCGATCGACACGTGAATTTACGCACGTCTTTACGTAAAGATTATGACCATCATATTTTCTCATGAAACCATGCTCGTATGACTTTTCATGGGCTAATATGTTGGGAATGACCAGTATTTTGAATTTTCAAGATGGTGCACGAAAAACCGATCGAAACGTGACTTTGCGCAAAGTTTACGACCATCATAATTTTTCGTAAAACCATGCTCATATGACTTCCCATGGGCTAATATATTGGGAATAGCTAGTATTTTGAATTTTTGGGATGGTGCATGAAAAATCGATCGAAATGCACCTTTGCACGGGTCTTTGTGCAAAGTTTATGACCATCACATTTTTTCGTGAAACCATGCTCGTACGACTTCTAATGGGCTAATACATTGGGAATGACCTATATTTTAAATTTCTGTGATGGTGCATGAAAATTTGATCGAAACACGACATTGCACAATGTTTATGACCATCATGCTTTTTCACTAAACGATGCTCGTACGGCCTCCCACGGGCTAATACGTTAGAAAAAGCTAATATTTTGAACTTTTAAGACAGTGCACGAAAAATCGATCGAAACACTACTTTACGCAAAGTTTATAACTGTCATGTTTTTTTGTAAAACCATGCTCGTATGACTTCCCATGGGCTAATACATTGGGAATTGCTAGTATTCTAAATTTCTGAGATGATGCATGAAAAGTCGATCGAAATGCGACTTTGCACGTAACTTTATGCAAAGTTTATGACCATCACATTTTTTCACAAAATCGTGCTACAACGACTTCCCATGGGCTAATACGTTGGGAATGGACAATATTTTGAATTTTTGAAATGTGCACGAAAAATCAATCGAAACACGACTTTGTGCAATGTTTATGACCATTGCGTTTTTTTACAAAATCGTGCTCGTACAAATTCCCATGGGCTAATACATTGGTAATGGCTAGTATTTTAAATTTTCGAGACGGAGCATGAAAAATCTATCGAAACACGATTTTGCGTAAAGTTTCTGACCATCGTGTATTTTCGTGAAACCATGCTCATACAACTTCCCATAGGCCAATACATTGGGAATGTCTATTATTTTGAATTTTCGAGACAGTGCAAAAAAATCGATCGAAACATGACTTTACGCAAAGTTTATGACTATCACATTTTTTTTGTGAAACCATGCTCGTACAACTTCCCATGCGCAAATACATTGGGAATGACCAGTATTTTGAATTTTTGAGACGGTGCATGAAAAATTTATCGAAACGTGACTTTGCATGCATCTTTACATAAAGTTTATGACTGTCACATTTTTTTGCGAAATCGTGCTCGTACGACTTCCCGTGGGCTAATACATTGAGAATGACAAGTATTTTGAATTTTTGAGATGATGCATGGAAAAGCGATCGAAACACGATTTTGCACGCGACTTTGTGCAAAGTTTATGACCGACGAGTTTTTTCGTGAAACTGTGCTCGTACGACTTCCCATGGGCTAATACATTGGGAATGACTAGTATTTTGAATTTTTGAGATGGTGCACGAAAAACTTATCAAAACATGGCTTTGCGCGTGTCTTTCCGCAAAGTTTATGACCATCGTATTTTTCTGTGAAACCTTGCCCATATGACTTCACATGGGCTGATATGTTCGGAATGACTAGTATTTTGAATTTCCGAGATGATAAACGGAAAACCGATCGAAACGTGACTTTGCACGCGACTTTATGTAAAGTTTATGACCATCGCATTTTTTTGTAAAACTCTGCTCATACTTCTTCCCATGGCCTTATATGTTGGGAATGACAAGTATTTTGAATTTCCGATATGGACAAAGAAGTGATCGGAACATGATTTTGTGCATGTTTGCGCAAAGTTTATGACTGTCACATTTTTTTGTGAAACTGTGCTCGTACGACTTCCCATGGGCTAATATGTTGGGAATGGCCAATATTTTAAATTTTCGAGATGGTGCACGAAAAATTGATCGAAACGTGACTTTACGCGCGACTTTGTGCAAAGTTTATAACCATCGCATTTTTTTTGCGAAAGCGTGCTCATACCATGTCCCAAGGGCTAATACATTGGGAATGGTCAGTATTTTGAGTTTTTGAGACGATGCATGAAAAATCGATCGAAACACAACTTTATGCAATGTTTATAACCATCATATTTTTTTGCAATACCGTGTAAAGGCTGAATTAAGTAAAGGAGAGAGGCAAAAAACCACTGGATTTACTCTAGGTAACCAACGTTAGTGAGCGGATTAATCACTTGCACTCAATTCTTTGCTTTGTCAGTTCAATACAAAAGAAAAGGGAATCAGGTATCTTTACATAAGATTCTATACGTTGGCTCTATCTTATCTGGAATCAATTCTTTTATTTGGAAGTGCAATTTCAATGAATGAGTTGTTAACCGCTCGAAAGATTACTGTTTTCCTGCAGACTCAATTGTCTTGACAGCACTAACAGGAGTTGTTTCATTTGAATGTTTTACTCGTCGCGTAAGGGAGTTAGTTGACCTGACTGCAATAGATGAAATTCCTGGTTGACTCTATGCTCTTACTGTATAGTGAAATTCTGACTTGTTTACAAGAACACTAGTTTCTGTTGGACGATAAGGGAGAATCATATCCTAGGCTCAGGTGCTCAATAAAAAAGCAAGCAGAAATAAAAGGGAGCAGAAGCAGGCACTAGTCTAGAAACGGACACTAGGGAACAGAAACGGCCTTATCGATCTGTCTTCTACTGTGGGACCGCCCAATGCTTAAAAGACTACCCACCCCCAAATTGAATACCGCCCACTAAATGCTTCTAATGCTCCTTAAAAGGTAGTATCATTCTGTATGATGTAAGATGGCTCTTATAGTGCTTGGCTTGACCCTTAACGTAAATGGTATACGAGTTCAGGTCTTCATACTGATCTTAAGCGGGAGAAGAAACAGGTCCAGGCCCAGTAAAAAGATCTGAAGACAGTGCGAGATTAAGTAGAGTATCCTTCTGTTCGGCTTTCCCCTGCGCTCGAAAAGAAAGAGAAAATGGGATAGCTTCCCACAGGACTTGCTACGGATGGGACTTATTGTGTTGTCAGTTCAGAAAGGAGTGTTCGAGCATTGGCTCTAAGTCGGTCATGGAGAGAGCCGCAAGAGGTCCAGAAAGATGTTAGGATTGAGATGGCGCTGATGGAGTTGTTGTTCAGTTTAGGAAAGAAGAAATACTTTATGGGTTTTTGAAGCGAGGTGTATACTTAAAGTGGATAGAGTGAAAGGCTAAGCCTGAGCCGAGTTTCGGTGTTCTAGCTCCAAGTCAAGCTCGGGTTACAGTCGAGTGGGGGCAATACGATCTTGTGCTTCAGGGCAAAAATCTTTTCCTGGTTTCCTAGGTGCAAGAGAAGACCTTGTTTGCGAGATGAGCTGCCCCTATATTCTCTATAGGATGTGGGATGCGCATAAGTGATACTAATAATTAATCTAGTATAAAGATGCATAGTATAATTAGTATAGTATAATGAAAATATAGTATTAGAATGACACCTAAAGTAAGACAGATTCAACTCGTACACCTTGAGTGAATACAGCATCCTTTTCTGCTCCCTCTCGCCAACCAACCTAGTTTAGTATAGTATAGTGTTCTTCAATTGAACAATTTAAAAATACAGAATGGAAAAAGGGATAATTCCATAATTCAGAATAGGGTATTTCTATTGTGTATCCAATAATGAATTTAAGGAGGCAAAGAAACTCCCTTTCCCTTCCCGTCAACAACTCACGTCCTGTCCGTAGGTAGCAAGAGTAAAGTATTAGGCTCTGTCAGCGCACCATGTCTTGTTGAAGATGGGAACTCTGGAACCTTGTTTATTCCCCTGTTCCTGCTAAAAAAAGTCACTGAATACACCCCCGCATCCTCGAGTCCAGCCCAGCTATTAAAGCAAAGGTTGAAAGTCCATCTCCAGGTTCTAGGATCAGATGTAGTTCGAGGGTCGGCAAGGGAAGCTTTGTATTTATTTGGTGGATCCATACCTGGACTAGGTGCTCAATAATCCATTTCTTATGTTGTACTAGGGGCATCAGTTCAATTAACTGTTCGAGTTGAAGTAATTTTTGTCTTATGGAATCGTCGTATCTAGAAGAAGAGGACTAGCTAAAGTAAAGAGGCAGAGCCCTAGACTAGGCAGAGGACTACAACTAAAGGCAAGCATCTGTAGGGAAGTACAGGCTAACAATGGAACATAGGAGGGTTGCAAAGCCAGTTTTTGTGTCAGTAGGTAAAGAAAGAAATACAGTTGTAGTTAGGGTTGAGGGCAGCGTTAGCTGCTTAAAAGATGGCTTGAAACAAGGTTGGAAACAATAGCATAGGGAATTGAGATCAGTAGGGGTTTTTAGTTCTCTTATTATAAGTCGTAGGGGTAGCCTTGGGACCAGTAGATAAAGAATAAGAAACCGGCCAAGGTTTTTTGGTTTTCAAGGGCCCAAGCGGGGCCCGTCCTTTGATAAGAGAAAGAAGGCTTGGGCATCTAAGGCATTTTGACTTACTTATGAAACCCTATTATAGTATGTCTATACTTTTTTGCAGTCCGTAGCTACGGCTTTGAATTCTGAATACCTTAACCGGACAGGATTATCATAATGGAAGCTTTAACAATTGACTTTTGAGTCCTGGTCTCGGCATTTTTCTTTTTTTTTTATAGCTAGGTGGAAGTAAGATTTCACGAGAGGAGTGTAAGTTTGATGACCTATTTTAGGTAGAGCTCCTAAAGAAAGGTATCCTTGGCTTGGCCCGTTGCTTGCCCAATGACGTTATGTATTTGGTTACTCCGCCTTGTAGCAATGAGGGACATTATGACTTAGTGTATCAATCAGTTAAATTATGAATAAAAAGGCATATTACCAATAGTACTACCAGTTCAAGTCGTTAGGCAGTGTAGGATTCCGACTTATTAGTTTAGTCGTTAGGGACGCTGCTCTAATTCTATATTTGCTTATTGAATATTATAGTGAGCAATCAGAGAGTTCGAGAAAGGGGGCCAACTACTACTATGGGACCTTAACTACTAACTAGCGGACAACAACGACTAATCTTACGCTACTGTGGGATTCAGTCTACCTCGACCTTGCTTTGGTTCTTCTAGCTGGGGTGGGGTGGGGGTACTAGGCCTATATCTCTTGTCCTGCATTCTGACTATCTTGTCCTGCATTCTGACTATTATGTCTTGCATCCCAATGCGAATGCTTTTTTTGCATTCTACCTTTGATTCCTTATTACAACTAGACGAAGGTATGGGCAACTGGCCTAGGAGGTGGAGGTAAGAGCAACAACAACAATAAAGATAGGCTAGTTAACTTAGCCTTCAAGTATCATAGCTTAGCCTCCAAGTAACACAACTCATTCTTTTACTTAAGATAACATGACATTCATTCTTTTTTCTTACTGCCCTAATCTAACTACTTGCAACACATCACATAGGGAACGACGTAACTCTAAACTAAAGAAATGCACTAGAAAAGGGGGAATGAAACTCCTACACTCCTATTATGCTGCTCCGAGCTCTAAACTGAAGCTGCTTATTCTCATTCGTTAGTTCACCAGGCAGACGTTAGTCAGCCCTTACTACTTTACTCGTCATGGAGAACACATCTACTACTATGAGAATACCACTATAACACATAAGAATAAAAAACTCACTTAGCAATCCATCTTGGATATCAACCTTACTTTCCTAGCTAGAAAATACTAGTAGAATACTAATGCTAACCACTGATACAAGGACTGTGCAACTAACTACTATTAGAGTCAAATAATGTAGAATCGAACCCCGCAAAACATGCCTTATTCACCAGTGGAGTAGGCCTAAGCCCTATTACCTTACTTTGAAAATGAAAATGCTGTTTTGCATTCTTTATATCAACTCTTACTCTTCCTTTCCTACCTTTTACAGTATATTATATATTCTATATTAACTGGCGATTACGCCCTCTCAGATTCAACTAGGAATACAAGATACTGGTTGTTCCTAGGGCTAAAGAATAGAAGACAGGAAGGGGTAAATACGGATATCAGAGATGGTGAGCTACTAATAGGGATTAAACTCGGGAATGGGAACTACCCCACTACTAATAAGAGTCCAAATCATGGGCCCGAACCCCCGGATATGAAATCTCACTCGTGCTTGGGTGCATCCTGCCTTAAAGTATATCGTTCATATCTCCCCTGTTCCGTCACCCGGTGGCTACAGGCTTGATCTTTGACATAAGGAACTGAGGTGAAACTTTGCATAAAGAATCAATCTAGTAAGTAAAAGAGGATCGGAGTAATTCAATGAAAAAGGAAGAGAACAAACCCGATGCTACCAAGCCCTTCCGCGACTATACGTTGGGAATGGCTAGTATTTTGAATTTCTGAGATGGTGCATAAAAAATCGATCGAAACGTGACTTTACGTAAAGTTTATGACCATCATATTTTTTTATGAAACCATGCTCGTATGACTTCCCATGGGCTAATACGTTGGGAATGACCAGTATTTTGAATTTCTGAGATGGTGCAAGGAAAATCGATTGAAACGTGACTTTGCACGTGACGTTGCACAAAGTTTATGACCGTCGCATAGGGACTAAAGTATAAGATCAACGCACAGGTTATCCTCTAGGACTATTCCTAGACCTGTGAGTTTTTCGATCCACTCTATTATCTTTACGACATGGTTCTCAACCGATGTCCCTTCTGTTATCCTAGCTTGGAAGAGTTTCTTAGATATCTCATATCTTTGAGTTCTTCCCTGTTTCTTAAATAGTTGGTGGAGATGAAGAAGGATAGAATCTGCATCCATGCTTTCATGTTGCCTTTGTAACTTAGGAGTCATGGAGGCCAACATATAATATTTTACCAACATGGAATCATTTATATACTTCATAAAGTGAGTGATCTCATCCTCGCTTGCCCCTTCTTCTGGCGTGGGTAGAATTGTATCAAGCACATATGCGATTTTCTCCTCCATAAGAATAATTCTCAAATTGTGGAGCTTTTGGATCAATGAGGTGGTTAGCATCAAGTATGCCATGTAGGGGTTTTACAAGCGACAAGCAAGATATAGCGTAAATTACATAACATGCAGATTTTGTAGAAAATACTAATTAAGATGAGTCTGATTTGATGATAAACCCTCGAGGGACTCGACCAAGCATACCATGTCCTCAGGTCACCGGTGACATCTCTATGTCATAGGAAAGAACTCGTTCACGTAGATAGGTTAGCCTCGAGGGACTCGACCAACTCAACCTATGTCGTGATTCAATTTCTTCCTATAACGATCGAAGGCCATGTGAGAATCTTATTGCCTCATGCTTACCGACTTAATATTATTGTAGGAGGGGTTTTTGTTTTGTATCAGTCTCCTAATATATCGTGTCATACACATATATATTTAATATATATTTATATCACATGCAAATATATATATACATATATCTAGTAGGTGTATAACACATCACATATGCAACCCACACCAGACGATCATGAGCCATCACCTAATATGATTAAGCCCGAGCCAATGGGCCTAATCACTCACAAAATGATCTATGTGTGCATTGTCGCATCTCCATGCCCTGTGATCGTTGATCTCGTCATCATCGGTTCCGTTGTGTCACGGACAACAATGTAAACAAGGTGTTCGATGAAATGCTTGTGTTAGTCCGTGTCCTTCGGTTTATGTACATATCTTGTACAACAAGAAGCGGGCTTGCAGTACGCTTGGAAGCCCTAGTTTGATTTGCTTTATGGCCAAGTTTGGCTTGTAAATACAAGTGTGTCTTATAAGCACTTGTGGGGACTTCGGTCTGTAGTGGACCATTATCCTTTGTGTGCAACCTCTCTGAGTTTGTAATGTCCATGGGTGTAATTTGTATTTTGGCTTTATAAAGTGTTTTTCTTGAGCAGTTGCTTGTGGATCCCATGAGAGTTGCTTCTTCCGCCTCTTTTTGTAAGTCCGTGGGATTTTAGGAGATCTCGGGAGGGCTGACCTTGCGGACGGACACGCATGGGTTACGCACGCTTAGGCAAAATCAGCTAAGCCCGTGACAATGTGGTATCGAGCGGGACAAGCACACGCAGAAACACTTGCCATACAAATGTGGGGACCTAGCTAGGCTGTGGAGGACGGCCAGACGCAACCATTTGGGGAAACAGACATTGAGATATAGGGAAAAGAGTCGCTCACAGGAGCGGGCATCTAGGTTTGGCATTCAGAGGAATGGCCAACACTTGGCGCGAGAGGCACCACGAGGACAAGCAAGCGAAGAAGAATGCGCAGAGCACAAAGATTGGGATGGCTAAGTTCGAGCTATAGCTCGACGTTGGCAACCAAACTTGACGGTGCTCAAGGCAAGCGGGGCACTTGGTGAAAGATGAGATCGTGCAAGGTGGGAGGTGTTGTGTAACGACCGAAAGAGTTATGCAAAGCTCACAGAGGTGAGGGAATTGCTAACTCGAAGGATTCGGAACTCATGCAAGGGCTTGTACACGGATGACAGTGTTCGTGGCCATCCCAAGGCACGATTAGAACTCGCGCCATGGAGCATTAGAACTTTCTCTTCAACATGGAAAGGATATGTCCGTAGGTGGCTGAAATGTGCAACAAATTCAGCATGTTGCTAGACCTTGAAGGGTGGAGACTATTGGAGAAGGGTCGCAATCTAGCAAGTACATTTGTGGGGCGTAACAAAGCACAAGTTCAAGAAGACGGAGTAGTCCAAAGGGGATGATGGTCCCGAAACTTCCAATGGGAAGTATATAAAGAGAAAATTGCTCCAGCAGAGATATCCGGAGGGATAAGTCCTAGTTCTCTAGTGGGAGAATCATGTACAACGAGCACATATTGAGGAAGAGTTTCTCGTGGTTATATCTTCATAAAGCTCAACGGACCGAGTGAGCGATTTAAGAGTTATCGCATGATCTCGAAGGAGGTAATGCATTGGTGGATGCATTTCGAGATCAAGTGGGGAGCAATCCAAGGCAACATCATATGAAGGCACACTTAGAGTCGAGGCAAATCGAACTCAACGGAGGGTGACGTGGAATGGTGGACGTGAGGGCCACTATCAACTCGGCAAATCGAGGAGCAGAGCGACTTGGGTGGAACTCTGAAGTATCCAAGCCGCATGAAGGAGTCGACATAGAAGATGGAACATGGAGCGGAGGCACGAGCTTTCCTTAGACAGAGGTCAAGGGCATGAACTCTTGTAGAGGCAAGAGTGGGATCATGTCGTTCCATGGGTTCTTCATTCGATGGGACAGACTTATTTTGCATGGTGCCAAAGATGAAGGGAGATTCAAGGCACATGCAAGCTACCTCGAGATGCATTTGATGGAGTAACTAAGGTGATTCAACTTGCGGAGGCAAAGTTAGGATCATGAGACCTTAGTACGGGCAAGAGGACGCAGAGGCGGGTACTCTTGAAGAATATGCCAGTGTTGCCGTTCAAGTTGTCGGAACAAGAGGTGCATAACAAGATTGTCTGGTAGGGGATAGAGGCCCAAGATCCAAACAATGGTGCACCAACTCTAGCGAAGTCGAGGACTTGAGGAGCTACTAGGCGACTGACCTAGAGTTATGCTTCTGTGTAACCCGGGAGAGGGAATTGCCAAGGAGCGAACTAAAATCGGGATGGCAGAGGCCCTACGATGTGTTGGCGAGGCCACACGTGGAGAAGTCATAGTCCGAGTTCATCACATGAGAATCAGATGCAATGGAGATGTCACCAGAGGCGACATGGTGCGGATCGTGGTGGAATAGTTCGTGGCAATGCAATACATACAATCTTGTCCCGTGAGGGACAAAATCATGCGGAGGTATGATCAGGAGTTACTGGGAGCTCCACTTTGGTGTACAACACAACAAGAAGAAGGGCTATGGATTCAAGGAGTGAATGTCGTATCGCAGAGGCGGGTCTTCGTGTGCATCAAAGCTTGCATTGGATGAAAGCCTTAGTCATAGATATGAGAGTATACCACCGAGGAAGAAGTCCAAGTGCACGCAGTGAGTCCCATGGAGAGGGACAGGATCATGTGAATGATCCGAGCCTGAGCTCCACTTGGTGAACCATGCAACGGTAAGAAGGGTGGACTCAAGGAGTGAATGCCACAGCTGCAGAGGTCTTCCGTGTGTATGCATCAAGCTTGCATCGGATGAAAGCCTTGGTCGATATATGGGTACCACCGAGGGAGTAGTCGATTGCAGTACCGGGAGTCCCATGGAGGGACTTGATTAATCGGAGCAGTTGGAGAGTTGGATCGCTGCTCACATTAAGGGAGCCCGACAAGTCAAAGGACAAGGCCGAGTAAGCGAACGTTGCTACCAAGGAAGCTAAGGAGAACAGAATCGGCGCGAGCCCTGCAACAAGATGGCGGAGGCCATACATGAGAGTTGCAGTCTGTCTCTCCATCGACCAAGGAGAATTGCTAGGAGGACACAGTGGTGTCGAAGCAGGTGGTCGAAAGGGCGAGGAAGCGACGACGAGTCCAATGGGGCTCAACTACCCAAAAGAAAAGCGTCGGTTAGAGAGGAGGTGGACTCGGAGGAGCTCCACAGTGCCACAGAGGCAGATCTACCGATCGCGGAGGAAAGGATGAAGATGCAAGATAACAGATAGTAGTGCTATGGGCTTGGCAGCGCCATGGTACCGCAGATGCGGGACTTCCGTGAAGTCATCGATCCCTTGCTCTCATGAAGGAACAATATTGGTCGTAAAAGGGGCCAAGGAGGTGGAGAGTACAGAGGCAAACTCCAAGTACCAAGACGAGGCAGAAGGGCAGAGGCCAAGAAACTTCATAAGACCGATGTCGATGTGCTTCTCATCCAGATAGCCGAAATTAAGGGACTTCGGGTTGATGTAGGAGTGCTCGACCAAGGAACGAAGTAGGCAGTACATGATACTGTACCTTTCTACTCAAGAGGAGTAGGCAGCAAAGGTGATGGAGAACACGGTACAATCCCAAAGGCGACGGATCTATCAAAGACTTACTCCAAGTTGGGGACTCCAAGTTGGAGTAAACTTTGCTCTTTTCGCAAAACTTCTTGCATTCCAAGTTCAATAGCGGTGGGAAGGCGAATCACGAGCTAACCCAAGGAGTGCAACCACTTCAAGTGCTTCAGAAGTGTGAGCAAAGAGCAGGCGAATGTTAGTAACCAGCTCACTGCATAAAGTACAAACTCGAGGAGGCAGGCAAAATCGAGTAACCTTTGCCAGGCGAAATTGAGTAACCTTTGCCTTCTCAACTCGAGAGAATGGGCGAAACCGAGTACCCCAGTTCTCTTAACTCGAGGAAGTGAGCGAAGCCAAGTAAACTTTTGCACTTTTGGGCAAAACTTCTTGCATTCCGAAGTTCAATGGCGGTGGGAAGGTGAATCACGAGCTAACCCAACGCAAGGAGTGCAACCACTTCAAGTGCTTCAGAAGTGTGAGCAGAGAGCAGGCGAATGTTAGTAACCAGCTCAATGCATGAAGTACAAACTCGAGGAGGCAGGCGAAATCAAGTAACCTTTGCCAGGCGAAATTGAGTAACCTTTGACTTCTCAACTCGAGAGAATGGGGCGAAACCGAGTACCCCAGTTCTCTTAACTCGAGGACTATTGGTGATCAGTACTATTGAGAGTAGTTTTTTCCACTTCATTTCCCAATTGACTAAGAGGGAGTGATGCGAACATACTTGGAAGTGACAACTAACAGCGGAAGAAGGTTCAATGGGCAAATATTATGGAGAAAGGACCTTAAAAACTTCAAAGTCTGTGAGGCGATGCTCGTTAAAGCTCCAACAAGCATCTACCCGGTTCAAGCAATATGAGTATACTGCGATCGACACATCATAAGGCAGGTCTTTTCCTTCATCAGAGGGATCCGCGAGAACCAACAAGGATCAGCACAACTCAGCCAACCCCACACCAGATTCAGTCATTGGTGAGTTGAAGCAGCATGGCGGATTGGAGTTCGACTACTCAACAACAGCGGTGGAGAGCGGCTAGGAGCCAAAGGGGCGTGTTGCAGCCAAAGAAGAAGATTAAAGATTTAGCAGAATGCGAGGAGATGCAGTTTCTGGCTTCGACGAGGACGTCAAGGAATAAGTGGGGAGAATGTCACGGACAACAATGTAAACAAGGTGTTCGATGAAATGCTGGTGTTAGTCCGTGTCCTTCGGTTTATGTACATATCTTGTACAAGAAGAAGCGGGCTTGCAGTAGACTTAGCAGCCCTAGTTTGATTTGCTTTATGGCCAAGTTTGGCTTGTAAATACAAGTGTGTCTTATAAACACTTGTGGGGACTTCGGTCTGTAGTGGACCATTATCCTTTGTGTGCAACCTCTCTGAGTTTGTAATGTCCATGGGTGTAATTTGTATTTTGGCTTTATAAAGTGTTTTTCTTGAGCAGTTGCTTGTGGATCCCGTGGGAGTTGCTTCTTCTGGCTCGTTTTCTCTTTTTTGTAAGTCTGTGGGATTTTAGGAGATCTCGGGGAGGGCTGACCTTTGCGGACGGACACGCATGGGTGCCGCACGGCTTAGGCAAAATCAGCTAAGCCCGTGACAGTCGGGTCATCACATCACCATGCATTGTGATCTCCCGCCATG
Source organism: Ensete glaucum (assembly GCA_021527575.1). Lineage (NCBI taxonomy): Eukaryota > Viridiplantae > Streptophyta > Magnoliopsida > Zingiberales > Musaceae > Ensete > Ensete glaucum. Next base: position 6,924,643 of record CM038554.1, read on the forward strand.
GCATCGTGAGACCCACTGTAACCTCCACGCTCCTGCTATGCCTCTCCATGTAATTACAAATAATCACAAGCACGCAGGCCCAACAATAAACGAGAAAAACATAGGCTCGTAGGCCCCACTAATAATAATCATCATAATTACACACATCACAACACATGACTTATAATCATCCATCCACATTATACATCACATGTACATCACATCATATCTAGGATTACTAGATATATATAATAATTAATTAAACTATTTAATTTATTATTTTTCTAAAATCAGGACATGCTCAAAATTTTTAGAATTCTCAAGGGCATTTTCATAATTCTGGATGATAGGACAATCCTCAAAATTATCAAAATTATTAAGGGTATTTTTATAATTTTGGATGAGAGGATAGTCCTCAAAATTTTTAGAATTATTGAGGGTAGTTTTGAAATTTTATATATGAGGATAGTTCTCGAAATTTTTGAAATTTAGAGGGGCAGGATCATCCTTTTCTCAAAAGGATACACTAGCCATCTCTTTGACGCCCTCTGCATCGCTGCCACCGCTACCCTTGTGCGGGGTAGCGGCTACCCTTGTGGGCTAGTCGGCCGCCTTTGCAAGCGCTGGGTAGCGCCTGCGCTGGCCGGTGGCAACCTCTTGTGGGCTAGGCACTAGCGGCCACTTGCGCGCCGCCTACCGCCTCGGCATCGCTTGCCGCTCTGGCCGGGTAGCCCGCCATGCCTATAGGCGCCGCCCCTTGCGGGCTGGTCCTAGTCGCAGCCTAGCCGTGGGTGGCCAACCCTACATAGGGACTGGCCGTGGCTGGCCGCCCCTCCTCCTCTCTGCCTCCACTGTGAAAATGTAGCTAGAATGTGTAGAACGATTCTACACGATACAATCTCATCACACGCAGTTTAAAACCAATCTTTCACATGAAAACCTTGGCTCTAATACCATTGTTGAGAAACCTTAACGGGTGCATCACATGCGCAGTGAAAATTAAAACAAAAACCAATTTCCCACGTAGATCAAATCGTCGTGCCAAAGATTGGGGACATGAGAAAAATCGTAAAACTTGAAAAAATCGCGATGTGTGAGAGATTGATTTTACCTAAGGAGATCATATATCCTTGTATTCCAGATCTGAATGGAGAAGATGAAGGAGGTCAAGCGTCCTCCTCTCTAGCGGTATCCACACGACAGATCTCTACAGCGAAACTCTTCCAATATGATCTTGCAACTCTTGCCTAGAGGGAGGGAGGAGAATATGAGGTGGTGGCTAAAGCTGCAGCCTATCAACCATGAGTCTCCACTCTTATTTATAGAGAGCCACTAAAACCATAGGGCTCCTTCCTTAGTGGGTATTGGATCTCCATCCAATAATCCACTAAACTTGCGTTATTGGATCTCTATCCAATAATCTTCTTAGGCCTATAATTGGGCCTTAATCAAGGAGCCCATCGATATAGGGTCTCATCTAATGAGAATATGTGCTAATTGGATCTTCATCCAATCCTTTATTCGCTAAAGCATCCACCATATATGTGTGACTCTCTAGGCCCAATACCGAGCTAGCCGTGAGTCACTCCCATCAGAACTCCTTCTAATATAGTGAATTATTATCCCCATAATAATTCACTCGACTCATCGACTATAGACGTGCTAGGCCACTACACCATAGTCCCTAGACGGTACAGGGGGGATCAAATCCATCGGACCTGTCTGTCCACAATTACTATGTATCTATAATCCCTCATCCAAATAATATCCCAGAGACCATATATTGGACATGGTACTGTCAGGTCACATACGGAATCAGTTTCTCTTGCTCGATTCGGATTCTATCGAAGAACTCCTCTCTCTCAATCCGAATGACCCTGGCCACGGGTTTGTCTGAGCAAGCACATATAGGATATTCCTCTTATGATACCGAGAGTAGATGATCCTCTATTGACACTCAATTGCCATCGTAAGGTTGGCTACCAATCCCGATAACCAACTGTACCAGATCTGGAACTTTCCAAACCTGTAAGTCTGGTGTCAAAGAAAGGAGTACTCATACAAGGCATCCTTGGTGTCTCAAGTTTAAGGACCAGATACACAACTGGGACTATGGAATTACTGTCTAACATTAGGTATCATTAACCATACAACATTCTATAAGCGGATCAATCAGTAAACTCATTCTCTAATGAGCACCAGTACTATATCCTTAGTGTCTCCACACAAGTGGCTATGAGACAAACCGTCTCCATCATATGGACGGCTATATAGTACATCGATCTGTCCAGTTATTTCAATATCCCTCTCGAGTAACCTATAACTGGGATTATTTTAGGATCTATGATTAAAGGTGAATCGATCTTATTATCGTGATCTCATCATGATCCGATTCTCATTACATAGAACCAAGGACTTCACAATATATATACAACAAATAATATAATGTGAGAATATGCCAATATTAATCATAAGTAAAAAGACTATGCAGTGTGTCACACGTGCCATCACTCATGTGATTGGCTTACAAAGTACCTATAACTAGCAATCTCCCACTTGACCTAAAGCCAATCACCTATGTGTCTGATCCCCATCATACCCTTGTGACGCTCAAATACAATCTGAGCCAATGGCTTCGTCAGTGGATCTGCAATGTTATCTTCGAATGGAACTCTTTCCATTATTATATATTTATGGGCTATGATCTTTCTTATCAGATGGAACCTCCTAAGAACATGCATAGACTTCTGATGAGACCTGGGTTCCTTCGCTTGAGCTATCGCCCCATTGTTGTCGCAATATATGGGAATTTATTCTATACTGCTTTGTACGACTCCTAAATCTTTGATGAACTTCTTCATCCATACCCCTTCCTTTGGTCCTTCTACTGCAGCAATGTATTCTGCCTCTGTAGTCGAGTCAGCAATAGTATCTTGCTTGGAACTCTTCTAGCTTATTGCTCCTCTATTCATGGTAAAAACATAATCTGAATTTGATTTGCAATCATCAATATCATACTGAAAACTTGAGTCTGTGTAGCCCTCAACCTGGAGGCTACCTCCTCCATATACCAGTAAAAGATCCTTGGTCCTTCTCAAGTACTTAAGGATACACTTTACTACCTTCTAGTGTTCTAAACCTGGATTTGTCTGATACCTGCTCGTGACACTCAGAGCATGTGTTATATCAGGCCTAGTACATAGCATAGCATACATGATAGATCCTATCGCTGAGGCATAAGGTATCTTATCCATGTCTACCCTTTCTTCAGGAGTATTTGGGGACATACTCCTAGAAAGTGATATTCCATGTCTCATCAGTATAAGACCTCTCTTGGAATTTGCTATACTAAACCTTTTGACAATGGAGTCTATGTACCTAGACTAGGACAAGCCAAGCATCCTTTTGGATCTATCTCTATAGATCCGGATCCCCAAAATATAGGATGCTTCCCCTAAGTCTTTCATGGAGAAGTTTCTAGATAGCCAAGCCTTTATTATAGAGAGCATTTCTACATTATTCCCAATGATTAGGATGTCATCCACATATAGTACCAAGAAGGTGATAGCGCTTCCACTTACCTTCCTGTATACACAAGGCTCATCTTCGTTCTTAACGAAGTCATAAGATCTGATCACCTCATCAAATCTTATATTCCAACTTCGGGAAGCTTGCTTTAATCCATAAATGGATCTAAGCAACCTGCACACTTTATCTAGACGCTCTTTAGATATGAATCCCTCTGGTTGTATCATATACACGTCTTCCTCAAGGTTGCTATTGAGGAATATCGTTTTGACATTCGTCTACCAGATTTCATAGTCATAGTGTGCTGCAATGGCCAAAATAATTCTAATAGACTTAAGCATGGCTACAGGTAAAAAGGTTTCGTCATAGTCAACTAATTCTCTATCTTTGACGGTATCCTTTAGCTACCAGCCTTGCTTTATAGGTGGTCTCTACCTTTCCATCTATTCCGATCTTCTTCTTGAAGATCCATTTGTAGTTGATGCGTACAATACCCTCAGGTGTATCCACAAAGTTCCAAATCTTGTTAGAGTACATGGAATCCATCTCACAATTCATGGCTTCTTGCCACTTCCCGGATTCTATACTCATAATAGCCTCCTCGTAGGTCTAAGGATCAATATCCTAAGAGTCATCTCCACTGATATATCTCACATATATTTTAGGAGGGTGAAATACTCTATTAGACCTATGTAAAGTTGGAACTTGTGTTAGGTACTTGAACAGACTCGGCCTCTAGAATGGTGCTTGAGCTATGTTCTCCAACCTCGCTCAATTCTATCTCACTCCTACCGTTTTCACCAAGAATGTGTTCCTTCTCAAGGAACACAGCTCTCTTGGCAACAAAGACTTTTCGATCCTCGGGATGATAGAAATAATACCCACAAGTCATTTTTGGGTATCGCACGAATATGCACCATTCTGTCATTGATTCCAACTTATCAGGGTTGTGTCTTCTAACGTGGGCAAGACAACCCCAAATCTTAACAATCTTAAGATTGAGCTTCTTTCCTTTCCATATCTCATATGGTGTAGACACTACCAACTTTGATAGAACTCTATTCAGAAGGTAAGCTGCAGTCTCTAGGGCGTACCCCCAGAATGAAACAGGTAGGTCAGTATGGACCGCACCATGTCTAACAACGTGCAATTCCTTCTTCCTGATACACCATTGAGTTGAGGTGTATAAGGAGGTGTCCACTGGATAGAATCCTATTGTCCTTGAGGAAATGGGTCAACTCCGTACTCAAGTACTCTCCTCCTCGATTTGATCGAAGAGTCTTAATACTCTTTCCAATTTGGTTCTCTACCTCATTCTTATATTTCCTGAATTTCTTGAAGGCCTCAGATTTGTACTTCATTAAGTACACGTGTCCATACCTAGAGAAATCATTAGTGAATGTAATGAAGTATGAGTAACCACCTATAGCCTGAGTCGATATGGGACCACATAACTATGTATGAGTTTCAATAACTCGGTGGCTCTCTCTCCAGTTCCACTAAAAGGAGAGTTGGTCATCTTTCCACAAAGGCAAGGTTTGTAAGCTGCATATGTCTCATAGTCAAATGGATCTAAGTATCCATCTTTCAGCAACTTTTTAATCCTTCCCTCATGTATATGACCTATCCTACAATGTCATAGGTATGCATTATTCATCCCATCTCTTTTTCACTTAGACATTTATATTCATGATATGTGGAGAAGTGTCTAACACATATAAGCCATTTATAAGGGTCCCTCTAGTGATGATCTCATCATCCATAATTATTGAACAACTATTGTTCTCAAAAACTAATTTATATCCACTAATTATCAAACAAGAGATAGAAATAATGTTTTTGATAATAGAGGGAAAAAAATAGCATACATCTAATGCAATAATAACTCCACCAGTCAGATGTAGGGTGACCTCTCCAACAGCAACTGCAGCAACTCTTACTCCATCATTGCCCATCTTGAGGTCCATCTCGCCTCTAGCTAATCTCCTAGGTCTTACCAGAACCTACAATGAATTACAGATATGATAAACACTCCCGGTATCCAATACCTATGTGTTATCATAAAAATCTGACAAGTGGAGACTGATCATGAATATACCTGAAGCTTCTCCAAGCTTCTGTCTCGCCTTCTCTGCAAGGTAGTCCTTACAATCCCTCTTCCAATGTCCATCTTGGCCATAGTGGAAGCATTATCCTTTGTCTTTTCCCAGGTATTTCTTAGCAACTTTTACCTTACCTTGTCTTTCTTTGCCTTTGCCATTCTTAAGGGTCTTGCTGACCTTTCTTTTCATTTTGGTCTCACCAGTATAAAGAACTGGTTTCTCCTTCTTGATGGCACTCTCAACTTCCCTCAATATATTGAAGAGCTCAGGGAGAGTCACCTCAAACTTGCTCATGTTAAAGTTAATAATGAACTGTAAAAAGGAATCCGGTAGGGACTGAAGTATAAGATCAACGCACAGGTTATCCTCTAGGACTATTCCTAGACCTGTGAGTTTCTCGATTCACCCTATCATCTTTAGGACATGGTTCTCAACCGATGTCCCTTTTGTCATCTTGGCTTGGAAGAGTTTCTTAGATATCTTATATCTTTAAATTCTTCCCTATTTCTTAAATAGCAGGCGGAGATGAAGAAGGATAGAATCTACATCCATGCTCTCATGTTGCCTTTATAACTCAGGAGTCATGGAGGCCAACATGTAATATTTTGCCAATATGGAATCTTCTATGTACTTCACATAGCGAGCGATCTCATCCTCGCTTGCCCCTTCATCCGGCATGGGCAGAATTGTATCATAGACATATGCGATTTTATCCTCCGTGATAATAATTCTCAAATTATGGAGCTTTTGGACCAATGAGACGATTAGCATCAAGTATACCATGTAGGGGTTTTGGAAGCGACAAGTAAGATATAGCATAAATTAAATAACATGTAGATTTTATAGAAAATACTAATTAAGATATTGACTTCTATCTTAATATACTCCCACTATTTTCTTATCGAATCATACGGCACCCTCGACACGTGAGACGAAAGTCTCCTGCAGACTCCTAGTGGGTATCGGGATCCAATTGGCATCTTAGTGCAACCTCGAGAGACTCGACTAATTACACTAAGCCCAAAAGGTAGGCAACTCTTGCTAATCGTAACTCCTTATGATTCCCATCACGTTTGGCCTCCAAATCATCATGGTCTCGAGGGACTCAACCAACCATGACGTTCAGTTAAGTCATCACCATCGTTACAAGATGAGTCTGATTCGATGACATACCCTCGAGGGACTCGACCAGGCATACCATGTCGTCAGTCACCGGTGACATCTCTATGTCATAGGCAAGAACTCGATCATGTAGATAGGTCAGCCTCGAGAGACTCGACCAACTCAACCTATGTCGTGATTTAATTTCTTCTTATAACGATGAAAGGCCATATGGGTCATCTTATTGCCTCACGCTTACTGACTTAATATTATTATAGGAGGGGTTTTTGTTTTGTATCGGTCTACTAATATGTCATGTCACATATATATATAATATATATCTACATTGCATGCAAATATATATATACATATATCTAGTAGGTATATAACACATCACATATGCAAGCCACACCAGATGATCATGAGGCGTCACCTAATATGATTAAGCCCGAGCCAATGGGCCTAATCACTCACAATATGATCTATGTGTGCATTGGCGCATCTCCATGCCCTGTAATTATTGATCTTGTCATCATCGGTTCCATCGGGTCGTCGCATCACCAAGCATCATGATCTCCTGCCACGGCATCGTGGGTCCCGCTGTAACCTCCATGCTCCTGCCGTGCTTCTCCATGTAATTACAAATAATCACAAGCACGCAATAATAATAATAATCACAATTACAGACATCACAATACATGGCTCATGATCATCCATCCACATCATACATCACATGTACATCACATCATATATAGGATTACTAGATATATATAATAATTAATTAAACTATTTAATAATTATTTTTCAGGAAATTAAGACATGCTCGAAATTTTTAGAATTGTCAAGGGCATTTTTTTAATTCTAGATGAGAGGACAGTCCTCAAAATTTCTAGAATTATCAAGGGTATTTTTATAATTTTGGATAAGCGGACAATCCTCAAAATTTTTAAAATTATTGAGGGCATTTTTAGAATTCTATACATGAGAACAGTCCTCGAAATTTTTAAAATTTAGAGGGGTAGGATCCTCCATTTCTCAAAAGGATGCTCTAGCCCTCTTCTTGCCACCTCTACGCCGTCGCTGCCCCTATGCAGGCGGCAGGGTTGGCCTTCTATTATTGGATCTCTATACAATAATCTCCTTAGGCCTATAATTGGGTCTTAATCAAGGAACCCATCAACATAGGGTCTCATCTAATTAGAATAAGGGCTAATTGGATCTTCATCCAATCCTTTATTCGCTAAAGCATCCACCATATATGTGTGACCCTCAAGGCCCGATACCGAGCTAGCCGTGAGTCACTCCCATCAGAACTCCTTCAGATATAGTAAATTATTATCCTCATAATAATTCACTTGACTCATTAACTATAGACGTACTAGGCCATAGTCCCCAAACGGTATAGGGGGATCAAATCTATCGAACCTATCTGTCCACAGTTACTATATATCTATAATCCCTCATCTAAATAATATTCCAAAGATCGTATATTGGACATGGTACTGTCAGGTCACATACGGGATCAGTTTGTCTTGCTCTATTTAGATTCTACCAAAGAACTCCTTCTCTCTCAATCTGAATGACCCTGGCCAGGGATTTGTCTAAGCAAGCACATATGAGATATTACTCTCATGATACTGAGAGTGGATGATCCTCTATTGACACTCAATTACCTTCGTAAGATTGTCTACCAATCCCGATAACCAGTTGTACCAGATCTGAAACTTTCCAAACCTGTAAGTCTGGCATCAAAGAAAGGAGTACTCATGTAAGGCATCCTTGGTGTCTCAAGTCTAAGGACCAGATACACTATCGGGACTATAAAATTGCTGTCTGACATTCGGTATCATTAACCATACATCATTCCATAAGCGGATCAATCAATAAACTCATTCTCTAATGAGCACCTGTACTATATCCTTAGTGTCTTCACACAAGTGGCTATGAGACCAGCCGCCTCTATCATATGGATGGGTATATAGTACACCGATCTGTCCGGTTATCTCAATGTCCCTCTTGAATAACCTATGACCGAGATTATTTAGGATTTGTGTTTAAAGGTGAATCGATCTCATTATCGTGATCTCATCACAATCTGATTCCCATTGCACATAACGAAGGACATCACAATATATATGCAGCAAATAATATAATGTGAGAATATGCCAATATTAATCATAAGTAAAAAGATTACGCAGTGTGTCACACGTGCCATCACTCACGTGATTGGCTTGCAGGGCACCTGTAACTAGCAACTTTAATATTGTCAGATACACAAATGAGAAAGTGTGGGGTAGAGTGCTTTCTGAATGTCAGCTTTAAAGTTTTAATGATTATATAGATACTGTTGCATTGACTAACATGAAATATGTAGGTGATTGGTTCTCATGGAATAATCAAAGTGCTACTGATAGAAAAATTATGACTCGACTTGATAGATGTTTGTTTAATCAGGAATGGTTAGCAGTTTTTTCAGATTCACTTCTTGAGTATGGTGCTAAGTTATTTTTGGATCACTCTATTATACATATACATGTAGATAAAGCAATACCCAGCGACAAGAAACCTTTTAGATTTTTTAATATGTGGAGTACTCACCCTTAGTTCCACGAAGTTATCATGTCAGCTTGGAATATTAATGTGTTTGGTTCTCCTCCTTACATCCTATGTCAAAAACTAAAAGCATGCAAAGCAGCACTTAAGGAGTGGAATTCAACTACATTTGGAAATATCACCAACAGAGTTCAGTTATGCAAGAAAGAACTTATGGCAGTGCAAAGCGAGCAAAATCTTCAACCTCTGGATGTGAATCTTATATACAAAGAGGCTGCTACTAGAAATAACTTTATGCAAGCTTTGAGGCAGGAGGAATGCTTTTTGAAATAGAAGTCACAATAGCATTGGCTTAATCTAGGGGATTTCAATACTAAGATTTTCTATGTTGCTGTTGCTACCAGAAGGGCAACTAATCGTATCAAAAAATGCAAAGGTATAGATGGTAATCTTATTGAGGATTTAGATGAGGTTAAAAATTACACCAAGCAATATTTTTATTCTTTACTCAATTAGGAACAGCCTAATAGTATTATTCATGTTGGGCCCACAAGACAATTTGATTCTAAAGTTCTCTCTCTTCTTAATGCCCCAATAACGGATGATGAAATTGTGAGAGTTATTTTTAAGTCACCGAAGCACAAAATCCCTGGTCCAGATGGATTTCTAGCTGAGTTTTATTAAATTGCATGGTCTATTATAGGCAATGATGTCATAAAAGCTTATCGACATTTTTTCTCCTCAGGTCATATCCTTAAAGAAATGAATTACACTTTTATTTATTTAGTGCCCAAGAATGATGGAGCTGATTCATTGGAGAATTATCATCCTATTTCATTATGCAAATTTATTTATAAGGTTATCTCTAAGGTACTGGCAGATAGGGTACAAAAGGTTATGAACAAGGTTATTAGTCCTAATCATGCTACTTTTCTTAAAGGGAGGAGTATTCATCATAATGTCCTTCTTGCTAATGATTTGGTTAAGGACCTACATGCACTTAAAAATAAGAGAGAAAAAGATCTATTTCGAAGTTGATTTATGAAAGGCCTTTGACTCAGTCAATAGGTATTTTATTTACATGATGCTCCATAATATGGACTTCCCTCAACACTAGGTTAAATGGATTCAATGTTTCTTGGAAACTCTAAACTTTTCGATTCTCTTCAATGGTTCATCTATTGGCTTCTTCGGGAGTAAGAATGGCATTTGGCAAGTTGATCCACTATCTCCTTATCTTTTTACCATTGCAATGGAAGGGCTCAGTTGTAAGTTGGAAGAGGCAGTTTCCAATGGCAAAATTAAGGTACCATATTATGGTTCTGTTCATATCTCTCATATAACATTTGCTGATGACCTTATTATCTTCCTTCAGGATGATCTAAGTTCTATGAGTAATCTGACAGATATTCTTAATGAATTTGGTATAGTTTCTGGTCGTAAGCGAAACCATGAAAAGAGTAAATTATATGTGGGTGCTTGCATTGATGATAAGGACTATATTGCTCAAACTTTGGGAATTGCTGAAGGAAGTTTACCGGTTCCTTACTTGGGTCTCCCACTTATATCCACTAGAATCAACAAAGTCTCCTGTTAGCCAATCCTATAAAAAATTAAGAACATAATTTCCTCTTGGAAAAATAGCCTTCTTTCTAAAGCTGGACAACTTTGAACTTATTCGATCTGTGTTGATCTCTTATTCTATTTATTGGTCTCATGCATTCCTTCTACCTGTCGGGCTTCTCCACGATATTGATAAATTACTTATGAACTTCTTTTGAAATGATATAGATAATAAGGCAATGCACATGGTGAATTGGGGCAACATTTGCAAACCGAAGGATGAAGGGGGGCTGAATCTACGACATATTAGAGATTAGAATAAAGCTTGCCTAGTAAAATAATTATGTGATATTTTACAAAACAAGTCTTCCTTATGGTCACAATGGGTTTTTACTAGGTACCTAACCAAGGAACCAATCTGGGAAGCATCAGCAAAAACATCTCATTCAACTGCTTGGAAAGGAATTCTGAAGGCAAGGAGGTGGCTAAGTAACAACATTTCTTATATGATCTCTTCTGGAACCAATATTAATATATAGTATGACCCTTGGCTAAATGGGAAAAGTATATTTTAGTTATTTGGTGATAGAGTATGATAGGATCTGGGGGCTCCTAAAGATTAGAAGGTTTCTAAATTCATTGACAATGATACATGGTGTCTTCCCAAACCTACCTCCCCTGATATGTTATCACTTTGGCTTACTATTAGGACTATTCTGATCAACAACTCTTCAGATATGCTTATTTGGCTTCATGATAATGGCAAATTTAGTGCTACATCTGCATGGAACCAAATTAGATAACAAAACAACAAGTGGTTCCCAAGTAGTTGGACATGGGATAGACCATGCTCACAGCGACATTCATTATATATATGGCAGGCCTTTCTTGGTAAACTTGCTACGATGGACAATATGCAGTGAAGAGGTATTTATATTATAAATTGGTGCTCTTTGTGTATGCAAAAGGAAGAAAGTGTTAACCATCTCTATTTTATTGTGATTATTCTTCTTGGATATGGAAGGAGATCTTGAAGCGATTTGATCTTCAAAAGGCTACCACGACCAAACTTGTATCATGAATTAGAAATGTCTATGCAAAACTTCTCAAGAAATGAGAGGTATGGCATAATTTTTGAGTGTCACAACACGAACAAAGCTCAAATTCTTATAGAGATTCTTTAGGACTCACGATCATATATGGAGCAAGAATTAAACATAGAGCACCTAACAAGAAGAGAGAAATGGATTTTCACAAGAATCAATTTTTCTATTAGTCAATAATCTCTAAAATAATGATGAAGATTGTAATGTATTATGTGGGGCAAAGCTTATATTTTGTGATGTTTCCACAAGTAGTCTAGACCGGTCTAGATATTGTATTTTATTATTTATTGACTACCTTGTGCTACTCTTGGAGATGAGTTTGATGAAGTGTGCCTATCCTTTTTTAGGCGGGGTGCAATCTTCTCGACTATACTAAGAGACTTCAGGCTTTAGTCTATGGCATATGTAGATAAAGCTACTTTGTACAAACCTTATACATAATACATTATCTTCACTTACAAAAAAAAAGTTTATATCGTCGCATGTTTTCGCAAAACCATACTCATGCGACTTTTCATAGGCTAATATATTGGGAATGGCTAGTATTTTGAATTTCCGAGATTGTGCACGAAAAACTAATCGAAACGCGACTTTGTGCAAAGTTTATGACCATCACATTTTTTTGCGAAATCGTGCTCGTACGACTTCCCATGGGCTAATATGTTGGGAATGGCCAGTGTTTTGAATTTTGGAGATAGTGCACGAAAAATCGATCAAAACGTAACTTTGCGCAAAGTTTATGACCATCATATTTTTTACAAAACCGTACTCGTATGACTTCCCATGGGCTAATAAGTTGGGAAGTGCTAGTATTTTAAATTTCCGAGATGGTGCACGACAAACCGATCGAAACGCGACTTTGTGCAAACTTTATAACCATCGCATTTTTTTGCAAAACCATGCTCGTACGATTTCTTATGGGTTAATATGTTGGGAATGACCAGTATTTTGAATTTTCGAGACGGTGCACGAAAAATTGATCGAAACACGACTTTGCATAAAGTTTATGACCGTCGCGTTTTTTCGCAATACCGTGCTCGTCCGACTTCCCATGGGCTAATACATTGGGAATGGACAGTATTTTGAATTTTCGAGACGGTACATGAAAAACCGATCGAAACGCAACTTTGCACAAAGTTTATGACCATCGCATTTTTCACGAAATCGTGCTCGTACAACTTCCCATGGACTAATACATAGGGAATGGCCAGTATTTTGAATTTTCGAGATGGTGCATGAAAAATCGATCGAAAAGCGACTTTATGCAAAGTTTCTTACCATCATGTTTCTTCGCGAAACTGTGCTCGTACGACTTCCCATGGGCTAATACATTGGGAATTACCATTATTTTGAATTTTCGACATGACACATGAAAAATCGATCAAAATGCTACTTTGCACTTTGCGCAAAGTTTATGACCATCGCGTCTTTTTATAAAACTGTGCTCATATGACTTCCCATGGGCTAATAAGTTGGGAATGGCTAGTATTTTGAATTTCCAAGACGGTGCATAAAAAATCGATCGAAACACGACTTTGCGTAAAGTTTATGATTGTTGCATTTTTTCTTAAAACCATGCTCGTACGACTTCCCATGGGCTAATATGTTGCGAATGGCTAGTATTTCGAATTTCTGAGATGGTGCATGAAAAACGGATCAAAACACGACTTTGCACGTGTCTTTGCATAAAGTTTATGACCACTGCATTTTTTCACGAAACCATTCTCATACGACTTCCCATGGGCTAATACATTGGGAATGGCAAGTATTTGGAATTTTCGAGATGATGCATGAAAAAGCGATCGAAACATGATTTTGTGCGTGACTTTACATAAAGTTTATGATGGTCGTGTTTTTTCACGAAACTATGCTCGTACGACTTCCCATAGGCTAATACATTGGGAATGATCAGTATTTTAAATTTTCGAGATGGTGAATGAGAAATTGATCGAAACGCGACTTTGTGCGTGCCTTTACGCAAAGTTTATGACCGTCATATTTTTTTGTGAAACCATGCTTGCATGACTTCCCATGGGCTAATATGTAGGGAATGGCTAGTATTTTGAATTTCTGAGATGGTAAATGAAAAACCGATTGAAACGTGACTTTGTGGGTGACTTTGCACAAAGTTTATGACCATCATATTTTTTCGTGAAACCATACTCGTATGACTTCCCATGGGCTAATATATTGGGCATGGCAAGCATTTTGAATTTTCGAGATGACACACGAAAAAGTGATCGAAATGTAATTTTGCACATGTCTTTGCGTAAAGTTTATGACTGTCACATTTATTCGCAAAATCGTGCTCGTACAACTTTCCATGGGCTAATACGCTAGGAATGGCTAGTATTTTAAATTTCCAAGACGTTGCATGAAAAATCGATCGAAACATGACTTTGCACTAAGTTTATGACCATCACGTTTTTTCATGAAACCATGCCCATACCATTTTCCATGGGCTAATACATTGGGAATGGCCAGTATTTTGAATTTCCGAGATGGTGCACAAAAAACCGATCTACGCACTTCACGTGTGACTTTACGCGCGACATTGCGTAAAGTTTATTACCGTCGCGTTTTTTTGCGAAACCATGCTCGTACGACTTCCTATAGGCTAATACATTGGGAATGACCATTATTTTGAATTTCCAAGATAGTGCATGAAAAACCGACCGAAATGCGACTTTGCACGTGATTTTGCGTAAAGTTTATGACCATCGTATTTTTTTACGAAACCATGCTCATATGACTTCCCATGGGCTAATACATTGGGAATGGCTAGTATTTTAAATTTTCGAGATGGTGCACGAAAAACTAATCGAAACGCGACCTTGCGCAAAGTTTATGACCATCGTATTTTTTTGGTGAAACCATGCTCATACGACTTCTCACGAGCTAATACATTGGGAATGGCCAGTATTTTGAATTTTCGAGATGGTGCATGAAAAATTGATCGAAACGCTTTTTGCACGCGACTTTGTGTAAAGTTTATGACCATCACATTTTTTCGTGAAACCGTGCTCGTACCATTTCCCAAGGGCTAATACATTGGGAATGGCTATTATTTCGAATTTCCGAGATGGTGCATGAAAAACGATCGAAACGTAACTTTACACAAAGTTTATGTCCATCGTATTTTTTCAAAATACCATGCTCATACGACTTCCCATGGGCTAATGAATTGGGAATGGTCAGTATTTTGAATTTCTAAGATGGTGCACGAAAAATCGATCGAAACGTGACCTTGCGCAAAGTTTATGACCATCGCGTTTTTTTGGAAAACCATGCTCATACGACTTCCCATGGGCTAATACATTGGAAATTGCTAGAATTTTAAATTTTTGAGATGGTGAATGAAAAATTGATTAAAATGCAACTTTGCACGTGATTTTTCGTAAAGTTGATGACCGTCACATTTTTTTGTGAAACTATACTTGTACGACTTCCCATGGACTAATACATTGGGAATGGCCAGTTTTTGAATTTCCGAGACGGTGCATGAAAAATCGATCGAAACGTGATTTTGCACTCAAGTTTGTGCAAAGTTTATAACTGTCACGTTTTTTTGCGAAACCGTGCTCGTACGACTTCCAATGGGTTAATACGATGGGAATGACCAGTATTTTGAATTTCCAAGGCAGTGCATGAAAAATCGATCGAAATGCAACATTGTGCGCAACTTTGCGCAAAGTTTATTACCGTCATATTTTTTCATGAAATCATGCTTATACAACTTCCCATGGGCTAATAAATTAGGAATGACCATTATTTTGAATTTTTGAGACGGTGCACAAAAAATCGATCAAAATGCGACTTTGCACGTGACTTTGCGCAAAGTTTATTAACGTCACATTTTTTCACGAAACCATGCTCGTATGACTTCCCATGGGCAAATAAGTTGGGAATGGCCAGTATTTTAAATTTTCGAGATGGTGCACGAAAAATCGATCGAAACGTAACTTTGCGAAAAGATTATGACCATCACGTTTTTTCATGAAACCATGCTCGTACGACTTCCCATGGGCCAATATATTGGAAATGACAAGTATTCTGAATTTCTGAGACGATGCATGAAAAATCGATTGAAACATGATTTTGCATGCGACTTAGCACAAAGTTGATGACTATCGCATTTTTTCGCGAAACCGTGCTCGTACGAATTCCCATGGGCTAATACGTTGGGAATGTCCAGTATTTTGAATTTATGAGATAGTGCATGAAAAACTGATCAAAAAGCGACTTTGCATAAAGTTTATGATCATTGTGTTTTTTTACAAAATCGTGCTCATACGACTTCCCACGGGCTAATACATTGGGAATGGCCAGTATTTTGAATTTCCAAGAAGACGCATGAAAAATCGATCGAAATGCAACTTTGCACGTGTCTTTGTATAAAGTTTATGACCATCGTATTTTTTCATGAAACCGTGTTCGTACGACTTCCCATAGGCTAATACATTGGGAATGGCAAGTATTTTGAATTTTCGAGACGATACACGAAAAATCGATCGAAACATGATTTTGCGCGCAACTTTACGCAAAGTTTATGACTGTCACATTTTTTGCGAAACTGTGCCCATACGACTTCCCATGGGCTAATACATTGCGAATGACTAGTATTTTGAATTTCCGAGATAGTGCACGAAAAACTGATCGAAACGTGACTTTACGCATGTCTTTGCGCAAAGTTTATGACCGTCATATTTTTTTATGAAACCATGCTCATATTACTTCCCATGGGCTAATATGTGGGTATTGGCCAGTATTTTAAATTTCTGAGATGATAAACAAAAAATCGATCGAAACGTGACTTTGCGTGTATCTTTGTGCAAAGTTTATGAACAACACATTTTTTCATGAAACCGTGCTTATATGACTTCCCATGGGTTAATACATTGGGAATGGCAAGTATTTTGAATTTTTGAGACAATGCATGAAAAAGCGATTGAAACATAATTTTGCGCGCGTCTTTGTGCAAAGTTTATAACCGTCGTGTCTTTTCTTGAAACTGTGCTTGTACGACTTCCCATGAGCTAATACATTGGGAATTGCCAATATTTTCAATTTCTGATACGATGCACAAAAAACCAATCGAAATGTAACTTTGCGCACGACTTTGCATAAAGTTTATGACCGTCACATCTTTTTGCGAAACCATGCTCGTACTATTTCCCATCGGCTAATACATTGGGAATGACTAGTATTTTGAATTTCTGAGATGGTGCATGAAAAATCGATCGAAATGCAACTTTGCGCAAAGTTTATGACCATCACGTTTTTTTGCAATACCGTGCTCGTACGACTTCCCAAGGGCAAATACGTTAGGAATGGCCAGTATTTTGAATTTTCGAGATGGTGCGCAAAAAATCGATCGATATGTGACTTTGCACAAAGTTTATGACCGTCACGTTTTTTTACGATACTGTGCTCGTATGACTTCCCATGGGCTAATATGAAAAATCGATCGAAACGCAACTTTGCACGCGTCTTTGCACAAAGTTTATGGCCATTGCATTTGTTCGTGAAACTGTGCTCGTATGACTTCCCATGGGCTAGTACATTAGGAATGGCAAGTATTTTAAATTTTTGAGATGATACATGAAAAAGCGATCGAAACACGATTTTGCGTGCGACTTTGCGCAAAGTTTATGACCGTCATATTTTTTTGTGAAACCGTGCTCGTACGACTTCCCATGGGCTAATACATTGGGAATGACCAGTATTTTTAATTTCTGAGATGGTGCATGAAAAACTGATTGAAATGCGACTTTGTGCGCATCTTTGCGCAAAGTTTATGACCATCACATTTTTTTTGAAACCATGCTCGTATGACTTCCCATGGGCTAATATGTAGGGAATAGCTAGTATTTTGAATTTTCGAGACGGTAAATGAAAAATCGATTGAAACGTGACTTTGGGGGCGACTTTGTGTAAAGTTTATGACCATCATGTAATTTCACGAAACCATGCTTGTACGACTTCCCATGGGCTAATATGTTGGGAATGGCAAGTATTTTGAATTTTCGAGATGATGCATGAAAAAGTGTTCGAAATGTAATTTTGCACGCGTCTTTGCGCAAAGTTTATGACCGTCATACTTTTTCACGAAACCATGCTCGTACGACTTCCCATGGGCTAATACGTTGGGAATGGCCAGTATTTTGAATTTCTAAGATGGTGCACGAAAAATCAATCGAAACATGACTTTGCGCAAAGTTTATGACCGTCACGTTTTTTCGTGAAACCGTACTCGTACCATTTCCCATGGGCTAATACATTGGGAATGGCGAGTATTTTGAATTTCCGAGACGGTGCATGAAAAACCGATCAAAATGTGACTTTTCACAAAGTTTATGACCGTCGTGTTTTTTCGCAATGCCATGTTCGTACGACTTCCCATGGGCTAATACATTGGGAATGGCCGGTATTTTGAATTTTCAACATGGTATAGGAAAAATCGATCGAAACACGACTTTACGCGTGACTTTGCACAAAGTTTATGACCGTTATTTATTTTTATGAAACTATGCTCATACGACTTCTTATGGGCTTATACGTTGGGAATGGCTAGTTTTTTGAATTTCCAAGGCGATGCACGAAAAATCAATCGAAACATGACTTTGCATAATGTTTATGACCGTCGCGTTTTTTCTCGAAACCATGCTCGTACGACTTACCATGGGCTAATATGTGGGGAATGGCTGGTATTTTGAATTTTCGAGACGGTGCACGAAAAACCGATCGAAACACGACTTTATGTAAAGTTTATGATCGTCGCATTTTTTTGCAAAACCATGCTTGTATGACTTCCCATTAGCTAATACATTGGGAATTGCCAGTATTTTAAATTTCTGAGATGGTGCATAAAAACTGATCAAAACATGACTTTGAGCAAAGTTTATGACCATTGTGTCTTTTGGCGAAACAATGCTTGTATAACTTCTCGTGAGCTAATACGTTGGGAATGACTAGTATTTTAAATTTCCGAGATGTGCATGAAAAATCAATCGAAATGTGACTTTGTGTGCGTCTTTATATAAAGTTTATGACCGTTGCTTTTTTTCACGAAACCGTGCTCGTATGACTTCCCATGGGCCAATACGTTGGGAATGGCAAGTGTTTTGAATTTCCGAGACGATGCATGAAAAAGTGATCGAAACGCGATTTTACGTGCGACGTAGTGCAAAGTTGATGACTATCACATTTTTTTCGTGAAATCGTGCTCGTATGACTTCCCATGGGCTAATAAGTTGGGAATGGCTAGTATTTTAAATTTCTGAGATGGTGCATGAGAAATTGATCGAAACGCGACTTTGCGTGCGACTTTGCAAAGTTTATGTCCGTTGCATTTTTTTGCAAAATCGTGCTCGTACGACTTCCCATGCACTTATACATTGGGTATGGCCAGTATTTTGAATTTTCGAGTCGATGCATGATAAACCGATTGAAATGCGACTTTACGTGTGACTTTGCGTAAAGTTTATGACCATCGTGTTTTTTTGTGAAACCATGCTCGTACGACTTCCAATGGGCTAATACGTTTGCGAATGGCCAGTATTTTGAATTTTCGAGATTGTGCATGAAAAATCGATTGAAACACGACTTTGCGCAAAGTTGATGACCGTCACCTTCTTTCACGAAAGCATGCTCGTACGACTTCCCACAGGCCAATACGTTAGGAATGGCTAGTATTTTGAATTTCTGAGATATTGCACGAGAAATCGATCCAAACGTGACTTTGCGCAAAGTTTATGACCATCGCGTTTTTTTGTGAAACCTTGCTCGTATGACTTCCCATGGTATCGGGAATGACCAGTATTTTTAATTTTCGAGACAGTACATGAAAAATCAATTGAAACACGACTTTGCGTAAAGTTTATGACCGTAGTATTTTTTCATGAAATCGTGCTCATACGACTTCCCATGAGCTAATAATACGTTAGGAATAGCTCGTATTTTGAATTTTTGAGATAGTGCATGAAACACCGATCGAAACGTGACTTTACGCAATGTTTATGACCGTCCTATTTTTCGTGAAACCATGCTCGTACGACTTCCCATGGGCTAATACGTTGGGAATGGCTAGTATTTTGAATTTCTGAGATGGTGAATGAAAAATCGATCAAAACGTGACTTTAAGCGCGACTTTGCGCAAAGTTTATGACTGCTACGTTTTTTTGTGAAACTATGCTCGTACGACTTCCCAAGGGCTAATACATTGGGGATGGCCAGTATTTTGAATTTTCGAGACGGTGCACGAAAAACCGATCGAAACGCGAAATTGCATAAATTTTATGACCGTCACATTTTTTTGCGAAACCATGCTCATATGACTTCCCATAGGCTAAAACATTTGGAATGACCATTATCTTCAATTTCCAAAAAACCGATCGAAACACAACTTTGTGCAAAGTTTATGACCATCGTGATTTTTCACAAAACTATGCTGGTACCATTTCCTAAGGGCTAATACATTGGGAATGGCCAGTATTTTGAATTTCTGAGATAGTGCATGAAAAACTGATCGAAACATGACTCTGCACAAAGTTTATGACCATCATATTTTTTCGCAATATCGTGCTCGTACGACTTTCCATGGGCGAATACATAGGGAATGGCCAGTATTTTGAATTTTCGAGACAGCGCACGAAAAACTGATCGAAACGCGACCTTGCATAAAGTTTGTGACCGTCACGTTTTTTCACAAAACTGGGCTTATACAACTTCCCATTGGCTAATACATTGGTAATGGCTAGTATTTTGAATTTTCGAGATGGTGAACGAAAAATTAATCAAAATATGACTTTGAGCATGATTTTGTGTAAAGTTTATGACCATCATATTTTTTCACGAAATTGTGCTCGTATGACTTCCCATGGGCTAATACATTGGGAATGGCCAGCATTTTGAATTTTCGAGACAGTGCACGAAAAACTGATCGAAATGCGACTTTGCATGCGACTTTGCGCAAAGTTTATGACCGTCACATTTTATTACGAAACCGTGCTCGTATGACTTCCCATGGGCTAATACATTGGGAATGACCAGTATTTTGAATTTTCGAGACGGTGCATGAAAAATCGATCGAAACGCGACTTTGCACGTGACTTTGAACAAAGTTTATTACCGTCATGTTTCTTCACGAAACCGTGCTCGTATGACTTCCCATGAGCTAATACATTCGGAATGACCATTATTTTGAATTTCTGAGACAGTGCATGAAAAACTGATCAAAATGCGACTTAGCACGTGACTTTGCGCATAATTTATGACCATCGCATTTTTTTGCGAAACCGTGCTCATATGACTTCCCATGGGCTAATAAGTTGGGAATGGCTAGTATTTTGACTTTCCGAGACAGTGCATGAAAAACCGATCGAAACACAACTTTGCATAAAGTTTATGACCATCGTATTGTTTTGCAAAACCGTGCTCATACGACTTCCCATGGTCTAATACGTCGGGAATGGCCAGTATTTTGAATTTTTGAGACGGTGCATGAAAAATCGATCATAATGCAACTTTGCACTCGTCTTTGCACAAAGTTTATAACTATCACATTTTTTTACAATACCATGCTCGTACGACTTCCCATGGGCTAATACCATGCTCGTCTTTGACTTTCCAAGACGGCGCATGAAAAACCGATCGAAATGTGACTTTGCATAAAGTTTATGACCGTTACATTTTTTTGCGATACTATGCTCGTATGATTTCCCATGGGCTAATACATTGGGAATGGCCAATATTTTGAATTTTCGAGACGGTGCATGAAAAATCGATCCAAACGCGGCTTTGTGCGCGACTTTGCGCAAAGTTTATGACCGTCATGTTTTTTCATGAAACCATGCTCGTATGACTTCCCATGGACCAATATGTTGGGAATGACCAGCATTTTGAATTTCCGAGATGATCCATGAAAAATCGATCGAAACGTGACTTTGCGTGTGACTTTACGCAAAGTCTATGACTGTCATGTTTTTTCGTGAAACCATGCTTGTATGACTTCCAATGGGCTAATACGTTGGGAATGGCCCGTATTTTAAATTTTCGAGATAGTGCACGAAAAATCGATCAAAATGCGACTTTGTGTAATGTTGATGACCATCATGTTTTTTCACGAAACTATGCTCGTACGACTTCCTATGGGCTAATAATACGTTAGGAATGGCCCGTATTTTGAATTTTTGAGACGGTGCATGAAACACTGATCGAAACGCGACATTGCATAAAGTTTATGACCATTGCATTTTTTTCGTGAAATCGTGCTTGTATGACTTCATATGGGCTAATACATTGGGAATGGCCAACATTTTGAATTTCCGAGATGGTGCATGAAAAACCAATCGAAACTCGACTTTGCGCGCGACATTGAGCAAAGTTTATGACCGTCGCGTCTTTTAGCGAAACCGTGCTCATATGACTAGCCATGGGCTAATACGTTGGGAATGGCCAATATTTTAAATTTTCAAGATGGTACATGAAAAACTGATCGAAATGACTTTGCACATGACTTTACACAAAGTTTATGACCATCGTATTTTACCGCGAAACCGTGCTCGTACGAATTCCCATGAACGTTGGGAATGGCCTGTATTTTAAATTTTCGAGACACTGCACAAAAAACCGATCGACACGTGACTTTAGGAAAAGTTTATGACCATCACATTTTTTCATAAAACCATACTTATATGACTTCGTAACGTTGGGAATGGCCATTATTTTGAATTTCTGAGACGATACACAAAAAACTTATCGAAACGTGACTTTGTGCGTGACTTTGCGTAACGTTTATAACCATCACGTTTTTTCGTAAAATCGTGCTTGTATGACTTCCCATGGACTAATATATTGGGAATGACCATTATATTGAATTTCTGGGACGATGCATGAAAAAGCGATCGAAATTCGACTTTGCACGTGACTTTGTGCAAAATTTATGACCATCGTATTTTTTTGCGAAATCATGCTCATATGACTTTCCATGGGCTAATAAGTTGGGAATGGCCAACATTTTGAATTTTCGAGATGGTGCACGAAAAATCGATCGAAACGTGACTTTGCGTAAAGTTAAGACTGTCGTTTTTTTTTGCGAAAACGTGCTCGTACGACTTCCTATGTGCTAATACATTAGAAATGGCCTATATTTTGAATTTCCGAGATGGTGCACCAAAAATCGATCAAAACGTGACTTTGTGCGCAACTTTGAGCAAAGTTTATGATCGTCACGTTTTTTCGTGAAACCATGCTCGTACGACTTCCATGGGCTAATACGTTGGGATTACCCAGTATTTTGAATTTCCAAGATGGTGCATGAAAATCTGATCAAAATGTGACTTTCCATAAAGTTTATGACCATCGTATTTTTTCACGAAACCATACTTGTACGACTTCCCAAGGGCTAATACTTTGGGAATGGTCAGTGTTTTAAATTTCTGAGATGGTGCATGAAAAATCAATCGAAATGAGACTTTCCGTGTGACTTTGCTCAAAATTTATGGCCGTCGCATTTTTTAGAGAGACCATGCTCGTATGACTTCCCATGGGCTAATACGTTGGGAACGACCAGTATTTTGAATTTCCATGACGGTATATGGAAAATTGATCGAAACGCAACTTTGCGCAAAGTTTATGACCATCGTGTTTTTTCGTAA
The DNA here is from genome assembly GCA_021527575.1 of Ensete glaucum. Taxonomy (NCBI): domain Eukaryota; kingdom Viridiplantae; phylum Streptophyta; class Magnoliopsida; order Zingiberales; family Musaceae; genus Ensete; species Ensete glaucum. The sequence goes on from CM038554.1 coordinate 6,948,232, forward strand.
AACCGTGCTTGTACGACTTCCCATGGGCTAATACGTTGGGAATGACTAGTATTTTGAATTTTCAAGACGGTGCCCGAAACACCAATCGAAACACGACTCTCCGCACGACTTTGCGCAAAGTATATAACCATCGCACCATGCTCGTACGACTTCCCATAGGCAAATATATTGAGAATGGCTAGTATTTTGAATTTCCAAGACGATGCATGAAAAACCTATCGAAACACAACTTTGCGCAAGGTTTATAACCGTCATATTTTTTTGTGAAACCGTATTCATACGACTTCCCATGGGCTAATATGTTGCGAATGGCCAGTATCTTGAATTTTTGAGATGGTGCACGAAAAATCGATTGAAATGCAACTTTGCGTAAAGTTATTACCATTGCATTTTTTTCGAAACCATGCTCGTACAACATCCCATGGGCAAATACGTTGGGAATGGCCCGTATTTTGAATTTCTAAGATAGTGCACAAAAAATCGATTAAAACGCAACTTTGGGCAAAGTTAAGACAGTCGCGTTTTTTTGCAAAAATGTGCTCGTATGACTTCCCATATACTAATACATTAGGAACGGCCTGTATTTTGAATTTCCGAGATGGTGCACGAAAAATCGATCGAAACATGACTTTATGGGCGACTTTGAGTAAAGTTTATGACCGTCGTATTTTTTAGCGAAACTGTGCTCGTATGACTTCCCATGGGCTAATACGTTGGGAATGGCGATTATTTTGAATTTCTGAGATGGTGCATGAAAAATTGATCGAAACACGACTTTAGGAAAAGTTTATGACCATCGTGTTTTCTCACGAAACCATGCTCTTTTGACTTCCCATGGGCTAATACATTGGGAATGGCCAGTATTTTGAATTTCCAAGACAGTGCATGAAAAACCGATCTAAACGTGACTTTGCGTGCGACTTTTTGCAAAGTTTATGACCGTCACATTTTTTCGTGAAATCGTGCTCGTACGACTTCCCATGGTCTAATAGGTTGGGAATGGCTAGTATTTTAAATTTTCGAGACGGTGCATGAAAAATTGATCGAAACTCGACTTCACGCCCGACTTTGTGCACACTTTATAACCATCGCGTTTTTTCATGAAAGAGTGCTCGTACGACTTCCTATGGGCTAATACGTTGGGAATGGCCCATATTTTTAATTTCGGAGATGGTGCATGAAAAACCGATCAAAACTTGACCTTGTGTGCGAATTTACGCAAAGTTTATGATCGTTGCTTTTTTCGTGAAATCGTGCTCGTACGATTTCCAATAGGCTAATACATTAGGAATGGCTAGTATTTTGAATTTCCGAGATGGTACATGAAAAACTGATCGAACCGTAACTTATGACCGATCGAAACCCGAGTTTACGCGTGACTTTGCGCAAAGTTTATGACCGTCGCATTTTTTCATGAAACCATGCTCATACGACTTCCTATGGGCTAATACGTTAGGAATGGCCAGTATTTTGAATTTCCGAGTTGGTGCACGAGCACGATTTCGTGAAAAAATACGACGGTCAAAAACTTTTGTGCAAAGTCACATAACGATCGATTTTTTGTGCACTATCTCAGAAATTTAAAATACTAGCCATTCTCGACGTATTAGCCCATGGATAGTCGTACGAGCATGGTTTCACAAAAAAATATGACAGTCATAAATTTTGCATAAAGTCGCATTTCGATCGATTTTTCATGCACCATCTCTGAAATTCAAAATGCTGGCCATTCCCAATATATTAGCCCATGGAAAATCATATGAACATGATTTCGCAAAAATATGTGATGGTCATAAATTTGGCATAAAGTCCTGCGGAAAGTCGCGTTTTGATCAGTTTTTCGTGCACCGTCTCGAAAATTTAAAATATTGGTCATTCCCAACGTATGAGCCCATGGGAAGTCGTATAAGCACGGTTTCGCGAAAAAACGCGACGATCATAAACTTTATGCCAAGTCACATTTCGATCGGTTTTTCATGGACCATCTCAGAAATTCAAAATACCGACATTCCCAACGTATTATCCCATGGGAAGTCGTACGAGCACGGCTTCTCGAAAAAAAGTGACGGTCATAAACTTTACGGAAAGATGCATTTCGATCGGTTTTTCATGCACCATCTCAGAAATTCAAAAATACTGGCCATTCCCAACGTATTAGCCCATGGGAAGTTATATGAGCATGGTTTCACGAAAAAACGCGACAATCATAAGCTTTGCACACAATCACATTTTGATCGATTTTTTATACACCATCTCAAAAATTCAAAATACTGGCCATTTCCAACGTATTAGCCCATGGGAAGTCATACAAGCACGGTTTCACAAAAAAATGTGACGGTCATAAACTTTACGCAAAGTCGCATTTCGAACGATTTTTCATGCACCATCTCGAAAATTCAAAATACTAGCTGTTCCCAATGTATTAGCCCATGGGAAGCCGTACGAGCACGGTTTCATGAAAACACGTGATGGTCATAAAGTTTGCACAAAGTCGTGGTTTGATTGGTTTTTCATGCAACGTCTCAGAAATTCAAAATACTGGCCATTCCCAACATATTAGCCAATGGGAAGTCATACGAGCACGGTTTCGCAAAAAAACTTGACGGTCATAAAGTTTATGCAAAGTTATGCCCAAAGTCATGTTTCGATCCGTTTTTCGTGCACCATCTCGAAAATACAAAATACTGGCCATTCCCAATGTATTAGCCCAAGGGAAGTCGTACAAGCACCATCTCAGAAAACACGACGGTCATAAACTTCACATAAAGTCACGTTTCAATCGATTTTTCGTGCACCGTCTCGTAAATTCAAAATATTGGCCATTCCCATCGTATTAGCCCCTGGGAAGTCGTAAAAGCACGGTTTCACGAAAAAATGTGACGGTCATAAACTTTACATAAAATCACACGTATAGTCGCGTTTCGATCGATTTTTCGTGCACCATTTCAAAAATTTAAAATACTAGCCATTCCCAACGTATTAGCCCCTGGGAAGTCGTACGAGCACGGTTTAGCGAAAAAATATGACGGTCATAAACTTTGTGTATATTTGCGTGCAAAGTCGCATTTCGATCGATTTATCATGCACCGCCTTGGAAATTCAAAATACTGGCCATTCCCAAGGTATTAGCCCATGGGAAGCTATACGAGCACGGTTTCACGAGAAAATACGATGGTTATAAACTTTGCACAAAGTTACATTTCGATCGGTTTTTCTTGCACCATCTCGAAAATTCAAAATACTAGTCATTCCAAACGTATTAGCCCATGGGAAGTCATACGATCACGTTTTCACAAAAAAATGTAACGATCATAAACTTTATGCAAAGTCACGTTTCGATCGGTTATTCGTGCACCGTCTCAAAAATTTAAAATACTGGCCATTCCTAACGAATTACCCCATGGGAAGTCATACGAGCATGGTTTCACAAAAAAATATGATGGCCATAAACTTTACGTAAAGTCACATTTCGATTGATTTTTCATGCACTATCTCGAAAATTGAAAATACTAGCCATTCCCAACGTATTAGCCAATCTGAAGTCGTACGAGCACGATTTCATGAAAAAACATGATGGTCATAATCTTTGTGCAAAGTCACACACAAAGTCAGGTTTCGATCTATTTTTTGTGCATCATCTCGGAATTTCAAAACACTGGCAATTCCCAATGTATTATCCCATGGGAAGTCGTACAAGCACAGTTTTACGAAAAAACACGATGGTCATAAAATCAAACGCAAAGTCATGTTTCGATTTTATTTTTTGTGCATTATCTCTGAAATTCAAAATACTGGTCATTCCCAACGTATTAGCCCATGGTAAGTGGTACGAGCACAGTTTTACGAAAAAACGCGACATTCATAAAGTCACGCACAAAGTCACATTTTGATTGGTTGTTTATGCACCATCTCAGAAATTCAAAATACTGGCCATTACCAATGTATTAGCCCATGGGAAGTTGTACGAGCACGGTTTCGTAGAAAAATATGATGGTCATAAACATTGCGCTACGTGACGTTTCGATCGATTTTTTGTGCACTATCTTGAAAATTCAAAATACTAGCCATTCCCAACATATTAGCCCATGGGAAGTCATACGAGCACGATTTTATGAAAAAAATACAACGGTCACAAACTTTGCCCAATGTCGCATTTCGATTGGATTTTTATGCAACATCTCCAAAATTCAAAATACTAGTCATTCCTAACGTATTAGCCCATTGAAAGTCGTATGAGCACGATATTGTGAAAAAATACGATGATCATAAACTATGCGTAAAGTCACGATTTGATCGATTTTTCGTGCACCATCTCGAAAATTCAAAATACTATTCATTCCCAACGTATTAGCCCATGGGAAGTCGTACGAGCACGGTTTCACAAAAAAACACAACGGTCATAAACTTTGCACAATGTTGCGTTTCGATCAGTTTTTCTTGCACCATCTCAAAAATTCGAAATACTGTCCATTCACAACATATTAGCCCATGGGAAGTCGTACGAGCATGGTTTCGCAAAAAAACCCAATGGTCATAAACTTTGCGCAAAGTCGCGTTTCTATCAATTTTTCATGCACCATCTTAGAAATTCAAAATACTGTCCATTCCCAATGTATTATCCCATGGGAAGTCGTACGATCATGGTTTCGGAAAAAAACTCGACGGTCATAAACTTTACGCGAAGTCGTGCAGAAAGTCACGTTTCAATCGGTTTTTCGTGCACCATCTCAAAAATTCAAAATACTGGCCATTGTCAATGTATTAGCCCATGGGAAGTCGTACGAGCATGGTTTCCTAGAAAAATACGACAGTCACAAAGTCGCGTGCAAAGTCACGTTTCGATCGGTTTTTCGTGCACCATCTCAGAAATTCAAAATAATCGCCATTCTCATCGTATTAGCCCATGGGAAGTCGTACAAGCATGGTTTCGCGAAAAACATAACGGTCATAAACTTTGATCAAAGTCACATTTTGATCAGTTTTTCGTGCACCATCTCGAAAATTCAAAATACTGGCCATTCCAACGTATTAGCCCATGGCTTCACGAGCATGGTTTCGCGAAAAAACACGACAGTCATAAACTTTATGCAAAGTCGGGTTTCGATCGATTTTTCATACACTATCTCTGAAATTCAAAATACTGGCCATTCCCACGTATTAGCCCATGGGAAATCGTACGAGCTTGGTTTCACGAAAAATTGACGGTTAAAAACTTTGTGCAAAGTCGCATGTAAAGCCGCGTTTCGATCGATTTTTCATGCACCATCTCGAAAATTCAAAATACTGGTCATTCCCAATGTATTAGCCCTTTGTAAGTCATACAAGCATGGTTTCGTAAAAAAATGCTACGGTTATAAACTTTACGCATAGTCACGCGCAAAGTCGCATTTCAATCGATTTTTCGTGCACCGTCTAGAAAATTCAAAATACTGGCCATTCCTAACGTATTAGCCTATGGGAACTCATACGAGCACGGTTTCACAAAAAAATGTGATGGTCATAAACTTTGCCTAAATTCATGCGCAAAGTCGAGTTTTGATCGGTTTTTCATGCACCGTCTCAGAAATTCAAAATAGTGGCCATTCTCAACGTATTAGCCTGCCTATGGGAAGTCATACGAGCAAGGTTTTGTGAAAAAACACGATGGTCATAAACTTTACGTAAAGTCGCATCTCGATCAATTTTTCGTGCACCATCTCGAAAATTTAAAATACTAGCCATTCCCAACATTTTGGCCCTTGGAAAGTCGTACGAGCATGGTATCACGAAAAAATACGATGGTCATAGACTTTGCGCAAAGTCATGTGCAAAGTCGCACTTGGATTGGTTCTTCATGCACCCTCTCGGAAATTCAAAATACTAGCCATTCCCAACGTATTAGCCCATGGGAAGTCATATGAGCACGGTTTAGCGAAAAAATGCGACGGTAATAAACTTTGCGCAAAGTCGCATTTCGATTGGTTTTTCGTGCACCATCTCGGAAATTCAAAATATTGGCCAATCCCAACGTATTTGCCATTGGGAAGTCAAATGAGCATCGGTTTTTACTCGAAAGCATAAAAAACGCGATGGTCATAAGCTTTGTAAAAAGTCACGCGCAAAGTCGCTTTTTGATCGATTTTTCATGTACCATCTCAGAAATTCAAAATACAAGCCATTCCCAACGTATTAGCCAATGGGAAGTCGTACGAGCATGGTTTCATGAAAAAACACGATGGTCATAAACTTTATGCAAAGTCGCGTGTCGATCGGTTTTTCATGCACCGTCTCGAAAATTTAAAATACTGGCCATTCCCAATGTATCAGCCTTTGGGAAGTCGTACAAGCACGGTTTCGCAAAAAAATGTGATGGTCATAAACTTTGCACAAAATCACGTTTCGATCGGCTTTACATGCACCATCTCAGAAATTTAAAATACTGGCCATTCCCAAAGTATTAGCCCATGGGAAGTCGTACGAGCACCGTTTCATGAAAAAATCCAACGGTCATATGCTTTGCACAAAGTCGCATTTCGATTAGTTTTTTGTGCACCGTGTCTGAAATTCAAAATATTGTTATTCCCAATGTACTAGCTCATGAGAAGTCGTACGAGCATGGTTTTGCCAAAAAATGCGACGGTCATAAACTTTCCGCAAAGTTGCGTTACGATCGGTTTTTCGTGCACTATCTCAGAAATTCAAAATACTGGCCATTCCTAACGTATTAGCCCATAGAAAGTCATACGAGTATGGTTTCGTGAAAAAATATGACAGTCATAAACTTTGCACAAAGTCGTGTTTCGATCCTTTTTTCGTGCACCATCTCGAAAATTTAAAATATTTTTTTTAAGTAAAGATAATGTATTATGTATAAGGTTTGTACAATGTAGCTTTGTCTACACAAGCCATAGACTAAATCTTGAAGTCTCTTAGTGTAGTCGAGAAGATTTCACCCCACTTAACAAAGGTGGAATCGGCACACTTCATCAAACTCATCTCCAAGAGTAGCACAAGGTAGTCAATAAATAATAAAATACAATATCTAGACCATTCTAGACTACTTGTGGAAACATCACAAAATATAAGCTTTGCCCCACATAATACATTATAATCTTCATCATTATTCTAGAGATTATTGACTAATGGAAAAATTGAATCGTGTGAAAATCTCTCTCTCTTCTTGTTAGGTGCTCTATGTTTAATTCTTGCTCCATACATAATCGTGAGTCCTGAAGAATCTCTATCAGAATTTAAGCTTTGTTCGTGTTGTGACACTAAAAAATTCTGCCACACCTTTCCTTCCAAATCTATCAAATAGCACATTTGAATATAATTCTTGCCAGTTGTGTAAGAGGTCCCTTTCTTGAGAAGTTTTGTATAAGCATTTCTAATTCATGATGTAAGTTTGCCTGTGGTAGCCTTTGAAGATCAAATCGCTTCAAGATCTCCTTCCATATCCAAGAAGAATAATCACAAGAAAAATAGAGATAGTAAACACTTTCTTCATTTTGTATACACAAAGAGCACCAATTTACAATATAAATACCTCTTTGCTACATATTGTCCATCGTAGGAAGTTTGCCAAGAAGGGCCTGCCATATACATAAGGAATGTCGTTGTGAGCATGGTCTATCCCATGTCCAACCACTTGGGATCCACTTGTTGTTTCGTTGTCTAATTTAGTTCCATGCAGATGTAGCACTGAATTTATCATTATCATGAAGCCAAATAAGTATATCTGAAGAGTTGTTCTTGATTGGAATAGCCCTAATAGTCGGCCAAAGTGATAACATATCAGGGGAGGTAGGGTTGGGAAGACACCATATACCATTCAATGAATTCAGAAACATTCCAATCTTTGGGAGCTCCCAGATCCTGTCATACTCTATTACCAAATGGTCGAAATATACTTTTCCCATTCACCCAAGGGTCATACCACATATTAATATTGGTTCCAGAAGAGATCATATAAGAAATGTTATTACTTAGCCACTTACTTGTCTTTAGAATTCCTTTCCAAGCAGCAGAATGAGATGTTTTTACAGATGCTTCTCAGATTAATTCCTTGGTTAGGTACCTAGCAAAAACCCAATGTGACCACAAGAAAGACTTGTTTTGTAAAATATCTCACAATTGTTTTACCAGACAAGCTTTATTCCAATCTATAATACGTTGTAGAATCAGCCCCCCTTCATCCTTCGGTTTGCAAATGTTGCCCTAATTCACCATGTGCATTGCCTTACCATCTATGCCATTCCAGAAGAAGTTCATAAGTAATTTATCAATATCTTGGAGAAGCCTGGCAGGTAGAAGGAATGCATAAGAACAATAAATAGAATAAGAGATCAACACAGATCGAATAAGTTCAAGTCGTCCAGCTTTAGAAAGAAGTCTATTTTTCTAAGAGGAAATTCTGTTCTTAATTTTTTGTAGGATAGGCTAACAGGAGACTTTGTTGATTCCAGTGGATATAAGTGGGAGACCCAAGTAAGGAACCGGTAAACTTTTTTCAGCAACTCCCAAAGTTTGAGCAATGTAGTCCTTATCGTCAATGCAAGGACCCACATAAACTTTGTTCTTTTCATGGTTTAGCTTAAGACTAGAAACTATACCAAATTCATTAAGAATATCTGCCAGATTACTCACAGAAATTGGATCATCCCGAAGGAAGTTAATAAGGTCATCAGCAAATGTTATGTGAGAGATATGAACACAACCATAATATGGTACCTTAATTTTGCCATTGGAAACTACCTCTTCCAACATACAACTGAGCCCTTCCATTGCAACGGTAAAAAGATAAGGAGATAGTCGATTGCCTTACTGAATGCCATTCTTACTCCCGAAGAAGCCAATACGTGAACCATTGAAAAGAATAAAAAATTTTGGAGTTTCCAAGCAACATTGAATCCATTTAACCCAGTGTTGAGGGAAGCCCATGTTATGGAGCATCGTGTAAATAAAATGTCTATTGACTGAGCCAAAGGCCTTTCGTAAATTAGCTTTAAAATATATCTTTTTCCATCTTATTTTTTAGCATAGACCCTTAACCAAATCATTAGCAAGAAGGATATTATGATGAATACTCCTCCCTTTAAGAAAAGCAGCCTGATTAGGACTAATGACCTTGTTCATAACCTTTTGAAGTCTATCTGCCAGCACCTTAGAGATAATTTTATAAATAAAATTGCACAGTGAAATAGGATGATAATTTTCCAATGAATCAGCTCCATCATTCTTGGGCACTAAAGAAATAAAAGTGCAATTAATTTCTTTAAGGATATGACCTAAGGAGAAAAAATGTCGACAAGCTTTTATAACATCGTTGCCTATAATAGACCATGCAATTTGATAAAACTTAGTTGGAAATCCATCTGGACCAAGGCTTTTGTGCTTCGGGGACCTAAAAACAACTCTCACAATTTCATCATATGTTATTGCGGCATTAAGAAGAGAGAGAGCTTCAGAATTAAGTTGTCTTGTGGGCCCAACAAGAATACTATTAGGCTGCTCCTCCTGATTGAGTAAGGAATAAAAAAATTACTTGGTGTAATTTTTAACCTTATCCAAATCCTTAATAAGATTACCATCTATACTATTGCATTTTTTGATCCGATTAGTAGCCCTTCTGGGAGCAATAGCAGCATAAAAAAACTTAGTATTGGAATCCCCTAGAGTAAGCCAATGCTGTCGTGACTTCTGTTTCAAAAAACATTCCTCTTGCTTCAAAGCTTGCATAAAGTTATTTCTAGCGGTAGCCTCTTTGCATCCAGAGGTTAAAGATTTAGCTCGCTTTGCACTGTCATAAGTTCTTTCTTGTATAACGGAACCCTGTTGGTGATATTTCCAAATGTAGTTGAATTCCACTCCTTAAGTGTTACTTTGCATGCTTTTAGTTTTTGATATAGGATGTAAGGGGGAGAACCAAACACATTAATGTTCCAAGTTGACTTGATAACTTCGAGGAACTGAGGGTGAGTACTCCACATATTAAAAAATCTAAAAGGTTTCTTGTCACTGGATATTGCTTTATCTGTGTGTATATGCATAATAGAGTGATCCGAAAATAACTTAGCACCGTACTCAAGAAGTGAATCTGGGAAAATTGCTAACCATTCCTGATTAATCAAACATCTATCAAGTCGAGCCATATTTTTTCTGTCAGCAGCACTTTGATTATTCCATGAGAACCAATCACCTACAGATTTCATGTCAGTCAATGCAGCAAACTTTGAAGCTGACATTCGGAAAGCACTACTATACCCCCCACTTTCTCATTTGTGTATCTGACAATATTAAAGTCATTGAGAACAATCCAAGGTACTATAGGATAACTATTTGCAATGCTAACCAGATCACGCCATAGAGCATTCCTGTCAGATATACTGTTAGATGCGTAAATACGGACAATATTGAATTGACATTCATTCTGTTTATCCTCTGCCTTAAGATGAATGAATTGATTAGTAGCAGAAATAAACCAAGCAATAACAAGGTTAGGATGCCATAAGACCTCAACTCGACCATACGTATTCAGAAAATCATTAGTAAACAGTTCTGCCTCAGACCATATTAAATTCTTCTGAACTCGAACACAATGAGTTTTAATTTTTGTTTTCACAAGAATAACAATATCACATGCAGTAGATCGGATTATTCTATTGAGCTCCCGACATTTCTCAGGCTTATTAAGTCTACAAACATTCCAACATATTATTTTCATTAATACTAGATAGAAGGAAGGGCATGTGAATTTGGGAGGACATTACCATCCTTTTTTTTATCCTTTGATTTTGCATGGTACTCTCGCATAATATCTTTACCCTTTAATCCTTTATTTCTATATTTATCCACCTCATCCACAGCTTGCAAATGTTTAAATTTTTGCGTACCTTGAGGCAAGGAGTAGACTGTCCCAGGGTGCTACAAAGCTTTGCAATAAAACGACGACCCCAGAGATGTAGCGGAAGTCCATGGAAAGAAACCCATATTGGGATAAACTATAGACTGTCTAACTCCAATCGCATATCAGGAGCCCAACGTCGTAGGATCATTAGATGACCATGGATAGTCCAAAATCCTTCCAAGACCTATTGTAAATCTTCTTCATAGTAGAGCCTACATATAAAGAATCCGTTCTCTAACATATGAAGATTAAATGTTGATATTCCCCACCAAGTCCTTATGAATGAGGATAATGGAAAAAAGGATGTTCTTAGTCCAACCACGTAGCCCACAATTGCCATGGACCATGTCTCAATTAGTTCGTCAGAATCAATAGTCTCATAAACAACAATCTTCTTATCAGCTTGTACGTCTAGAGCAAAAAATTCTAGTTGAAGATCCGGACTACCAACTAAAGCCTTGAAGAGGCTACTCCAAGGCCGAGGATCTCGGGAAATGGGAGCAGGAGGTCGTGATCCATAGCGTGCCCGACCTCTGGCCTAGTTCATTGAAGGAGCATCCCGCCGAGAAGAAACCAATGGTGGAATATCCTGGTGTGATCACATTTTGATCGATTTTTCATGCACCGTCTAGGAAATTCAAAATACTAGTCATTCCCAACGTATTAGACCATGGGAAGTCGTACCAGCACTATTTCACAAAAAAACATGATGGTCATAAACTTTACACAAAGCCGCATTTCAATCAGTTTTTTTTGCACCGTCTCAGAAATTCAAAATACTGGCCATTCACAACGTATTAGCCCATGGGAAGTTGAATGAGCATAGTTTTCTGAAAAAACACGATGGTCATAAACTTTGCTCAAAGTCGCGTTTCGATCGATTTTTCATGCACCGTCTCCAAAATTCAAAAATACTGGCTATTCCAAACAGATAAGCCCATGAGAAGTCATATGAGCACGATTTAACAAAAAAATACGATGGTCATAAACTTTATGCAAAATTATGTAAAGTCGCATTTCAATCGGTTTTTCGTGAATTATCTCAGAAATTCAAAATACTGGCTATTCCCAACGTATTAGCCTATGGGAAGTCATACGAGCACAGTTTCGAGAAAAAATACGAAAGTCATAAACTATGCGCAAAGTCACGAGCAAAGTCACGTTGTGATTAGTTTTTCGTGCATCATCTCAGAAATTCAAAATACTAGCCATTCCCAACGTATCATGGGAAGTCGTACGAGCATGGTTTCATGAAAAAAGGCAACGGTCATAAACTTTACGCAAAGTCGCATTTTGATTAATTTTTCATGCACCATGTAGGAGATTCAAAATACTGGCCATTCTCAATGTATTAGCCCATGGAAAGTCATACGAGCATGGTTTCCTATAAAAACGTGATGGTCATAAACTTTACATAAAGTTGCATCTAAAGTCTCGTTTCGATCAGTTTTTCGTGCACCATCTTCGAAATTCAATATGTAGGCCATTCCCAACGTATTAGCTCATGAGAAGTCGTACGAGCATGGTTTCATGAAAAAACGTGACGGTCACAAACTTTGCGTAAAGTCACGGGCAAAGTCGTGTTTTGATCGATTTTTCATGGACCATCTCGAAAATTCAAAATACTCTTTATTCCCAACGTATTAGCCTGTGGGAAGTCGTACGAGAATGGTTTTGCAAAAAAATGCGATGGTGATAAACTTTGCATAAAGTCATGTTTTGATCGATTTTTCATGCACTATCTCAGAAATTCAAAATACTGGCCATTCCCAACATATTAGCCCATGGGAATTCGTACGAGCATGATTTCATGGAAAACGTAATGGTCATAAACTTTGCGCAAGGTCGTACGCGAAGTCGAGTTTCGATCGGTTTCACAAAAAAACATGCAGGTCATAAACTTTGTGCAAAGTCACACACAAAGTCACGTTTCGATCAGTTTTTCATGACCACCTAGGAAATTCAAAATACTGGCCATTCCTAACATATTAGCCCATGGGAAGTCGTACGAGCATGGTTTCACGAAAAAACAAGACGGTTATAAACGTTATGTAAAGTCCCGTTTCGATCGATTTTTGTGCATCGTCTCCGAAATTCAAAATACTGGCCATTCCCAATGTATTAGCCTATGGTAAGTCGTACAAGCACGATTTCACAAAAAATGCGATGGTCATAAACTTTGCACAAAGTAGTGCACAAAGTAGTGCGTAAAGTCACGTTTCGATCGGTTTTTCATGCACTATATTGGAAATTGAAAATATTGTCCATTCCCAACATATTAGCCCATGGGAAGTCATACGAGCATGGTTTCACGAAAAAACATGATGGTTATAAACTTTGTGTAAGGTCACATTCAAAGTCGTGTTTCGATCGATTTTTAGTGCACCATCATGGAAATTTAAAATACTGGCTATTCCCAACTTATTCGCCCATGGAAGTCGTACAAGCACGGTTTCATGAAAAAATGTGATGGTCATAAACTTTGCGCAAAGTCACGTTTCGATCGATTTTTTGTGCATCGTCCCGGAAATTCAAAATGCTGGCCATTCCCAATGTATTAACACATTGGAAGTCGTATAAGCACAGTTTCACGAAAAAATACGATGATTATAAACTTTGCGCAAAGTCATATTTTGATTGATTTTTTGAGCACCATCTCAAAAATTTAAAATACTAGCCATTCCCAACAAATTAGACCATGGGAAGTCATACAAACAATGTTTCACGAAAAAACACGATAGTCATAAACTTTGCACAAAGCCGTGTTTCAATCGATTTTTCATGCATCGTCTCAAAAATTCAAAATATTGGCCATTCCCAATGTATTAGCCCACGGGAAGTTGTACGAGCACAGTTTCATGAAAAAAAAATGACGGTCATAAACTTTGTGCAATGTCGCACGCAATGTCGTGTTTCGATAAGTTTTTTGTGCACCATCATGGATATTCAAAATACTAGCAATTCCCAATGTATTAGCTCATGGGAGCTCGTATGAGCATGGTTTCGCGAACAAAATATGACGGTCATAAACTTTATGCAAAGTCACGTTTCAATCGATTTTTTGTGCACCGTCTCGAAAATTCAAAATACTGGCCATTCCCAACGTATTAGCACATGGGAAGTCATACGAGCACAATTTTATGAAAAAATACGACAGTCATAAACTTTACGCAAAGTCACGTTTTGATCGATTTTTCATGCACCATCTAGGAAATTCAAAATACTGGCCATTCCCAATGTATTAGCCCATGGGAAGTCGTACGAATATGGTTTCCTGAAAAAACGCGACGATCATAAACTTTATGCAAAGTCAGGCGCAAAGTTACATTTTGATTGGTTTTTCATGCACCTTCTGGGAAATTCAAAATACTAGCCATTCCCAACATATTAACCCATGGGAAGTCATACGAGCATGGTTTCGTGAAAAAAAAAATGACGATCATAAACTTTGCACAATGTCGCGTTTCGATAGGTTTTTTGTGCACCATCTTGGAAATTCAAAATACTGGCCATTCCTAATGTATTAGCCCATGGGAGCTCGTCTGAGCACAGTTTCGTGAAAAAATGCGACGTTCCTAAACTTTACGCAAAGTCACGTTTCGATCGATTTTTTGTGTACCGTCTTTGAAATTCAAAATACTGACCATTCCCAACATATTAGCCCATGGGAAGTCGTACGAGCACGATTTTGCGAAAAAACATGACGGTCATAAACTTTGCACAAAGTCACATTCGATCGATTTTTTGTGTATCGTCTTGGAAATTCAAAATACTTGCCATTCCAAATGTATTAGCCCATGGGAAGTTGTACGAGCATAGTTTCGTGAAAAAATGTGATGGTGATAAACTTTACGCAAAGTCGGGCATAAAATCGTATTTCGATCGGTTTATATTAGCCTATGGTAAGTCGTACAAGCATGGTTTCGTAAAAAAACCTGACAGTCATAGACTTTGCACAAAGTCATGCGCAAACTCACATTTCGATCGGTTTTTCATGCATCGTCTAGGAAATTCAAAATACTGGCCATTCCCAATGTGTTAGCCCTTGGGCAGTCGTACATGCACAGTTTCATGAAAAAACGTGACAGTCATAAACTTTGTGCAAGATCGCGTTTCAATTGGTTTTTCATACACCGTCTTGGAAATTCAAAATACTAGCCATTCCCAACGTATAACCCCATGGTAAGTCGTACAAGCACGGTTTCATGAGAAAATACGATGGTCATAAACTTTGTGCAAAGTCGTGCGCAAAGTCTCGTTTTGATCGGTTTTTTGTGCACCATCTCGGAAATTCAAAATACAGGCCATTAGCAATGTATTAGCTCATGAGAAGTTATACAATCATGGTTTCATGAAAAAACATGACGATCATAAACTTTGCGTAAAGTCATGGGCAAAGTCGTGTTTTGATCGATTTTTTATGCACTCACTCGGAAATTCAAAATACTCTCAATTCCCAATGTATTAGCCCGTGGGAAGTCGTATGAGAACGGTTTTGCAAAAAAACGCGATGGTGATAAACTTTGCACAATGTCATGTTTCGATTGGTTTTTCGTGCACCATCTCGAAAATTCAAAATACTGGCCATTCCCAACGTATTAGCCGATGGGAAGTCGTACGAGCATGGTTTAATAAAAAAACATTACGATCAAAAACTTTGTGCAAAGTCGCGCACAAAGTCACATTTCAGTCGGTTTTTTGTGCATCGACTAGGAAATTCAAAATACTGGCCATTCCCAACGTATTAGCCCTTGGAAAGTCGAACGAGCATGGTTTCATGAAAAAACACGATGACCATAAACTATACACAGTCACATTTCGATCAGTTTTCATGCACCATCTCGGAAATTCAAAATACTGGCCATTCCCAACGTATTGGCTCATGGTATGTCATACAAGCACGATTTCATGAAAAAAATATCATAGTCATAAACTTTGCGTAAAGTCATGTGCAAAGTCACATTTCGATCGGTTTTTCGTGCATCGTATCGAAAATTCAAAATACTGTCCATTCCCAACGTATTCGCCCATGGGAAGTCGTACAAGCATGATTTCACGAAAAAACATAACGATCATAAACTTTACGTAAGGTCATGCGTAAAGTCATGTTTTAATCGATTTTTTATGCACCATCACGAAAATTTAAAATACTAGCTACTCCCAACTTATTAGCCAATGGAAGTTGTGTGAGCACGGTTTCGCGAAAAAACATGACGGTCATAAACTTTGCACAAAGTCGCGTTTCGATCGGTTTTTCATGCATCATCTCGAAAATTTAAAACGCTAGCCATTCCCAACGTATTAGCCCATGGGAAGTGGTACGAGCACGGTTTCGCGAAAAAACACGATGGTTATAAACTTTGCGTAGAGTCACATTTTGATCGATTTTTCGAGCATCATCTCGAAAATTCAATATACTGGCCATTCCCAACATATTAGACCATGGGAAGTCATACGAGCACTATTTCGTGAAGAAACACGATAGTCATAAACTTTGCACAAAGTCGTGTTTCTATCGGTTTTTCGTGCACCGTCTAAAAAATTCAAAATATTGGCCATTCCCAACGTATTAGCCCATGGGAAGTCGTACGAGCATGGTTTCACGAAAAAAAAAATGATGGTCATAAACTTTGTGCAATGTCGTGTTTCGATAGGTTTTTTGTGCACCATCTTGGAAATTCAATATACTAGCCATTCCCAATGTATTAGCTCATGGGAGCTTGTATGAGCACGGTTTCGCGAAAAAATGTGAAGTTTATAAACTTTGCGCAAAGTCACGTTTCGATCGGTTTTTTGTGCACCGTCTCGAAAATTCAAAAAACTAACCATTCCCAACGTATTAGCCCATGGGAAGTCGAACAAGCACGGTTTTATGAAAAAATGTGATGGTCATAAACTTTGCGCAAAGTAATGTTTCGATCGATTTTTTGTGCACCGTCTAGGAAATTCAAAACCAACGTATTAGCCCATGGGTAGTCGTATGAGTATGGTTTCCCGAAAAAACGCGACGGTCATAAACTTTGCATAAAGTTGGGCGAAAAGTCACGTTTCGATCAATTTTTCATGCACCATTTTGGAAATTCAAATTACTGGCCATTCCCAATGTATTAGCCTATGGTAAATCGTACGAGCACAGTTTCACAAAAAAACCTAAGAGTCATAAACTTTGCATAAAGTCACGCGCAAAGTCGCGTTTTGATCGATTTTTCATGCACCATCTAGGAAATTCAAAATACTGGTCATTTCCAACTTGTTAGCCCTTGGGAAGTCATACAAGCATAGTTTTGCGAAAAAATGCGACGGTCATAAACTTTGCAGAAAGCGCATTTCGATCGATTTTTCGTGCACCATCTCGGAAATTCAAAATACCGGCTATTCCCAACGTATTACCCCATGGTAAGTCGTACAAGCATGATTTCGTGAGAAAACGTGATGGTCATAAACTTTGTGCAAAGTCTTGTTTTGATTGGTTTTTCATGCACCATTTGGGAAATTCAAAATACAGGCCATTCCCAATGTATTAGCTCATGAGAAGTCGTACGAGCATGGTTTCGTGAAAAAATACGACGGTCATAAACATTACGTAAAGTCACGGGCAAAGTTACGTTTTGATCAATTATTCGTGCATTGTCTCGAAAATTCAAAATCTCTCTATTCCTAACGTATTAGCCCATGGGAAGTCGTACGAGAACGGTTTCACAAAAAATGTGACGGTGATAAACTTTACACAAAGTCATGTTTCGATCGATTTTTCATGCACCATTTTAGAAATTCGAAATGCTGGCCATTCCCAACGTATTAGCCCAGGGAAGTCATACGAGCATGGTTTCACAAAAAAACATGACGGTCATAAACTTTATGCAAAGTCATGCATAAAGTCACGCACATAGTCGCGTTTCGATCGATTTTTCGTGCACCATGTAGGAAATTCAAAATACTGGTCATTCCCAACGTATTAGCCTATGGGAAGTGATATGAGCATGGTTTCATGAAAAAACACGGCGGTCATAAACTTTACACAAAGTCACGTTTCGATTGGTTTTCGTGCACTCGAAAATTCAAAATACTGGCCATTCCCAATGTATTAGCCCATGGTAAGTCGTACAAGCATAATTTCACGAAAAAATATGACAGTCATAAACTTTATGCAAAGTCACGTTTCGATCGATTTTTCATGCACCGTAATGGAAATTCAAAATACTATCGATTCCCAACGTATTAGCCCATGGGAAGTGGTATGAGCATGGTTTCACGAAGAAACATGATGATCATAAACTTTGCATAAGGTCACATGCAAAGTCGCGTTTCGATCGATTTTTCGTGCACCACCACGGAAATTTAAAATAATGGCTATTCCCAACTTATTAGCCCACGGAAGTCGTATAAGTACGGTTTCACAAAAAAATACGACGGTCATGGACTTTACTCAAAGTCGCATTTATTGATTTTTCGTGCATCGTCTTGGAAATTCAAAATGTTGGCCATTCCCAACGTATTAGCCCATCGGAAGTCGTATGAGCACGATTTCACAAAAAAACATGACGGTTATAAATTTTGCACAAAGTCGCGATTTGAACGGTTTTTCGAGCACCATCTCGAAAATTCAAAATATTGGCTATTCCCAACGTATTAGACCATAGGAAGTCGTACGAGCACTGTTTCACAAAAAAACATGATAGTCATAAACTTTGCATAAAAGTCACAGGCAAAGTCGCATTTTGATCGATTTTTCATGCACCGTCTCGGCAATTCAAAATACTCTTTATTCCCAATGTATTAGCCCATGGGAAGTCATACGAGAATGGTTTTACAAAAACACGTGATGGTGATAAACTTTGCACAAGGTCATGTTTCGATCAATTTTTTATGCACCGTCTCGAAAATTCAAAATACTAGCCATTCCCAATATATTAGCCCATGGGAAGACATACGAGCACGATTTCACAAAAAGACGTGATGATTATAAACTTTGCGTAAAGTCACATTTCGATCTATTTTTCGTGCACCATCTCGAAAATTCAAAATACTGGCCATTCCCAACGTACTAGCCAATCGAAAGTCATACGAGCATAATTTCGTGAAAAAATGCAACGGTCATAAACTTTGCGCAAACTAGCACGCAAAGTCGCGTTTTGATTGGTTTTTCCAACGCCCTATCATAAATTCAAAATACTAGCCATTCCCAATGTATTAGCCCATGGTATGTCGTATGAGTACGGTTTAGCAATAAAATGCGATGGTTATAAACTTTGCTCAAAGTCACATTTCGATCGATTTTTCATGCACCTTCTTGGAAATTCAAAATACTGGCCATTCCCAATGTATTAACCCATGGGAAGTCGTACGAGCACGGTTTCAAGAAAAAATACGATGGTCATAAACTTTGCATAAAGTCACATGCAAAGTCACATTTCGATCGATTTTTCTTGCACTGTCTTGGAAATTCCAAATACTAGCCATTCCCAATGTATTAGCCCATGGGAAGTCGTACGAGTATGGTTTCACGAAAAAACTCAACGGTCATAAACATTTACGTAAAGCCGCGCGCAAAGTTTCGTTTCGATCGATTTTTCGTGCACCGTCTCGAAAATTCAAAATACTGGTCATTCCCAATGTATTAGCCCATGCGAAGTCGAATGAGCATGGTTTTGTGAAAAAACGCGATGGTCATAAACTTTGCGCAAAGTCATGTTTCAATCCATTTTTTGTGCACCGTCACGGAAATTCAAAATATTGGCCATTCCCAACGTATGAGCCCAAGGGAAGTCATACGAGCTTGGTTTCACGAAAAAATATGACGGTTATAAACTTTGCACAAAGTCTCATGCAAAGTCATGTTTTAATCGAGTTTTCTTGCACTCTCTTAGAAATTCAAAATACTAGCCATTCCCTACATATTAGCCATGGGAAATCGTACGAGCACGATTTAGCGAAAAAACGCGATGGGCATAAACTGTGCGCAAAGTCACATTTTGATCGGTTTTTCATACACAGTCTCGGAAATTCAAAATAATGGCCATTCCAAACGTATTAGCCCATAGGAATTCGTAAGAGCTTAGTTTTGTGAAAAAAAGTGACGGTCATAAACATTTCGCAAAGTTGCATGCAAAGTCACGTGCAAAGTCGCATTTCGATTAGTTTTTCGTGCACCATCTTGGAAATTCAAAATACTGGCCATTCCCAATGTATTAGCCCATAAGAAGTCATATGAGCATGGTTTCACGAAAAAATGTGATAGTCTTAAACTTTGTGCAAAGTCGCATTTCGATCAATTTTTTGTGCACCATCTCGGAAATTGAAAATACTAGCTATTTCCAACATATTACTCCATGGGAAGTCGGACGAGCATGGTTTCGTGAAAAATTATGATGGTCATAAAGTTTGTGAAGGTTACATGCAAAGTCACGTTTCAATCCGTTTTTCATGCACCGCCTAGGAAATTCAAAGTACTGGCCGTTCCCAACGTTTTAGCCCATGGGAAGTCGTACGAGCAATGTTTCACGAAAAACGTGACGGTCATAAACTATACGCAAAGTCACGTTTCGATTGGTTTTCATGCACCATCTAGGAATTTCAGAATATTGGCCATTCCCAACGTATTAGCCCATGGCAAGTCGTACAAGCACGATTTCACCAAAAAATGCGACGGTTATAAACTTTGCGCAAAGTCGTGCGCAAAGTCACATTTCGATCGATTTTTCGGGCACAATATCAAAATTTAAAATACTATCCATTCCCAATGCATTAGCCCATGGGAAGTCATACGAGCACGATTTCATGAAAAACCATGACGGTCATAAACTTTGCATAAGGTCACGCACAAAGTCGCGTTTCGATCGATTTTTCATGCACTATCACGGAAATTTAAAATACTGGCTATTCCCAACTTATTAGCCCATGGAAGTCATATGAGCATGGTTTTACGAAAAAATACGACGGTCATGAACTTTGCGTAAAGTCATGTTTATCGGTTTTTGATACATCGTCTCGAAAATTCAAAATGCTGGCCATTCCCAACGTATTAAACCATGGGAAGTCGTATGAGCATGGTTTCACAAAAAAACGTGATGGTTATAAACTTTGCGCAAAGTCGCATTTTGATCGATTTTTCGTGCACCGTCTCGAAAATTCAAAATACTCTCTATTCCCAATGTATTAGCCTATGTGAAGTCATACGAGAACGGTTTCGCAAAAAAATGCGACGGTGATAAACTTTATACAAAGTCATGTTTTGATCTATTTTTCATGCACCATCTCGGAAATTCAAAATGCTGGCCATTCCCAATGTATTAGCCCATGGGAAGTCGTACGATCATGGATTCACAAAAAAACGCGATGGTCATAAACTTTGCGCAATGTCACGTTTCGATCTGTTTTTTGTGCACCATCTCAGAAATTTAAAATACTGGCCATTCCCAACGTATTGGCCCATCGGAAGTCATACGAGCATAGTTTCGTAAAAAAATGCAATGGTCATGAACTTTGCACAAACTAGCTTGCAAAGTCACGTTTTGATTGGTTTTTCGTGTGCTATATCATAAATTCAAAATACTAGCCATTCCCAATGTATTAGCCCATGGTAAGTAGTACGAGCATGGTTTAGCGAAAAAACGCGATGGTTATAAACTTTGCGCAAAGTCACGTTTCGAACGATTTTTCATGCACCATCTTGGAAATTCAAAATACTGGTCATTCCCAACGTATTAACTCATAGGAAGTTGTATGAGCACGGTTTCATGAAAAAATACAACAGTCATAAACTTTACATAAAGTCGTGTGCAAAGTCACATTTTGATCGGTTTTTCTTGCACTGTCTTGGAAATTCCAAATACTGGCCATTCCCAACGTATTAGCCCATGGGAAGTCATACGAGTATGGTTTCACAAAAAAACTTGATGGTCATAAACATTACGTAAAGTCACACGCATAGTTACGTTTCGATTGATTTTTTATGCACCGTCTCGAAAATTCAAAATACTAGCCATTCCTAATGTATTAGCCCATGCGAAGTCGAATGAGCATGGTTTCACGAAAAAATGCGATGGTCATAAACTTTATGTAAAGTCATGTTTCGATTGGTTTTTCGTGCACCATCACGAAAATTCAAAATACTGGCCATTCCCAATGTATTACCCCGTGGGAAGTCATACGAGTATGGTTTCGCGAAAAAATGCGATGGTCATAAACTTTGTACAAAGTCATGCGTAAAGTCACGTTTTCATCGATTTTTCATGCACCATCTCAGAAATTCATAATACTAGTCATTCCCTATGTATTAGAAATAGGAAATCATACAAGCACGGTTTCACGAAAAAATGCGATGGTCATAAACTATGTGCAAAGTCGCGTTTCAATCGATTTTTCATACACCATCTCAAAAATTTAAAATAATGGCCATTCCAAATGTATTAGCCCATGGGAAGTCGTAAGAGCACAGTTTTGTGAAAAACAGCGACGGCCATAAATATTTCGCAAAGTTGCATGCAAAGTCATGCGCAAAGTCGCATTTCGATCAGTTTTTTGTGTACCATCTTGGAAATTCAAAATATTAGTGATTCCCATAGTATTAGCCCTATAAGAATTCATACGAGAATGGTTTTACGAAAAAACGTGACAGTCTTAAACTTTACGGAAAGTCACATTTCGATCGATTTTTTGTGCACCATCTTAAAAATTTAAAATACTGGCTATTCCCAACATATTAACCCATGGGAATTCAGACGAGCATGATTTCTGAAAAATTATGATGGTTATAAAGTTTGCGAAAGTCACATGCAAAGTCACGTTTCGATCGATTTTTCATGCACCATCTCAGAAATTCAAAATAATGACCATTCCCAACGTATTAGCCCATGAGAAGTCATATGAGCACAGTTTCATGAAAAAATACGATGGTCATAAATTGTGCGTAAATTCGCGTTTCAATCTGTTTTTCGAGCACCATCTCAAAAATTCAAAATAATGGCCATTCCCAATGTATTAGCCCATGGAAATTCGGACAAGCATGGTTTCACGAAAAAATGTGACGGTCAAAAACTATGCCTAAAGTAGCATTTCTTATGTGATTTTTTCTAATACTAATATTAGTATGTGGTATGACCCTTGGGTGAATCAGAGTATATTTCAATTATTTGGTGATAGAGTACGATAGGATCTAGTGGCTTCCAAAGATTGAAAGGTTTATGAATTCATTGATAATGATACATGGTGTCTTCCCAACCCTACCTCCCCTGACATGTTATCACTTTGACCGATTATTAGGGCTCTTTCGATCAAGAATAACTCTTCAGATATACTTATTTGGCTTCATGAAAATGGTAAATTTAGTGCTACATCTGCATCAAAATAAATTAGACAACGAAACAACAAGTGGATCCTAAGTAGTTGGACATGGGATAGACCATACTCACAGCAACATTCCTTATATACATGGTAGGCCCTTCTTGGCAAACTTCCTACGATGGATAATATGCAGCGAAGAGGTATTTATATTGTAAATCGGTGCTCTTTGTGTATGCAAAAGGAAGAAAGTGTTGACCATCTCTATTTTGCTTGTGATTATTCTTCTTGGATTTGGAAGGTGATCTTAAAGCGATTTGATATTTAAAGGCTACCACGGCCAAACTTGCATCATAAATTAGAAATGCTTGTGTAAAACTTCTCAAGAAAGGGGCCTCTTACACAACTAGCAAGAATTACATTCAGATGTGCTATTTAGTGGATTTGGAAGGAGAGGTGTGGTAGAATTTTGGAGTGTCACAACACGAACAAAGCTTAAATTTTGATAGAGATTCTTTAGGACTCACGATCATGTATGGAGCAAGAATTGAAAATAGAGGACCTAACAAGAAGAGAGAAAAGGATTTTCACAAGATTCAATTTTTTCATTAGTCAATAATCTTTAGAATAATGATGAAGATTGTAATGTATTATGTGGGGCAAAGCTTATATTTTATCATGTTTCCACAAGTAGTCAAGGATAGTCTAGATATTACATTTTATTATTTATTGACTACCTTGTGCTACTCTTGGAGATGTGTTTGATGAAGTGTGCCCATTTCACCTTTTTAGGTAGAGTGCAATCTTCTCGACTACCCTAAGAGACTTCAGGCTTTAGTCTATGGCTTGTGTAGACAAAGCTAGTTTGTACAAACCTTATACATAATACATTATCTTTACTTACCAAAAAAAAATTTCTTTAGTACCCACGAATGATAGAGCTGATTCAATGGAGAATTATTGTCCTATTCTCTATGCAACTTTATTTATAAGGTTATCTCTAAGGTGTTGGCATAGACTACAAAAGGTTATGAACAAGGTCATTAGTCTTAATCAGGCTGCTTTTCTTAAAGGGTGGAGTATTCATCATAATGTCCTTCTTGCTAATGATTTGGTTAAGGATCTGCATTCAATAATAAGAGGAAAAAATATTTTTTTTAGTAATTAAAGATAATTTATTATGTTTAAGGTTTGTACAATGTAGCTTTGTTTACACAAGCCATAGACTAAAGTCTGAAGTCTCTTAGTGTAGTCGAGAAGATTGCACCCCACCTAAAAAAAGTGGAATGAACACACTTCATGGAACTCATCTTCAAGAGTAGCACAAGGTAGTCAATAAAAAATAAAATATAATATCTAGACCGTTCTGGACTACTTGTGTAAAACATCACAAAATATAAGCTTTGCCCCACATAATACATTACAATCTTCATCATTATTCTAGCGATTATTGACTAATGGAAAAATTGAATCTTGTGAAAATTGCTTTCTCTCTTCTTGTTAGGTGCTCTATGTTCAATTCTTGCTCCGTACATGATCGTGAGTCCTGAAGAATCTCTATCAGAATTTAAGTTTTGTTCGTATTTTGACACTCAAAAATTCTACCACACCTCTCCTTCCAAATCCACCAAATAGCACATCTGAATGTAATTCTTGCCAGTTGTGCAAAAGACCCCTTTCTTGAGAAGTTTTGTATAAGCATTTCTAATTCATGACATAAGTTTGGCCGTGGTAGCCTTTGAAGATCAAATCACTCTAAGAAGAATAATCACAAGCAAAATAGAGATGGTCAACACTATCTTCCTTTTTCATACACAAAGAGCAAAAGATCTATTTAAAGCTGATTTATGAAAGGCCTTTGACTTAGTCAATAGATATTTTATTTACTCGATGCTCCATAATATGGGCTTCCCTCAGCACTGGGTTAATAGATTCAATGTTGCTTGAAAACTCCAAAGTTTTTTATTCTCTTCAATGGTTCACTTATTGGCTTCTTCAGGAGTAAGAATGGCATTCGGTAAGGTGATCCACTATCTTCTTATCTTTTTACCCTTGTAATGGAATCTAAGTTGTATGTTGGAAGAGGCACTTTCCAATGGCAAAATTAAGGTACCATATTATGGTTCTGTTCATATCTCTCATATAACATTTGCTGATGACCTTATTATCTTCCTTTGGGATGATTCAATTTCTGTGAGTAATCTGGCAGATATTCTTAATGAATTTGATATAGTTTTTGGTCTTAAGCTAAACCATTCAAAGAGCAAAGTATATGTGGTTGCTTGCTTTGACGATAAGGAATATATTGCTTAAACTTTGGGAGTTGCTGAAGGAAGTTTACTGGTTCCTTACTTGGGTCTCTCTCACTTATATCCACTAGAATCAACAAAGCCTCCTGTTAGCCTATCCTACAAAAAATTAAGAACATAATTTCCTCTTGAAAAAATAGGCTTCTTTCTAAAGCTCGCAGACTTGAACTTATTCGATCTGTGTTGATCACTTATTCTATTTATTGGTCTCATATATTCCTTCTACTTGCCGGGCTTCTCCACGATATTGATAAATTACTTATGAACTTCTTCTGGAATGGCACATATGGTAAGGTAATGCATATGGTGAATTGGGGCAACATTTGAAAGCCGAAGGATGAAGAGGGGCGGAATCTACGATATATTAGAGATTGGAATAAGGCTTGTATGGTAAAATAATTATGGGATATTTTACAAAGAAAGTCTTCCTTATGGTCATAATGGGTTTTTACTAGGTACCTAACTAAGGAATCAATCTAGGAAGCATCCGCAAAAACATCTTATTCTGCTACTTGGAAAGGAATTCTGAAGGCAAGGAGGTGGCTAAGTAACAATATTTATTATGTGATCTCTTCTAAACCAATATTAATATATGGTATGACCCTTGGGTGAATAAGAAAAGTATATTTCAGTTATTTGGTGATAGAGCATGACAAGATCTGGGGGCTCCCAAAGATTGGAAGGTTTCTAAATTCATTGACAATCGTACATAGTGTCTTCCCATCCCTTCCTCCCTTGACATGCTATCACTTTGGCTGACTATTAGGGCTATTCTGATCAAGATCAACTCTTCTGATATGCTTATTTGGCTTCATGAGAATGGCAAATTTAGTGCTACATATGCATGAAACTAAATTAGACAACGAAACAATAAGTGGATCCCAAGTAGTTGGACATAGGATAGACCATGCTCACAGCGATATTCCTTATGTACATGGCAGGCCCTTCTTGGCAAACTTCCTACAATGGACAATATGCAACGAAGAGGTATTTATATTGTAAATCGATGCTCTTTATGTATGCAAAAGGAAGAAAGTGTTGACCATCTCTATTTTGCTTGTGATTATTCTTCTTGGATATGGAAGGAGATCTTGAAGTGATTTGATCTTCAAAGGCTACCACAGCCAAACTTTCTTCGTGAATTAGAAATGCTTATGCAAAACTTCTCAAGAAAACGGTCTCTTACAGAACTGACAAGAATTACATTCAGATGTGCTATTTGGTGGATTTAGAAGGAGAGGTGTGGCAGAATTTTTGAGTGTCACAACTCAAATAAAGCTCAAATTTTGATAGAGATTCTTTAGGACTCACGATCATATATAGAGCAAGAATTGAACGTAGAGCACCTAACAAGATGAGAGATAGGGATTTTCACAAGATTTAATTTTTCCATTAGTCAATAATCTATAGAATAATGATGAAGATTGTAATGTATTATGTGGAATAATTTTTCCATTAGTCAAAGCTTATATTTTGTGATGTTTCCACAAGTAGTCTACGACGGTCTAGATATTACATTTTATTATTTATTGACTACCTTGTGCTACTTTTAGAGATGAGTTTGATGATGTGTAATAGGACGATAATTCTCCAATGAATTAGCTCCACCATTCTTGGGTACTAAAGAAATAAAAGTACAATTCATTTCTTTTAGGATATGACCTGAGGAGAAAAAATGTCGACAAGCTTTTATGACATCGTTGCCTACAAAATGGGAATAAAGCTTATCTCGTAAAATAATTCTGGGATATTTTATAAAACAAGTCTTCCTTATGGTCACAATGAGTTTTTGCTAGGTACCTAACCAAGGAATCAATATGGGAAGCATCCGCAAAAATATCTCTAAGTAATAATATTTCTTATGTGATCTCTTCTGGAACCAATATTGATATGTGGTGTGACCCTTGGGTGAATGGGAAAAGTATATTTTAGTTATTTGGTGATAGAGTACGACAGGATCTGGGGGCTCCCAAAGATTGAAAGGTTTCTGAATTCATTAACAATGGTACATGGTGCCTTCCCAACCCTACCTCCCTTGACATGTTATCACTTTCGCCGACTATTAGGGCTATTCCGATCAAGAACAACTCTTCAGATATGCATATTTGGCTTCATGATAATGGCAAATTTAGTAGTATATCTGGAGGGAACCAAATTAGACAACAAAACAACAAGTGGATCCCAAGTAGTTGGACATGAGATAGACTATACTTATAGTGACATTCCTTATGTACATGGTAGGCCCTTCTTGGCAAACTTCCTACGATGGACAATATGCAGCGAAGTGGTACTTATATTATAAATCGGTGCTCTTTGTGTATGCACAAGGAAGAAAGTGTTGACCATCTCTATTTTGCTTGTGATTATTCTTCCTGGATATGGAAGGAGATCTTGAAGCAATTTGATCTTCAGAGGCTATCACGACCAAACTTGCATCATAAATTAGAAATGCTTATGCAAAACTTCTCAAGAAAGGGGCCTCTTACACAACTGGCAAGGATTACATTTAGATGTGATATTTGGTGGATTTGGAAGGAGAGGTGTGCCAGAACTTTTGAGTGTCACAACACGAATAAAGCTCAAATTCTGATAGAGATTCTTCAGGACTCACGATCATGTATGGAGTAAGAATTGAAAATAGAGGACCTAACAAGAAGAGAGAAAATGATTTTCACAAGATTCAATTTTTTCATCAGTCAATAATCTTTAGAATAATGATGAAGATTGTAATGTATTATGTGGGGCAAAGCTTATATTTTATCATGTTTCCACAAGTAGTCCAGGATGGTCTAGATATTACATTTTATTATTTATTGACTACCTTGTGCTACTCTTGAAGATGTGTTTGATGAAGTGTGCCCATTTCACCTTTTTAGGTAGAGTGCAATCTTCTCGACTACCCTAAGAGACTTTTGGCTTTAGTCTATGGCTTGTGTAGACAAAGCTAGTTTGTACAAACCTTATACATAATACATTATCTTTACTTACCAAAAAAAAATTTCTTTGGTAAAGAACCCACGAATGATAGAGCTGATTCAATGGAGAATTATCATCCTTTTCTCTATGCAACTTTATTTATAAGGTTATCTCTAAGGTGTTGGCAGATAGACAACAAAAGATTATGAACAAGGTCATTAGTCTTAATCATTCTGCTTTTCTTAAAGGGACGAGTATTCATCATAATGTCCTTCTTGCTAATGATTTGGTTAAGGATCTGCACTCAATAACAAGAGGAAAAAAGAATGGTAATTAAAGATAATGTATTATGTTTAAGGTTTATACAATGTAGCTTTGTTTACACAAGCCATAGACTAAAGTCTAAAGTCTCTTAGTGTAGTCGAGAAGATTGCACCCCAACCCTACCTTCCCTAACATGTTATCACTTTGGCCACTATTAGGTCTATTTGATCAAGAACAACTCTTCATATATGCTTATTTGGCTTCATGATAATGACACATTTAGTGCTACATCTGCATGAAACCAAATTAGACAATGAAACAATAAGTGGATCTCAAGTAGTTGGACATGGGATAGACCATGCTCACAATGACATTCCTTATATATATGGTAGGCCCTTCTCGGCAAACTTTCGATAATGGACAATATGCATTAAAGAGGTATTTATAGTTGAAGTCCAGAATGGTCTAGATATTGCATTTTACTATTGACTATCTTGTGCTACTCTTGGAGATGAGTTTGATGAAGTGTGCCCATTCCACCTTCTTTAGGTGGGGTGCAAGCTTCTCGACTACACTAAGAGGCTTCAGGCTTTAGTCTATGGCTTGTGTAGATAAAGCAACTTTGTACAAACGTTATACATAATATATTATCTTTACTTACCAAAAAAAAGTTTGATGAAGTGTGCCCATTCCACCTTCTTTAGGTGGCGTGCAATCTTCTCGACTAAACTAAGAGACTTCAGGCTTTAGTCTATGGCTTGTGTAGACAAAGCTACTTTGTACAAACCTTATACATAATACATTATCTTTATTTTCTAAAAAAAATGTATTTTGAATTTTTGAGTCGGTTCATGAATAATCGATCGAAACGTGACTTTACGTAAAGTTTAGGACTATCATGTTTTTTCGTGAAACTATGCTCGTATGACTTCCTATGGGCTAATACGTTGAGAATGGCCAGTATTTTGAATTTCTGAGATGGTGCATGAAAAAGTTCCTGACCGTTGGGTTTTTTCGCGAAACCGTGCTCGTACGACTTCCCATGGGCTGATACATTGGGAATGGCTAGTATTTTAAATTTCTGAGACGGTGCATGAAAAACTGATCGAAATGCCACTTCGTAAAGTTTGTGATCGTCATATTTTTTTACGAAATCATGCTCGTATGACTTTCCATGGGCTAATACATTAGAAAGGCTAGTATTTTGAATTTTCAAGATGGTGCATGAAAAACCGATCGAAACGCAACTTTGTGTGTGACTTTTCGTAAAGTTTATGACCGTCATATTTTCTTATAAAATCATGCTCATACGACTTCCCATGGGCTAATATATTGGGAATGGCCAGTATTTTGAATTTCTGAGATAGTGCATGAAAAACCGATCGAAACGTGACTTTGTACAAAGTTTAGGACCATCACGTTTTTTCATGAAACTATGCTCGTATGACTTCCCATGGCAAATACGTTGGGAATGGCCAGTATTTTGAATTTTTGATATGGTGCATGAAAAAATGATCGAAATGCAACTTGATGCAAAGTTTATGACCGTTGCGCTTTTTCACAAAACCATGCTTGTACGACTTCCCGTGGGCAAATACGTTAGGAATGGCCAGTATTTAAAATTTTCGAGATGATGCATGAAAAATCGATCAAAATGTGACTTTGTGCATGACTTTGCGCAATATTATGACCGTCACTATTTTTTTTGTGAAACTATACTCGTACGACTTTCCATGGGCAAATATGTTGGCAATGGCCAGTATTTTAAATTTTTGAGATGACGCATGAAAAACTGATCAAAACGCGACTTTGTGCGCGACTTTATGACTGTCATGTTTTTTCACAAAACTGTGCTCGTACGCTTAATACGTTGGGAGTGACCAGTCTTTTGAATTTTCAAGATGGTGCACAAAAATCGATCAAAAAGCGACTTTATGCAAAGTTTATGATCATCATGTTTTTTCGCGAGACCGTGCTCGTATTTTGAGTTTCCAAGATGGTGCACGAAAAATCGATAGAAACGCGAGTTAACGCAAAGTTTATGACCATCGTATTTTTTCGCGAAACCATGCTCGTATGACTTCCCGTGGGCTGGCTAATACATTGGGAATGGCCATTATTTTGAATTTTCGAGAAGGTGCACAAAAAATCAATCGAAACGTGACTTTGTGCGTGACTTTGTGTAAAGTTTATAACCGTCATGTTTTTTCGCGAAACCGTGCTCGTATGACTTCCCATGGGCTAATACATTGGGAATAACTAGTATTTTGAATTTCTAAGATGGCGCATAAAAAATGATCGAAATGCGACTTTGCACACGACTTTATGACCATCACACTTTTTTATAAAACTATGCTCGTACGATATCCCATGGGCTAATACGTTGGGAATGGCCAGTATTTTGAATTTTCGAGATGGTGCACGAAAAATCAATCGAAATGTGACTTTGTACAAAGTTTATGATCCTCGTATTTTTTCACGAAACTGTGCTCGTATGACATCTCATAGGCTAATACATTGGGAATAGCTAGTATTTTGAATTTTCGAGATTGTGCATGAAAAATTGATCGAAACGCAACTTTGCGTAAAGTTCATGACCATCATATTTTTTCGTAAAATCATGGTCGTACAGCTTCTTAAGGGCTAATACGTTGGGAATGGCCAGTATTTTGAATTTCCAAGAAGGTGCATGAAAAATGGATCGAAATATAACTTTGCATGCAACTTTGCTTAAAGCTTATAATCATTATGATTTTTTGCGAAACCATGCTCGTACGACTTCCCATGGGCTACGTTTGGAATAGCTAGTATTTTGAATTTTTGAGACGCTGCATGAGAAACTGATCGAAATGTGACTTTGCGCAAAGTTTATAACCGTTGTATTTTTTCGCGAAACCGTACTCGTCCAACTTCCCTTGGGCTAATATGTTGAGAATGGCCAATATTTTGAATTTCCGAGATGGTGCATAAAAACTGATCGAAATATGACTTTGCGTAAAGTTTATGACCATTACGTATTTTCGTGAAACCGTGCTCGTACGACTTCTCATGTGCTAATACATTAGGTATGGCCAGTATTTTGAATTTTCGAGACAGTGCACAAAAAACTGATCGAAATGCGACTTTGCGCAAAGTTTATGACCATCGTGTTTTTTCACGAAACCCTGCTCGTATGACTTCCCTTGGCAAATATGTTGGGATTGGCCAGTATTTTGAATTTCTGAGATGGTGCACGAAAACCGATCGAAACGTGACTTTACGCAAAGTTTAAGACAATCGCATTTTTTCGTAAAATCGTGCTCGTATGACTTCCCATAGGCTAATACGTTGGATATGGCTAGTATCTTAAATTTCCTAGATGGTGCATGAAAAATCGATCGAAATGCGACTTTGCGCAAAGTTTATGACTCGCTTTCTTTCACAAAACCTTGCTCGTATGACTTCCCATGGGCTAATATGTTGGTAATGGCCAGTATTTTGAATTTTCAAGACGGTTCATGAAAAATTGATCGAAACGTGACTTTGCGCAAAGCTTATGACCGTCGCATTTTTTCATGAAATCATGCTCATATAACTTCCCATGGGTTAATACGTTAGGAATGACCAGTATTTTGTATTTTCGAGACGGTGCACGAAAAATGGATCGAAACGAGACTTTGTGTAAAGTTTATGACCGTCGTATTTTTTCTTGAAACCATGCTTGTACGACGTCCCATGGGCTAATACATTGGGAATGATCGGTATTTTGAATTTCTGAGTTGGAGCATGAAAAATCGATCGAAACGCAACTTTGCGCGCGACATTATGCAAAGATTATGACCGTCGTGTTTCTTTGCGAAACTGTGCTCATATGACTTCCCATGGGCTAATACAT
Organism: Ensete glaucum; assembly: GCA_021527575.1. NCBI lineage: Eukaryota > Viridiplantae > Streptophyta > Magnoliopsida > Zingiberales > Musaceae > Ensete > Ensete glaucum. Next base: position 6,980,759 of record CM038554.1, read on the forward strand.
TGGGAATGGCCAATATTTTAGAAATATCACCAACAGGTTATTTTTAAGTCCCTAAAGCAAAAAAGCCCTGATCTAGATGGATTTCCAACTGAGTTTTATCAAGTTACATGGTCTATTGTAGGCAATGATGTCATAAAAGCTTGTCGACATTTTTTCTCCTTAGGTCATATCCTTAAAGAAATGAATTGTACTTTTATTTTTTTAGTGCCCAAGAATGATGGAGCTGATTCATTAGAGAATTATCATCCTATTTCACTATGCAACTTTATTTATAAGGTTATCTCTAAGGTACTGGCAGATAGACTACAAAAGGTGATGAACAAGGTCACTAGTCCTAATCTGGCTGCTTTTCTTAAAAGGAGGAGTATTCATTATAATGTCCTTCTTGCTAATGATTTGGTTAAGGATCAGCACTAAAAAATAAGAGGGTAAAAGATTTAGTTTAAAGCTGATTTATGAAAGGCCTTTGACTCAGTTAATAGGGTTAAATGGATTCAATGTTGCTTTTAAACTTTAAAATTTTTTATTCTCTTTAATGGTTAACCTATTGGCTTCTTCGGGAGTAAGAATGTCATTTGGTAAGGCGATCCACTATCTCCTTATCTTTTCACCATTGCAATGGAAGGGCTCTGTTGTATGTTGAAAGTGGCAGTTTCCAATGGTAAAATTAAGGTACCATATTATGGTTCTGTTCATATCTCTCACATAACATTTGCTGATGACCTTATAATCTACCTTCAGGATGATCTAGTTTCTATGAGTAATCTAGTAGATATTCTTAATGAATTTGGTATAGTTTTTTATCTTAAGCTAAACCATGCAAAGAGCAAAGTATATATGGGTACTTGCATTGATGATAAAGACTATATTGCTCAAACTTTGGTAGTTGCTAAAGAAAGTTTACCGGTTCCTTACTTGGGTTTCACTTATATCCATTGGAATCAACAAAGTCTCCTGTCAGCCTATCCTAAAAAAAATTAAGAATAGAATTTTCTCTTGAAAAAATAGGCTTCTTTCTAAAGCTGGACGACTTGAACTTATTCGATCTATGTTGATCTCTTATTCTATTTATTGGTCTCATGCATTCCTTCAACCTACTGGGCTTCTCCACGATATTGATAAATTACTTATGAATATCTTCTGGAATGGCACAGATGGTAAGGCGATGCACATGGTGAATTGGGACAATATTTGCAAACCGAAGGATGAAGGGGGGCTAAATCTACGACATATTAGAGATTAGAATAAAGCTTGTATAGTAAAACAATTGTAGGATATTTTATAAAACAAGTCTTCCTTATGGTCACAGTGGGTTTTTGCTAGGTACCTAACCAAGGAATCAATCTGGGAAGCATCTGCAAAAACATCTCATTCTGCTGCTTAGAAAGGAATTCTGAAGGCAATGAGGTGGCTAAGTAACAACATTTCTTATGTGATCTCTTCTAGAACCAATATTAATATGTGATATGACCCTTGGGTGAATGGAAAAAGTATATTTCAGTTATTTGGTGATAGAGTACGACAGGATCTGGGGGCTCCCAAATATTAGAAGGTTTCTGAATTCATTGACAATGGTACACGATGTCTTCCGAACCCTACCTCCCCTGATATGTTATCACTTTGGCTGACTATTTAGGCTATTCTGATGAAGAACAACTCATCAGATATGCTTATTTAGCTTAATGATAATGGCAAATTTAATACTACATCTGCATGGAACCAAATTAGACAATAAAACAGCAAGTGGATCCCATGTAGTTGGACATGGGATAGACCATGCTCACAGTGACATTTCTTAGGTACATGGCTAACCCTTCTTAGTAAACTTCCTATGATGGACAATATGCATCGAAGAGGTATTTATATTGTAAATCGGTACTCTTTGTGTATGCAAAAGGAAAAAAGTGTTAACCATCACTACTTTGCTTGTGATTATTCTTCTTGGATATGGAAGTATATCTTGAAGCAATTTGATCTTTAAAGGCTATCACGACTAAACTTGCATCATGAATTAGAAATACTTATGCAAAACTTCTCAAGAAAGGGGCCTCGTACACAACTAGCAAGAATTACATTCAGATATGCTATTTGGTAGATTTGGAAGGAGTGGTGTGGTAGAATTTTTGTCACAACACGAACAAAGCTCAAATTCTGATAGAGATCCTTTAGGACTCATGATCATGTATAGAGCAAGAATTAAACATAGAGGACCTAACAAGAAGAGAGAAAGGGATTTTCACAAGATTTAATTTTGTTATTAGTCAATAATCTTTAGAATAATGATGAAGATTGCAATGTATTATGTGGGGCAAAGCTTATATTTTATCATGTTTCCACAAGTAGTCCATGATGGTCTAGATATTGTATTTTATTATTTATACCTTGTGCTACTCTTGGAGATGTGTTTGATGAAGTGTGCCCATTTCACCTTTTTTAGGTAGAGTGCAATCTTCTCGCTACACTAAGAGACTTTAGGCTTTAGTCTATGGCTTGTGTAGACAAAGCTACTTTGTACAAACCTTATACATAATACATTATCTTTAGTTACCAAAAAAAACTTTGAATTTTCGAGACGATGCACGAAAAACCGATCAAAACTCGACTCCGCACGCGACTTTGCGCATAGTTTATGACCATCACATTTTTTCGCGAAACCATGCTAGTACGATTTCTCATGGGCTAGTACGTTGGGAATGACCAGTATTTGGAATTTTCGAGATGGTGCATAAAAAATCGATTGAAACTCAACTTCACGTGTGACTTTACATAAATTTTATGACCATCAGCTTTTTTTATGAAACCATGCTCGTACGACTTCCTATGGGCTAAAAAGTTGGGAATGGCTAGTATTTTGAATTTTTGAGACGGTGCATGAAAAATCGATCGAAACTCAACTTCGCACATGACTTTGCGTAAAGTCTATGACCGTCGTGTTTTTCATAAAACCGTGCTTGTACAACGTCCCATGGGATAATACGTTGGGAATGGCCAGCATTTGGAATTTTCGAGATGGTGTATGAAAAACGGATCGAAATTTGACTTCGCACGGGACTTTGCGCAAAGTTTATGACTATCGCATTTTTTCGTGAGACCGTGCTCGTACGACTTCCCATGGGCTAATATGTTGGTAATTGCTTGTATTTTGAATTTCTGAGATGGTGCACGAAAAATTGATCGAAACTCGACTCCACGCAAGACTTTGCGTAAATATGACCATTGCTTTTTTTCGTGAAACCGTGCTTGTACGACTTCCCATGGGCTAATACGTTGGAAATGACCAGTATTTTGAATTTTTGAGATGATGCATGAAAAACTGATCGAAGCACAACTTTGTACAAAGTTTATGACCGTCGCGTTTTTTCGCAAAACCATACTCGTACTTCTCGTTAGCTAATATGTTAGGAATGGCTAGTATTTTGAATTTCTGAGACGTTGAACAAAAAACTGATCGAAACTCGACTTTGCTCATGACTTTTCGCAATGTTTATGATCGTCACGTTTTTTCGTGAAACCGTGCTTGTATGACTTCCCATGGGCTAATACGTTGGGAATAGCCAGTATTTTGAATTTTCAAGACGGTGCATGAAAAACCAATCGAAACTAGACTTTTTGCAAAGTTTGTGACTGTCGTGTTTTTTTACGAAACCATGCTCGTATGACTTCCCATGGGCTAATATGCTGGGAGTGATCAGTATTTTGAATTTCCAAGACGTGTACGAAAAATCGATCGAAACTCGACTTCAACTCTGAGCAAAGTCTATGACCGTCATGTTTTTTCATGAAACCATACTTGTACGGCTTCCCATGGGATAATACGTTGGGAATGGTTCATATTTTGAATTTCCGAGATGGTGCACAAAAAATCGATCGAAACTCGACTTCGCGTGTGATTTTGCACAAAGTTTATTACCATCGCATTTTTCGTGAAACTATGCTGGTATGATTTCCCATGGTAGCATACATTAGGAATGGCCAGTATTTTAAATTTTCGAGACAGTGCACGAAAAACCAATCGAAACTTGAATTTGCACAAATTTATGACCATCACGTTTTTCATGAAACCGTGGTGTACGACTTCCCATGGGCTAATACATTGGGAAAGGCCAGTATTTTGAATTTCTGAGACGATGCACGAAAAATCGATCGAAACTTGACTTTGTGCAGAGTTTATGACTATCACGTTCATTTGTGAAACTATGCTCGTATGACTTCCCATGGGCAAATACGATAAGAATGACCATTATTTTAAAATTTTGAGATGGTGAACGAAATACAAATCGAAACTCGACTTCGTGCGTGACTTTGCACAAAGTTTATAACTGTCACATTTTTTCGCGAAACCGTGCTCGTATAACTTTCTATGGGCAAATATGTTGGGAATGACCAGTATTTTAAATTTCTATGATAGTGCATGAAAAACCGATCAAAACTCGACTTTACACAAAGTTTATGACCGTCACATTTTTTCCCTAAACCATGCTCGTATGACTTCCTATGGGCTAATACGTTGGGAATAGCTAGTGTTTTGAATTTCTGAAACGATGCATGAAAAACCTATCAAAACTCGACTTCGCGCGTGACTTTGCGTAAAGTTTATGATCGTCATGTTTTTTCATGAAACTATGTTGATATGACTTCCCATGGGCTTATACGTTGGGAATGGCTAGTATTTTGAATTTTTGAGATGGTGTACGAAAAACTGAATGAAACTCAACTTTACGCGCAACTTTACATAAAGTTTATGACCATCATGTTTTTACGTGAAACCATGCTCTACAATTTTCCATGGGCTAATACGTTGGGAATGGCTAGTATTTTGAATTTTTGAGACTGTGTACGAAAAATCGATCGAAACTCGATCTCTATCCAATAATCTCCTTAGGCCTCTAATTGGGCCTTAATCAAGGAGCCCATCAGCATAGAGTCTCATCTAATGAGAATAAGGGCTAATTGGATCTCTATCCAATCCTCTATTCACTAAAGCATCCACCATATGTGTGACCCTCTAGGCCCGATACCGAGCTGGTCTTGAGTCACTCCCATCAGAACTCCTTCTGATATAGTGAATTATTATCCCCATAATAATTCACTCGACTCATCAACTATGGATATACTAGGCCGTTACGCCATAGCCGCAAACGGTACATGGGGGATCAAATCCATCGAACCTATCTGTCCATAGTTACCGTGTATCTATAATCCCTCATCCAACTAATATCCCAAAGATCGTGTATTGGATATGGTACTGCCAGGTCATATATGGAATCCGTCATAGTCTCGCTCTAATCAGATTCTCCCGAAGAACTCTCTCTCTCTTAATCCGAATGACACTGGCCAAGGATTTGTCTGAACAAGCACATATGAGATATTCCTCTTGTGATACTAAGAGTGGATGATTCTCTATTGACACAATTGCCTTTGTAAGGTCGGCTACCAATTCCGATAACCAGCTTTACCAGATTCAGAACTTTCCAAACCTGTAAGTCTGGCGTCAAAGAAAGGAGTACTCATTCATACAAGGCATCCTTGGTGTCTCAAGTCTAAGTAAGAACCAGATACACAACTGGGACTATGGTTGCTGTTTGACATTAGATATCATTAACCATACAACATTCCATAAGCGGATCAATCAGTGAACTCATTCTCCAATGAGCACCTGTACTATATCCTTATTGTCTCCACACAAGTGGCTATGAGACCAGTCACTTCCATCATATGGACAGGTATATAGTACACTGATCTGTCCGGTTATCTCAATGTCCCTCTTGAGTAACCTATGACCAGGATTATTTAGGATCTGTGTTTAAAGGTGAATCGATCTCATTATCGTGATCTCGTCACGATCTGACTCCCAGTGCACAGAGCCAAGGATATCATAATATATATGCAACATATAATATAATATGAGAATATGTCAATATTAATCATAAGCAAAAAGATTACGTAGTGTGTCACACGTGCCATCACTCACGTGATTGGCTTGCAGGGCACCTGTAACTAGCAATCTCCTACTTGACCTAAAGCCAATCACCTATATGTCTGATCCCCATCAGACCCCTATGACGCTCAAATATAATATGAGCCAGCGGCTTCGTCAATGGATCTACAATGTTATTTTTGGATGAAACTCTTTCCATTGTTATATCTTTTCGGTTCATAATCGGTCTAATCAGATGAAACCTCCTCAGAATAATTCTGATGAGACCTGGGTTCCCTTATTAGAGTTATTGCCTTGTCGCTATCATAATATAAGGGAGTCAGCTCCGTGCTACTTGGTATGACTCCCAAATCATTGATGAACTTCTTTATCTCTACTTTTCCATCCACTTCGATCTTCTTCTTGAAGATCCATTTGCAGCTGATAGGTACAATACCCTCCGGTGCATCTACAAGGTTCCAAACCTTGTTAGAGTATATGGAATCCATCTCAGAATTTATGGCTTCTTGCCACTTCTCAGAGTCTATATTCATAATTGCCTTTTTGTAGGTCTGAGGATCAACATCCTAAGAGTCATCTCCACTGATATGTCCCACATATCTTTCAGGAGGGTGAGCTACTCTACTAGTCCTACGTAAAGTTGGAACTTGTGTGTTAGATGCTTGAACATACTTGGGCTCTGGAATGGTGCTTGAGCTAGGTTCTCCAACGTTGCTCAATTCTATCTCACTCCCACTATTTCCACCAAGAATGTGTTCCTTCTCCAAGAACATAGCTCTCTTGGCAACAAAGACATTTCGATCATCGGGATAATAGAAATAATACCCCAAAGTCTCCTTAGGGTATCCCACAAATGTGCACCATTTTATCCTTGATTCCAATATGTTGGGGTTGTGTCTTCTAACATGGGCAGGACAGCCCCAAATCTTAACCACCTGAAGATCAGGCTTCTTTCCTTTCCATATCTCATATGGTATAGACACTACCGTCTTTGATGAAACTCTGTTTAGAAGGTAAGTTACGGTCTCTAGGGTGTACCCCTAGAATGAGATGGGTAGGTCAGTGAAACTAATCATAGACCGCACTATGTTTAACAATGTGCAATTCTTTCTGATACACCATTAAGTTGAGGTGTATAAGGAGGTGTCCACTGGGATAGAATCCCATTACCCCTAAGAAAATGGGTGAACTCTATACTTAAGTACTCTCCTCCTCGATCTGATTGAAGAGTTTAAATACTCTTTCCAATCTAGTTCTCCACCTCATTCTTATATTCCTCAAATTTCTCAAAGGTCTCAGATTTGTACTTCATCAAGTACATGTGCCCGTACCTAGAGAAATCATCAGTGAATGTAATGAAGTATGAGTAACTACCTATAGCCTAAGTCAATATATGACCACATACATCACTATGTATGAGTTCCAATAACTCTCTCTCTAGTTCCACTAAAAGAAGAGTTGGTCATTTTTTCATGAAGGCAAGGTTCACAAGTTGCATATGACTCATAGTCAAATGGATCTAAGTATCCATCTTTTAGTAACTTTTGAATCCTTCCCTCATGTATATGACTTAGCCTATAATGCCATAGGTATGTATTTTTCACCTCATCTCTTTCTTTTCCTCTTAGACATTTATATTCATGATATTTGGAGAAGTGTCTAACATATAAAACCCATTTATAAGGGTCCCTCTAGTGATGATCTCATCATTCATAATTATTGAATAATTATTGTTCTTAAAAACTAATTTATATCCACTAATTATCAAACAAGAAATAGAAATAATATTTTTGATAATAGAAGGGACAAAATAGCATGCATCTAATGCAATAATAGCTCCACTAGGTAGATGTAGGATGCCCCCCCAATAGCAACTGTAGCAACTCTTGCTCCAGTGCCCATTTTAAGGTCCATCTCACCTCTAGCCAGTCTCCTAAGTCTTATCAGAACTTGCAACGAATTACATATATGATAAGCACTCCTGGTATCTAATACCCATCATGTGTTATCATGAAAATCTAACAAGTGAAGACTGATCATGAATATCCCTTAAGCTTCTCCAAGCTTCTATTTTTCCTTATCTACAAGGTAGTCCTTACAGTTCCTTTTCTAATTCTTGTTTTAGTCATAGTGGAAGCAATGTCCTTTATCCTTTGCCAGGTCTTTCTTGGCAACCTTTGTCTTACCCGGTCATTCTTTATCCTTGCCCTTCTTAAGGGTCTTACTGGCATTCCTTTACCTATTAGTCTCACCAATATAGAGAACTGACTTCTCTTCCTTGATGATACTCTCAGCTTCCCTTAACATATTGAGGAGCTCAGGTAGAGTCACCTCAAACTTGTTCATATTAAAGTTAATAATGAATTATGAAAAAAATCTGATAGGGATTAAAGTATAAGATCAACATACAGGTTATCCTTTAGGACTATCTTTATACTTCACAATGTGAGCGATCTCATCCTTGCTTGTTCTTTCCTCCAGCGTGGGCGCAATCGTATTAAAGACATATACGATTTTCTCTTTCGTGAGAACAATTCTCAAATTATGACTATCTTTATACTTCACAAAGCGAGCGATCTCATCCTTGCTTGTTCTTTCCTCCTGCGTGAGCACAATCGTATTAAAGACATATACGATTTTCTCTTTCGTGAGAACAATTCTCAAATTATGGAGCCTTTGGACCAATGAGGCGGTTGACATTAAATATACTACATAGGGGTTTTACAAGCGACAAACAAGATATAGCAAAAATAAATAACATACAGATTTTGTAGAAAATAAATAACATACAGATTTTCTTAGCGAATCACGTGACACCCTCGATGTATGAGACGAAAGTCTCCGACAGACTCCTAGTGGGGATCGGGATCCAATTGGCGTCTTAGTGTAATCTCGAAGGACACGACCAACTACACTAAGCCCAAAAGGTAGACAACTCTTGTCAATCACAACTCCTTGTGATTCCCGTCATGTTTGACCTTCAAATCATCATGGTCTCGACTGCTCGACCAACCATAAAGTTCAGTTAAGTCATCACCATTGTCATAAGATGAGTCTGATTCGATGGATATGCTCTCGACTGCTCGACCAAGTCATACCAGGTCCTTAGGTCACCGGTTACATATATATGTCGTAGGTAAGAACTCGATCACGTAGATAGGTGAGCCTCGAGTGACTCGACCAACTCAACCTATGTCGGGATTCAATTTCTTCCTATAACGATGGAAGGCCACTTGAATCAATCTTATTGCTTCATACTTATTGACTTAATATTATCGTAGGAAGGTTTCTTTTCCTATTAGTCTCCTAATATGTCGTGTCACACACATATATTGAATATATATCTACATCGCATGTAAATATATATATACATATATCTAGTAGGTGTATAACACATCACACATGCAAGCCACACTAGATGATCATGAGCCGTGACCTAATATAATTAAGCCCGAGCCAATGGGCCTAATCACTCATAATAGGATCTATGTGTGCATCGGTGCATCTCCATGCCTTGTGATTATTGATCTCGTCATCATCAGTTATGTCAGATCGTTGCATCACCATGCATCGTAATCTCTTGCCATGGCATCGTGGGTCCCGTTGTAACCTCCACGCTCCCGCTATGCCTCTCCATGTAATTACAAATAATTATAGGCCCGCAAGTCCAACAATAAACGAGAAAAATATAGGCTCGCAGGCCTCAATAATAATAATAATCACAGTTACACACATTACAACACATGGCTCATGATCATTAATCCACATCATACATCATATGTATATCATATCATATGTAGGATTACTAGATATATATAATAATTAATTAAATTATTTAATTAATTATTTTTTGGAAATTAGGATATGCTTGGAATTTCTAGAATTATCAAGGGTATTTTCATAATTCTAGATCTAGGACAGTCCTTAAAATTTTTAAAATTGTTGAGAGTATTTTGGGAATTGTGTACACGAGGACAATCCTCAAAATTTTCCTAATTCAAAGGGGTATGATCATCGTTTTCTTAAAAGAATGCCCTAGCCCTCTTCTCTTACCCTCACTATGTCGTCGCCATCACCGCCGCTCAGCGTGGAACGACGCCCGTGGCACCAGTGGGCGCCCTCCCCTGGAGGGCGCCCGGCCATGGGCGACCCCTCAGGCTGTGCCGGGGCCTACGCTGCGGAGTGCTAGCCATGCTCACGGCGATCGCGATGCCGGCTTCGCCCCTCGCAAGAGGCTTTGGCGGTGGTCGCCTTACAAGGGCCCTTGGTAGCAGCCCGATGGGGTTGGCCGCCCTCCTCTCGCCTTCATTGCGAAAACGCAGTAAGAATGCGTAGAACGATTCTACGCGATTCAATCTCATCACATGCAGTTTAAAACCAGTCTTTCGCATGAAAACCTTGGCTCTAATACCATTGTTGGAAAATCTCAGTGGGTGCATCACATGCATAGTGAAAATTAAAACATAAAACTAGTTTCCCATGCAAATCAAATTATTATGCAAAAGATTGGGGTCGAGAGAAAAATCGTAAAACTTGAAAGACCACAATGTGTGAGAGATTAATTTTACTTAGGGAGATCATATATCCCTGTATTCCAAATCCAGATAGAGAAGATAAAGGAGGTCAAGTGTCCTCCTCTCTAGTGGTATCCACATGATCACTACAGCGAAACTCCTCAAATCTGATCTCGTAACTCTTGTGCAAAGGGAGAGAGTAGAATAGGAGGAGGTGGCTAAAGTTGCAGCCTATCAACCATGAATCTCCCCTCCTATTTATAGAGAGCCACCAAAAAACCCTAGGGCTCCTACCTTAGTGGGTATTGGATCTCCATCCAATTATCCACTAACCTTGCATTATTGGATCTCTATCCAATAATCTCCTTAGGCCTCTAATTGGGCCTTAATGAAGGAGCCCATCAGCATAGAGTCTCATCTAATAAGAATAGGGGCCAATTGGATCTCCATCCAATCCTATATTCACTGAAGCATCCATTATATGCGTGTGATCCTTTAGGCCCGATACCGAGCTGGCCATGAGTCACTCCCATCAGAACTCCTTCTAATATAGTGAATTATTATCCCCATAATAATTCACTCGACTCATCAACTATGGATGTACTAGGCCACTATGCCATAGTCCCCAGAAGGTACAAGGGGGGATCAAATTCATCGAACCTGTCTGTCCATATTTACCGTGTATCTATAATCCCTCATCCAACTAATATCCTAGAGATCATATATTGGACATGGTACTGTAAGGTCACACACGAAATCCATCAGTCTCACTCTAATCGGATTCTCCTGGAGAACTATTTCTCTCTCAATCTGAATGACCCTAGCTAGGGATTTGTCTGAGCAAGCATATATGGGATATTCCTCTCATGATACTGAGAGTGGATGATCCTTTATTGACACTCAATTGCCTTTGTAAGGTTGGCTACTAATCCCGATAACTGATTGTACCAGATTTGGAACTTTCCAAACCTGTAAGTTTGGGGTCAAAGAAAGGAGTACTCATACAAGGCATCCTTGGTTTCTCAAGTCTAAGGACCAAATACACGATTGGGACTATGGAATCGTTGTCTGACATTAGGTATTATTAACTATACAACATTCCATAAGCAGATCAATTAGTGAACTCATTCTCCAATGAGCACCTATACTATATCCTTGTGTCTCCACACAAGTGGCTATGAGACCAACCGCTTCCATTATATGGATAGGTGTATAATACACTGATCTGTCTAGCTATCTCAATGTCCCTCTTGAGTAATCTGTGACTGAGATTATTTAGGATCTATGTTTAAAGGTGAATCAATCTCATTATCGTGATCTCATCACGATCCGACTCCCATTATACAGAACCAAGGACATCACAATATATATGCAACATATAATATAATGTGAGAATATATCAATATTAATCATAAGTAAAAAAATTACGTAGTGTGTCACACGTGCCATCACTTATGTGATTGGCCTGCAGGGCACCTGTAACTAGTAGGGAGAATATGAAAAGGAAGTTAAAAAGAAAATACTTATCTGACAACTACAAATAAGAAATCTTTCTGAAAATCCATGATTTTAAGCAAAAGAATCTTAGTGTGGAGGAGTACACAGCAGAGTTTGACAATCTTATGTTAAAAGTAGAGCTTATGGAACCAGAAGAACAGTCCATTGTAAGATATCTTGGAAGTCTAAAATATGAGATTACCAAAGTGGTTCAACTCCAACCATATTGGTCTTTGAATAATGTGAGTAAGTTGACTTTAAAAGTGAAAAAATAGCAAAAGTTTGAAAAGGATTCTCGATATGGGGTGAAAGAAAGCTATACAAGAGGAGAAAATTCTAAGCCTACTCCTAATGTAAAGTAGTACCGAAGGGGCAAGAGAAGAGTGAAGGATCAATCAGTAGCAAACTTCCACCTAATTCTTCTACACCTAATGGCCAAAAATACTTCAAGTGTCATGGTTTTGGGCATATTGCTTCAGATTGTCCAAATAGGAGGATTGTCACATTAGTTGAAGAACACTGTGACGAAGAAGAAAATGAAGCCAATGATGAACACAAATCTGACAATGATAAAAAAGAGGTTACTTATGCTGATCATGGTTTATCTATTGTGTTACAGCGTAGCTTACAAGTATCTTATATCGCTGAGGATGAAAGTTGGGTGAGAAAGAATGTGTTTCATACTAAATGTATCTCTAATGACAAGGTGTATTTGGTGATCATTGACAGTGGCAGCTTTGAGAGGTGGTGTCTCTCGAGATGGTGCAGAAACTAAAGTTGGACACAATCCCTAATCCACATCCTTACCAATTATATTGGCTGCAAAAGGAAAATGACATTATAGTAACTAAAAGATGTTTAGTTCCATTTTATATTGGCAAGTATTACAAAGATGAAGTGTGGTGTGATGTTGCTCCTATGGATGCTTGTCATTTATTATTGGACAGACCTTAGCATTATGATAGGAGAGTATTGTATGATGGCTATAAACATACTTATTGTTTTAAGTAAAAAGAAGATTATTTTAGCTCCATTACAACCTTCTGAAATTAATGCACCTAAGAAAGAAGTTAGTGCTTTTATGTCCTATGGTGAATGCAATGGTGAATTGGAAAGGGATAGTAATATTTTGGCTCTAGTAGTTGTAGAAGAGAATGAACATCACAAGAAGCCACCAACAAACATGAAGCCAATCCTGGAGGAGTTTCAAGACAATATACTAGAAGAGATTCCACATGATCTTCCACCATTGAGAGATATCCAACATCATATTGACCTTATTCCGGGGGCTATTCTACCTAACAAGGTAGCTTACATAATGAGTCCCAAGGAGCAGGAAGAACTTCAAAGGCAAGTAGATGAGTTGGTGGAAAAGGGATTAATTTGGGTGAGTATGAGTCCATGTGCTGTTCCAGCCCTGTTGGTGCCAAAAAAAGATGGTTCTTAGAGAATGTGTATGGATAGTCATGCCATCAACAAAATCACTATTGACTATCATTTTCCCATTTTAAGGTTAGATGATTTACTTGATCAATTATATAATGTTTCTATTTTCTTAAAAATGGCTTGAGGAGTGGCTATCACCAAATAAGAATGAGGCTCGAAGATGAGTGGAAAACAATATTTAAAATTAGAGAAGGCTTGTATGAATGGTTGGTTATACCATTTGGGTTATCTAATGCTCCTAGTACTTCCATGAGATTTATAAATCATATACTTAAGGCATGTATTGGAACTTTTGTTGTAGTTTATTTTGATGACATATTGGTGTACAACAGAAGTGAGGAAGAACATATGAATTATCTTAAGAAGATTTTTCTTATCTTAAGGCAGTAAAAGCTTTATGCTAATTTGAAGAAGTGTGACTTTTGTACTCATACTGTGGTGTTTCTTGGATATGTTGTTTCAAAAGATGGAATCATGATGGATCAAAGCAAGGTAGAAGCTATTCTTAATTAGCCAACACTAACTTCATTGCATGATGTGAGGAGTTTCCATGGTTTAACTTCCTTTTACAGAAGATTCATCAAGTGTTTTAGCTCGATTATTGCTCTAATCACCGAATGCCTGAAAGGTGATAAATTCAAGTGGATTAATAAGGCTGATAAAGCTTTTGAGTTGTTAAAAAGAAAGGTGACCGAAGCTCCTATTTTGGTATTACCCAATTTTGATAAAGTGTTTGAGGTTGAATGTGATGCCTCCAATGTGGGAATTGATGTTGTTTTGAGTCCAGAATCAAAGCCCATTGCCTTTTTTAGTGAGAGGCTGAATGATACATGGAGGAAATATTCTACCTACGACAAGGAGTTCTATGTCATTTATTGAGCTTTATCTCATTGGAGCCAATATCGTCTTGCCCAACCATTTGTCTTATATTCTGATCATGAGGCATTGAAGTTTATTGATTACCAACACAAGTTAAACAAGAGGCATGCAGCTTGGGTGGAGTTCCTGTAATCTTATAACTTCACAATCAAGTATAAATATGGTGTTCAAAATGTAGTTACTGATGCATTGAGCAGAAAATATTATTTATTATCAGCCATGGGAGTCAAAGTAGTTGAATTTGAGACATTCAAAGATCTCTATTAGAATGATGTGGATTTTAGCTCAATATGGTAGAATTGCAAATCAGGTTCCTTTCAGTAATTTATTATCATTACTGGATTTTTTTTTTGAGCTAATGCCTTGTGTGTTCCATTTTGTTCTTTGAGACATGTAGTTCTAGCTAAAGCTCATGGTGGTGCTCTGGGAGGACATTTTGGTAGGGACAAAACTCTGACTCTTATTCAATCAAATTTCTATTGGCCTTGTGAAGCAATGCATAGTATGTCACTTGGCAAAAATAAGAGGCCAAAATTCAAGTTTGTACACTCCATTGTCGGTGCCTAATGCTCCATGGGAAGATGTGAGTCTTGATTTTGTCTTGGGATTGCCAAGAACTCAAAGGAACAAAGATTCTATCATAGGTGTTGACAGATTCTCAAAGATGTCTCATTTTGTTTCTTGCAATAAATCAAATGATGCATCTCATATTGCTTATTTGTACTTCAAGGAGATCATTAGATTATATGGCATTCCAAGAACTATGGTGTCTAATTGAGATTCAAAATTTCTTAGCCATTTTTGGAGGACTCTATGGAGGAAACTGGGTACGTCTTTGAATTTCAGCAACTCTCATCATCCATAAACCAATGGGTAAACAGAGGTAACGAATAGAAGCTTGGGAAACTGGCTTAGAAGATATGTTGGCAAGAACATTAAGCAATAGGATCTCATTCTTACACAAATTAAGTTTGCTTACAATCGTTCCATGCATCATAGAGAGTCCTTTTGAGGTTGTTTATAGTGCTAATCCTGCTGATCCTTTGGACTTAGCCCCTCATTCTACAACTAAGCAATTTAGTGGAGATGTTGACGAAAGGGCTAAACAGATAAAGAAGCTACATGATGATGTTAAAGCAACCATTGAGATGCAAAATGAAAGGTACATGCAAGCAGCTAACAAACATAGACTTCCGCAACATCTCTGGGGTCGTCGTTTTATTGCAAAGCTTTGCAGCACCTTGGGACAACCATTGTATATTGATAAGGCAACAGCTTCGCAAACGAGATTGACTTTTGCTAGAGCCTGTGTAATGGTTTCTTCTTATGAGGAACTATCGAATGAAGTTTTTTATCATGATCTTGATGGGAGCACCCGAAAGGTGAAAGTTTCATATTCTTGGAAGCCACAATGATGCAAGGTTTGTCTATCTTTTGGACATGCAAATGGTGCTTGCTAGCAGCCTTCACAAAAAATCACACAGATCTACCGACCACATCAAGACCCTCAACATGGGGTCGCTACCACTATTCGGAGCACTGATACTCCAGTGCCAATAGTGATGGTGGTGTAGAAGATGAATGAGTACTTTGACTCGTTGGGGCAGTGACACAAACAGGAGAAAGACAAGTCAAGACTTTCATCTTTTTCTATTATATTAGAGACTTCCACTACAGGAGCTTCCCATGGTTCTTACTCCCTAATAACTACTTAGCCTTCACAAATCATTCCTTCAGATAAGCAATTTAGTGGAGATGCTGACGAAAGGGCCTAAACATATAAAGAAGCTACATGACGATGTTAAAGCAACCATTGAGATGCAAAATGAAAGGTACATGCAAGCAGCTAACAAACATAGACTTCTACTATATCTCTGGGGTCGTCGTTTTATTGCAATGCTTTGCAGCACCTTGGGACAACCATTGTATATTGATAACGCAATAGCTTTGCAAATGAGATTGACTTTTGCCGAGCCTGTGTAATGGTTTCTTCCAATGAGGAACTACCAAATGAAGTTCTTTGCCATGATCCTGATGAGAGCACCCGAAAAGTGAAAGTTTTATATTCTTGGAAGCCACAACAATGCAAGGTTTGTTTATTTTTTGGGCATGCAAATGGTGCTTGCCAACAGCCTTCACAAAAAATCACACAGGTCTACCGACCATGTCAAGAGCCTTAGCATGGGGTTGCTACAACTAATCCAAGCACTGATACTCCAGTGCCAACAGTAACGATGGTAAAGAAGATGAACAAGCACTTTGACTCGTTGGGGCAGCAACATGAACATGAGAAAGACAAATCAAAACTTTCATCTTTTCCTATTATATTAGAGACTTCCACTACAAGAGCTTCCCATGGTTCTCAGTTCCCAATAACGACCTCGCCTTCACGAATCATTCCTTTAGATAATCAGAAAATTGCATCACCAAACTCATCGTGCTTCAACATATCCCGCTATTCTCGACATCATTGGCTTACTCTACGGGATTCTAATACTAAGTTTTTCTATGCTGCTATTGCTTCCAGAAGGGCTACTAACTGCATCAAAAAATGTAAAGGCATAGATGATAATCTTATTGAGGATTTGGATATGGTTAAAAATTACACCAAGTAATTTTTTTATTCGTTACTCAATCAGGAGGAGCAGCCTAATAGTATTCATGTTGGGACCACTAGACTTGATTCTGAAATTATCTCTCTTCTTAATGCTCCAATAATATATGATGAAATTGTGAGAGTTGTTTTTAAGTCCCTGAAGCACAAAAGCCCAGGTCCAGATGGATTTCTAGCTAAGTTTTATCAAATTGCATAGTCTATCATAGGCACCGATGGATTTAGACAGATTGGAATCTCCAAGAGTAGCACAAGGTAAGTTTGGCCATAGGTAGAATGGTGAGGGCGAGTGGTTTCCTGTGAGGGCTGGCTTCTTCCTTGGGTGCTTCTTTTAAGGCAAAGTGATAGCTTTCCCTTGCACGCGTGCTTTGCTTGTGCTCGTGCTCTGCTTGCACTTGCACTTGCACTTGCGATCGGCGCTGGGGACGATAGCCTCTTTCCTTACCGAACGACGAGCAGGTAGCAGAGGGCAATTGCTCCCTTGGGCGATTTCTCCTCTATGATCATTCTGTGGTTATAATTCAGGCGTGGAAGGATGACGGTCGCTTCTGCGATCAATGATTCTAAGTGTGGAAGGATGACAATTGCTTCTGCAATTGGCAATTTCAGGCATGGAAGGGCGGTGGCTTCTTCTCCCCTAGGCGTGGGACGGCCTCTAGGGCGAGAAACAGTGGCGGCTGCACTGTGATTGGTGCTGGGTTCATTGCTGCATTGTGATCCTATAGAAAATCAGGCATGGAAAGGGCGAGAAACAGTGTATAGGACTATTGATTCTGATGAACTGATTGAGACATGAACCATGGCAATTATGCGCTACGTAGTTAGACAAAGAACATCCTTTTTTCCATTATCCTCATTCATCAGGACTCGATAGGGAATATCAATATTTGATCTTCATATGTTGGAGAACGGATTCTTTATATACAGGCACTACTCTAAAGAAGATTTACAATAGGTCCTGGAAGGATTTTGGAATATCCATGGTCATCTAATGATCCTACAACGTTGGGTACTTGATGTGCGATTGGAGTTAGACAGTCTACAGTCTATCCCAATATGGGTTTCTTTCTATGGACTTTCGCTACATCTCTGGGGTCATCGTTTTATTACAAAGCTTTGTAGCACCCTGGGACAGCCATTGTATATTGATAAGGCAACAGCTTCGCAAACGAGATTGACTTTCACTAGAGCCTATGTAATGATTTCTTCTGAAGAGGAACTACAAAATGAAGTTTTTTACCATGATCTTGATGGGAGCACCCGAAAGGTGAAAGTTTCATATTCTTGGAAGCCACAGTAATGCAAGGTTTGTCTATCTTTTGGACATGCAAATGGAGCTTGCCAACAGCCTTCATAAAAAATCACACAGATCTACTAATCATGTCAAGACCCTAAGCATGGGGTCGCTACCACTATTCGGAGCACTAATACTCCAGTGCCAACAGTGATGGTGGCGTAGAAGATGAATGAGCACTCTGACTCATTGGGGCAATGACATGAACATGAGAAAGACAAGCCAGGACTTTCATCTTTTCCTATTATATCAGAGACTTCCACTACAGGACCTTCCCATGGTTCATTCCTCACAAATCATTCCTTCAGATAATCAGGAAATTGCATCTCAATAACCTCTTAAGAACTAAGACATTGCACCTCACCAAACTCATCGTGCTTCGACACATCCCGCTATTCAGGACTCCTTGCCTCAAGGTACACAGAAATTTAAACATTTGCAAGCTATGGATGAGGTGGATAAATATAGAAATAAAGGATTAAAGGGTAAAGATATTATGCTAGCAGACCATACAAAATCAAAGGATAAAAAAAAGGATGGTAATGTCCTCCCAAGGTCGCATGCTCTTCCTTCTATCTAGTATTAATGAAAATAATCTATTGGAATGTTCATGGACTTAATAAGCCTGAGAAATGTCAAGAGCTCAATAGAATAATTCGATCTACTGCATGTGATATTGTTATTCTTGTGGAAACAAAAATTCAAACTCATCGTGTTTGAGTTCAGAAGAATTTAATATGGCCTGACACAGAACTTTTTACTAATGATTCTCCGGATATTTATGGTCGATTTTAGGTCTTATGGCATCCTACCTTGTTACTGCTTGGTTTATTTCTGCTACTAATCAATTCATTCATCTTATGGTAAAGGATAAATAGACTAGATGTCAATTCAATATTATCGGTATTTACGCATCTAATAGTATGTATGACAGGAATGCTCTATGGCGTGATCTGGTTAGCATTGCAAATAGTTATCCTATAGTACCTTGGATTATTCTTGGTAACTTTAATACTGTCAGATACACAAATGAGAAAGTTAGGGGTAGAGTGCTTTTCAAATGTTAGCTTCAAAGTTTTAATGATTGTATAGATACTGCTGCATTGACTGATATAAAATCTGTAGGTGATTGGTTCTCATGGAATAATCAAAGTGCTGCCGACAGAAAGATTATGGCTCGACTTGGCAGATGTTTGATTAATCAAGAATGGTTACCAGTTTTTCTAGATTCACTTCTTGAGTATAGTGCTAAGTTATTTTCGGATCACTCTATTATGCATATCCACGTAGATAAAGCAATACCCAGCGACAAGAAATCTTTTAGATTTTTTAATATATGGAGTACTCACCCTCAGTTCCTCGAAGTTATCAAGTCAGCTTGGAACATTAATGTGTTTGGTTCTCCCCTTAATATCCTACGTCAAAAACTAAAAGCATGCAAAGCAGCATTTAAGAGTGGAATTCAACTACATTTGGAAATATCACCAACAGGGTTCAGTTATGCAAGAAAGAACTTATGGCAGTGCAAAGGGAGCTAAACCTTCAACTTCTGGATGCGAATCTTATATACAAAGAGGCAGCCGCTAGAAATAACTTTATGCAAGCTTTGAAGCAGGAGGAATGCTTTTTGAAACAGAAGTCAAGACAATATTGGCTTTCTCTAGGGGATTCCAATACTAAGTTTTTTATGCAACTATTGCTACCAGAAGAGCAACTAATAGCATCAAAAAATGCAAAGGTATAGATGGTAATCTTATTAAGGATTTAGATGAGGTTAAAAATTACACCAACCAATTTTTTTATTCCTTACTCAATCAGGACGAGCAGCCTAATAGTATTCATGTTGGGCCCACAAGACGACTTGATTCTAAAGCTCTCTCTCTTCTTAATGCCCCAATAACGGATGATGAAATTGTGAGAGTTATTTTTAAGTTCCCGAAGCACAAAAGCCCTGGTCGAGATGGATTTTCAACTGAGTTTTATTAGATTACATAGTCTATGATAAAAGCCTATGGGCAACGTTATCATAAAAGACTATCGACATTTTTCCTTCTCAGGTCATATCCTTAAAGAAATGAATTGCACTTTTATTTCTTTAGTGCCCAAGAATGATGGAGCTGATTCATTGGAGAATTATAGTCCTATTTCACTGTGCAACTTTATTTATAAGGTTATCTCTAAGGTGCTGACAGATAAATTACAAAAGGTTATGAATAAGGTCATTAGTCCTAATCAGGCCGCTTTTCTTAAAGGGAGGAGTATTCATCATAATGTCCTTCTTGCTAATGATTTGCTTAAGGATCTGCACTCAAAAATAATATAGAAAAAGATCTGTTTTAAAGCTGATTTATGAAAGGCCTTCCCTCAGCACTGGGTTAAATGGGATCAATGTTGCTTGGAAACTCTAAAATTTTTATTCTCTTTAATGGTTCACCTATTGGCTTCTTCGGGAGTAAGAATGGCATTCAGCAAGACGATCCACTATCTCCTTCTCTTTTTACTATTACAATGGAAGGGCTCAGTTGTATATTGGAAGAGGCAGTTTCCAATGGTAAAATTAAGGTACCTTATTATCGTTCTGTTTATCTCTCTCACATAACATTTGCTGATGACCTTATTATCTTCCTTCGGGATGATCCAGTTAGTTTCTGTGGGTAATTTGGTAAATATTTTTAATGAATTTGGTATAGTTTCTAGTCTTAAGCTAAGCCATACAAAGAGTAAAGTATATGTGGGTGCTTGCATTGACAATAAGGACTATATTGCTCAAACATTGGGAGTTTCTGAAGGAAGTTTACCGGTTTCTTACTTGTGTCTCCCACTTATATCCATTGGAATCAACAAAGTCTCCTGTTAGCCTATCCTATAAAAATTTAAGACTAGAATTTCCTCTTCAAGAAATAGGCTTCTTTCTAAAGCTGGATGACTTGAACTTATTCGATCTGTGTTGATCTCTTATTTTATTTATTGGTCTCATGCATTCCTTCTACTTGTCAGGCTTCTCCACGGCAGGCAGGCCTATATTTCTTGGTTTCAATAGGACTCCTTACGAGCGTTGTTTCTATCTACTATTATCTAAAAATAATCAAGTTATTAATGATTGGATGAAATCAAGAAATAACCCCTTACGTGCGAAATTATAGAAGATCTCCTTTAAGATCAAACAATTCCATCAAATTGATTCTAGAATGGCATAGATGGTAAGGCAATGCACATGGTGAATTGGGGCAACATTTGCAAACCGAAGGATGAAGGGGGGCTGAATCTACGACATATTAGAGATTGGAATAAAGCTTGTTTGGTTAAATAATTGTGGAATATTTTACAAAACAAGTCTTCCTTATAGTCATAATGGGTTTTTGCTAGGTACCTAACCAAGGAATCAATCTGAGAAGCATTCGCAAAAAATCTCATTATGCTACTTGGAATGGAATTCTGAAGGCAAGGAGGTGGCTAAGTAACAACATTTCTTATGTGATCTCTTCTGGAACCAATATTAATATGTGGTATAACCCTTGGGTGAATGGGAAAAATATATTTCAGTTATTTGGTGATAGTGTACGACAGGATTTGGGGGCTCCCAAAGATTGAAAGGTTTCTAAATTCATTGACAATGGTACATGGTGTCTTCCCAACCCTACCTTCCCTGACATGTTATCACTTTGGCTAACTATTAGGTCTATTCTGATTAAGAACAACTCTTCATATATACTTATTTGGTGTCATGATAATGACAAATTCAGTGCTACATCTGCATGGAACCAAATTAGACAATAAAACAATAAGTGGATCCCAAGTAGTTGGACATGGGATAGACTATGCTCACAGTGACATTCCTTATATATATGGTAGGCCTTCTTGGCAAACTTCCGACAATGGACAATATGCAGCAAAGAGGTATTTATATTGTAAATCAGTGCTCTTTGTGTATGCAAAAGAAAGGAAGTGTTGACCATCTCTATTTTGTTTGTGATTATTCTTCTTGTATATGGAAGGAGATCTTGAAGCGATTTGATCTTCAAAGGCTACCATGGCCCAACTTACATCATGAATTAGAAATGCCTATGCAAAACTTCTCAAGAAAGGGGCCTCTTACACAACTGGCAAAAATTACATTCAAATGTACTATTTCGTGGATTTGGAAGGAGAGGTGTGGCAGAATTTTTAAGTGTCACAACACGAATAAAGCTCAAATTCTGATAGAGATTCTTCAGGACTCACGATCATGTATGGAGCAAGAATTGAACATAGTGCACCTAACAAGAAGAGAGAAAGGGATTTTCACAAGATTCAATTTTTTCATTTGTCAATTATCTCTAGAATAATGATGAAGATTATAATGTATTATGTGGGGCAAAGCTTATATTTTGTGATGTTTCCACAAAGTAGTCCAGAACGGTCTAGATATTGCATTTTATTATTTATTGACTACCTTGTGCTACTCTTGGAGATGAGTTTGATGAAGTATGCCCATTCCACATTTTTTAGGTGTGGTGCAATCTTCTCGACTACATTAAGAGACTTCAGGCTTTAGTCTATGGCTTGTGTAGACAAAGCTACATTGTACAAACCTTATACATAATACATTATCTTTACTTACCAAAAAAATATATCATAAGCAACGATGTCATAAAACCTTGTCGACATTTTTTCTCCTCAGGTTATATCCTTAAAGAAATGAATTGCCCTTTCTATTTCTTTAGTGCCCAAGAATGATGGAGCTGATTCGTTGGAGTATTATTATCCTATTTCACTATGTAACTTTATTTATAAGGTCATCTCTAAGGTGCTGGCAGATATACTACAAAAGGTTATGAATACGTTCATTAGTCCTAATCGGGCTGCTTTTCTTAAAGGGAGGAGTATTCACCATAATGTCTTTCTTGCTAATGATTTGGTTAAGGAACTGCACTAAAAAATAAGAGAGAAAAAGATCTATTTTAAAGCTGATTTACGAAAGGCCTTTGACTCAGTTAATAGGTATTTTATGTACATGATGCTCCATAATATGGGCTTCCCTCAGCATTGGATTAAATGGATTCAATGTTGCGCAAAGTTTATGACCGTCATGTTTTTTTACGAAACTGTGCTCGTGCGACTTCCCATGGGCTAATTAGTTGGGAATGGCCAGTATTTTGAATTCCCGAGACTGTGCATGAAAAACTGATCGAAACTCGACTTCGCGCGCGACTTTGCGCAAAGTGTATAACCGTCACATTTTTTCACAAAATCATGCTCGTACGATTTTCCATGGGCTAATACGTTGGGAATGGCCAGTATTTAGAATTTCCAAGACGTTGCATGAAAAATCGATCAAAACTCAACTTCGCACGTGACTTTGCGCAAAGTTTGTGATCGTCACGTTTTTTTGTGAAACCATGCTCATACGACTTCCTATGGTATAATACATTGGGAATGGCTAGTATTTAGAATTTCCATGATGGTGCACAATAAACCGATTAAAACTTGACTTTGTGCGCAACTTTGCACTAAGTTTATGACCGTCGCGTTTTTTTGGCAAATCAATGCTCATATGACTTTCCATGGCCTAATACATTGGGATTGGCCTGTATTTTCAATTTCCAAGATGGTGCATGATAAACTGATCAAAACTTGATTTCGCGCGTGACTTTACGCAAAGTTTATGACTGTCGTATTTTTTCGCGAAACCATGCTCGTACAACTTCCCATGGGCTAATACGTTGGGAATGACCAATATTTTAAATTTCCAAGACGGTGCTCGTACGACTTCCTATAGGCTAGCTAA
This sequence comes from Ensete glaucum, assembly GCA_021527575.1. Taxonomy (NCBI): domain Eukaryota; kingdom Viridiplantae; phylum Streptophyta; class Magnoliopsida; order Zingiberales; family Musaceae; genus Ensete; species Ensete glaucum. The sequence goes on from CM038554.1 coordinate 7,004,708, forward strand.
TAAGTTGGGAATGGCCAGTATTTTGAATTTTTGAGACGGTGCACAAAAAACCAATCAAAACTCAACTTCGTGTGGTACTTTATGTAAAGATTATGACCATGACGTTTTTTAGCGAAACCGTGCTTGTATGACTTCCTAGGGGCTAATACGTTGGGAATGGCTAGTATTTTGTATTTTCGTGATGGTTCATGAAAAATTGATCGAAACTCGACTTCACTCACTACTTTGCGCAATGTTTACGAAAAATCGAACGAAACTCGCCTTTGCACAAAGTTTATGACCATCATGTTTTTTTGCGAAACTGTGCTCATATGACTTTCCATAGGCTAATACATTGGGAATGGTTAGTATTTTGAATTTTCATAACGGTTCATGAAAAATTGATCGAAACTTGACTTCACTCATGACTTTGCGCAAGGTTTATGACCGTGGCATTTTTTCATGAAACTATGCTTGTACGACTTCCCATGGGCTAATACGTTGGGAATGGCCAGTATTTTGAATTTCCAAGATGGTGCACGAAAAACCAATCGAAACTCGACTTTGCGCACGACTTTGTACAAAGCTTATAACCGTTTTTCATGAAACCATACTCGTATGACTTCTCATGGGCTAATACATTGGGAATGACCAGTATTTTAAATTTTCAAGAGGGTGCATGAAAAATTGATCGAAACTTGACTTGGCACGTGACTTTGTGCAAAGATTATAACCGTCGCGTTTTTTCATGAAATGATACTCGTATGACTTCCCATGGGCAAATACATTGGGAATGGCCAGTATTTTAAAATTTCAAGATAGTGCATGAAAAATTGATCGAAACTCGACTTTGCATGCTACTTTGTACAAAGTTTATGACCGTTATGTTTTTTCGTGAAACCGTGCTCGTACGACTTCCCAAAAGGTTAGGAACAAGGTCATTAGTCCTAATTAGGCTACTTGTGATTATTCTTCTTGGATATGGAAGGAGATCTTGAAGCAATTTGATCTTCAAAGGCTAGCATGCCCAAACGTACATCATGAATTAGAAATACTTATACAAAACTTCTCAAGAAAGGGAGCCTGTTACACAACTGACAAGAATTACATTCTGATGTGCTATTTGGTGGACTTGGAATGAGAGGTGTGGTAGAATTTTTGAGTGTCACAACACGAATAAAGCTCAAATTTTGATATAGATTCTTAAGGACTCACGATCATGTATGGAGCAAGAATTAAAAATAGAGCACCTAACAAGAAGAGAGAAAGGGATTTTCACAAGATTCAATTTTTTCATTAGTCAATAATCTCTAGAATAATGATGAAGATTATAATGTATTATGTGGGGCAAAGCTTATATTTTGTGATGTTTCCACAAGTAGTCCAGAATGGTCTAAATATTACATTTTATTATTTATTGAATATCGTGTGCTACTCTTGGAGATGAGTTTGATGAAGTGTGCTCATTTCACCTTCTTTAGGTGGCGTGCAATCTTCTCGATTACACTAAGAGACTTCAGGCTCTAGTCTATGGATTGTGCAGACAAAGCTACTTTATACAAACCTTATACATAATATATTATCTTTACTTTAAAAAAAAGAGTTTGCGGAAAGTTTATGACTGTTGTGTTTTTTCACGAAACTCTGCTCATATGACTTCCCATGGGCTAATATGTTGGGAATGACCAGTATTTTCAATTTTCGAGACAGTGCACGAAAAATCGGTCGAAACTCGCCTTTATGCAAAGTTTATGATAGTCATGTTTTTTCGTGAAACCATGCTCATACGATTTCCTATAGGCTAATACGTTGGGAATGGCAAGTGTTTTGAATTTCCAAGATGGTGCATGAAAAATCGATCGAAACTTGACTTAGCGTGCGACTTTGCGCAAAGTTGATGACCGTTGCATTTTTCATGAAACCATGCTCGTACGACTTCCCATGGGCTAATACATTAGGAATGGCTAGTATTTTGAATTTTCGAGACGGTGTATGAAAAATCGATTGAAACTCGACTTCGCACGTGATTTTGCGTAAGGTTTATGACCGTCATATTTTTTCGTGAAATCATGCTCGAAAATCTATTAGAAACTCGACTTCATGCATGACATTGCGCAATGTTTATTTATGACCATCGTATTTTTTCATGAAACATGCTCGTACGACTTCCCATGGGCTAATACGTTGGGAATGACCAGTATTTTGAATTTCCGAGATGGTGCACAAAAAATCGATCGAAACTCGACTTCACGCGGACTTTACGTAAAGTTTATGACCATCGCGTTTTTTTGTAAAACCATGCTCGTACAACTTCCGATGGGCTAATACATTAGGAATGACATATATTTTGAATTTCCGAGATAGTGCACAAAAAATTGATTGAAACTTGACTTTGTGCAATTTTATGACCGTCATATTTTTTCGTAAAACCATACTCTTATGACTTCCCATGGGCTAATACATTGGGAATGGCTAGTATTTTGAATTTTTGAGATAGTGCATGAAAAATCGATCGAAACTCGACTTCGCGCGCGACTTTGCGCAAAGTTTATGACTGTTTTTTCATGAAACCATGCTCGTATGACTTCCCATGGGCTAATACGTTAGGAATGGCTAGTATTTTGAATTTTTGAGAGGGTGTATGAAAAATCGATCGAAACTCATCTTTGTGCAATGTTTATGACCATCGCATTTTTTCATAAAAACGTGCTCGTATGACTTCCCATAGGCTAATATGTTGGTAATGGTCAATATTTTGAATTTCCGTGATGGTTCATGAAAAATCAATCGAAACTCGACTTCACTCATGACTTTGTGCAAAGTTTATGACCATGACATTTTTTCACGAAACCGTGCTCGTACGATTTCCCATGGGCTAATACGTTTGGAATGACCAGTATTTTGATTTTTCAAGACATTGCATGAAAAATCGATCGAAACTCGACTTCGCTCATGACTTTACATAAATTTATAACCGTTTTTCGTGAAACCGTGCTCCTATGACTTTCCATGGGCTAATACGTTGGGAATGGCCAGTATTTTGAATTTTTGAGACGATGCACAAAAAATCGATTGAAACTCTACTTCGCATGTAACTTTGCACAAAGTTTATGACCGTCACATTTTTTCATGAAACTGTGCTCATACAACTTCCCATGGGCTAATACATTATGAATGGCCAGTATTTTGAATTTCCGAGATAGTGCACGAAAAATCAATTGAAACTTGATTTCGCGTGTGACTTTGCATAAAGTTTATGATCGTCATATTTTTTCGTGAAACCGTGCTCGTACGACTTCCCATGGGCTAATATGTTGCGAATGGATAGTATTTTGAATTTTTGAGACAGTGCACAAAAAATCGATCGAAACTCGGCTTCGCGCGCAACTTTGTGCAAAGTTTATGGCCATTATATTTTTTCGTGAAACCGTGCTTGTACGACTTCCCATGGGCTAATACTTTGGGAATGGCCAGTATTTTGAATTTCCAAGATGGTGCATGAAAAATCGATCGAAATTCGACTACGCGCGCGACTTCAAAGTTTATGACGCATTTTTTCATGAAACTGTGCTCGTACGACTTCCAACGGGCTAATACGTTAGGAATGGCTAGTATTTTGAATTTCCAAGATGGTGCACGAAAAACCAATCGAAACTCAACTTCGCGCGTCACTTTGTGCAAAGTTTATGACCGTTGCATTTTTTCATGAAACCATGCTCATACGGCTTCCCATGGGCTAATACGTTGGGAATGGCCAATATTTTGAATTTCCTAGACTGTGCATGAAAAACCGATCGAAACTTGACTTTTCGTAATGTTTGTGACTGTTGCGTTTTGTCACGAAACCTTACTCGTACGACTTCCCATGGGGCCAATACGTTGGGAATAGCTAGTATTTTGAATTTTTGAGATGGTGCATGAAACACCGATCGAAACTCGACTTCACGCATGACTTTGTGCAAAGTTTATGACCATTGTATTTTTTCGTAAAACCATGCTCGTACGACTTCCCATGGGCTAATACGTTGGGACTGGCCAATATTTTAAATTTCGGGATAGTGCACGAAAAATCGATCGAAACTTGACTTTGCCCATGACTTTTTTTTTGGTAAGTAAAGATAATGTATTATGTATAAGGTTTGTATAAAGTAGCTTTGTCTACACAAACCATAGACTAAAGCCTGAAGTCTCTTAGTGTGGTCGAGATGATTGCACCCCACCCAACAAAGGTGGAATAGGTGCACTCCATCAAACTCATCTCCAAGAGTAACCAAATGCCTACACATACTGTAGACAATGACACAATATTGTAATCTAAATTGTAATATCTACCCAAGGGTTGAAACATTTTCGTGCTAACAATGGTGATGGCAAGAGGTTTCTTGTGAGGATTGCTGGCTTCTTCCTTGGGCGCTTCTCCCAAGGCAAAGTGACAGCTTTCCCTTGCGCTCATGCTATGCTTATGCTTATGCTTACGCTTGCGATCGGTGCTGGGGACGACAACCTCTTTCCTTACCGAATGATGAGCGGGTAGTGAAGGGTGATTACTCCCTTGGGCGATTTCTCCTCTACGATCATTCTGCGGCGAATTCAGGCATGGAAGGATGGTGGTCGCTTCGTGATCCGTGATTCCAAGCATGGAAGGATGGCAATCGCTTCTGTGATTAGCGATTTCAGGCATGGAAGGGCGATGACTTCTTCTCCCCTAGGCTCGAGACGGCCTCTAGGGTGAGAAATGGTCGTGGCTGCGTTGCGATTGGTGCTGGGTTCACTGCTGCTTTGCGATCCTATAGTAAATCAAGTGTGGAAAGGGTGATGGCTTCTTCTGCAATCGGCGGTTCAGGTGTGGGTAGGGTGGTGGTTTCTTCTCCCCTAGGCGGCTGGCGGTCTCTAGGGCGAGAGATGACATGGATGCGAGCGGCCAGACGCGGCACTCTGCTTTGCATACCGCTCCTCTGTTCCAGTGGGATGCTCCTCTGCTGGCTTCTTCCCAACGGCCTCTGCTAGTTGCTTCACAGCGGACCGCCCCTCTCCAGCAGCCACTGGTTCCTTCACAACGGGAGGGGGTTGCTCCTCTTTAGCAGCCGTTGGTTCCTCTCCAGTAGCTACTAGTTACTTCATAGCAGGAGGGGGTTGCTCATCTCTCGCAGCTACTGGTTCCTCCCCAGTGGCTTAGGCCAGTTTCACACCAGGATGTTCCACTGCTGATTTCTTTTTGGTGGGATGCTTCTTCAATGAACCAGGCCAGAGGTTATTCACGCGCTCCTGCTCCCATTTCTCGAGATCCATGACCTTGTAGTAGCCTCTTCAAGTCCACAGTTGGTAGTCCGGATCTTCGATTAGATTTTTTTGCTCCAGAAGTACAGGCTGATCAGAAGATTGCTTTGTATGAGTCTATTGATTCTGACAAATTGATTGAGATATGGTCCATGACAATTGTGGGCTACATGGTTGGACTCAGAACTTCCTTTTTTCCATTATCCTATTTCATCAGGACTTGATGGGGAATATCAACATTTGATCTTCATATGTTGGAGAACTTTATATGCAAGCTCTACTCTAAAGAAGATTTACACTGGGTCCTGGAAGGATTTTGGACTATCCGTGGATGATCCTACAACGTTGGGCACCTAATGTGCGATACGAGTTAAACAGTCTACAGTCTATCCCAATATGGGTTTCTTTCCATTGACTTCTGCTACATCTCTAGGGTCATCATTTTATTATAGAGCTTTGCAGCACCCTAGGACAACCATTTTATATTGATAAGGCAACAGCTTCGCAAACGAGATTGACTTTTGCCAGAGCCTGTATAATGATTTCTTCTTATGAGGAACTATCGAATGAAGTTTTTTACCATGATCTTGATGGGAGCACCTGAATGGTGCTTGCCAGCAGCCTTCACAAAAAATCACATAGGTCTATCGACCACGTTAAGAGCCTCAGCATGGGTCACTACCACTATTCGGAGCACTGATACTCCAGTGCCAATAGTGACGGTGGCGTAGAAGATGAATGAGTACTTTGACTCGTTGGGGCAGCGACACGAACAGGAGAAAGACAAGTCAAGACTTTCATCTTTTTCTATTATATTAGAGACTTCCATTGCAGGAGCTTCCCATGGTTCTCACTCCCCAATAACGACCTAGCCTTCACGAATCATTCTTTCAGATAATAAGAAAAGTGCATCTCAACAACCTCTTGTGAACCAAGACATTGCACCTTACCAAACTTATCGTGCTTCGACATATCCCGCTATTCAGGACTCCTTGCCTCAAGGTATGTAAAAATTTAAACATTTGCAAGTTGTGGATGAGGTGAATAAATATAGAAATAAAGGATAAAGGGTAAAGATATTATGCAAGAGGACTATACAAAATCAAAGGATAAAAAAATAGATGGTAATGTCCTCCGAAAGTCGCATGCTCTTCCTTCTATCTAGTATTGATGAAAATAATCTATTTGAAAGTTCATGGACTTAATAAGCTTGAGAAATGTCGGGAGCTCAATAGAATAATCTAATCTGCTGCATGTGATATTGTTATTCTTATGGAGACAAAAATTAAAACTCATCATGTTTGAGTTCAGAAGAATTTAATATGGCCTGAGGTAGAAATTTTTACTAATGATTCGTCGGATACTTATGGTCGAGTTTGGGTCTTATGGCATCCTAACCTTGTTACTGCTTGGTTTATTTCTGCCACTAATCAATTCATTCATCTTAAGGCAGAGGATAAACAGACTGGATGTCAATTCGATATTATCAGTATTTACGCATCTAATAGTATGTTTGACAGGAATGCTCTATAGTGTGATCTGGTTAGCATTGCAAATAGTTATCCTACAGTACCTTGGATTGTTCTTGGTGACTTTAATACTGTCAGATATACAAATGAGAAAGTGGGGGGTAGAGTGCTTTTCAAATGTCACCTTCAAAGTTTTAATGATTGTATAGATACTGCTGCATTGGCTAACATGAAATCTATAAGTGATTGGTTCTCATGGAATAATCAAAGTGTTACTGACAGAAAAATTACGGCTCAACTTGATAGATGTTTGATTAAACAAGAATGGTTAGCAGTTTTCCTAGATTCACTTCTTGAGTACGATGCTAAGTTATTTTTGGATCACTCTATTATGCATATACACGTAGATAAAGGAATATCTAGTGACAAGAAACCTTTTAGATTTTTTAATATATGGAGTACTCACCCTCAGTTCCTCGAAGTTATCAAGTCAGCTTGGAATGTTAATGTGTTTGATTCCCCCCTTACATCCTATGTCATATGCAAAGTAGCACTTAAGGAGTGGAATTCAACTACATTTAGAAATATCACCAACAGGGTTCAGTTATGTAAGAAAGAACTTATGGCTATGCTAAATCTTCAACCTCTGGATCTGAATCTTATATACAAAGAGGCGGCCAAGAGAACTAACTTTATGTAAGCTTTGAAGCAGGAGGAATGCTTTTTGAAACAGAAGTCTTGACAGCATTGGCTTACTCTAGGGGATTCCAATACTAAGTTTTTCTATGCCACTATTGCTATTAGAAGGGCTACTAATTGCATCAAAAAATGCAAAGGTATAGATGGTAATCTTATTGGGGATTTGGATGAGGTTAAAAATTACATCAAGCAATTTTTTTATTCCTTACTCAATCAGGAGAAGTAGCCTAATGGTATTTATGTTGGGGCCATAAGATGACTTGATTCTGAAGCTCTCTCTCTTCTTATTGCCCCAATAACGGATGATGAAATTGTGAGAGTTGTTTTTCAGTCCCCGAATCACAAAAGCCCTGGCTCAGACAGATTTCTAGCTGAGTTTTATCAAATTACATGGTCTATTATAGGCAACGATGTCATAAAAGCTTGTCAACATTTTTTCTCCTCAGGTCATACCTTAAAGAAATGAATTACACTTTTATTTCTTTAGTGCCCAAGAATGATGGAGCTGATTCATTAGAGAATTATCATCCTATTTCACTATGCAACTTTATTTATAAGGTTATCTCTAAGGTGCTGGTAGATAGACTATAAAAGGTTATGAACAAGGTCCTTAGTCCTAATCAGACTACTTTTCTTAAAGGGAGGAGTATTCATTATAATATCCTTATCGCTAATGATTTGGTTAAGGATCTGTACTAAAAAATAAGAGGGAAAAAGATCTATTTTAAAGCTGATTTACGAAAGGCCTTTGACTCAGTCAATAGGTATTTGATTTACACGATGCTCCATAATATAGGCTTCCCTCAGCATTGGGTTAAATGGATTCAATATTGCTTGGAAACTCCAAAAATTTTTATTCTCTTTAATGGTTCACCTATTGGATTCTTCAGGAGTAAGAATGGCATCCGACAAGATGATCCACTATCTCCTTATCTTTTTACCATTGCAATGGAATAGCTCAGTTGTATATTGGAAGAAGCAGTTTCCAATGGCAAAATTAAGGTACCATATTATAGTTCTGTTCATATCTCTCACATAACATTTGTTGATAACCTTATTATCTTCCTTTGGGATGATCCAGTTTTTGTGAGTAATCTGACAAATATTCTTAATAAATTTGGTATGGTTTCTGGTCTTAAGCTAAACTATGTAAAAAGTAAAGTATAACTGGGTGCTTGCATTAACGATAAGGACTATATTGCTCAAACTTTGGGTGTTGCTGAAGGAAGTTTACCAATTTCTTACTTGGGTCTCCCACTTTTATCTACTGGAATCAACAAAGTCTCCTGTCAACCTATCCTACAAAAAATTAAGAACAGAATTTTCTCTTGGAAAAATAGGCTTCTTTCTAAAGCTGGACGACTTGAACTTATTCGTTCGATCTGTGTTGATCTCTTATTTACTGGTCTTAGGCATTCCTTCTATTTGTCGGGCTTCTCCATGATATTGATAAATTATTTATGAACTTCTTCTGGAATGGCACAGATGGTAAGGCAATGCACATGGTGAATTGGGACAACATTTACAAACCGAATGATGAAGGGGGGTTGAATCTATGACATATTAGACATTGGAATAAAGCTTATCTAGTAAAACAATTGTTGCATATTTTACAAAACAAGTCTTCATATGGTCACAATGGGTTTTTGCTAGGTACCTAACTAAGGAATCAATATGGGAAGCATCCGCCAAAACAAATCATTCTACTGCTTGGAAAGGAATTCTAAAGGTAAGGAGTTGGCTAAGTAACAACATTTCTTATGTGATATCTTCTGAAACCAATATTAATATGTGGTATGATCCTTGAGTGACTGGGAAAAGTATATTTCAGTTATTTGATGATAGAGTACGATAGAATTTGGGGGCTCCCAAAGATTGGAAGGTTTATGAATTCATTGACAATGGTACATAGTGTCTTCCCAACCCTACCTCTCCTGACATGTTATCACTTTGTCCGACTATTAGGGCTATTCCGATCAATAACAACTCTTAAGATATGCTTATTTGGCTTCTTGATAATGGTAAATTTCGTGCTACATCTGCATGGAACCAAATTAAACAATAAAACAACAAGTGGATCCCAAGTAGTTGGACATAGGATAGACCATGCTCACTGCGACATTCCTTATGTACATAGTAGGCCTGTCTTGGCAAACTTCCTATGATGGACAATATAGAGTGAAGAGGTATTTATATTGTAAATTGGTGCTCTTCGTGTATGCAAAAGTAAGAAAGTGTTGACCATCTCTATTTTGCTTGTGATTATTCTTCTTGGATATGGAAGGAGATCTTGAAGCGATTTAATCTTCAAAAGCTATCACGGCCAAACATGCATCATAAATTAGAAATGCTTATGCAAAACTTCTCAAGAAAAGAGGCTCTTACACAACTGGCAAGAATTACATTCAGATGCGCTATTTGGTGGATTTGGAAGGAGAGGTGTGGCTTAATTTTTGAGTCTCACAATATGAACAAAGCTTAAATTCTGATAGAGATTCTTCAAGACTCACGATTATGTGTGGAGCAAGAACTGAACATAGAGCACCTAACAAGAAGAGAGAAAGGGATTTTCACAAGATTTAATTTTTCCATTAGTCAATAATCTCTAGAATAATGATAAAGTTTGTAATGTATTATGTGGGGCAAAGCTTATATTTCGTGATGTTTCCACAAGTAGTCCAGTACGGTCCAGATATTATATTTTATTATTTATTAACTATCTTGTGCTCCTTTTGGAGATGAGTTCGATGAAGTGTGCCCATTCCACCTTTTTTAGGTGGGGTCCGATCTTCTCGACTACACTAAGAGACTTCCGGCTTTAGTCTGAATGTAATACATTATCTTTACTTACCAAAAAAAAATTACAATATCTAGACCGTCCTGGACTACTTGTGGAAACATCATAAAATATAAGCATTGCAACACATAATACATTACAATCTTCATCATTATTCTAGAGATTATTGACTAATGAAACAATTGAATCTTGTGAAAATCTCATTCTCTCTTCTTGTTAAGTGCTCTATGTTCATTTCCTGCTCCACACATGATCGTGTGTCCTGAAAAATCTCTATCAGAATTTAAGCTTTGTTTGTGTTGTGACACTCAAAAATTTCGCCACACTTCTCCTTCCAAATGCACCAAATAGTACATCTGAATATAATTCTTGCCGGTTGTGTATGAGGCCCCTTTCTTGAGCAATTTTGCGTAAACATTTCTAATTCATGATGCAAGTTTGGCCGTGGTTGCCTTTGAAGATCAAATTGCTTCAAGATCTCCTTCCATATCTAAGAAGAATAATCACAAGCAAAATAGAGATGGTCAACACTTTCTTCCTTTTGCATACATAAAGAGTACCGATTTACAATATAAATACCTTGTTGCTGCATATTGGCCATCGTAGGAAGTATGCCAAGAAGGGTCTGCCACGTACATAAGAAATGTCGCTGTGAGCAAGGTCTATCCCATGTCCAACTACTTGGAATCCACTTGTTGTTCTACTGTCTAATTTGGTTCGATACAGATGTAGCATTAAATATACCATTATTATGAAGCCAAACAAGCATATCTGAAGGGTTGTTCTTGATCGAAATAGCTATAATAGTCGGCCAAAGTGATAACATGTCAGGAGAGGTAGGGTTGGGAATACACCATGTGCCATTGTCAATAAATTTAGAAACCTTCTAATCTTTGGGAGCCATCAGATCCTATCGTACTCTATCACCAAATAACTAAAATATACTTTTTCCATTCACCCAAGGGTCATACCACATATTAATATTGGTTCCAGAAGACATCCAATAAGAAATGTTGTTACTTAGCCATCTCCTTGCCTTCAGAATTCCTTTCCAAGCAATAGAATGAGATGTTTTTGTGGATGCTTCCCAGATTGATTCCTTTCAAAACTTCTCAAGAAAGGGATCTCTTACACAACTGGCAAGAATTACATTCAGATGTACTATTTGGTGGATTTGGAAGGAGAGGTGTGGTAGAATTTTTAAGTGTCACAACACAAACAAAGCTCAAATTTTGATAGAGATTCTTCAGGACATACGATCATGTATGGAGCAAGAATTGAACATAGAGTACTTAACAATAAGAGAGAAAGTGATTTTCACAAGATTCAATTTTTTCATTAGTCAATAAGCTCTAGAATAATGATAAAGATTATAATGTATTATGTGGGGCAAAACTTATATTTTGTGATGCTTTCACAAGTAGTCCAGGACGGTCTAGATATTGCATTTTATTATTTATTGACTACCTTGTGCTACTCTTGGAGATGAATTTGATGAAGTATGCCTATTCTACCTTTTTTAGGTGGAGTGCAATCTTCTCGACTACACTAAGAGACTTCAGGCTTTAGTCTATGGCTTATGTGGACTATGTAACAACATTTTTTATGTGATCTCTTCTAGAACCAATATTAATTTGTGGTATAACCCTTGGGTGAATGAGAAAAGTATATTTCAGTTATTTGGTGATAGAGTATGATAAGATCTGGGGGCTCCCAATGATTGGAAGGTTTAAGAACGAAGTGTTTTTTTTGTGAAACCATGCTCGTACAATTTCCCATGGGCTAATACGTTGGGAATTACCAGTATTTTGAATTTCTGAGACGGTGCACAAAAATCGATCAACACTCGACTTCGCGTGGGACTTTTTTCAAAGTTTATGATCATTAAATTTTTTCATGAAACTATGCTTGTCCAACTTTCCATGGGCTAATACGTTGGGAAAGACCAGTATTTTGAATTTTCGAGACGGTGCACGAAAAATCGATCGAACCTCGACATCACACGCAACTTTGCACAAAGTTAATGACCATCATATTTTTTCATGAAACCATGCTCGTATGACTTCCCATTGGCTAATACGTTGGGAATGACTAGTATTTTGAATTTTCGTGATGGTGCACGACAAACTAATCGAAACTCGACTTCGTGCGAGACTTTACGCAAAGTTTATGACCATCACGTTTTGTCATGAAATCATCCTCGTATGACTTCCAATGGGCTAATATGTTGGGAATGGCTAGTATTTTGAATTTTAAAGACGGTGTACAAAAAATCGATCGAAACTCGACATCGCGTGCGACTTTATGTAAAGTTTATGACAATCACGTTTTTCGTAAAACCGAGCTCGTATGACTTCCCATGGGCTAATATGTTGGGAATGGCTAGTATTTTGAATTTCAGAGATGGTGCACAAAAAATCGATCGAAACTTGACTTCGTGTGTCACTTTATGCAAAGTTTATGACCATCGTGTTTTTTCACGAAATCGTGCCCGTACGACTTTCCATGGGCTAATACGTTGGGAATGGCCAGTATTTTGAATTTTCGAGATGATGCACAAAAAACTAATTGAAACTCAACTTTGAGCAAAGTTTATGACCGTCATATTTTTTCGTGAAACCGTGCTCGTACGACTTCCCATGGACTAATACATTGGGAATGGCCAGTATTTTGAATTTTTGAGACAGTGCTAAAAAAACTGATCAAAACTCTAATTCACGTGCGACTTTACACAAAGTTTGTGACCGTCGGGGAATGGAAAGAATGGTGAGGGCGAGAGGTTTACCGTGAGGGATGGCTTCTCCGTTGGGCGCTTCTCCCAAGGCAAAGTGATATCTTTTCCCTTGCGCGCGTGCTCTACTTACGCTTGCACTTACACTTGCAGTTGGACTTATGATCGATGTTGGGGATGGCAGCCTCTTTCCTTATCGGACGATGAGCGAGTAGCGGAGGGCGATTGCTCCCTTGGGTGATTTCTCCTCTATGATCGTTCTGTAGTGAATTCCGCGTAGAAGGACGGCGGTCACTTATGCAATCAGCGATTCCAAGCATGGAAGGACGACAATCGCTTCTGCAATCGGTAATTTTAGGCATGGTGGAAGGGCGACGACTTCTTTTCCCCTAGGCATGGGATGACCATTGGAAAATGCCAGAATTTTGAATTTCCGAGATGGTGCGTGAAAAATTGATCAAAACTTGACTTTGCGCATGACTTTGCAAAATCGTGCTCGTATGACTTCTCATCGGTTAATACATAGGGAATGGCTAGTTTTTTGAATTTCTGAGATGTTGCACGAAAAACTGATCGAAACTCATCTTTGAGCATGACTTTGCGTAAAGTTTATGGCTGTCATATTTTTTTCACTCATCCGACTTCCCATGGGCTAATACGTTGGGTTTGGCCAGTATTTTAAATTTTGGAGACGTTGCACGAAAAACCGATCGAATAACCATCGCATTTTTTTTGCGAAACCATGCTCGTACGGCTTCCCATGGGCTAATATGTTGGGAATGGCTAGTATTTTGAATTTTCGAGATGGTGCACGAAAAACTGAGAGTGCAATATCTTGACCGTTATTATTGAAACTCGAGATGGTGCACGAAAAACTAATATGTTGGGAATGGCTAGTATTTTGAATTTTTGAGATGGTGCACGAAAAACTGATTGAAACTCGACTTCGCATGCGACATTGCTTAAAGTTTATGATCGTCATGTTTTTTTGTGAAACCATGCTCATAGGACTTCCCATGGGCTAATACGTTCGGAATGGCCAATATTTTGAATTTTTGAGATGGTGCATGAAAAACTGATCGAAACTTGATTTTGAGCAAAGTTTATGAATGTCACGTTTTTTCATGAATTTGTGCTCGTACGACATCCCATGGGTAAATACGATGGGAATGGCTACTATTTTGAATTTTCGAGATGGTGCACGAAAAATCGATCGAAACATGAATTTACGCATGATTTTGTGCAAAGTTTATGACTGTCATGTTTTTTCGTGAAACTGTGCTCGTCGGACTTCCCATGGGCTAATACAATGGGAATGACGAGTATTTTGAATTTTCGAGATAGTGCACGAAAAACTGATCGAAACTCGACTTTGAACAAAGTTTATGACTATCATGTTTTTTCACGAAACCATGCTCGTACGACTGCCCATGGGCTAATACGTTGGGAATGGCTAGTATTTTAAATTTTCGAGATGGTGCACGAAAAAATGATCGGAACTTGAATCACTCATGACTTTGTGCAAAGTTTATGACCGTCGCATTTTTTTCACGAAACCGTGCTCGTACGACTTCTCGTGGACTAGTACGTTGGGAATGGGCCTTATTTGAATTTCCGAGACGGTGCACGAAAAACCGATTAAAACTCGACTTCGCGTGTGACTTTGCACAAAGTTTATGACCATCGTATTTTTTCGCGAAACCATGCTCATACAACTTCCTTTGGGCTAATACGTTGGGAATGGCTAGTATTTTGAATTTCCGAGATGGTGCGCGAAAAATCGATCAAAACTCGACTTTGCGCAAAATGTATTACCGTTGCGTTTTTTCGCGAAACTGAGCCCGTATGACTTCCCATGGGATAATATGTTGGGAATGACCACTATTTTAAATTTCTGAGATAGTGTACGAAAAATCGACTAAAACTTGACTTCGCGCACGACTTTACGTAAAGTTTATGGCCGTCGTGTTTTTTCACAAAACTGTGCTCGTATGACTTCCCATGGGCTAATATATTGGGAATGGCCAGTATTTTGAATTTCTTAGATGGTGCATGTAAAAGCAATCGAAACTCGACTTCGCGCATGACTTTATGTTGACTGTTGCATTTTTTCATGAAACCGTGCTCGTACAACTTTCTAGGAGCTAATACGTTGGGAATGGCCAGTATTTTGAATTTCCGAGATGATGCACAAAAAACTGATCAAAACTCGACTTTGGGCAAAATGTATTACCATCGCATTTTTTTGCGAAAAATTGAATTTCCGAGCCGGGGCACGAAAAATTGATCAAAACTCAACTTCATGTGCGACTTTGCGCAAAGTTTATGACCATCATATTTTTTCGCAACACCATGCTCGTACGACTTCCCTTGGGCTAGTACGTTGGGAATGGCCAGTATTTTGAATTTTTGAGATGTTGCATGAAAAATCGATTGAAACTCAACTTTGTGCAAAATTTATGACCTTCCCATTTTTTAGTGAAACCATCCTCGTACAACTTCCCATGAGCTAATACATTGGGAATGGCTAGTATTTTGAATTTTTGAGACATTGCATGAAAAACCGATCGAAACTCGACTTCGCGCGTGACTTTACGCAAAGTTTATGATCATCACAATTTTTCACAAAACCGTGCTCGTACGACTTCCCATGGGCTAATACGTTATGAATGGCTAGTATTTTAAATTTCTGAGACATTGCATGAAAAACCAATTGACTTCGCACGTGACTTTGCGCAAAGTTTACGACCATCACATTTTTTCACGAAATCGTGCTCATACGACTTCCCATGGGCTTATACGTTGGGAATGGCCATTATTTTGAATTTTCGAGACGGTGCACGAAAAATCGATCGAAACTCGACTTTGCGCAAAGTTTATGATCGTTGTATTTTTTCACAAACCCATGTTCGTATGACTTCCCATGGGCTAATATGTTGGGAAAGGCTAGAATTTTGAATTTCCTAGATGGTGCACGAAAAACCGATCAAAACTTGACTTTGTGCATGACTTTATGCAAAATTTTTGACCATCATGTTTTTTCACGAAATTGTGCTCGTACGATTTTCCATGGGCTAATATGTTGGGAACGACTAGTATTTTGAATTTCTGAGACATTGCATAAAAAACTGATCAAAACTCGACTTCGCATGCGACATTGTGTAGTTTATGACCATCGCATTTTTTGGTGAAACCGTGCTCGTACGACTTCTCATCGGCTCATACGTGGGCTAGTATTTTGAATTTCCAAGACATTGCATGAAAAACTGATCGAAACTCATCTTCGCACTTGACTTTGCATAAAGTTTATGACCGTCGTATTTTTTCGCCTGTACGACTTCCCATGGGCTAATACATTGGGATTGGCCAGTATTTTGAATTTTGGAGACGTTGCATAAAAAACCGATCGAAACTCGACTTTGTGAAAAGTTTATGACCGTCACATTTTTTTGCGAAACCGTGCTCATATGACTTCCCATGGGCTAATACGTTTGGAATGGCTATTATTTTGAATTTTTGAGACGGTGCATGAAAAACCGATTGAAACTCTACTTCGCACGCGACATTGCTCAAAGTTTATGACCGTTATGTTTTTTCACGACACCATGCCCGTACGACTTCCCATGGGCCAATATGTTCGGAATGGCCAGTATTTTGAATTTTCGAGATGGTACATGAAAAACTGATCGAAACATGACTTTGAGTAAAGTTTATGAACATTACGCTTTTTCGTGAAACCGTGCTCATACGATTTCCCATGGGTAAATACGATGGGAATGGCTAGTATTTTGAATTTTTGAGATGGTGCCTGAAAAATCGACCGAAACTTTAATTTGCGCACGACTTTGTGCAAAGTTTATCACCGTCATGTCTTTTCATGAAACCGTGCTCGTAAGGCTTCCTATGGGCTAATACGATGGGAATGGCCAGTATTTTGAATTTTTGAGACGGTGCACGAAAAACTAATCGAAACTCGACTTTGAACAAAGTTTATGACCATCGTGTTTTTCCACAAAACTGTGCTCGTATGACTTCCCATGGGCTAATATGTTGGGAATGGCTAGTATTTTGAATTTTCGAGATAGTGCACGAATAAACGATCGAAACTTGAATCACGCATGACTTTGCACAATGTTTATGACTATGGCATTTTTTCACGAAACCATGCTCGTACGACTTCCTATGGGCTAGTACATTGGGAATGACCCTTATTTTGAATTTCCGAGATGGTGCATGAAAAATCGATTGAAACTCGACGTCACGTGCGACTTTACGTAATATTTATGACCATCGTATTTTTTTCGCGAAACTGTGCTTGTACAACTTCCTTTAGGCTAATATGTTGGGAATGGCCAGTATTTTGAATTTCCGAAATGGTGCGTGAAAAATTGATCAAAACTCGACTTTGCGCAAAATGTATTATCGTTACATTTTTTAGCGAAACTGTGCCCGTACGACTTCCCATGGGATAATATGTTTGGAATGACCAGTATTTTAAATTTTCAAGATGGTGCATAAAAAATCGATTAAAACTTGACTTCACGGGCAACTCTACGCAAGTTTATGACCATTGCATTTTTTCATGAAATCGTTCTTATACGACTTTCCATGGGCTAATAGGTTGCGAATGTCAAGTATTCTGAATTTTCGAGATGCTGCATGAAAAATCGATCGAAACTCTACTTCGCTCGTGACTTTATACAAAGTTTGTGATCGTCATATTTTTTCGTGAAATCGTGCTCATAAGACTTCGCATGGGCTAATACATTAGGAATGGCTAGTATTTTGAATTTTCGATATGGTGCATGAAAAATTGATCGAAACTCGACTTTGCGCAAAGTTTATGACCATTGTTTTTTTTCGCGAAACCATGCTCCTACGACTTCCCATGTGCTAATACATTAGGAATGGCTAGTATTTTAAATTTCTTAGATGGTGCACGAAAAACCAATTGAAACTCGATTTCGCGTGCGACTTTGTACAAAGTTTATGACCGTTGCATTTTTTCACAAAATCGTGCTCGTACAACTTCCTATAAGCTAATACATTGGGAATGGCCAGTATTTTGAATTTTTGAGATGGTGCACGAAAAATCGATTAAAACTTGACTTTAGGCAAAATGAATTACCGTCACATTTTTTCGCGAAACCGTGCTCGTATGACTTCCCATGGGCTAATACATTGAGAATGTCAAGTATTTTAAATTTCCGGGCCAAGGCATGAAAAACCGATCGAAACTTAACATCATGCATGACTTTGCACATAGACCATCACATTTTTTCACAAAACCATGCTCGTACGACTTCCCCTGGGCTACTACATTGGGAATGGCCAATATTTTGAATTTTTGAGACGTTGCACGAAAAAACGATTGAAACTCAACTTTGTGCAAAGTTTATGACCATCATGCTTTTTAGTGAAACCGTACTCGTACAACTTCCCATGGGCAATTACGTTAGGAATGGCTAGTATTTTGAATTTTCGATACGGTGCACGAAAAATCGATCGAAACTCGACTTTACGCAAAGTTTATGACCATCGTGTTTTTTCGTGAAATCGTGCTCGTACGACTTCCCATGGGCTAATACATTGGGAATGGCTAGTATTTTAAATTTCTTAGATGGTGCATGAAAAACCAATCGAAACTCGATTTCGCGTGCGACTTTCTGCAAAGTTTATGGCCATTGAGTTTTTTCACAAAACCGTGCTCGTACAACTTCCTATAAGCTAATACGTTGGGAATAGCCAGTATTTTGAATTTCTGAGATGGTGCGCGAAAAATCGATCAAAACTCGACTTTGGGCAAAATGAATTACCGTCGTGTTTTTTCATGAAACCACGCTCGTATGACTTCCCATGGGTAATACATTGAGAATGTCAAATATTTTGATTTTCCGAGCCAAGGCACGAAAAACCGATCGAAACTCAACATAATGCGCGACTTTGCACAAAGACCATCATATTTTTTCGCAAAACCATGCTCGTACGACTTCCCCTAGGCTAATACGTTGGGAATGGCCAGTGTTTTGAATTTTTGAGACGTTGCACGAAAAATTGATCGAAACTCAACTTTGTACTAAGTTTATGACCATCGTGTTTTTCAGTGAAACCGTGCTCGTACAACTACCCATGGGCAAATACGTTGGGAATGGCTAGTATTTTGAATTTTCAGGACATTGCACGAAAAACCGATCGAAACTCGACTTTGCGCATGACTTTACGCAAAGTTTATGACCGTCACAGTTTTTCGCGAAACCGTGCTCGTACAACTTCCCATAGGCTAATATGTTGGGAATGGCTTGTATTTTAAATTTCTGAGACATTACATGAAAAACCAATCGAAACTCCACTTCGCGCGCGACTTTGTGAAAAGTTTACGATCGTCGTATTTTTTTGGGAAACCGTGCTCATACGACTTCCTATATATGGGCTAATACATTGGGAATGACTAGTATTTTGAATTTTTGAGACATTATATGAAAAACAGATCCAAACTCGACTTCACGTATGACTTTACATAAAGTTTATGACCGTCACATCTTTTCATGAAATCGTGCTCGTACGATTTCCCATAGGCCAATACATTGGGAATGGCTAGTATTTTGAATTTCTAAGACATTGCACAAAAAACCGATCGAAACTCGAATTCATGTGGGACTTTGTGTAGTTTATGACTGTCACATTTTTTTGCGAAATCATGCTCGTACGACTTCTCATCGGCTAATATGTAGGGAATGGCTTGTATTTTGAATTTCCAAGACATTGCATGAAAAACCTATATAAACTCGTCTTCACACATGACTTTATGCAAAGTTTATGACCGTCATATTTTTTCGCCCGTATGACTTCCCATGGGCTAATACGTTGGGTTTGGCCAGTATTTTGAATTTTGGAGACGTTGCACGAAAAATCGATCGAAACTCGACTTTGTGAAAAGTTTATGATCGTTACATTTTTTCTACAAAACCGTGCTCGTATGACTTCCCATGGGCTAATACGTTGGGAATGGCTAGTATTTTGAATTTTTGAGATGGTGCACAAAAAACTGATCGAAACTCGACTTCGCAAGCGACTTTGCTTAAAGTTTATGATCGTCGTGTTTTTTCTTGACACCATGTCCGTACAACTTCCCATGGGCTTGTACGTTCGAAATGGCAGTAAAGTTTATGAACATCGCATTTTTTCGTGAAACTGTGCTCGTATGACTTCCCATGAGCAAATATGATGAGAATGGCCAGTATTTTGAATTTTCGAGGTGGTGCATGAAAAGTCGATCGAAACTTGAATATGCACATGACTTTGTGCAAAGTTTATGACCGTCGTATTTTTTCCCGAAACTGTGCTCGTACGACTTCTTATGGGCTAATATGATGGGAGTGGCTAGTATTTTCAATTTTCGAGACGGTGCACGAAAAACTGATCGAAACTTGACTTTGAACAAAGTTTATGACCGTCGTATTTTTTCGCCAAACCATACTCGTACGACTTCCCATGGGATAATACATTGGGAATAGCTAGTATTTTGAATTTTTGAGATGGTGCATGAAAAAATGATCGAAACTCGAATCACACATGACTTTGTGCTAAGTTTATGACCGTCATATTTTTTTCATGAAATCATGCTCGTATGACTTCCCATGGGCTGCTAGCACACTGGGAATGGCCCTTATTTTGAATTTCTGAGATGGTGCATGAAAAATCGATTGAAACTCGACTTCACATATGACTTTGCGCAATATTTATGACCATCGTATTTTTTCGCAAAACCATGCTCGTACAACTTCCTTTGGGCTAATATTTTAGGAATGGCCAGTATTTTGAATTTCCGACATGGTGCGCAAAAAATCGATCAAAACTCGACTTTGCGCAAAATGTATTAATATTGCGTTTTTTCACGAAACTGTGCCCATACGACTTCCCATAGGATAATATGTTGGGAATGGCCAGTATTTTGAATTTTTGAGACGGTGCATGAAAAACTGATCGAAACTCGACTTTGAACAAAGTTTATGACTATCGTGTTTTTTCACGAAACCATGCTCGTACGACTGCCCATGGGCTAATACGTTGGGATGGCTAGTATTTTGAATTTTCGAGATGGTGCACGAAAAAATGATCGAAACTCGAATTACGCATGACTTTGCGCTAAGTTTATGATCGTCGTATTTTTTTCACAAAACCATGCTCGTATGACTTCCCATGGGCTAGCACACTAGGAATGGCCCTTATTTTGAATTTCTGAGACAGTGCATGAAAAACCGATTGAAACTCGACTTCACGTATGACTTTACTTAATATTTATGACCGTCGTATTTTTTCGCAAAACCATGCTTGTACAACTTCCTTTGGGCTAATATTTTAGGAATGGCCAGTATTTTGAATTTCCGACATGGTGCGCAAAAAATCGATCAAAACTCGACTTTGCGTAAAATGTATTAATATTACATTTTTTCACGAAACTGTGCCCATACGACTTCCCATAGGATAATATGTTGGGAATAGCCAGTATTTTGAATTTTTGAGACGGTGCATGAAAAACTGATCGAAACTCGACTTTGAACAAAGTTTATGACCGTCACATTTTTTTGCGAAATCGTGCTCGTACGACTTACCATGGGCTAATATGTTGGGAATGGGTTGTATTTTGAATTTTTGAGATGGTGCATGAAAAAATGATCGAAACTCGACTTTGAACAAAGTTTATGACTGTTGCGTTTTTTCGCGAAACCATGCTCGTATGACTTCCCATGGGCTAATACGTTGGGAATGGGTAGTATTTTGAATTTTCGAGATGGTGCATGAAAAAAGGATCGAAACTCGAATCACGCATGACTTTGCACAAAGTTTATGACCGTCGTATTTTTTCATGAAACCTTGCTCGTACGACTTCCTATGGGCTAGTATATTGGGAATGGCCCTTATTTTTAATTTCCAAGACGGTGCATGAAAAATTGATTGAAACTCGACTTCGCGCGTGACTTTACCCAATGTTTATGACCGTCGTATTTTTTCCATGAAACCGTGCTCGTGCAACTTCCTTTAGGCTAATACATTGGGAATGGCCAATATTTTAAATTTCTGAGACTGTGTACGAAAAATCGATCAAAACTTGACTTTGTACAAAATGTGTTACCATTGCATTTTTTAGTGAAACTGTTCCCGTACGACTTCCCATGGTATATGTTGGGAATGACCAGTATTTTGAATTTTTGAGATGGTGCATGAAAAACCGATTAAAACTCGACTTCGCATGCGACTTTGTGCAAAGTTTATGACCGTTGCGTTTTTTCGTGAAATCATACTTATACAACTTCCCATGGGCTAATAGGTTGGGAATGTCAAGTATTTTGAATTTCTGAGATGGTGCATGAAAAATCGATCGAAACAGGACTTCGCTCGTGACTTAATGCAAAGTTTATGACTATCACATTTTTTCGAAAATCGTGCTCGTAAGACTTCCCATGGACTTGTTGAATAAATGAAATAGAGAGCACACATATAGAAACAAAGTAACTTAGAAACATAGTAACTAAACTTACTGTCCCGCTCGCCACAAGTAAAGCAGGTTCGAGTACGGTTGGTGCTATGCTACTTAATTAAGATTTCGGTTATTAAAGTGGAAAGTCAAGAGTGAAGTAAGGAGTTCGGAAGTAATGCAAAAGAAAGGGAAGCAATTCCAGGTGTTAGCGCAAGTCCAGTTGTCAGGTAATAAAGTTTGGAGGTCTGGAGCTGTATCTAGAAATAGGAGATAGGTCGGCAAAAGAACAAGAGTGAGTATATTTACCTAATTACTATATCATTTGTATACTGAGTGCAAGATAATCCATTAATGTTCTATCGGCTAATGCAAGTTAATCAAGGGTCGGGAAAGGGGCTAATACGTTGGGAATTGCCAGTATTTTGATTTTTCGATACGATGCACGAAAAACCGATCAAAACTCAACTTTGCGTAAAGTTTATGACCATCGCATTTTTTCGTGAAACCGTGCTCATACGACTTCCCGTGGGCTAATACATTAGGAATGGCCAGTATCTTGAATTTCTTAGACAGTGCATGAAAAACCAATCGAAACTCGATTTCGCACGTGACTTTGCGTAAAGTTTATGACCATTGTATTTTTTCATGAAATCATGCTAGTACAACTTCCTAAAAGTTAATACGTTGGCAATGACCAGTATTTTGAATTTCTAAGAAGGTGCATGAAAAATCGATCAAAACTCGACTTTGGGCAAAATGAATTACCGTCACATTTTTTCATGAAATCGTGCTCGTACGACTTCCCATAGGCTAATACGTTGAGAATGTCAAGTATTTTGAATTTTCGAGCTGGGGCACGAAAAACCGATCGAAACTCAACTTCATGCGTGACTTTGCGCAAATTTTATAACCGTCATATTTTTTTGCAAAACCGTGCTCGTACGACTTCCCCTGGGCTAATACGTTGGGAATGGCTAGTATTTTGAATTTTTGAGACGTTGCATGAAAAATTGATCAAAACTCAACTTTGTGCAAAGTTTATGCCCGTCGTGTTTTTTAGTGAAACCGTGCTCGTACAACTTCCCATGGGCAAATACGTTGGGAATGGCTAGTATTTTGAATTTTAGAGACAATGTACAAAAAACTGATCGAAACTCGACTTCGCACGTGACTTTACGCAAAGTTTATGACCGTCACAATTTTTTATGAAACCGTGCTCATATGACTACCCATAAGCAAGTACATTGGGAATGGCTAGTATTTTAAATTTCTGAGACATTACACGGAAAACCAATCGAAACTCGACTTCGCACGTGACTTTGCGCAAAGTTTACGACCGTCGTATTTTTTTGTGAAACTATGCTCATACGACTTCCAATGGGCTAATACATTGGGAATGTCAAGTATTTTGAATTTCCAAGACATTACATGAAAAACTGATCAAAACTCGACTTCGCACGCGACTTTGCGTAAAGTTTATGACTGTCATATTTTTTCACGAAATCGTGCTCGTACGATTTCCCGTGGGCTAATATATTGGGAATGGCTAGCATTTTGAATTTCGGAGACATTGCACGAAAAACTGATTGAAACTCGCATTTTTTTTACGAAACCGTGCTCGTACGACTTCCCATGGGCAAATACATTAGGAATGGCTAGTATTTTGAATTTTCAAGATAGTGCACGAAAAACCGATCGAAACTCGACTTCGAACGTGACTTTGCTCAAAGTTTATGACCATCATGTTATTTTATGACACCATGCCCGTACGACTTCCCAAGGGCTAATACGTTCGGAATGGCTAGTATTTTGAATTTTTGAGACGATGCACGAAAATCTGATCAAAACTTGACTTTGAGCAAAGTTTATGAACGTCACGTTTTTTCGTGAAACTATGCTCGTACGACTTTGAGCAAACTTGACTTTGAGCAAATACAATGGGAATGGCCAGTATTTTGAATTTTCGAGATGGTGCATAAAAAATCGATCGAAACTTGAATTTATGCACAACTTTATGCAAAGTTTATGACCGTCGTGTTTTTTTGTGAAACCGTGCTCGTATGACTTCTTATGGGCTAATATGATGGGAAGGGCCAGTATTTCGAATTTTCGAGATAGTGCATGAAAAACTGATTGAAACTCAACTTTGAACAAAGTTTATAACCGTCGTGTTTTTTCGTGAAACCGTGCTCGTACGACGTCCCAATGGCTAATATATAGGGAATGGGTAGTATTTTGAATTTTTGAGACGGTGCACAAAAAAATGATCGAAACTCAAAATGATCGAAACTCAAATTAGGATACTTGTGGTCGAGTTTGGGTCCTAACCTTGTTACTACTTGGTTTATTTCTGCTACTAATCAATTCATTCATCTTAAGGCAGAGGATAAATAGACTGGATGTCAATTCAATATTACCGCTATTTATGCTTCTAACAGTATGTTTGACAGGAATGCTCTATGGTGTGATCTGTCTAGTTAGCATTACAAATAGTTATCCTACAGTACCTTGGATTGTTCTCAGTGACTTTAATACTGTCAGATACACAAATGAGAAAGTGGGGGGTAGAGTGCTTTTCAAATGTCAGCTTCAAAGTTTTAATGATTGTATAGATACTGTTGCATTGACTGATATGAAATCTGTAGGTGATTGGTTCTCATGGAATAATCAAAGTGCTGCTGACAGAAAAATTATGGCTCGACATGACAGATGTTTGATTAATCAGGAATGGTTAGCAGTTTTCCCGGATTCACTTCTTGAGTACGGTGCTAAGTTATTTTTGGATCATTCTATTATGCATATACATACAGATAAAGTAATACCAAGTGACAAGAAACCTTTTAGATTTTTTCATATGCGGAGTACTCACCCTCAGTTCCTCGAAGTTGTC
The DNA here is from genome assembly GCA_021527575.1 of Ensete glaucum. NCBI lineage: Eukaryota > Viridiplantae > Streptophyta > Magnoliopsida > Zingiberales > Musaceae > Ensete > Ensete glaucum. The sequence goes on from CM038554.1 coordinate 7,030,028, forward strand.
AAGTCAACTTGGAATATTAATGTTTTTAGTTCTCGCCCTTACATCCTATATCAAAAACTAAAAGCATGCAAAGCAGCACTTAAGGAGTGGAATTCAACTACATTTGGAAATATCACCAACACGGTTCAGTTATGCAAGAAAGAACTTATGGCAATGCAAAGTGAGCTAAATCTTTAACCTCATGATACAAATCTTATATATAAAGAGGCTGCCTCTAGAAATAACTTTATGCAAGCATTGAAGCAGGAGGAATGCTTTTTGAAACAGAAGTCTCGACAGCATTGGCTTACTCTAGGGGACTCCAATACAAAGTTTTTCTATGCTGCTATTGCTACCAGAAGGGCTACTAATCACATCAAAAAATGCAAAGGTATAGATGGTAATCTTATTGAGGATTTGGATGAGGTTAAAAATTACACCAATTAATTTTTTCATTCCTTACTCAATCAGGAGGAGTAGCCTAATAGTATTCATGTTGGACCCATAAGACGACTTGATTCTGAAGCTCTCTCTCTTCATAATGCCCTAATAATAGATGATGAAATTGTGAGAGTTGTTTTTAAGTCCCCGAGCACAAAAGCCCTAGTCCAGATGGATTTCCAGCTGAGTTTTATTAAATTGCATGGTCTATTATAGGCAACGATGTCATAAAAGCTTATCGACATTTTTTCTCCTCAGGTCATATCCTTAAATAAATGAATTGCACTTTTATTTCTTTAGTACCCAAGAATGATGGAGTTGATTCATTGGAGAATTATCGTCCTATTTCACTGTGTAACTTTATTTATAAGGTTATCTCCAAGGTGCTGGCATATAGACTATGAAAGGTTATGAACAAGGTCAATAGTCCTAATCAGGCAGCTTTTCTTAAAGGGAGGAGTATTCATCATAATATCCTTGTTCCTAATGATTTGGTTAAGGATCTGCACTCAAAAACAAGAGAGAAAAAGATTTGTTTTAAGGCTGATTTACGAAACGCCTTTGACTCAGTCAATAGGCATTTTATTTACATGATGCACTATAATATGGGCTTCCCTCAGTACTGGGTTAAATGGATTCAATGTTGCTTGGAAACTCTAAAATTTTTTATTCTCTTCAATGGTTCACCTATTGGCTTCTTCGGGTGTAAGAATGGCACTCGGCAAGGTGATCCACTATCTCCTTATCTTTTTACCATTGCAATGGAAGGGCTCAGTTGCATGTTAGAAGCGACAGTTTCCAATGACAAAATTAAGGTACCATATTATGGTTTTGTTCATATCTCTCATATAACATTTGATGATAACCTTATTATCTTCCTTTGGGATGATCCAATTTCTATGAGTAATCTGGCAGATATTCTTAATGAATTTGGTATAGTTTCTAGTCTTAAGCTAAACCATGCAAAGAGTAAAGTATATATGGGTGCTTGCATTGACGATAAGGACCATATTGCTCAAACTTTGGCAATTGCTGAAGGAAGTTTACCAGTTCCTTACTGGGGTCCCCGAGTTATATCCACTGGAATCAATAAAGTCTCCTGTCAGCTTATCCTATGAAAAATTAAGAACAGAATTTCCTCTTGGAAAAATAGGTTTCTTTCTTAAGCTGGACGACTTAAACTTATTCGATCTGTGTTGATTTCTTATTCTATTTATTGGTATCATGCATTCCTTCTACCTGTCGGGCTTCTCCACGATATTGATAAATTACTTATGAACTTTTTCTGGAATGGCACAGATGGTAAGGTAATGCATATGGTGAATTGGGGCAAAATTTGCAAACCAAAGGATAAAGGAGGGTTGAATCTGCGACATATTAGAGATTGGAATAAAGCTTGTCTTGTAAAATAATTGTGGGATATTTTACAAAACAAGTATTCCTTATGGTCACAATGGGTTTTTGCTAGGTACCTAACTAAGGAATCAATCTGGGAAGAATCTGGAAAACATCTCATTCTGTTGCTTGGAAAGGAATTCTAAAGGCAAGGAGGTTAAGTAACAATATTTCTTATGAGATCTCTTTTGGAACCAATATTAATGTGGTATGACCCTTGGGTGAATGGGAAAAGTATATTTCAATTACTTGGTGATAGAGTATGACAAGATATGGGGGCCCCCAAAGATTGGAAGGTTTCTGAATTCATTGACAATAGTACATGGTGTCTTCGCAACCCTACCTCCCCTGACATGTTATCACTTTGGCCTACTATTGGGGCTATTCCGATCAAGAACAGCTCTTCAGATATGCTTATTGGGCTTCATGATAATGGCAAATTTAGTGCTACAACTGCATGGATCCAACTTAGGCAACGAAACAACAAGTGGATCCCAAGTAGTTGGACATGGGATAGATCATGCTCATAGCAACATTCCTTGTGTACATGGCAGGCCCTTCTTGGCAAACTTCCTATGATGGACAATATGCAGCGAAGAGGTATTTATAGTATGAATCGGTGCTCTTTGTGTATACAAAATGAAGAATGTATTGACCATACCTATTTTGCTTGTGATTATTCTTCCTGGATATGGAAGGAGATCTTGAAGCGATTTGATCTTCAAAGGCTACCACGGCCAAACTTGCATCATGAATTAGAAATACTTATGCAAAACTTCTCAAGAAATGGGCCTCTTACATAATTGGCAAGAATTACATTCAGATGTGCCATTTGGTGGATTTGGAAGGAGAGGTGTGGTAGAATTTTTGAGTGTCACAATGCGAACAAAGCTCAAATTCTGGTAGAGATTCTTCAGGACTCTCGATCATGTATGGAGCAATAATTGAACATAGAGCACCTAACAAGAAGAGAGAAAGGAATTTTCACAAGATTTAATTTTTTCATTAGTTAATAATCTCTAGAATAATGATGAAGATTGTAATGTATTATGTGGGACAAAGCTTTTTGTGATGTTTCCACAAGTTATCCTGGACAGTCTAGATATTACATTTTATTATTTATTGACTATCTTGTGCTACCCTTGGAGATGAGTTTTATGAAGTATGCGCCTATTCCACCTTTTTTAGGTGGGGTGCAATCTTCTCGACTGCACTAAGAGACTTTAGGCTTTAGTTTATGGCTTGTATAGACAAAGCTATCTTTTACAACACCTTATACATAATATATTATCTTTACAAACCAAAAATATATATATATTTTTGTGAAACCATGCTTATACGACTTCCCATAGGCTAATAAGTTGGGAATGACAAGTATTTTGAATTTTCGAGATGGTGCACAGAAAAACTGATCGAAACTCGACTTCATATGTGACTTTGTGCAAAGTTTATGACCATCGTGTTTTTACGCGAAACAATGCTCATACAACTTCCCATGAGCAAATACGTTGGGAATAGGTAGTATTTTGAATTTCTAAGATGGTGCACGAAAAATAGAACGAAACTCGACTTCGCACGTGACTTTGCATAAAGTTTATGACCGTCACATTTTTTCGTGAAACCATGCTTGTACGACTTCCCATGGGCTAATACGTTGGAATGGCTAGTATTTTAAATTTTCAAGATGATGCATGAAAAATCGATCGAAACTTGACTTCGCACGAAATTTTGCGTGAAGTTTATGACCGTCGCTTTTTTCACGAAACCATGCTAATACAACTTCCCATGGGCTAATACGTTGGGAATGACCTGTATTTTGAATTTTCGAGATGGTGCATGAAAAATCGATCAAAATTTAACTTGATCCGTAACTTTGTGCAAAGTTTATGACCATCATATTTTTTAGTGAAACCATGCTCGTATGACTTCCCATGGGCTAATACGTTGGGACTGACCTACATTATGAATTTTCGAGACAATGCACAAAAATTGATCGAAACTCGACTTCACACAAAGTTTATAACCATCACGTTTTTTCATGAAACCGTATTTGTATGACTTCACATGGGCATATACATTGGGAATGGCCAGTATTTTGAATTTTTGAGTTGGTGCACAAAAAATCGATCAAAACTCGACTTTGCACGTGACTTTATGTAAAGTTTATGATCATCACGTTTTTTCATGAAATGATGCTCGTATGACTTTGCATCTACTAATATGTTAGGAATAGCAAGTAGTTTGAATTTTCGAGGCTGTGCATGAAAAATCGAACGAAACTCAACTTCGCGTACGACTTTGCGTAATGTTTATGACCGTCGCATTTTTTTGCAAAACCGTGCTTGTACGACTTCCCATTGGCTAATACATTGGGAATGACCAGTATTTTGAATTTCTAAGATGGTGCTTGAAAAATCGATTGAAACTTGACTTCGTGCGTGACTTTGTGCAAAGTTTATGATCGCCGCATTTTTTCACGAAACTATGCTTATACGACTTCCCGTGGGCTAATACATTGGGAGTAGCTGGTCTTTTGAATTTCAGAGACGGTGCACGAAAAATCGATCAAAACTTGACTTCGCGCGTGACTTTGTGCAACGTTTATGACCGTCACATTTTTCGTGAAACTGTGCTCATATACGACTTCTCATGGGCTAATACGTTGGGAATAGACAGTATTTTGAATTTCCGAGACGATGCACGAAAAATCGATCTTAACTCGACTTCACACGTGATTTTGCGCTAAGTTTATGACCATCCTATTTTTTCGCAAAACCATGCTCGTACGACTTCCCATGGGCTAATACGTTGGGAATGGCCAGTATTTTGAATTTTCGAGACGGTGTATGAAAAATCGATCGGAACTCGACATCGTATGCGACTTTGCGCAAAGTTTATGAACATCACATTTTTAACGAAATCGTGCTCGTATGACTTCCCCATGTGCTAATACTTAGGAATGGCCTGTATTTTGAACCTCTAAGATGCTGCATGAAAAATCGATTGAAACTCGACTTCGTGCAGGACTTTACGCAAAGTTTATGACCGTTGTATTTTTTCATGAAACTATGCTCGTACAACTTCCCATAGGCTAATACGTTGGGAATGGCTAGTATTTCGAATTTCGGAGGCGGTGCACGAAATATCAATCGAAACTCAACTTCGTGGAAAGTTTATAATCGTCGCATTTTTTCACGAAACCATGCTCCTATGACTTCTCATGGGCTAATACGTTGGGAATGGCTAGTATTTTAAATTTTTGATACGGTGCATGAAAAACCTATCGAAACTCAACTTTGCGCTAAGTTGATAACCATCGTTTTTTTTAGTGAAACCGTACTTGTACGATGTCCCATGGGCTAATACATTGGGAATTACCAGTATTTTGAATTTTTGAGATGGTGCACGAAAAACCTATCGAAACTCGACTTTGCGCTAAGTTGATAATCGTCACTTTTTTTAGCAAAATCGTGCTCATACGACATGTGCTAATATGTTGGGAATGGCCAGTATTTTGAATTTTCAAGACGGTGCATGAAAAACCAATCAAAACTCAACTTCGCATGCTACTCTATGCAAAGTTTATGATCGTCATGTTTTTTCGTGAAACTGTGCTCATATGACTTCCCATGGGTTAATACGTTAGGAATGCCAGTATTTTGAATTTTTGAGACGATGCACGAAAAATTGATCGAAACTCGACTTCGCGTAAAGTTTATAACTATCACATCTTTTCATGAAACCATGCTCGTACGGCTTTCCATGGGCTAATATATTGGGAATGGCCAGTACTTTGAATTTCCGAGATGATGCATGAAAAACTGATCGAAACTCAATTTCGTGCGTGACTTTATGCAAAGTTTATGACCATCACGTTCTTTAACGAAATCGTGTTTGTATGACTTCCTATGACCTAATACATTGGGAATGCCCAGTATTTTAAATTTTTGAGATGGTGCATAAAAAACCTATTGATACTCGACTTTGTCCTAAGTTTATGACCGTAGCATTTTTTTCGCGACACTGTGCCCGTACAACTTCCCATAAGCTAATAAGTTGGGAATGGCCAGCATTTTGAATTTTTGAGACAATACATGAAAAGCCTATCGAAACTCGACTTCGCACTAAGTTTATGACAGTCACATTTTTTCATGAAACTGTGCTCGTATGGCTTCCCATTGGCTAATACATTGGGAATGACCAATATTTTGAATTTTCGAGACGTTGTAAAAAAATTGATCAAAACTTGACTTCGCACGTGACTGTGCATAAAGTTTATGATCGTCGTATTTTTTCACGAAACCGTGCTCGTATGACTTCCCATGGTCTAATACATTGGGAATGGCCAGTATTTTGAATTTCAAAAATGATGCATGAAAAATCTATCGAAACTCGATTAGCGTGTGACTTTGCGCTATGTTTATGACCGCCTCGTTTTTTCACGAAACCGTGCTCGTACAACTTCCCAAAAGCTAATAAGTTGGGAATAGCAAGTATTTTTAATTTCTGAGACGGTGCACGAAAAATCAATCGAAACTCGACTTTGCGCTAAGTTTATGACCGTCGTATTTATTCGTGAAACGATGCTCGTACAAATTCCAATGGGCTAATCCGTTGGGAATGGCCAGTATTTTGAATTTCCAAGATGGTGCACAAAAAATCGATCGAAACTTGACTTTGCACAAAGTTTATGACCGTCGCTTTTTTTTCATGAAACGGTGCTCGTACAATCTCCCTTAGGCTAATACGTTGGGAATGGCCATTATTTTGAATTACCAAGATGGTGCATGAAAAACTGATCGAAACTTGACTTTGCGCAACGTTTATAACCATCACGTTTTTTCATGAAACCGTGCTCATACAACTTCCCATTAGCTCATATGACTTCCCATTAGCTCATACGTTGGGAATGGCTAGTATTTTGAATTTCCAAAACGTTGCACGAAAAATCGATCAAAACTCGACTTTGCACAAAGTTTATGATAGTTGCATTTTTTTACGAAACCATGCTTGTACGACTTCCCTTGGGCTAATACGTTGGGAATGGCTAGTATTTCGAATTTTCGAGACGGTGCATGAAAAACTAATCGAAACTCGACTTCACGCAAAGTTTATAACCATCACGTTTTTTCATGAAACCATATTTGTATGACTTCCCATGGGCTAATACATTGGGAATGGCCAGTATTTTGAATTTCCGAGATGGTGCACAAAAAATCGATCGAAACTCGACTTTGCACGTGACTTTATGCAAAGTTTATGATCATCATATTTTTTCACGAAATGATGCTCGTATGACTTTGCATCTACTAATACGTTAGGAATAGCAAGTAGTTTGAATTTCTGAGGCTGTGCATGAAAAATCGAACGAAACTCAACTTCACGTACGACTTTGCGTAATGTTATGACCGTCGCCTTTTTTCACAAAATCATGCTTGTACGACTTCCCATTGGCTAATACATTGGGAATGACCAGTATTTTGAATTTTTGAGATGGTGCTTGAAAAATCGATCGAAACTCGACTTCGTGCATGACTTTGTGCAAAGTTTATAATCGCCGTATTTTTTCACAAAACTATGCTTATACGACTTCCCGTGGGCTAATACATTGGGAATAGCTGGTCTTTTGAATTTCAGAGGTGGTGCATGAAAAATCGATCAAAACTCGACTTCGCGCGTGACTTTGTACAACTTTTATGACTGTCACATTTTTTCGTGAAACTGTGCTCATATACGACTTCTCATGGGCTAATACGTTGGGAATAGACAGTATTTTGAATTTCCGAGACGATGCACGAAAAATCGATCTAACTCGACTTCACACGTGATTTTGCGCTAAGTTTATGACCATCGTATTTTTTTGCAAAACCATGCTCGTACGACTTTCCATGGGCTAATACGTTGGGAATGGCCAGGATTTTGAATTTTCGAGACGGTGTATGAAAAATCGATCGGAACTCGACTTCGCGTGCGACTTTACGCAAAGTTTTGAACATCACATTTTTAACGAAATCGTGCTCATATGACTTCCTCATGTGCTAATACTTAGGAATGGCATGTATTTTGAACCTCTAAGATGCTGCATGAAAAATCGATCGAAACTCGACTTCGTGCACGACTTTACGCAAAGTTTATGACCATTGTGTTTTTTCATGAAACTATGCTCGTACAACTTCCCATAGGCTAATACGTTGGGAATGGCTAGTATTTCAAATTTCGGAGGCGGTGCACGAAAAATCGATCGAAACTCATCTTCGTGGAAAGTTTATAATCGTCGCATTTTTTCGCGAAACCATGCTCCTACGACTTCCCATGGGCTAATACGTTGGGAATGGCTAGTATTTTAAATTTTTGATACGATGCATGATAAACCTATCGAAACTCAACTTTGCGCTAAGTTGATAACCATCGCTTTTTTTAGCAAAACCGTGCTCGTACAATGTCCCATGGGCTAATACGTTGGGAATTACCAGTATTTTGAATTTTTGAGATGGTGCACAAAAAACCTATCGAAACTCGACTTTGCGCTAAATTGAAAACCGTCACTTTTTTTAGCAAAATCGTGCTCATACGACATGGGCTAATATGTTGGGAATGGCTAGTATTTTGAATTTTTGAGATGGTGCATGAAAAACCAATCAAAACTCAACTTCGCATGCTACTTACTCTATGCAAAGTTTATGATCGTCGTGTTTTTTCGTAAAACTGTGCACATATGACTTCCCATGGGTTAATACGTTAGGAATGGCCAGTATTTTGAATTTTTGAGACGATGCACGAAAAATTGATCGAAACTCGACTTCGCGCAAAGTTTATAACTATCACATCTTTTCATGAAACCATGCTCGTACGACTTTCCATGGGCTAATATATTGGGAATGGCTAGTATTTTGAATTTCCGAGATGATGCACGAAAAACTGATCGAAACTCAATTTCGTGCGTGACTTTATACAAAGTTTATGACCATCACGTTCTTTAACGAAACCGTGTTTGTATGACTTCCTATGACCTAATACATTGGGAATGGCCAGTATTTTAAATTTTTGAGACGGTGCATAAAAAACCTATCGATACTCGACTTTCTACTAAGTTTATGACCGTAACATTTTTCTCGCGAAACTGTGCCCGTACAACTTCCCATAAGCTAATAAGTTGGGAATGGCCAGCATTTTGTATTTTCGAGACAATACATGAAAAGCCTATCGAAACTCGACTTCGCGCTAAGTTTATGACAGTCACTTTTTTTCATGAAACTGTGCTCGTATGGCTTCCCATTGGCTAATACATTGGGAATGACCAGTATTTTGAATTTTCGAGACGTTGCAAAAAAACTGATCAAAACTTGACTTCGCACGTGACTGTGCACAAAGTTTATGATCGTCGTATTTTTTCACGAAACCGTGCTCGTATGACTTCCCATGGTCTAATACATTGGGAATGGCCAGTATTTTGAATTTCAAAGACAATGCATGAAAAATCTATCGAAACTTGATTAGCGTGTGACTTTGCGCTATGTTTATGACCGTATCGTGTTTTCATGAAACCATGCTCATACAACTTCCCATAAGCTAATAAGTTGGGAATAGCAAGTATTTTTAATTTTTGAGACGGTGCACGAAAAATCAATCGAAACTCGACTTTGCGCTAAGTTTATGACCGTCGCATTTATTCGTGAAACCATGTTCGTACAAATTCCAATGGGCTAATCCGTTGAGAATGGCTAGTATTTTGAATTTCCAAGATGGTGCACAAAAAATCGATTGAAACTTGACTTTGCACAAAGTTTATGACCGTTGCTTTTTTTTCATGAAACGGTGCTCGTACAACCTCCCTTAGGCTAATACGTTAGGAATGGCCATTATTTTGAATTACCGAGATGGTGCACGAAAAACTAATTGAAACTCGACTTTGCGCAAAGTTTATAACCATCACATTTTTTCATGAAACCGTGCTCATACGACTTCCCATTAGCTCATACGACTTCCCATTAGCTCATACGTTGGGAATGGCCAGTATTTTGAATTTCCAAAACTTTGCACGAAAAATCGATCAAAACTCGACTTTGTACAAAGTTTATGATAGTTGCATTTTTTTACGAAACCGTGCTTGTACGACTTCCCTTGGGCTAATACGTTGGGAATGGCCAGTATTTTGAATTTCAGTTATGCGAGTAAGAACTTATGGCAGTGCAAAACGAGCTAAATCTCCAGCATTGGCTTATTCTAGGGGATTCCAATACTAAGTTTTTCTATACTGCTATTACTATCAGAAGGGCTACTACTCGCATCAAAAAATGCAAAGGTATAGATGATAATCTTGTTGAGGATTTGGATGAGGTTAAAAATTATACCAAACAATTTTTTTTATTCCTTAATTAGGTGGAGTAGCCTAATTGTATTCATGTTGGGCCCACAAGACGACTTGATTATGAAGCTCTCTCTCTTCTTAATGCCCCAATAACATATGATGAAATTGTGAGAGTTGTTTTTAAGTCCCCGAAGAAAAAGGCCTTGGTCCAGATAGATTTCCAGTTGAGTTTTATCAAATTACATGGTCTATTGTAGGCAACAATGTCATAAAAGCAATGAATTATATTTTTATTTCTTTAGTGCCCAAGAATGATGAAGCTGATTCGTTGGAGAATTATCGTGATATTTCATTGTGCAACTTTATTTATAAGGTCATCTCTAAGGTGCTGGCAGATAGACTACAAAAGTTTATGAACAAGGTCATTAGTCTTAATCAGGCTGCTTTCGTTAAAGGGCGGAGTATTCATCATAATGTTTTTCTTGCTAATGATTTGGTTAAGGATCAGCACTCAAAAATAATAGGGAAAAAGATCTGTTTCAAAGCTGATTTATGAAAGACCATTGACTCAGTTAATAGGCATTTTATTTACATGATACTCCATAAGATGGGCTTCCCTTAGCACTGGGTTAAATGGATTCAATGTTGCTTAGAAACTCCAAAATTTTTTATTCTCTTCAATGGTTCACCTATTGGCTTTTTCGGGAGTAATAATGGCATCCGGCAAGGCGATCCACTATCTCCTTATATTTTTACCATTTCAAGGGAAGGGCTCAGTTGTATGTTGGAAGAGGCAGTTTCCAATAGCAAAATTAAGGTACCATATTATGGTTCTGTTCATATCTCTCACTTAACATTTGCTGATGACTTTATTATATTCCTTGGGGATGATCCAGTTTCTGTGAGTAATCTGGCAGATATTCTTAATGAATTTGGTATAGTTTCTGGTCTTAAGCTAAACTATACAAAGAGCAAAGTATATGTGGGTTCTTGCATTAACGATAAGAACTATATTGCTCAAACTTTGGGAGTTACAAAAGGAAGTTTATTGGTTCCTTACTTGGGTCTCACACTTATATCCACTTGAATCAACAAAGTCTCCTGTCAGCCTATCCTATTAAAAATTAAGAACAGAATTTCCTCTTAGAAAAATAGGCTTCTATCTAAAGTTGCCGAGCTTCTCCACGATATTGATAAATTACTTATGAACTTCTTCTGGAATAGCACAAATGATAAGGCAATGCACATGATGGGTGAATTGGGGCAACATTTGTAAATCGAAGGATGAAGGGGGGCTGAATCTATGACATATTAGAAATTAGAATAAAGCTTGTCTAGTAAAACAATTGTGGGATATTCTACAAAATAATTCATCCTTATGGTCACAATGGGTTTTTGCTAGGTAGCTAACCAAGGAATCAATCTGGGAAGCATCCACAAAAACATCTTATTCTGCTGCTTGGAAATGAATTCTGAAGGCAAGGAGGTGGTTAAGTAACAATATTTATTATGTGATCTCTTCTGGGACCAATATTAATATGTGGTATGACCCTTGGGTGAATAGGAAAAGTATATTTCAGTTATTTGGTGATAGAGTACGATAGGATCTGGGGGCTCCCAAAGATCGGAAGGTTTCTGAATTCATTGACAATGGTTACATGGTGTCTTCCCAACCCTACCTTCCCCTGACATGTTATCACTTTGGCTGACTATTAGGGCTATTTCGATCAAGAAAAACTCTTCAAATATGCTTATTTGGTTTCATGATAATAGCAAATTTAGTGCTACATCTGCATGAAACCAAATTAGACAGCAAAACAACAAGTGGATCCCAAGTAGTTGGACATGGGATAGACTATGCTCACAGCGACATTCCTTATGTACAAGGCAGGCCCTTCTTGGTAAACTTCCTATGATGGACAATATATAACGAAGAGGTATTTATATTATAAATCGGTGCTTTTTGTGTATGCACAAGGAAGAAAGTGTTGCCCATCTCTATTATGCTTATGATTATTCTTCTTGGATATAGAAGGAGATCTTGAAGCGATTTGATCTTCAAAGGCTACCACGACCAAACTTACATCATGAATTAGAAATACTTATGCAAAACTTCTCAAGAAAGGGGCCTCTTACACAACTGGCAAGAATTACATTCAGATGTGCTATTTAGTGGATTTGGAAGGAGAGGTGTGGCAGCATTTTTGTGTGTCACAACACGAATAAAGCTCAAATTTTGATAGATATTCTTCAGAACTCACGATCATATGTGGAGCAGGAACTGAACATAGAGCACTTAACAAGAAGAAAGAAAGGGATTTTCACAAGATTCAATTTTTCCATTAGTCAATAATCTCTAGAATAATAGATTGTAATATTTTGTGATATTTCCACAAGTAGTCCAGGATGGTCTAGATATTACATTTTATTATTTATTGACTACAAAATTATGCTACTCTTGGAGATGAGTTTGATGAAGTGCGCCCATTCCATCTTTTTCAGGTGGGGTGCAATCTTCTCAACTACACTAAGAGACTTCAGGCTTTAGTCTATGGCTTATGTAAACAAAGCTACTTTGTACAAATCTTATACATAATACATTATCTTTACCTACTAATAAAAAAAGAAACCCATATTGGGATAGACTGTAGACTGTCTAACTCCAATGGCACATCAGGTGCCCAACGTCATTGAATGACCACGAATAGTCCAAAATCCTTCCAGGACTCATTGTAAATCCTCTTCAGAGTAGAGCTTGCACATAAAGAATCTGTTCTCCAACATATGAAGATCAAATGCTGATATTCCCCATCGAGTCCTAGAAAAAAAGAGTCCTTATGAATGAGGATAATGGAAAAAAGGATGTTCTAAGATGAAAAGGACTTTGAAAAGAGAGTCAAAGAGTGCTTGAAATTGCTGGGAGGGAAGCAGATGGGGGCCGACGATGCACCATTATCGGATACGGAATGGCAGCAAGCCGGTCCACCGCTCGGCTCGGGGTGCGGATCGATGCGGGGCTGCCCGTCGCTTCATTCGCTGTCCGTCGCTCGCCACTCGCTCGGGCAGCCACAAACGGCTTGTTTTTGGGCCGTTTTCGTGTGCTGCGGTGACCGCGGTGAGCGGTGTGAAACGTCAGCCGGCTCGGGGTGCGGATCGACATGGGCTACATCGACGGTTGAAGCCCGGACGGGTCGTTTGTTCGAGGGGATACCGTCGATGCGGTCAAGGACACGACGCGTGACATTGACGTGCCCCAAGGGGCACGTGCACGACCTAGGCATTGGCTAGTGGGCTCCCCATCTATACAAAAGCCCCATCCAGCCCTGTGCACCCGGGGTTCCAAGGTGCTGAGATGGCTGACGTTCGCACCGCTCACCGCAAAGATGCAAAACGCCCAAAAAAGCAAATCGGCCATTTTAGTCGCCACGCCGCAAAGACGCGAAAACTGCCCTCAAATGAATGGTCAAACAGAAAGAATTAACTTGCTCTTGGAGCAATATCTTCGGCACTACGTGAGTGCCAACCAACAAGATTGGGTGAAGCTGTTGAACATAGCCCAATTCTCTTACAACTTGCAGTGGAGCTCTACATCTGACAAGAACCCCTTTGAGATTATTACAGGATAACAGCCATCAGCTCTTCACACCCTAGTTATTGGTTATACAGGGAGTAGCCCATCAGCCTATCACTTCACAAAGGAATGACATCACAATGCAGATATTGCATAGGCTTACTTGGAGAAGGCGACCAAAAAGATGAAGAAGTGGGCAAACTTGGGAAGGCGACTACAAGAGTTTAAAGTTAGTGATAGGGTGTTGGTGAAGCTCCAAGTAGCATCACTCCAGTTTTTTATGCACAAAGTGCACAAGGGATTAGTGCACAAGTATGAAGGGTCTTTCCCAATCATCAGTAGGGTAGGCAATGTCTCATACAAGTTGCAACTGCCAGCATGGTTCATAATTCATAACATCTTCCATACGAGTAACTTGAAAGCCAACCACTCAGATCTGCGAGATGATTCTCGAAATGTTCCAACTCGACTATCCCCCACCAGAGCCTCTTACTAGAAGTGAGTTGAAACTATTCTAGCAGATCGCAAGATAAAGCTACCCAATGGAGCGCAGCAAATTAAGTACTTGGTGAAGTGGCAAAAGCTTCCTCAAACAGAAGCTAGTTGGGAGCCAAAATATGCCCTATGACATGAAGAAGCTCGCGTCAAAGCCTACTAACAAGCGTCGACAAGGGCATCGACAGTTTAAGTGGGAGAGAATGTCATAAATGGTCATCGCTCAATCGCAATGCCCTCGCTCCGTGAACCGTTCTTCAGTTTTTCTTGCTTGTACATATGTTTGGCAGCTTGTTTTGCCTAGAGTTTATGTGTTTTGACCTCAAAAATGTGAGCGAAAGTAGTGTAGAAGGCTACAGAACGATCGCTCGTTGCATGGAGCTAAAATAGCCCAAAATAACCCTATTTTTAGGTCTTTTTTGTGTGTTGTCACAACCTTTCTAAGCGGTGCAAAACGTCAGCCATTTCAGCACCTTGAAACCTCCCGGGTGGCACCAGGCTGGATGGGGTTTAGGGTATATGTCGGGCGTAGGCGTTCATCAATAATTGAACTTGTCTTATGTTCGATACCTTAGGAACCGTCATTTAAGGACTTACGACCGTTCCTACAACCCTCCAAAGTCCCATTTCACTCTCTTTCTCTCTTTTCTCTGCTGCACTCAAGGTGTTCGATAAATTGCTTGTATAGCTTTTCGCTTTACGAGACGCCAGGATGTGTCCGTCGCTCATTTCTAAGCTAATCATCTTCTTCTTTGCAGGTCCTACGGGACCCTAAGAGGTTGTAAGAGGGCTGACCCTTTGTAGACAGATAACGCTTTGGGCATTTCATAACTTAGGCAATCCCAGCTAAGTCCAAAACAGTGGGCTAGGTTGCTTCACAACTTAAGCAATTTCAGCTAAGTCTTCGGGAGTGCCGCTAGGGTTCCACATGGCTTAGGCAAATTCAGCAAAGCCCGTGACACCTAGGCGGCTGGTGGTGTCTAGGGCGAGAGACACCGTGGATGCGAGCGGCCAAACGTGGCACTCTGCTTCGCATACCGCTCCTCTGTTCCAACGGGATGCTCCTCCGCCGGCTTCTTCCCAGCGGCCTCCACTGGTTGCTTCACAGAGGAACGCCCCTCTCCATCGGCCGTTGGATCCTTCATAGCAGGAGGGGGTTGCTCCTCTTTAGCAGCCGCTGGTTCCTCTCCAGCAGCCAATTACTTCACAGCGAGAGGGGGTTGCTCCTCTTCAGCAGCCGTTGGTTCCTCTGTAGAAATAATAAAAAATAGATTTCAAGAGAAATAAATGATTCAATGATCTGATCAAATAATAGTAATAGTATGGTTTGAGAGGAAGTAGCAAGATCCACTGAAACACTACAGTGGAGGTGTGTTGAATCAAGAGTAGACAGTAAACGTCTTTATTATGGCCATTTCGTTCTATCCCCGCTTATGAAAGGCCAAGCTGATACTATAGGTATTGCCATGCGAAGGGCTTTACTAGGAGAAATAAAAGGAACATGTATCACACATGCAAAATCTGAGAAAGTGCCGCATGAATATTCTACGATAATAGGTATTGAAGAATTGGTACATGAAATTTTACTAAATTTGAAAGAAATTATATTGAGAAGTAATATATGTAGAGTTAGAGACACATCCATTTGCGTTAGGGGCCCTGAAAACGTAACCGCTCAAGATATCATCTCACCACCTACCGTGGAAATAGTTGACACAACACAACATATAGCTAACCTGATGGAAACTTCACAGTGGGAGGGGGTTGCTCCTCTCCAGCAGCTGCTAGTTCCTCCCCATCGGCTTAGGCCGGTTTTGCACCAGGACATTCCACCACTGGTTTCTTCTCGGTGGGATGCTCCTTCAATGAACCAGGCTAGAGGGCGTTCACGCTCTAGATCACAACCTCCTACTCCCATTTCCCAAGATCCTCGGCCTTGGAGTAGCCTCTTCAAGGCTCCAGTTGGTAGTTCGGATCTTCGATTGGATTTTTTTGCTTCAAAAGTATAGGCTGATCAGAAGATTGTTGTGTATGAGACTATTGATTTTGACGAACTCATTGAGACATGGTCCACGACAATTGTGGGCTATGTGGTTGGACTAAGAACATCCTTTTTTCCATTATCCTCATTCATCAGGACTCGATGGGAATATCAACATTTGATCTTCATATGTTGGAGAACAGATTCTTTATATGCAGATTCTAATCTGAAGAAGATTTACAATAGGTCCTGGAAGGATTTTAGACTATCCGTGGTCATCCAATGATCCTACAACGTTGGGCACCTGATGTGCAATTGGAGTTAGACAGTCTATAGTCCATCCCAATATGGATTCCTTTTCAAGGACTTCTGCTACATCTCTAGGGTCATTATTTTATTGCAAAGCTTTGCAGCACCTTGGGACAACCATTGTATATTGATAAGGCAACAGCTTCGCAAACGAGATTGACTTTTGCCAGGGCCTATATAATGGTTTCTTCTGTCTGATGAGGAACTACCGAATGAAGTTTTTTTATCGTGATCTTAATGGGAGCACTCGAAAGGTGAAAGTTTCATATTCTTGGAAGCCACAATAATGCAAGGTTTGTCTATCTTTTGGACATGCAAATTGTGCCTACCAGCAGCCTTCATAAAAAATCATAAAGATCTACCGACCACGTCAAGACCCTCAGCATGGGGTCGCTACCACTATTCCGAGCACTGATACTCTAGTGCCAATAGTGATAGTGGCGGAGAAGATGAATGAGCACTTTGACTCATTGGGGCAGTGACACGAATAGGAGATAGACAAGTCAGGACTTTTATCTTTTCCTATTATATCAAAGACTTCCACTGTAGGAGCTTCCCATGGTTCTAACTCCCCAGTAACGACCTCGCCTTCATGAATCATTCCTTCAGATAATCATGAAATTGCATCTCAACTACCTCTTGTGAACCAAGACATTGCACCTCACCAAACTCATCGCGCTTCAACACATCCCGCTATTCAGGACTCCTTGCCTCAACATAAATAAAAATTTAAATATTTACAAGCTGTAGATGAGGGGGATAAATATATAAATAACAGATAAAAGGGTAAAGATATTATGCGAGAGGACCATACAAAATCAAAGGATAAAAAAAAGGATGGTAATGTCTTCCCAAAGTCCCATGCTCTTCCTTCTATCTAGTATTGATGAAAATAATCTGTTGGAATGTTTGTGGACCTAATAAGCCTAAGAAATGTCGGGAGCTTAATAGAATAATCTGATCTACTGCATATGATATTATTTATTATTCTTATGGAAACAAAAATTAAAACTCATCGTGTTCGAGTTTAGAAGAATTTAATATGGCCTAAGGCAGAACTTTTTACTAATGATTCTCATAATACTTATGATCGAGTTTGGGTCTTATGGCATCCTAACCTTGTTACTACTTGGTTTATTTCTATTATTAATCAATTCATTTATCTTAAGGCAAAGGATAAATAGTTGGATGTCAATTCAATATTATCGATAATTACTACTTTTCTTAAAGGGAGGTGTATTCATCATAATGTCCATCTTGCTAATGATTTGGTCAAGGATCTGTACTCAAAAACAAGAGAAAAAAATATCTATTTTAAAGCTAATTTACGAAAGGCTTTTCACTCAGTCAATAGACATTTTATTTGCATGATGCTCCATATAGGCTTCCCTCAGCACTGGGTTAAATAGATTCAATGTTGCTTGGAAACTCTAAAATTTTCGATTCTCTTTAATGGTTCACCTATTGGTTTCTTTGGGAGTAAGAATGGCATTTGGCAAGGTGATCCACTATCTCATTATCTTTTTACCATTGCAATGGAAGGGCTCAGTTGTATGTTGGAAGAGGTAGTTTCCAATGAAAAAATTAAGGTACCATATTATGGTTCTGTTCATATCTCTCACATAACATTTGTTGATGACCTTATTATCTTCCTTCAGGATGATCCAATTTCTATGAGTAACTTGGTAGATATTCTTAATGAATTTGGTATAGTTTCTGGTCTTAAGCTAAACCATACAATGAGCAAAGTATATGTGGGTGCTTGCATTGACGATAAAGACTATACTGCTCAAACTTTGGGAGTTGCTGAAGGAAGTTTACCGGTTCTTTACTCTTTTTTTTTGGCAAGAATAGATAATGTATTATGTATAAGGTTTGTACAAAGTTACTTTGTCTACACAAACTATAGACTAAATAAAGCCTGAAGTCTCTTAGTATAGTCGAGAAGATTGCACCTCACCTAAAGAAGGTGGAATGGGCATACTTCATCAAACTCATCTCCAAGAGTAGCACAAGGTAGTCAATAAATAGTAAAATGCAATATCTAGACCGTTCTGGACTACTTGCGGAAATATCACAAAATATAAGCTTTGCCCTACATAATACATTACAATCTTCATCATTATTCTAGAGATTATTGACTAATGAAAAAATTGAATCTTGTGAAAATCCCTTTCTCTCTTCTTGTTAGGTGCTCTATGTTCAATTCTTGCTCTATACATGATCATGAGTCCTGAAGAATCTCTATCAGAATTTGAGCTTTGTTCGTGGTGTGACACTAAAAAATTCTGCCACACCTCTCCTTTCAAATCTACCAAATAGTACATCTGAATATAATTCTTGCCAATTGTGTAAGAGGCCCCTTTCTTGAGAAGTTTTACATAAGCATTTCCAATTCATGATCAAGTTTGGCCGTGGTAGCCTTTGAAGATCAAATCGCTTCAAGATCTCCTTCCATATACAAGAAGAATAATCATAAGCAAAATAGAGATGGGCAATACTTTCCTCCTTGTGCATACCCAAAGAGCACCGATTTACAATATAAATACCTCTTCGCTGTATATTGTCCATCGTAGGAAGTTTGCCAAGAAGGGCCTGCCATGTACATAAGAATATTGCTGTGAGCATGGTCTATCCCATGTCCAACTACTTGGGATCCACTTGTTGTTTTGTTGTCTAATTTAGTTTCATGCAGATGCAACACTAAATTTACTATTATTATGAAGCCAAATAAGCATATCTGAATAGTTGTTCTTGATTGGAAGAGCCATAATAGTTAGCCAACGTGATAACATGTCAGGGGAGGTAGGGTTGGGAAGACACTATGTACCATTGTCAATGAATTCATTGACCTTCCAATCTTTGGGAGCCCCTAGATCCTATCGTACTCTATCACCAAATAATTGAAATATACTTTTCCCATTCACCCAAGGGTTATACCACATATTAATATTAGTTCTAGAAGAGATCACATAAGAAATGTTGTTACTTAGCCACCTCCTTGCTTTCAGAATTCCTTTCCAAGCAACAGAATGAGATGTTTTTGCGGATACTTCCCAGATTGATTCTTTGGTTAGGTACCTAGCAAAAACCCATTGTGACCATAAGGATGACTTTTTTTTGTAAAATATCTCATAATTGTTTTATCAGACAAGCTTGATTCCATCTCTAATATATCGTAGACTCAGCCCCCCTTCATCCTTCGGTTTGCAAATATTGCCCCAATTAATGAGCATTGCCTTACCATCTGTGCCATTCTAGAAGAAGTTTATAACTAATTTATCAATATCGTAGAGAAGCTCGGTAGTTAGAAGAAATGCATGAGACCAATACATAGAATAAGAGATTAACATAACTCGAATAAGCTCAAGTCGTCCAGCTTTAGAAAGAAGCCTATTTTTCCTAGACGAAATTCTATTCTTAATTTTATGTAGGATAGGCTAACAGGAGACTTTGTTGATTCTAGTGGATATAAGTGGGAGACCTAAGTAAGGAACTGGTAAACTTCCTTCAGCAACTCCTAAAGTTTGAGCAATATAGTCCTTATCGTCAATGCAAGCACCCACATATCCTTTGCTCTTTCCATGGTTTAGCTTAAGACTAGAAATTATACCAAATTCATTAAGAATATCTACCAGATTACTCACTCACAGAAATTGGATCATCCCGAAGGAAGATAATCAGCAAATGTTATATGATAGATATGAACAGAACCAAAATATGGTACCTTAATTTTGCCATTAGAAACTACCTCTTCCAACATACAACTAAGCCCTTCCATTGCAATGGTAAAAAGATAAGGAGATAGTGGATCATCTTGTCGAATGTCATTCTTACTCCCGAAGAAGCCAATAGGTGAATCATTGAAGAGAATCAAAATTTTTGGAGTTTCCAAGCAACATTGAATCCATTTAACCTAGTGCTGAGGGAAGCACATATTATGGAGTATCATATAAATAAAATGCCTATTGACTGAGTCAAAGGCCTTTTGTACATAAGCTTTAAAACATATCTTTTTTCCTCTTATTTTTGAGTGCAGATCCTTAACGAAATCATTAGCAATAAGGACATTATGATGAATACTCATCCCTTTAAGAAAAGCAGCTTGATTAGGACTAATAACCTTGTTCATAATCTTTTGTAGTTTATCTGCCAACACCTTAGAGATAACCTTATAAATAAAGTTACATAGTAAAATAGGATGATAATTCTCCAATGAATCAGCTCGATCATTCTTGGGCTCTAAAGAAATAAAAGTGTAGTTCATTACTTTAAAGATATGACTTGAGGAGAAAAAATGTCGATAAGCTTTTATGACATCATTTCCTATAATAGACCATGCAATTTGATAAAACTCAGTTGGAAATCCATCTGGACCAGGGCTTTTGTGCTTCAGGGACTTAAAAACAACTCTCACAATTTCATCATCCATTATTGGGGCATTAAGAAGAGAGAGCTTCAGAATCAAGTCGTCCTGTGGACCCAATATGAATACTATTATGCTGCTCCTCCTAATTGAGTAACGAATAAAAAAATTACTTGATGTAATTTTTAACCTCATCCAAATCCTTAATAAGATTACCATCTATACCTTTGCATTTTTTGATGCGATTAGTAGCCCTTCTAGTAACAATAGCAGCATAGAAAAATTTAGTATTGGAATCCCCTGGAGTAAGCCACTGGTGTCATGACTTCTATTTTAAAAAGCATTCCTCCTGCTTCAAAACTTGCATAAAGTTATTTCTAGCGATAGCCTCTTTGTATATAAGATTCGCATCCAAAGGTTGAAGATTTAGCTCGCTTTGCACTGCCATAAGTTCTTTCTTGCATAACTGAACCCTATTGATGATATTTCCAAATGTAGTTGAATTCCACTCCTTAAGTGCTGCTTTGCATGCTTTTAATTTTTGACATAGGATGTAAGTGGGAGAACCAAATACATTAATTTTCCAAGCTAACTTGATAACTTCGAGGAACTGAGAGTGAGTACTCTACATATTAAAAAATCTAGAAGGTTTCTTGTCACTGTGTACTACTTTATCTGCATGTATATGCATAATAGAGTGATCCGAAAATAACTTAGCACCGTACACAAGAAGTAAACATGGGAAAACTACTAACCATTCCTGATTAATCAAATATCTGTCAAGTCGAGCCATAATTTTTCTGTCAGCAGCACTTTGATTATTCAATGAAAACCAATCACCTACAGATTTCATGTCAGTCAATGCAGCAGTATCTATACAATCATTAAACTTTGAAGCTGACATTCAGGAAGCACTCTACCCCCTACTTTCTCATTTGTGTATCTGATAGTATTAAAGTCACCGAGAACAATCCAAGGTGCTATAGGATAACTATTTGCAATGCTAACCAGATCATGTCATAGAGCATTCATGTCAGACATACTGTTAGATGCGTAAATATTAGTAATATTAAATTGACATCCAGTCGGTTTATCCTCTACCTTAAGATGAATGAATTGATTAATAGTAGAAATAAACCAAGCAGTAACAAGGTTAGGATGCCATAAAACCCAAACTCGACCATAAGTATCCTGAGAATCATTAGTAAAAAGTTTCGCCTCAAGCGATATTAAATTCTTCAGAACTCGAACATGATGAATTTTCATTTTTGTTTCCGTAATAATAACAATATCACATGCAGTAGATCGGATTATTCTATTGAGCTCCCGACATTTCTCAGGCTTATTAAGTCCACGAACATCCAACATATTATTTTCATCAATACTAGATAGAAGGAAGAGCATGCGAATTTGGGAGGACATTACCATCCTTTTTTTTATCCTATCATTTTGCATGATCCTCTCACATAATATCTTTATCCTTTAACCCTTTATTTCTATATTTATCCACCTCATCTATAGCTTGCAAATGTTTAAATTTTTATGTACCTTGAGGCAACGAGTCCAGAATAGTGGGATGTGTCGAAGCGCGATGAGTTTGGTGAGGTGCAATGTCTTGGTTCATAAGAGGTTGTTGATATGCAATTTCCTGATTTTCTAAAAGAATGATTCATGAAGGCGAGGTTGTTAATGGGGAGTGAGAACCATAGGAAGCTCCTGCAGTGGAAGTCTCTGATACAATAGGAAAAGATGAAAGTCTTGACTTATCTTTCTCTTGTTCGTGTCGCTGCCCCAACGAGTCAGAGTGCTCATTCATCTTCTCCACCACTGTCATTGTTGGCATTGGAGTATTAGTGCTTGAAATAGTGGCAAGCACCATTTGTATGTCCAAAAGATAGACAAACCTTTTATGACATCGTTGCCTACAATAAACCACGTAATTTGATAAAACTCAGTTGGAAATCCATCTCGACCAAGGCTTTTGTGCTTCGGGGACTTAAAAACAACTCTCATAATTTCATCATCTGTTATTGGGGCATTAAGAAGAGAGAGAGCTTCAGAATCAAGTCATCCTATAGTCCCAACATTAATACTTTTAGGCTACTTCTCCTGATTAAGGAATAAAAAAATTGCTTGGTATAATTTTTAACCTCATCCAAATCCTCAATAAGATTACCATCTATACCTTTGCATTTTTTGATGCAATTTGTAGCCCTTCTGGTAGCAATAGCAACATAGAAAAACTTAGTATTGGAATCCCCTAGAGTAAGCTAATGCTGTCATGACTTCTGTTTCAAAAAGCATTCCTCCTACTTCAAAGCTTGCATAAAGTTATTTCTAGCGACAACCTCTTTGTATATAAGATTCACATCTAGAGGCTAAATATTTAGCTTGCTTTGCACTGCCATAAGTTCTTTATTGCATAACTGAACTCTGTTGGTGATATTTCCAAAGGTAGTTGAATTCCACTCCTTAAGTGCTGCTTTACATGCTTTTAGTTTTTGACATAAAATGTAAGGGGGAGAACTAAACACATTAATGTTCCAAGCTGACTTGATAACTTTGAGGAACTAAGGGTGAGTACTCCACATATTAAAAAATCTAGAAGGTTTCTTGTCGCTGGATATTGCTTTATCTGCATGTATATGCATAATAAAGTGATCTGAAAATAACTTAGCACCGTACTCAAAAAGTGAATCTAAGAAAACTGCTAACCATTCCTGATTACTCAAACATCTATTAAGTTGAGCCATAATTTTTCTTTCAGCAGCACTTTGACTATTTCATGAGAACCAATCACCTACAGATTTCATGTCAGTCAATACAACAGTATCTATACAATAATTAACATTTGAAGCTCACATTCAGAAAGCACTCTGCCCCCCACTTTCTTATTTGCGTAGCTGATAGTATTAAAGTCGCCAAGAACAATTCAAGGTACTATAGAATAACTATTTGTAATAATAACTAGATCACACCATAGAGCATTCCTCTCAGACATAGTGTTAGATGCGTACATACCGGTAATATTGAATTGACATCCAGTCTATTTATCCTCTGCCTTAAGATGAATGAATTGATTAGTAGTAGAAATAAACCAAGCAGTAACAAGGTTAGGATGCCACAAGATCCAAACTCGACCATAAGTATCCTGAGAAGCATTAGTAAAAAGTTTCGCCTCATGCCTTATTAAATTATTGAGAACTTAAACACGATGAGTTTTAATTTTTGTTTCCACAAGAATAACAATATCACATGCAATAGATCAGATTACTCTATTGAGCTCCTGACATTTCTCAGGCTTATCAAGTCCACGAACATTCCAACAGATTATTCTCATCAATACTAGATAGAAGGAAGAGCATGCGACTTTGGGAGGACATTACCATCCTTTTTTTCATCCTTTGATTCTGCATGATGCTCTTGCATAATATCTTTACCCTTTAATCCTTTATTTCTATATTTATCCACCTCATCCACAGCTTGCAAATGTTTAAATTTTTGCGTATCTTGAGGCAAGGAGTCCTGAATAGCGGGATGTGTCGAAGTGCGATGAGTTTAGTGAGGTGCAATGTCTTGGTTCACAAGAGGTTGTTGAGATGTAATTTTCTGAATATCTAAAGGAATGATTCGTGAAGGTGAGGTTGTTATTGGGGAGTGAGAACCATGGGAAGCTCCTGAAGTGGAAATCTCTGATATAATAGGAAAAGATAAAAGTCCTGGCTTATCTTTCTACTGTTCGTGTCGATGCCCCAACGAGTCAGAGTGCTCATTCATCTTCTCTACCACCATCACTGTTGTCACTAGAGTATCAGTGCTCGGAATAGTGGTAGCGACCCCATGTTGAGGCTCTTGACATGGTCGGTAGACCTACGTGATTTTTTGTGAAGGCTACTAGAAAGCACCATTTGCATGTCCAAAAGATAGACAAACCTTTTATGACATCATTGTGGCTTCCAAGAATATGAAACTTTCACCTTTCGAGTGCTCCCATTAAGATCATAGTAAAAAACTTCATTCGGTAGTTCCTCATCAGAAGAAACTATTATACAGGCTCTAGCAAAAGTCAATCTCGTTTGTGAAGCTGTTGCCTTATCAATATACAATGGCTGTCCCAGGGTGTTGCAAAGCTTTATAATAAAACGACGACCCCAGAGATGTAGCGGAAGTCCATTAAAAGAAACCCATATTAGGATAGACTATAGACTGTCTAACTCTAATCAGACATCAGGTGCCCAACATCGTAGGATCATTGGGTGATCACCGATAGTCCAAAATCCTTCGAGGACCCGTTGTAAATCTTCTTTAGAGTAGAGCTTGTATATAAAAATCCGTTCTCCTACATATGAAGATCAAATGTTGATATTCCCCATCGAATCCTGATGAATGAGGATAATGGAAAAAAGGATGTTCTTAGTCCAACCACATAGCCCACAATTGTCATTGACAATGTCTCAATCAGTTCGTCAAAATCAATAGTCTCACACACAACAATTTAGCCTATACTTCTGGAGCAAAAAAATGCAGTCGAAGATCTGGACTACCAACTGGAGCCTTGAAGAGGCTACTCCAAGGCTGAGGATCTCAAGAAATGGATGCAAGAGGTTGTGATCTAGAGAGTGAACGACATTTGGCCTAGTTCATTGAAGGAGCATCCTACCGAGAAGAAACCAGCAGTGGAACATCCTAGTGTGAAATCGGCCTAAGCCGCTGGGGAGGAACCAGTGGCTGCAGGAGAGGAGCAACCCCCTCCTGCTATGAAGTAACCAGTGGCTATTGGAGAGGAACTAGAGCAACCCCCTCCCACTGTGAAGGAACCAGCAGCTGTTGGAGAGGGGTGTTCCGCTGTGAAGCAACCATTGGAGGCCGTTGGGAAGAAGCCAGTGGAGGAGCATCCCACTAGAACAGAGGAGCGATATGCGAAGTAGAGTGTCGTGTTTAGCCATTCGCATCCATGGTGTCTCTCGCCCTAGAGACCGCCAACCGCCTAGGGGAGACGAAACCACCACCCTTCCCACACCTGAGTTGCCGATTGTAGAAGCAATCGTTGCCCTTTCCACGCCTGATTTGCGGTAGGGTCGCAAAGTAGCAGTGAACCCAGCACCAAACGCAGTGCAACCACCACCATTTCTCACCCTAGAGGTCATCCCACACCTAGGGGAGAAGAAGTCGTCGCCCTTCCATGCTTGAAAACACCGATCACAAAAGCGATTGCCATCGTTCGATTGCAGAAGCGATCGTCATCCTTCCATGCCTAAATTTGTCGTAGAACAATCATAGAGGAGAAATTGCCTAAGGGAGCAATCGCCTTTGCGCAAAGTCGCGCACAGTCTCGCTTCGATCTATTTTTCGTGCAACAACTCAGAATTTCAAAATCGCCATTCCTAACGTTTTAGCCTATGGGAAGTCGTACGAGCATGGTTTCGCCAAAAATGCGACGGTCATAAATTTTATACAATGTTTCGTTTCGATCGGTTTTTCATGCACCGTCTCGGAATTTCAAAATACAGGCCATTCCCAATGTATTAGCCCTTGGGAAGTCGTATAAGCCTGGTTTCACCAAAAAACGCGATGGTCATAAACTTTACGCAAAGTTGCGAACAGTCTCACTTCGATCGATTTTTCGCACACCATCTCGGAATTTCAAAATACTCGCCATTCCCAACGTACTAGCCCATGGGAAGTCGTACGGGCATGGTTTCATGAAAACATGCGACGGTCATAAATTTTGCTCAAAGTCTCGTTTTGATCGATTTTTCATGCACCATCTCGGAAATTCAAAATACTGGCCATTCCCAATGTTTTAGCCCTTGGGAAGTCGTATACGCATGGTTTCACCAAAAAACGCGATGGTCATAAACTTTGTGCAAAATCGTGCACAGAGTCTCGCTTCGATCAATTTTTCGTGTACCGACTCGGAATTTCAAAATACCAGCCATTCGTAACGTATTAGCCCATGGGAAGTCGTACGAGCACTACCCGCTCATCGTTCGGTAAGGAAAGAGATTGCCTTCCCTAGCCCTGATGGCAAGCGCAAGTGCAAGCAGAGCACGAGCATAAGGGAAAGCTATCACTTTGCCTTAGGAGAAGCGCCTAAGGGAAAGTTGTCACTTATTTGATCTTTGTTGACATCTTATTCTATTTATTAGTCTCATGCATTCCTTCTACTTGTCGGACTTCTCCACGATATTGATAAATTACTTATGAACTTCTTTTCGAATGGCACAGATGGTAAGGTAATGCACATGGTGAATTGGGGCAACAATTGTAAATCAAAGGATGAAGGGAGGCTGAGTCTACGACATATTAGAGATTGGAATAATGCTTGTTTGGTAAAACAATTGTGGGATATTTTACAAAACAAGTCTTCCTTATGGTCGCAATAAGTTTTTGCTAAGTACCCAACCAGGAATCAATCTGGGAAGCATCCACAAAAACATCTCATTCTGCTACTTGGAAAGGAATTCTGAAGGCAAGGACGTGGCTAAGTAACAACATTTCTTATGTGATCTCTTCTGGAACCAATATTAATATGTGGTATAACCCTTGGCTGAATGTAAAAAGTATAGTTTAGTTATTTAGTGATAGAGTACGATAGGATCTGGGGGCTTCCAAAGATTGGAAGGTTTCTGAATTCATTTACAATGGTATATGGTGTCTTCCCAACCCTACCTCCCCTTACATTTTATCACTTTGGCCGACTATTAGGGTTATTCTAATCAAGAACAACTCTTTAGATAGGCTTATTTGGCTTCATGGTAATGGCAAATTTAGTGCTACATCTGCATGGAACCAAATTAGATAACGAATCAACAAGTGGATCCCAAGTAGACCATACTAACAGTGACATTCCTTATGTACATGGCAGGCCCATGTTGGCAAACTTCTTACGATGGATAATATGCAACGAAGAGGTATTTATATTGTAAATCGGTGCTTTTTTTTTAGTAAGTAAAGATAATGTGTTATGTATAAGGTTTGTACAATGTAGCTTTGTCTACACAAGCCATAGACTAAAGCCTGAAGTCTCTTAGTGTAGTTGAGAAGATTGCACCACACCTAAAAAAGCTTTGCCCCACATAATACATTATAATCTTCATTATTATTATAGACATTATTTACTAATAAAAAAATTAAATCTTGTGAAAATCCCTTTCTCTCTTCTTGTTAGGTGATCTATGTTCAATTCTTGCTCCATACATGATCGTGAGTCCTGAAGAATCTCTATCGGAAGAGCATGCGACTTTAGGAGGACATTACCATCCCTTTTTTATCCTTTAATTTTGCATGGTCCTCTCGCATAATATATTTACCCTTTAATCCTTTATTTCTATATTTATCCACCTCATCCACAACTTGCAAATGTTTAAATTTTTGTGTACCTCAAGGCAAGGAGTCCTGAATAGCGGGATATGTCGAAGCACGATGAGTTTGGTGAGGTTTACAAGAGGTTGTTGAGATACAATTTCCTGATTATATAAAGGAATGATTCGTGAAGGCGAGGTTGTTATTGGAGAGTGAGAACTATGGGAAGCTCCTATAGTAGAAATCTCTAATATAATAGGAAAAGATGAAAGTCATGACTTGTCTTTCTCCTGTTCGTGTCACTGCCCCAACGAGTCAGAGTGCTCATTCATCTTCTCCGCCACCATCACTATTGGCACTGGAGTATCAGTGCTCGGAATAGTGGTAGCGACCCCATGCTGAGGCTCTTGACGTGATCGATAGACCTGTGTGATTTTTTGTGAAGATTGTTGGCAAACACCATTTGCATGTTCAAAAGATAGACAAACCTTGCATCATTGTGGCTTCCAAGAATATGAAACTTTCACCTTTCGGGTGCTCCCATCAAGATCACGGTAAAAAACTTCATTCAGTAGTTCCTCATCAGAAGAAACTATTACGCAGGCTCTAGCAAAAGTCAATCTCGTTTGCGAAGCTATTGCCTTATCAATATACAATAGTTGTCCCAGGCTGCTGTAAAGCTATACAATAAAACGATGACCCCAGAGATGTAGCGGAAGTCCTTAGAAAGAAACTCATATTGGGATAGACTATAGACTGTCTAAATATAATCCAATCGTATATCAGGTGCCTAACGTCGTAGGATCATTGGATGACCGCAGATAGTCCAAAATCCTTCCAGGACCCATTGTAAATCTTCTTCAGAGTAGAGCTTGCATATAAAGAATCCATTCTCCAACACATGAAGATCAAATGTTGATATTCCCCATCGAGTCCTTATGAATGAGGATAATGGAAAAAAGGATGTTCTGAGTCCAACCACGTAGCCCACAATTGTCATGGACCATGTCTCAATCAGTTTGTCAAAATCAATAGTCTCATACACAGTAATCTTCTGATCAGCCTGTACTTTTGGAGCACCAGTCGAAGATCCGGACTACCAACTGGAGCCTTGAAGAGGCTACTCTAAGGCCGAGGATCTTGGGAAATGGGAGTAGGAGGTCGTGATCTAGAGCGTGAACAACCTCTAGCCTAGTTCATTGAAGGAGCATCCCACCGAAAAGAAACCATTATTTTAAATTTCTGAGATGGTACACGAAAAACCGATCGAAACTCGACTTTACGTAAAGTTTATGACCATCGCATTTTTTTGTGAAACCGTGCTCGTATGACTTCCCATAGGCTAATACACTAGGAATGGCCAGTATTTTAAATTCTCGAGACGGTCGAGGAAAAACTGATCAAAATTCAAATTTGAGAGCGACTTTACGCAAAGTTTATGACCATCACGTTTTTTCGTGAAATCATGCTTTTACAACTTCCCATGGGCTAATACATTAGGAATGGCTAGTATTTTGAATTTTTGAGATAGTACATGAAAAATTGATCGAAACTCGACTTCGTATGTGACTTTGCGCAAAGTTTATGATCGTCACATTTTTTCGCGAAACGTGCTCAAACGGCTTCCCATAGGCTAATAATACATTGGGAATGGCCAGTATTTTGAATTTTTGAAATGGTGCATAAAAAATCGATCGAAACTTGACTTCACACGCGACTTTGGGAATGGCCAGTATATTAAATTTTCGAGACTGTGCATGAATAACTGATTGAAACTCGACTTCGCACGTGACTTTACGTAAAGTTTATGACCATCACATTTTTTCGGGAAACTATGCTCGTACAACTTCCCGTGGGCTAATACGTTGGGAAAGAGTAGTATTTTGAATTTTTGAGATGTTGCACGAAAAATCGATTGAAACTCAAATTCGCATGTGACTTTATGCAAAGTTTATAACCGTCATGTTTTTTCGTGAAACCATGCTCGTACGACTTCCCATGGGCCAATACATTGGGAATGGCTAGTCTTTTGAATTTTTGAGATGGTGTACGAAAAATTGATCGAAACTTGACTTCGCGTGCGACTTTGTGCAAAGTTTATGACGGTTGTATTTTTTTATGAAACCATGCTCGTATGACTTCCCATGGCCTAATACATTGGGAATAGCCAGTATTTTGAATTTCTGAGACAGTGCATGAAAAACCAATCAAAACTTGACTTCGCATGTGACCTTGCGCAAAGTTTATAACCATCATGTTTTTTTATGAAACAGTGCTCATACAACTTCCCATGGGCTAATACATTGGGAATGGCTAGTATTTTGAATTTCCAAGATAGTGTATGAAAAATCAATTGAAACTCGACTTCGCACGTGACTTGTCGCAACGTTTATGACCATCGCATTTTTTTCAAATAACCATGCTCATCCGACTTCCCATGGGCTAATACGTTGGGAATGGTCAGTATTTTGAATTTTCGAGATGGTGCATGAAACACCGATTGAAACTCGACTTCGCACGCGACTTCGCACTAAGTTTTGGACCGTCATATTTTTTTGCGAAACCATGCTCGTACGACTTCCTATGGGCTAATACATTAGGAATGATAGGTATTTTGAATTTCTGAGACGGTGTAAGAAAAATCGATAGAAACTGGACTTCACACGTGACTTCGCACAAATTTTTTACTATCGCATTTTTTCATGAAACCATGCTTGTACGACTTCCTATGGGCTAATACGTTGGGAATGGCCAGTATTTTGAATTTCTGAGATGGTGCATGAAAAATCGATCGAAACTCGACTTTGCATGCGACTTCGCGCAAAGTTTATGACCGTCACATTTTTCACAAAACTGTGCCCGTATGACTTTCCATTGGATAATACGTTGGGATGGCCAGAATTATGAATTTTCGAGACGGTGTATGAAAAATCGATCGAAACTTGACTTCCCATGGGCTAATACATTGGGAATGACCAGTATTTTAAATTTCCGAGATGGTGCACGAAAACCCGATCGAACTCGACTTCGCGCATGACTTTGCACAAAGTTTATGACCATCATGTTTTTTCATGAAACTATGCTCATACGACTTCCCATTGGCTAATACGTGGGGAATGGCCAGTATTTTGAATTTCCAAGACGGTGCATGAAAATTGATCGAAACTCGACTTCAAGCACGACTTCGGGCAAAGTTTATGACTGTACATTATCTTTATTTACTAAAAAAAGTTTATGACCGTCACATTTTTTTGTAAAACCTTACTCGTACGACTTCCTATGGGCTAATACATTGGGAATGGCCAGTATTTTGAATTTTTTAGATGGTGCACAAAAAATTGATCGAAACTCGACTTCATGCACGACTTCACGCAAAGTTTTTGACCATCCCATTTTTTTATGAAACCATGCTCGTACAACTTCCCATGGGCTCATACGTTGGGAATGGCTAGTATTTTGAATTTATGAGATGGTGCATGAAAAATCGATCAAAGCTCGACTTCGCACGCGACTTTATGCAAAGTTTATGGCCCTCGCATTTTTTGGTGAACCCTTGCTCGTACTACTTCCAATGGGCTAATACATTTGGCATGTATAGTATTTTAAATTTGCGAGATGGTGCATGAAAAATCGATTAAAGACTTCGCATGCGACTTTGCACAAAGTTTATGACCATCACATTTTTTTCACGAAACCATGCTCACGTGACTTCCCATGGGCTAATCGCGTGAATTCATCACGTTTACTCCTGAATTCATCATAGAACGATCGTAAGCGTAAGCATAAGCAGCGCATGCCAGTATTTTGAATTTTCGAGATGGTGCACAAAAAACTGATCAAAATTTGACTTCACGCGCGAATTTAT
The DNA here is from genome assembly GCA_021527575.1 of Ensete glaucum. NCBI lineage: Eukaryota > Viridiplantae > Streptophyta > Magnoliopsida > Zingiberales > Musaceae > Ensete > Ensete glaucum. The sequence continues at coordinate 7,062,043 of CM038554.1, forward strand.
ACAAAGTTTATGACCGTTGCATTTTTTTACGAAATCATGCTCGTATAATTTTCCATGGACTAATACATTGGGAATGGCTAGTATTTTAAATTTCCAAGACGGTGCATGAAGAATTGATCGAAACTCAACGTCGCGCATGACTTTATGAAAAGTTTATGACCGTCATGTTTTTTTGCTAAACCATGCTCGTACGACTTCCCATGGGCTAATACGTTGGGAATGGCCAGTATTTTCGATTTCTAAGACAGTGCATGAAGAACTGATCAAAACTTAACTTCGTGTGCAACTTTGCGCAAAGCTTATGACCATCGTATTTTTTCATGAAACTATTCTCGTATGACATCCAATGGGCTAATACGTTGGGAATGGCTAGTATTTTGAATTTTTGAATTGGTGCATGAGAAGCCGATTGAAACTCGACTTTGCGTGTGACTTTGCACAATGTTAAGAATGATAAGCGCGAGAGGTTTCCTATAAGGACTGTTGGCTTCTCCTTTGGATGCTTCTCCTATGACAAAGTGACAAGTTTCCCTTCTACTCGTGCTCTGCTTATGCTTGGGCTTACGATCGGCGCTAGGGACGACAACCTCTTTCCTTACCGAACGACGAGCAGGTAGTGGAGGGAGATTGCTCCCTTGGGCGATTTCTCCTTTACGATCGTTCTGTGATGAATTTAGGAGTAGAAGGACGACAGTTACTTTTGTTAGGAAACCTCAGCTAGTGCATCACATGCGTAGCGGAAATAAAAAAAAAATATCGATTTCCCACGTAGATCAAATCGTCATGCAAAATATTGGGGTCACGAGAAAAATATAAAAACTGATAAAACTGCGATGTGTGAGAGATTGACTTTACTTAGGGAGATCGTATATCCTTGTATTCCAGATCCGGATGGAGAAGATGAAGGAGGTGAAGCGTCCTCCTCTCTAGCGGTATCTACATAATGGATCTCTGCAGCGAAACTCCTCCAATCTGATCTCACATCTCTTGCACAGAGGGAGGGAGGAGAATAGGAGGTGGTGAATAAACTGTAGCCTATCAACCATGAGTCTCCCCTCCTATTTATAGAGAGACACCAAAAACCCTAGGGCTTCTGCCTTAGTGGGTATTGGATCTCCATCCAATAACCCACTAACCTTGCATTATTAGATCTGTATCCAATAATCTCCTTAGGCCTCTAATTGGCCCTTAAGCAAGGAGCCCATTAGCATAGGGTCTCATCTAATGAGAATAGGGGCTAATTGGATCTCCATCCAATCCTCTATTCGCTGAAGTATCCACCATATGTGTGTGACCCTATAGGCCTGATACCGAGCTGACCGTGAGTCACTCCTATCAAAACTGATATAGTAAATTATTATCCCCATAATAATTCATTCGACTCATCGACTATAGATATACTAGGCCACTACGCCATAGTCCCCAGACGGTATAAGGGGGTTCAAATCCATCAGACCTGTTTGTCCATAGTTATCATGTATCTATAATCTCTCATCCAACTAATATCCCATAGACTATATATTAGACATGGTACTACTGTCAGGTCACATGCGGAATCCATCATAGTCTAACTCTAATCGGATTCTCCCAGAGAACTCTTTCTCTCTCAATCCGAATGACCCTGGCCTGGGATTTGTTTGAGCAAGCACATATGGGATATTCCTCTCTGATACCGAGAGTGGATTATCCTCTATTAACACTTAATTACCTTCGTAAGGTTGGCTACCATTTTCGATAACCAATTGTACCAAATCTGGAACATTCCAAACCTGTAAGTTTGGCGTCAAAGAAAGGAGTACTCATACAAGGTATCCTTGGTGTCTCAAGTCTAAGGACCAGATACACAACTGGGACTATGGAATTGCTATCTCATATTAGGTATCATTAACCATATAGCATTTCATAAGCAGATCAATTAGTGAACTCATTCTCTAAATGAGCACCTGTACTATATCCTTAGTGTCTCCACACAAGTGACTATGAGACTAGTCGCCTCCATCATATGGATGAGTATATAGTACACCAGTTTGTCCAATTATCTTGATGTCCCTCTCGAGTAACCTATGACCAGGCTTATTTAGGATCTATGTTTAAAGGTGAATCAATCTCATTATCGTGATCTCATCACGATCTGATTCCCATTGCACAGAACCAAGGACATAACAATATATATGCTACATATAATATAATATGAGAATATACCAATATTAATCATAAGCAAAAAGATAACAAAGGGTGTCACATGTGCCATCATTCACATGATTGGCTTGCAGGGCACTTGTAACAGGCAATCTCTCACTTGACCAAAAGCCAATCACCTATGTGTCTGATCCCCATCAGACCCCTGTGACGCTCAAATACAATCTGAGCCAGCGGCTTCGTTAGTGGATCTGCAATGTTATCTTCGGATGGAACTCTTTCCATTGCTATATCTTTTTGGGTCATGATCACTCTAATCAAATGGAACCTTCTCAGAATAATTCTAATAAGACCTTGGTTCCCTTGCTAGAGTTATCACCCTGTTGTTGTCACAATATATGAGAGTCAGCTCCACGTTGCTTGGTATGACTCCCAAATCCTTGATGAACTTCTTCATCCACACTCCTTCCTTTGCTGCTTCTGCCACAACAATGTATTCTACCTCTGTGGTCGAGTCAATAGTAATATCTTGCTTCGAACTCTTCCAGCTTACTCCTCTTCCAATCAGGATGAAAACATGCTATGAATTTAATTTGCTATCATCAATGTCGAACTGAAAACTCGAGTCCATGTAGCCCTCAACCTAGAGGCTACCTCCTTCATATACCAGTAAAGGTTCCTTAGTCCTTTGCTATAGATAGCTAAGCCTTTGCTATAGAGAGCATTCCTATATCGTTCCTAATGATTAGGATGTCATCCATATATAGCACCAAGAAGGTAATAGCACTCCTACTTACCTTCCTGTACACACAAGGCTTATCTTCGTTCTTAACGAAAGACATAAGATCTGATCACCTCATCAAATCTTACGTTCCAACTTTAGGAAGCTTGCTTCAATCCATAAATGGATCTAAGCGACCTGCACACTTTATCTGGACTCTCTTTGGATATGAATCCCTCTGGCTATATTATATACACCTCCTCCTCGAGGTTGCCATTGAGGAATATTGTTTTGACATCAATTTGCCAGATCTCATAGTAATCGTGTGCTGCAATGGCCAAAAATAATTCTAATGGACTTAAGCATGGCTACAGGTGAAAATGTTTCATCATAGTCAACTCCTTGTCTTTAATGCATCCTTTAGCTACCAGCCTTGCTTTACAGGTCTCTACATTTTCATTAACTCCAATCTTCTTCTTGAATTTGAAGCCGATGGGTACAATACCTTCAGGTGCATCCACAAGGTTCCAAACCTTGTTAGAGTACATGGAATCCATCTCAGAATTCATGGTTTCTTACCACTTCCCGGGGTCTATACCCATAATAGCCTCCATGTAGGTATGAGGATCAACATCCTGAGAGTCATCTCCACCGATATATCCCACATATCTTTCAGGAGGATGAGATACTCTACTAGTCCTACGTAAAATTGGAACTCGTGTGTTAGGTACCTAAACAGACTCGGGCTCTGTAATGGTGCTAGGTTCTCCAACCTCGCTCAATTCTATCTTGCTCCCACCGTTTCCACTAAGAATGTGTTCTTTCTCAAGGAACATAGCTCTCTTGGTAACAAAGACCTTTCGGTCCTCGGGATGATATAAATAATACCCCAAAGTCTCCTTAGGGTATCCCATAAATGTGCACCATTCCGTCCTTGATTCCAACTTGTCAGGGTTGTATCTTCTAACGTGGGAAGGACATTCCCAAATCTTAACCACCTTAAGATCGGGCTTCTTTCCTTTCCATATCTCATATGGTGTAGACACTACCGACTTTGATGGAACTCTGTTCAGAATGTAAGCTGCAGTCTCTAGGGCGTACCCCCAGAACGAGACGGTAGATCAGCTAAACTCATCATGGACCACACTATATCTAACAGCGTGTGATTCCTCCTTTTCAATACACCATTGAGCTGAGGTGTATAAGGAGGTGTCCATTGGGATAGAATCCTATTGTCCCTAAGGAAATGGGTGAACTCTATACTCAAGTACTCTCCTCCTCGATCTGATCGAAGAGATTTGATACTCTTTTCAATTTAGTTCTCTATCTCATTCTTATATTCTCTGAATTTCTCAAAGGCCTCAAATTTGTACTTCATCAAGTACATGTGTCTATACCTAGAGAAATCATCAGTGAATGTAATGAAGTATGAGTAACCACTTATAGCCTGAGTCAACATGGGACTATATACATCACTATGTATGAGTTCCAATAACTCAGTGGCTCTCTCTCCAGTTCCACTAAAAGAAGAGTTGGTTATTTTTCCACGATGACAAGGTTCACAAGTTGTATATGACTCATAGTCAAATGGTTCCAAGTATCCATCTTTTAGTAACTTTTGAATCCTTCCCTCATGTATATGACCTAGCCTACAATGTCATAAGTATGCATTTTTCACCGAGTCCTGCTCCCATTTCCTAAGATCCTTGACCTTGGAGTAGCCTCTTCAAGGCTCCAGTTGGTAGTCCTGATCTTCGATTGAATTTTCTTGCTCCAAAATTACAGGCTGATCAAAAGATTAATCTGTATGAGACTATTGATTCTGATGAACTGATTGAGACATGGTCCATGGCAATTAACATTTGATCTTCATATGTTGGAGAATGGATTCTTTATATGCAGGCCTACTCTAAAGAAGATTTACAATAGGTCCTGGAAGGATTTTGGACTATCTGTGGTCATCCAATGGTCCTACGACGTTGGGCACCTGACGTGCAATTAGAGTTAGACAGTCTACAGTTTATCCCAATATGGGTTTCTTTCTATGAACTTCCGCTATATCTTTGGGGTCGTCGTTTTATTGCAAAGCTTTACAACACCCTGGGACAACCATTGTATATTGATAAGGCAACAGTTTCTTAAACGAGATTGACTTTTGCCAGAGCCTGTAAAATGGTTTCTTCTGATGAGGGACTACCAAATGAAGTTTTTAACCGTGATCATGAAGGGAGCACCCGAAAGGTGAAAGTTTCATATTCTTGGAAGCCACAACGATGCATGGTTTGTCTATCTTTTGGACATGCAAATGGTGCTTACAAGTAGCCTTCACAAAAAATCACACAGGTCTACCGACCACGTCAAGAGCCTTGGCATAGGGTCGCTACTACTATTCTGAGTACTGATACTCCAGTGCCAATAATGATGGTGATGGAGAAGATGAATGAGTAGTCTGACTCGTTGGGGTAGTGACACGAACAGGACAAAGATAAGTCAGGACTTTCATCTTTTCCTATTGTATCAGAGACTTCTACTTTAGGAGCTTCCCATGGTTCTCACTCCCCAATAATGACCTCGCCTTCATGAATCATTCTTTCAGATAATCGGAAAATTGCATCTCAGTAACCTCTTGTGAACCAAGACATTGCACCTCACCAAACTCATCGCGCTTTATCACATCCTGCTATTCAGGACTCCTTGTCTTAAGGTACGTAAAAATTTAAACATTTGCAGGCTATGGATGAGGTGGATAAATATAGAAATAAAGGATTAAATAGTAAAGATATTATATAAGAGGACCATGTAAAATCAAAGGATAAAAAAAAGGATGGTAATGTCCTCCTAAAGTCGCATGCTCTTCCTTCTATCTAGTGTTGATGAAAATAATCTATTGGAATGTTCGTGGACTTAATAAGCCTGAGAAATGTCGGGAGCTCAATAGAATAATCCATCTGATCTACTTCATGTGATATTGTTATTCTTGAGGAAACAAAAATTAAAACTCATCGTATTCGAGTTCAGAAGAATTTAATATAGCCTGAGGCAAAACTTTTTACTAATGATTCTCAGGATACTTATGGTCGAGTTTGGGTCTTATGGTATCCTAACCTTAATACTGCTTGGTTTATTTCTGCTACTAATCAATTCATTCATCTTAAGGCAAAGGATAAATAGACTCGTTGTCCATTCAATATTATCGGTATTTACGCATCTAACAGTATGTCTGATAGGAATGCTCTATGGCGTGATCTAGTTAGCATTGCAAATAGTTATCCTATAGTACCTTGGATTGTTCTCGGTGACTTTAATACTGTCAGATACACAAATGAGAAAGCGAGGGGTAGAGTGCTTTACGAATGTCAGCTTCAAAGTTTTAATGATTGTATAGATACTGCTGCATTGGCTGACTTGAAATCCATAGGTGATTGGTTCTCATGGAATAATCAAAGTGCTACTGACAAAAAAATTATGGCTCGACTTGATAGATGTTTGATTAATCAGGAATGGTTAGAAGTTTTCCTATATTCACTTCGTGAGTACGATGCTAAGTTATTTTCGGATCACTCTATTATGCATATACACACAAATAAAGCAATACCCAGCGACAAGAAACCTTTTAGATTTTTTAATATATGGAGTACTCACCCTCAGTTCCTCGAAGTTGTCAAGTCAGCTTGGAACATTAATGTGTTTGGTTCTCCCCCTTACATCCTATGTCAAAAACTAAAAGCATGCAAACCAGCTCTTAAGGAGTGGAATTCAACTACAATTAGAAATATTACCAACAGGGTTCAGTTATGCAAGGAAGAACTTATGGCAGTGCAAAGCGAGCTAAATCTTCAGCCTCTGGATGCGAATCTTATATACAAAGAGGTTGCCGCCAGAAATAACTTTATACAAGCTTTGAAGTAGGAGGAATGCTTTTTGAAACAGAAGTCTCGACAGCATTGGCTTACACTAGGGGATTACAATACTAAGTTTTTCTATGCTGCTATTGCTACCAGAAGGGCTACTAATCGCATAAAAAAATGCAAAGGTTTAGATGGCAATCTTATTGAGGATTTGGATGAGGTTAAAAATTAAACCAAGCAATTTTTTGATTCCATGCTCAATTAGGAGGAGGGGCCTAATAGTATTCATGTTGGGCCCACAAGACGACCTTGGAGTAGCCTCTTCAAGGCTCCAGTTGGTAGTCCGGATCTTCGACTAGATTTTTTTGCTCCAAAAGTACAGGCTGATCAAAAGATTAATGTGTATGAGACTATTGATTCTGACGAACTGATTGAGAAATGGTCCATGGCAATTAACATTTGATCGTCATATGTTGGATAACGAATTCTTTATATGCAGACTCTACTCTAAAGAAGATTTACAATGGGCCCTAGAAGGATTTTGGACTATCCGTGGTCATCCAATGATCCAACGATGTTGGGCACCTGATGTGTGATTGGAGTTAGACAGTCCACAGTCTATCCCAATATGAGTTTCTTTCCATGGACTTTCGCTGCATCTCTAGGATCGTCGTTTTATTGTAAAGCTTTGTAGCACCCTAGGACAGCCATTTTATATTGATAAGGCAACAACTTCGCAAATGAGATTGACTTTTGCCAGAGTCTATGTAATGGTTTCTTCTGATGAGGAACTACCGAATGAAATTTTTTATCATGATCTTGATGGGAGCACCAGAAAGGTGAAAGTTTCATATTCTTGAAGCCACAACGATGCAAGGTTTGTCTATCTTTTGGACATGCAATTGATTCTTGTCAGCAGCCTTCACAAAAATCACACAGGTCTACTAACCACGTCAAGAGCTCAGCATGGCGTCGTACCACTATTCCGAGCATGGATACTCTAATGCCTACAGTGACGATGGCAGATAAGATGAATGAGCACTCTGACTCGTTGGGGCAGCGACACGAACAGGAGAAAGACAAGTCATGACTTTCATCTTTTCCTGTTATATCGAGACTATCATTGTAGGAGTTTCCCATGGTTCTCAGTCTCTAATAATGACCTCGCCTTCATGAATCATTCCTTTAGATAATAAGAATAATATGATCTGCTGCATGTGATATTGTTATTCTTATGGAAACAAAAATTAAAACTCATCGTGTTCGAGTTTTGAAGAATTTAATATGGCCTGAGGTGAAACTTTTACTAATGATTCTCATGATACTTATGGTCGAGTTTGGATCTTATGGATTCACTTTTTGAGTATGGTGCTAAGTTATTTTTAGATCACTCTATTATGCATATACATGCAGATAAAGCAATACCTGGTGACAAGAAACCTTTTAGATTTTTTAATATGTGGAGTACTCACCCTCAGTTCCTCGAAGTTATCAAGTTAGCTTGGGACATTAATGTGTTTAGTTCTCCCCCTTACATTCTATGTCAAAAACGAAAAGCATGCAAAGCAGCACTTAAGGAGTGGAATTCAATTAGATTTGGAAATATCACCAATAGGGTTCAGTTAAGCATGAAAGAATTTATGGCAGTGCAAAGCGAGCTAAATCTTCAACCTCTGGATGTGAATCTTATATACAAAGAGGCTGCCGGTAGCAATAACTTTACGCAAGCTTTGAAGCGAGAGGAATGCTTTTTGAAAAGAAGTCACGACAGCATTGGCTTACTCTAGGGGATTCCAATACTAAGTTTTTCTATGCTGCTATTGCTACTAGAAGGGCTACTAATCATATTAAAAAATACAAAGGTATAGATGGTAATCTTATTGAGGATTTGGATGAAGTTAAAATTTACACAAAGAAATTTTTTTATTCCTTACTCAATCAGGAGGAGCAGCCTAATAGTTAGTATTCATGTTGGGCCCACAAGATGACTTGATTCTGAAGCTCTCTCTCTTCTTAATGCCCCAATAACGGATGATGAAATTGTGAGAGTTGTTTTTAAGTCCCCGAAGCACAAAAGCCCTGGTCCTGATGGATTTTCAGCTGAGTTTTATCAAAATTGCATGGTCTATTGTAGGCAACGATGTCATAAAAGCTTGTCGACATTTTTTCTCCTTAGGTCATATGCTTAATGAAATGAATTACACTTTTATTTCTTAAGTGCCCAAGAATGATAGAGCTGATTCATTGGAGAATTATCCTAATTCATTGTACAACTTTATTTATAAGGTTATCTCTAAGGTGCTGGCAGATAGACTACAAAAGGTTATGGACAAGGTTATTAGTCATAATCAGGCTGTTTTTCTTAAAGTGAGGAGTATTCATCATAAAATATCCTTCTTGCTAATGATTTGGTTAAGGATCTACACTCAAAAATAAGAGAAAAAAAGATCTGTTTTAAAGCTAATTTATGAAAGGCCTTTGACTCAGTCAATAGGCCTTTGACTCAGTCAATAGGCATTTTATTTCCATGATGCTCCATAATATGGGCTTCCCTCGGGTTAAATGGATTCAATGTTGCTTGGAAACTTCAAAATTTTTTATTCTCTTCAATGGTTCACCTGTTGGTTTCTTTGGGAGTAAGAATGGCATTCGGCAAGGCGATCCACTATCTCCTTATCTTTTAACCATTGCAATGGAATTGCTTAGTTGAATGTTGGAAGAGGCAGTTTCCGATGACAAAATTAAGGTACCATATTATGGTTCTGTTCATATCTCTCACATAATATTTGCTGATGACCTTATTATCTTCCTTTAGGATGATCCTATTTTTGTGAGTAATCTGGCAGATATTCTTAAAGAATTTAGTATAATTTCTAGTCTTAAGCTAAACTATGCAAAGAGCAAAGTATATATGGGTGCTTGCATTAACGATAAGGACTATATTGCTCAAACTTTAGGAGTTGCTGAAGGAAGTTTACCGGTTCCTTACTTGGGTCTCCCACTTATATCCACTAGAATCAACAAAGTCTTCTATCAGCTTATCCTACAAAAAATTAAGAATAAAATTTCCTCTTGAAAAATAGGCTTTTTTCTAAAGCTGGACGACTTGAACTTATTCGGTTTGTATTGATCTCTTATTCTATTTATTGGTCTCATACATTTCTTCTACCTACCGGGCTTCTCCACGATATTGATAATTACTTATGAACTTCTTCTGGAATGGCACAGATGGTAAGGCAATGCACATGGTGAATTGGGACAACATTTGCAACCTGAAGGATGAAGGGGGGCTGAATCTACGACATATTAGAGATTAGAATAAAACTTGTCTGGTAAAATAATTGTGAGATATTTTACAAAATACGTCTTCCTTATGGTCACAATAGATTTTTGGTAGGTACCTAACCAAGGAATCAATCTGGGAAGCATCCGTAAAAACATCTCATTCTACTGCTTGGAAAGGAATTCTGAAGGCAAGGAGGTGGCTAAGTAACAACATTTCTTATGTGATCTCTTCTGGAACCAATATTAATATGTGGTATGACCCTTGGGTGAATGGGAAAAATATATTTCAGTTATTTGGTGATAGAGTATGACAGGATTTGGGGCTCCTAAAGATTGGAAGGTTTCTGAATTTATTGACAATGGTACATGGTGTCTTCCCAACCCTACCTCCCCTGACATGTTATCACTTTGGCCAACTATTAGGGTTATTCTGATCAAGAACAACCCTTCACATATGCTTATTTGGCTTCATGATATTGGCAAAATTAGTGCTATATCTGGAAGGAACCAAATTAGACAACGAAATAACAAGTGGATCCCAAGTAGTTGGACATGGGATAGACCATGCTCACAGCGACATTCCTTATGTACATGGCAGGCCCTTCTTGGCAAACTTCCTACGATGGACAATATGCAGCGAAGAGATATTTATATTGTAAATCGGTGCTCTTTGTGTATGCATAAGGAAGAAAGTGTTGACCATCTCTATTTTGCTTGTGATTATTTTTCTTGGATATGGAAGGAGATCTTGAAGTGATTTGATCTTCAAAGGCTACCACGACCAATCTTGTATCATGAGTTAGAAATACTTGTGCAAAACTTCTCAAGAAAGGGGCCTCATACATAATTAGCAAGAATTACATTCAGATGTGCTATTTGGTGGATTTGGAAGGAGATGTGTTGTAGAATTTTTAAGTGTCACAACACAAACAAGGCTCAAATTCTGATAGAGATTCTTCAGGACTCACGATCATGTATGGAGCAAGATTTGAACATAGGGCACCTAACAAGAAGAGAGAAAGGGATTTTCACAAGATTCAAATTTTCTATTAGTCAATAATCTCTAGAATAATGATGAAGATTGTAATGTATTATGTGGGGCAAAGCTTATATTTTATGATATTTTCGTAAATAGTCCAGAATGGTTTATATATTGCATTTTACTATTTATTGACTATCTTGTGCTACTCTTGGAGATGAGTTTGATGAAGTGTGCCCTTTCCACCTTCTTTAGGTGGGGTGCAATCTTCTCGACTACACTAAGAGACTTTAGGCTTTAGTCTATGGTTTGTGTAGACAAAGCAACTTTGTATAAACCTTATATATAATACATTATCTTTACTTACCAAAAAAAAAGTAAAGAACCGGTAAACTTCCTTTAGCAACTCCCAAAGTTTGAGCAATATAGTCCTTATCGTTAATGCAAGCACCCACATATACTTTACTCTTTGCATAGTTTAGCTTAAGACCAGAAACTATACCAAATTCATTAAGAATATCTGCCTAATTACTCATAGAAACTGGATCATCTTGAAGGAAGATAATAAGGTCATTAGCAAATGTTATGTGAGAGATATTAATAGAACCATAATACGGTACCTTAATTTTGCCATTGGAAACTGCATCTTCCAACATACAACTGAGCCCTTCCATTGCAATGGTAAAAAGATAAGGAGATAGTGCATCACCTTGCCGAATGTCATTCTTACTCCCGAAGAAGCCAATAGGTGAACCATTGAAGAGATCGAAAATGTTAGAGTTTCTAAGCAATATTGAATCCATTTAACCCAATGCTGAGGGAAGCCCATATTATGGAGCATCGTGTAAATAAAATACCTATTGACTGAGTCAAAGGCCTTTCATATATCAGCTTTAAAATAGATCTTTTTTCCTCTTGTTCTTAAGTGCAGATCCTTAACCAAATCATTACCAAGAAGGTCATTATGATGAATTTTCCTCCCTTTAAGAAAAATAGTCTGATTAGGACTAATGACCTTGTCCACAACCTTTTGTACTCTATCTGCCAGCACCTTAGAGATAACCTTATAAATAAAGTTGTACAGTGAAATAGGATGATAATTCTCCAATGAATTAGCTCCATCATTCTTAGGCACTAAAGAAATAAAAGTGCTATTCGTTTCTTTAAGGTTATGACCTGAGGAGAAAAAATGTCAACAAGCTTTTATGACATCATTGCCTACAATTGACCATGCAATTTGATAAAACTCCGTTGAAAATCCATCTGGACCAGGGTTTTGTGCTTCGAGGACTTAAAAACAACTCTAATAATTTTATCATCGGTTATTGGGGCATTAAGAAGAGATAGACCTTCAGAATCAAGTCATCTTGTGGGCCCAACATGAATACTATTAGGCTGCTCCTCCTAATTGAGTAAGAAATAAAAAAATTGCTTGGTGTAATTTTTAACCTAATCCAAATCCTCAATAAGATTACCATCTATACCTTTGCATTTCTTGATGCGACTAGTAGCCCTTTTGGGAGCGATAGCAGCTTAGAAAAGCTTAGTATTAGAATCCCCTAGAGTAAGCCAATGCTGCAGTGACTTCTGTTTTAAAAAGCATTCCTCTTGCTTCAAAGCTTGCATAAAGTTATTTCTAGCGGCATCCTCTTTGTATATAAGATTCACATCCAGAGGTCATATCCAGCGGTTGAAGATTTAGCTCGCTTTTCACTACCATCAATTCTTTCTTGCATAACTGAACCCTGTCGGTGATATTTCCAAATATAGTTGAATTCTACTCAAGTGCTGCTTTGCATGCTTTTAGTTTTTGACATAGGATGTAAGGGGGAGAACCAAACACATTAATGTTTCAAGTTGACTTGACAACTTCGAGGAACTGAGGGTGAGTACTCTACATATTAAAAAATCTAAAAGGTTTCTTGTCACTGGATATTGCTTTATCTACATATATATACATAATAGAGTGATCCGAAAATAATTTAGCACCGTACTCAAGAAGTGAATCTGGGAAAACTGCTAACCATTCCTGATTAATCAAACATCTGTCAAGTCGAGCCATAATTTTTCTGTCAGCAACACTTTGATTATTCCATGAGAACCAATCACCTACAGATTTCATGTCAGTCAATGCAACAATATCTATACAATCATTAAAACTTTGAAGCTGACATTCGGAAATCACTTTACCCCTCACTTTATCATTTGTGTATCTGACAATATTAAAGTCACCGAGAATAATCCAAGGTACTATAGGATAACTATTTTCAATGCTAACCAGATCATGGCATAGAGCATTCATGTCAGATATATTGTGCGTAAATATCAACAATATTGAATTGACATCCAGTCTGTTTATCCTCTGCCTTAAGATCAATTAATTGATTAGTAGAAGAAATAAACCAAGCAGTAACAAGGTTAGGATGCCATAAGACCCAAATTCGACCATATGTATCCTGAGAATCATTAGTAAAGGGTTTTGCCTCAGGCCATATTAAATTTTTCTGAACTCAAACACAATAACTTTTAATTTTTGTTTCCACAAGAATAACAATATCACATGCAGCAAATCAAATTATTCTATTGAGCTCCCAATATTTCTCAGGCTTATTAAGTCCACGAACATTCCAACAGATTATTTTCATCAATACTAGATAAAAGGAAGAGCATACGACTTTAGGAGGACATTACCATCCTTTTTTTTATCCTTTGATTTTGCATGGTTCTCTCACATAATATCTTTACCCTTTAATCCATTATTTCTATATTTATCCACTTTATCCATAGCTTGCAAATGTTTTAATTTTTGAGTACCTTGAGGCAAGGAGTCCTGAATAGCGGGATGTGTCCCAAGACATTGCACCTCACCAAACTCATTGCGCTTCGACAGAAACCGATCAAAACTCGACTTCACGCAAAGTTTATGACTATCCCATTTTTTTGTGAAACCATGCTCGTACGACTTCCCATGGGCTAATACGTTGGGAATGGCCAGCATTTTGAATTTTCGAGACAGTGCATAAAAAATCGATCGAAACTCAACTTTGCAGGCGACATTGTGCAAAGTGTTAGACCATCACTTTTTTTCGTGAAACCGTGCTCGTACGACTTCCCATGAGATAATACATTGGGAACAACTAGTATTTTGAATTTTCAAGACAGTGCACGAAAAATTGATCAAAAGTCAACTTCAAACAAAGTTTATAACCGTCGCATTTTTTCGCGAAACCGTGCTTGTACGACTTCCCATGGGCTAATACATTGGGAATGGCTAGTATTTTGAATTTCTGAGACGGTGCACGAAAATCCGATCGAAATTCGACTTCACGCAAACTTTATGATGGTTGTATTTTTTTACGAAATCAAGCTCGTATGACTTCCAATGGGCTAATATGTTGGGAATGGCCAGTATTTTGAATTTCTGAGAGGGTACACAAAAAATCGATCGAAACTCGACTTCGCATGTGACTTTGTGCAAAGTTTCTAACCGTTGCTTTTTTCTATGAAACTATGCTCGTATGACTTCCCATGGGCTAATACGTTGGGAATGGCCAGTATTTTGAATTTTCGAGATGATGCATAAAAAACCAATCGATACTCGACTTCGTGCGAGACTTTATACAAAGTTTATTTCCGTCGTGTTTTTTCACAAAACTGTGCATGTCGACTTCCCATGGGCTAATACATTAGGAATGACCGGTATTTTGAATTTCTAAATCATGACCGTCACTTTTTTTCGTGAAACCGTGCTTGTACGACTTCCCATAGGCTAATACGTGGGGGATGGCCAGTATTTTTAATTTCCAAGATGGTGCATGAAAAACCGATCGAAACTTGACTTCGCATAAAGCTTATGATTGTCATGTTTTTTTGCGAAATCGTGCTCATACGGCATCCCATAGGCTAATACGTTGGGAATGGCCAGTATTTTTAATTTTTGAGATGGTGCAAAAAAAATGATCGAAACTCGACTTCGTGCAAAGTTTATCACCGTCGCATTTTTTTACGAAATCGCACTCATACGACTTCCCATGGTTTAATATGTTGGGACTGACAAGCATTTTCAACTTTCGAGACGGTGCACGAAAAACCGATCGAAACTCGACTTCATGAGCGACTTTGCGCAAAGTTTATGAACGACACGTTTTTTCGCGAAACCATACTCGTACGACTTCCGATGATCTAATACATTGGGAATGGCTAGTATTTTGAATTTTCGAGACGGTGCATGAAAAATCGATCAAAACTCGACTTCGCATGCGATTTTGAACAAAATTTATGACCGTCATATTTTTTCCCAAAACCGTGCTAGTACAACTTCCCATGGGCCAATACGATGGGAATGGCTAGCATTTTAAATTTTCGAGATGGTGCATGAAAAACCAATCGAAACTCGACATCGCGTGCGACTTTGCGCAAAGTTTATGACCATCGTATTTTTTCACAAAATCGTGCTCGTACGACTTCCCACGGGCTAATATGTTGGGAATGGCTAGTATTTTGAATTTTTGAGATATTGCATGAAAAACCAATTGAAACTCGACTTCGCTTGTGACTTTACGCAAAGTTTATGACCGTCATATTTATTCACGAAACCTTGCTCGTCCGACATCCCATGGGCTAATATGTTTGGAATTGCTAGTAATTTGAATTTTTGAGATAGTGCATGAAAAATCGATCAAAATTCGACTTCGCGTGTGACTTTGCATAAAGTTTATGACCATCGCATTTTTTCTTAAAACCATGCTTGTACGACTTCCAATGGGCTAATACGTTGGTAATGGCTAGTATTTTGAATTTCCGAGATGATGCATAAAAAATCGATCGAAACTCGACTTCACGCGAAGTTTCTGACTGTCGTATTTTTTCGTAAAATTGTGCTCATACGACATCCAATGGGCTAATACGATGGGAATGGTCAGTATTTTGAATTTTTGAGGTGGTGCATGAAAAACCGATCGAAACTCAACTTCACGCAAAGTTTATGACCATTATGTTTTTTCACAAAACCATGCTCGTACGACTTCTCATGGGCTAATACATTGGGAATGGCCAATATTTTAAATTTCTGAGACGGTGCATGAAAAATCGATCGAAACTCGATTTCAAGTGTGACTTTACGCAAAGTTTATGACCGTTATATTTTTTCGTAAAACCATGCTCGTACGACTTCCAATGGGCTAATACATTGGGAATGGCCAGTATTTTGAATTTTTAAGATGGTGCATGAAAAACAGATCGAAACTAGACTTCACACAAAGTTTATGACCATCATGTTTTTTCGTGAAATCATGCTCATACGACTTCCAATGGGCCAATACGTTGGGAATGACCCGTATTTTGAATTTCTGAGACGGTGCACGAAAAACTGATCGAAACTCGACTTCGCGCAAAGTTTATGACTGTCGTATTTTTTCACAAAATCGTACTCGTACGACATCCCATGGGCTAATACATTGGGAATGGCCAGTATTTTGAATTTCCATACGGTGCTCAAAAAACCGATCGAAACTCGACTTCACGCAAAGTTTATGACTGTCATATTTTTTCACGAAACCATGCTTGTACGACTTCCCATGCTCTAATATGTTGGGAATGGCTAGTATTTTTAATTTTCGAGACACTGCATGAAAAATCGATCGAAACTCGACTTCGCGAATGACTTTGCGCAAAGTTTATGATCATCGCGTTTTTTCACAAAATCGTGCTCGTACGTCTTCCCATGGTCTAATACGTTGGGAAGGGCCATTATTTTGAATTTCCAAGATGGTGTATGAAAAACTGATCGAAACTCGACTTCGCATGTGACTTTGTGCAAAGTTTATGACCATCACATTTTTTCGTAAAATCGTGCTCGTACGACCTCCCATGGGCTAATACGTTGGGAATGGCCAGTATTTTGAATTTCTGAGATGGTGCATGAACAACCAATCGAAACTCAACTTTGCACAAAGTTTATGACCGTCGTATTTTTTCACGAAACCGTGCTCGTACAACTTCCCATGGGCTAATACGTCGGGAATCGCCGGTATTTTGAATTTTCGATACAGTCCAAGAAAAGCCAATCGAAACTCGACTTTGTGCACGACTTTGCGCAAAGTTTATGACCATCACATTTTTTTGCAAAACCGTGCTCGTACGACTTCCCATGGCTAATACGTTGGGAATGGCCAGTATTTTGAATTTCCGAGACGGTACACCAAAAATCGATCGAAACTTGACATCACTCGTGACTTTGGGCAAAGTTTATGACCGTCGTGTTTTTTCATGAAACCATGCTCGTACGACTTCCTATGGGCTAATACGTTGGGACTGACCTACATTTTGAGTTTTCGAGATGGTGCACAAAAATCGATCGAAACTCGACTTCGTGCAAAGTTTATAACCATCGTATTTTTTTTGCAAAACTGTGTTCATACGACTTCCCATGGGCTAATACGTTGGGAATGGCCAGTATTTTGAATTTCTGAGATGGTGCACGAAAAACCGATCGAAACTCGACATCGTGCGTGACTTTGCGCAAAGTTATTGACCGTCACGTTTTTTTGTGAAATTGTGCTCGTACGACTTCCCATGGGCTAATAAGTTGGGAATGACAACTATTTTGAATTTCTGAGATGGTACACGAAAAATCGATCGAAACTGGACTTCACATGCGATTTTGTGCAAAGTTTATTACCATCGCGTTTTTTGTGAAACCGTGCTCGTTAGGCTTCCCATGGGCTAATACATTGGGAATTGCTAGTATTTTGAATTTTCAAGACGGTGCATGAAAAACCGATCGAAACTCGACTTCACCTTCAACTTTGTGTAAAGTTTATTATGACCATCACATTTTTTCGCGAAACTATGCTCGTACGACTTCTCATGGGCTAATAAATTGGTAATGGCCAGTATTTTGAATTTTCGTGATGGTGCACGAAAAACCGATCGAAACTCAACTTCATGCGCGACATTATGCAAAATTTATGACCGTCGCATTTTTTTGTAAAACACACTTATATGACATCCCAAGGGCTAATAGGTTGCAAATGGCTAGTATTTTGAATTTCTGAGACGGTGAATGAAAAATCGATCGAAACTTGACTTCGCAAGCGACTTTACGCAAAATTTATGATCATCGCATTTTTTTTGTGAAACCATGCTTGTACGACTTTCCATAGACTAATACGTTGGGAATGACCAGCATTTTGATTTTCTGAGATAGTTCACGAAAAACTGATCGAAACTCGGCTTTGCACGTAACTTTGCACAAAGTTTATGACCGTCGCGTTTTTTTGCGAACCCGTGCTCATACGACATCCCATGGGCTAATACATTTGGAATGGCAATATTTTGAATTTCCGAGATGGTGCACAAAAAATCGATCGAAACTCGACTTCGTGCGTAACTTTGCGCAAAGTTTATGACTATCGTATTTTTTCACGAACCCGTGCTCGTACGAATTCCCATGGGCTAATACATTTGGAATGGCAGTATTTTGAATTTCCAAGACGATGCATGAAAAACCGATCAAAACTCTGCTTCGCACGTGCGTTTATACAAAGTTTATGACCGTCATGTTTTTTTGTGAAACCGTGCTCGTATGACTTCCAATGGGCTAATACGTTGGGAATGACCAGTATTTTGAATTTTCACACGGTGCTCGAAAAATCGATCGGATCTCCACTTCGCGCGTAACTTTACGTAAAATTTATGACCGTTGTATTTTTTTACGAAATAGTGCTTGTACAACGTCCCATGGGCTAATACATTGGGAATGGCTAGTATTTTGAATTTCTGAGATGGTGCATAAAAAACAGATCGAAACTCGACTACGCGAGTGACTTTATGTAATGTTTATGACTATCACATTTTTTCGGAAACCGTGCTCGTATGACTTCCCTTAGGCTAATACGTTGGGAATGGCCAGTATTTTGAATTTTTGAGAAGGTGCATGAAAAATCGATCGAAACTTGACTTCGCACAAAGTTTATGACTGTTGCATTTTTTCACGAAACCGTGCTCGTACAACTTCCCAAGGTAAGTAGAGAATGACCAATATTTTGAATTTCCGAGACGGTGCATGAGAAATCGATCGAAACTTGACTTCACACGCAACTTTACGAAAAGTTTATGACCGCTATGGTTTTTTGTGAAACCGTGCTTGTACAACTTCCCATGGGCTAATACGTTGTGAATGGCCAGTATTTTGAATTTTCGAGATGATGCACGAAAAATCGATTGAAATGCGACTTTGCGCATAGTTTATGTCCATTTCATTTTTTTGTAAAATTATGGTCGTATGACTTCCCTTGGGCTAATACGTTGGGAATGGCTAGTATTTTGAATTTTCGAGATGGTGTATGAAAAACTGATCAAAACTCGACTTCACACACGACTTTATGCCAAGTTTATGACCGTCGTGATTTTTCGTGAAACTGTGCTCGTACAACTTCCAATGGGCTAATAATACGTTGGGAATGGCCAGTATTTTGCGTTTCTGAGATGGTGCACGAAAAACCGATCAAAACTCAACTTTGCACAAAGTTTATGACCGTTGCATTGTTTCGCGGAATCTTGCTCGTATAACTTCCCATGGGCTAATACGTTGGGAATGGATAGTATTTTGAATTTCCAAGACGGTGCTCGAAAAATCAATCGAAACTCGACTTCGCGCTCGACTTTGCACAAAATTTATGACCATCACGTTTTTTCGCGAAACCATGATCGTATAACATCCCTAGGGCTAATAGGTTAGGAATGACCAGTATTTTGAATTTCCAAGATGGTGCATGAAAAATTGATCGAAACTCGAGTTCGCACACGACTTTGTATAAAGTTTATGACCATCATGTTTTGTCGCGAAGCCGTGCTCATATGATTTCCCTTGGGCTAATACATTGGGAATGGCAAGTATTTTGAATTTCCAAGATGGTGCATGAAAAATCGATCGAAACTTGATTTCATGCGGACTTTACGTAAAGTTTATGACTGTCACATTTTTTCATGAAACTGTGCTCGTACGACTTCCTATGGGCAAATATGTTGGGAATGGCTTGTATTTTGATTTTTCGAGATGGTGCATGAAAAACCGATTGAAACTCAACTTTGTGCAAAGTTTATGACCGTCGCATTTATTCGCGAAATCGTGCTCGTATGAGTTCCCATGGGCTAATACGTTGGGAACAGCTAGTATTTTGAATTTCCGAGACGGTGCACGAAAAACCTATTGAAACCCGACGTCTCGCGTGACTTTACACAAAGTTTATGACCATCGCATTTTTTCGCGAAACCGTGCTCGTATGATTTCCAATGTGCTAATACATTGGGAATGGCCAGTATTTTGAATTTCTAGGACGGTGCACGAAAAACCGATCAAAACTTGACTTCGCACAAAGTTTATAACCATCATGTTTTTTCGTAAAACCATTCTCATATGACTTCTCTTGGGCTAATACATTAGGAATGACTAGTATTTTGAATTTCCAAGATGGTGCACCAAAAACCGAGCGAAACTTGACTTCGCATGCGACTTTACGCAAAATTTATGACCGTTGCATTTTTTCATGAAACCATGCTCATACAACATCCCAAGGGCTAATAGGTTAGGAATGGACAATATTTTGACTTTCTGAGATGGTGCATAAAAAACTGATTGAAACTCGACTTCGCGCGCGACTTTGCGCAAAGTTTATAACCGTCACGTTTTTTCGCGACACCATGCTCGTACGACTTCCCATAGGCAAATACATTGGGAATGGCCAGTATTTTGAATTTCCGAGATGGTGCATGAAAAACCAATCGAAACTCGACTTCACGCGAGACATTATGCAAAATTTATGATCATCATGTTTTTTCGCAAAACCATGCTTATAGGACATCCCAAGGGCTAATAAGTTGCGAATGGCTAGCATTCTGAATTTTTGAGATGGTGAATGCAAAACCTATTGAAACTTGACTTCGCGCACGACTTTGCACAAAATTTATGATCATCACATTTTTTCATGAAACTATGCTCATACGACTTTCCATGGACTAATACGTTGGGAATGGCCAGCATTTTGAATTTATGAGATAGTTCACGAAAAACTAATCGAAACTCGGCTTCACGTGCAACTTTGTGCAAAGTTTATATCTGTCGTATTTTTTTCGAACCCGTGCTCGTACGACTTCCCATGGGCTAATATGTTTGGAATGGCAGTATTTTGAATTTCTGAGACGATGCATAAAAAATTGATCGAAACACGACTTTGCGCATAGTTTATGTCTATTGTGTTTTTTTGTGAAACTATGCTCTTACGACTTCCCTTGGGCTAATACGTTGGGAATCGCCAATATTTTGAATTTTTGAGATGGTGCACGAAAAACCGATCGAAACTCAACTTCGTGCATGACTTTATGCAAAGTTTATGACTGTCATAATTTTTCATGAAACTGTGCTCGTACGACTTTTAATGGGCTAATAATACATTGGGAATGGCCGGTATTTTGAATTTTCGAGACGATGCATGAAAAATCGATCGAAACTTAACTTCACAAAAAGTTTATGACCGTTACGTTATTTCTGCTCATATGACATTCCAAGGGCTAATAGGTTGGGAATTGCTAGTATTTTGAATTTCCGAAATGGTGTACGAAAAATCGATCGAAACTCAACTTCGTGCACGACTTTGCGCAATGTTTATGACTGTCGCGTTTTTTCACGAAGCCATGCTCGTATGATTTCCCTTAGGCTAATACATTAGGAATGGCAAGTTTTTTGAATTTCCGAGACGGTGCATGAAAAACCGATCGAAACTTGACTTCACGCGTGACTTTACGTAAAGTTTATGACTGTCGCATTTTTTCGCAAAACCGTGCTTGTATGACTTCCCATGGGCTAATATGTTGGGAAATGCTTGTATTTTGAATTTCCGAGATGGTGCATGAAAAATCAATTAAAACTCAACTTCGCGCAAAGTTTATGACCGTTGTGTTTTTTCGCAAAACCATGCTCGTATGACTTCCCATGGGCTAATACGTTGGGAACGGCCAGGATTTTGAATTTTTGAGATGGTGCTCATAAAATCGATCAAAACCTGATGCCTCGCGCGACATTGTACAAAGTTATGACCGTCGCATTTTTTCGCGAAACCGTACTCGTACGACTTCCAATGGGCTAATACGTTGGGAATGGCCAGTATTCTGAATTTCTTAGATGGTGCACGAAACATTGATCAAAACTCGACTTTGCACAAAGTTTATGACCATCGTATTTTTTTCACGAAATCGTGCTTGACTTTCCAAGATGGTTCACCATTTTTTCGCAAAACCGTGCTCATACGACATCCCAAGGGCTAATAGGTTAGGAATGGACATGTTTTGAATTCCCGAGATGGTGTATGAAAAACTTATTGAAACTCAACTTCACGCGTGACTTTGCGTAAAGTTTATAACCGCAAAGTTTATGACCATCGTATTTTTTTCACGAAATCATGCTTGTACGACTTCCCATGGGCTAATACATTGGGAATGACCAGTATTTTGAATTTCCAAGATGGTTCACCAAAAATCGAGCGAAACTCGACTTCGCGCCTGACTTTACATAAAATTTATCCGTTGCATTTTTTCGCAAAACCATGCTCATACGACATCCCAAGGGCTAATAGGTTAGGAATGGACATGTTTTGAATTCCCAAGATGGTGCATGAAAAACTGATTGAAACTCAACTTCACACGTGACTTTGCGTAAAATTTATGACCGCCGCGTTGTTTTGTGATACCATGCTCGTACGACTTCCCATAGGCTAATACGTTGGGAATGGCCAGTATTTTGAATTTCCGAGATGGTGCATGAAAAACCAATCGAAACTCGACTTCGCACGCGACATTGTGCAAAATTTATGACCGTCACATTTTTTCGCAAAACCATGCTTATAGGAGATCCCAAGGACTAATAGGTTGCGAATGACTAGTATTTTGAATTTCTGAAACTCAACTTCACATGTGACTTTGTGCAAAATTTATGATCGTCGTATTTTTTTGTGAAACCGTGCCCGTACGGCTTTCCATGGAATAATAATACATTGGGAATGATTAGAATTTTGATTTTCTGAGATGGTTCACGAAAAACTGATCGAAACTCGGCTTTGCGCGCAACTTTACGCAAAGTTTATGACCGTCACATTTTTTCGCGAACCCATGCTCACACGACTTCCAATGGGCTAATACGTTTGGAATGGTAGTATTTTGAATTTCTAAGACGGTGCATGGAAAATCGATCGAAACTCGACTTCGCGTGCGACTTTGTGCAAAGTCTATGACCGTCATGTTTTTTCGTGAACCCATGCTTGTACGACTTCCCATTGGCTAACACATTTGGAATGGCCAGTATTTTAAATTTCTGAGACGGTGCACGAAAAACCGATCGAAACTTGACTTCACACAAAGATTATGACCATCACGTTTTTTCACTAAACCATGCTTGTACGACTTCCCATGGGCTAATACGTTGGGGATGGCTGATATTTTGAATTTCAGAGACGATGCATGAAAAATCGATCGAAACTCGACTTCATGGGCAACTTTGCACAAAGTTTATGACCGTTGTATTTTTTCGTGAAACCATGCTCGTACGACTTCCCATGGGCTAATACATTGGGGATGGCCAATATTTTGAATTTCCGAGACAGTGCAGGAAAAACTGATCGAAACTCGGCATCGCGCGCGACTATGCAAAGTTTGTGATCATCGCATTTTTACGCGAAACCATGTTTGTACGACTTCCCATGGGCTAATACGTTGGGAATGGCCAGTATTTTAAATTTCCGAGACGATGCATGAAAAATAGGTTGAAACTCGACCTCGTGTGCGACTTTGCATAATGTTTATGACCGCCACATTTTTTTCCGAAACCATACTCGTATGACTTCCCATGGGCTAATACATTGGGAATGGTGCATGAAAAATCGATCGAAACTCGACTTCGAATGCGATGTTGCGCAAAGTTCATAACCATCACATTTTTCATGAAATCATGCTCGTACGACTTCCCATGGGCTAATACATTAGGGATGGTTAGTATTTTGAATTTTTGAGACGGTGCACGAAAAATTGATCGAAACTCAACTTCACACAAAGTTTAAGACCCAAACATTTTTTCGTGAAACGATGTTCGTACAACATCCCATGGGCTAATATGTTGGGAATGGCTAGTATTTTGAATTTCCAAGATGGTGCATGAAAAACCGATCAAAACTCGACTTCGTGCACAACGTTACGTAAAGTTTATGACCATTGCATATTTTCGCGAAACTGTGCTTGTACGAGTTCCCATGGGCTAATACGTTGGGAATCACTAGTATTTTGAATTTCCGAGATAGTGCACGAAAAACCAATTGAAACACGACTTCGCGTACGACTTTGCGTAAAGTTTATGACCGTCACATTTTTTCACGAAACCATGCTCGTATGACTTCCCATGGGCTAATACATTGGGAATGGCCAATATTTTGAATTTCTGAAAAGTGCATGGAAAATTGATCGAAATGCGAGTTTGCACCAGACTTTACTCAAAGTTTGACTGTCATGTTTTTTCATGAAACTGTGCTTGTACGATTTCCCATGAACGAATATGTTGGGAATGGCTAGTATTTTGAATTTCCGAGACGGTGCATGAAAAACCGATCGAAACTCGACTTCGTGTGTGACCTTGCGCAAAGTTTATGACCATCGGGTTTTTTCGTGAAATCGTGCTCGACGACTTCCCCTGGGCTAATACATTGGGAAAGGCCAGTCATAAACTTTATGCAAAGTCACGTGCGAAGTCGAGTTTCGATCAGTTTTTTATGCACCATCTTGGAAATTCAAAATACTGGTCATTCCTAATGTATTAGTCCATGGGAAGTCGTCCAAGTATAGGTTCGCGAAAAAATGCGATGGTCATAAACTTTATGCAAAGTCGCGTTTCGATCGGTTTTTGTGCACCATCTCAAAAATTGAAAATACTGGTCATTCCCAACATATTAGCCCATGGGAAGTCGTACGAGCACTGTTTCACGAAAAAAATGTGACGGTCATAAACTTTGCCCAAACTTGCATACGAAATCGAGTTTCGATCGATTTTTCATGCATCATCTCGGAAATTCAAAATACTAGCCATCCCCAACATATTAGCCCATGAGAAGTCCTACGAGAATAGTTTCGCTAAAAAATGCGACGATCTTAAACTTTGCGTGAAGTCGAGTTTCGATCGATTTTTCATACACCGTCTTAGAAATTCAAAATACTGGCCATTCCCAACGTATTAGCGCATGGGAAGTAGAACGAGCACAGTTTCGCGAAAAAACACAACGGTCATAAACTTTGCACAAAGTCGCATGCAAAGTCACGTTTCAATCGGTTTTTCGTGCACCATCTCGAAAATTTAAAAAACCCTAAACCCTAAACCCTAAACCCTAAACCCTAAACCCTAAACCCTAAACCCTACTAGCCATTCTCAATGTATTAGCCCATGAGAAATCGTTCGAGCATGATTTTGCAAAAAAAAATGCGATGGTCATAAAATTTCAACAAAGTCACGTTTCGATCGATTTTACATGCACTGTATCGAAAATTTAATATACTGGCCATTCCCAATGTATTAGCCCATGGGAAGTTGTACGAGCACGGTTTCGCGAAAAAATGTGAGGTCATAAACTTTGCGCAAAGTCGTACGCGAACTCGAGTTTTGATCAGTTTTTCATGCGCCGTCTCAGAAATTCAAAATACTAGTCATTCCCAATGTATTAGTGCATGGGAAGTATTACGAGCATGATATCACGAAAAAACGTGATAGTTATAAACTTTGCACAAAGTCACGCATGAAATTGTGTTTCAATCGATTTTTCATGCATCATCTCAAAAATTCAAAATACTAGCCATTGCCAACGTATTAGCCCATGCGAAATCATACGAGCATGGTTTTGTGAATAAAATACGATGGTCTTAAATTATGAGCAAAGTCGCGTTTCGTTTGGTTTTTCGTGCACCATATCAAAAATTTAAAATACTAGTGATTCCCAACTTATTAGCCCATGGAAAGTCGTATGAGCATGGTTTCACGAAAAAACATGATGGTCATAAATTTTACACAAAGTCGCGTGCGAAGTCGAGTTTCGATCAATTTTTCATGCACTGTCTCAGAAATTCAAAATGCTGGCCATTCCCAACCTATTAGCCCTTGAGATGTTATACGAGCAGGGTTTCAAGAAAAAATGTGACGGTTTTAAATTTTGTGCAACTTTGTGGGCGAAGTCGAGTTTCAATCGGTTTTTCGTACACCGTCTCGAAATTCAAAATACTTGCCATTCCCAACGTATTAGCCAATGGGAAGTCGTATGAGCATGGTTTCACAAAAAAATATGACGGTCATAAACTTTGCACAAAGTCGGGCATGAAGTCGAGTTTCGATCGTATTTTCGTGCACCATCTCATAAATTCAAAATATTATCTATTCCCAATGTATTAGCCGTTGGGAAGTCGTACGAGCACTATTTCGTGAAAAAATGTGACGATCATAAATTTTACGCAAAGTCACGTGCGAAGTCCAGTTTTGATCGATTTTTCATGCACCGTATCGAAAATTTAAAATACTAGCCATTCCCAATGTATTAGCCCATGGGAAGTCGAACGAGCATGGTTTCACAAAAAATGCGATGGTCATAAACTTTTCTCAAAGACACACACGATGTCACGTTTCGATCGATTTTTCGTGCACCATCTCGGAAATTCACAATACTGTCCATTCCTAATGTATTAGCCCATGGGAAGTCGTACGAGCACTATTTCACGAAAAAATACGACGGTCATAAACTTTACGCAAAGTCACGTGCGAAGTCAACTTTCAATCAGTTTTTCGTGCACCGTCTCGAAAATTCAAAATACTAGCCATTCCCATTCTATTAGCCCTTGAGATGGCGTACGAGCATGGTTTCACGAAAAAATATGATGGTCATAAATTTTGCACAAAGTGGTGTACGAAGGAAGTCAAGTTTCTATCGATTTTTGGTGCACCGTCTAGAAAATTCAAAATATTGGTCATTCCCAACGTATTTGCCCATGGGATGTCGTACAAGCACGGTTTCACTAAAAAACGTAACGATCATAAACTTTGCGCAATGTCGGGCATGAATTCAAGTTTCGATCAATTTTTTGTGCACCATCTCGGTAATTCAAAATATTGTCGATTCCCAACGTATTAGCCCATGGGAAGTCGTAGGAGCACTGTTTCGTATAAAAACGTGATGGTCATAAACATTGCGCAAAGTCGCATGTGAAGTCCAGTTTTGATCGGTTTTTCGTGCACCATATCAAAAATTCAAAATAATGGCCAATCCCATTGTATTAGCCGATGAGAAGTCATACAAGCACAGTTTCGTGAAAAAACATGACGGTCATAAACTTTAAACAAAGTCATGTGCGAACTCGAGTTTCGATCGATTTTCCATGCACTATCTGAGAAATTTAAATTACTAGCCATTCTTAACGTATTAGCCCATGGGAAGTCGAACGAGCACGGTTTCACAAAAAAACACAATGGTACTAAACATTTCACAGAGTCACGTGCGAAGTCAAGTTTGAATCGATTTTTTGTTCATCGTCTCGAAAACTCAAAATACTATCCATTCCCAAGAGATCGAAGCGAGACTGTGCGTGACTTTGTGCAAAGTTTATGACCGTCACATTTTTTGGTGAAACCTTGCTTATACGACTTCCCAAGGGCTAATCCATTGGGATGACCAGGAATTTGAAATTCCGAGACGGTGCATGAAAAAACCGATCAAAACGCGAATTTATGCAAAATTTATGACCATCGTATTTTTTTGCGAAACCGTGCTCGTTTGAAATTTCTTGATGGTGCACGAAAAACTGATCGAAACTCGACTTTGCGCAAAGTTTATGATCCTCGCATTTTTTCACGAAACCATGCTCGTACGACTTCCCATGGGCTAAAACGTTAGGAATGGCCAGTATGTTGAAATTTCGAGTTGTTGTACAAAAAATCGATCGAAACTCGATTTTGTGTGCGACTTTGCACAAAGTTTATGACCGTAGCATTTTTTCATGAAACTGTGCTCGTACAACTTCCAATGGGCTAATACATTGGGAATGGCCAGTATTTTGAAATTCTGACACGGAGGACGAAAAACCGATCGAAACGAGACGTTGCGCAAAATTTATGACAATCACATTTTTTCGCGAAACCATGCTCGTACAACTTCCAATGGGCTAATACGTTGGTAATGACCAGTATTTTGAAATTCTGAAACGGTGCACGAAAAATCGATCAAAATGAGACTTTGCGCAAAATTGATGACCGTCGCTTTTTTTGACAAAACCATGCTCGTACGACTTCCCATGGGCTAATACGTTACGAATGGCCAGTATTTTGAAATTCTGAGTCGGTACACGAAAAATAGATCGAAGCGAGACTCTGCACGATTTTGCATAAAGTTTATGATCATCACATTTTTTCGTGAAACCATGCTTATACAACTTCCCAAGGGCTAATATATTGGGAATGGCAGGTATTTTGAAATTCCGAGATGGTGCATGAAAAATCGATCAAAATGAAACTTTGAGCAAATTTATGACCGTCGCATGTTTTCACGAAACCATGCTCGTACGACTTCCCATGGGCTAATACGTTACGAATGGCCAGTATTTTGAAATTCCGAGTCGGTGCATGAAAAATAGATCGAAGCGAGACTCTACGCGCGACATTGCACAAAGTTTATGATCAACGCATTTTTTCATGAAACCATGCTTATACGACTTTCTGAGGGCTAATACGTTGGGAATGACCAATATTTTGAAATTCTGAGACGGTGCATGAAAAATCGATCAAAACGAGACTTTGCGCAAAGTTTATGATCGTCGGGTTTTTTTGTAAAATCGTGCTCAAACGGCTTCCCATGGGCTAGTAAGTTGGGAATGGCCAGTATTTTGAAATTTCGAGACGGTGCATGAAAAACCGATCGAAAGGAGACTTTGCGTAAAATTTATGACCATTGCATTTTTTTGCGAAACCATGCTCATACAATGTCCCATGGGCTAATACGTTGGGAATGGCCAGTATATTGAAATATCTTGAAGGTGCACGAAAAATTGATCGAAACTCAACTTTGTGCGCAACTTTGTCCAAAGTTTATGACCGTCACATTTTTTCGCGAAACTGTGCTCGTATGACTTCCAATGGGCTAATACGTTGGTAATGGCCAGTATTTTGAAATTATGAGACGGTGCATGAAAAATCGATCAAAATGAGACTTTGCATAAAATTGATGATCGTCGCATTTTTTCACGAAACTATGCTTTTATGACTTCCCATGGGCTAATACATTACCAATGGCCAGTATTTTGAAATTCCGAGACGGTGCACGAAAAAAAGATCGAAACGAGTTTTTACGCACGACTTTGCGCAATGTTTTTGACCATTACATTTTATAGCGAAAACGTGCTCATACGACTAATACGTTAGGAATGGAAAGTATTTTGGAATTCCGAGATGGTGCACAAAAAATCGATCGAAACGAGACTTTGCGCAAAATTTATGACCGTCGCATTTTTTGGCGCCGCCCTCCTACGGCTTCTCATGGGCTAATACATTGGGAATGGCTAGTATTTTTAAATTTCTTGATAGTGCACGGAAAACTGATCGAAACTATGCTCGTACAACTTCCAATGGTCTAATACGTTGGGAATGGCTAGTATTTTGAAATTCCTAGTCGTTACACGAAAAATAGATCGAAGCGAGACTGTGTGCGACTTTACGCAAAGTTTATGACCGTCGCGTTTTTTGGGGAAACCATGCTTATACGACTTCCCAAGGGCTAATACATTGGGAATGACTAGTATTTTGAAATTTCGAGACGATGCAAGAAAAACCGATCAAAACGAGACTTTACGAAAAATTTATGACCATCGTATTTTTTTGCGAAACCGTGCTCGTACGACTTCCCATGGGGGCTAATATGTTGGGAATGGCCAGTATTTTGAAATTTCTTGATGGTGCGCGAAAAACTGATCGAAACTCGACTTTGCGTAAAATTTATGATCATCGTATTTTTTCACGAAACCAAGCTCATACGACTTCCCATGGGCTAAAACGTTAGGAATGGCGATTTGAAATTCGAGTTGTTGCGAAAAAGCAGATCAAGCGATGCACGACTTTGCGCAAAGTTTATGACCATCGCGTTTTTTGGTGAAACCATGCTTATACGACTTGCCAAGGGCTAATACATTGGGAATGGCCTGTATTTTGAAATTCCGAGATGGTGCATGAAAAACTGATCAAAACGAGACTTTGTGCAAAATTTATGACCGACACATTTTTTCATGAAACCATGCTCGTACGACTTCCCACGGGCTAGTACGTTGGGAATGGCTAGTATTTTGAAATTCCGAGAAAGTGAATGAAAAACCGATCGAAAGGAGACTTTGCGCAAAATTTATGACCGTCACATTTTTTTGCGAAACCATGCTCGTACGACGTCCCATGGGTTAATACATTGGGAATGGCAAGTATTTTGAAATATCTTGACGGCGCATGAAAAATCGATCGAAACTCGACTTTGTGCGCGACATTGCGTAAAGTTTATGACCGTAGCATTTTTTCACGAAACTGTGCTCGTACAACTTCCATTGGGCTAATACGTTGGGAATGGCCAGTATTTTGAAATTCTGAGACGGTGGATGAAAAACCGATCGAAATGAGACGTTGCGTAAAATTTATGACACTCACATTTTTTCGTAAAACCATGCTCGTATGACTTCCAATGGGCAAATACGTTGGTAATGACCAGTATTTTGAAATTCTGAAATGGTGCACGAAAAACCGATCAAAACGAGACTTTGCGCAAAATTGATGACCGTCGCTTTTTTTGACGAAACCATGCTCGTACGACTTCCCATGGGCTAATACGTTACGAATGACCAGTATTTTGAAATTCTGAGTCGGTACACGAAAAATAGATCGAAGCGAGACTCTGCACGATTTTGCGTAAAGTTTATGACCATCGCATTTTTTGGTGAAACCATGCGTATACAACTTCCCAAGGGCTAATATATTGGGAATGGCCAATATTTTGAAATCCCGAGATGGTGCATGAAAAATCGATCAAAACGAGACTTTGAGCAAATTTATGACCGTCACATGTTTTCACGAAACCATGCTCGTACGACTTCCCATGGGCTAATACGTTACGAATGGCCAGTATTTTGAAATTCCAAGTCGGTGCATGAAAATAAGATCGAAGTGAGACACTGCGCG
This sequence comes from Ensete glaucum, assembly GCA_021527575.1. Taxonomy (NCBI): domain Eukaryota; kingdom Viridiplantae; phylum Streptophyta; class Magnoliopsida; order Zingiberales; family Musaceae; genus Ensete; species Ensete glaucum. The sequence continues at coordinate 7,093,287 of CM038554.1, forward strand.
CGACTTTACACAAAGTTTATGATCATCACGTTTTTTCATGAAACCATGCTTATACGACTTCCCAAGGGCTAATACATTGGGAATGGCTAGTATTTTGAAATTTCGAGACGATGCAAGAAAAACCGATCAAAACGAAACTTTACGAAAAATTTATGACCATGGTATTTTTTTGCGAAACCGTGCTCGTACGACTTCCCATGGGGGTTAATATGTTGGGAACGGCCAGAATTTTGAAATTTCTTGATGGTGCGTGAAAAACTGATCGAAACTCGACTTTGTGTAAAGTTTATGATCATCGTATTTTTTCACGAAACCAAGCTCGTACGACTTCCCATGGTCTAAAACGTTAGGAATGGCCAGTATTTCGAAATTCCGAGTTGTTGCACGAAAAATAGATCGAAGCGACACTGTGTGCGACTTTGCGCAAAGTTTATGACCATTGCGTTTTTTGGAGAAACCATGCTTATACGACTTCCCAAGGGCTAATACATTGGGAACGGCCTGTATTTTGAAATTCCGAGACGGTGCATGAAAAACCGATCAAAACGAGACTTTGTGCAAAATTTATGAACGTCACATTTTTTCATGAAACCATGCTCGTACGACTTCCCATGGGCTAGTACATTGGGAATGGCCAGTATTTTCAAATTCCGAGACAGTGAATGAAAAACCGATCGAAAGGAGACTTTGCGCAAAATTTATGACCGTCACATTTTTTTGCGAAACCACGTATGACGTCCCATGGGTTAATACATTGGGAATAGCATGTATTTTGAAATATCTTGACGGCGCATGAAAAATCGATCGAAACTCGACTTTGTGCGCGACTTTGCGTAAAGTTTATGACCATAGCATTTTTTCACGAGACTGTGCTCGTACAACTTCCAATGGGCTAATACGTTGGGAATGGCCAGTATTTTAAAATTCTGAGACTGTGGATGAAAAACCGATCGAAACGAGACATTGCGTAAAATTTATGATAGTCACATTTTTTCGTAAAACCATGCTCGTATGACTTCCAATGGGCTAATACGTTGGTAATGACCAGTATTTGGAAATTCTGAAATGGTGCACGAAAAACCGATCAAAACGAGACTTTGCGCAAAATTGATGATCGTCGCTTTTTTTGACGAAACCATGCTCGTACGACTTCCCATGGGCTAATACGTTACGAATGACCAGTATTTTGAAATTCTGAGTCGGTACACGAAAAATAGATCGAAGCGAGACTCTGCACGATTTTGCGTAAAGTTTATGACCATCGCATTTTTTGGTGAAACCATGCGTATATAACTTCCCAAGGGCTAATATATTGGGAATGGCCAATATTTTGAAATTCCGAGATGGTGCATGAAAAATCGATCAAAACGAGACTTTGAGCAAATTTATGACCGTCACATGTTTTCACGAAACCATGCTCGTACGACTTCCCATGGGCTAATACGTTACGAATGGCCAGTATTTTGAAATTCCGAGTCGGTGCATGAAAATAAGATCGAAGTGAGACTCTGCGCGCGACTTTGCACAAAGTTTATGATCATCGTGTTTTTTCGTGAAACCATGCTTATACGACTTCCTGAGGGCTAATACGTTGGGAATGACCAATATTTTGAAATTCCGAGACGGTGTATGAAAAACCGATCAAAACGAGACTTTGCGCAAAGTTTATGATCGTCGAGTTTTTTTGTGAAACTGTGCTCAAACGACTTCCCATGGGCTAGTAAGTTGGGAATGGCCAGTATTTTGAAATTTCGAGACGGTGCATGAAAAACCGATCGAAAGGAGACTTTGCGCAAAATTTATGACAGTTGCATTTTTTCGCGAAACCATGCTCGTACGACGTCCCATGAGCTAATACGTTGGGAATGGCCAGTATATTGAAATATCTTGACGGTGCACGAAAAATTGATCGAAACTCAACTTTGTGCACGACTTTGTCCAAAGTTTATGACCGTCACATTTTTCCGCGAAACTGTGCTCGTACGACTTCAAATGGGCTAATACGTTGGTAATGGCCAGTATTTTGAAATTATGTGACGGTGCATGAAAAATCGAGCAAAATGAGACTTTGCATAAAATTGATGACCGTCGCATTTTTCATGAAACTGTGCTTTTACGACTTCCCATGCTAATACATTACCAATGGCCAGTATTTTGAAATTCCGAGATGGTGCACGAAAAACAGATCGAAACGAGTTTTTGCGCGCGACTTTGTGCAAAGTTTATGACCATTACATTTTATAGCGAAAACGTGCTCATACGACTTCTCATGGACTAATACGTTAGGAATGGCAAGTATTTTGAAATTTCGAGATCGTGCACGAAAAACCGATCGAAATGAGACTTTACGAAAAATTTATGACCGTCGCATTTTTTAGCGCCGTCCTCCTACGGCTTCGCATGGGCTAATACATTGGGAATGGCTAGTATTTTTAAATTTCTTGATGGTGCACAGAAAACTGATCGAAACTGTGCTCGTACGACTTCCAATGGGCTAATACGTTGGGAATGGCTAGTATTTTGAAATTTCGAGACGGTGCATGAAAAACCGATCGAAAGGAGACTTTCTGCAAAATTTATGACCGTCACATTTTTTTGCGAAACCATGCTCGTACGACGTCCCATGGGTTAATACGTTGGGAATGACAAGTATTTTGAAATATCATGTTGGCGCATGAAAAATCGATCGAAACTCGACTTTGTGCGCGACTTTACGCAAAGTTTATGACCGTAGCATTTTTTCACGAAACTATGCTCGTACAACTTCCAATGGGCTAATACATTGGGAATGGCCAGTATTTTGAAATTCTGAGATGGTGCATGAAAAACCGATCGAAATGAGACGTTGCGCAAAACTTTTGACTGTCACATTTTTTCGCGAAACCATGCTCGTACGACTTCCAATGGGCTATTACATTGGTAATGACCAGTATTTTGAAATTATGAAATGGTGCACAAAAAACCGATCAAAATGAGACTACGCAAAATTGATGACCATCGCATTTTTTCAAGAAACCATGCTCAAACGACTTCTCATGGGCTAATACGTAACAAATGTTTGGAAGTCTGAGTCGGTACACGAAAAATACATCGAAGCGAGACTCTGTGCAGAATTTTGCACTGTCCATCGCGTTTTTTGGTGAAACTTTGCTTATACGACTTCCCAAGGGCCAATACATTGGGAATGGCCAGTATTTTGAAATTCCTAGATAGTGCTTGAAAAATCGATCAAAATGAGACATTGAGCAAAATTTATGACCATCGCATGTTTTCACGAAACCATGCTTGTACGACTTCCCGTGGGCTAGTACGTTGGGAATGGCGAGTATTTTAAAATTCGGAGATGGTGCATGAAAAACCGATCGAAAGGAGACTTTGCTCAAAATTTATGACTGTCGCATTTTTTTGCGAAACCATGCTCGTACGACGTCCCATGGGCTAATATGTTGGGAATGGCAAGTATTTTGAAATATCTTGACGGTGCATGAAAAACCGATCGAAACTCGACTTTTTGCGTGACTTTGCGCAAAGTTTATGACCATCGCATTTTTTCATGAAACTGTGCTCGTACGACTTCCAATGGGCTAATACATTGGAAATTGCCAGTATTTTGAAATTATGAGATGGTGCATGAAAAAATGGTCAAAACGAGACTTTGCGCAAAATTGATGACCATCGCATTTTTTCACGAAACCATTCTCGTACAACTTCCCATGGGCTAATACGTTACAAATGGCCAGTATTTTGAAATTCCGAGTTGTTGCATGAAAAATAGATCAAAGCGAGACTGTGCGTGACTTTGCGCAACGTTTATGACCATCAAGTTTTTCGGTGAAACCATGCTTATACAACTTCCCAATGGCTAATACAATGGGAATGACCAGTATTTTGAAATTCCGAGACGGTGCATGAAAAACCGATCAAAACGAGACTTTGTGCAAAATTTATGACCATCGCATTTTTTCATGAAACCATGCTCGTACGACTTTCCATGGGCTAGTACGTTGGGAATGGCCAGTATTTTGAAATTCCGAGATGGTGCATGAAAAACTGATCGAAAGGAGACTTTGCACAAAATTTATGACCGTCTTTTGCGAAACCATGCTCATACGACGTCCCATTAGTTAATACATTGGGAATGGTAAGTATTTTGAAATATCTTGACGGCGCATGAAAAATCGATCGAAACTCGACTTTGTGTGTGACTTTACGCAAAGTTTCTGACCGTAGCATTTTTTTACGAAACTGTGCTCGTACGACTTCCAATGCGCTAATACGTTGGGAATGGCCAGTATTTTGAAATTCTGAGACGGTGGACGAAAAACCGATTGAAACGAGACGTTGCGCAAAATTAATGATAGTCACATTTTTCGCGAAATCATGCTCGTACGACTTCCAATGGGCTAATACGTTGGTAATGACCAGTATTTCGAAATTCTGAAATGGTGCACGAAAAATCGTTCAAAACGAGACTTTGCGCAAAATTGATGACCGTCGCTTTTTTTGACGAAACCATGCTCGTACGACTTCCCATGGGCTAATACGTTACGAATGGCAAGTATTTTGAAATTCCGAGTCGGTACACGAATAATAGATCGAAGCGAGACTCTGTGCACGATTTTGCGCAAAGTTTATGACCATCACGTTTTTTGGTGAAACCATGCTTATACGACTTCCCAAGGGCTAATACATTGGGAATGGCCAGTATTTTGAATTTCCGAGATGGTGCAAGAAAAATCGATCAAAACGAGACTTTGAGCAAAATTTATGACCGTCGCATGTTTTCACGAAATCATGCACGTACGACTTCCCATGGGCTAGTACGTTGGGAATGGCGAGTATTTTGAAATTCCGCGATGGTGCATGAAAAACCGATTGAAAGGAGACTTTGCGCAAAATTTATGACCGTCGTATTTTTCCGCGAAACCATGCTCGTACGATGTCCCATTGGCTAATACATTGGGAATGGCAAGTATTTTGAAATATCTTGATGGTGCATGAAAAATCGATCGAAACTCGACTTTGTGCGTGACTTTGCGCAAAGTTTATGACCGTCACATTTTTTCACGAAACTGTGCTCGTACGACTTCCAATGGGCTAATTCGTTGGGAATGACCAGTATTTTGAAATTCTAAGACGGTGCATGAAAAACCGATCGAAACGAAACATTAGGTAAAATTTATGACCGTCGTATTTTTTCGCGAAACGATGCTCGTACGACTTCCAATGGGCTAATACGTTGGTAATGGCCAGTATTTTGAAATTCGAAAACGGTGCATGAAAAACTGATCAAAACGAGACTTTGCTCAAAATTGATGACCGTCGCATTTTTTCACGAAACCATGCTCGTACGACTTCCCATGGGCTAATATGTTACGAATGGCCAGTATTTTGAAATTCTGAAACGGTGGATGAAAAACAGATCGAAACGAGTCTTTACGCGCGACTTTGCGCAAAGTTTATGACTATCACGTTTTATAGCAAAACCATGCTCATACGACTTCCCATCGAAACGTGACTTTGCGCAAAATTCATGACCGTCGCATTTTTTCATGAAACCATGCTTGTACGACATCCCATGGGCTAATATGTTGGGAATGGCTAGTATTTTGAAATTTCTTGTTGGTGCATGAAAAACTGATCGAAACTAGACTTCGTGCGTGACTTTGCGGAAAGTTTATGACCGTCATGTTTTTTTGCGAAACCGTGCTCATACGACCTCCCTTGGGCTAATACGTTGGGAATGGCCAGTATTTTAAATTACGGAGATGGTGCATGAAAAACCGATCGAAAGGAAACTTTGCGCAAAATTTATGAACATCGTATTTTCTCACGGAACCATGTGCATTCGACATCCCATGGGATTTATACATTAGGAATGGCCAGTATTTTGAAATTTCACGACGGTGCATGAAAAATCGATCGAAAGTCGGCTTTGTGCGCGACTTTGCGCAAAGTTTATGACCATCGTATTTTTTCACAAAACCATACTCGTACGAGTTCCCATGGGCTAATACGTTACGAATGGACAGTATTTTGAAATTCCGAGTCGGTGCATGAAAAATAGATCGAAGCGAGACTCTGGACTCGACTTAGCACAAAGTTTATGACCATCGCATCTTTTCTTGAAACCATGCTTATACGACTTCCTAAGGGCTAATACGTTGGGAATGACCAATATTTTGAAATTCCGAGACGGTGCATGAAAAACCGATCAAAACGAGACTTTGCGCAAAGTTTATGATCGTCAGGTTTTTTTGTGAAACCGTGCTCAAACGACTTCCCATGGGCTAGTAAGTTGGGAATGGCCAGTATTTTGAAATTTCGAGACGGTGCATGAAAAACCGATCGAAAGGAGACTTTGCGCAAAATTTATGACCGTTGCATTTTTTCGCAAAACCATGCTCGTACGATGTCCCATGGGCTAATACGTTGGGAATGGCCAGTATATTGAAATATCTTGACGGTGCACGAGAAATTGATCGAAACTCAATTTTGTGCGCGTCTTTGTCCAAAGTTTATGACCGTCACATTTTTTCGCGAAATTGTGCTCGTACGACTTCCAATGGGCTAATACGTTGGTAATGGCCAGTATTTTGAAATTATGAGATGGTGCACGAAAAATCGATCAAAATGAGACTTTGCATAAAATTGATGACCATCGCATTTTTTCACGAAACTGTGCTTTTACGACTTCCCATGGGCTAATACGTTACCAATGGCCAGTATTTTGAAATTCCGAGACGGTGCACGAAAAACAGATCGAAACGAGTTTTTGCGCGCGACTTTGCGCAAAGTTTATGACCATTACATTTTATAGCGAAAACGTGCTCATACGACTTCCCATGGGCTAATATATTAGGAATGGCAAGTATTTTGAAATTCTGAGATGGTGCACGAAAAACCGATCGAAACGAGACTTTGCGCAAAATTAATGACCGTTGCATTTTTTGGCGCCGTCCTCCTACGGCTTCCCATGGGCTAATACATTGGGAATGGCTAGTATTTTTCAATTTCTTGATGGTGCACGGAAAACTGATCGAAACTCGACTTTGCGTGCTGCTTTGTACAAAATTTATGACCGTCGCATTTTTTCATGAAACCATGCTTATACGACTTCCAATTGGCTAATACGTTGGCAATGGCCAATATTTTAAAATTCTGACACGGTGCACGAAAAACTGATCAAAACGAGACTTTGAGCAAAATTTATAACCGTCGCATTTTTTCGCGAAACCATGCTCGTACGACGTCCCATGGCCTCATACATAGGGAATGGCCAGTATTTTCAAATATCTTGACGGTGCACGAAAAATCGAACAAAACTTGACTTTGTGCGCGACTTTGCACAAAGTTTATGACCATCACATTTTTTGGTGAAACCATGCTTATACGACTTCCCAAGGGCTAATACATTGGGAATGACTAGTATTTTGAAATTCCGAGACGGTGCATGAAAAAACCGATCAAAACGAGACTTTATGCAAAATTTATGACCATCGTATTTTTTTGCGAAACCGTGTTCGAACGACTTCCCAAGGGCTAATATGTTGGGAATGGCCAGTATTTTGAAATTTCTTGATGGTGCATGAAAAGCTGATCGAAACTCGACTTTGCGCAATGTTTATGATCCTTGCATTTTTCCACGAAACCATGCTCGTACGACTTCCCATGGGCTAAAACGTTAGGAATGGCCAGTATTTTGAAATTCCGAGTTGTTGCACGAAAAATAGATCAAAGCGAGACAATGCGCGACTTTACGCAGTATTTATGACCATCACGTTTTTCGGTGAAACCATGCTTATATGACTTCCCAAGGGCTAATACATTGGGAATGGCCAGTATTTTAAAATTCCGAGACGGTGCATGAAAAACCGATAAAAACGAGACTTTGTGCAAAATTTATGACCGTCGCATTTTTTGATGAAACCATGCTCGTACGACGTCCCATGGGCTAGTACGTTGGGAATGGCCAGTATTTTGAAATTCCGAGACAGTGCATGAAAAACTAATCGAAAGGAGACTTTGAGCAAAATTTATGACCGTCACATTTTTTTGCGAAACCATGCTCGTACGACGTCCCATGGGTTAAAACGTTGGGAATGGCAAGTATTTTGAAATATCTTGACGGCACATGAAAAATCGACCGAAACTCGAGTTTGTGCGCGACTTTGCGCAAAGTTTATGACCGTAGCATTTTTTTACGAAACTGTGCTCGTACGACTTCCAATGGGCTAATACGTTGGGAATGGCCAGTATTTTGAAATTCTGAGACGGTGGACGAAAAACCGATCGAAACGAGACGTAGCACAAAATTTATGATAGTCACATTTTATCGCGAAACCATGCTCTACGACTTCCAATGGGCTAATACGTTGGTAATGACCGGTATTTTGAAATTCCGAAACGGTGCACAAAAAACCGATCAAAACGAGACTTTACATAAAATTGATGACCGTCGTTTTTTTTGACGAAACCATGCTCGTACGACTTCCCAAGGGCTAATACGTTACGAATGGCCAGTATTTTGAAATGCCGAGTCGGTACACGAAAAAATAGATCGAAGCGAGACTCTGTGCACGATTTTGTGCAAAGTTTATGACCATAGCATTTTTTGGTGAAAGCATGCTTATACGACTTCCCAAGGGCTAATACATTGGGAATGGCCAGTATTTTGAATTTCCGAGATGGTGCATGAAAAATCGATCAAAACGAGACTTTGAGCAAAATTTTTGACCGTCGCATGTTTTCACGAAATCATGCTCATACGACTTCCCATGGGCTAGCACGTTGGGAATGGCGAGTATTTTGAAATACCGAGATGGTGCATGAAAAACCGATCGAAAGGAGACTTTGCGCAAAAATTTATGACCATCGCATTTTTCCGCGAAACCATGCTCGTACGATGTCCCATGGGCTAATACGTTGGGAATGACAAGTCTTTTGAATATCTTGACAGTGCATGAAAAATCGATCGAAACTCGACTTTGTGCACGACTTTGCGTAAAGCTTATGACCGTCGTATTTTTTCACAAAACTATGCTCATACGACTTCCAATGGGCTAATACGTCGGGAATGACCAATATTTTGAAATTCTGAGACGGTGCATGAAAAATCGATCGAAACGAAACATTGCGTAAAATTTATGACTGTCGTATTTTTTTGCGAAACCATGCTCGTACGACTTCCAATGGGCTAATACGTTGGTAATGGCCAGTATTTTGAAATTCTGAAATGGTGCATGAAAACTGATCAAAACGAGACTTTGCGCAAAATTGATGACCGTTGCATTTTTTCACGAAACCATGCTTGTACGACTTCCCATGGGCTAATACGTTACAAATGGCCAGTATTTTGAAATTCTGAAACAGTGGATAAAAAACAGATCGAAACGAGTCTTTACGCGTGACTTTGCGTATAGTTTATGACTATCACGGTTTATAGCAAAATCGTGCTCATACGACTTCCCATGGGCAAATACGTTAGGAATGGCAAGTATTTTGAAATTTCGAGATAGTCCACGAAAAAACGATCGCAACGAAACTTTGCGTAAAATTCATGACCGTCGCATTTTTTCGCGAAACCATGCTTGTACGACATCCCATGGGCTAATATGATGGCTAGTATTTTGAAATTTCTTGTTGGTGCATGAAAAACCGATCGAAACTCGACTTCATGTGTGACTTTGCGGAAAGTTTATGATACTTTGCATAAAATTGATGACCGTCGCATTTTTTCATGAAACTGTGCTTTTACCACTTCCCATGGGCTAATATGTTACCAATGGCCAGTATTTTGAAATTCCGTGATGGTGCACGAAAAACAAATCGAAACGAGTTTTTGCGCACGACTTTGTGCAAAGTTTATGACCATTACATTTTATATCGAAAACGTGCTCATACGACTTCCCATGGGCTAATACGTTAGGAATGGCAAGTATTTTGAAATTCCAAGATGGTGCACGAAAAACCGATCGAAACGAGACTTTACGCAAAATTTATGACCGTCGCATTTTTTGGCGCCATCCTCCTATGGCTTCTCATGGGCTAATACATTGGGAATGGCTAGTATTTTTCAATTTCCTAATGGTGCATGGAAAATTGATCGAAACTCGACTTTGGGTGCTACTTTGTACAAAATTTATGACCGTCACATATTTTCATAAAACCATGCTTATACGACTTCCAATGGGCTAATACATTGGAAATGGCCAATATTTTAAAATTCCGAGATGGTGCACGAAAAACTGATCAAAACGAGACTTTGTGCAAAATTTATAACCGTCGCATTTTTTCGCGAAACCATGCTCGTACGACGTCCCATGGCCTAATACGTAGGGAATGGCCAGTATTTTGAACTATCTTGACGGTGCACGAAAAATCGAACAAAACTCGACTTTGTGCGTGACTTTGCCCAAAGTTTATGACCGTCGCATTTTTTCACGAAACTGTGCTCGTACGACTTCCAATGGGCTAATACGTTGTTAATGGCCAGTATTTTGAAATTATGAGACGGTGCATGAAAAATAGATTGAAGCGAGACTCTATTCATGATTTTGCGCAAAGTTTATGACCATCGCATTTTTTGGTAAAACTATGCTTATACGACTTCCCAAGGGCTAATACATTGGGAATGGCCAGTATTTTGAAATTCCGAGATGGTGCATGAAAAATCGATCAAAACGAGACTTTGAGCAAAATTTATGACCATGCATGTTTTCACGAAACCATGCTTGTAGGACTTCCCATGGGCTAGTACATTGGGAATGGCGAGTATTTTGAAATTCCGAGATGGTGCATGAAAAACCGATCGAAAGGAGACTTTGCGCAAAATTTATGACCGTTGCATTTTTTCACGAAACTGTGCTCGTACGACTTCCCATGGGCTAAAACGTTAGGAATGGCCAGTATTTTGAAATTCTGAGTTGTTGCACGAAAAATAGATCGAAGCGAGACTGTGCACGACTTTGCGCAATGTTTATGACCATTGCATTTTTTGGTGAAACCATGCTTATACGACTTCCAAAGGGCTAATACATTGGGAATGGCCAGTATTTTGAAATTCGACGGTGCATGAAAAATCGATCACAACGAGACTTTGTGCAAACTTTATGACCGTCGCATGTTTTCACGAAACCATGCTCGTATGACATCCCATGGGCTAATACATTGGGAATGGCTAGTATTTTTCAATTTCTTGATGGTGCATGGAAAATTGATCGAAACTCGACTTTGCGTGCTACTTTGTACAAAATTTATGACCGTCGCGTATTTTCGTAAAACCATGCTTATACGACTTCCAATGGGCTAATACGTTCGGAATGGCCAATATTTTAAAATTCCGAGATGGTGCACGAAAAACTGATCAAAACGAGACTTTGTGCAAAATTTATAACCGTCGTATTTTTTCGAACTTTTTCAAATCGGATCTTTTTGCGATAGCACTAATTCACCACCCCTCCCTCCTTCTTAGTGCCATTATAATCCTAACAGTTGGTATTAGAGCCAAGTTCTCTCAATTTGATTAAAACCCAAGTGAATTTTAATGGTTTTTTCTAGCAATCACAAGGGTTACTCTATCACTCATCCTCTTATGTTCAATGGGACGAACTACACTTACTGTAAACATGAATGAGAATATTCTTGATTTCTATGGATTTTGATTTATGGAACATCGTTGAAAGTGATTTTCAAAAATCTTCTAATTCAATAAATAAAATTATTTTGAAAATAAAATATTTTCCTTAAATGCTAAAGCTATGAACACTTTATTTTGTGCTTTAGATAAAAGTAAATTTAATCGTATTTCTACTTGTAATACTAGATATTACATTTGGCACACACTAGAAGTTACTCATGTAGGCACAAATAGAGTACAAGAATCAAAAATTAATTTTTTGTTAAATAGTTATGAACTGTTTAAAATGAATCCAAGCAAAACCATTAGTGATATATACATCTGTTTTATTGATGTTATCAATATTTTAAAAGCTCTTGGTAAATGCTATACTAACCTTGAATTGGTAAACAAAATTTTAAGATATCTTCTAAAATGTTGGGATTCAAAACTAACAGTTATGTAAGAAGTAATATACTTGAATAATTTTCCTCTTAAAAGACTTATTAGAAGTCTTGAATTACCTATGAAATGACTTGTAAAGCATATGACGAACAAGAGAAAACTTTTCTAAAGAATATGAAGATATTGCACCGAGAACAAAAGAAGATTCCTTGAGCGAAAGATCAAGTGATGATGGTAATGACATTGCACTTCTTACGAGAAGATTTAAAAAATTCATGAAAAGGAACAAAACTCATAAGTATAAAAAGAACCTAAAAAAGATACTATAATATGCTATAAATGTGAGAAGCTACGGGACTTGAAAATATATGTCCACAACTGAAGAAGAAATTGTCGACCTAAAAGCAAAAGAAAGCATTCAAGACAACTTGGGATGAATCAAGTGCATAAAAGGATGAAGAGCAAATCAATAAAGAAGTGACCAATTACGCATTGATGGTCTTTAATAATGAGTTATGTGACTCACCTGAAACATCTTTTTTTATAATGAATTACTTAGTTTATTTTATGATTTATTTGATGAGGTTAAAAAAGAAAAATATAAATTACTAAAAAGGATCATGTATCTCTCTCTAATGAATTTGATAAATTAAAAATAAGCATGATAGTTGTATATTAACATCTTACACTAAATGTGAAGAGTTAGATTTACTTAAAAGGAAAATATATTATTACAATAAACTTTAAAAAGTTTAAAATTAAAAATAAATCATTAAACATGATTCTTGCTAACCAAGATTGTATATATAAAAGGAAGGAATCGTAAGTAGTAACACTTAATAAAAGCCAACAATATTTATAAAAGGATTAACACTACATATTCCTCTAAAAGATAAATATATTTTTGTGCAAGATTTGGTTGTTATGCTTATACTTGGTCCTTCAAAATATAGCTCTCATGAATTTGTTTGGGTTCCTAAAGGAAAATAATCAATAATTTTATGCCAAAATCAAGAGAGGTAGATCTAATCATGAAGGATCTAAAGTTAAATGGATACCTAAAGTAAACCACTCTTTCAGATAGGTATGTCCCCAAACAAGAACTAGGAGTAAAAGATGGTTTCTTGATAGTGGATGCTCAAGGCATATGACCGAGATCTAACACAATTTTTAAAGTTCATTTAGTACTATAGAGGATATGTCACCTTTGGAGACAATAACAAAAGAAATATTATTGATATTAGAAATATTAGTAACAAATCAAATCTATTAATTAAATATATTTTATTAGTAGATGGTTTGAAATATAACTTACTAAGTATTACTCAATTGTGTGATAAGGGATATAATATCATATTTAAATATAATATTTATATTATAGACATACCACATAAGAATAAATCTATGATTGCCTTAGGAATAATAACATTTATACTATTGATCTTGATAATGTTCATGATGAAACTTATATTTCGATTTTAAATGATGATATATGGCTTTGACATAAGAGATTAAGTCATGGAAGTATGAAATTGATCTCATAAATCTGAACTAAATAACTTCTAAGAGGGATGTCCAGAATTAAATTTGTCAAAGATAAGATTTGTGATGCATGTTAACTAGAAAAGCAAATAAATAGCAGTTTTAAACCTAGAAATCAAGTGAGCACTTCTAGACCATTACAATTAATTCATATGGATTTATTTGGACTAATTGATATCACAAGTCTAGGAAGTAGTAAATATACTTTTGTGATTGTTGATAATTATAATAGATTTACTTGGTCATACTTTTAGCATATAAAGTGATTATTTTAAATATTTTATAAAGTTTTACAAATAAATTCAAAATAAAACAAGGTTTTATGATTTCTTTTATTTGTAGTGATCATGATGGTGAATTTAAAATCATAATTTTCAAGAATTTAATAATTCTAATGGGTATGATCATAAATTCTCTAGTCCAAGAAATCCATAATAAAATAGAGTTGTTGAGAGAAAGAATAAAAGTTTACAAGAGATGGCAAGAACCATGCTTAATAAACATAGTATACCCAAATATTTTTGAAGTCATAACATGATATGCTATGTCATAAACATAGTTCTTATAAGACCTCTACTATCCGAAACTCCTTATGAATTGTACAACAATAAAAGACCTAACATTTCGTATTTTAAAATTTTTGATTGTAAATATTTTATTTTAAATAAAAATAATGCCTTAATAAAATTTGATGTAAAATCTGATGAAGGTATTTTTGTTGGATATTTTGAATTTCTAAAGCTTTTTAAGTTTTTAATAAAAGAACGTTAATTATTGAGAAATTTATCCATGTTATTTTTAATAAGTTTCTCAAGTTAAGAAAAATAATTTTGATGATGATTTTGAGTTTCATATTTTGAATTTAAATGAAAATTCTCCTCCCAAAGCAACTTGGATATATTTACTCCTTTTAAAGTATGCAAATGCTCATCCTAAAGAGCTAATCATTATCGATACATCAAAAATATTCAAACTAATTCTTCACTTAAAAATATTTATGCAAATGCTACCTTTTGTCTCAAATTGAACCTAAATGCATTGATGATGCTCTTAAAGATGATCATGAGTCTTGGCAATGCATAAAAATTAAATCAATTTGAAAGAAATAAGCTTTGGATGCTTGTTCCTAGACCTAGTGATCATATTGTGATTGGTACTAAATGGGTCTTTAGAAATAAGCAAGATGAATAAGGTATCGTGGTTCGAAACAAGATTAGATTAGTGGCCAAATGTTTCAACCAAGAAGAATGTATAAACTATGAAGAAATCTTCGCTCTTATGGCAAGACTTGAAGCCAAAAAGATACTTCTTGCCCATGCTTATTTTAAAAATTTTAAATTATTTCAAATGAATGTTAAAAGTGCCTTTCTTAATAGTGAAACCATGCTCGTACGACGTCCCATGGCCTAATACGTAGGGAATGACCAGTATTTTGAAATATCTTGACGGTGCACGAAAAATTAAACCAAACTCGACTTTGTGCGCGACTTTGCCCAAAGTTTATGACCGTCGCATTTTTTCACGAAACTATGCTCGTACGACTTCCAATGGGCCAATATGTTGGGAATGGCCAGTATTTTGAAATTCTAAGTTGTTACACGAAAAATAGATCGAAGCAAGACTGTGCGCGACTTTGCGCAAAGTTTATGACCATCACGTTTTTTGGTGAAACCATGCTTATATGACTTCCCAAGGGCTAATACATTGGGAATGAGCAGTATTTTGAAATTCCGAGACGGTGCGTGAAAAAACCGATCAAAATGATACTTTACGCAAAATTTATGACCATCGTATTTTTTTGCGAAACCGTGCTCGAACGACTTCCCAAGGCCTAATATGTTGGGAATGGCCAGTATTTTGAAATTTCTTGATGGTGCACGAGAAGCTGATCGAAACTCGACTTTGCGCAATGTTTATGATCCTCGCTTTGTTTCACGAAACCATGCTCGTACGACTTCCAATGGACTAAAACGTTAGGAATGGCCAGTATTTTGAATTTCCGAGTTGTTGCACGAAAAATAGATCAAAGCGAGACTGTGTGCGACTTTATGCAGTGTTTATGACCATCATGTTTTTCGGTGAAACCATGCTTATACGACTTCCCAAGGGCTAATACATTGGGAATGGCCAGTATTTTGAAATTCCGAGACGGTGCATGATAAACCGATCAAAACGAGACTTTGTGCAAAATTTATGACCATCGTATTTTTTCATGAAACCATGCTCGTACGACTTCCCATGGGCTAGTACGTTGGGAATGACCAGTATTTTGAAATTCCGAGACAGTGCATAAAAAATTGATCGAAAGGAGACTTTGCGCAAAATTCATGACCGTCACATTTTTTTGCGAAACCATGCTCATACAACGTCCCATGGGTTAATATGTTGGGAATGGCAAGTATTTTGAAATATCTTGATGGCGCATGAAAAATCGATCGAAACTCGACTTTGTGCGCGACTTTACGCAAAGTTTAGGACCGTAGCATTTTTTTACGAAACTGTGCTCGTACGACTTCCAATGGGCTAATACGTTGGGAATGGCCAGTATTTTGAAATTCTGAAACGGTGGACGAAAAACCATTTGAAACGAGACATTGCGTAAAATTTATGACAGTCACATTTTTTCGCGAAACCATGCTCGTACGACTTCCAATAGGCTAATACGTTGGTAATGACTAGTATTTTAAAATTCTGAAATGGTGCACGAAAAACCAATCAAAATGAGACTTTGCGCAAAATGGATGACCGTCGCTTTTTTGTATGAAACCATGCTCGTACGAATTCCCATGGGCTAATACGTTATGAATGGCCAGTATTTTAAAATTCCGAGTCGGTACACGAAAAATAGATCGAAGTGAGACTCTGCACGATTTTGCGCAAAGTTTATGACCATCGCATTTTTTGGCGAAACCATGCTTATACGACTTCCCAAGGGCTAATACATTGGGAATGGCCAGTATTTTGAATTTTTGAGACGGTGCACGAAAAATCGATCGAAACCACACGTTGCACAAAATTTATGACAGTCACATTTTTTCATGAAACCATGCTCGTACCACTTCCAATGGGCTAATACATTGGTAATGACCAGTATTTTGAAATTCTGAAAAGGTGCACGAAAAACCGATCAAAACGAGACTGCGCAAAATTGATGACCATCGGATTTTTTCATGAAACCATGCTCAAACGACTTCTCATGGGCTAATACATTACGAATGGCCGGTATTTTGAAATTCCGAGTCGGTACACGAAAAATAGATTGAAGCGAGACTCTGTGCACGATTTTGTACTGTCCATCACGTATTTTGGTGAAACCTTGCTTATACGACTTCCCAAGGGCTAATACATTGGGAATGGCCAGTATTTTGAAATTCCGAGATGGTGCATTAAAAATCGATCAAAACGAGACTTTGAGCAAAATTTATGACCATCGCATGTTTTCACGAAACCATGCTTGTACGACTTCCTATGGGCTAGTACGTTGGGAATGACATGTATTTTGAAATTCTGAGATGGTGCATGAAAAATCGATCGAGAGGTGACTTTGCGCAAAATTTATGACCGTCGCATTTTTTCGTGAAACCATGCTCGTACGACGTCCCATGGGCTAATACGTTGGGAATGACAAGTATTTTGAAATATCTTGACGGTGCATGAAAAATCGATCAAAACTCGACCTTGTGCGTGACTTTCGCAAAGTTTATGACTGTTGCATTTTTTCGCGAAACTGTGCTCGTACAACTTCCAATGGGCTAATACGTTGGGAATGGCCAGTAATTTGAAATTCTGAGACAGTGCATGACAAAACAGTCAAAATGAGACTTTGCGCAAAATTGATGACCGTCGTATTTTTTCACGAAACCATGCTCGTACGAGTTCCAATGGGCGAATACATTGGTAATGACCAGTATTTTGAAATTCCAAGATGGTGCATGAAAAACCAATCGAAAGAAGACTTTGTGCAAAATTTATGACCGTTGCATTTTTTCGCGAAACTATGCTCGTACGACGTCTAATGGGCTAATACGTTGGGAATGGCCAGTATATTGAAATATCTTGACGGTGCACGAAAAATTGCTCGAAACTCAACTTTGTGCGCGACTTTGTCCAAAGTTTATGACCGTCACATTTTTTCGCGAAACTGTGCTCGTATGACTTCCAATGGGCTAATACGTTGGTAATGGCCAATATTTTGAAATTCCGAGATGGTGCATGAAAAATCGCTGAAAACGATACTTCGAGCAAAATTTATGACTATCGCATGTTTTCACAAAACATGCTTGTATGACTTCCCATGGGCTAGTACGTTGGGAATGGCCAGTATTTAGAAATTCCGAGATGGTGCATGAAAAACTGATCGAAAGGAGACTTTGCGCAAAATTTATGACCGTTGCATTTTTTCGCGAAACCATGCTCGTACGACTTCTCATGGGCTAATACGTTACGAATGGCCAGTATTTTGAAATTCGAGTCGGTACGAAAAATAGATCGAGCGAGACTGTGCAAGATTTTGTGCAAAGTTTATGACCATCGCGTTCTTTTGTAAAACTATGCTTATATGACTTCCAAAGGGCTAATACATTGGGAATGGCGTATTTTGAATTTCCGAGATGGTGCATGAAAAATCGATCAAAACGAGACTTTGAGCAAAATTGATGACCGTCGCATGTTTTCATGAAACCATGCTTGTACGACTTCCCATGGGCTAGTACGTTGGGAATGGCGATATTTCGAAAATCCGAGTTTATGCATGAAAAACCGTTCGAAAGGAGACTTTGCATAAAATTTATGACCGTTGTATTTTTTCGCGAAACCATACTCGTATGACGTACCATGGGCTAATACATTGGGAATGGCCAGTATATTGAAATATCTTGATGGTGGACGAAAAATTGATCGAAACTCAACTTTGTGTGCGACTTTGTCCAAAGTTTATGACCGTCACATTTTTTCTCGAAACTATGCTCGTACAACTTCCAATGGGCTAATACGTTGTTAATGGCCAGTATTTTGAAATTATGAGACGGTGCATAAAAAATCGATCAAAATGAGACTTTGCATAAAATTGATGACCGTCGCATTTTTTCACGAAACTGTGCTTTTACGACTTCCCATGGGCTAATACGTTACCAATGGCCAGTATTTTGAAATTCCGAGATGGTGCACGAAAAACAGATCGACAGCGCGACTTTACGCAAAGTTTATGACCATTACATTTTATAAACGTGCTCATCGACTTCCCATAGGCTAATCGTTAGGAATGGCAAGTATTTTGAAATTCGAGATGGTGCACGAAAAACCGATCGAAACGAGACTTTGCGCAAAATTTATGACCGTCGCATTTTTTTACGCCGTGCACCTACGACTTCCCATGGGCTAATACATTGGGAATGGCTAGTATTTTTAAATTTCTTGATGGTGCATGGAAAACTGATCGAAACTCGACTTTGCGTGCTACTTTGTACAAAATTTATGACCGTCACGTTTTTTCATTAAACCATGCTTATCGACTTCCAATCGGCTAATACGTTGGCAATGGCCAATATTTTAAAATTCGAGACGGTGCATGAAAACCGATCAAAACGAGACTTTGAGCAAAATTTATAACCATCGCATTTTTTGGCGAAACCATGCTCGTACAACGTACCATGGCCTAATACCTAGGGAATGGCCAGTATTTTGAAATATCTTGACGATGCACGAAAAATCGAACAAAACTCGACTCTGTGCGCGACTTTGCCCAAAGTTTATGACCGTCGCATTTTTTCCCGAAACTGTGCTCCTACGACTTCCAATGGGCTAATACGTTGGGAATGGCCAGTATTTTGCAATTCCGAGTCATTACACAAAAAATAGATCGAAGCGAGACTCTGTGCATGATTTTGCGCAAAGTTTATGACCATCGTGTTTTTTGGTAAAACCATGCTTATACGACTTCCCAAGGGCTAATACATTAGGAATGGCCAGTATTTTGAAATTCCGAGATGGTGCATGAAAAATCGATCAAAATGAGACTTTGAGCAAAATTTATGTCCATCGCATGTTTTCACGAAACCATGCTTGTACGACTTCCCATGGGCTAGTACGTTGGGAATGGCGAGTATTTTGAAATTCCGAGATGGTGCATGAAAAACCGATTGAAAGGAGACTTTGCGCAAAATTTATGACCGTTGCATTTTTTCACGAAACTGTGCTCGTACGACATCCCATGGGCTAAAATGTTAGGAATGACCAGTATTTTGAAATTCCGAGTTGTTGCACAAAAAATAGATCGAAACGAGACTATGCACGACTTTGCGCAAAGTTTATGACCATCGCGTTTTTTGGTGAAACCATGCTTATACGACTTCCCAAGGGCTAATACATTGGGAATGACCAGTATTTCGAAATTCCGAGACGGTGCATGAAAAACCGATCAAAACGAGACTTTATGCAAACTTTATGACCGTCGCATGTTTTCACGAAACCATGCTCGTATGACATCCCTTGGGCTAGTATGTTGGGAATGGCGAGTATTTTGAAATTCCGAGATGGTGCATGAAAAACCGACCGAAAGGAGACTTTGCGCAAAATTTATGACCGTCGCATTTTTTTGCGAAACCATGCTCGTACGACGTCCTATGTGCTAATACATTGGGAATGGCAAGTATTTTGAAATATCTTGGCGGTGCATGAAAAATCGATCGAAACTCGACTTTGTGCGTGACTTTACGCAAAGTTTATGACCGTTGCATTTTTTCGTGAAACTATGCTCGTACGACTTCGAATGGGCTAATACGTTGGGAATGGCCAGTATTTTGAAATTATGAGACGGTGCATGAAAAAGGTCAAAACAAGACTTTGCACAAAATTGATGACCATCGTATTTTTTCACGAAACCATGCTCATACGACTTCCCATGGGCTAATATGTTACAAATGGCCAGTATTTTTAAATTCCGAGTCGGTACACGAAAAATAGATCGAAGCGAGACTATGTGCATGATTTTGCGCAAAGTTTATGACCGTCGCGTTTTTTGGTGAAACCATGCTTATACGACTTCCCAAGGGCTAACACATTGGGAATGGTAAGTATTTCGAAATTCCGAGACGGTGCATGAAAAATCCATCAAAACGAGACTTTACGAAAAATTTATGACTATCGTATTTTTTTGCGAAACCGTGCTCGTACGACTTCCCATCGGCTAATATGTTGGGAATGGCCAGTATTTTGAAATTTCTTGATGGTGCACGAAAAATTGATCGAAACTCGACTTTACGCAAAGTTTATGATCGTCGTATTTTTTCATGAAACCATGCTCGTATGACTTCCCATGGGCTAAAACGTTAGGAATGGCCAGTATTTTCAAATTCCGAGTTTGCGCAAAGTTTATGACCATCGCGTTTTTTGGTGAAACCATGCTAATACATTGGGGAATAGCCAGTATTTTGAAATTCCTAGATTGTGCATGAAAAACCGAGCGAAACGACACTTTGTGTAAAATTTATGACCGTCACATTTTTTCATGAAACCATGTTCGTATGACTTCCCATGGGCTAGTACATTGGGAATGGCCAGTATTTTGAAATTCCGAGACAGTGCATGAAAAACCGATCGACAGGAGACTTTGCACAAAATTTATGACCGTCATTTTTGCGAAACCATGCTCGTCGACTTCCAATGGGCTAATCGTTAGGAATGGCGTATTTTAAAATTCGAGCGGTGCGAAAAAATCTAAAGGACGTTGCAAAATTTATGAGACCATGCTCGTACGACTTCCAATGGGCTAATACATTGGTAATGACCAGTATTTTGAAATTCTGAAACGGTGCAGGAAAAACCAATCAAAACGAGATTGCGCAAAATTGATGACCATCGCATTTTTCATGAAACTATGCTCATAGGACTTCTCATGGGCTAATACATTACGAATGGCCAGTATTTTGAAATTCCGAGTCGGTACACGAAAAATAGATCGAAGCAAGACTCTCTGCACGATTTTGCACTGTCCATCACGTTTTTTGGTGAAACCTTGCTTATACGACTTCCCAAGGGCTAATACATTGGGAATGGCCAGTATTTTGAAATTCCGAGATAGTGCATGAAAAATCGATCAAAACGAGACTTTGAGCAAAATTTATGACCGTCGCATGTTTTCATGAAACCATGCTCCTACGACTTCCCATGGGCTAGTACATTGGGAATGGTGAGTATTTTGAAATTCCGAGATGGTGCATGAAAAACTGATCGAAAGGAGACTTTGTGCAAAATTTATGACCATCGCATTTTTTCGCGAAACCATGCTCGTACGACGTCCCATGAGCTAATACGTTGGGAATGACAAGTACTTTGAAATATCTTGAAGGTGCATGAAAAATCGATCGAAACTTGACTTTGTGCGCGACTTTGCGTAAAGTTTATGACCGTCGCATTTTTTTACGAACCTGTGCTCGTACGACTTCCAATGGGCTAATACATTGGGAATGGCTAGTATTTTGAAATTCTGAGATGTTGCATGAAAAACCGATCAAAATAAGACATTGCTCGTATGACTTCCAATGGGCTAATACATTGGTAATGGCCAGTATTTTGAAATTCTAAAATGGTGCACGAAAAACTGATAAAAATGAGACTTTGTGCAAAATTGATGACCGTCGTATTTTTTCACGAAACCATGCTCGTACGACTTCCCATGGGCTAATACGTTACGAATGGCCAGTATTTTGAAATTCTGAAACGGTGCGTGAAAAATAGATCGAAACGAGTCTTTACGCGCGACGTTGCGCAAAGTTTATGACTCTCACGTTTTATAGCAAAACCGTGCTCATACGACTTCCCATGGGCTAATACGTTGGGAATGGCAAGTATTTTGAAATTTCGAGAGAGTGCACGAAAAACCGATCGAAACGAGTCTTTGCGCAAAATTCATGACCATCACATTTTTTCTCGAAACCATGCTCGTACGATGTCGCATGGGCTAATACGTTGGGAATGGCATGTATTTTGAAATATCTTGATGGTGCATGAAAAATCGATCGGAACTCGACTTTGTGCACGACTTTGCGCAAAGTTTATGACCGTCGCATTTTTTCATGAAACTGTGCTCGTACGACTTCCAATGGGCTAATACGTTGGGAATGACTAGTATTTTGAAATTCTGAGTTGGTGCATGAAAAACCGATCGAAACGAAACATTGCGTAAAATTTATGACCGTCATATTTTTTCGTGAAACCATGCTCGTACGACTTCCAATGGGCTAATACGTTGGTAATGGCCAGTATTTTGAAATTCTGAAATGGTGCATGAAAAATTGATCAAAATGAGACTTTGCGCAAAATTGATGACCGTCGCATTTTTTCACGAAACCATGCTCGTACGACTTCCCATGGGCTAATATGTAATGAATGGCCAGTATTTTGAAATTCTGAAACAGTGCATGAAAAACAGATCCAAACGAGTCTTTACGCGCGACATTGCGCAAAGTTTATGACTATCGCGTTTTATAACAAAACCGTGCTCATACTACTTCCCATGGGCTAATACGTTAGGAATGGCAAGTATCTTGAAATTTCTAGATAGTGCACGAAAAACCGATCGAAACGAGACTTTGCGCAAAATTCATCACCGTCGTATTTTTTCGCGAAACCATGCTCGTACGACTTCCCATGGGCTAGTACATTACGAATGGCCAGTATTTTGAATTTCCGAGATGGTGCATGAAAAACAGATCGAAACGAGTCTTTAAGGGCGACTTTCCGCAAAGTTTATGACCATCACGATTTCTAGCGAAACCGTGCTCGTACGACTTCACATGGGCTAATACGTTAGGAATGACAAGCATTTTGAAATCCGAGATGGTGCATAAAAAACCGATCGAAACGAGACTTTGTGCAAAATTCAAGACCATTGCATTTTTTCGCGATACCGTGCTCGTACGACATCCCATGGGTTAATAATACATTGGGAATGGCTAGTATTTTGAAATTTCTTGTTGGTGCATGAAAAAATGATCGAAACTCGACTTTGCGAAAAGTTTATGACCATCACATTTTTTGTGAAACCGTGCCCATACGACTTCCCATGGGCTAATACATTATGAATGGCCAGTATTTTAAAATTCGGAGATGGTGCATGACAAACCGATCGAAAGGAAACTTTGTGCAAAATTTATGACCGTCTCATTTTCTCGCGGAACCATGCTCGTCCGACATCCCATGGGCTAATACATTAGGAATGGCTAGTATTTTGAAATTTCTTGACGATGCATGAAAAATCGATCGAAACTCAACTTTGTGCGCGACTTTGCGCAAAGTTTATGACCGTCGCGTTTTTTGGTGAAACCATGCTTATACGACTTCCCAAGGGCTAATATATTGCGAATGGCCAGAATTTTGAAATTCCAAAATAGTAAATGAAAAACCAATCAAAATAAGACTTTACGTAAAATTTATGACCGTCACATTTTTTCACGAAACCATGCCCGTAGGACTTCCCATGGGCTAGAACATTGGTAATGGCCAGTATTTTGAAATTTTGAGACAATCATGAAAAACAGATCGAAAGGAGACTTTGCACAAAATTTATGATCGTCGTATTTTTTCGCAAAACCGTGCTCGTACGACATTCCATGGGCTTAATACGTTAATGGCTAGTATTTTGAAATTTCTTGTTGGTGCATGAAAAACCGATCAAAACTCGACTTTGTGCGTGACTTTACGGATAGTTTATGACTGTCATGTTTTCTTGCGAAACCGTGCTCATACGACTTCCCATGGGCTAATACGTTGGGAAAGGCTAGTATTTTGAAATTCGGAGATGGCGCTTGAAAAACTGATCGAAAGGAAACTTTGTGCAAAATTTATAACCATCGCATTTTCTTATGGAACCATGCGTGTTTGACATCCGTTGAGCTTAATACGTTGGGATTGCCCAGTATTTTAAAATTTCTTAACGGTGCACGAAAAATCGATCGAAACTCGGCTTTGTGCGCAACGTTGCGCAAAGTTTATGACCATCACATTTTCTCAGAAAACCGTACTTGTACGAGTTCCCATGGGCTAATACGTTAGGAATGAAAAGTATTTTGAAATTACGAGTCGGTGCATGAAAAATAGATCGAAGCGAGACTCTGCACGCGACTTTGTACAAAGTTTATGACCATCACGTTTTTTCATGAAACCATGCTTATACGGCTTCCCAATGGCTAATACATTGGGAATGACCAGTATTTTGAAATTCCGAGGCGATGAAAGAAAAACCGATCAAAACGAGACTTTACACAAAATTTATGACCATCGAATTTTTTTGTAAAACCGTGCTCGTACGAGTTCCCATGGGCTAATATGTTGGGAATGGCCAGTATTTTAAAATTTCTTGATGGTGCACGAAAAATTGATCGAAACTAGACTTTGCGCAAAGTTTATGACCGACATATTTTTTTGCGAAACTGTGCTCGTACGACTTCCAATGGGCTAATACATTAGGAATGGCCAGTATTTTGAAATTTCGAGACGGTGCACGAAAAACCGATCGAAGCGAGACTTTACGAAAAATTTATGACCATTGTATTTTTTTGTGAAACCGTGCTCGTACGACTTCGCAAGGGCTAATATGTTGGGAATGGCCAGTATTTTGAAATTTCTTGATGGTGCACGAAAAACTGATTGAAACTCGACTTTGCGCAATGTTTATGATCCTCATATTTTTTCACGAAACCATGCTCGTACGGCTTCCAATGGGCTAAAACGATATGAAGGGCCAGTATTTTGAAATTTCGAGTTATTGCACGAATAATAGATCAAAGCGAGACTGTGCTCGATTTTGCACAAAGTTTATGACCATCGCGTTTTTCGGTGAAACCATGCTTATACGACTTCCCAAGGGCTAATACATTGGGAATGGCCAGTATTTTGAAATTCCGAGACGGTGCATGAAAAATCGATCAAAACGAGACTTTGTGCAAAATTTATGACCGTCACATTTTTTCATGAAACCATGCTCGTACGACTTCCCTTGGGCTAGTACGTTGGGAATGGCCAGTATTTTGAAATACCGAGACAGTGCATGAAAAATCGATCCAAAAGATACTTTGCGCAAAATTTATGACCGTCACATTTTTTTGTGAAACCATGCTCGTACGACGTCCCATGGGTTAATACGTTGGGAATGGAAAGTATTTTGAAATATCTTGACGGTGCATGAAAAATCGATCGAAACTCGACTTTGTGCGCGACTTTGCGCAAAGTTTATAACCGTAGCATTTTTTCATGAAACTATGCTCGTACGACTTCCAATGGACTAATACGTTGGGAATGGCCAGTATTTTGAAATTCTGAGACGGTGGACGAAAAACCGATCGAAACGAGATGTTGCGCAAAATTTATGACAGTCACATTTTTTTGTGAAACCATGCTCGTACGACTTCCAATGGGCTAATACGTTGGTAATGACCAGTATTTTGAAATTCTGAAATGGTGCATAAAAAACCGATCAAAACGAGACTTTGCGCAAGTTGATGACCGTTGCTTTTCTTGACGAAACCATGCTCGTACGACTTCCCATGGGCTAATAGGTTACGAATGTCTAGTATTTTGAAATTTCGAGTCGGTACACAAATAATAGATCGAAGCGAGACTCTGTGCACGATTTTGCGCAAAGTTTATGACCATCGCGTTTTTTGGTGAAACCATGCTTATACGACTTCCCAAGGGCTAATACATTGGGAATGGCCAGTATTTTGAATTTCCGAGATGGTGCATGAAAAATCGATCAAAACGAGACTTTGAGCAAAATTTACGACCGTCGCATGTTTTCACGAAATCATGCTCGTACGACTTCCCATGGGCTAGTATGTTGGGAGTGGCGAGTATTTTGAAATTCTGAGATGGTGCATGAAAAACTGATCGAAAGGAGACTTTGCACAAAATTCATAACTGTCACATTTTTTCGCGAAACCGTGCTCCTACGGCTTCCCATGGGCGAATACATTGGGAATGGCTAGTATTTTTAAATTACTTGATGGTGCATGAAAAACTGATCGAAAAATGACTTTGCGTAAAGTTTATGACCGTCGTATTTTTTCAAGAAACTGTGCTCGTACAACTTCCAATGGGCTAATACGTTGGGAATGACCAGTATTTTCAAATTCTGAGACGGTGCATGAAAAACCGAACGAAATAAAACATTGCGTAAAATTTATGACCGTCATATTTTTTCGTGAAACCATGCTCGTATGACTTCCAATGGGCTAATACGTTGGCAATGGCCAGTATTTTGAAATTGTGAAACGGTGCATGAAAAACTGATCAAAACGAGACTTTGCGCAAAATTGATGACCGTCGCATTTTTTCACGAAACCATGCTCGTACGACTTCCCATGGGCTAATACGTTACGAATGGCTAGTATTTTGAAATTCTGAAACGGTGCATGAAAAACAGATCAAAAGTTTATGACTATCACGTTTTATAGCAAAACCGTGCTCATACGACTTCCCGTGGGCTAATACGTTAGGAATGACAACTATTTTTAAATTTCGAGATAGTGCACGAAAAACTGATCGAAACGAGACTTTGCGCAAAATTCATGACCGTCGCATTTTTTCGTGAAACCATGCTCGTACAACATTCCATAGGCTAATATGTTGGGAATGGCTAGTATTTTGAAATTTCTTGTTGGTGCATGAAAAACCGATCGAAACTAGACTTCGTGCGTGACTTTGCGGAAAGTTTATGACCGTCATTTTTTTTTTGCGAAACCGTGCTCATACGACCTCCCATGGGCTAATACGTTGGGAATGGGCAGTATTTTGAAATTCAGAGATGGTGCATGAAAAACCGATCGAAAGGAAACTTTACGCAAAATTTATGATCGTCGTATTTTCTCACGGAACCATGTGCATTCGACATCCCGTGGGATTTATACGTTAGGAATGGCCAGTATTTTGAAAATTCTCGACGATGCATGAAAAATCGCTCGAAACTCGGCTTTGTGCGTGACTTTGCGCAAAGTTTATGACCATCGTATTTTTTCACAAAACCATACTCGTACGAGTTCCCATGGGTTAATACGTTAGGAATGGCCAGTATTTTGAAATTCCGAGTCAGTGCATGAAAAATAGATCGAAGCGAGACTCTGCACGCGACTTTGCCCAAAGTTTATGACCGTCGTGTTTTTTCGTGAAACCATGCTTATACGACTTCCCAAGGGCTAATATGTTGGGAATGACCAATATTTTGAAATTCCGAGACGGTGCATGAAAAATCGATCAAAACGAGACTTTGGGCAAAGTTTATGATCGTCTGGTTTTTTTGTGAAACCATGCTCAAACGACTTCCCATGGGAAGTTGGGAATGGCCAGTATTTTGAAATTCCGAGACAGTGCATGAAAAATTGATCGAAAGGAGACTTTGCGCAAAATTTATGACCATTCCATTTTTTCGCGAAACTATGCTCGTACGACGTCCCATGGGCTAATACGTTGGGAATGGCCAGTATATTGAAATATCTTGACGGTGCATGATAAATTAATCGAAACTCAACTTTGTGCGTGACTTTGTCCAAAGTTTATGACCGTCACATTTTTTGCAAAACTGTGCTCGTACGACTTCCAATGGGCTAATACGTTGGTAATGGCCAGTATTTTGAAATTATGAGATGGTGCATGAAAAATCGATCAAAATGAGACTTTGCATAAAATTGATGACCGTCGCATTTTTTCATGAAACTGTGCTTTTACGGCTTCCCATGGGCTAATACGTTACCAATGGCCAGTATTTTGAAATTCCATGAAAATCGAAGCGAGTTTTTGCGCACGACATTGCGCAAAGTTTATGACCATTACATTTTATAGCAAAAACGTGCTCATATGACTTCCCATGGGCTAATACATTAGGAATGGCAAGTATTTTGAAATTCCAAGATGGTGCACGAAAAATCGATTGAAATGAGACTTTGCCAAAATTAATGACCGTTGCATTTTTTGGCGCCATCCTCCTACGGCTTCCCATGGGCTAATACATTGGGAATGGCTAGTATTTTTAAATTTCTTGATAGTGCACGAAAAACTGATCGAAACTCGACTTTGCGAGCTACTTTGTACAAAATTTATGACCGTCGCCTTTTTTCATGAAACCATGCTTATATGACTTCCAATGGGCTAATACATTGGGAATGGCCAATATTTTAAAATTTTGAGACGGTGACGAAAAACTTATCAAAACGAGACTTTGCTCAAAATTTATAACCGTCACATTTTTTCGCGAAACCATGCACGTACAACATCCCATGGGCTAATACGTAGGGAATGGCCAGTATTTTGAAATATCTTGATGGTGCACGAAAAATCGATCAAAACACGACTTTGCGTGTGACTTTGCCCAAAATTTATGACCGTCGTATTTTTTCACGAAACTATGCTCGTACGACTTCCAATGGGCTAATACGTTGGGAATGGCCAGTATTTTGAAATTTCGAGTCGTTACACGAAAAATAGATAGAAGCGAGACTGTGCGTGAGACTTTGCGCAATGTTTATAACCATCACGTTTTTTGGTGAAACCATGCTTATATGACTTCCCAAGGGCTAATACATTGGGAATGGCCAGTATTTTGAAATTCCAAGACGGTGTAAGAAAAAATTATGACCATCGTATTTTTTTGCGAAACCTGCTCGTACGACTTCCCATGGGGGCTAATATGTTGGGAATGGCTAGTATTTTGAAATTTCTTGATGGTGCGCGAAAAACTGATCGAAACTCGACTTTGCACAAAGTTTATGATCGTCGCATTTTTTCACGAAACCATGCTCGTATGACTTCCCATGGGCTAAAACGTTAGTAATGGCCAGTATTTTCAAATTCGGAGTTGTTGCACGAAAAATAGATGGAAGCGAGACTGTGCGCGACTTTGCACAAAGTTTATGACCATCGCGTTTTTTGGTGAAACCATGCTTATACGACTTCCCAAGGGCTAATACATTGGGAATGGCCTGTATTTTGAAATTCCGAGATGGTGCATGAAAAATCGATCAAAATGAGGCTTTGTGCAAAATTTATGACCGTCACAGTTTTTCATCAAACCATGCTCGTACGACTTCCCATGGGCTAGTACGTTGGGAATGGCCAGTATTTTGAAATTCCGAGACAGTGCATGAAAAACCGATCGAAAGGAGACTTTGCGCAAAATTTGCGACTGTCACATATTTTTGCGAAACCATGCTCGTACGACGTCCCATGGGTTAATACGTTGGGAAGTATTTTGAAATATCTTGACGGCGCATGAAAATCGATCGAAACTCGACTTTGTGCGTGACTTTGTGCAAAGTTTATGACCGTCACATTTTTTCATGAAACTGTGCTTGTACGACTTCCAATGGGCTAATACGTTGGGAATGGCCATTATTTTGAAATTCTGAGATGGTGGACCAAAAATAGATCGAAACGAGACCATGCTCGTACAACTTCCAATGGGCTAATACGTTGGTAATGACCAGTATTTTGAAATTCTTAAACGGTGCACGAAAAACCGATCATAACGAGACTGCGCAAAATTGATGACCGCCTCTATTTTTGACGAAACCATGCTCATACGACTTCCCATGGGCTAATACATTACGAATGGCCAGTATTTTGAAATCCCAAGTCGGTACACGAAAAATAGATCGAAGCGAGACTCTGCGACTTTGCGCAAAGTTTATGACCATCGCGTTTTTTGGTGAAACCATGCTTATCGACTTCCCAAGGGCTAATATATTGGGAATGGCCTGTATTTTGTAATTCCGAGACGGTGCATGAAAAACCGATCAAAATGAGACTTTGTGCAAAATTTATGACCGTCGCATTTTTCATGAAACCATGCTCCTACGACTTCCCATGGGCTAGTACATTGGGAATGGCCAGTATTTTGAAATTCCGAGACAGTGCATGAAAAACCGATCGAATGGAGACTTTGCACAAAATTTATGACCGTCACATTTTTTTGCGAAACCATGCTCGTACGACGTCCCATGGGTTAATACGTTGGGAATGGCAAGTATTTTGAAATATCTTGACGGCGCAAGAAAAATCGATTGAAACTCGACTTTGTGCGCGACTTTGCAAAGTTTATGACCGTAGCATTTTTCGAAACGTGCTCGTCGACTTCCAATGGGCTAATATGTTGGGAATGGCCGTATTTTAAAATTCGAGACGGTGGACGAAAAACCGATCGAGCGTGCAAAATTTATTGATCACATTTTTTCGCGAAACCATGCTCGTACAACTTCCAATGGGCGAATACGTTGGTAATGACCAGTATTTTGAAATTCTGATATGGTGCACGAAAAACTGATCAAAACGAGACTTTGCGTAAAATTGATGACCGTTGCATTTTTTCATGAAACCATGCTCATACGATTTCCCATGGGCTAATATGTTACTAATGGCCACTACTTTGAAATTCTGAAACGGTGCATGAAAAACAGATCAAAACGAGTCTTTACGCGCGACTTTACGCAAAGTTTATGATAGTCACATTTTTTCGCGAAACCATGCTCGTACAACTACCAATGGGCTAATACGTTGGTAATGACCAGTATTTTGAAATTCTAAAACGGTGCACGAAAAACCGATGAAAATGAGACTTTCCGCAAAATTGATAACCGTCTCTTTTTTTGACGAAACCATGCTCGTACGACTTCCCATAGGTTAATACGTTACAAATGGCCAGTATTTGGAAATTCCAAGTCGGTACATGAAAAATAGATCGAAGCGTACGATTTTGCGCATAGTTTATGACTATCACGTTTTTTGGTGAAACCATGCTTATACGACTTCCCAAGGGCTAATAAATTGGGAATGGCCAATATTTTGAATTTCCGAGATGGTGCATGAAAAATCGCTGAAAACGATACTTCGAGCAAAATTTATGACTATCGTATGTTTTCATGAAACCATGCTTGTATGACTTCCCATGGGCTAGTACGTTGGGAATGGCCAGTATTTTGAAATTCCGAGATGGTGCATGAAAAACCGATCGAAAGGAGACTTTGCGCAAAATTTCTGACCGTCGCATTTTTTCACGAAACCATGCTCGTACGATGTCCCATGGGCTAATACATTGGGAATGACAAGTATTTTGAAATATCTTTACGGTGCATGAAAAATCGATCAGAACTCGACTTTGTGCACGACTTTACGCAAAGTTTATGACCGTCGCATTTTTTCACGAAACTATGCTCGTACGACTTCTAATGGGCTAATACGTTGGGAATGACCAGTATTTTGAAATTCTGAGATGGTGCATAAAAAACCGATCGAAACGAAATATTGTGTAAAATTTATGACCGTCGCATTTTTTTGCGGAACCATGCTCGTACAGCTTCCAATGGGCTAATATGTTGGTAATGGCCAGTATTTTGAAATTCTGAAACGATGCACGAAAAACTGATCAAAACGAGACTTTGCGCAAAATTGATGACCGTCACATTTTTTCACAAAACCATGCTCGTACGACTTTCCATGGGCTAATATGTTACGAATGGCCAGTATTTTGAAATTCTGAAACGGTGCATGAAAAACAGATCCAAACGAGTCTTTACGCGCGACTTTGCGTAAAGTTTATGACTATCACGTTTTATAGCAAAACCGTGCTCATACTACTTCCCATGGGCTAATACGTTAGGAATGGCAACCATCTTGAAATTTCGAGATAATGCACGAAAAACCGATCGAAACGAGACTTTGCGCAAAATTCATGACTGTCGCATTTTTTCGCGAAACCATTCTCGTACGACATCACATGGGCTAATATGTTGGGAATGGCTAGTATTTTGAAATTTCTTGTTGGTGCATGAAAAACCAATCGAAACTAGACTTCATGCATGACTTTGCGAAATGTTTATGACCGTCATGTTTTTTATGCTCACGACTTCCATGGGCTAATACGTTGGGAATGGCCGTATTTTGAAATTTCGAGTGGTTACGAAAAATAGATCGAAGTGAGACTGTGCGCGACTTTGTGCAAAGTTTATAACCGTCGCGTTTTTTGGTGAAACCATGCTTATACGACTTCCCAAGTGCTACTACATTGGGAATGGCCAGTATTTTGCAATTCTGAGACGGTGTAAGAAAAATCGATCAAAACGAGACTTTATGAAAAATTTATGACCATCGTATGTTTTTGCGAATCCGTGCTCGTACGACTTCCAATGGGGGCTAATATGTTGGGAATGACCAGTATTTTCCAATTTCTTGATCGTGCACGAAAAACAGATCGAAACTCGACTTTGTGCAAAGTTTATGATCGTCGCATTTTTTCATGAAACCATGCTCGTACGACTTCCCATGGGCTAAAATGTTAGGAATGGCCAGTATTTTGAAATTCCGAGCTGTTGCATGAAAAATAGATGGAAGCGAGACTGTGCGCGAATTTGCGCAAAGTTTATGACCATCGCGTTTTTTGGTGAAACCATGCTTATACGACTTCCCAAGGGCTAATACATTGGGAATGGCCGGTATTTTGAAATTCCGAGACGGTGCATGAAAAACCGATCGAAACGAGACTTTGTGCAAAATTTATGACCGTCGTATTTTTTCATGAAACCATGCTCGTACGACTTCCCATGGGCTAGTACGTTGGGAATGGCGATTTTGAAATTCGAGGCGGCAGATAAACCGATCGAAAGGAGACTTTGCGCAAAATTTATGACCGTCACATTTTATTGTGAAACCATGCTCGTACGACGTCCCATGAGTTAATACATTGCGAATGGCAAGTATTTTGAAATATCTTGACGCATGAAAAATCGATCGAAACTCGACTTTGTCGCGACTTTGCGCTAAGTTTATGCATTTTTCGAAACCTCGTCGACTTCCAATGGGCTAATTTGTTGGGAATGGCCAGTATTTTGAAATTCTGAGACGGTGCACAAAAAACCGATCGAAACGAGAAGTTGCGCAAAATTTATGACAGTCACATTTTTTCACGAAACCATGCTCGTATGACTTCAAATGGGCTAATACATTGGTAATGACCAGTATTTTGAAATTCTGAAACGGTGCACGAAAAACCGATCAAAACGAGACTTTGCGCAAAATTGATGACCATTGTATTTTTTCATTAAAACCATGGGAATACGACTTCTCATGGGCTAATACGTTACGAATGTTTGAAATTCCGAGTCGGTACACGAAAAATAGATCGAAGCGAGACTCTGTGCACGATTTTGCACTGTCCATCGCGTTTTTTGGCGAAACCTTGCTTATACGACTTCCCAATGGCTAATACATTTGGAATGGCTAGTATTTTGAAATTCCGAGAAGGTGCATGAAAAATCGATCAAAACGAGACTTTGAGCAAAATTTATGACCATCGCATGTTTTCACGAAACCATGCTTGTATGGCGTCCCATGGGCTAGTACGTTAGGAATGGCGAGTATTTTGAAATTCCGAGATGGTGCATGAAAAAATCGATCGAAAGGAGACTTTGCACAAAATTTATGATCGTCGCATTTTTTCGCGAAACCATACTCGTACGACTTCCCATGAGCTAAAACGTTAGGAATGGCCAGTTTTTCGAAATTCCAAATTGTTGCACGAAAAATAGATCGAATCGAGACTGTGCGCGACTTTGAGCAAAGTTTATGACCATCGCATTTTTCGGTGAAACCATGCTTATACGACTTCCCAAGGGCTAATACATTGGGAATGACCAGTATTTTGAAATTCTGAGACGGTGCATGAAAAACTGATCGAAACGAGACTTTGTGCAAACTTTATAATCGTCATATTTTTTCATGAAACCATGCTCGTACGACTTCCCATGGGCTAGTACGTTGGGAATGGCCAATATTTTGAAATTCCGAGACAGTGCATGAAAAACCGATCGAAAGGAGACTTTGTGCAAAATTTATGACCGTCACATTTTTTTGCGAAACCATGCTCGTACGACGTCCCATAGGTTAATCGTTGGGAATGGCAAGTATTTTGAAATATCTTGACGCATGAAAAATCGATCGGACTTTGTGCACGACTTTGCAAAGTTTATGAGCATTTTTCATGAAACCATGCTCGTCGACTTCAATGGGCTAATACATTGGGAATGGATTTTGAAATTCGAGACGGTGGCGAAAAACCGATCGAAGCGAGACTTGCAAAATTTATGATAGTCACATTTTTTCGCGAAACCATGCTCGTACAACTTCCAATGGGCTAGTATGTTGGTAATGACCATAATTTTGAAATTCTTAAACGGTGCACGAAAAACCGATCAAAATGAGACTTTGCGCAAAATTGATGACCGTAGCTTTTTTTGACGAAACCATGCTCATACAACTTCCCATGGGCTAATACGTTACGAATGGCCAGTATTTTGAAATTCGAGTTGGTACACGAAAAATAGATCGAGCGAGACTCTATGCTCGATTTTGCACAAAGTTTATGGCCATCGCATTTTTTGGTGAAACCATGCTTATACGACTTCCCAAGGGCTAATAAATTGGGAATGGCCAGTATTTTGAAATTCCGAGATGGTGCATGAAAAATCGATCAAAACGAGACTTTGAGCAAAATTTATGACAGTCGCATGCCTTCGACAAACCATGCTCGTATGACTTCCCATGGGCTCGTACGTTGGGAATGGCGAGTATTTTGAAATTCCGAGATGGTGCATGAAAAACCGATCGAAAGGAGACTTTGCGCAAAATTTATGACTGTCGCATTTTTTCACGAAACCATGCTCGTACGATGTCCCATGGGCTAATACATTGGGAATGGCAAGTATTTTTGACATATCTTTACGGTGCATGAAAAATCGATCGGAACTCGACTTTGTGCATGACTTTGCGCAAAGTTTATAACCATCGCATTTTTTCACAAAACTGTGCTCGTATGACTTCCAATGGGAAAATACATTGGGAATGATGAGTATTTTCAAATTCTGAGATGGTGCATGAAAAACCGATCGAAACGAAATATTGCGTAAAATTTATGACCGTCGTATTTTTTCGCGGAACCATGCTCGTACGGCTTCCAATGTGCTAATATGTTACGAATGGCCAGTATTTTGAAATTCTGAAACGGTGCATGAAAAACAGATCCAAACGAGTCTTTACGCGCGACTTTGTGCAAAGTTTATGACTATCACGTTTTATAGCAAAACAGTGCTCATACTACTTCCTATGGGCTAATACGTTAGGAATGGCAAGTATCTTGAAATTTCGAGATAGTGCACGAAAAATCGATCGAAATAAGACTTTGCACAAAATTCATGACCGTCGCATTTTTTTGCGAAACCATGCTCGTACGACATCCCATGGGCTAATATGTTTGGAATGGCTAATATTTTGAAATTTCTTATTGGTGCATGAAAAACCAATCGAAACTAGACTTCGTGCGTGACTTTGCGGAAAGTGTATGACCATCATTTTTTTTGCAAAATCGTGCTCATACGACCTACCATGGGCTAATACGTTGGGAATGGCCTGTATTTTAAAATTCGAGTCGTTACGAAAAATAGATCGAAGCGAGACTGCGACTTTCAAAGTTTATGACCGTCGCGTTTTTGGTGAAACCATGCTCGACTTCCCAAGGGCTAATATATTGAGATTGGATTTTGAAATTCGAGACGGTGCAAGAAAAACCGATCAAAAGCGAGACTTTACAAAAATTTATGACCATCGTTTTTTGAAACCATGCTCATCGACTTCCCATGGGCTAATATGTTGGAATGGCTAGTATTTTGAAATTCTTGATGGTGCGAAAACCGATTGAAACTCAACTGCTTTATGATCGTCGCATTTTTCACGAAACCATGCTCGTCGACTTCCCATGGGCTAAACGTTAGGAATGGCGATTTTGAAATTGAGTTGTTGCATGAAAAATAGATGGAAGCGAGACTGCGACTTTGCGCAAAGTATATGACCATCGCGTTTTTTTGTGAAACCATGCTTATACGACTTCGCAAGGGCTAATAAATTGGGAATGGCCAGTATTTTGAATTTCCGAGATGGTGCATGAAAAATCGATCAAAACGAGACTTTGAGCAAAATTTATGACCATCACATGCCTTCACAAAACCATGCTCATACGACCTCCCATGGGCTAATACGTTGGGATTGGCCAGTATTTTGAAATTTCGAGTCGTTACACGAAAAATAGATCGAAGCGAGATTGTGCCCGACTTTGCGCAAAGTTTATGACCATCACGTTTTTTGGTGAAACCTTGCTTATACGACTTCCCAATGGCTAATACATTGGGAACGACCAGGATTTTGAAATTCCGAGATGGTGCATGAAAAAACCGATCAAAACGAGACTTTACGCAAAATTTATGACCATCGTATTTTTTTACGAAACCGTGCTCGTACGACTTCCTAAGGGCGAATATGTTGGGAATGGCTATTATTTTGAAATTTCTTGATGGTACACGAAAAACTGATCGAAACTCGACTTTGCGCAAAGTTTATGATCGTTGCATTTTTTCACGAAACCATGCTCGTACGACTTCCTATGGGCTAAAACGTTAGGAAAGGC
The DNA here is from genome assembly GCA_021527575.1 of Ensete glaucum. NCBI lineage: Eukaryota > Viridiplantae > Streptophyta > Magnoliopsida > Zingiberales > Musaceae > Ensete > Ensete glaucum. The sequence continues at coordinate 7,130,339 of CM038554.1, forward strand.
CAGTATTTTGAAATTCCGAGCTATTGCAGGAAAAATAGATGGAAGCGAGACTGTGCGTGACTTTGCGCAAAGTTTATGACCATCATGTTTTTGGTCAAACCATGCTTATACGACTTCCCAAGGGCTAATACATTGGGAATGGCCTGTATTTTGAAATTCCGAGACGGTGCATGAAAAACCGATCAAAACGATACTTTGTTTAAAATATATGACCTTCACATTTTTTCATGAAACCATGCCCGTATGACTTCCCATGGGCTAGTACGTTGGGAATGGCCAGTATTTTGAAATTCTGAGACAGTGCATGAAAAATCGATCGAAAGGAGACTTTACACAAAATTTATGACCGTCACATTTTTTTTGCAAAACCATGCTCGTACGATGTCTCATGGGTTAATACGTTGGGAATGGCAAGTATTTTGAAATATCTTGACGGCGCATGAAAAATCGATCGAAACTCAACTTTGTGCATGACTTTGCGCAAAGTTTATGACCGTAGCATTTTTCATAAAACTGTGCTCGTACGACTTCCAATGGGCTAATACGTTGGGAATGGCCAGTATTTTGAAATTCGAGACGGTGCGAAAAACCGTTCGAAACGAGACATTGCAAAATTTATGACAGTGACATTTTTTCGCGAAACCATGCTCGTACAACTTCCAATGGGCTAGTACGTTGGTAATGACCATAATTTTGAAATTCTTAAACGGTGCAAGAAAAACTGATCAAAACGAGACTCTGACTGTCTCTTTTTTTGACGAAACCATGCTCGTACAACTTCCCATGGGCTAATACATTACGAATGGCCAGTATTTTGAAATTCCGAGACGGTGCATGAAAAATCGATCAAAACGAGACTTTGTGCAAAATTTATGACCATCGCATGTTTTCACGAAACCATGGTCGTACGACTTCCTATGGGCTAGTATGTTAGGAATGGCGAGTATTTTGAAATTCGAGATGGTGCATGAAAAACCGATCGAAAGGAGACTTTGCACAAAATTTATGACCGTCGCATTTTTTGAAACCATGCTCTGATGTCTCTAATACGTTGGGAATGACAAGTATTTTGAAATATCTTGACGGTGCATGAAAAATCGATCGAAACTCGACTTTGTGCACGACTTTGCGCAAAGTTTATGACCGTCGCATTTTTTCACGAAACTGTGCTCGTACGACTTCCAATGGGCTAATACGTTGGGAATGACCAGTATTTTGAAATTCTAAGATGGTGCATGAAAAATCGATCGAAACAAAACATTGCGTAAAATTTATGACCGTCGCATTTTTTTGTGAAACCATGCTCGTACGACTTCCAATGGGCTAATACATTGGTAATGGCCAGTATTTTGAAATTATAAAATGGTGCACGAAAAACTGATCAAAACGAGACTTTACGCAAAATTGATAACCGTCGTATTTTTTCACGAAACCATGCTCGTACGACTTCCCATGGGCTAATACGTTACGAATGGCCAGTATTTTGAAATTCTGAAACAGTGCATGAAAAACCAATCCAAACGAGACTTTACGTAAAATTCATGACCGTCGCATTTTTTCGTGAAACCATGCTCATACGACATCCCATGTGCTAATATGTTGGGAATGGCTAGTATTTTGAAATATCTTGTTGGTGCATGAAAAACCTATTGAAACTAGACCTCGTGCGTGACTTTATGAAAGGTTTATGACCGTCATGTTTTTTTGTGAAACCGTGCTCATACGACCTCCCATGGGCTAATACGTTGGGAATGGCCTGTATTTTGAAATTTCGAGTCATTACACGAAAAATAGATCGAAGCGAGACTGTGCGCGACTTTGCGCAAAGTTTATGACCATCGCGTTTTTTGGTGAAATCATGCTTATACGACTTCCCAAGGGCTAATACATTGAGAATGGCGGTATTTTGAAATTCGAGACGGTGCAAGAAAAACCGATCAAAGCGAGACTTTGTGCAATATTTATGACCGTCGCATTTTTTCATGAAACCATGCTCCTCGACTTCCCATGGCCTAGTACGTTGGAAATGGACAGTATTTTGAAATTCCGAGATAGTGCATGAAAAATCGATCGAAAGGAGACTTTGCGCAAAATTTATGACCATCATATTTTTTTTCGAAACCATGCTCGTACGACGTCCCATGGGTTAATACGTTGGGAATGGCAAGTATTTTGAAATATCATGATGGCGCACGAATAATCGATCGAAACTCGACTTTGTGCGCGACTTTCCGCAAAGTTTATGACCGTCACAGTTTTTCGCGAAACCGTGCTCGTACAACTTCCAATGGGCTAATACGTTGGTAATGACCAGTATTTTCAAATTCTGAAATGATGCATGAAAAACCGATCAAAACGAGACTTTGTGCAAAATTGATGACCGTCTCTTTTTTTGAAAAAACCATGCTCGTACAACTTCCCATGAGCTAAATACGTTACAAATGACTAGTATTTTGAAAGTCCGAGTCTGTACATGAAAAATAGATCGAAGCGAGACTCTGTCACGATTTTGCGCAAAGTTTATGACCATCGCATTTTTTGGTGAAACCATGCTTATACGACTTCCCAAGGGCTAATACATTGGGAATGGCTAGTATTTTGAATTTCTGAGACGGTGCATGAAAAATCGATCAAAACGAGACTTTGAGCAAAATTTATGACCGTCGCATGTTTTCACGAAACCATGCTCGTACGACTTTCCATGGGCTAGTACGTTGGGAATGGCTAGTATTTTGAATTTCCGAGACTTTGCGCATAATTTAGGACCGTCGCATTTTTTCGCGAAACCTTGCTCGTACGATGTCCCATGGGCTAATACGTTGGGAATGGCAAGTATTTTGAAATATCTTCTCGGTGCATGAAAAATCGATCGGAACTCGACTTTGTGCACGACTTTGCACAAAGTTTATGACCGTCGCATTTTTTCACGAAACTGTGCTCGTACGACTTCCAATGGGCTAATACGTTGGGAATGACCAGTATTTTCAAATTCTGAGACGGTGCATGAAAAACAGATCAAAACAAAATATTGCGTAAAATTTATGACCGTCGCATTTTTTCGCCGAACCATGCTCGTACGGCTTCCAATGGGCTAATACGTTGGTAATGGCCAGTATTTTGAAATTCTGAAACGGTGCATGAAAAACTGATCAAAACGAGACTTTGCGTAAAATTGATGACCGTCATATTTTTTCACAAAACCATGCTCGTACGACTTCTCATGGGCTAATATGTTACGAACGGCCAGTATTTTAAAATTCTGAAACGGTGCATGAAAAACAGATCAAAACGAGTCTTTACGCGCGACTTTGTGCAAAGTTTATGACTATCACGTTTTATAGCAAAACAGTGCTCATACTACTTCCCATGGGCTAATAAGTTAGGAATGGCAAGTATCTTGAAATTTCGAGATAGTGCACGAAAAACCGATCGAAACGAGACTTTGCGCAAAATTCATGACCGTCACATTTTTTCGCGAAACCTTGCACGTACGACATCCCATGGGCTAATATGTTGGGAATGGCTAGTATTTTGAAATTTCTTGTTGGTGCATGAAAAACCAATCCAAACTAGACTTCGTGCGGGACTTTGCGGAAAGTTTATGACCGTCTTATTTTTTTGCGAAACCGTGCTCATACGACCTCCCATGGGCTAATTCGTTGGGAATGGCCAATATTTTGAAATTCCGAGTCGTTAAACGAAAAATAGATCGAAGCGAGACTGTGCGCGACGTTGCGCAAAGTTTATGACCGTCGCGTTTTTTGGTGAAATCATGCTTATACGACTTCCCAAGGGCTAATACATTGGGAATGGCCAGTATTTTGAAATTCCGAGATGGTGCAAGAAAAACTGATCAAAACGAGACTTCACAAAAAATTTATGACCATCGTATTTTTTTACGAAACCATGCTCGTACGACTTCCCGTTGACTAAGACGTTAGGAATGGCCAGTATTTTGAAATTCCGAGTTGTTGCACGAAAAATAGATCGAAGCGAGACTGTGCGCGACTTTGCGCAAAGTTTATGATCATCGCATTTTTTGATGAAACCATGCTTATAGGACTTCCCATGGGCTAATACATTGGGAACGGCCTGTATTTTGAAATTCTGCGACGGTGCATGAAAAACCGATCAAAATGAGACTTTGTGCAAAATTTATGACCGTCGCATTTTTTCATGAGACCATGCTCCTATGACTTCCCATGGGCTAGTACGTTGGAAATGGATAGTATTTTGAAATTCCGAGACAGTGCATGAAAAATCGATCGAAAGGAGACTTTGCGCAAAATTTATGACCGTCATATTTTTTTTGGAAACCATGCTCGTACGACGTCCCATGGGTTAATATGTTGGGAATGGCAAGAATTTTGAAATATCTTGACGGCACATGTAAAATCGATCGAAACTCGACTTTGTGCACGACTTTGCGCAAAGTTTATGACCGTAGCATTTTTTCTCGAAACTGTGCTCGTACGACTTCCAATGGGCTAATACGTTGGGAATGACCAGTATTTTGAAATTCTGAGACGGTGGACGAAAAACCGATCGAAATGAGACGTTGCGCAAAATTTATGACACTCACATTTTTTCGCGAAACCATGCTCGTACAACTTCCAATGGGCTAATACGTTGGTAATGACCAGTATTTTGAAATTCTGAAACCGTGCACGAAAAACCGATCAAAAGGAGACTTTGCGCAAAATTAATGACCGTCTCTTTTTTTGATGAAACCATGCTGGTACGACTTCCCATGAGCTAATATGTTACGAATGGCCAGTATTTTGAAATTCCGAGTCTGTACATGAAAAATAGATCGAAGCGAGACTCTGTCACAATTTTGCACAAAGTTTATGACCATCGCGTTTTTTGGTGAAACCATGCTTATACGACTTCCCAAGGGCTAATACATTGGGAATGGCTAGTATTTTGAATTTCCAAGATGGTGCTTGAAAAATCGATCAAAACGATACTTTGAGCAAAATTTATGACCGTCGCATGTTTTCACGAAACCATGCTCGTACGACGTCCCATGGGCTAGTAGTTGGGAATGGTGACAATTTTGAAATTCCGAGATGGTGCATAAAAAATTGATCGAAAGGAGACTTTGCGCAAAATTTAGGACCATCGCATTTTTTCGCGAAACCATGCTCGTACGATGTCCCATGGGCTAATACGTTGGGAATGGCAAGTATTTTGAAATATCTTCTTAGTGCTTGAAAACTCGATCGGAACTCGACTCTGTGCACGACTTTGCGCAAAGTTTATGACCGTCACATTTTTTCACAAAACTGTGCTCGTACGACTTCCAATGGGCTAATACGTTGGGAATGACTAGTATTTTGAAATTCTGAGATGGTGCATGAAAAACAGATCGAAATGAAATATTGCAAAAATTTATGACCGTCGTATTTTTTCGCGGAACCATGCTCGTCAGCTTCCAATGGGCTAATACGTTGGTAATGGCCAGTATTTTGAAATTCTGAAACGGTGCACGAAAAACCGATCAAAACGAGACTTTGCACAAAATTGATGACCGTCGTATTTTTTCACGAAACCATGCTCGTACGACTTCCCATGGGCTAGGCTAATATGTTACGAATGGCCAGTATTTTGAAATTCTGAAACGGTGCATGAAAAACAGATCCAAACGAGTCTTTACGCGCGACTTTGTGCAAAGTTTGTGACTATCACGTTTTATAGCAAAACAGTGCTCATACTACTTCCCATGGGCTAATACGTTAGGAATGGCAAGTATCTTGAAATTTCGAGATAGTGCACAAAAAACTGATCGAAACGAGACGATGCGCAAAATTCATGACCGCCGCATTTTTTCGCGAAACCATGCTCGTACGACATCCCATGGGCTAATATGTTGGGAATGGCTAGTATTTTAAAATTTCTTGTTGGTGCATGAAAAACCAATTGAAACTAGACTTCGTGCGTGACTTTAAGGAAAGTTTATGACCGTCATGTTTTTTTGCGAAACTGTGCTCATACGACCTCCCATGGGCTAATACGTTGGGAATGGCCTGTATTTTGAAATTTCGAGTCGTTACACGAAAAATAGATCGAAGCGAGACTGTGCGCGACTTGGCGCAAAGTTTATGACCGTCGCGTTTTTTGGTGAAATCATGCTTATACGACTTCCCAAGGGCTAATACATTGAGAATGGCCAGTATTTTGAAATTCCGAGACGGTGCAAGAAAAACCGATCAAAACGAGACTTTACGAAAAATTTATGACCATCGTATTTTTTTAAGAAACCTTGCTCGTACGACTTCCCATTGACTAAGACGTTAGGAATGGCCAGTATTTTGAAATTTCGAGTTGTTGCAGGAAAAACAGATCGAAGCGAGATTGTGCGCGATTTTGCGCAAAGTTTATGACCATCGCGTTTTTTGGTGAAACCATGCTTATATGACTTCCCAAGGGCTAATACATTGGGAAAGGCCTGTATTTGAAATTCCGAGATGGTGCATGAAAAATCGATCAAAACGAGACTTTGTGCAAAATTTATGACCGTCGCATTTTTTCATGAAACCATGCTCCTACGACTTCCCATGGGCTTGTACGTTGGAAATGGATAGTATTTTGAAATTCCGAGATAGTGCATGAAAAACCGATCGAAAGGAGACTTTGCGCAAAATTTATGACCGTCATATTTTTTTTCGAAACCATGCTCGTACGACGTCCCATGGGTTAATTCGTTGGGAATGGCAAGTATTTTGAAATATCTTGACGGCGCATGAAAAATCGATCGAAATGAGACTTTGTGCGCGACTTTGCGCAAAGTTTATGACCATAGCATTTTTTCTCGAAACTGTGCTCGTACGACTTCCAATGGGCTAATACGTTTGGAATGGCCAGTATTTTGAAATTCTGAGACGGTTGACGAAAAACCGATCGAAACGAGACGTTGCGCAAAATTTATGACAGTCACATTTTTTCGCGAAACCATGCTCGTACAACTTCCAATGGGCTAATACGTTGGTAATGACCAGTATTTTGAAATTCTGAAACCGTGCACGAAAAACCGATCAAAACGAGACTTTCTGCAAAATTGATGACCGTCTCTTTTTTTGACGAAACCATGCTCGTACGACTTCCCATGAGCTAATACATTACGAATGGCCAGTATTTCGAAATTTCGAGTCTGTACATAAAAATAGATCGAAGCTAGACTCTGTCACAATTTTGCGCAAAGTTTATGACCATCGCGTTTTCTGGTTAAACCATGCTTATACGACTTACTAAGGGCTAATACATTGGGAATGGCTAGTATTTTGAATTTCCGAGATGGTGCATGAAAAATCGATCAAAACGAGACTTTATGCAAAATTTATGACCGTCGCATGTTTTCACGAAACCATGCTCGTACGACTTCCCATGGGCTAGTACGTTGGGAATGGCGAGTATTTTGAAATTTCGAGATGGTGCATGAAAAACCGATCGAAAGGAGACTTTGCGTAAAATTTAGGACCATCGCATTTTTTCGCGAAACCATGCTCGTACGATGTCCCATGGCCTAAAAACGTTGGGAATGGCAAGTATTTTAAAATATCTTCTCGGTGCATGAAAAATCGATCGGAACTCGACTTTGTGCACGACTTTTTGCAAAGTTTATGACCATCGTATTCTTTCACGAAACTGTGCTCGTACGACTTCCAATGGGCTAATACGTTGGGAATGACCAGTATTTTGAAATTCTGAGACGGTGCATGGAAAACCGATTGAAACGAAATATTGCGTAAAATTTATGACCGTCTCATTTTTTCACGGAACCAATGTCGTACGGCTTCCAATGGGCTAATACGTTGGTAATGGCCAGTATTTTCAAATTCTGAAACGGTGCACGAAAAACTGATCAAAACGAGACTTGGCGCAAAATTGATGATCGTCGCATTTTGTCACGAAACCATGCTCGTATGACTTCCCATGGGTTAATACATTACGAATGGCCAGTATTTCGAAATTCTAAAACGGTGCATGAAAAACTGATCGAAACGAGTCTTTGCGCGTGACTTTGCACAAAGTTTATGACTATCACGTTTTATAGCAAAACCGTGCTCATACGACTTCCCATGGGCTAATATGTTAGGAATGGCAAGTATTTTGAAATTTCGAGATAGTGCACGAAAAACCAATCGAAACGAGACTTTGCACAAAATTCATGACCGTCGCATTTTTTCGTGAAACCATGCTCGTACAACATTACATAGGCTAATATGTTGGGAATGGCTAGTATTTTGAAATTTCTTGTTGGTGCATGAAAAATCGATCGAAACTAGACTTCGTGCGTGACATTGCGTAAAGTTTATGACCGTCATTTTTTTTTGCGAAACCATGCTCATATGACCTCCCATGGGCTAATACGTTGGGAATAGCCAATTTTTTGAAATTCGGAGATGGTGCATGAAAACCCGATCGAAAGGAAACTTTGCGTAAAATTTATGACCGTCGTATTTTCTCACTGAACCATGTGCATTCGACATCCCATGAGATTTATACGTTAAGAATGGCCAGTATTTTGAAATTTCTCGACGGTGCATGAAAAATCGATCGAAACTCGGCTTTGTGCATGACTTTGCGCAAAGTTTATGACCATCGTATTTTTTCACAAAACCATACTCGTACGAGTTCCCATGGGATAATACGTTAGGAATGGCCAGTATTTTGAAATTCCGAGTCGGTGCGTGAAAAATAGATCAAAGCAAGACTCTGCGTGCGACTATGCACAAAGTTTATGACCATCGCGTTTTTTCGTGAAACCATGCTTATACGACTTCCTGAGGGCTAATATGTTGGGAATGACCAATATTTTGAAATTCCGAGACGGTGCAAGAAAAACCGATCAAAACGAGGCTTTGCGCTAAGTTTATGATCATCGGATTTTTTTGTGAAACCGTGCTCAAACGACTTCCCATGGGCTAGTAAGTTGGGAATGGCCAGTATTTGGAAATTCTGAGATAGTGCATGAAAAATCGATCGCAAGGAGACTTTGCGCAAAATTTATGACCATTGCATTTTTTCGCGAAACCATGCTCGTACGACGTCCCATGGGCTAATACGTTGGGAATGGCCAGTGTTTTGAAATTCCGAGTCGTTACACGAAAAATAGATCGAAGCGAGACTGTGCATGACTTTGCGCACAGTTTATGACCGTCGCGTTTTTTGGTGAAACCATGCTTATATGACTTCCTAAGGGCTAATACATTGGGAATGACCAGTATTTCGTATTTTTTTGTGAAACATACTGTACGACTTCCCATGGGGGCTAATATGTTGGGAATGGCTAGTATTTTGAAATTTCTTGATGGTGCATGAAAAACTGATCGAAACTCGACTTTGCGCAAAGTTTATGATCGTCGCATTTTTTCACGAAACCATGCTCGTACGACTTCCCATGGGCTAAAACGTTAGGAATGGCCAATATTTTGAAATTCAGAGTTGTTGCACGAAAAATAGATGGAAGGGAAACAGTGCGCGACTTTATGCAAAGTTTATGACCATCGTGTTTTTTGGTGAAACCATGCTTATACGACTTCCCATGGGCAAGTACATTGGGAATGGCCTGTATTTTGAAATTCCGAGACGGTGCATAAAAAATCGATCAAAACGAGACTTTGTGCAAAATTTATGACCGTCACAATTTTTCATGAAAACATGCTCGTACGACTTCCCATGGGCTAGTACGTTGGGAATGGCTAGTATTTTGAAATTCCGAGATAGTGCATGAAAAACCGATCGGAAGGATACTTTGCGCAAAATTTATGATCGTCACATTTTTTTGTGAAACCATGCTCGTACGATGTCCCATGGGTTAATATGTTGGGAATGACAAGTATTTTGAAATATCTTGAAGGCGCATGAAAAATCGATCAAAACTCGACTTTGTGTGCGACTTTGCGCAAAGTTTTTGACCGTAGCATTTTTTCACGAAACTGTGCTCGTACGACTTCCAATGGGCTAATACGTTGGGAATGGCCATTATTTTGAAATTCTGAGACAGTGGATGAAAAACCGATTGAAATGAGACATTGCGCAAAATTTATGACAGTCACATTTTTTCGCGAAACCATGCTCGTACAACTTCCAATGGGCTAATCCGTTGGTAATGACCAGTATTTTGAAATTCTTAAATGGTGCACGAAAAACCGATCAAAACGAGACTCTGCGCAAAATTGATGATCGTCTCTTTTTTTGACGAAACCATGCTCGTACGACTTCCCATGGGCTAATGCGTTACGAATGGCCAGTATTTTAAAATTCCGAGTTGGTACATAAAAAATAGATCGAAGCGAGACTTTGTGCACGACTTTGCGAAAAGTTTATGACCATCGCGTTTTTTGGTGAAACCATGCTTATACGACTTCCCAAGGGCTAATACATTGGGAATGGCCTGTATTTTGAAATTGTGAGACGGTGCATGAAAAACCGATCAAAACGAGACTTTGTGCAAAATTTATGACCGTCGCATTTTTTCATGAAACCATGCTCCTACGACTTCCCATGGGCTAGTACGTTGGGAATGGCCAGATTTTGAAATTCGAGACGGCATGAAAACCGATCGAAAGGAGACTTTGCGCAAAATTTATGACCGTCACATTTTTTTGCGAAACCATGCTCGTACGACGTCCCATGGGTTAATACGTTGGGAATGGCAAGTATTTTGAAATATCATGACGGCGCATGAAAAATCGATCAAAACTTGACTTTGTGCGTGACTTTGCGTAAAGTTTATGACTGTAGCATTTTTTCACAAAACTGTGCTTGTACGTACGACTTCCAATGGGCTAATACGTTAGGAATGGCCAGTATTTTGAAATTCTGAGATAGTGGACGAAAAACCGATCGAAACGAGATGTTGCGCAAAATTTATGACAGTCACATTTTTTCGCGAAACCATGCTCGTGCAACTTCCAATGGGCTAATATGTTGGTAATGACCAGTATTTTGAAATTCTTAAATGGTGCACGAAAAACCGATCAAAACGAGACTCTGCGCAAAATTGATGACTGTCTCTTTTTTTGACGAAACCATGCTCGTACGATTTCCCATGGGCTAATACGCTACGAATGGCCAGTATTTTGAAATTCCGAGTCGGTACACGAAAAATAGATCGAAGCGAGACTCTATGCTCGATTTTGCGTAAAGTTTATGACCATCGCGTTTTTTGGTGAAACCATGCTTATACGACTTCCCAAGGGCTAATACATTGGGAATGGCTAGTATTTTGAATTTCCGAGATGGTGCATGAAAAATCGATCAAAACGAGACTTTGAGCAAAATTTATGACCGTCGCATGTTTTCACGAAACCATGCTCGTACGACTTCCCATGGGCTAGTACAATGGGAATGGCGAGTATTTTGAAATTCCGAGATGGTGCATGAAAAACCAATCGAAAGGAGACTTTGCGCAAAATTTAGGGCCATCGCATTTTTTCGCGAAACCATGCTCGTACGATGTCCCATGGGCTAATACGTTGCGAATGGCAAGTATTTTGAAATATCTTCTCGGCGCATGAAAAATCGATCGGAACTCGACTTTGTGCACGACATTGCGCAAAGTTTATGACGATTTTTTCAAACCGCGACGACTTCCAATGGGCTAATACGTTGGGAATGACCAGTATTTTGAAATTCTGAGACGGTGCATGAAAAATCGATCGAAACGAAATATTGCGTAAAATTTATGACCGCCGTATTTTTTCGCGGAACCATGCTCGTACGGCTTCCAATGGGCTAATACGTTGGTACTGGCCAGTATTTTGAAATTCTAAAACGGTGCATGAAAAACTGATCAAAACGAGACTTTGCGCAGAATTGATGACCGTCGCATTTTTTCACAAAACCATGGTCGTACAACTTCCCATGGCTAATATGTTACGAATGGCCAGTATTTTCAAATTCAGAAACGGTGCATGAAAAACAGATCCAAACGAGTCTTTACGCGCGACTTTGTGCAAAGTTTATGACTATCACGTTTTATAGCAAAACAGTGCTCATACTGCTTCCCATGGGCTAATACGTTAGGAATGGCAAGTATCTTGAAATTTTGAGATAGTGCACGAAAAACCGATCGAAACAATACTTTGCGCAAAATTCATGACCGTCGCATTTTTTCGCAAAACCATGCTCGTACGACATCCCATGGGCTAATATGTTGGGAATGGCTAGTATTTTGAAATTTCTTGTTGGTGCATGAAAAACCAATCGAAACTAGACTTCGTGCGTGACTTTGCGGAAAGTTTATGACCGTCATGTTCTTTTGCGAAATCATGCTCATACGACCTCCCATGGGCTAATACGTTGGGAATGGCCTGTATTTTGAAATTCCGAGTCGTTACACGAAAAATAGATCGAGCGAGATGCGACTTTGCAAAGTTTATGATCATTTTTGGTGAAATCATGCTTATACAACTTCCCAAGGGCTAATACATTGAGAATGGCCAGTATTTTGAAATTTCAAGACGGTGCAAGAAAAACTGATCAGAACGAGACTTTACGAAAAATTTATGACCATCATATTTTTTTGTGAAACCATGCTCGTACGACTTCCCATGGACTGATGTTAGGAATGGCCAGTATTTTGAAATTCCAAGTTGTTGCACGAAAAATAGATCAAAGCGAGACTGTGCGCGACTTTGCGCAAAGTTTATGACCATCGTGTTTTTTGGTGAAACCATGCTTATATGACTTCCCAAGGGCTAATACATTAGGAATGGCCAGTATTTTGAAATTCCGAGATGGTGTAAGAAAAACCGATCAAAACGAGACTTTACGAAAAATTTATGACCATCCTATTTTTTTGCGAAACCTGCTCGTACGACTTCCCATGGGGGCTAATATGTTGGGAATGGCTAGTATTTTGAAATTTCTTGATGGTGCGCGAAGAACTGATCGAAACTCGACTTTGCGGAAAGTTTATGATTGTCTTATTTTTTCACGGAACCATGCTCATACGACTTCCCATGGGCTAAAACGTTAGGAATGTCCAGTATTTTGAAATTTCGAGTTGTTGCACGAAAAATAGATGGAAGCGAGACTGTGTGCGACTTTGCGTAGAGTTTATGACCATCACGTTTTTTGGTGAAACCATGCTTATACGACTTCCCAAGGGCCAATACATTGTGAATGGCCTGTATTTTGAAATTCCGAGACGGTGTATGAAAAATCGATCAAAATGAGACTTTATGCAAAATTTATAACCGTCATATTTTTTCATGAAACCATGCTCGTTCGACTTCCCATGGGCTAGTACGTTGGGAATCGCCAGTATTTTGAAATTCCGAGACACTGCATGAAAAACCGATCGAAAGGAGACTTTGCGCAAAATTTATGATCGTCATATTTTTTTGCGAAACCATGCTCGTACGACGTCCCATGGGTTAATAGGTTGGGAATGGCAAGTATTTTGAAATATCCTGACGATGCATTAAAAATCGATCGAAACTCGACTTTGTGCGCGACTTTGCGCAAAGTTTATGACCGTAGCATTTTTTCACGAAACTGTGCTCGTACGACTTCCAATGGGCTAATACGTTGGGAATGGCCAGTATTTTGAAATTCTGAGACAGTGCACGAAAAATCGATCGAAACGAGACGTTGCACAAAATTTATGACAATCGCATTTTTTCGCGAAACCATGCTCGTACGTCTTCCAATGGGCTAATACATTGGTAATGACCAGTATTTTGAAATTCTGAAACGGTGCACGAAAAACCGATCAAAACAAGACTGCGCAAAATTGATGACCATCGCATTTTTTCGTGAAACCTTGCTCATACGACTTCTCATGGGCTAATACATTACACCTGTTTGAAATTCCGAGTCGGTACACGAAAAATAGATCGAAGCGAGACTCTGTACACGATTTTGCACTATCCATCGCGTTTTTTGGTGAGACCTTGCTTATACGACTTCCCAATGGTTAATACATTGGGAATGGCCAGTATTTTGAAATTCCGAGATGGTGCATGAAAAATCGATCAAAACAAGACTTTGAGCAAAATTTATAACCATCGCATTATTTCATGAAACCATGCTTGTACGACTTCCCATGGGCAAGTACGTTCGGAATGGCGAGTATTTTGAAATTTCGAGATGTTGCATGAAAAATTGATCGAAGGGAGACTTTGTGAAAAATTTATGACTGTGCTCGTACGACGTCCCATGGGCTAATACGTTGGGAATGACAAGTATTTTGAAATATCTTGACGGTGCATGAAAAATCGATCGAAACTCGACTTTGTGTGCGATTATGCGTAAAGTTTATGACCGTCGCATTTTTTCACGAAACTGTGCTCATACGACTTCCAATGGGCTAATACGTTGGGAATGGTCAGTATTTTGATATTCCGAGTCGTTACATGAAAAATAGATCGAAGCGAGACTGTGCGCGACTTTGCGTAAAGTTTATGACCGTCGCGTTTTTTGGTGAAACCATGCTTATATGACTTCCTAAGAACTAATACATTGGGAATGACAAGGATTTCGAAATTCCAAGACGGTGCATGAAAAAATCGATCAAAATGAGACTTTACGCAAAATTTATGACCATCGTATTTTTTTGCGAAACCGTGCTTGTACGACTTCCCAAGGGCCAATATGTGGGGAATGACTAGTATTTTGAAATTTCTTGATGGTGCACGAAAAACTGATCGAAACTCGACTTTGTGCAAAGTTTATGATCCTCGCATTTTTTCATGAAACCATGCTCGTACGACATCACATGAGCTAAAACATTAGGAATGGCCAGTATTTTGAAATTTCGAGTTGTTGCATGAAAAATAGATCGAAGCGAGACTCTATGCACGACTTTGCGCAAAGTTTATGACCATCGCGTTTTTTGGTGAAACCATGCTTATACGACTTCCCAAGGGCTAATACATTGGGAATGGCTTGCATTTTGAAATTCCGAGACGGTGCATAAAAAATCGATCAAAACGTGACTTTGTGTAAACTTTATGACCGTCATATTTTTTCATGAAACCATGCTCCTACGACTTCCCATGGGCTAGTACGTTGGGAATGGTCAGTATTTTGATATTCCGAGACAGTGCATGAAAAACCGATCGAAAGGAGACTTCGTGCAAAATTTAAGACCGTCACATTTTTTACGAAACCATGCTCGTACGACATCCCATGGGTTAATACGTTGGGAATGGCAAGTATTTTGAAATATCTTGATGGCGCATGGAAAATCGATCGAAACTCGACTTTGTGCGTGACTTTACGCAAAGTTTATGACCATAGCATTTTTTCACGAAACTATGCTCGTACGACGTCCCATGAGCTAATACGTTGGGAATGGCAAGTATTTTGAAATATCTTGACGGTGCATGAAAAATCGATCGAAACTCGACTTTGTGCGCGACTTTGCGCAAAGTTAATGACCGTCGCATTTATTCGCGAAACCATGCTCGTACGACTTCTAATGGGCTAATACGTTGATAATGACCAGTATTTTGAAATTCTGAAACGGTGCATGAAAAACCGATCACAACGAGACTTTGCGCAAAATTGATGACCATCGCTTTTTTTGATGACCAATATTTTGAAACCATGCTCGTACGACTTCCCATGGGCTAATACGTTACGAATGGCCAGTATATTGAAATTCCGAGTCAGTACACGAAAAATAGATCGAAGCGAGGCTCTGCACGATTTTGCGCAAAGTTTATGACCATCGTGTTTTTTGGTGAAACCATGCTTATACGACTTCCCAAGGGCTAATACATTGGGAATGGCCAGTATTTTGAATTTCCGAGATGGTGCATGAAAAATCAAACAAAACGAGACTTTGAGCAAAATTTATGACCGTCGCATGTGTTCACGAAACCATGCTCATACGACTTCCCATGGGCTAGCACGTTGGGAATGGCGAGTATTTTGAAATTCCGAGATGGTGCATGAAAAATCGATCGAAAGGAGACTTTGCGCAAAATTTATGACCGTTGCATTTTTTCGCGAAACCATGCTCGTACGACGTCCCATGGGCTAATACGTTGGGAATGGCCAGTATATTGAAATATTGTGACAGTGCATGAAAAATCGATCGAAACTCGACTTTGTGCGCGACTTTCCGCAAAGTTTATGACCGTCACATTTTTTCATGAAACTATGCTCGTACGACTTCCAATGGGCTAATACGTTGGGAATGGGCAGTATTTTGAAATTCTGAGATGGTGCATGAAAAATCGATAAAAGTGAGACTTTGCATAAAATTGACGACCGTCGCATTTTTTCACGAAACGGTGCGGTTACGACTTCCCATGGACAAATATGTTACGAATGGCCAGTATTTTGAAATTCTGAAACGGTGCATGAAAAACAGATCGAATTGAGTCTTTGCGCAAAATTAATAACCGTCTCTTTTTTTGACGAAACCATGCTCGTACGACTTCCCATGGGCTAATACGTTACGAATGGCCAGTATTTTGAAATTCCGAGTCGGTACACGAAAAATAGATCGAAGAGAGACTTTGCACAAAATTTATGATCGTCGCATTTTTTCACGAAACCATGCTCGTACGACTTCCCGTGGGCTAAAACGTTAGGAATGGCCAGTATTTTGAAATTTCGAGTTGTTGCACGAAAAATAGATGGAAGCGAGACAGTGCGCGACTTTGTGCAAAATTTATGACCGTCACATTTTTTAATGAAACCATGCTCGTACGACTTCCCATGGGCAGTATGTTGGGAATGGCCAGTATTTTGAAATTCCGAGACAGTGCACGAAAAACTTATCAAAACGAGACTTTGCACAAAATTTATAACCGTCGCATTTTTTCGCGAAACCATGCTCGTACGACGTCCCATGGCTAATACGTAGGGAATGGCCAGTATTTTGAAATATCTTGCTGGTGCACGAAAAATCAATCAAAACTCGACTTTGTGCGTGACTTTGCGCAAAGTTTATGACCGTAGCATTTTTTCACGAAACTGTGCTCGTACGACTTCCAATAGGCTAATACGTTGGAATGGCGATTTTGAAATTCGAGATGGTGGACGAAAAATCAATCGAAACGAGACGTTGCGCAAAATTTATGACAGTCACATTTTTCCCCAAACCATGCTCGTACAACTTCCAATGGGCTAATACGTTGGTAATGACCAGTATTTTGAAATTCTTAAACGGTGCACGAAAAACGGATCAAAATGAGACTCTACGCAAAATTGATGACCGTCTCTTTGAACACCATGCTCGTACGACTTCCCATGGGCTAATACGTTACGAATGGCCAGTATTTTGAAATTCCGAGTTGGTACACAAAAAATAGATCGAAGCGAGACTCTGTGCATGACTTTGCGCAAAGTTTATGACCATCGCGTTTTTTGGTGAAACCATGCTTATACGACTTCCCAAGGGCTAATACATTGGGAATGGCCTGTATTTTGAAATTCCGAGATGGTGCATGAAAAACCGATCGAAACGAAACATTACGTAAAAAACCATGCTCGTATGACTTCCCATGGGCTAGTACGTTGGGCATGGCCAGTATTTTGAAATTACGAGACAGTGCATGAAAAACCGATCGAAAGGAGACTTTGCTCAAAATTTATGACCGTCACATTTTTTTGCGAAACCATGCTCGTACGACGTCCCATGGGTTAATACGTTGGGAATGGAAAGTATTTTGAAATATCATGACGGCGCATGAAAAATTGATCGAAACTCGACTTTCTGCACGACTTTGCGCAAAATTTATGACCGTAGCATTTTTTCACGAAACAATGCTTGTACGCCTTCCAATGGGCTAATACGTTAGGAATGGCCAGTATTTTGGAATTCTGAGACGGTGGACGAAAGACCGATCGAAATGAGACGTTGCGCAAAATTTATGACAGTCACATTTTGTCGCAAAACCATGCTCGTACAACTTCCAATGGGCTAATACGTTGGTAATGACCAGTATTTTGAAATTCTTAAACGGTGCACGAAAAATCGATCAAAACGAGACTCTGCGCAAAATTGATGACCGTCTTTTTTTTTTGACGAAACCATGCTCATACGACTTCCCATGGTCTAATACGTTACAAATGGCCTGTATTTTGAAATTCCGAGTTGTTGCACGAAAAATAGATGGAAGCGGGACTTGTGCGCAACTTTGTGCAAAGTTTATGACCATCACGTTTTTTGGTGAAACCATGCTTATACGACTTCCCAAGAGCTAATACATTGGGAATGGCCTGTATTTTAAAATTCCGAAACGGTGCATGAAAAACCGATCAAAATGAGACTTTGTGCAAAATTTATGACCGTCACATTTTTCATGAAACCATGCTCGACGACTTCCCATGGGCTCATACGAATGGCGATTTTGAAATTCGAGTGGGTACGAAAAATAGATCGAAGCGAGACTGTGCGCGACTTTGCGCAAAGTTTATGACCATCGCGTTTTTTGGTGAAACCATGCTTATACAACTTCCCAAGGGCTAATACATTGGGAATGGCCAGTATTTTGAATTTCCGAGATGGTGTATGAAAAATCGATCAAAACGAGACTTTGAGCAAAATTTATGACCATCACATGTTTTCACGAAACCAAGCTAGTACGACTTCTCATGGGCTAGTACGTTGGGAATGGCGAGTATTTTGAAATTCCGAGATGTTGCATGAAAAACCAAGCGAAAGGAGACTTTGCACAAAATTTATGATCGTCGCATTTTTTCGCGAAACCATGCTTGTAGAATGTCTCATGGGCAAATACGTTGGGAATGGCAAGTATTTTGAAATATCTTGATGGTGCATGAAAAATCGATCGGAACTCGACTTTGTGCACGACTTTGCGCAAAGTTTATGACCGTCGCATTTTTTCACGAAACTGTGCTCGTACGACTTCCAATGGGCTAATACATTGGGAATGACTAGTATTTTGAAATTCGAGACGGTGCATGAAAAACCGATCGAAAAACAGTTCATAAAATTTATGACCATCGCATTTTTTCACGAAACCATGCTCGTATGACCAGTATTTTGAAATTCTGAAATGGTGCACGAAAAACTGATCAAAACGAGACTTTGCACAAAATTGATAACCGTCGCATTTTTTCACGAAACCATGCTCGTACGACTTCCCATGGGCTAATATGTTACGAATGGCCAGTATTTTAAAATTCTGAAACGGTGCATGAAAAAGAGATCCAAACGAGTCTTTACGCGCGACTTTGTGCAAAGTTTATGACTATCACGTTTTATAGCAAAACAGTGCTCATACTACTTCCCATGGGCTAATACATCAGGAATGGCAAGTCTCTTGAAATTTCGAGATAGTGCACGAAAAACCGATCGAAACGAGACTTTGCGCAAAATTCATGACCGTCGCATTTTTTCGCAAAACCATGCTCGTACGTCATCCCATTGGCTAATATGTTGGGAATGGCTAGTATTTTGAAATTTCTTGTTGGTGCATGAAAAACTAATCGAAACTAGACTTCGTGCGTGACTTTGCGGAAAGTTTATGACCGTCATGTTTTTTTGCGAAACCGTGCTCATACGACCTCCCATGGGCTAATACGTTGGGAATAGCCAGTATTTTGAAATTCCGAGTGGTTACATGAAAAATAAATCGAAGCAAGACTGTGCGCGACTTTTGCAAAGTTTATGACCGCTTTTTGGTGAAACCATGCTTATACGACTTCCCAAGGGCTAATACATTGGGAATGGCAAGTATTTTGAAATTCCGAGACGTTGCAAGAAAAATCGATCAAAACGAGACTTTACGAAAAATTTATGACCATCGTATTTTTTTGCGAAACCGTGCTCGTACGACTTCCCATGGGGGCCAATATGTTGGGAATGGCTAGTATTTTCAAATTTCTTGATGGTGCGCGAAAAACTGATCGAAACTCGACTTTGCGCAAAGTTTATGATCGTCGCATTTTTTCACAAAACCATGCTTGTATGACTTCCCATGGGCTAGTACGTTGGGAATGGCGAGTATTTTGAAATTCCGAGATGGTGCATGAAAAACCGATCGAAAGGAGACTTTGCGCAAAATTTATGACCGTCAGGTTTTTTTGTGAAACCGTGATTAAACGACTTCCCATGGGCTAATACGTTGGGAATGGCCAGTATATTGAAATATCTTGATGGTGCACGAAAAATTGATCGAAACTCATCTTTGTGCGTGACTTTGTCCTAAGTTTATGACCGTCACATTTTTTCGTGAACTGTGCTCGTACGACTTCCAATGGGCTAATACGTTGGTAATGGCCAGTATTTTGAAATTATGAGACAGTGCAAGAAAAATCGATCAAAATGAGACTTTGCATCAAATTGATGACTGTCACATTTTTTCACGAAACTATGCTTTTACGAATTCCCATGGGCTAATACATTACCAATGGCCAGTATTTTGAAATTCCGAGACGGTGCATGAAAAACAGATCGAAACGAGTTTTTGCGTGTGACTTTGCGCAATGTTTATGACCATTACATTTTATAGCGAAAACGTGCTCATACGACTTCCCATGGGCTAATACGTTAGGAATGGCAAGTATTTTGAAATTCGAGATGGTGCACGAAAAACCGATCGAAACGAGACATTGCGCAAAATTTATGACCGCCGTATTTTTTGGCGCCGTCCTCCTACGGCTTCCCATGGGCTAATACATTGGGAATGGCTAGTATTTTTAAACTTCTTAACGGTGCACGGAAAACTGATCGAAACTCGACTTTGCGTGCTACTTTGTACAGAATTTATGACCGTCGCATTTTTTCAAGAAACCATGCTTATACAACTTCCAATAGCTAATACGTTGGGAATGGCAAATATTTTAAAATTCGAGCGTGCATGAAAACCGATCAAACGAGACTTTGCGCAAAATTTATAACTGTCACATTTTTTCGCAAAACCATGCTCGTACGACATCCCATGGGCTAATACGTAGGGAATGGCCAGTATTTTGAAATATGATGACGGTGCACAAAAAATCGATCAAAACTCGACTTTGTGCGTGACTTTGCCCAAAGTTTATGACACGATTTTTTCAATGCTCATACGACTTCCAATGGGCTAATACGTCGGGAATGGCCAGTATTTTGAAATTCCGAGTCGTTACACGAAAAATAGATCGAAGCGAGACTGTGCGCGACTTTGCGTAAAGTTTATGACCGTCACGTTTTTTAATGCAACCATGCTTATACGACTTTCCAAGGGCTAATACATTGGGAATGGCCAGTATTTTGAAATTCTAAGACGGTGCAAGAAAAACCAATCAAAACGAGACTTTACAAAAAATTTATGACCATCGTAGTTTTTTACGAAACCGTGCTCGTACGACTTCCCATGGGGGCTAATATGTTGGGAATGGCCAGTATTTTGAAATATCTTGATGGTGCGCGAAAAACTGATTGAAACTCGACTTTGCGCAAAGTTTATGATCGTCGCATTTTTTCACGAAACCATGCTCATACGACTTCCCATGGGCTAAAACGTTAGGAATGGCCAGTATTTCGAAATTCTGAGTTGTTGCACAAAAAATAGATTGAAGCGAGACTGTGCACGACTTTGCGTAAAGTTTATGACCATCGCGTTTTTTGGTGAAACCATGCTTATACGACTTCCCAAGGACTAATACATTGGGAATGGCCAGTATTTTGAAATTCCGAGACAGTGAATGAAAAACCGATCAAAACGAGACTTTGTGCAAAATTTATGACCGTTGCATTTTTTCATGAAACCATGCTCGACTTCCCATGGGCTAGTACGTTGGAAATGGCCAGTATTTTGAAATTCGAGATGCTTGAAAAACCGATCGAAAGGAGACTTTGCGTAAAATTTATGACCGTCACATTTTTTTGCGAAACCATGCTCGTACGACATCCCATGGGTATTACGTGGGGAATGGCAAGTATTTTGAAATATCTTGACGGCGCATGAAAAATCGATCGAAACTCGACTTTGTGCGCGACTTTGCGCAAAGTTTATGACTGCAGCATTTTTTAACAAAACTGTGCTCGTACGACTTCCAATGGGCTAATACATTGGGAATGGCCAGTATTTTGAAATTCTGAGACGTGGACGAAAAACTAATCGAAACGAGACGTTGCACAAAATTTATGACAGTCACATTTTTTCACGAAACCATGCTCGACTTTCTAATGGACTACGTGGTAATGACCAGATTTTAAAATTTTGAAACGGTTCACAAAAACCGATCAAACGAGACTTTGCGTAAAATTGATGACCGCCTTTTTTGACGTAACCATGCTCGACTTCCCATGGGCTAATACGTTACGAATGGTCAGTATTTTGAAATTCGAGTGCACGAAAAATAGATCAAGCGAGACTGTGCACGATTTTGTAAAGTTTATGACCATCGCTTTTTGGTGAAACCATGCTTATACGACTTCCCAAGGGCTAATACATTGGGAATGGCCAGATTTTGAATTTCCAAGATGGTGCATGAAAAATCGATCAAAACGAGACTTTGACAAAATTTATGACCGTGCATGTTTTCACAAAACCATGCTCGGACTTCCCATGGGCTAATACGTTGGGAATGCAGTATTTTGAAATTCGAGATGGTGCATGAAAAATCGATCGAAAGGAGACTTTGCGCAAAATTTATGACCATCGCATTTTTTCGCGAAACCATGCTCGTACAATGTCCCATGGGCTAATACATTGGGAATGGCAAGTATTTTCAAATATCTTGACGGTGCATGAAAAATCGATCAGAACTCGACTTTGTGCACGACTTTGCGCAACATTTATAACCGTAGCATTTTTTCACGAAACTGTGCTCGTACGACATCCCATGGGCTAATATGTTGGGAATGATAACTATTTTGAAATCTTGAATGGTATGAAAATCGATCGAATCGACTTTGTGCGACTTTAAAAGTTTATGACCGTCGCTTTTTTTTGCAAAACCATGCTCGTACGATTTCCAATGGGCTAATACGTTGGTAATGACCAATATTTTGAAATTCTGAAACGGTGCACGAAAAACCGATCAAAACGAGACTTTGCATAAAATTGATGAACATCGCTTGTTTTGACGAAACCATGCTCGTACGACTTCCCATGGGCTAATACGTTACGAATGGCCAGTATTTTGAAATTTCGAGTCGGTACACGAAAAATAGTTCGAAGCGAGACTCTGCACGATTTTGAACAAAGTATATGACTATCGCGTTTTTTGGTGAAACCTTGCTTATACAACTTCCCAAGGGCTAATACATTGGGAATGGCCAGTATTTTTAAATTCCGAGTTGCTGCATGAAAAATCGATCAAAACGAGACTTTGAGCGAAATTTATGACAGTCGCATGTTTTCTCGAAACCATGCTCGTACGACTTCCCATGGGCTAGTACGTTGGGAATGGCGAGTATTTTAAAATTTCGAGATGGTGCATGAAAAACCGATCGAAAGGAGACTTTGCGCAAAATTTATGACCGTTACATTTTTTTACGAAACCATGCTCGTACGACGTCCCATGGGCTAATACATTGGGAATGGCCAGTATATTGAAATATCTTGACGGTGCACAAAAAATTGATCGAAACTCCACTTTGTGCGCGACTTTGTCCAAAGTTTATGACCGTCACATTTTTTCGCGAAACTGTGCTCGTACGACTTCCAATGGGCTAATACGTTGGTAATGGCCATTATTTTGAAATTATGAGATGGTGCATGAAAAATCGATCAAAATGAGACTTTGCATAAAATTGATGTCCGTCGTATTTTTTCACGAAACTGTGCTTTTACGACTTCCCATGGGCTAATACGTTACCAATGGCAAGATTTTGAAATTCGAGACGTGCAAAACAGATCGAAATGAGGTTTTGCGCGCGACTTTGCGCAAAGTTTATGACCATTACATTTTATAGTGAAAACGTGCTCATATGACTTCCCATGGGCTAATACGTTAGGAATGGCAAGTATTTTGAAACTCCGAGATGGTTCACGAAAAACTGATCGAAACGAGACTTTGCGCAAAATTTATGACCGTCGCATTTTTTGGCACCGTCCTCCTACGGCTTCCCATGAAATTTCTTGATGGTGCACGGAAAACTGATCGAAACTCGACTTTGCGTGCTACTTTGTACAAATTTATGACCGTCACGTTTTTACATGAAACCATGCTTATACGACTTCCAATGGGCTAATACGTTGGGAATGGCCAATATTTTACAATTTCGAGACGGTGCACGAAAAACTGATCAAAACGAGACTTTGCGCAAAATTTATAACCGTCGCATTTTTTCGCGAAACCATGCTCGTACGACGTCCCATGGGCTAATACGTAGGGAATGGCCAGTATTTTGAAATATCTTGAAGGTGCATGAAAAACCGATCAAAACGAGACTTTGTGCAAAATTTATGACCGTCGTATTTTTTCATGAAACCATGCTCGTACGACTTCCCATGGGCTAGTACATTGGAATGGCAAGTATTTTGAAATTCCGAGAGAGTGCATGAAAAACCGATCGAAAGGAGACTTTGCGAAACCATGCTCTTACGACGTCCCATGGGTTAATACGTTGGGAATGGCAAGTATTTTGAAATATCATGACGGCGCATTAAAAATCGATCGAAACTCGACTTTGTGCGCGACTTTGGGCAAAGTTTATGACTGTAGCATTTTTTCACGAAACTGTGCTCGTACGACTTCTAATGGGCTAATACGTTGGGAATGGCCAGTATTTTGAAATTCTGAGATGGTGCACGAAAAACCGATCGAAACGAGACGTTGCGCAAAATTTATGACAGTCACGTTTTTTCGCGAAACCATGCTCACACGACTTCCAATGGGCTAGTACGTTGGGAATAGCTAGTATTTTGAAATTCCGAGATGTTGCATGAACCAATCGAAAGGAGACTTTGCGAAAAATTTATGTCTGTCGCATTTTTTCGCGAAACCATGCTCGTACGACGTCCCTTGGGCTAATACGTTGGGAATGGCAAGTATTTTGAAATATTCGGTGCATGAAAAATCGATCGAAACTCGGCTTTGTGCACGACTTTGGGCAAAGTTTATGACCGTCGCATTTTCTCACGAAACTACGATTCCAATGGGCTAATACGATGGGAATGGCCAGTATTTTGAAATTCGAGTCGTTACACGAAAAATAGATCGAGACGCGCGACTTTGTGCAAAGTTTATGACCGTTTTTGGTGAAACCATGCTTATAGGACTTCCCAAGGGCTAATACATTGGGAATGGCAGATTTTGAAGACGGCATGAAAATCGATCAAAACGAGACTTTGTGCAAAATTTATGACCGTCGATTTTTTCATGAAAGCATGCTCGTACGACTTCCCATGGGCTAGTACGTTGGAATGGCCAGTATTTTGAAATTCCGAGAGAGTGCATGAAAAACCGTTTGAAAGGAGACTTTGCGCAAAATTTATGACCACATTTTTTGTGAAACCATGCTCGTACGACGTCCCATGGGTTAATACGTTGGGAATGGCAAGTATTTTGAAATATCATGACGGCGCATTAAAAATCGAACGAAACTCGACGTTGTGCGCGACTTTGTGTAAAGTTTATGACCGTAGTATTTTTTTACGAAACTGTGCTCGTACGACTTCTAATGGGCTAATACATTGGGAATGGCCAGTATTTTGAAATTTGAGACGGTGCACGAAAAACCGATCAAAACGAGACTTTGTGCAAACTTTATCACCGTCGTATTTTTTCATGAAACCATGCTCGTACGACTTCCCATGGGCTAGTACGTTGGGAATGGCCAGTACTTTAAAATTCCGAGATAGTGCATGAAAAACCGATCAAAACTAGACTTTGTGCAAAATTTATGACCGTCACATTTTTTTACGAAACCATGCTCGTACGAAGTCCCATGGGTTAATACGTTGGGAATGGCAAGTATTTTGAAATATCTTGACGGCGCATGAAAAATCGATTGAAACTTGACTTTGTGCATGACTTTGCGCAAAGTTTATAACCGTAGCATTTTTTCACGAAACTGTGCTCGTACAATGTCCCATGGGCTAATACGTTGGGAATGGCAAGTATTTTGAAATATCTTGATGGTGCATGAAAAATCGATCGAAACTCGACTTTGTGTGTGACTTTGTGCAAAGTTTATGACCGTCACATTTTTTCGTGAAACCATGATCGTACGACTTCTAATGGGCTAATACGTTGGTAATGACCAGTATTTTGAAATTATGAAACGGTGCACGAAAAACGAATCAAAACGAGACTTTGCGCAAAATTGATGACCGTCGCTTTTTTTGATGAAACCATGCTCGTACGACCTCCCATGGGCTAATACATTACGAATGGCCAGTATATTGAAATTCTGAGTCGGTACACGAAAAATAGATCGAAGCGAGACTCTGCACGATTTTGTGCAAAGTTTATGACCATCGTATTTTTTGGTGAAACCATGCATATAAGACTTCCCAAGGGCTAATACATTGGGAATGGCCAGTATTTTGAATTTCTGAGATGGTGCATGAAAAATCGAACAAAACGAGACTTTGAGCAAAATTTATGACCATCACATGTTTTCACGAAACCATGCTCCTACGACTTCCCATGGGCTAGTACGTTGGGAATGGCGAGTATTTTGAAATTCCGAGATGGTGTATGAAAAACCGATCGAAAGGAGACTTTGAGCAAAATTTATGACTGTTGCATTTTTTCGGGAAACCATGCTCGTACGACGTCCCATGGGCTAATACATTGGGAATGGCGAGTATTTTGAAATATCTTGACGGCGCATGAAAAATCGATCAAAACTCGACTTTGTGCGTGACTTTGCATAAAGTTTATGACCGTAGCATTTTTTCACGCAACTGTGCTCGTACGACGTCCCATGGGCTAATACGTTGGGAATATCAAGTATTTTGAAATATCTTGACGGTGCATGAAAAATCGATCGAAACTCGACTTTGTGCGCGACTTTGCGCAAAGTTTATGACCGTCGCATTTTTTCGTGAAACCATGCTCATACGACTTCTAATGGGCTAATACGTTGGTAATGACCAGTATTTTGAAATTCTGAAACGGTGCACGAAAAACCGATCAAAACGAGACTTTGCGCAAAATTGATGACCGTCCCTTTTTTTTATGAAACCTTGCTCGTACGACTTCCCATGGGCTAATACGTTACGAATGGCCATTATATTGAAATTCCGAGTCGGTACACGAAAAATAGATCGAAGCGAGACTCTGCACGATTTTGCACAAAGTTTATGACCGTCGCATTTTTTTGTGA
The DNA here is from genome assembly GCA_021527575.1 of Ensete glaucum. Lineage (NCBI taxonomy): Eukaryota > Viridiplantae > Streptophyta > Magnoliopsida > Zingiberales > Musaceae > Ensete > Ensete glaucum. Next base: position 7,157,544 of record CM038554.1, read on the forward strand.
AACCATGCTTATACGACTTCCCAAGGGCTAATACATTGGGAATGACCCGTATTTTGAATTTCCGAGATGGTGCATGAAAAATCGAACAAAACGAGACTTTGAGCAAAATTTATGACCGTCGCATGTTTTCACGAAACCATGCTCGTACGACTTCCTATGGGCTAGTACGTTGGGAATGGCGAGTATTTTGAAATTCCGAGATGGTGCATGAAAAACCGATCGAAAGGAGACTTTGCACAAAATTTATGATCGTCGCATTTTTTCGCGAAACCATGCTCGTACGATGTCTCATGGGCAAATACGTTGGGAATGGCAAGTATTTTGAAATATCTTGATGGTGCGTGAAAAGTCGATCGGAACTCGACTTTATGCACGACTTTGCGCAAAGTCGCGAAACAATGCTCGTACGACTTACAATGGGCTAATACGTTGGGAATGGCCATTATTTTGAAATTCTGAGACGGTGCATGAAAAATCGATAAAAATGAGACTTTGCATAAAATTGATGACCGTCGCATTTTTTCATGAAACTGTGCTGTTACGACTTCCCATGGGATAATATGTTACGAATGGCCAGTATTTTGAAATTCTGAAATTGTGCATGAAAAACAGATCGAAACGAGTCTTTGTGCAAAATTGATGACCATCTCTTTTGTTGACGAAACCATGCTCGTACGACTTCCCATGGGCTAATACGTTACGAATGGCCAGTATTTTGAAATTCTGAGTCGGTACACAAAAAATAGATCGAAGCGAGACTCTGTGCACGTTATGGCGCAAAGTTTATGACCATCGCGTTTTTTGGTGAAACCATACTTATACGACTTCCCAAGGGCTAATACATTGGGAATGGCCAGTATTTTTAATTTCCGAGATGGTGCATCAAAAATCGATCAAAATGAGACTTTGAGCAAAATTTATGACCGTCGCATGTTTTCACGAAACCATGCTCGTACGACTTCCTATGGGCTAGTACATTGGGAATGGCGAGTATTTTGAAATTCCGAGATGGTGCATGAAAAACTGATCGAAAGGAGACTTTGCACAAAATTTATGATCGTCGCATTTTTTCGTGAAACCATGCTCGTACGATGTCTCATGGGCAAATACGTTGGGAATGGCAAGTATTTTGAAATATCTTGATGGTGCTTGAAAAGTCGATCGGAACTCGACTTTGTGCATGACTTTGCGCAAAGTTTATGACCGTCGCATTTTTTCACGAAACTATGCTCGTACGACTTCCAATGGGCTAATACGTTGGGAATGACCAGTATTTTGAAATTCTGAGATGGTGCATGAAAAAACGATCGAAACGGAACATTGCGTAAAATTTATGACCGTCGTATTTTTTCGCGAAACCAAGGGCGTACGACTTCTAATGGGCTAATACGTCGGTAATGGCTAGTATTTTGAAATTCTAAAACTATGCATGAAAAACTTATCAAAACGAGACTTTGCGCAAAATTAATGACCGTTGCATTTTTTCACGAAACCATGCTCATACGACTTCCCATGGGCTAATATGTTCAGAATGGCCAGGATTTTAAAATTCTAAAACGGTGATTGAAAAACAGATCGAAATGAGTTTATGACAGTCACATTTTTTCGCGAAACCATGCTCGTACAACTTCCAACGGGCTAATACGTTGGTACTGACCAGTATTTTGAAATTCTGAAACGGTGCACGAAAAACCGATCAAAATGAGACTTTGCGCAAAATTGATGACCGTCTCTTTTTTTGACGAAACCATGCTCATACGACTTCCCATGGGCTAATACGTTACGAATGGCCAGTATTTTGAAATTCCGAGTCGGTACACGAAAAATAGATCGAAGCGAGACTCTGTGCACGATTTGGCGCAAAGTTTATGACCATCACGTTTTTTGGTGAAACCATGCTTATATGACTTCCCAAGGGCTAATACATTGGGAATGGCTAGTATTTTGAATTTCCGAGATGGTGCATGAAAAATCGATCAAAACGAGACTTGAGCAAAATTTATGACCGTCGCATGTTTTCACGAAACCATGCTCGTACGACTTCTTATAGGCTAGTACGTTGGGAATGACAAGTATTTTGAAATTCTGAGATGGTGCATGAAAAATCGATCGAAAGGAGACTTTGCATAAAATTAATGATCGTCGCATTTTTTCGCGAAACCATGCTCGTAATGTCTCATAGGCAAATACGTTGGGAATGGCACGTATTTTGAAATATCTTGATGGTGCATTAAAAATCGATCGGAACTCGACTTTGTGCACGACTTTGCGCAAAGTTTATGACCGTCGCATTTTTTCACGAAACTGTGCTCGTACGACTTCCAATGGGCTAATACGTTGGGAATGACTAGTATTTTGAAATTCTGAGACGGTGCATGAAAAACCGATCGAAACGAAACATTGCGAAAATTTATGACCGTCGCATTTTTTCACGAAACCATGCGCGTACGACTTCTAATGGGCTAATACATTGGTAATGGCCAGTATTTTGAAATTCTGAAACGGTGCATGAAAAACTTATCGAAACGAGACTTTGCGCAAAATTGATGACCGTTGCGTTTTTTCACGAAACCATGCTCGTACGACTTCCCATAGGCTAATATGTTACGAATGGCCACTATTTTGAAATTCTGAAACGGTGCATGAAAAACAGATCGAAACGAGTCTTTACGCGTGACTTTACGTAAAGTTTATGACAGTCACATTTTTTCTCAAAACCATGCTCATACAACTTCCACTGGGCTAATACGTTGGTAATGACCAGTATTTTGAAATTCTGAAACGGTGCACGAAAAACCGATCAAAATGAGACTTTGTGCAAAATTGATGACCGTCTCTTTTTTTGACGGAACCGTGCTCGTACGACTTCCCATAGGCTAATTCGTTACTAATGGCCAGTATCTTGAAATTCCGAATCGGTACACGAAAAATAGATCGAAGCGAGACTCTGTGCACAATTTTGTGCAAAGTTTATAACCATCACGTTTTTTGGTGAAACCATGCTTATACGACTTCCCAAGGGCTAATAAATTGGGAATGGCCAGTATTTTTAATTTCCGAGATGGTGCATGAAAAATCAATCAAAACGAGACTTTGAGCAAAATTTATGACTGTCGCATGTTTTCACGAAACCATGCTTGTACGACTTCCCATGGGCTAGTACGTTGGGAATGGCGAGTATTTTGAAATTTCGAGATGGTGCATGAAAAACCGATCGGAAGGAGACTTTGCGCAAAATTTATGACCGTTGCATTTTTTCACGAAACCATGGTCGTACCATGTCCCATGGGCTAATATATTGGGAATGGCAAGTATTTTGAAATATCTTGACGGTACATGAAAAATCGATCGGAACTCGACTTTGTGCATGACTTTGCGCAAAGTTTATAACCGTCGCATTTTTTCACGAAACTGTGCTCGTACGACTTCTAATGGGCTAATACATTGGGAATGACCAGTATTTTGAAATTCTGAGATGGTGCATGAACAACCGATCGAAATGAAATATTGCATAAAATTTATGACCGTCACATTTTTTCGCGAAACCATGCTCGTACAACTTCCAATGGGCTAATATGTTGGTAATGGCCAGTATTTTGAAATTCTGAAACGGCATAAAACCGATCAAAACGAGACTTTGCGTAAAATTGATGACCGTCGCATTTTTTGACGAAACCATGCTCGTCGACTTCCCATGGGCTAATATGTTACGAATGGCGATTTTAAAATTCGACACATGAAAAACAGATCGAAACGAGTCTTTACGCGTGACTTTGCGCAAAGTTTATGACAATCACATTTTATAGCAAAACCGTGCTCATACGACTTCCCATGGGCTAATACGTTAGGAATGGCAAGTATTTTGAAATTTCGAGATAGTGCACGAAAAACCGATCGAAACGAGACTTTGCGCAAAATTCATGACCGATTTTTCGAAACCATGCTCGACATCCCATGGCTAATATGTTGGGAATGGCTAGTATTTTGAAATTTCTTGTTGGTGCATGAAAACCGATCGAAACTAGACTTCGTGACTTTGCGAAAAGTTTATGACCGTCATGTTTTTTTTGCGAAACCGTGCTCATACGACGTCCCATGGGCTAATACGTTGGGAATGGCCAGTTTTCTGAAATTCGAGATGGTGCATGAAAAATCGATCGAAAGGAAACTCTACGTTATGACCGTCGTATTTTCTCAAGGAACCATGTGCAATCGACATCCTATTAGATTTATACGTTAGGAATGGCTAGTATTTTGAAATTTCTCGACGGTGCATGAAAAATCGATCGAAACACGGCTCTGTGCGCGACTTTGTGCAAAGTTTATGACTATAGTACTTTTTCACAAAACCGTACTCATACGAGTTCCCATGGGCTAATACGTTAGGAATGGCTAGTATTTTGAAATTTTGAGTCTGTGCATGAGAAATAGATCGAAGCGAGACTCTGCGCGCGACTTTGCACAAAGTTTATGTCCATCACATTTTTTCGTAAAACCATGCTTATACGACTTCCCGTGGGCTAATACGTTGGGAATGACCAATATTTTGAAATTCCGAGACGGTGCATGAAAAACCGATCAAAACGAGACTTTGCACAAAGTTTATGATCATCAGGTTTTTTTGTGAAACCGTGCTCAAACAAATTCCCGTGGGCTAGTACGTTGGGAATGGCCATTATTCTGAAATTCCGAGATGGTGCATGAAAAACCGATCGAAAGGAGACTTTGCGCAAAATTTATGACCGTCGGGTTTTATTGTGAAACCGTGATCAAACGACTTCCCATGGGCTATAATACGTTGGGAATGGCCAGTATATTAAAATATCTTGACGGTGCACGAAAAATTGATTGAAACTCATCTTTGTGCGTGACTTTGTCCAAAGTTTATGACCGTCACATTTTTTCGCGAACTGTGCTCATACAACTTTCATTGGGCTAATACGTTGGTAATGGCCAGTATTTTGAAATTATGAGACAGTGCATGAAAAATTGATCAAAATGAGAGTTTGCATCAAATTGATGACCGTCATATTTTCTCACGAAACTGTGCTTTTACAACTTCCCATGGGCTAATACATTTCCAATGGCCAGTATTTTGAAATTCCGAGACGATGCATGAAAAACAGATCGAAACAAGTTTTTGCGTGCGACTTTGCGCAATGTTTATAACCATTACATTTTATAGCGAAAACGTGCTCATACGACTTCCCATGGGCTAATACGTTAGGAATGGCAAGTATTTTGAAATTCCGAGATGATGCAAGAAAAACCGATCGAAACGAGACATTGTGCAAAATTTATGACCGTCGCATTTTTTGGCGCCATCCTCCTACGGCTTCCCATGGGCTAAAACATTGGGAATGGCTAGTATTTTTAAATTTCTTAATGGTGCACGGAAAACTGATCGAAACTCGACTTTGCGTGCTACTTTGTACAGAATTTATGACCGTTGCGTTTTTTCATGAAACCATGCTTATACAACTTCCCATAGGCTAATACGTTGGGAATGGTAAATATTTTCAAATTCCGAGACGGTGCACGAAAAACTGATCAAAACGAGACTTTGCGCAAAATTTATAACCATCATATTTTTTCGTGAAACCATGCTCGTACGACGTCCCATGGGCTAATACGTAGGGAATGGCCAGTATTTTGAAATATGTTGATGGTGCACGAAAAATTGATCAAAACTCGACTTTGTGCGTGACTTTGCCCAAAGTTTATGACCGTCGCATTTTTTCACGAAGCTGTGCTCGTACAACTTCCAATGGGCTAATACGTCGGGAATGGCCAGTATTTTGAAATTTTGAGTCGTTACACGAAAAATAGATCGAAGCGAGATTGTGCGCAACTTTGCGCAAAGTTTATGACCGTCGCGTTTTTTGGTGAAACCATGTTTATACGACTTCCCAAGGGCTAATACATTGGGAATGGCCAGTATTTTGAAATTTTGAGACGGTACAAGAAAAACCAATCAAAACGAGACTTTACGAAAAATTTATGACCATCGTATTTTTTTACGAAACCGTGCTCGTACGACTTCCCATGGGGGCTAATATGTTGGGAATGGCCAGTATTTTGAAATATCTTGATGGTGCGCGAAAAACTGATCGAAACTCGAGTTTGCGCAAAGTTTATGATCATCGCATTTTTTCACGAAACCATGCTCGTACGACTTCCCATGGGCTAAAACATTAGGAATGGCTAGTATTTTGAAATTCCAAGTTGTTGCACGAAAAATAGATCGAAGCGAGACTGTGCCCGACTTTCCACAAAGTTTATGACTATCGTGTTTTTTGGTGCAACAACGTTTATTACGTTTGTTTATTACGTTTATTGACCTGATCACCTTCTCCGACCGTGGATTCAGCCCGATCGGAGATTCCTGAGCGCACTTCTTCGATGATTTATTACGTTTGTTTATTGATTTTCTCCATTAGTTTGCAGTTGTTGATGTTGCCAGTGGTTAGTTAGAATTCAGTGCTTGATGGTTTCTTATGCTCTGACGGTATGATGTGATTTCCTGCTGACCGATATGTGATGCTTAGTTCGAGAAATTGGAGGGAAATTTTAGCAAAAGAGTCAACGGAAGATTGACACTATCGGTGTGACCACTAAATCACCTTTATATATTAAAAAAAGTTGAGAATATAATCTGTCTTCCTTATTTTTACTACCATATAATTAGTACAAAAAATATAATCAACTCAAGCAATATAAGATATGACATTTCCTCTTTTCCATTTTCTAGTCCTTGCAAATTATAAAAGGCTCAGAATAGGGCATGGTAGTGACAATGAATAGACTTGTTAAAACGGCTAAGTGAACATTTTGTCAGAATAAACCAACAAATCTTATGATGATATTGTTCTTGAAAGTAAACATTTCAGAAAACGTTGGAATAGAATCTCGCATCTGCAGCAACATGGGGAGCAATCTGGACATCAGTTCCACTAAAAGGAGAGTTGGTCAGAATTTTCCCAAAAGTGGTTCCCTTTACTTTCGAATTTCAACTTGAACCTGATATTGACCAACCCTCTGGTCAATCAATTGAGCTTAACCTGAGCTCAATCAAACTCCAATAGTGGACCTGGTTGCCTGATTGAGGTGATTTGAATTTCATCCAAATCTAACTCAATTAGAACTCACTTCCTAACTACAACTCAATGATTATAACACTTAATGACCAACAAGCTAAACCAAGACCTAACTCCCATCAATTCGGCAGGATCAATATCTTGAGAGTCATCTCCACTGATATGTCTCACATATCTTTTAGGAGGGTGAGATACTCTACTAGACCTACGCAAAGTTGGAACCTGTGTGTTAGGTACCTGAACAGACTCAGGCTCTAGAATGGTGCTTGAGCTAGGTTCTTTATCCTCACTCAATTCTATCTTGCTCCCACTGTTTCTACTAAGAATGTGTTCCTTCTCAAGGAACACGACTCTCTTGGCAACAAAGACCTTTTGGTCCTCGACGTGATAGAAATAATACCCATAAGTTTCCTTTGGGTATTCCACGAATGTGCACCATTTTATCCTTGTTTTTAACTTAACGGGGTTATTTCTTCTAACGTGGGCAGGGCAACCCCAAATCTTAACAATCTTAAAATCAAGCTTCTTTCCTTTCTATATCTCATATGGTGTAGACACTATCGATTTTAATGGAACTCTGTTCAGAAGGTAAGCTGTGGTCTCTGGGGCATATCCCTAGAATGAGATGGGTAGGTTAGCGAAACTCATCATAGATCGCATCATGTCTAATAGTGTGCAATTCTTCGTTTTTGATACACCATTGAGCTGAGGTGTATAAGGAGGTGTCTACTGGGATAGAATTTCATTGTCCTTGAGGAAATGGGTGAATTCCGTTCTCAAGTACTCTCCTCCTCGATTTGATCGAAGAGTCTTAATATTCTTTCCAATTTGGTTTTCTATCTCATTCTTATATTATTTGAATTTCTCAAAGGCCTCGGATTTGTACTTCATTAAGTACACATGTCCATACCTAGAGAAATCATCAATGAATGTGATGAAGTATGAGTAACCACATATAGCCTGAGTCGACATACATCACTATGTATGAGTTCCAATAACTTGGTGGCTCTCCCTCCAGTTCCACTAAAAGGAGAGTTGGTCATGACGAACTGTATTCCCATGCTTTATACTTATTTGATGTATAAAGCATGAACAAAGATCGAAAGACATGAACATAGATGAGCATTACATCAAGTACCCTATTTATATTTTTGTCCATGACACGACGTCCGGTCTTTGACTCTGGCCTAACACCTGATTCTTCTACTTCAATTATTTTGCCTACCATGATCGAAGTTAGTCATTCGTCATATATGATCATTAGATCATAATTTTGTCAATTGATTTCATCATCGAAATTTATTTGAGATTATATGATAAAATTATAACAACCGATGAGGAGGAGGGTGAGGAGAAGGGAGCAAACGCACTTGGAGAACCGGGTCGTCAGGCTTTCTCGAATCCGGCTAGCGGTGATCCGAGGTCGGTGATGGGGATTGGACCGGGTTTGGGTGGGGAGGCAGGGCGAGTGAAACATGGGCATGGTCGCCGGAAAGCTGGTCGATGTGTATGTATTTGAGCTGAGCTGCGGTTGGATGCCTTACAGGGAACAGCACAACGACGGTAGCGGAGTTCACAAGCACAGGGATTGATGGAGAGAGAGAACAAAAAGCTTATGACTTGATGGTTGTCATCTCCTCCCCCCACTTCTTGGGTTGCTGAAGGAAGGAAGGAATGCATGGAATCTGTACCAAGCTTCACGGTTAGTCTATCTTGGAACCAAGTGGTTTATAAAAGAAGGTTTATATGGTGAATGCAATCTTTTGATCTGCTATCTTCTTAAATACTTAAAAAAGGTCATATATGAGAACTAGAATATGAGTAAGAGAATTACTTGGATTAAAATCCTGAAAGTGTTACTAGAATCACTAGAAGAACTTGGATACATACAACTAAAAGAAGCAAAAAAGGTTTCAAGGATGATTGCCATTGATGAAAAAAAGTATATGTTCGTCAATGATGATATGGGTTCCCAAGGCACTTAAACAAGAGGCCATCTAGGATATATGGTATACAACTCCATGACGTAAATACTATGTTATTAATCACCAACAAAAGAGCCATAAATGCTACTTTAGGGAGCAAGCACCACATTTACTTAGGCTTGGGCAATGATAAATACAATATTCAAGACACTATTTAACAAGCATCCTTACTGACCACTTTCCATCAGAGAAATACGGTACCATGGACAATGTCAGCAACATCTTGTGATTGTTTATAATGCCTCAGAACTGCACATTATTTTGAAATTCATGATCGTCGCTTTTTTTGACGAAACCATGCTCGTACGACTTCCCATGAGCTAATACATTACGAATGGCCAGTATTTTGAAATTCCGAGTCGGTACATGAAAAATAGATCCAAGCGAGACTCTGTGCACGATTTTGGTGAAACCATGCTTATATGACTTCCCAAGGGCTAATACATTGGGAATGGCTAGTATTTTGAAATTCCGAGATGGTGCATGAAGAATCGATCAAAACGAGACTTTCAGCAAAATTTATGACCGTCGCATGTTTTCACGAAACCATGCTCATACGACTTCCCATGGGCTAGTACGTTGGGAATGGTGAGTATTTTAAAATTCCGAGATGGTGCATGAAAAACCGATCGAAAGAAGACTTCACGCAAAATTTAGGACCGTCGCATTTTTTCGCGAAACCATGCTCGTACGATGTCCCATGGGCTAATACATTGGGAATGGCAAGTATTTTGAAATATCTTCTTGGTGCATGAAAAATCGATCGGAACTCGACTTTATGCACGAATTTGTGCAGAGTTTATGACCGTTGCATTTTTTCACGAAACTGTGCTCGTACGACTTCCAATGGGCTAATACGTTGGGAATGACCAGTATTTTGAAATTCTGAGACGGTGCATGAAAAACCGATCGAAACGAAATATTGCGTAAAATTTATGACCGTCGCATTTTTTCGCGGAACCATGCTCGTACGGCTTCCAATGGGCTAATACGTTGGTAATGGCTAGTATTTTAAAATTCTGAAACGGTGCACGAAAAACTGATCAAAACGAGACTTTACGCAAAATTGATGAACGTTGCATTTTTTCATGAAACCATGCTTGTACGACTTCCAATGGGCTAATATGTTACGAATGGCCAGTATTTTGAAATTCTGAAACGGTGCATGAAAAACAAATCCAAACGAGTCTTTACGCGCGACTTTGTGCAAAGTTTATGACTATCACATTTTATAGCAAAAGAGTGCTCATACTACTTCCCATGGGCTAATACGTTAGGAATGGCAAGTATCTTGAAATTTCAAGATAGTGCACGAAAAATCGATCGAAACGAGACTTTGCGCAAAATTCATGACCGTCGTATTTTTTCGTGAAACCATGCTCATACGACATCCCATGGGCTAATATATGGGGAATGACTAGTATTTTGAAATTTCTTGTTGGTGCAAGAAAAACCAATCGAAACTAGACTTCGTGCGTGACTTTGCGGAATGTTTATGACCGTCATGTTTTTTTGCGAAATCGTGCTCATACAACATCCCATGGGCTAATACGTTGGGAATGGCCTGTATTTTGAAATTTCGAGTCGTTACACGAAAAATAGATCGAAGCAAGACTGTGCGCGACTTTGCGCAAAGTTTATGACCGTCGCGTTTTTTGTTGAAATCATGCTTATACGACTTCCCAACGGCTAATACATTGAGAATGGCCAGTATTTTGAAATTCCGAGATGGTGCAAGAAAAACCGATCAAAACGAGACTTTACGAAAAATTTATGACCATCGTAATTTTTTGCGAAACCATGCTCGTACGACTTCCCGTGGACTAAGACGTTACGAATGGCCAGTATTTTGAAATTCCAAGTCGATACACGAAAAATAGATCGAAGCGAGACTGTGCGCGACTTTGCACAAAGTTTGTGACCATCACGTTTTTTGATGAAACCATGCTTATACGACTTCGCAAGGTGCATGAAAAATCGATCAAAACGAAACTTTGAGCAAAATTTATGACCATCGCATGCCTTCACGAAACCATGCTCATACGACCTCCCATGGGCTAATACGTTGGGAATGGCTAGTATTTTGAAATTCGGAGATGGTGCATGAAAAACCGATCGAAAGGAAACTTTACGCAAAATTTATGACCGTCGTATTTTCTCATGGAACCATGTGCATTCGACATCCCATTAGATTTATACGTTAGGAATGGCCAGTATTTTGAAATTTCTCGACGGTGCATGAAAAATCGATCGAAACTCGGCTTTGTGCGTGACTTTGTGCAAAGTTTATGACCATCATATTTTTTCACAAAACCATACTCGTACGAGTTCCAATGGGATAATACGTTAGGAATGACCAGTATTTTGAAATTCCGAGTCGGTGCATGAAAAATAGATCGAAGCAAGACTCTGCGCGTGACTTTGCACAAAGTTTATGACCATCGCGTTTTTTCATGAAACCATGCTTATACGACTTCCCGAGGGCTAATATGTTGGGAATGACCAATATTTTGAAATTCCGAGACGGTGTAAGAAAAACCGATCAAAACGAGACTTTGCGCAAAGTTTATGATCGTCGGGTTTTTTTGTGAAACCGTGCTCAAATGACTTCCCATAGGCTAGTAAGTTGGGAATGGCCAGTATTTTGAAATTCGGAGACAATGCATGAAAAATCGATCGAAAGGAGACTTTGGGCAAAATTTATGACCATTGCATTTTTTCGCGAAACCATGCTCGTACGACGTCCCATGGGCTAATACATTGGGAATGGCCAGTATATTGAAATATCTTGACGGTGCACGAAAAATTGATCGAAACTCAACTTTGTGCGCGACTTTGTCCAAAGTTTATGACCGTCACATTTTTTTGCGAAACTGTGCTCGTACGACTTCCAATGGCTAATACGTTGGTAATGGCCAGTATTTTGAAATTATGAGACGGTGCATGAAAAATCGATCAAAATGAGACTTTGCATAAAATTGATGACCGTCGCATTTTTTCATGAAACTGTGCTTTTATGACTTCCCATTGGCTAATACGTTACCAATGGCCAGTATTTTGAAATTCGAGACGATGCACGAAAAACAGATCAAAAGCGAGTTTTGCGACTTTGCGCAAAGTTTATGACCATTACATTTTATAGCGAAAACGTGCTCATACGACTTCCCATGGGCTAATACATTAGGAATGGCAAGTATTTTGAAATTCCGAGATGGTGCACGAAAAACCGATCGAAACGAGACTTTGCGCAAAATTAATGACTGCTGCATTTTTTAGCACCGTCCTCCTACGGCTTCCCATGAGCTAATACACTAGGAATGGCTAGTATATTTAAATTTCTTGATGGTGCACGAAAAACTGATCGAAACTCGACTTTGCGAGCTACTTTGTACAAAATTTATGACCGTCGTCTTTTTTCATGAAACCATGCTTATACGACTTCCAATGGGCTAATACATTGGGAATGGCCACGGTGCACGAAAAACTGATCAAAACGAGACTTTGAGCAAAATTTATGACAGTCGCATTCCTTCACGAAACCATGCTCATACGACCTCCCATGGGCTAATACGTTGGGAATGGCCAGTATTTTGAAATTCCGAGTCATTACACGAATAATAGATCGAAGCGAGACTATGCGTGACTTTGCGCAAAGTTGATGACCGTCGCATTTTATGGTGAAACCTTGCTTATATGACTTCCCAAGGGCTAATACATTGGGAATGGCCAGTATTTTAAAATTCTGAGACGGTGTAAGAAAAACCGATCAAAACGAGACTTTACGAAAAATTTATGACCATCGTATTTTTTTGCGAAACCTGCTCGTACGACTTCCCATGGGGGCTAATATCTTAGGAATGGCTAGTACTTTGAAATTTCTTGATGGTGCGTAAAAAACTGATCGAAACTCGACTTTGCGCAAAGTTTATGATCGTCGCATTTTTTCACGAAACCATGCTCGTACGACTTCCCATGGGCTAAAACGTTAGGAATAGCCAGTATTTTGAAATTCCGAGTTGTTGCACGAAAAATTAATGGAAGCGAGACCGTGCGCGACTTTGCACAAAGTTTATGACCATCGTGTTTTTTGGTGAAACCATGCTTATAATTTATTATCGTCACATTTTTTCATGAAACCATGCTCGTACGACTTCCCATGGGCTAGTACGTTGGGAATGGCCAGTATTTTGAAATTCCGAGAGAGTGCATGAAAAACCGATCGAAAGGAGACTTTGTGCAAAATTTATGACCGTCACATTTTTTTGCGAAACCATGCTCGTACGATGTCCCACGGGTTAATACGTTGGGAATGGCAAGTATTTTGAAATATCGTGACGGCATATGAAAAATCGATCGAAACTCGACTTTGTGTGCGACTTTGCGTAAAGTTTATGACCGTAGCATTTTTTCACGAAACTGTGCTTGTACGACTTCCAATGGGCTAATACATTGGGAATGGCCAGTATTTTGAAATTCTGAGACGGTGGACGAAAAACCGATCGAAACGAGACGTTGCGCAAAATTTATGACAGTCACATTTTTTCGCGAAACCATGCTTGTACAACTTCTAATGGGCTAATATGTTGGTAATGACCAGTATTTTGAAATTCTGAAACGGTGCACGAAAAACTGATCAAAACGAGACTTTGCTCAAAATTGATGACCGTCGTATTTTTTCACGAAATGGCAACTACTTTGAAATATCTTCTCGGTGCATGAAAAATCGAACGGAACTCGACTTTGTGCACGACTTTGCGCAAAGTTTATGACCGTCGCATTTTTTCACGAAACTATGCTCGTACGACTTCCAATGGGCTAATACGTTGGGAATGACCAGTATTTTGAAATTCTGAGATGGAGCATGAAAAACAGATCAAAACGAAATATTGTGTAAAATTTATGACCGTCACATTTTTTCGCGAAACTATGCTCATACGGCTTCCAATGGGCTAATACGTTGGTAATGGCCAGTATTTTGAAATTCTGAAACGGTGCACGAAAAACTGATCAAAATGAGACTTTGCGAAAATTGATGACCGTCGTATTTTTTCACGAAACCATGCTCGTACGACTTCCCATGGGCTAATATGTTATGAATGGCCAGTATTTTGAAATTCTTAAACGGTGCATGAAAAACAAATCCAAACGAGTCTTTACGTGCGACTTTGTGCGAAGTTTATGACTATCATGTTTTATAGCAAAACAGTGCTGATACTACTTCCCATAGGCTAATACGTTAGGAATGGCAAGTATCTTGAAATTTCAACATAGTGCACGAAAAATCAATCGAAACGAGACTTTGCGCAAAATTCATGACCGTCGCATTTTTTCGCGAAACCATGCTCGTATGACATCCCATGGGCTAATATGTTGGGAATGGCTAGTATTTTGAAATTTCTTGTTGGTGCATGAAAAACCAATCGAAACTAGACTTCGTGCGTGACTTTGTGGAAAGTTTATGACCGTCATGTTTTTTTGCGAAACCGTGCTCATACGACCTCCCATGGGCTAATACGTTGCGAATGGCCTGTATTTTGAAATTCTGAGTCGTTACACGAAAAATAGATCGAAGCAAGACTGTGCGCGACTTTGTGCAAAGTTTATGACCGTCGTGTTTTTTGGTGAAATCATGCTTATACGACTTCCCAAGGGCTAATACATTGAGAATGGCCAGTATTTTGAAATTCCGAGACGGTGCAAGAAAAACCGATCAAAACGATACTTTACGAAAAATTTATGACCATCGTATTTTTTTGCGAAACCATGCTCACGACTTCCCATGGACTAAGACGTTAGGAATGGCCAGTATTTTGAAATTCGAGTTGTTGCACGAAAAATAGATTGAAGCGAGACGGCGCGACTTTACGCATGTTTACATTTTTTGGTGAAACCATGCTTATACGACTTCCAAAGGGCTAATACATTGGGAACGGCCTGTATTTTGAAATTCTGAGACGGTGCATGAAAAACCGATCAAAACGAGACTTTGTGAAAAATTTATGACCGTCGCATTTTTTCATGAAACCATGCTCCTACGACTTCACATGGGCTAATATGTTACGAATGGCCAGTATTTTGAAATTTCGAGTCTGCACATGAAAAATAGATCGAAGCGAGACTCGGTGCACGATTTTGCGCAAGGTTTATGACCATCGCGTTTTTTGGTGAAACCATGCTTATGCGACTTCCCAAGGGCTAATACATTGGGAATGGCTAGTATTTTAATTTCCGAGATGGTGCATGAAAAATCGATCAAAATGAGACTTTGAGCAAAATTTATGATCGTCGCACGTTTTCACGAAACCATGCTCGTACGACTTCCCATGGGCTAGTACGTTGGGAATGGCAAGTATTTTGAAATTCCGAGATGGTGCATGAAATATCGATCGAAAGGAGACTTCGCGCAAAATTTAGGACCATCGCATTTTTTCACGAAACCATGCTCGTACGATTACCATGGGCTAATACGTTGGGAATGACAAGTATTTTGAAATAACTTCTCGGTGCATGAAAAATCGATCGGAACTCGACTTTGTGCACGACTTTGCGCAAAGTTTATGACCGTCGTATTTTTTCACGAAACTGTGCTCGTACGACTTCCAATGGGCTAATACGTTGGGAATGACCAGTATTTTGAAATTTTGAGACGGTGCATGAAAAACAGATTGAAACGAAATATTGCATAAAATTTATGACCGTCGCATTTTTTCGTGGAACCATGCTCGTACGGCTTCCAATGGGCTAATATGTTGGTAATGGCTAGTATTTTGAAATTTTGAAACGGTGCAGGAAAAACTGATCAAAACGAGTCTTTACGCGCGACATTGTGCAAAGTTTATGACTATCACGTTTTATAGCAAAACAGTGCTCATACTGCTTCCCATGGGCTAATTCTGAATGGCCTGAATTTTGAAATTTCGAGTCGTTACACGAAAAATAGATCGAAGCGAGACTGTGCGCGACTTTGCGCAAAGTTTATGACCATCGCGTTTTTTGGTGAAATCATGCTTATACGACTTCCCAAGGGCTAATACATTGAGAATGGCCAGTATTTTGACATTCCGAGACGGTGCAAGAAAATCGATCAAAACGAGACTTTACGAAAATTTTATAACCATCGATTTTTTGAAACCATGTTCGTCGACTTCCCATGGACTAAGACGTTAGGAATGGCCAGATTTTGAAATTTCGAGTTGTTGCACGAAAAATAGATCGAAGCGAGACTGTGCGCGACTTTGCGCAAAGTTTATGACCATCGCGTTTTTTGGTGAAACCATTCTTATACGACTTCCCAAGGGCTAATAAATTGGGAATGGCCAGTATTTTGAATTTCCGAGATGGTGCATGAAAATCCGATCAAAACGAGACTTTGAGCAAAATTTATGACCATCGCATGCCTTCACGAAACCATGCTCATACGACCTCCCATGGGCTATTACGTTGGGAATGGCCAGTATTTTGAAATTCCGAGTCGTTACACGAAAAATAGATTGAAGCGAGACTATGCGACTTTGCGCAATGTTTCTCACCATCGCGTTTTTTGGTGAAACCTTGCGTATACGACTTCCCAAGGGCTAATACATTGGGAACGACCAAGATTTTGAAATTTCGAGACGGTGCATGAAAAATCGATCAAAACGAGACTTTACGCAAAATTTATGACCATCGTATTTTTTTGCGAAACCGTGCTCGTACGACTTCCCAAGGGCTAATAAGTTGGGAATGGCTATTATTTTGAAATTTCTTGACGGTGCATGAAAAACTGATCGAAACTCCACTTTGCGCAAAGTTTATGATCGTCGTATTTTTTCACGAAACCATGCTCGTACGACTTCCCATGGGCTAAAACGTTAGGAATGGCCAGTATTTTGAAATTCCGAGTTGTTGCATGAAATATAGATGGAAGCGAGACTGTGCACGACTTTGCGCAAAGTTTGTAGCCATCGTGTTTTTTGGTGAAATCATGCTTATATGACTTCCCAAGGGCTAATACATTAGGAATGGCCTGTATTCTGAAATTCCGAGACGGTGCATGAAAAACCGATCAAAATGAGACTTTGTGCAAAATTTATGACCGTCGCATTTTTTCATGAAACCATTGTCGTATGACTTTCCATGGGCTAGTACGTTTGGAATGGCCAGTATTTTGAAATTCCGAGAGAGTGCATGAAAAACCGATCGAAAGGAGACTTTGCGCAAAATTTATGACCGTCACATTTTTTTGCGAAACCATGCTCGTATGACGTCCCATGGGTTAATACGTTGGGAATGGCAAGTATTTTGAAATATCATGACGGTGCATTAAAAATCGATTGAAACTCGACTTTGTGCGCGACTTTACGTGAAGTTTATGACCGTAGCATTTTTTCACGAAACTGTGCTCGTACGACTTCCAATGGGCTAATACGTTGGGAATGGCCAGTACTTTAAAATTCTGAGACGTTAAGCAAAATTTATGACAGTCACATTTTCTCGCGAAACCATGCTCGTACGACTTCCAATGGGTTAATACATTGGTAATGACCAGTACTTTGAAATTCTGGAATGATGCACGAAAAATCGATCAAAATGAGAATGTGCAAAATTGATGACCATTGCATTTTTTCATGAAACCATGCTCATATGACATCTCATGGGCTAATACGTTACGAATGTTTCAAATTCCGAGTCAGTACACGAAAAATAGATCGAAGCGAAACTCTATGCACGATTTTGCACTATCCATCGCGTTTTTTGGTGAAACCTTGCTTATACGACTTCCCAATGGCTAATACATTGGGAATGGCCAGTACTTTGAAATTCCGAGATGGTGCATGAAAAATCGATCAAAACGAGACTTTGAGCAAAATTTATGACCATCGTATTTTTTTGCGAAACCGTGCTCGTACGACTTCCCAAGGGCTAATATGTTGGGAATGACTAGTATTTTGAAATTCTGAGATAGTGCATGAAAAACCGATCGAAAGGAGACTTTGTGCAAAATTTATGACCGTCACATTTTTTGCGAAGACCATGCTCGTACGACGTCCCATGGATTAATATGTTGGGAATGGCAAGTTTTTTGAAATATCTTGACGCCGCATGAAAAATCGATCGAAACTCGACTTTGTGCGTGACTTTGCGCAATGTTTATGACCGTAGCATTTTTTCACGAAACTGTGCTCGTACGACGTCCCATGGGCTAATACGTTGGGAATGGCAACTATTTTGAAATATCTTGACGGTGCATGAAAAATCGATCGAAACTCGACTTTGTGCGACTTTGCGCAAAGTTTATGACCGTCGCATTTTTTCGCGAAACCATGCTCATACAACTTCTAATGGGCTAATACGTTGGTAATGACTAGTATTTTGAAATTCTGAAACGGTGCATGAAAAACCGATCAAAATGAGACTTTGCGCAAAATTGATGACCGTCGCTTTTTTTGATGAAACCATGCTCGTACGACTTCCCATGGGCTGATACATTACGAATGGCCAGTATATTGAAATTCTGAGTCGGTACACGAAAAATAGATTGAAGCGAGACTCTGCACGATTTTGTGGAAAGTTTATGACCATCGTGTTTTTTGGTGAAACCATGCTTATACGACTTCCCATGGGCTAATACATTGGGAATGGCCAGTATTTTGAATTTCCAAGATGGTGCATGAAAAATCGAACAAAACGAGACTTTGAGCAAAATTTATCACCGTCGCATGTTTTCACGAAACCATGCTCGTACGACTTCCCATGGGCTAGTACGTGAGGAATGGCGAGTATTTTGAAATTCCGAGATGGTGCATGAAAAACCGATCGAAAGGAGACTTTGTGCAAAATTTATGACCATTGAATTTTTTCGCGAAACCATGCTCGTACGACGTCCCATGGGTTGATACGTTGGTAATGGCCAGTATATTGAAATATCTTGACGGTGCATGAAAAATCGATCGAAACTCGACTTTGTGCGTGACTTTGCGTAAAGTTTATGACCGTCGTATTTTTTCGCGAAACTATGCTCGTACGACTTCCAATGGGCTAATACGTTGGGAATGGCCCGTATTTTGAAATTCTGAGATGCTGCATCAAAAATCGATGAAAATGAGACTTTGCATAAAATTGATGGCCGTCGCATTTTTTCACGAAACTATGCGGTTACGACTTCCCATGGGCTAATATGTTACGAATGACCAGTATTTTGAAATTCTGAAATGGTCCATGAAAAACAGATCGAAACGAGTCTTTTGGCAAAATTAATGACCGTCTCTTTTTTTGACGAAACCATGCTCGTACGACTTCCTATGGGCTAATACCTTACGAATGGCCAGTATTTTGAAATTCTGAGTCGGTACATGAAAAATAGATCGAAGAGAGACTGTGTGCACGATTTGGCGCAAAGTTTATGACCATCGCGTTTTTTGGTAAAACCATGCTTATACGACTTCCCACGGGCTAATACATTGGGAATGGCCAGTATTTTGAAATTTCGAGATGGTGCATGAAAAATCGATCAAAACGAGACTTTGAGCAAAATTTATGACCGTCGCATGTTTTCACGAAACCATGCTCACGACTTCCTATGGGCTAGTACGTTGGGAATGGCGAGTATTTTGAAATTCGAGATGGTGCATGAAAAACCGATCGAAGGGAGACTTTGCAAAATTTATGATCGTCGATTTTTTCGCGAAACCATGCTCGTACGATGTCTCATGGGCAAATACGTTGGGAATGGAAAGTATTTTGAAATATCTTGACGGTGTAAGAAAAATCGATCGGAACTCGACTTTGTGCACGACTTTGCGCAAGGTTTATGACCGTCGTATTTTTTCACGAAATTGCGCTCGTACGACTTCCAATGGGCTAATAAGTTGGGAATGACCAGTATTTTAAAATTCTGAGATGGTGCATGAAAAATCGATCGAAATGAAACATTGCATAAAATATATGACCATCGTATTTTTTCATGAAACCATGCTCGTACGACTTCCAATGGGCTAATACGTTGCTAATGACCAGTATTTTGAAATTCTGCAAAAACCGATCAAACGAGACTATGTGCAACATTGATGACCGTCTTTTTTGAAACCATGCTCGACTTCCCATGAGCTAATACGTTACGAATGGCCGGATTTTGAAATTCGAGTCGGTACATGAAAAATAGATTGAAGCGAGACTCTGTGCACGATTTTGCGCAAAGTTTATGACCATCGCGTTTTTTGGTGAAACCATACTTATACGACCTCCCAAGGGCTAATACATTGGGAATGGCTAGTATTTTGAATTTCCGAGATGGTGCATGAAAAATCGATCGAAACGAGACTTTGAGCAAAATTTATGACCGTCGCATGTTTTCATGAAACCATGCTTGTACGACATCCCATGGGCTAATACGTTAGGAATGGCAAGTATTTTGAAATTTCGAGATAGTGCACGAAAACCGATCGAAACGAGACTTTGCGCAAAATTCATGACCGTCGCATTTTTCGTAAAACCATGCTCGTACAACATTCCATGGGCTAATATGTTGGGAATGGCTAGTATTTTGAAATTTCTTGTTGGTGCACGAAAAACCGATCGAAACTAGACTTCGTGCGTGACTTTGCGGAAAGTTTATGACCGTCATTTTTTTTTTGCGAAACCGTGCTCATACGACCTCCCATGGGCTAATATGTTGGGAATGGCCAGTATTTTGAAATTTGGAGATGGTGCATGAAAAACCGATCGAAAGGAAACTTTGCGCAAAATTTATGACCGTCGTATTTCCTCACTGAACCATGTGCATTCGGCATCCCATGGGATTTATACGTTAGGAATGGCCAGTATTTTGAAATTTCGACGGTGCATGAAAATCGATCGAAACGGCCGACTTTGCAAAGTTTATGACCATCGATTTTTTCACAAAACCATACTGACGAGTTCCCATGGGCTAATACGTTAGGAATGGCCAGATTTTGAAATTCGAGTCGATGTATGAAAAATAGATCGCAAGACTGTGACTTTGTACAAAGTTTATGACCATCGATTTTTCGTGAAACCATGCTTATACGATTCCCAGGGCTAATATGTTGGGAATGACCAATATTTTGAAATTCGAGACGGTGCAAGAAAACCGATCAAAACGAGACTTTGCAAAGTTTATGATCGTGTTTTTGTGAAACCATGCTCAAACGACTTCCCATGGGCTAGTAAGTTGGGAATGGCGATTTTGAAATTCGAGGCATGAAAAATCGATCGAAAGGAGACTTTGTAAAATTTATGACCATTGCATTTTTTGCGAAACCATGCTCATAACGTCCCATGGGCTAATACGTTGGGAATGGCCAAGTATATTGAAATATCTTAACGGCACGAAAAATTGATCGAAACTCAACTTTGTGCGCGACTTTATCCAAAGTTTATGACCGTCATATTTTTGTGAAACCATGCTCACGACTTCCAATGGTCTAATACGTTGGTAATGGCTAGTATTTTGAAATTATGAGACGGTGCATGAAAAATCGATCAAATGAGACATTGCATAAAATTGAAGAACGCCGCATTTTTCACGAAACCATGCTTTTACGACTTCCCATGGGCTAATACTTTACCAATGGCCGATTTTGAAATTCTACGCTGCACGAAAAATGATCGAACGAGCGACTTTGCGCAAAGTTTATGACCATCTTTATCGAAACCTCATACGACTTCCCATGGGCTAATACGTTAGGAATGGTAAGTATTTTGAAATTCCAAGATGGTGCACGAAAACCAATCGAAACGAGACTTTGCACAAAATTAATGACCCGATTTTTTCGCCTCCTTCGACTTCCCATGGGCTAATACATTGGGAATGGCTAGTATTTTTAAATTTCTCGATGGTGCATGAAAATCGATCGAAACTCGACGCGAGCTACTTTGTACAAAATTTATGACCGCTTTTTTCATGAAACCATGCTTATACGACTTCCAATGAGCTAATACGTTGGGAATGGCCAATTTTTAAAATTCGAGGCATGAAACTTATCAAAACGAGACTTTGCGCAAAATTTATAACCGTCGATTTTTTCGCGAAACCATGCTCGACGTCCCATGGCTAATACATGGGAATGGCCATTATTTTGAAATATCTTCGGTGCACGAAAATCGACCAAAACTCGACTTTGTACGTGACTTTGCCCAAAGTTTATGACCATCGATTTTTCACGAAACCATGCTCGCAACTTTCAATGGGCTAATACGTTGGGAATGGCTGTTTTGAAATTCGATGCATGAAAAATTGATCGAAGCAAGACTGTGCGTGACTTTGCGCAAAGTTTATGACCGTCGCGTTTTTTGGTGAAACCATGCTTATATGACTTCCCAAGGGCTAATACATTGGGAATGGTCCGTATTTTGAAATTCCGAGATGGTGTGAGAAAAACCGACCAAAACGAGACATTACAAAAAATTTATGACCATCGTATTTTTTTGCGAAACCGGCTCGTACGACTTCCCATGGGGGCAAATATGTTGGGAATGGCTAGTATTTTGAAATTTCTTGATGGTGCGCGAAAAACTGATCGAAACTCGACTTTGCGTAAAGTTTATGATCGTCACATTTTTCCACGAAACCATGCTCGTACGACTTCCCATGGGCTAAAACGTTCAGAATGGCCAGTATTTTGAAACTCGGAGTTGTTGCACGAAAAATAGATGGAAGCGAGACTGTGCGCGACTTTACGCAAAGTTTATGACCATCGTGTTTTTTGGTGAAACCATGTGTATACGACTTCCCAAGGGCTAATACATTAGGAATGGCCTGTATTTTGAAATTCCAAGACGGTGCATGACAAACCGATCAAAATGAGACTTTGTGCAAAATTTATGGCCGTCGCATTTTTTCATAAAACCATGCTTGTACGACTTCCCATGGGCTAGTACGTTAGGAATGGCCAGTATTTTGAAATTCCGAGACAGTGCATGAAAAACCGATTGAAAGGAGACTTTACGCAAAATTTATGACCGTCACATTTTTTTGCAAAACCATGCTCGTACGACGTCCCATGGGTTAATACGTTGGGAATGGCAAGTATTTTGAAATATCATGACGACGCATTAAAAATCGATTGAAACTCGACTTTGTGCAAAGTTTATGACTGTCGCATTTTTTCACAAAACTGTGCTCGTACGACTTCCAATGGGTTAATACGTTGGGAATGGCCAGTATTTTGAAATTCTGAGACATAAAAATCGATCAAACGAGACTATGAAAATTTATGACAGTCACATTTTTTCGCGAAACCATGCTCGTACGGCTTCCAATGGCCTAATACATTGGTAATGGCCAGTATTTTGAAATTCCGAAATGGTGCACGAAAAACTAATCAGAACGAGACTTTGCGCAAAATTGATGACCGTCGTATTTTTTCACGAAACCATGATCGTACGACTTCCCATGGGCTAATATATTACGAATGGCCAGTATTTTACAATTCTGAAACGGTGCATGAAAAACAAATCCAAACGAATCTTTACGCGTGACTTTGTGCAAAGTTTATGACTATCACGTTTTATAGCAAAACCATGCTCATACTACTTCCCATGGGCTAATATGTTGGGAATGGCTAGTATTTTGAAATTTCTTGTTGGTGCATGAAAAACCAATCGAAACTAGACTTCGTGCGTGACTTTGCAAAGTTTATGACCGTCGTTTTTTTGAAACCATGCTCATACGACTTCTCATGGGCTAATACGTTGGGAATGGCCAGTATTTTGAAATTCGAGTCGTTACGAAAAATAGACCAAGCGAGATCGTGACTTTGCGCAAAGTTTATGACCGTCGCTTTTTGGTGAAACCATGCTTATACGACTTCCCAAGGGCTAATACATTGAGAATGGCTAGTATTTTGAAATTCGAGATGGTGAAAACCGATCAAAACGAGACTTTACGAAAAATTTATGACCATCGATTTTTTCGAAACCATGTTCGACGACTTCCCATGGCTAAGACGTTAGGAATGGCAAGTGTTTTGAAATTCGAGTTGTTGCATGAAAAATAGAACAAGCGAGACGCGACTTTGCAAAGTTTATGACCATCGCTTTTTGGTGAAACCATGCTTATACGACTTCCCGAGGGCTAATACATTGGGAACGACCTGTATTTTGAAATTTCGAGACGGTGCATGAAAAACCGATCAAAACGAGACTTTGTGCAAAATTTATGACCGTCCCATTTTTTCATGAAACCATGCTCGTACGACTTACCATTAGCTAATACGTTATGAATGCCCAGTATTTTGAAATTCGAGTCGACATGAAAAATAGATCGAAGCGAGACTCTGTGCATGATTTTGCGTAAAGTTTATGACCATCTCGTTTTTTGGTGAAACCATGCTTATATGACTTCCCATGGGCTAATACATTGGGAATGACTAGTATTTTGAATTTCCGAGATGGTGCATGAAAAATCGATCAAAACGAGACTTTGAGCAAAATTTATGACCTTCGCATGTTTTCACGAAACCATGCTCGTACGACTTCCCTTGGGCTAGTACGTTGGGAATGGCGAGTATTTTGAAATTCGAGATGGTGCATGAAAAACCGATCGAAAGGAGACTTTGCACAAAATTTATGATCGTCGCGTTTTTTCGTGAAACCTTGCTCGTACGATGTCTCATGGGCAAATACGTTGAGAATGGCAAGTATTTTGAAATATCTTGACGGTGCATGAAAAATCGATCGGAACTCGACTTTGTGCACGACTTTGCGCAAAGTTTATGACCGTCGCATTTTTTCACGAAACTGTGCTCGTACGACTTCCAATGGGCTAATACATTGGGAATGACTAGTATTTTGATATTCTGAGACGGTGCATGAAAAACCGATCGAAACGAAACAGTTCATAAAATTTATGACCATCGCATTTTTTCACGAAACCATGCTCGTATGACCAGTATTTTGAAATTCTGAAATGGTGCACGAAAAACTGATCAAAACGAGACTTTGCACAAAATTGATAACCGTCGCATTTTTTCACGAAACCATGCTCGTACGACTTCCCATGGGCTAATATGTTACGAATGGCCAGTATTTTAAAATTCTGAAACGGTGCATGAAAAGAGATCCAAACGAGTCTTTACGCGACTTTGTGCAAAGTTTATGACTATCACTTTATAAAACCATGCTCATACTACTTCCCATGGGCTAATACATCAGGAATGGCAAGTCTTTTGAAATTTCGAGATAGTGCACGAAAAACCGATCGAAACGAGACTTTGCAAAATTCATGACCGTCGATTTTTTCGCAAAACCATGCTCGACGTCATCCCATGGCTAATATGTTGGGAATGGCTAGTATTTTGAAATTTCTTGTTGGTGCATGAAAACTAATCGAAACTAGACGTGACTTTGCAAAGTTTATGACCGTCATGTTTTTTTGAAACCATGCTCATACGACTCCCATGGGCTAATATGTTGGGAATGGCCAGTATTTTGAAATTTGAGATGGTGCATGAAAACCGATCGAAAGGAAACTTTGCAAAATTTATGACCGTCGATTTTTTCACGAACCATGTGCATTCGCATCCCATGGGCTTATACGTTAGGAATGGCCAAGATTTTGAAATTTCTTGAGTGCATGAAAAATCGATCGAAACGCTTTGCGACTTTGCGCAAAGTTTATGACCATCGATTTTTCAAAACCATACTCGAAGTTCCCATGGGCTAATACGTTAGGAATGGCCAAGATTTTGAAATTCGAGTCGATGTATGAAAAATAGATCAAGCAAGACTCTGCGTGTGACTTTGTACAAAGTTTATGACCATCGATTTTTTCGTGAAACCATGCTTATACGAATTCCCGAGGGCTAATATGTTGGGAATGACCAATATTTTGAAATTCCGAGACGGTGCAAGAAAAACCGATCAAAACGAGACTTTGCGCAAAGTTTATGATCGTCGGGTTTTTTTGTGAAACCATGCTCAAACGACTTCCCATGGGCTAGTAAGTTGGGAATGGCCAGTATTTTGAAATTCCGAGACAGTGCATGAAAAATCGATCGAAAGGAGACTTTGCGTAAAATTTATGACCATTGCATTTTTTCGCGAAACCATGCTCGTACAACGTCCCATGGGCTAATACGTTGGGAATGGCCAGTATATTGAAATATCTTAACGGTGCACGAAAAATTGATCGAAACTCAACTTTGTGCGCGACTTTATCCAAAGTTTATGACCGTCACATATTTTTGTGAAACTGTGCTCGTACGACTTCCAATGGTCTAATACGTTGGTAATGGCTAGTATTTTGAAATTATGAGACGGTGCATGAAAAATCGATCAAAATGAGACATTGCATAAAATTGAAGAACGTCGCATTTTTTCACGAAACCATGCTTTTACGACTTCCCATGGGCTAATACTTTACCAATGGCCAGTATTTTGAAATTCCTACGTTGTAAAAAAACGATCGAAAGCGCGACTTTGCAAAGTTTATGACCATTGTATAGCAAATCCTCATACGACTTCCCATGGGCTAATACGTTAGGAATGGTAAGTATTTTGAAATTCCAAGATGGTGCACGAAAACCAATCGAAACGAGACTTTGCACAAAATTAATGACGCATTTTGGTCCTCCTACGACTTCCCATGGGCTAATACATTGGGAATGGCTAGTATTTTGAAATTCGATGGTGCATGAAAATCGATCGAAACTCGACGAGCTACTTTGTACAAAATTTATGACCGCCTTTTTCATGAAACCATGCTTATACGACTTCCAATGAGCTAATACGTTGGGAATGGCCAATTTTTAAAATTCGAGACGGCACGAAACTTATCAAAACGAGACTTTGCAAAATTTATAACCGTCGCATTTTTTCGCGAAACCATGCTCGTACGACGTCCCATCGGCTAATACATAGGGATGGCCATTATTTTGAAATATCTTCTGGTGCACGACCAAAACTCGACTTTGACGTGACTTTGCCCAAAGTTTATGACCATCGATTTTTTCACGAAACCATGCTCGCATAACTTTCAATGGGCTAATACGTTGGGAATGGCCGTGTTTTGAAATTCGAGTTACGAAAAATTGATCAAGCAAGACAGTGACTTTGCGCAAAGTTTATGACCCGCTTTTTGGTGAAACCATGCTTATATGACTTCCCAAGGGCTAATACATTGGGAATGGTCCGTATTTTGAAATTCGAGATGGTGAGAAAACCGACCAAAACGAGACATTACAAAAATTTATGACCATCGATTTTTTGCGAAACCATGCTCGTCGACTTCCCATGGGCAAATATGTTGGGAATGGCTAGTATTTTGAAATTTCTTGATGGTGCGAAAACCGATCGAAACTCGACTTTGCGTAAAGTTTATGATCGCCACATTTTTCCACGAAACCATGCTCGTACGACTTCCCATGGGCTAAAACGTTGGAATGGCCGTATTTTGAAATTCGAGTTGTTGCACGAAAAATAGATGGAAGCGAGACGCGACTTTACGCAAAGTTTATGACCATCGTGTTTTTGGTGAAACCATGTGTATACGACTTCCCAAGGGCTAATACATTAGGAATGGCAGTATTTTGAAATTCCAAGACTGCATGACAAACCGATCAAAATGAGACTTTGTGCAAAATTTATGGTCGATTTTTCATAAAACCATGCTTGTACGACTTCCCATGGGCTAGTACGTTAGGAATGGCCAGATTTTGAAATTCGAGACGGCATGAAAACCGATTGAAAGGAGACTTTACGCAAAATTTATGACCGTCATTTTTTGAAACCATGCTCGTGACGTCCCATGGGTTAATACGTTGGGAATGGCAAGTATTTTGAAATATCATGACGACGCATTAAAAATCGATTGAAACTCGACTTTGTGCAAAGTTTATGACCGATTTTTCACAAACCATGCTCGACGACTTCCAATGGGTTAATACGTTGGGAATGGCCAAATTCGACGGCATGAAAACCGATCGAAACGAGACTTGCGTAAAATTTATGATCACATTTTTCGCGAAACCATGCTCGACACTTCCAATGGGCTAATACATTGGTAATGGCAGATTTTGAAATTCAAATGGTGCGAAAAACTAATCGAACGAGACTTTGCGCAAAATTGATGACCGTATTTTTCACGAAACCATGATCGTCGACTTCCCATGGGCTAATATATTACGAATGGCCAGTATTTTGAAATTAAACGGTGCATGAAAACAAATCCAAACGAATCTTTACGCGTGACTTTGTGCAAAGTTTATGACTATCACGTTTTATAGCAAAACATGCTCATACTACTTCCCATGGGCTAATATGTTGGGAATGGCTAGTATTTTGAAATTTCTTGTTGGTGCATGAAAAACCAATCGAAACTAGACTTCGTGACTTTGCAAAGTGTATGACCGTGTTTTTTTTGAAACCATGCTCATACGACTTCTCATGGGCTAATACGTTGGGAATGGCCGTATTTTGAAATTCGAGTGCACGAAAAATAGACCAAGCGAGCGTGACTTTGCAAAGTTTATGACCGTCGCTTTTTGGTGAAACCATGCTTATACGACTTCCCAAGGGCTAATACATTGAGAATGGCTAGTATTTTGAAATTCGAGACGGTGCAAGAAAACCGATCAAAACGAGACTTTACAAAAATTTATGACCATCGATTTTTTTGAAACCATGTTCGTCGACTTCCCATGGACTAAGACGTTAGGAATGGCAAGTGTTTTGAAATTCGAGTTGTTGCATGAAAAATAGAAGCGAGACGACTTTGCGCAAAGTTTATGACCATCGCGTTTTGGTGAAACCATGCTTATACGACTTCGAGGGCTAATACATTGGGAACGACCTGTATTTTGAAATTTCGAGACGGTGCATGAAAAACCGATCAAAACGAGACTTTGTGCAAAATTTATGACCGTCCCATTTTTTCATGAAACCATGCTCGTACGACTTACCATTAGCTAATACGTTATGAATGCGATTTTGAAATTCGAGTGTATGAAAAATAGATCGAGCGAGACTCGCATGATTTTGCGTAAAGTTTATGACCATCTCGTTTTTGGTGAAACCATGCTTATATGACTTCCCATGGGCTAATACATTGGGAATGACTAGTATTTTGAAATTCGAGATGGTGCATGAAAAATCGATCAAAACGAGACTTTGAGCAAAATTTATGACCTCGCATGTTTTCACGAAACCATGCTCGTCGACTTCCAGTACGTTGGGAATGGCGAGTATTTTGAAATTCGAGATGGTGCATGAAAACCGATCGAAGGAGACTTTGCACAAAATTTATGATCGCGCGTTTTTCGTGAAACCATGCTCGACGATGTCTCATGGGCTAATACGTTGAGAATGGCAAGTATTTTGAAATATCTTGACGCATGAAAAATCGATCGAACTCGACTTTGTGCACGACTTTGCACAAAGTTTATGACCGTCACATTTTTCACGAAACCATGCTCGACGACTTACAATGGGCTAATACGTTGGGAATGACCATTATTTTGAAATTCGAGACGGTGCATGAAAAATCGATCGAAACGAAACATTGCATAAAATTTATGACCGTCGCATTTTTTCATGAAACCATGCTCGTACGACTTCTAATGAGCTAATAGGTTGGTAATGCCAGTATTTTGAAAGTCAAAAACAGTGCATGAAAAACTGATAAAAATGAGACTTTGCAAAATTGATGACCGCATTTTTTCACGAAACCATGCTCGTCCGACTTCCCATGGGCTAATATGTTTGAATGGCCGATTTTGAAATTCGAGGTGCATGAAAAACAGATCAAAACGAGTCTTTACGCACGACTTTGCGCAAAGTTTATGACTATCATGTTTTATAGCAAAATCATGCTCATACGACTTCCCATGGGCTAATACGTTAGGAATGGCAAGTATTTTGAAATTTCGAGATAGTGCACGAAAAACGGATCGAAACGAGACTTTGCGCAAAATTCATGACCGTCGCATTTTTCGTGAAACCATGCTCGTACAACATTCCATGGCTAATATGTTGAATGGCTAGTATTTTGAAATTTCTTGTTGGTGCATGAAAAACCGATCGAAACTAGACTTCGTGCGTGACTTTGCGAAAAGTTTATGACCGTCATTTTTTTTTTGCGAAACCGTGCTCATACGACCTCCCATGGGCTAATACGTTGGGAATGGCCAGTATTTTGAAATTCGGAGATGGTGCATGAAAAATCGATCGAAAGGAAACTTTGCGCAAAATTTATGAGCATCGTATTTTCTCACTGAACCATGTGCATTCGACATCCCATGGGATTTATACGTTAGGAATGGCCAGTATTTTGAAATTTCTTGACGGTGCATGAAAAATCGATCGAAACTCGGCTTTGTGCGCGACTTTGCGCAAAGTTTATGACCATCGTATTTTTTCACAAAACCATACTCGTACGAGTTCCCATGGGATAATACGTTAGGAATGGCCAGTATTTTGAAATTCCGAGTCGATGTATGAAAAATAGATCGAAGCAAGACTCTGCGTGTGACTTTGTACAAAGTTTATGACCATCGCATTTTTTCGTGAAACCATGCTTATACGAATTCCCGAGGGCTAATATGTTGGGAATGACCAATATTTTGAAATTCCGAGACGGTGCAAGAAAAACCGATCAAAACGAGACTTTGCGCAAAGTTTATGATCATCGGGTTTTTTTGTGAAACCGTGCTCAAACAACTTCCCATGGGCTAGTAAGTTGGGAATGGCCAGTACTTTGAAATTCCGAGACAGTGCATGAAAAATCGATCGAAAGGAGACTTTGCGTAAAATTTATAACCATTGCATTTTTTCGCGAAACCATGCTCGTACGACGTCCGATGGGCTAATACGTTGGGAATGGCCAGTATATTGAAATATCTTAACGGTGCATGAAAAATTGATCGAAACTCAACTTTGTGCGAGACTTTGTCCAAAGTTTATGACCGTCACATATTTTTGCGAAACTGTGCTCGTACGACTTCCAATGGGCTAATACGTTGGTAATGGCTAGTATTTTGAAATTATGAGACGGTGGTGCATGAAAAATCAATCATAATGAGACATTGCATAAAATTGATGATCGTCGCATTTTTTCATGAAACTGTGCTTTTACGACTTCCCATGGGCTAATACGTTACCAATGGCCAGTATTTTAAAATTCCGAGACGGTGCTCGAAAAACAGATCGAAACGAGTTTTTGCATGCGACTTTGCGCAAAGTTTATGACCATTACAGTTTATAGCGAAAACATGCTCATACGACTTCCCATGGGCTAATACGTTAGGAATGGCAAGTATTTTGAAATTCCGAGATGGTGCACGAAAAACCGATCGAAACGAGACTTTGCGCAAAATGAATGACCGTTGCATTTTTTGGCGTCGTCCTCCTACGACTTCCCATGGGCTAATACATTGGGAATGGCTAGTATTTTTAAATTTCTCGATGGTGCATGAAAAACTGATCGAAACTCGACTCTGCGAGCTACTTTGTACAAAATTTATGACCGTCGCCTTTTTTCATGAAACCATGCTTATACGACTTCCAATGAGCTAATACGTTGGGAATGGCCAATATTTTAAAATTCTGAGGCGGTGCACGAAAAACTTATCAAAACGAGACTTTGCGCAAAATTTATAACCATCGCATTTTTTCGTGAAACCATGCTCGTACGACGTCCCATGGGCTAATACATAGGGAATGGCCAGTATTTTGAAATATCATGCTGGTGCACGAAAAATCAATCAAAACTCGACTTTGTGCGTGACTTTGCCCAAAGTTTTTCACGAAACTAAGCACATACAACTTCCAATGGGCTAATACGTTGGGAATGGCCAGTGTTTTGAAATTCCGCATCGTTACACGAATAATAGATCAAAGAGAGACTGTGTGTGACTTTGCGCAAAGTTTATGACCGTCGCGTTTTTTGGTGAAACCATGCTTATATGACTTCCCAAGGGCTAATACATTGGGAATGGCCAGTATTTTGAAATTCCGAGACAGTGTAAGAAAAATCGATCAAAACGAGACTTCACAAAAAATTTATGACCATCGTATTTTTTTGCGAACCCTGCTCGTACGACTTCCCATGGGGGCTAATATGTTGGGAATGGCTAGTATTTTGAAATTTCTTGATGGTGCGCGAAAAACTGATCGAAACTCGACTTTGCGCAAAGTTTATGATCGTCGCATTTTTTCACGAAACCATGCTCGTATGACTTCACATGAGCTAAAAC
Organism: Ensete glaucum; assembly: GCA_021527575.1. Taxonomy (NCBI): domain Eukaryota; kingdom Viridiplantae; phylum Streptophyta; class Magnoliopsida; order Zingiberales; family Musaceae; genus Ensete; species Ensete glaucum. The sequence goes on from CM038554.1 coordinate 7,189,815, forward strand.
GTTAGGAATGGCCAGTATTTTGAAATTCTGAGTTGTTGCAAGAAAAATAGATCGAGGCGAGACTGTGCGTGACTTTGCGGAAAGTTTATGACCATCGCATTTTTCGGTGAAACCATGCTTATACGACTTCCCAAGGGCTAATACATTGGGAATGGCCTGTATTTTGAAATTCTGAGACGGTGCATAAAAAACCGATCAAAACGAGGCTTTGTGCAAACTTTATGACCATCATATTTTTTCATAAAACCACGCTCGTACGACTTCCCATGGGCTAGTACGTTGGGAATGGTCAGTATTTTGAAATTCTGAGACAGTGCATGAAAAACCGATCGAAAGGAGACTTTGCGCAAAATTTATGACCGTCACATTTTTTGCGAAACCATGCTCGTACGACGTCCCATGGGTTAATACATTGGGAATGGCAAGTATTTTGAAATATCTTGACGCCGCATGAAAAATCGATTGAAACTCGACTTTGTGCATGACTTTCCGCAAAGTTTATGACCGTAGCATTTTTTCACGAAACTGTGCTCGTACGACCTCCCATGGGCTAATACGTTAGGAACGGCAACTATTTTGAAATATCTTGACGATGCATGAAAAATCGATCGAAACTCGACTTTGTGCGCGACTTTGCGCAAAGTTTATGATCGTCGCATTTTTTCGCGAAACCATGCTCATTCGACTTCTAATGGGCTAATACGTTGGTAATGACCAGTATTTTGAAATTCGAAACGGTGCACGAAAAACCGATCAAAACGAGACATTGCGCAAAATTGATGACCGTCTCTTTTTTTGACGAAACCATGCTCGTACAACTTCCCATGGGCTAATACGTTACGAATGGCCAGTATTTTGAAATTCCGAGTCTGTACATGAAAAATAGATCGAAGCGAGACTCTGTGCACGATTTTGCATAAGGTTCATGACCATCGCATTTTTTGGTGAAACCATGCTTATACGACTTCCCAAGGGCTAATACATAGGGAATGGCCAGTATTTTGAATTTCCGTGATGGTCCATGAAAAATCAAACAAAACGAGACTTTGAGCAAAATTTATGACCGTCGCATGTTTTCACGAAACCATGCTCGTACGACTTCCCATGGGCTAGTACGTTGGGAATGGCGAGTATTTTGAAATTCTGAGATGGTGCATGAAAAACCGATCGAAAGGAGACTTTGCGCAAAATTTATGACCATTGCATTTTTTCGCGAAACCATGCTCGTAGGACGTCCCATGGGCTTATACGTTGGGAATGGCCAGTATATTGAAATATCTTGACGGTGCATGAAAAATCGATTGAAACTCGACTTTGTGCGTGACTTTGCGCTAAGTTTATGACCGTCGCATTTTTTCGTGAAACTATGCTCGTACGACTTCCAATGGGCTAATACGTTGGGAATGGCCAGTATTTTGAAATTCTCAGATGGTGCATGAAAAATCGATAAAAATGAGACTTTGCATAAAATTGATGACCGTCGCATTTTTTCAAGAAACTGTGCAGTTACGACTTCCCATGGGCAAATATGTTACGAATGGCCAGTATTTTGAAATTCTGAAATGGTGCATGAAAAACACATCGAAACGAGTCTTTGCGCAAAATTAATGACCGTCTCTTTTTTTGACGAAACCATGCTCGGACGACTTCCCATGGGATAATACGTTACAAATGGCTAGTATTTTGAAATTCCAAGTCGGTACACGAAAAATAGATCGAAGAGAGACTCTGTGCACGATTTGGCGCAAAGTTTATGACCATCACTTTTTTTGGTGAAACCATGCTTATACGACTTCCCATGGGCTAATACTTTGGGAATGGCCAGTATTTTGCATTTCCGAGATGGTGCATGAAAAATTGATCAAAACGAGACTTTGAGCAAAATTTATGACCGTCGCATGTTTTCACGAAATTGTGCTCGTACGACTTCCTATGGGCTAGTACGTTGGGAATGGCGAGTATTTTGAAATTCTGAGATGGTGAATGAAAAACCGATCGAAAGGAGACTTTGCAGAAAATTTATGATCGTCGCATTTTTTCACGAAACCATGCTCGTACGATGTCTCATGGGCAAATATGTTGGGAATGGCAAGTATTTTGAAATATCTTCACGGTGCAAGAAAAATCGATCGAAACTCGACTTTATACACGACTTTGCGCAAAGTTTATGACCGTCGCATTTTTTCACGAAACTGTGCTCGTACGACTTCCAATGGGCTAATAAGTTGGGAATTACCAGTATTTTAAAATTCTGAGACGGTGCATGAAAAATCGATCGAAATGAAACATTGCATAAAATTTATGACCGTCGTATTTTTTCACTAAACCATGCTCGTACGACTTCTAATGGGCTAATACGTTGCTAATGGCCAGTATTTTGAAATTCTGAAATGGTGCATGAAAAACTGATCAAAATGAGACTTTGTGCAAAATTGATAACCGTCGCATTTTTTCACGAAACTGTGCTGTTACGACTTCCCATGGGCTAATATGTTACGAATGCCCAGTATTTTGAAATTCTGAAACGGTGCATGAAAAACAGATCGAAACGAGTCTTTACGCGCGACTTTGCGCAATGTTTATGACAGTCACATTTTTTCGCGAAACCATGCTCGCACAACTTCCAATGGGCTAATACATAGGTAATGACCAGTATGTTGAAATTCTGAAACGGTGCACGAAAAACCGATCAAAACGAGACTTTGCGCAAAATTCATGACCGTCTATTTTTTTGACAAAACCATGCTCGTACGACTTCCCATGGGCTAATACATTACGAATGGCCAGTATTTTGAAATTCTGAGTCGGTAGATGAAAAATAGATCGAAGCGAGCCTCTGTGGACGATTTTATGCAAAGTTTATTACCATCGCGTTTTTTGGTGAAACCATGCTTATACGACTCCCCAAGGGCTAATAAATTGGGAATGGCCAGTATTTTGAATTTCCGAGATGGTGCATGAAAAATCGATCAAAACGAGACTTTGAGCAAAATTTATGACCGTCACATGTTTTCACGAAACCATGCTCGTATGACTTCCCATGGGCTAGTACGTTGGGAATGGCGAGTATTTTGAAATTTCGAGATGGTGCATGAAAAACCGATCGAAAGGAGAATTTGCGCAAAATTTATGACCGTCGCATTTTTTCACGAAACCATGCTCATACGATGTCCCATGGGCTAATACATTGGTAATGGCAAGTAATTTGAAATATCTTGACAGTGCATGAAAAATCGATCGGAACTCGACTTTGTGCACGACTTTGCGCAAAGTTTATAACCGTTGCATTTTTTCATGAAACTGTGCTCGTACGACTTCTAATGGGCTAATACATTGGGAAAGACCAGTATTTTCAAATTCTGAGACGGTGCATGAAAAACCGATCGAAACAAAACATTACGTAAAATTTATGACCGTCGCATTTTTTCGTGAAACAATGCTCGTACGACTTCCAATGGGCTAATACGTTGGTAATGGCCAGTATTTTGAAATTCTAAAATGGTCCACGAAAAACTGATCAAAACGAGACTTTGCGCAAAATTGATGACCGTCGTATTTTTTCACGAAACCATGCTCGTACGACTTCCCATGGGCTAATACATTACGAATGGCCAGTATTTTGAAATTCTGAAACAGTGCATGAAAAACAGATCGAAACGATTCTTGACGCGCGACTTTGCGCAAAGTTTATGACAGTCACATTTTTTCGCGAAACCATGCTCGTACAACGTCCAATGGGCTAATACGTTGGTAATGACCAGTATGTTGAAATTCTGAAACGGTGCACGAAAAACCGATCAAAACGAGACTTTGCGCAAAATTCATGACCGTCTCTTTTTTTGATGAAACCATGCTCGTACGACTTCCCATGGGCTAATACGTTACGAATGGCCAGTATTTTGAAATTCCGAGTCGGTACACGAAAAATAGATCGAAGCGAGACTCTGTGCACGATTTTCTGCAAAGTTTATTACCATCACGTTTTTTGCTGAAACCATGCTTATACGACTTCCCAAGGGCTAATAGATTGGGAATGGCCAGTATTTTAAATTTCCGAGATGGTGCATGAAAAATCGCTCAAAACGAGACTTTGAGCAAAATTTATGACCGTCGCATGTTTTCACGAAACTGTGCGATTACGACTTCCCATGGGCTAATATGTTACGAATGGCCAGTATTTTGAAATTCTGAAACGGTGCATAAAAAATAGATCGAAATGAGTCTTTACGCAAAATTAATGACCGTCTCTTTTTTTGACGAAACCATGCTCGTACGACTTCCCATAGGCCAATACGTTACGAATGGCCAGTATTTTATTCTGAGTCGGTACACGAAAAATAGATCGAAGAGAGACTCTATGCATGATTTGCCGCAAAGTTTATGACCATCGCGTTTTTTGGTGAAACCATGCTTATACGACTTCCCAAGGGCTAATAACATTGGGAATAGCCAGTATTTTGAATTTCCGAGATGGTGCATGAAAAATCGATCAAAACGAGACTTTGAGCAAAATTTATGACTGTCGCATGTTTTCACGATTTCCTATGGGCTAGTACGTTGGGAATGGCGAGTATTTTAAAATTCCGAGATGGTGCATGAAAAACGGATCAAAAGGAGACTTTGCGCAAAATTTAGGATCGTTGCATTTTTTCACGAAACCTTGCTCGTACGACGTCCCATGGGCTAATACGTTGGGAATGGCCAGTATATTGAAATATCTTGACGGTGCATGAGAAATTGATCGAAACTCGACTTTGTGCGCGACTTTGCGTAAAGTTTATGACCGTCGCATTTTTTCGCAAAACCATACTCGTACGAGTTCCCATGGGATAATACGTTAAGAATGGCCAGTGACTTTGCACAAAGTTTATGACCATCGCGTTTTTTCGTGAAACCATGCTTATACGACTTCCCGAGGGCTAATATGTTGGGAATGACCAATATTTTGAAATTCCGAGAAGGTGCAAGAAAAACCGATCAAAACGAGACTTTGCGCAAAGTTTATGATCGTCGGGTTTTTTTGTGAAACCGTGCTCAAATGACTTCCCATGGGCTAGTAAGTTGGGAATGGCCAGTATTTTGAAATTCTGAGACAGTGCATGAAAAATCGATCGAAAGGAGACTTTGCGCAAAATTTATGACCATTGCATTTTTTCGCGAAACCATGCTCGTACGACGTCCCATGGGCTAATACGTTGGGAATGACCAGTATATTGAAATATCTTAACGGTGCACGAAAAATTGATCGAAACTCAACTTTGTGCGTGACTTTGTCCAAAGTTTATGACCGTCACATTTTTTTGCGAAACTGTGCTCGTACGACTTCCAATGGGCTAATACGTTGGTAATGGCCAGTATTTTGAAATTATGAGACGGTGCATGAAAAATCGATCAAAATGAGACTTTGCATAAAATTGATGACCGTCGCATTTTTTCACGAAATTGTGCTTTTATGACTTCCCATTGGCTAATACATTACCAATGGCCAGTATTTTGAAATTTTGAGACGGTGCACGAAAAATAGATCGAAACGAGTTTTTGCGCGCGTCTTTACGCAAAGTTTATGACCATTAGAGTTTATAGTGAAAACGTGCTCATACGACTTCCCATGGGCTAATACGTTAGGAATGGTAAGTATTTTGAAATTCCGAGATGGTGCACGAAAAACCAATCGAAACGAGACTTTGTGCAAAATTAATGACCGTTGCATTTTTTGGCGCCGTCCTCCTATGGCTTCCCATGCGCTAATACATTGGGAATGGCTAGTATTTTTAAATTTCTTGATGGTGCACGAAAAACTGATAGAAACTCGACTCTGCGAGCTACTTTGTACAAAATTTATGACCGTCGCCTTTTTTCATGAAACCATGCTTATACGACTTCCAATGAGCTAATACGTTGGGAATGGCCAATTTTTTAAAATTCTGAGACGGTGCACGCGAAACTTATCAAAACGAGACTTTGCGCAAAATTTATAACCGTCGCATTTTTTCGCGAAACCATGCTCGTACGACGTCCCATCGGCTAATACATAGGGATGGCCATTATTTTGAAATATCTTGCTGGTGCACGAAAAATCGATCAAAACTCGACTTTGTGCGTGACTTTGCCCAAAGTTTATGACCGTCGTATTTTTTCAGGAAACTGTGCTCGTACAACTTCCAATGGGCTAATACGTTGGGAATGGCCAGTGTTTTGAAATTCCGAGTCGTTACACGAAAAATAGATCGAAGCGAGAATGTGCGTGACTTTGCGCAAAGTTTATGACCGTCGCGTTTTTTGGTGAAACCATGCTTATATGACTTCCCAAGGGCTAATACATTGGGAATGGCCAGTATTTTGAAATTCTGAGACGGTGTAAGAAAAACCGATGAAAACGAGACTTTACGAAAAATTTATGACCATCGTATTTTTTTGTGAAACCATGCTCGTACAACTTCCCATGGGGGCTAATATGTTGGGAATGGCTAGTATTTTGAAATTTCTTGATGGTGCGCGAAAAAATGATCGAAACTCGACTTTGCGCAAAGTTTATGATCGTCGCATTTTTTCGCGAAACCATGCTCGTACAACTTCCAATGGGCTAATACATTGGTAATGACCAGTATTTTGAAATTCTGAAATGGTGCACGAAATACCGATCAAAACGATACTTTGTGCAAAATTGATGACCGTCTCTTTTTTTGATGAAACCATGCTCGTACGACTTCCCATGAGCTAATACGTTATGAATGGCCAGTATTTTGAAATTCCGAGTTGGTACATGAAAAATAGATCGAAGCGAGACTCTGTGCACGATTTTGTGCAAAGTTTATGACCATCGCATTTTTTGGTGAAACCATGCTTATATGACTTCCCAAGGGCTAATACATTGGGAATGACGAGTATTTTGAATTTCCGAGATGGTGCATGAAAAATCGATCAAAACGAGACTTAGCAAAATTTATGACCGTCGCATGTTTTCACGAAACCATGATCGTACGACTTCCCCTGGGCTAGTACATTGGGAATGGTGAGTATTTTGAAATTCCAAGATGGTGCATGAAAAACCGATCGAAAGGAGACTTTGAGCAAAATTTAGGACCATCACATTTTTTCGCGAAACCATGCTTGTACGACGTCCCATGGGCTAATACGTTGGGAATGGCAAGTATTTTGAAATATCTTCTCGGTGCATGAAAAATTGATCGGAACCCGACTTTGTGCACGACTTTGCGCAAAGTTTTTGACCGTCACATTTTTTCACAAAACTGTGCTCGTACGACTTCCAATGGGCTAATATGTTGGGAATGACCAGTATTTTAAAATTCTGAGACGGTGCATGAAAAACCGATCAAAACGAAATATTACGTAAAATTTATGACCGTTGTATTTTCTCGCCGAACCATGCTCGTACGGCTTCCAATTGGCTAATACGTTAGTAATGGCCAGTATTTTGAAATTCTGAAACGGTGCACGAAAAACTGATCAAAACGAGACTTTGCGCAAAATTGATGACCGTCGCATTTTTTCACGAAACCATGCTCGTACGACTTCCCATGGGCTAATATGTTACGAATGAATGGCCAGTATTTTGAAATTCTGAAACGGTGCATGAAAAACAGATCCAAACAAGTCTTTACGCGTGACTTTGTGCAAAGTTTATAACTATCACGTTTTATAGCAAAACAATGCTCATACTGCTTCCCATGGGCTAATACGTTAGGAATGGCAAGTATCTTGAAATTTCGAGATAGTGCACGAAAAACCGATCGAAACGAGACTTTGCGCAAAATTCATGACCGTCGCATTTTTTCGCTAAACCATGCTCGTATGACATCCCATGGGCTAATATGTTGGGAATGGCTAGTATTTTGAAATTTCTTGTTGGTGCATGAAAAACCAATCGAAACTAGACTTCGTGCGTGACTTTGTGGAAAGTTTATGACCGTCATGTTTTTTTGCGAAACCGTGCTCATACGACGTCCCATGGGCTAATACGTTGTGAATGGCCTGTATTTTGAAATTCCGAGTCATTACACGAAAAATAGATCGAAGCGAGACTGTGCGCGACTTTGTGCAAAGTTTATGACCGTCGTGTTTTTTGGTGAAATCATGCTTATACGACTTCCCAAGGGCTAATACATTGAGAATGGACAGTATTTTGAAATTCCGAGACGGCGCAAGAAAAATCGATCAAAACGATACTTTACGAAAAATTTATGACCATCGTATTTTTTTCCGAAACCATGCTCGTACGACTTCCCATGGACTAAGACGTTAGGAATGGCCAGTATTTTGAAATTCCGAGTTGTTGCACGAAAAATAGATCGAAGCGAGACTGTGCGCGACTTTACGCACAGTTTATGACCATCACGTTTTTTGGTGAAACCATGCTTATACGACTTCCCAAGGGCTAATACATTGGGAACGACCTGTATTTTGAAATTCTGAGACGGTGCATGAAAAACCGATCAAAACGAGACTTTGTGAAAAATTTATGACCGTCGTATTTTTTCATGAAACCATGCTCCTACGACTTCACATGGGCTAATATGTTACGAATGGCCAGTATTTTGAAATTTCGAGTCTGTACATGAAAAATAGATCGAAGCGAGACTGTGCGCGACTTTACGCACAGTTTATGACCATCACGTTTTTCGGTGAAACCATGCTTATACGACTTCCCAAGGGCTAATACATTGGGAATGGCTAGTATTTTAATTTCCGAGATGGTGCATGAAAAATCGATCAAAATGAGACTTTGAGCAAAATTTATGATCGTCGCACGTTTTTTGGTGAAATCATGCTCATACGACTTCCCAAGGGCTAATACATTGAGAATGGCCAGTATTTTGACATTCCGAGACGGTGCAAGAAAAATCGATCAAAACGAGACTTTACGAAAATTTTATGACCATCGTATTTTTTTGCGAAACCATGTTCGTACGACTTCCCATGGACTAAGACGTTAGGAATGGCCAGTATTTTGAAATTTCGAGTTGTTGCACGAAAAATAGATCGAAGCGAGACTGTGCGCGACTTTGCGCAAAGTTTATGACCATCGCGTTTTTTGGTGAAACCATGCTTATACGACTTCCCAAGGGCTAATACATTGAGAATGGCCAGTATTTTGAAATTCCGATATGGTGCAAGAAAAATCGATCAAAACGAGACTTTACGAAAAATTTATGACTATCGTGTTTTTTTGCGAAACCATGCTCATACGACTTCCCATGGACTAAGACGTTAGGAATGGCCAGTATTTTGAAATTCCAAGTTGTTGCACGAAAAATAGATCGAAGCGAGACTGTGTGCGACTTTGTGCAAAGTTTATGACCATCGCGTTTTTTGGTGAAACCATGCTTATACGACTTCCCAAGGGCTAATAAATGGGGAATGGCCAGTATTTTAAATTTCCGAGATGGTGCATGAAAAATCGATCAAAACGAGACTTTGAGCAAAATTTATGACCGTCGCATGCCTTCACGAAACCATGCTCATGCGACTTCCCATGGGCTAATACGTTGGGAATGGCCAGTATTTTGAAATTCTGAGTCGTTACACGAAAAATAGATCGAAGCGAGACTGTGCGCGACTTTGCGCAATGTTTTTGACCATCGCGTTTTTTGGTGAAACCTTGCTTATACGACTTCCCAAGGGCTAATACATTGGGAACGACCAGGATTTTGAAATTCCGAGACAGTGCATGAAAAAACCGATCAAAACGAGACTTTACGCAAAATTTATGACCATCGTATTTTTTTGCGAAACCGTGCTCGTACGACTTTCCAAGGGCTAATATGTTGGGAATGGCTATTATTTTGAAATTTCTTGATGGTGCACGAAAAACTGATCGAAACTCGACTTTGCGCAAAGTTTATGATCGTCGTATTTTTTCACGAAACCATGCTCATACAACTTCCCATGGGCTAAAACATTAGGAATGGCCAGTATTTTGAAATTCCGAGTTGTTGCACGAAAAATAGATGGAAGCGAGACTGTGTGTGACTTTGCGCAGAGTTTATGACCATCGCGTTTTTTGGTGAAACCATGCTTATACGACTTCCCAAGGGCTAATACATTGGGAATGGCTTGTATTTTGAAATTCCGAGACAGTGCATGAAAAACCGATTAAAATGAGACTTTGTGCAAAATTTATGACCGTCGCATTTTTTCATGAAACCATGCTCATACGACTTCCCATGGGCTAGTACGTTAGGAATGGCCAGTATTTTGAAATTTCGAGACAGTGCATGAAAAATCATTCGAAAGGAGACTTTGCGCAAAATTTATGACCGTCACATTTTTTTACGAAACCATGCTCGTACGACGTCCCATGGGTTAATAGGTTGGGAATGTCAAGTATTTTGAAATTTCATGACGGCGCATTAAAAATCGATCGAAACTCGACTTTGTGCGTGACTTTGTGCAAAGTTTATGACCGTAGCATTTTTTCACGATACTCTGCTCATACGACTTCTAACGGGCTAATACATTGGGAATGGCCACTATTTTGAAATTCTGAGACGGTGCAGGAAAAATCGATCGAAACGAGACGTTGCACAAAATTTATGATAAGCACATTTTTTCGCAAAACCATGCTCGTACGTCTTCCAACGGGCTAATACATTGGTAATGACCAGTATTTTGAAATTCTGAAACGATGCACAAAAAACCGATCAAAACGAGACTACGCAAAATTGATGACCATCGCATCTTTTCACGAAACCATGCTCAACGACTTCTCATGGGCTAATACGTGACGAATGTTTGAAATTCCGAGTCGGTACACGAAAAATAGATCGAAGCGAGACTCTGTGCACGATTTTGCACTGTCCATCACGTTTTTTGGTGAAACCTTGCTTATACGACTTCCCAATGACTAATACATTGGGAATGGCCAGTATTTTGAAATTCCGAGATGGTGCATGAAAAATCGATCAAAACCAGACTTTGAGCAAAATTTATGACCATCGCATGTTTTCACGAAACCATGCTTGTACGACTTCCCATGGTCTAGTAAGTTGGGAATGGCGAGTATTTTGAAATTCCGAGATGTTGCATGAAAAACCTATCGAAAGGAGATTTTGCGAAAAGTTTATGACTGTCGCATTTTTTCGCGAAACCATGCTCGTACGACGTCCCTATGGCTAATACGTTGGGAATGGCAAGTATTTTGAAATATCTTGACGGTGCATGAAAAATCGATCGAAACTCGACTTTGTGCGCATTATGACTGTCGCAGTATGACCGTCGCATTTTTTCACGAAACTGTGCTTGTACGACTTCCAATGGGCTATTACGTTGGGAATGGCTAGTATTTTGAAATTCTGAGTCGTTACACGAAAAATAGATCGAAGCGAGACTGTGCGCAAGACGGCGCATGAAAAAACCGATCAAAACGAGACTTTACGCAAAATTTATGACCGTCGTATTTTTTTGCGAAACCGTGCTCATACGACTTCCCAAGGGCTAATATGTTGAGAATGGCTAGTATTTTGAAATTTCTTGATGGTGCATGAAAAACTGATCGAAACTCGACTTTGCGCAAAGTTTAAGATCCTCGCATTTTTTCACGAAACCATGCTCGTACGACTTCACATGAGCTAAAACGTTAGGAATGGCCAGTATTTTAAAATTCCGAGTTGTTGCACCAAAAATAGATCGAAGCGAGACTCTGTGCACGACTTTGCGCAAAGTTTATGACCATCGCGTTTTTTGGTGAAACCATGCTTATACGACTTCCCAAGGGCTAATACATTGGGAATGGCCTGTATTTTGAAATTCCGAGACGGTGCATAAACAACCGATCAAAATGAGACTTTATGCAAGCTTTATGTCCATCATATTTTTTCATGAAACCATGCTCGTACGACTTCCCATGGGCTAGTACGTTGGGAATGGTCAGTATTTTGAAATTCCGAGACAGTGCATGAAAAACCGATCGAAAGGAGACTTTGTGCAAAATTTATGACCATCACATTTTTTGTGAAACCATGCTCATATGACGTCCCATGGGTTAATACGTTGGGAATAGCAAGTATTTTGAAATATCTTGACGGCGCATGAAAAATCGATCGAAACTCGACTTTGTGCGTGACTTTACGCAAAGCTTATGACCGTAGCATTTTTTCACGAAACTGTGCTCGTACGACGTCCTATGGGCTAATACGTTGGGAATGGCAAGTATTTTGAAATATCTTGATGGTGTAGTAAAAATCAATCAAAACTCGACTTTGTGCGCGACTTTGCGCAAAGTTTATGACCGTCGCATTTTTTTCGCGAAACCATGCTCGTACGACTTCTAATGGGCTAATACGTTGGTAATGACCAGTATTTTGAAATTCTGAAACGGTGCACGAAAAACCGATCACAACGAGACTTTGCGCGAAATTGATGACCATCGCTTTTTTTGATGAAACCATGCTCGTACGACTTCCCATGGGCTAATACGTTACGAATGTCGAGTATATTGAAATTTCGAGTCGGTACACGAAAAATAGATCGAAGCGAGACTCTGGACGATTTTGCACAAAGTTTGTGACCATCGCGTTTTTTGGTGAAACCATGCTTATACGACTTCCCAAGGGCTAATAAATTGGGAATGGCCAGTAATTTCAATTTCCGAGATGGTGCATGAAAAATCGATCAAAACGAGACTTTGAGCAAAATTTATGACCGTCGCATGTTTTCATGAAACCATGCTCGTACGACTTCCTATGGGCTAGTACGTTGGGAATGGCTTGTATTTTGAAATTCCGAGATGGTGCATAAAAAACCGATCGAAAGGAGACTTTGCACAAAATTTATGATCGTCGCATTTTTCCGCGAAATCATTCTCGTACGATGTCTCATGTGCAAATACGTTGGAAATGGCAAGTATTTTGAAATATCTTGATGGTGCATGAAAAATCGATCGGAACTCGACTTTGTGCACGACTTTGTGCAAAGTTTATGATCGTCGTATTTTTCACGAAACTGTGCTTGTACGACTTCCAATGGGCTAATACGTTCGGAATGACTAGTATTTTGAAATTCTGAGGTGGTGCATGAAAAACCGATCGAAACAAAACATTTTGTAAAATTTATGACCGTCGCATTTTTTCGCGAAACCATGGGCGTACGACTTCTAATGGGCTAATACGTTGGTAATGGCCAGTAATTTGAAATTCTGAAATGGTGCGTGAAAAACTGATCAAAACGAGACTTTGCGTAAAATTGATTACCGTTGCATTTTTTCATGAAACCATGCTCGTACGACTTCCCATGGGCTAATATGTGACGAATGGCCAGTATTTTGAAATTCTGACACGGTGCATGAAAAACAGATCGAAACGAGTCTTTACGCGCGACTTTGCGCAAAGTTTATGACAGTCACATTTTTTCGCGAAACCATGCTCGTACAACTTCCAATGGGCTAATACGTTGGTAATGACCAGTATTTTGAAATTCTGAAACGGTGCACGAAAAACCGATCAAAACGAGACTTTGCACAAAATTGATGACCGTCGCTTTTTTTGATGAAACCATGCTCGTACGACTTCCCACGGGCTAATACATTACGAATGGCCAGTATATTGAAATTTCGAGTCGGTACACGAAAAATAGATCGAAGCGAGACTCTGCACGATTTTACGCAAAGTTTATGACCATCGCGTTTTTTGGTGAAACCATGCATATACGAGTTCCCAAGGGCTAATACATTGGGAATGGCCAGTATTTTGAATTTCCGAGATGGTGCATGAAAAATCGAAAAAACGAGACTTTGAGCAAAATTTATGATCGTCGCATGTTTTCATGAAACCATGCTCGTACGACTTCCCATGGGCTAGTACTATGGGAATGGCGAGTATTTTGAAATTCCGAGATGGTGCATGAAAAACTGATCGAAAGGAGACTTTGCACAAAATTTATGACCGTTGCATTTTTTCGCGAAACCATGCTCGTATGACGTCCCATGGGCTAATACATTGGGAATGACGAGTATTTTGAAATATCTTGACGGCGCATGAAAAATCGATCGAAACTCGACTTTGTGCGTGACTTTGCGCAAAGTTTATGACCATAGCATTTTTTCATGAAACTGTGCTCGTACGACGTCCCATGGGCTAATACGTTCGGAATGGCAAGTATTTTGAAATATCTTACGGTGCATGAAAAATCGATCGAAACTCGACTTTGTGCACGACGTTGCACAAAGTTTATGACCGTCACATTTTTTCGTGAAACCATGCTCGTACAACTTCCAATGGGCTAATACGTTGGTAATGACCAATATTTTGAAATTCTGAAACGGTGCACGAAAAACCGATCAAAACGAGACTTTGCACAAAATTGATGACCGTCGCTTTTTTTGATGAAACCATGCTCGTACGACTTCCCATGGGCTAATACATTACGAATGGCCAGTATATTGAAATTTCGAGTCGATACACGAAAAATAGATCGAAGCGAGACTCTGCACGAATTTGCGCAAAGTTTATGACCATCGCGTTTTTTGGTGAAACCATGCTTATACGACATCCCAAGGGCTAATACATTGGGAATGGCTAGTATTTTGAATTTTCGAGATGGTGCATGAAAAATCGAACAAAACGTGACTTTGAGCAAAATTTATGACCGACGCTTGTTTTCACGAGAACATGCTCGTACGACTTCCCATGGGCTTGAACGTTGGGAATGGTGAGTATTTTGAAATTCCGAGATGGTGCATGAAAAACCGATCGAAAGGACACTTTGCGCAAAATTTATGACCGTTGCATTTTTTCGCGAAACCATGCTCGTACGACGTCCCATGGGCTAATACGTTGGGAATGGCCAGTATATTGAAATATCTTTGCGCAAAGTTTATGACCGTCGCATTTTTTCGTGAAACCATGCTCGTACGACTTCTAATGGGCTAATACGTTGGTAATGACCAGTATTTTGAAATTCTGAAACGGTGCACGAAAAACCGATCAAAACGAGACTTTGCGCAAAATTGATGATCGTCGCATTTTTTCACGGAACCATGCTCGTACGACTTCCCATGGGCTAATATGTTACGAATGGCTAGTATTTTGAAATTCTGAAACGGTGCATGAAAAATAGATCGAAACGAGTCTTTACACGTAACTTTGCGCAAAGTTTATGACAATCACATTTATTCGCGAAACCATGCTCGTACAACTTCCAATCGCCTAATACGTTGGTAATGACCAGTATTTTGAAATTCTGAAATGGTGCACGAAAAACCGATCAAAACGAGACTTTGTGCAAAATTGATGACCGTCTCTTTTTTGACGAAACCATGCTTGTACGACTTCCCATGGGCTAATACATTACGAATGGCCATTATTTTGAAATTCCGAGTCGGTACACGAAAAATAGATCGAAGCGAGACTCTGTGCAATGTTTATGACCATCGCGTTTTTTGGTGAAACCATGCTTATACGACTTCCCAAGGGCTAATACATTGGGAATGGCCAGTATTTTGAATTTCCGAGATGGTGCATGAAAAATTGATCAAAACGAGACTTTGAGCAAAATTTATGACCGTCGCATGTTTTCATGAAACCATGCTCGTACGACTTCCTATGGGCTAGTATGTTGGGAATGGCGAGTATTTTGAAATTCCGAGATGGTGCATGAAAAACCGATCGAAAGGAGACTTTGCACAAAATTTATGATCGTCACATTTTTTCACGAAACCATGCTCGTACGATGTCTCATGGGCAAATACGTTGGGAACGACAAGTATTTTGAAATATCTTGATGGTGCATGAAAAATCGATCGGAACTCGTCTTTGTGCACGACTTTGCGCAAAGTTTATGATCGTCGTATTTTTCCACGAAACTGTGCTTGTACGACTTCCAATGGGCTAATACGTTGGGAATGACCAGTATTTTGAAATTCTGAGACGGTGCATGAAAAACCGATCGAAATGAAACATTGCGTAAAATTTATGACCGTCGCATTTTTTCGCGAAACCATGGGCGTCCGACTTCTAATGGGCTAATACGTTGGTAATGGCCAGTATTTTGAAATTTTGAAACGGTGCATGAAAAACTGATCAAAACGAGACTTCGCACAAAATTGATGACCATTGCATTTTTTCACGAAACCATGCTCGTACGACTTCGCATGGGCTAATATGTTACGAATGGCCAGTATTTTGAAATTCTGAAACGGTGCATGAAAAATAGATCGAAACGAGTCTTTACGCGCGACTTTGCGCAAACTTTATGACAGTCAAAATTTTTCGCGAAACCATGCTCGTACAACTTCCAATGGGCTAATACGTTGGTAATGATCCTCGCATTTTTCACGAAACCTTGCTCGTACGACTTCACATGAGCTAAAACGTTAGGAATGGCCAGTATTTTAAAATTCGAGTTGTTGCACCAAAAATAGATCGAGCGAGACTCTTGCAAAGTTTATGACCATCGCGTTTTTTGGTGAAACCATGCTTATACGACTTCCCAAGGGCTAATACATTGCGAATGGCGTGTATTTTGAAATTCCGAGACGGTGCATAAAAAACTGATCAAAATGAGACTTTGTGCAAGCTTTATGTCCGTCATATTTTTTCATGGAACCATGCTCGTACGACTTCCTATGGGCTTGTACGTTGGGAATGGTCAGTATTTGGAAATTCCGAGACAGTGCATGAAAAACCGATCGAAAGGAGACTTTGTGCAAAATTTATGACCGTCACATTTTTTGCGAAACCATGCTCGTATGACGTCCCATGGGTTAATACATTGGGAATGGCAAGTATTTTGAAATACCTTGACGGCGCATGAAATGACAGACCGTAGCATTTTTTCACGAAACTATGCTCGTACGACGTCCTATGGGCTAATACATTGGGAATGACAAGTATTTTGAAATATCTTGACGGTGCATGAAAAATCAATCGAAACTCGACTTTGTGCGCGACTTTGCGCAAAGTTTATGACCGTCGCATTTTTTCGTGAAACCATGCTCGTACGACTTCTAATGGCCTAATACGTTGGTAATGACCAATATTTTGAAATTCTGAAACAGTGCACGAAAAACCGATCACAATGAGAGTTTGCGCAAAATTGATGATCGTTGCTTTTTTTGATGAAACCATGCTCGTACGACTTCCCATGGGCTAATACGTTACGAATGGCCAGTATATTGAACTTTCGAGTCGGTACACGAAAAATAGATCGAAGCGAAACTCTGCACGATTTTGCGCAAAGTTTATGACCATCGCGTTTTTTGGTGAAACCATGCTTATACGACTTTCCAAGGGCTAATAAATTGGTAATGGCCAGTATTTTGAATTTCTGAAACGGTGCATGAAAAACATATCGAAACGAGTCTTTACGCGCGACTTTGGGCAGAGTTTATGACAGTCACATTTTTTCGTGAAACCATGCTCGTACAACTTCCAATGGGCTAATACGTTGGTAATGACTAGTATTTTGAAATTCTGAAACGGTGCACGAAAAATCGATCAAAACGAGACTTTGCGCAAAATTGATGACCGTCGCTTTTTTTGACGAAACCGTGCTCGTACGACTTCCCATGGGCTAATACATGAATGGCGATATTGAAATTTTGAGTCGGTACAAGAAAAATAGATCGAAGCGAGACTGCACGATTTTGCGCAAAGTTTATGACCATCGCGTTTTTTGGTGAAACCATGCTTATACGACTTCCCAAGGGCTAATACATTGGGAATGGCCAGTATTTTGAATTTCCGAGATGGTGCATGAAAAATCGATCAAAACGAGACTTTGAGCAAAATTTATGACCGTCGCATGTTTTCACGAAACCATGCTCGTACGACTTCCCATGGGCTAGTACGTTGGGAATGGCGAGTATTTTGAAATTCTGAGATGGTGCATGAAAAACCGATCGAAAGGAGACTTTGCGCAAAATTTATGATCGTTGCATTTTTTCGCGAAACCATGCTCGTACGACGTCCCATGGGCTAATACGTTGGGAACGGCCAGTATAATGAAATATCTTGACGGTGCATCAAAAATCGATCGAAACTCGACTTTGTGCACGACTTTGCGCAAAGTTTATGACCGTCGCATTTTTTCACGAAACTATGCTCGTACGACTTCCAATGGGCTAATACGTTGGGAATGGCCAGTATTTTCAAATTCTGAGACGGTGCATGAAAAATCGATAAAATTGAGACTTTGCATAAAATTGATAACCGTCGCATTTTTTCACGAAACTATGTTGTTACGACTTCCCATGGGTTAATATGTTACGAATGGCCAGTATTTTGAAATTCTGAAACGGTGCATGAAAAATAGATCGAAACGAGTCTTTGCGCAAAATTGATGACCATCTCTTTTTTTGACAAAACCATGCTCGTACGACTTCCCATGAGCTAATACGTTGTGAATGGCTAGTATTTTGAAATTCTGTGTTGGTACACGAAAAATAGATCGAAGCAAGACTCTGTGCACGATTTGGCGCAAGGTTTATGACCATCGCGTTTTTTGGTGAAACCATGCTTATACGACTTCCCAAGGGCTAATACATTGGGAATGGCCAGTGTTTTGAATTTCCGAGATGGTGCATGAAAAATCGATCAAAATGAGACTTTGAGCAAAATTTATGACCGTCGCATGTGTTCACGAAACCATGCTCGTATGACTTCCTATGGGCTAGTACGTTGGGAATGACGAGTATTTTGAAATTCCGAGATGGTGCATGAAAAATGATCGAAAGGAGACATTGCACAAAATTTATGATCGCATTTTTTCGCGAAACCATGCTCGTACGATGTCTCATGGGCAAATACGTTGGGAATGGCAAGTATTTTGAAATATCTTGATGGTGCATGAAAAATCGATCGGAACTCGTCTTTGTGCACGACTTTGAGCAAAGTTTATGACCGTCGCATTTTCTCATGAAACTGTGCTTGTACGACTTCCAATGGGCTAATACGTTGGGAATGACCAGTATTTTGAAATTCTGAGACGGTGCATGAAAAACCGATCGAAACAAAACATTGCGTAAAATTTATGACCGTCGCATTTTTTCGCGAAACCATGGGCGTACGACTTCTAATGGGCTAATACGTTGGTAATGGCCAGTATTTTGAAATTCTAAAACGGTGCATGAAAAATAGATCATAACGAGACTATGCGCAAAATTGATGACCGTTGCATTTTTTCACGAAACCATGCACGTACGACTTCCCATGGGCTAATATGTTATGAATGGGAAGTATTTTGAAATTCTGAAACAGTGCATGAAAAACAGATCGAAACGAGTCTTTACGCGCGACTTTACGCAAAGTTTATGACCATCGCGTTTTTTGGTGAAACCATGTTTATACGACTTCCCGAGGGCTAATACATTGGGAATGGCCAGTATTTTGAATTTTCAAGATGGTGCATGAAAAATCGAAAAAAATGAGACTTTGAGCAAAATTTATGATCGTCGCATGGTTTCATGAAACCATGCTCGTACGACTTCCCATGGGCTAGTAAGTTGGGCATGGCGAGTATTTTGAAATTCCGAGATGGTGCATGAAAAACCGATCGAAAGGAGACTTTGCGCAAAATTTATGACCGTTGCATTTTCTCGCGAAACCACGCTCGTATGACGTCCCATGGGCTAATACATTGGGAATGGCGAGTATTTTGAAATATCTTGACGGCGCATGAAAAATTGATCGAAACTCGACTTTGTGCGTGACTTTGCGCAAAGTTTATCACCGTAGAATTTTTTCACGAAACAGTGCTCGTACGACGTCCCATGGGCTAATACGTTGGGAATGGCAAGTATTTTGAAATATCTTGACGGTGCATGAAAAATCGATCGAAACTCGACTTTGTGCGAGACTTTACACAAAGTTTATGACCGTCGTATTTTTTCGTGAAACCATGCTCGTACGACTTCTAACGGCCTAATACGTTGGTAATGACCAGTATTTTGAAATTTTGAAACAGTGCACGAAAAACCGATCAAAACGAGACTTTGCTCAAAATTGATGATCGTCGCTTTTTTTTGTGAAACCATGCTCGTACGAGTTCCCATGGGCTAATACGTTACGAATGGCCTGTATAATGAAATTTCGAGTCGGTATAGGAAAAATAGATCGAAGCGAGACTCTGCACGATTTTGCACAAAGTTTATGACCATCACGTTTTTTGGTGAAACCATGCTTATACGACTTCCCAAGGGCTAAAACATTGGGAATGGCCAGTATTTTGAATTTCCGAGATGGTGCATGAAAAATCGAACAAAACGAGACTTTGAGGAAAATTTATAACCGTCGCATGTTTTCACGAAACCATGCTCGTACGACTTCCCATGGGCTACTACGTTGGGAATGGCGAGTATTTTCAAATTCCGAGATGGTGCATGAAAAACCGATCGAAAGGAGACTTTGCGCAAAATTTATGACCGTTGCATTTTCTCGCGAAACCATGCTCGTACGACGTCCTATAGGCTAATACATTGGGAATGGCGAGTATTTTGAAATATCTTGACAGCGCATGAAAAATTGATCGAAACTCGACTTTGTGTGTGACTTTACGCAAAGTTTATAACCGTAGAATTTTTTCACGAAACAGTGCTCGTACGACGTCCCATGGGCTAATACGTTGGGAATGGCAAGTATTTTGAAATATCTTGACGGTGCATGAAAAATCGATCGAAACTCGACTTTGTGCGTGACTTTGCGCAAAGTTTACGACCGTCGCATTTTTACGTGAAACCATGCTCGTACGACTTCTAATGGCCTAATACGTTGGTAATGACCAGTATTTTGAAATTCTGAAACGGTGCACGAAAAATCGATCAAAACGAGACTTTGCGCAAAATTGATGACCGTCACTTTTTTTTATGAAACCATGCTCATACGACTTTGCATGGGCTAATACGTTACGAATGGCCAGTATAATGAAATTCGAGTACAGGAAAAATAAATCGAAGCGAGACTCTGCACGATTTTGCGCAAAGTTTATGACCATCGCGTTTTTTGGTGAAACCATGCTTATACGACTTCCCACGGGCTAATACATTGGGAATGGCGACTTTTTTGAATTTCCGAGATGGTGCATGAAAAATCGAACAAAACGAGACTTTGAGCAAAATTTATGACTGTCGCATGTTTTTACGAAACCATGCTCATACGACTTCCCATGGGCTAGGCGACTTTTTTGAAATTCCGAGATGGTGCATGAAAAACTAATCGAAAGGAGACTTTGCGTAAAATTTATGACCGTTGCATTTTTAATACGTTGGGAATGGCCAGTATTTTCACATTCTGAGACGGTACATGAAAAATCGATAAAAAGGAGACTTTGCATAAAATTGATAATCGTCGCATTTTTTCATGAAACTATGCGGTTACGACCTCCCATGGGCCTATATGTTACGAATGGCCAGTATTTTGAAATTCTGAAATGGTGCATGAAAAACAGATCGAAACGAGTCGTTGCGCAAAATTGATGACCGTCTCTTTTTCTGACGAAACCATGCTCATACCACTTCCCATTGGCTAATACGTTACGAATGGCCACTATTTTGAAATTCTGATTCGGTACACAAAAAATAGATCGAAGCGAGACTCTATGCACGATTTGGCGCAAAGTTTATGACCATCGCGTTTTTTGGTGAAACCATGCTTCACGACTTCCCAAGGGCTAATACATTGGGAATGACCAGTATTTTGAATTTCCGAGATGGTGCATGAAAAATCGATCAAAACGAGACTTTGAGCAAAATTTATGACGGTCGCATGTTTTCACGAAACCATGCTCGTACGACTTCCTATGGGCTAGTACGTTGGGAATGACGAGTATTTTGAAATTCGAGATGGTGCATGAAAAACCGATCGAAGGAGACTTTGCACAAAATTTATGATCGTCGCATTTTTTCGCGAAACCATGCTCGTACGATGTCTCATGGGCAAATACGTTGGGAATGGCAAGTATTTTGAAATATCTTGATGGTGCATGAAAAATCGATCGGAACTCGACTTTGTGCACGACTTTGCGCAAAGTTTATGATCGTCGTATTTTTTCACGAAACTGTGCTTGTACGACTTCCAATGGGCAAATACGTTGGGAATGACCAGTATTTTGAAATTCTGAGATGGTGCATGAAAAATCGATCGAAACGAAACATTGCATAAAATTTATGACCGTTGCATTTTTTCGCGAAACCATGGGCGTACGACTTCTAATGGGCTAATACGTTGGTAATGGCCAGTATTTTGAAATTCAGAAACGGTGCACGAAAAACTGATCAAAAAGAGACTTTGCGCAAAATTGATTACTATTACATTTTTCACGAAACCATGCTCGTACGACTTCCCATGGGCTAATATGTTACGAATGGCCAGTATTTTGAAATTCTGACACGGTGCATGAAAAACAGATCGAAACGAGTCTTTACGCGTGACTTTGCGCAAAGTTTATGACAGTCACATTTTTTCGCGAAACCATGCTCGTACAACTTCCAATGGGCTAATACATTGGTAATGACCAGTATTTTGAAATTCTGAAACGGTGCACAAAAAACCGATCAACACGAGACTTTGCGCAAAATTGATGACCGTCTCTTTTTTTGACGAAACCATGCTCGTATGACTTCCCATGGGCTAAAACATTACGAATGGTCGGTATTTTGAAATTTCGAGTCGGTACACGAAAAATAGATCGAAGCGAGACTCTGTGCACGAATTTGCGCAAAGTTTATGACCATCGCGTTTTTTGGTGAAACCATGCTTATACGACTTCCCAAGGGCTAATACATTGGGAATGGCCAGTATTTTGAATTTCCGAGGTGGTGCATGAAAAATCGATCAAAATGAGACTTTGAGCAAAATTTATGATCGTCGCATGTTTTCATGAAACCATGCTCGTACGACTTCCCATGGACTAGTACGTTGGGAATGGCGAGTATTTTGAAATTCCGAGATGGTGCATGAGCAACCGATCAAAAGGAGACTTTGCGCAAAATTTATGACCGTCGTATTTTTTCGCGAAACCATGCTCGTACGATGTCCCGTGGGCTAATACGTTGGGAATGGCAAGTATTTTGAAATATCTTGACGGTGCATGAAAAATCGATCGGAACTCGACTTTGTGCACGACTTTGAGCAAAGTTTATGACCGTCGTATTTTTTCATGAACCTATGCTCATATGACGTCCAATGAGCTAATACGTTGGGAATGACAAGTATTTTGAAATTCTGAGACGGTGCAGGAAAAACCGATCGAAACGAAATATTGTGTAAAATTTATGACCGTCGCATTTTTTCGAGGAACCACGCTCGTACAACTTCCAATGGGCTAATACGTTGGTAATGGCCAGTATTTTGAAATTCTGAAACGGTGCACGAAAAACTGATCAAAACGAGACTTTGCGCAAATTTGATGACCGTCGCATTTTTTCACGAAACCATGCTCGTACGACTTCCCATGGGCTAATATGTTACGAATGGCCAGTATTTTCAAATTCTAAAACGGTGCATGAAAAATAGATCCAAACGAGTCTTTAAGCGTGACTTTGTGCAAAGTTTATGACAGTCACATTTTTTCCGCGAAACCATGCTCGTACAATATCCAATGGGCTAATACGTTGGTAATGACCAGTATTTTGAAATTCTGAAACGGTGCACGAAAAATCGATCAAAACGAGACTTTGCGCAAAATTGATGACCGTCTCTTTTTTGGACGAAACCATGCTCGTACGACTTCCCTTGGGCTAATACATTACGAATGGCCAGTATTCTGAAATTCCGAGTCGGTACACGAAAAATAGATCGAAGCGAGACTCTGTGCACGATTTTGCGTAAAGTTTATGACCATCGCGTTTTTTGGTGAAACCATGCTTATATGACTTCCCAAGGGCTAATACATTGGGAATGGCCAATATTTTGAATGTCCGAGATGGTGCATGAAAAATCGATCAAAACGAGACTTTGAGCAAAATTTATGACCGTCGCATGTTTCACGAAACCATGCTCGTACGACTTCCCATGGGCTAATATATTACGAATGGCCAGTATTTTGAAATTCTGA
Organism: Ensete glaucum; assembly: GCA_021527575.1. Lineage (NCBI taxonomy): Eukaryota > Viridiplantae > Streptophyta > Magnoliopsida > Zingiberales > Musaceae > Ensete > Ensete glaucum. The sequence goes on from CM038554.1 coordinate 7,213,818, forward strand.
AACGGTGCATGAAAAACAGATCGAAACTAGTCTTTACACGCGACTTTGCGCAAAGTTTATGACAGTCACATTTTTTCGCGAAACCATGCTCGTACAACTTCCAATGGGCTAATACGTTGGTAATGACCAGTATTTTGAAATTCTGAAACGGTGCACGAAAAACCGATCAAAATGAGACTTTGCCCAAAGTTTATAACCGTCGCATTTTTTCACGAAGCTGTGCTCGTACGACTTCCAATGGGCTAATACGTCGGGAATGGCCAGTATTTTGAAATTCTGAGTCGTTACAAGAAAAATCGATCGAAGCGAGACTGTGCGTGACTTTGCGCAGAGTTTATGACCGTCGCATTTTTTGGTGAAACCATGCTTATACGACTTCCCAAGGGCTAATATATTGGGAATGGCTAGTATTTTGAAATTCCGAGACGGTGCAAGAAAAATCGTTTAAAACGAGTCTTCACGAAAAATTTATGACCACCGCATTTTTTTGCGAAACCGTGCTCGTACGACTTCCCATGGGGGCTAATTTGTTAGGAATGGCCAGTAATTTGAAATTTCTTGATGGTGCGCGAAAAACTGATCGAAACTCGACTTTGCGCAAAGTTTATGATCGTCGCATTTTTTCACGAAACCATGCTCGTACGACTTCCCATGGGCTAAAACGTTAGGAATGGCCAGTATTTTGAAATTCCGAGTTGTTGCACGAAAAATAGATCGAAACGAGACTGTGCGCGACTTTGCGCAAAGTTTATGACCATCGCGTTTTTTGGTGAAACCATGCTTATACGACTTCCCAAGGGCTATGACATTGGGAATGGCCTGTATTTTGAAATTCCGAGATGGTGCATGAAAAACCGATCAAAACCAGACTTTGTGCAAAATTTATGACCGTCACATTTTTCATGAAACCATGCTCGTACGACTTCCCATGGGCTAGTACGTTGGGAATGGCCAGTATTTTGAAATTCGGAGACAGTGCATGAAAAACCAATCGAAAGCAGACTTTACGCAAAATTTATGACCGTCACATTTTTTGTGAAACCATGCTCGTACGACGTCCCATGGGTTAATACGTTGGGAATGGCAAGTATTTGAAATATCTTGACGGCGCAGAAAAAATCGATCGAAACTCGACATTGTGCGTGACTTTGCGCAAAGTTTATGACCATAGCATTTTTCACGAAACTGTGCTCGTACGACTTCCAATGGGCTAATACGTTGGGAATGGCCAGTATTTTGAAATTCTGAGATGGTGGACGAAAAACCGATCGAAACGAGACGTTGTGCAAAATTTATGAGAGTCACATTTCTTGGCGAAACTAGGCTCGTACGACTTCCAATGGGCTAATACGTTGGTAATGACCAGTATTTTGAAATTCTTAAACGGTGCACGAAAAACGGATCAAAATGAGACTCTACGCAAAATTGATGACCGTCTCTTTTTTTGACGAAACCATGCTCGTACGACTTCCCATGGGCTAATACGTTACGAATGACCAATATTTTGAAATTCCAAGTTGGTACACGAAAAATAGATCGAAGCGAGACTCTGTGCACGACTTTGCTCAAAGTTTATGACCATCGCATTTTTTGGTGAAACCATGCTTATACGACTTCCCAAGGGCTAATACATTGGGAATGGCCTATATTTTGTAATTCCGAGACGGTGCATGAAAAATCGATCAAAACGAGACTTCGTGCAAAATTTATGACCGTCGCATTTTTTCATGAAACCATGCTCCTACGACTTCCCATGGGCTAGTACATTGGGAATGGCTAGTATTTTGAAATTCCGAGACAGTGCATGAAAAATCGATCGAAAGGAGACTTTGCGCAAAATTTATGACAGTCACATTTTTTTTACGAAACCATGCTCGTACGACGTCCCATGGGTTAATACGTTGGGAATGGCAAGTATTTTGAAATATCTTGAAGGTGCATGAAAAATCGATCAAAAATCGACTTTGCACAAAGTTTATGACCGTAGCATTTTTTCTCGAAACTGTGCTCGTACGACTTCCAATGGGCTAATATGTTGGGAATGGCCACTATTTTGAAATTTTGAGACGGTGGACGAAAAACCGATCGAAATGAGACGTTGCGCAAAATTTATGACAGTCACATTTTTTGGTGAAACCATGCTCCTACAACTTCCAATGGGCTAATACGTTGGTAGTGACTAGTATTTTGAAATTCTTAAACGGTGCACGAAAAACCGATCAAAACGAGACTTTGCGCAAAATTGATGACCGTCTCTTTTTTTGACGAAACCATGCTCGTACGACTTCCCATGGGCTAATTCATTACGAATGGCCAGTATTTTGAAATTCTAAGTCGGTACATGAAAAATAGATCGAAGCGAGACTTTGTGCACGATTTTGTGCAAAGTTTATGACCATCATGTTTCTTGGTGAAACCATGCTTATACAACTTCCCAAGGGCTAATACATTGGGAATGGCCAGTATTTTGAATTTCCGAGATGGTGCTTGAAAAATCGATCAAAACGAAGCTTTGAGCAAAATTTATGAGTGTCGCTTGTTTTCACGAAACCATGCTCGTACGACTTCCCATGGGCTAGTACGTTGGGGTTGGCAAGTATTTTGAAATTCCGAGATGGTGCATGAAAAACCGATCGAAAGGAGACTTTGCACAAAATTTATGATCGTCGTATTTTTTCGCAAAACCATGCTCGTACGATGTCTTATGAGCAAATACATTGGGAATGGCAAGTATTTTGAAATATCTTGATGGTGCATGAAAAATCAATCGGAACTCGACTTTGTGCACGACTTTGCGCAAAGTTTATGATCGTCGTATTTTGCAATTCTGAAACGGTGCACGAAAACTGATCAAAACGAGACTTTGCGCAAAATTGATGACCATCGCATTTTTTCACGAAACAATGCTCGTACGACTTCCCATGGGCTAATATGTTACGAATGGCCAGTATTTTGAAATTCTGAAACGGTGCATGAAAAACAGATTCAAATGAGTCTTTACGAGTGACTTTGTGCAAAGTTTATGACAGTCACATTTTTTCGCGAAACCATGCTCGTACAACTTCCAATGGGCTAATACGTTGGTAATGACCAGTATTTTGAAATTCTGAAACGGTGCACGAAAAATCGATCAAAACGAGACTTTGCGCAAAATTGATGACCGTCTCTTTTTTTGACGTAACCATGCTCGTACGACTTCCCATGAGCTAATACGTTACGAATGGCCAGTATTTTGAAATTTCGGTACATGAAAAATAGATCGAAGCGAGACTCTGTGCACGATTTTGGTGAAACCATGCTTATACGACTTCCCAAGGGCTAATACATTGGGAATGGCTAGTATGTTGAATTTCTGAGATGGTGCATGAAAAATCGATCAAAACGAGACTTTGAGCAAAATTTATGACCGTCGCATGTTTTCACGAAACCATGCTCGTACAACTTCACATGGGCTAGTACATTGGGAATGGCGAGTATTTTGAAATTCCGAGATGGTGCATGAAAAACCGATCGAAAGGAGACTTAGCGCAAAATTTAGGACCGTCGCATTTTTTCGCGAAACCATGCTCGTACGATATCTCATGGGCTAATACGTTGGGAATGGCAAGTATTTTGAAATATCTTCTCGGTGCATGAAAAATTGATTGGAACTCGACTTTGTGCAAAGTTTATGACCGTCGCATTTTTTCACGAAACTGTGCTCGTACGACTTCCAATGGGCTAATACGTTGGGAAAGACCAGTATTTTAAAATTCTGAGACGGTGCATGAAAAACCGATCGAAACGAAATATTGCGTAAAATTTATGACCGTCGCATTTTTTCGTGGAACCATGCTCGTACGGCTTCCAATGGGCTAATACGTTGGTAATGGCCAGTATTTTGAAATTCTGAAACGGTGCACGAAAAACTGATCAAAACGAGACTTTGCGCAAAATTGATGACCGTCGCATTTTTTCACGAAACCATGCTCGTATGACTTCCCATGGGCTAATATGTTACGAATGGCCAGTATGTTGAAATTATGAAACAGTGCATGAAAAACATATCCAAACGAGTCTTTACGCGTAACTTTGTGTAAAGATTATGACTATCACGTTTTATAGCAAAACAGTGCTCATACTACTTCCCATGGGCTAATACGTTAGGAATGGCAAGTATCTTGAAATTTCGAGATAGTGCACGAAAAACCGATCAAAACGAGACTTTGTGCAAAATTCATGACCGTCGCATTTTTTCGCGAAACCATGCTCGTACGACATCCCATGGGCTAATATGTTGAGAATGACTAGTATTTTGAAATTTCTTGTTGGTGCATGAAAAACCAATCGAAACTAGACTTCGTGCGTGACTTTGCTGAATGTTTATGACCGTCATGTTTTTTTTGCGAAAGCATGCTCATACAACCTCCCATGGGCTAATACGTTGGGAATGGCCTGTATTTTGAAATTCCGAGTCGTTAAACGAAAAATAGATCGAAGCGAGACTGTGCGCGACTTTGTGCAAAGTTTATGACCGTCACGTTTTTTGGTGAAATCATGCTTATACAACTTCCCAAGGGCTAATACATTGAGAATGGCCAGTATTTTGAAATTCCGAGATGGTGCAAGAAAAACCAATGAAAACGAGACTTTACGAAAAATTTATGACCATCATATTTTTTTTTGCGAAACCATGCTCGTACGATTTCCCATGGACTAAGACGTTAGGAATGGCCAGTATTTTGAAATTCCGAGTTGTTGCACAAAAAATAGATTGAAGCAAGACTGTGCGCGACTTTGCACAAAGTTTATGACCATCATGTTTTTTGGTGAAACCATGCTTATATGACTTCGCAAGGGCTAATAAATTGGGAATGGCCAGTATTTTGAATTTCCGAGACGGTGCATGAAAAATCGATCGAAACGAAACATTGCGTAAAATTTATGACCGTCGCATTTTTTCGCGAAACCATGGGCGTACGACTTCTAATGGGCTAATACGTTGGTAATGGCGATTTTGAAATTCGAACGGTGCAAAAACCGATCAAAAGAGACTTTGCGTAAAATTGATTACTACATTTTTCACGAAACCATGCTCGTCGACTTCCCATGGGCTAATATGTTACGAATGGCGATTTTGAAATTCGACATGCATGAAAAACGATCGAACGAGTCTTTACGACTTTGCGCAAAGTTTATGACCACATTTTTCGAAACCATGCGTACAACTCGAATGGGCTAATCGTTGGTAATGACCAAGATTTGAAATTCAAACGGTGCGAAAAACCGATCAAAATGAGACTTTGCAAAATTGATGACCGTCTCTTTTTGACGAAACCATGCTCGTCGACTTCCATGGGCTAATACATTCGAATGGCGATTTTGAAATTTTCGGTACGAAAAATAGATCGAGCGAGACTCGGCAATTTGCAAAGTTTATGACCATCGCGTTTTTTGGTGAAACCATGCTTATACGACTTCCCAAGGGCTAATACATTGGGAATGGCCAGTATTTTGAATTTCCGAGATGGTGCATGAAAAATCGATCAAAACAAGACTTTAAGCAAAATTTAGGACCGTCGCATGCCTTCACGAAACCATGCTAATATGACCTCCCATGGGCTAATACGTTGGGAATGACTAGTATTTTAAAATTCGGAGATAGTGCATGAAAAATCGATCGAAAGGATACTTTGCGCAAAATTTATGACTGTCGCATTTTTTCGCGAAACCATGCTCGTAAGATGTCCCATGGGCTAATACATTGGGAATGACAAGTATTTTCAAATATCTTGACGGTGCATGAAAAATCGATCGGAACTCGACATTGTGCACGACTTTGCGCAATGTTTATGACCGTAGCATTTTTCACGAAACTGTGCTCATACGATGTCCCATGGGCTAATATGTTGGGAATGATAAGTATTTTGAAATATCTTGACGGTGCATGAAAAATCGATCGAAACTCGACATTGTGCGCGACTTTGCGCAAAGTTTATGACCGTCACATTTTTTTGCGAAACCATGCTCGTACGCCTTCCAATGGGCTAATACGTTAGTAATGACCAGTATTTTGAAATTCTGAAACGGTGCACGAAAAACCGATCAAAACGGGACTTTCGCAAAATTGATGACCGTCTCTTTTTTTGACGTAACCATGCTCGTATGACTTCCCATGGGCTAATACGTTGCGAATGGTCAGTATTTAGAAATTCCGAGTCTGTACACGAAAAATAGATCGAAGCGAGACTCTATGCACGATTTTGTGCAATGTTTATGACCATCGCGTTTTTTGGTGAAACTATGCTTCTACGACTTCCCAAGGGCTAATAAATTGGGAATGGTCAGTATTTTGAATTTCCAAGACGGTGCATGAAAAATCCATCAAAATGAGACTTTGTGCAAAATTTATTACCGTCGCATGTTTTCAGGAAACCATGCTCATACGACGTCCCATGGGCTAATACGTTTGGAATGGCCAATATATTGAAATATCTTGACGGTGCATGAAAAATTGATCGAAACTAAACTTTGGGCGCGACTTTGTCCAAAGTTTATGACCATCACATTTTTTCACGAAACTGTGCTCGTACGACTTCCAATGGGCTAATACATTGGTAATGGCCAGTATTTTGAAATTCGGAGACAATTAATGAAAAACAGATCGAAAGGAGACATTGCGCAAAAATTTATGACCGTCCCATTTTTTTGCGAAACCATGCTCGTACGATGTCCCATGGGTTAATACGTTGGGAATGGCAAGTATTTTGAAATATCTTGACGGCGCATGAAAAATCGATTGAAACTCGACTTTGTGCGCAACTTTACGCAAAGTTTATGACCGTAGCATTTTTTCACGAAACTGTGCTCATACGACTTCCAATGGGCTAATACGTTGGGAATGGCCAGTATTTTGAAATTCTGAGACGGTGGATGAAAAACCGATCGAAACGAGACGTTGCGCAATATTTATGACAGTCACATTTTTTTCGTGAAACCATGCTCGTACAACTTCCATTGGGCTAATACATTGGTAATGACCAGTATTTTGAAATTCTGAAATGGTGCACGAAAAACCGATCAAAACGAGACTTTGCGCAAAAATGATGACCGTCTCTTTTTTTGACGAAACCATGCTCGTACGACTTCCCATGGGCTAATACATTATGAATGGCCAGTATTTTGAAATTCCGAGTCGGTACACGAAAAATAGATCGAAGTGAGACTCTGTGCACGAATTTGCGCAAAGTTTATGACTATCGCGTTTTCTGGTGAAACCATGCTTATACGACTTCCCAAGGGCTAATACATTGGGAATGGCCTGTATTTTGAATTTCCGAGATGGTGCATGAAAAATCGATCAAAACGAGACTTTGAGCAAAATTTATAATCTTCGCATGTTTTCATGAAACCATGCTCGTACGACTTCCCATGGACTAGTACGTTGGGAATGGCGAGTATTTTGAAATTCCGAGATGGTGCATAAAAAACCGATCGAAAGGAGACTTTGCGCAAAATTTATGACCATCGTATTTTTTCGCGAAACCATGCTCGTACGATGTCCCATGGGCTAATACGTTGGGAATGGCAAGTATTTTGAAATATTTTGACGGTGCATGAAAAATCGATCGGAACTCGACTTTGTGCACGACTTTGAGCAAAGTTTCTGACCGTCGTATGTTTTCACAAAACTATGCTCGTATGACGTCCAATGGGCTAATACGTTGGGAATGACCAGTATTTTGAAATTCTGAGATGGTGCATGAAAAACCGATCGAAACGAAATATTGCGTAAAATTTATGACCGTCGCATTTTTTCGCGGAACCATGCTCGTACGACTTCCAATGGGCTAATACGTTGGTAATGGCCAGTATTTTGAAATTCTGAAACGGTGCACGAAAAACTGATCAAAATGAGACTTTGCGCAAAATTGATGACCGTCGCAATTTTTCACGAAACCATGCTCCTACGACTTCCCATGGGCAAATATGTTACGAATGGCCAGTATTTTCAAATTCTAAAACGGTGCATGAAAAATAGATCCAAACGAGTCTTTAAGCGCGACTTTGTGCAAAGTTTATGACAGTCACATTTTTTCGTGAAACCATGCTCGTACAACATCCAATGGGCTAATACGTTGGTAATGACCAGTATTTTGAAATTCTGAAACGGTGCACGAAAAACCGATCAAAACGAGACTTTATGCAAAATTGACGACCGTCTCTTTTTTGACGAAACCAAGCTCGTGCGACTTCCCATGGGCTAATACATTACGAATGGCCAGTATTCTGAAATTACGAGTCGGTACATGAAAAATAGATCGAAGTGAGACTCTGTGCACGACTTTGCGCAGAGTTTATGACCATCGCATTTTTTGGTGAAACCATGCTTATACGACTTCCCAAGGGCTAATACATTGGGAATGGCCAATATTTTGAATGTCCGAGATGGTGCATGAAAAATCGATCAAAACGAGACTTTGAGCAAAATTTATGACCGTCGCATGTTTTCACGAAACCATTCTCGTACGACTTCCCATGGGCTAATATGTTACGAATGGCCAGTATTTTGAAATTCTGAAACGGTGCATGAAAATAGATCGAAACGAGTCTTTACGCGCGACTTTGCGCAAAGTTTATGACAGTCACATTTTTTCGCGAAACCATGCTCGTACAACTTCCAATGGGCTTATACGTTGGCAATGACCAGTATTTTGAAATTCTGAAACGGGGCACGAAAAATCGATCAAAACGAGACTTTGCCCAAAGTTTATAACCGTCGCATTTTTTCACGAAGCTGTACTCGTACGACTTCCAATGGGCTAATACGTCGAGAATGGCCAGTATTTTGAAATTTCGAGTCGTTACATGAAAAATAGATCGAAGCGAGACTGTGCGCGACTTTGCGCAAAGTTTATGACCGTCGCATTTTTTGGTGAAATCATGCTTATACGACTTCCCAAGGGCTAGTACATTGGGAATGGCTAGTATTTTGAAATTCCGAGACGGTGCAAGAAAAACCGTTCAAAACGAGACTTTACGAAAAATTTATGACCATCATATTTTTTTGCGAAACCGTGCTCGTACGACTTCCCATGGGGCTAATATGTTGGGAATGGCCAGTAATTTGAAATTTCTTGATGTGCGTGAAAAACTGATCGAAACTCGACTTTGCGCAAAGTTTATGATCGTCGCATTTTTTCACGAAACCATGCTCGTACGCCTTCTCATGGGCTAAAACATTAGGACTTCCCATGAAAAATAGATCGAAGCGAGACTGTGCGCGACTTTGCGCAAAGTTTATTACCATCACGTTTTTTGGTGAAACCATGCTTATACGACTTCCCAAGGGCTATTACATTGGGAATGGCCTGTATTTTGAAATTTATGACCATCACATTTTTCATGAAACCATGCTCGTACGACTTCCCATGGGCTAGTACGTTGGGAATGGCCAGTATTTTGAAATTCCGAGACAGCGCATGAAAAACCGATCGAAAGCAGACTTTACGCAAAATTTATGACCGTCACATTTTTTTGCGAAACCATGCTCGTACGACGTCCCATGGGTTAATACATTGGGAATGGCAAGTATTTGAAATATCTTGACGGCGCATAAAAAATCGATCGAAACTCGACTTTGCGCGACTTTGCGCAAAGTTTATGACCGTAGCATTTTTCACAAACCATGCTCGTATGACTTCCAATGGGCTAATACGTTCGGAATGGCCAGTATTTTGAAATTCGAGACGGTGGCCGAAAAACCGATCGAAACGAGACGTTGCGCAAAATTTATAAGCGTCGTATTTTTTCGTGAAACCATGCTCGTACGACATCCCATGGGCTAATATGTTGGAAATGACTAGTATTTTGAAATTCTTAAATGGTGCACGAAAAATCGATCAAAACGAGACTCTGCGCAAAATTGATGACCGTCTCTTTTTTGACGAAACCATGCTCGTACGACTTCCCATGGGCTAATACGTTACGAATGGCCAGTATTTTGAAATTTTGAGTCGGTACACGAAAAATAGATCGAAGCGAGACTCTGCGCACGACTTTGCGCAAAGTTTATGACCATCACGTTTTTTTGTGAAACCATGCTTATACGACTTCCCAAGGGCTAATACATTGGGAATGGCCTGTATTTTGAATTTCGGAGACGGTGCATGAAAAATCGATCGAAAGGAGACTTTACGCAAAATTTATGACCGTCACATTTTTTTGCAAAACCATGCTCGTACGATGTACCATGGGTTAATACGTTGGGAATGGCAAGTATTTTGAAATATCTTGACGGCGCATGAAAAATCGATCGAAACTCAACTTTGTGCGCGACTTTGCGCAAGATTTATGACCGTAGCATTTTTTCATGAAACTGTGCTCATACGACTTCCAATGGGCTAATACGTTGGGAATGGCCAGTATTTTGAAATTCTGAGACGGTGGACGAAAAACCGATCGAAACGAGACGTTGCGCAAAATTTATGACAGTCACATTTTTTCGCGAAACCATGCTCGTACAACTTCCAATGGGCTAATACGTTGGTAATGACCAGAATTTTGAAATTCTTAAACGGTGCACGAAAAATCGATGAACACGAGATTGTACGCAAAATTGATGACCGTCTCTTTTTTTGACGAAACCATGCTCGTACGAGTTCCCATGGGCTATTATGTTACGAATGGCCAGTATTTTGAAATTTCGAGTCGGTACACGAAAAATAGATCGAAGCGAGACTCTGTGCACGACTTTGCGCAAAGTTTATGACCATCGCGTTTTTTGGTGAAACCATGCTTCTACGACTTCCCAAGGGCTAATACATTGGGAATGGCCTGTATTTTGAATTTCTAAGACGGTGCTTGAAAAACTGATCGAAAGGAGACTTTACGCAAAAATTATGACCATCACATTTTTTTGCGAAACCATGCTCGTACGATGTACCATGGGTTAATACTTGGGAATGGCAAGTATTTTGAAATATCTTGACGGCGCATGAAAAATCGATCGAAACTCAACTTTGTGCGCGACTTTGGGCAAAGTTTATGACCGTAGCATTTTTTCACGAAACTGTGCTCGTACGACTTCCAATGGGATAATACGTTGGGAATGGCCAATATTTTGAAATTCTGAGACGGTGGACGAAAAACCGATCGAAACGAGACGTTGCGCAAAATTTATGACAGTCACATTTTTTCGCGAAACCATGCTCGTACAACTTCCAATGGGGCTAATACGTTGGTAATGACCAGTATTTTGAAATTCTTAAACGGTGCATGAAAAATCGATCAAAACGAGACTCTTTGTGCCAAATTGATGACCGTCGCATTTTTTCATGAAACCATGCTCGTACGACTTCCCATGGGCTAATATGTTACGAATGCCCAGTATGTTGAAATTCTGAAACGGTGCATGAAAAACATATCCAAACGAGTCTTTACGCGTGATTTTGTGCAAAGTTTATGACTATCACGTTTTATAGCAAAACCGTGCTCATACTACTTCCCATGGTCTAATATGTTAGGAATGGCAAGTATCTCGAAATTTCGAGATAGTGCACGAAAAACCGATCGAAATGAGACTTTGCGTAAAATTCCTGACCGTCGCATTTTTTCGCGAAACCATGCTCGTATGACATCCCATGGGCTAATATGTTGGGAATGGCTAGTATTTTGAAATTTCTTGTTGGTGCATGAAAAACCAATCGAAACTAGACTTCGTGCGTGACTTTACGGAAAGTTTATGACCATCATGTTTTTTTGCGAAACCATGCTCATACGACCTCCCATGGGCTAATACGTTGGTAATGGCCTGTATTTTAAAATTCCGAGTCATTACACGAAAAATAGATCGAAGCGAGACTGTGCGCGACTTTGCGCAAAGTTTATGACCGTCGCGTTTTATGGTGAAATCATGCTTATACGACTTCCCAATTGCTAATACATTGAGAATGGCCAGTATTTTGAAATTCCGAGACGGTGCAAGAAAAACCGATCAAAACGAGAGTTTACGAAAAATTTATGACCATCGTATTTTTTTGCGAAACCATGTTTGTGCGACTTCCCATGGACTAAGACTTTAGGAATGGCCAGTATTTTAAAATTCCGAGTTGTTGCATGAAAAATAGATCGAAGCGAGACTGTGCGCGACTTTGCGCAAAGTTTATGACCATCGCGTTTTTTGGTGAAACAATGCTTATACGTCTTCCCAAGGGCAAATAAATTGGGAATGGCCAGTATTTTGAATTTCTGAGATGGTGTATAAAAAATCGATCAAAATGAGACTTTGAGAAAAATTTATGACCGTCGCATGCCTTCACGAAACCATGCTCATACGACCTCCCATGGGCTAATACGTTGGGAATGGCTAGTATTTTGAAATTTCTTGTTGGTGCATGAAAAACCAATCGAAACTAGACTTTGTGACTTTGGAAAGTTTATGACCATTATGTTTTTTTGAAACCATGCTCATCGACGTCCCATGGGCTAATACGTTGGGAATGACCTGTATTTTGAAATACACAAAAATAGATCAAAGCGAGACTGTGCGTGACTTTGCGCAAAGTTTATGACCGTCGCGTTTTTTGGTGAAATCATGCTTATACGACTTCCCAAGGGCTAATACATTGAGAATGGCCAGTATTTTGAAATTCTGAGATGGTGCAAGAAAAATCAATCAAAACGAGACTTTACGAAAAATTTATGACCATCGTATTTTTTTGCGAAACCATGCTCGTACGACTTCCCATGGACTAAGACGTTAGGAATGGCCAGTATTTTGAAATTCTGAGTTGTTGCACGAAAAATAGAACGAAGCGAGACTGTGCGCGACTTTGCGCAAAGTTTATGACCATCGCATTTTTTGGTGAAACCATGCTTACACGACTTCCCGAGGGCTAATACATTGGGAACGGCCTATATTTTGAAATTACGAGACGGTGCATGAAAAACTGATCAAAACGAGACTTTGTGCCAAAATTTATGACCGTCACATTTTTTCATGAAACCATGCTCCTACGACTTCCCATGGGCTAGTACGTTGGAAATGGATAGTATTTTGAAATTCCGAGATAGTGCATGAAAAACCGATCGAAAGGAGACTTTGTGCAAAATTTATGACCGTCATATTTTTTTTCGAAACCATACTCGTACGACGTCCCATGGGTTAATACGTTGGGAATGGCAAGTATTTTGAAATATCTTGACGGCGCATGAAAAATCGATCGAAACTCGACTTTGTGCACGACTTTGCGCAAAGTTTATGACCGTAGCATTTTTTCACGAAACTGTGCTCGTACGACTTCCAATGGGCTAATACGTTGGGAATGGCCAGTATTTTGAAATTCTGAGATGGTGGACGAAAAACCGATCGAAACGAGACGTTGCGCAAAATTTATGACAGTCACATTTTTTCGCGAAACCATGCTCGTACGACATCCCATGGGCTAATATGTTGGGAATGGCTAGTATTTTGAAATTTCTTGTTGGTGCATGAAAAACCAATTGAAACTAGACTTCGTGCGTGACTTTGCGGAAAGTTTATGACCGTCATGTTTTTTTGCGAAACCATGCTTATACGACCTCCCATGGGCTAATACATTGGGAATGTCCAGTATTTTGAAATTCCGAGTCGTTACACGAAAAATAGATCGAAGCGAGACTGTGCGCGACTTTGCGCAAAGTTTATGACCGTCGCGTTTTTTGGTGAAACCATGCTTATACGACTTCCCAAGGGCTTATACATTGGGAATGGCCTGTATTTTGAATTTCCGAGATGGTGCATGAAAAACCGATCAAAACGAGACTTTGTGCAAAATTCATGACCGTCGCATTTTTTCGCGAAACCATGCTCGTACGACATCCCATGGGCTAATATGTTGAGAATGACTAGTATTTTGAAATTTCTTGTTGGTGCATGAAAAACCAATCGAAACTAGACTTCGTGCGTGACTTTGCAGAATGTTTATGACCATCATGTTTTTTTGCGAAACCGTGCTCATACAACCTCCCATAGGCTAATACGTTGGGAATGGCCTGTATTTTGAAATTCCGAGTCGTTACACGAAAAATAGATCGAAGCGAGACTGTGCGCGACTTTGCGCAAAGTTTATGACCGTCGCGTTTTTTGGTGAAATCATGCTTATACAACTTCCCAAGGGCTAATACGTTGAGAATGGCCAGTATTTTGAAATTCCGAGACGGTGCAAGAAAAACCGATCAAAACGAGACTTTATGAAAAATTTATGACCATTGTATTTTTTTGCGAAACCATTCTCGTACGACTTCCCATGGACTAAGACGTTAGGAATGGCCAGTATTTTGAAATTCTGAGTTGTTGTACGAAAAATAGATTGAAGCGAGACTGTGACGACTTTGCACAAAGTTTATGACCATCGTGTTTTTTGGTGAAACCATGCTTATACGACTTCGCATGGGCTAATAAATTGGGAATGGCCAGTATTTTGAATTTCCGAGATGGTGCATGAAAAATCGATCAAAACGAGACTTTGAGCAAAATTTATGACCGTCGCATGCCTTCACGAAACCATGCTCATACGACCTCCCATGGGCTAATACGTTGGGAATGGCTAGTATTTTAAAATTCGGAGATGGTGCATGAAAAACCGTTCGAAAGAAAACTTTGCGCAAAATTTATGACCGTCGTATTTTCTCACGGAACTATGTGCATTCGACATCCCATGGGATTTATACGTTAGGAATGGCTAGTATTTTGAAATTTCTCGACGGTGCATGAAAATCGATCGAAACTCAGCTTTATGCGTGACTTTGCGCAAAGTTTATGACCATCGTATTTTTTCACAAAACCATACTCGTACGAGTTCCCATGGGATAATACGTTAAGAATGGCCAATCTTTTGAAATTCCGAGTCGGTGCATGAAAAATAGATCGAAGCAAGACTCTACGCGCGACTTTGCACAAAGTTTATGACCATCACGTTTTTTCGTGAAACCATGCTTATACGACTTCCCAAGGGCTAATATGTTGGGAATGACCAATATTTTGAAATTCCAAGACGGTGCAAGAAAAACCGATCAAAACGAGACTTTGCGCAAAGTTTATGATCGTCGGGTTTTTTTGTGAAACCGTGCTCAAATGACTTCCCATGGGCAAGTAAGTTGGGAATGCCCAGTATTTTGAAATTCTAAAACATTGCATGAAAAATCGATCGAAAGGAGACTTTGCGCAAAATTTATGACCATTGCATTTTTTCGCGAAACCTTGCTCGTACGACGTCCCATGGGCTAATACATTGTGAATGGCCAGTATATTGAAATACCTTGACGGTGCATAAAAAATTGATCGAAACTCAACTTTGTGCGCGACTTTGTCCAAAGTTTATGACCGTCACATTTTTTTGTGAAATTGTGCTCGTACGACTTCCAATGGGCTAATACGTTGGTAATGGCCAGTATTTTGAAATTATGTGACGGTGCATGAAAAATCGAGCAAAATGAGACTTTGCATAAAATTGATGACCGTCGCATTTTTTCATGAAACTGTGCTTTTACGACTTCCCATGGGCTAATACGTTACCAATGGCCAGTATTTTGAAATTCCGAGACGGTGCACGAAAAACAGATCGAAACGAGTTTTTGCACGCGACTTTGCGCAAAGTTTATGACCATTACATTTTATAGCGAAAACGTGCTCATACGACTTCCCATGTGCTAATACGTTAGGAATGGCGAGTATTTTGAAATTCCGAGATGGTGCACGAAAAACCGATCGGAACGAGACTTTGCGTAAGATTAATGACCGTTGCATTTTTTGGCGTCGTCCTCCTACGGCTTCCCATGGGCTATTAACATTGGGAATGGCTAGTATTTTTAAATTTCTTGATGGTGCACGAAAAACTGATCGAAACTCGACTTTGCGAGCTACTTTGTACAAAATTTATGACCATCGCCTTTTTTCATGAAACCATGCTTATACGACTTCCAATGGGCTAATACGTTGGGAATGGCCAATATTTTAAAATTTTGAGACGGTGCACGAAAAACTGATCAAAATGAGACTTTGAGCAAAATTTATAACCGTCGCATGCCTTCACGAAACCATGCTCATACGACCTCCGATGGGCTAATACGTTGGGAATGGCCAGTATTTTGAAATTCCGAGTCGTTACACAAAAAATAGATCGAAGCGAGACTGTGCGTGACTTTGCGCAAAGTTTATGACCATCGCGTTTTTTGGTGAAACCATGCTTATATGACTTCCCAAGGGCTAATACATTGGGAATGGCAAGTATTTTGAAATTTCGAGACGATGTAAGAAAAACCGATCAAAACGAGACTTTACGAAAAATTTATGACCATCGTATTTTTTTGCAAAACCTGCTCGTACGACTTCCCATGGGGGCTAATATGTTGGGAATGGCTAGTATTTTGAAATTTCTTGATGGTGCGCGAAAAACTGATCGAAACTCGACTTTGCGCAAAGTTTATGATCGTCGCATTTTTTCACGAAACCATGCTCGTACGACTTCCCATGGGCTAAAACGTTAGGAATGGCCAGTATTTTGAAATTCGGAGTTGTTGCATGAAAAATAGATGGAAGCGAGACTGTGCGCGACTTTGCGCAAAGTTTATGACCATCGTGTTTTTTGGTGAAACCATGCTTATACGACTTCCCAAGGGCTAATACATTGGGAATGGCCTGTATTTTGAAATTCCGAGATGGTGCATGAAAAACCGATCAAAATGAGACTTTATGCAGAATTTATGACCGTCACATTTTATCATGAAACGATGCTCGTACGACTTCCCATGGGCTAGTACGTTGGGAATGGCCAGTATTTTGAAATTTCGAGATAGTGCATGAAAAACCGATCAAAAAGAGACTTTGCGCAACATTTATGACCGTCACATTTTTTTGCGAAACCATGCTCGTACGATGTCCCATGTGTTAGTACGTTGGGAATGGCAAGTATTTTGAAATATCTTGACGGCGCATGAAAAATCGATCGAAACTCGACTTTGTGCGCAACTTTGCGTAAAGTTTATGACCGTAGCATTTTTTCACGAAACTGTGCTTGTACGACTTCCAATGGGCTAATACGTTGGGAATGGCCAGTATTTTGAAATTCTGAGACGGTGGCCGAAAAACCGATCGAAACGAGATGTTGCGTAAAATTTATGACAGTCACATTTTTTCATGAAACCATGCTCGTACAACTTCCAATGGGCTAATACGTTGGTAATGACCAGTATTTTGAAATTCTTAAATGGTGCACAAAAAACTGATCAAAACGAGACTCTGCGCAAAATTGATGACCGTCTCTTTTTTTGACGAAACCATGCTCGTACGACTTCCCATGGGCTAATACGTTACGAATTGCCAGTATTTTGAAATTCCGAGTCGGTACACGAAAAATAGATCGAAGCGAGACTCTGTGCACGACTTTGCGCAAAGTTTATGACCATCGCATTTTTTCATGAAACCATGCTCGTACAACTTCCCATGGGCTAATATGTTACGAATGGCCTGTATTTTGAATTTCTGAAATGGTGCATGAAAAACCGATCAAAATGAGACTTTGTGCAAAATTTATGACCATCATATTATTTCATGAAACCATGCTCGTACGACTTCCCAAGGGCTTGTACATTAGGAATGGCCAGTATTTTGAAATTTCGAGACAGTGCATAAAAAAACGATCGAAAGGAGACTTTACGTAAAATTTATGACCGTCACATTTTTTTGTGAAACCATGCTCGTACGATGTACCAAGGGTTAATACATTGGGAATGGCAAGTATTTTGAAATATCTTGACGGCGCATGAAAAATCGATCGAAACTCAACTTTGTGCGCGACTTTGCGCAAAGTTTATGACCATAGCATTTTTTCACGAAACTATGCTCGTACGACTTCCAATGGGCTAATACGTTGGGAATGGCCAGCATTTTGAAATTCTGAGATGGTGGACGAAAAACCGATCGAAATGAGACGTTGCGCAAAATTCATGACAGTCACATTTTTTCGCGAAACCATGCTCGTACAACTTCCAATGAGCTAATACGTTGGTAATGACCAGAATTTTGAAATTCCTAAACGGTGCACGAAAAATCGATGAACACGAGACTCTGCGTAAAATTGATGACCGTCTCTTTTTTTGACGAAACCATGCTCGTACGACTTCCCATGGGCTAATACGTTACGAATGGCCAGTATTTTAAAATTCCGAGTCGGTACACGAAAAATAGATCGAAGCGAGACTCGGTGCACGACTTTGCGCAAAGTTTATGACCATCGCGTTTTTTGGTGAAACCATGCTTATACGATTTCCCAAGGGCTAATACATTGGGAACGACCTGTATTTTGAAATTCGAGACGGTGCATGAAAAACCGATCAAAACGAGACTTTGTGCAAAATTTATGACCATCGCGTTTTTTCATGAAACCATGCTCCTACGACTTCCCAAGGGCTAGTACGTTGGGAATGGACAGTATTTTGAAATTCCGAGACAGTGCATGAAAAATTGATCGAAAGGAGACTTTGCGCAAAATTTATGACCGTCATATTTTTTTTCGAAACCATGCTCATACGATGTACCACGGGTTAATACGTTGGGAATGGCAAGTATTTTAAAATATCTTGACGGCGCATGAAAAATCGATCGAAACTCAACTTTGTGCGCGACTTTGCGCAAAGTTTATGACCGTAGCATTTTTTCTCGAAACTGTGCTCGTAGGACTTCCAATGGGCTAATACGTTGGGAATGGCCAGTATTTTGAAATTCTGAGACGGTGGATGAAAAATCGATCGATACGAGACGTTGCGCAAGGTTTATGACCGTCGCGTTTTTTGGTGAAACCATGCTTATATGACTTCCCAAGGGCTAATACATTAGGAATGGCTAGTATTTTAATTTTCGAGATGGTGCATGAAAAATCGATCAAAGCAAGACTTTGAGCAAAATTTATGACCGTCGCATGTTTTCACGAAACCATGCTCGTACGACTTCCCATGGGCTAGTACGTTGGGAATGGTGAGTATTTTGAAATTCTGAGATGGTGCATGAAAAACCGATCGAAAAGAGACTTTGCGCAACATTTAGGACCATCGCATTTTTTCGCGAAACCATGCTCGTACGATGCCATGGGCTAATACGTTGGGAATGACAACTATTTTGAAATATCTTCTCGGTGCATGAAAAATCGATCGGAACTCGACTTTGTAAACGACTTTGCGTAAAGTTTATAACCATCGCATTTTTTCACGAAACTATGCTCGTACGACTTCCAATGGGCTAATACGTTGGGAATGACCAGTATTTTGAAATTCTGAGACGGTGCATGAAAAACAGATCGAAACGAAATATTACGTAAAATTTATGACCATCGCATTTTTTCGCGGAACCATGCTCGTACGGCTTCCAATGGGCTAATACGTTGGTAATGGCTAGTATTTGGAAATTCTGAAACGTGCACGAAAAACTGATCAAAACGAGTCTTTACGCGCGACTTTATGCAAAGTTTATGACTATCACGTTTTATAGCAAAACAGTGCTCATACTACTTCCCATGGGCTAATACGTTAGGAATGGCAAGTATCTTGAAATTTCGAGATAGTGCACGAAAAACCGATCGAAATGAGACTTTGCGCAAAATTCATGACCGTCACTTTTTTTCGCGAAACCATGCTCGTACGACATCCCATGGGCTAATATGTTGGGAATGGCTAGTATTTTGAAATTTCGTGTTGGTGCATGAAAAACCAATCGAAACGAGACGTTGCGCAAGGTTTATAACCATCGCATTTTTTCGCGAAACCATGCTTATATGACTTCCCATGGGCTAGTACATTAGGAATGGCCTGTATTTTGAAATTCCGAGACGGTGCATGAAAAACCGATCAAAATGAGACTTTTTGCAAAATTTATGACCGTCGCATTTTTTCATGAAACCATGCTCGTACGACTTCCCATGGGCTAGTACATTGGGAATGGCCAGTATTTTGAAATTCCGAGACAATGCATGAAAAACCGATCGAAAGGAGACTTTGCGCAAAATTTATGACCGTCACATTTTTTTGCAAAACCATGCTCATACGACGTCCCATGGGTTAATACGTTGGGAATGGCAAGTATTATGAAATATCATGACGGCGCATTAAAAATCGATTAAAACTCGACTTTGTTCGCGACTTTGCGTAAAGTTTATGACCGTAGCATTTTTTCAAGAAACTGTGCTCGTACGACTTCCAGTGGGCTAATACGTTGGGAATGGCCAGTATTTTGAAATTCTGAGACGTTGCACGAAAATCCGTTCAAAACGAGACGTTGTGCAAAATTTATGACAGTCACATTTTTTCGCGAAAGCATGCTCATACGACTTCCAATGGGCTAATACGTTGGTAATGACCAGTATTTTGAAATTCTGAAATGGTGCACGAAAAATCGATCAAAACGAGACTGCGCAAAATTGATGACCATCGCATTTTTTCACGAAACCATGCTCATACGACTTCTCATGGGCTAATACCTTATGAATGTTTCAAATTCCGAGTCGGTACACGAAAAATAGATCGAAGCGAGACTCTGTGCACGATTTTGCACTGCCCATCGCGTTTTTTGGTGAAACCTTACTTATACGACATCCCAATGGCTAACACATTGGGAATGGCCAGTATTTTGAAATTCCGACATGGTGCATGAAAAATCGATCAAAACGAGACTTCGAGCAAAATTTATGACCATCGTATTTTTTTGCGAAACCGTGCTCGTACGACTTCCCAAGGGCTAATATGTTGGGAATGGCTAGTATTTTGAAATTTCTTGATGGTGTGCGAAAAATTGATCGAAACTTGACTTTGCGTAAAGTTTATGATTCTCGCATTTTTTCACGAAACCTTGCTCGTACGACTTCACATGAGCTAAAACATTAGGAATGGCCAGTATTTTGAAATTCCGAGTTGTTGCACGAAAAATAGATCGAAGCGAGACTGTGCACGACTTTGCGCAAAGTTTATGACCATCGCAGTTTTCGGTGAGACCATGCTTATACGACATCCCAAGGGCTAATACATTGGGAATGGCCTGTATTTTGAAATTTCGAGACGGTGCATAAAAAACCGATTAAAATGAGACTTTGTGCAAACATTATGACCGTCGTATTTTTTCATGAAACAATGCTCGTACGACTTCCCATGGGCTAGTATGTTGGGAATGGTCAGTATTTTGAAATTCCGAGATAGTGCATGAAAAATCGATCGAAAGGAGACTTTGTGCAAAATTTATGACCGTCACATTTTTTGTGAAACCATGCTCATACGACTTCTAATAGGCTAATACGTTGGGAATGGTCAGTATTTTGAAATTCCGAGACAGTGCATGAAAAACCGATCGATAGGAGACTTTGTGCAAAATTTATGACCGTCACATTTTTTGCGAAACCATGCTCATACGACGTCCCATGGGTTAATACGTTGGGAATGGCAAGTCTTTTGAAATATCTTGACGTCGCATGAAAAATCGATCGAAACTCGACTTTGTGCGTGACTTTACGTAAAGTTTATGACCGTCGCATTTTTTCGCGAAACCATGCTCATACGACTTCTAATGGGCTTATAAGTTGGTAATGACCAGTATTTTGAAATTTTGAAACGGTGCATGAAAAACCGATCAAAACGAGACTTGCGCAAAATTGATGACCGTCACTTTTTTTGATGAAACCATGCTCGTACGACTTCCCATGGGCTAATACGTTTTGAATGGCCAGTATATTGAAATTCTGAGTCGGTACACGAAAAATAGATAGAAGCGAGACTCTGCACAATTTTGCGCAAAGTTTACAACCATCGTGTTTGTTGGTGAAACCATGCTTATACGACTTCCAAAGGTCTAATACATTGGGAATGACCAGTATTTTGAATTTCCGAGATGTTGCATGAAAAATAGAACAAAACGAGACTTTGAGCAAAATTTATGACCGTCGCATGTTTTCACGAAACCATGCTCGTACGACTTCCCATGGGTAGTACGTTAGGAATGGCGAGTATTTTGAAATTCCGAGATGGTGCATGAAAAACCGATCGAAAGGAGACTTTGCGTAAAATTTATGACCATTGTATTTTTCCGTGAAACCATGCTCGTACGACGTCCCATGGGCTGATACGTTGGTAATGGCCAGTATATTGAAATATCTTGACGGTGCATGAAAAATCGATCAAAACTCGACTTTGTGCGCGACTTTGCACAAAGTTTATGACCGTCGTATTTTTTCGCGAAACTATGCTCGTACGACTTCCAATGGGCTAATACGTTGGGAATGGCCAGTATTTTGAAATTCTGAGACGGTGCATGAAAAATCGATAAAAATGAGACTTTGCATAAAATAGATGACCGTCGCATTTTTTCACGAAACTGTGCGGTTATGACTTCCCATGGGCTAATATGTTACAAATGGCTAGTATTTTGAAATTCTAAAACGGTGCATGAAAAACAGATCGAAACGAGTCTTTGTGCAAAATTAATGACCGTCTCTTTTTTTGACGAAACCATGCTCGTACGTGTTCCCATGGGCTAATACGTTACGAATGGCCAGTATTTTGAAATTCCGAGTTGGTACACAAAAAATAGATCGAAGAGAGACTCTGTGCACGATTTGGCACAAAGTTTATGACCATCGCGTTTTTTGGTGAAACCATGCTCATACGACTTCCCAAGGGCTAATAGATTGGGAATGGCCATTATTTTGCATTTCCGAGATGGTGCATTAAAAACCGATCGAAAGGAGACTTTGCACAAAATTTAGGACCGTCGAATTTTTTCGCGAAACCATGCTCGTACAATGTCCCATGGGCTAATACGTTGGGAATGGCAAGTATTTTGAAATATCTTCTCGGTGCATGAAAAATCGATCGGAACTCAACTTTGTGCACGACTTTGCGCAAAGTTTATGACCGTGGCATTTTTTCACGAAACTGTGCTCGTACGACTTCCAATGGGCTAATAAGTTGGGAATGACCAGTATTTTGAAATTATGAGACGGTGCATGAAAAACCGATCGAAACGAGACATTGCGTAAAATTTATGACCGCACATTTTTTCACAAACCCATGCTCGTACGACTTCCAATGGGCTAATACGTTGGTAAAGGCCGATATTTTGAAATTCTGAAACGGTGCATGAAAACCGATCAAAACGAGACTTTGCGCAAAATTGATGACCGTCGTATTTTTTCACGAAACCATGCTCGTACGACTTCCCATGGGCTAATATGTTACGAATGGCCAGTATTTTGAAATTCTGAAACGGTGCAAGAAAAACAGATCGAAACGAGTCTTTAAGCACGACTTTGCATAAAGTTTATGACAGTCACTTTTTTTCTCAAAACCATGCTCGTACAACTTCCAATGGGCTGATATGTTGATAATGACCAGTATTTTGAAATTGTGAAACGGTGCACGAAAAACCGATCAAAACGAGACTTTGCGTAAAATTGATGACCGTCGCATTTTTTCATGAAACCATGCTCGTCCGACTTCCCGTGGGCTAATACGTTACGAATGGCCAGTATTTTGAAATTCTGAAACGGTGCATGAAAAACAGATCGAAACGAGTCGTTACGCGCGACTTTGCGCAAAGTTTATGACCGTCGCATTTTTTCACGAAACTATGCTCGTACGACTTCTAATGGGCTAATACATTGGGAATGACCAGTATTTTGAAATTCAGAGACGGTGCATGAAAAACCGATCGAAACGAATCATTGCATAAAATTTATGACCATCACATTTTTTCGCGAAACCATGCTCGTACAACTTCCAATGGGCTGATACGTTGATAATGACCAGTATTTTGAAATTTTGAAACGGAGCACGAAAAATCGATCACAACGAGACTTTGAGCAAAATTCATGACCGTCTCTTTTTTTGATGAAACCATGCTCGTACGACTTCCCATGGGCTAATACGTTAATGGCCAAGATTTTGAAATTCGAGTGTACACAAAAATAGATCGAGCGACGCACGATTTTGTGCAAAGTTTATTACCATCGCATTTTTTGGTGAAACCATGCTTATACGACTTCCCAAGGGCTAATAAATTGGGAATGGCCAGTATTTTGAATTTCCGTGATGGTGCATGAAAAATCGATCAAAACTGGACTTTGACCAAAATTTATGACTGTCGCATGATTTCACGAAACCATGCTCGTACGACTTCCCATGGGCTAGTACGTTGGGAATGGCGAGTATTTTGAAATTCCGAGATAATGCATGAAAAACCGATCGAAAGGAGACTTTGCGCAAAATTTATGACCGTCGCATTTTTTCTCGAAACCATGCTCGTACGATGTCCCATGGGCTAATACATTGGGAATGGCGAGTATTTTGAAATATCTTGACGGTGTATGAAAAATCGATCGAACTCGACTTTGTGCACGACTTTGCGCAAAGTTTATAACCGCCGCATTTTTTCACGAAACTATGTTCGTACGACTTCTAATGGGCTAATACGTTGCGAATGACCAGTATTTTCAAATTCTGAGACGGTGCATGAAAAACCGATCGAAATGAAACATTGCGTAAAATTTATGACCGTCGCATTTTTTCGCGAAACCATACTCGTACGACATCCAATGGGCTAATACGTTGGTAATGGCCAGTATTTTGAAATTGTGAACGGCAAAAAACCGATCAAACGAGACTTTGCGCAAAATTGATGACCGTCGCATTTTTCATGTAACCATGCTCGACGACTTCCCATGGGCTAATACGTTGAATGGCGATTTTGAAATTCAAGCGGTGCATGAAAAATCGAGTCACGCGACTTTTCGCAAAGTTTATGACAGTCACATTTTTTCGCGAAACCATGCTCGTACAACTTCCAATGGGCTAATACCTTGGGAGTGACCAGTATTTTGAAATTCCGAAACGGTGCACGAAAAACCGATCAAAACGAGACTTTGCGTAAAATTCATGACCGTCTCTTTTTTTGATGAAACCATGCTCGTATGACTTCCCATGGGCTAATACGTTATGAATGGCCAGTATTTTGAAATTCCGAGTTGGTACACGAAAAATAGATCGAAGCAAGAATCTGTGCACGATTTTGTGCAAAGTTTATTACCATCACATTTTTTAGTGAAACCATGCTTATACGACTTCCCAAGGGCTAATAAATTAGGAATGGCGAGTATTTTGAAATTCCGAGATGGTTCATGAAAAACCGATCGAAAGGAGACTTTGCACAAATTTATGATCGTCGATTTTTCGAAACCATGCTCGACGATGTCTCATGGGCAATACGTTGGGAATGGCAAGTATTTTGAAATATCTTGACGGTGAAAAATCGAACTCGACTTTGTGCACGACTTTGCGCAAAGTTTATGATCGTCGCATTTTTTCACGAAACTATGCTCGTACGACTTCTAATGGGCTAATACGTTGGGAATGACCAGTATTTTGAAATTCAGAGACGGTGCATGAAAAACCGATCGAAACGAAACATTGCGTAAAATTTATGACCGTCGCATTTTTTCGTGAAACCATGCTCGTACAACTTCCAATGGGCTGATACGTTGATAATGACCAGTATTTTGAAATTCTAAAACGGTGCATGAAAAACCGATCAATTCAAGACTTTGCGCAAAATTCATGACCGTCTCTTTTTTTTATGAAACCATGCTCGTACGACTTCCCATGGGCTAATACGTTACGAATGGCGATTTTGAAATTCCGAGTCGGTACATGAAAAATAGATCGAAGCGAGACTCTGTGCACGATTTTGTGCAAAGTTTATTACCATCGCGTTTTTTGGTGAAACCATGCTTATACGACTTCCCAAGGGCTAATAAATTGGGAATGGCCAGTATTTTGAATTTCCGAGATGGTGCATGAAAAATCGATCAAAACTGGACTTTGAGCAAAATTTATGACCGTCGCATGTTTTCACGAAACCATGCTC
The DNA here is from genome assembly GCA_021527575.1 of Ensete glaucum. NCBI lineage: Eukaryota > Viridiplantae > Streptophyta > Magnoliopsida > Zingiberales > Musaceae > Ensete > Ensete glaucum. Next base: position 7,239,730 of record CM038554.1, read on the forward strand.
GTACGACTTCCCATGAGCTAGTACGTTGGGAATGGCGAGTATTTTGAAATTCGAGATAGTGCATGAAAACCGATCGAAAGGAGACTTTGCAAAATTTATGATCGATTTTTCTGAAACCATGCTCGACGATGTCCCATGGGCTAATACATTGGGAATGGCCAGTATTTTGAAATATCTTGACGGCATGAAAAATCGATCGAACTCGACTTTGTGCGACTTTGCAAAGTTTATAACCGCCGATTTTTTCACGAAACCATGTTCGTACTTGGCTAATACGTTGCGAATGACCAGTATTTTCAAATTCTGAGACGGTGCATGAAAAACCGATCGAAATGAAACATTGCGTAAAATTTATGACCGTCGCATTTTTTCGCGAAACCATACTCGTACGACTTCCAATGGGCTAATACGTTGGTAATGGCCAGTATTTTGAAATTGTGAAACGGTGCACGAAAAACTGATCAAAACGAGACTTTGCGCAAAATTGATGACCGTCGCATTTTTTCATGTAACCATGCTCGTACGACTTCCCATGGGCTAATACGTTACAAATGACTAGTATTTTGAAATTCTGAAACGGTGCATGAAAACGATCGAGTCTTGCGACAAAAGTTTATGACCACATTTTTTCGTGAAACCATGCTCGTACAACTTCCAGTGGGCTAATACCTTGGGAGTGACCAGTATTTTGAAATTCCGAAACGGTGCACGAAAAACCGATCAAAACGAGACTTTGCGCAAAATTCATGACCGTCTCTTTTTTTGATGAAACCATGCTCGTATGACTTCCCATGGGCTAATACGTTACGAATGGCCAGTATTTTGAAATTCCGAGTTGGTACACGAAAAATAGATCGAAGCAAGACTCTGTGCACGATTTTGTACAAAGTTTATTACCTTCGCGTTTTTTAGTGAAACCATGCTTATACGACTTCCCAAGGGCTAATAAATTAGGAATGGCGAGTATTTTGAAATTCCGAGATGGTTCATGAAAAACCGATCGAAAGGAGACTTTGCACAAATTTATGATCGTCGTATTTTTTCGCGAAACCATGCTCGTACGATGTCTCATGGGCAAATACGTTGGGAATGGCAAGTATTTTGAAATATCTTGACTGCATGAAAAATCGATCGAAACTTTGTGCATGACTTTGTGCAAAGTTTATGACCGTCGCATTTTTCACGAAACCATGCTCGTCGACTTCTAATGGGCTAATACGTTGGGAATGACCAGTATTTTGAAATTCAGAGACGGTGCATGAAAAATCGATCGAAATGAAACATTGCGTAAAATTTATGACCGTCGCATTTTATCGTGAAACCATGCTCGTACAACTTCCAATGGGCTGATACGTTGATAATGACCAGGATTTTGAAATTCTGAATCGGTGCACGAAAAACCGATCAATTCGAGACTTTGCGCAAAATTAATGACCGTCTTTTTTATGAAACCATGCTCGTACGACTTCCCATGGGCTAATACGTACGGAATGGCCGATTTTGAAATTCAGTGCATGAAAAATAGATCGAGCGAGACTCACGATTTTGTGCAAAGTTTATTACCATCGCGTTTTTGGTGAAACCATGCTTATCGACTTCCCAAGGGCTAATAAATTGGGAATGGCCAGTATTTTGAATTTCGAGATGGTGCATGAAAAATCGATCAAAACGGACTTTGAGCAAAATTTATGACCGTCGCATGTTTTCACGAAACCATGCTCGTCGACTTCCCATGAGCTAATACGTTGGGAATGGCGAGTATTTTGAAATTCGAGATAGTGCATGAAAAACCGATCGAAAGGAGACTTTTGCGCAAAATTTATGACGCGATTTTTCTGAAACCATGCTCGACGATGTCCCATGGGCTAATACATTGGGAATGGCGAGTATTTTGAAATATCTTGACGGTGTATGAAAATCGATCGAACTCGACTTTGTGCGACTTTAAAGTTTATAACCGATTTTTTCACGAAACTATGTTCGTACGACTTCTAATGGGCTAATACGTTGGAATGACCGGTATTTTCAAATTCGACGGTGCATGAAAACCGATCGAAATGAAACATTGCGTAAAATTTATGACCGTCGATTTTTTCGCGAAACCATACTCGTACGACTTCCAATGGGCTAATACGTTGGTAATGGCCAGTATTTTGAAATTGTGAAACGGTGCACGAAAAACTGATCTAAACGAGACTTTGCGCAAAATTGATGACCGTCGCATTTTTTCATGTAACCATGCTCGTACGACTTCCCATGGGCTAATACGTTACAAATGACTAGTATTTTGAAATTCTGAAACGGTGCATGAAAAACAGATCGAAGCGAGTCTTTACGCGCGACTTTTCGCAAAGTTTATGACAGTCACATTTTTTCGTGAAACCATGCTCGTACAACTTCCAGTGGGCTAATACCTTGGGAGTGACCAGTATTTTGAAATTCCGAAACGGTGCACGAAAAACCGATCAAAACGAGACTTTACGCAAAATTCATGACCGTCTCTTTTTTTGATGAAACCATGCTCGTATGACTTCCCATGGGCTAATACGTTACGAATGGCCAGTATTTTGAAATTCCGAGTTGGTACACGAAAAATAGATCGAAGCAAGACTCTGTGCACGATTTTGTACAAAGTTTATTACCTTCGCGTTTTTTAGTGAAACCATGCTTATACGACTTCCCAAGGGCTAATAAATTAGGAATGGCGAGTATTTTAAAATTCCGAGATGGTGCATGAAAAACCGATCGAAAGGAGACTTTGCACAAAATTTATGATCGTCGTATTTTTTCGCGAAACCATGCTCGTACGATGTCTCATGGGCAAATACGTTGGGAATGGCAAGTATTTTGAAATATCTTGACGGTGCATGAAAAATCGATCGGAACTCGACTTTGTGCATGACTTTGCGCAAAGTTTATGACCGTCGCATTTTTTCACGAAACTATGCTCGTACGACTTCTAATGGGCTAATACGTTGGGAATGACCAGTATTTTGAAATTCAGAGACGGTGCATGAAAAATCGATCGAAATGAAACATTGCGTAAAATTTATGACCGTCGCATTTTATCGTGAAACCATGCTCGTACAACTTCCAATGGGCTGATACGTTGATAATGACCAGGATTTTGAAATTCTGAATCGGTGCACGAAAAACCGATCAATTCGAGACTTTGCGCAAAATTAATGACCGTCTCTTTTTTTTATGAAACCATGCTCCTACGACTTCCCTTGGGCTAATACGTTACGACTGGCTAGTAGTTTGGAATTCCGAGTCGGTACACGAAAAATAGATCGAAGCGAGACTCTGTGCACGATTTTGTGCAAAGTTTATTACCATCGCATTTTTTGGTGAAACCATGCTTATACGACTTCCCAAGGGCTAATAAATTGGGAATGGCCAGTATTTTGAATTTCCGAGATGGTGCATGAAAAATCGATCAAAACGAGACTTTGAGCAAAATTTATGACCGTCGCATGTTTTCACGAAACCATGCTCATACAACTTCCCATGGGCTAGTACGTTGGGAATGGCGAGTATTTTGAAATTCCGAGATAGTGCATGAAAAACCGATCGAAAGGAGACTTTGCGCAAAATTTATGACCGTCGCATTTTTTCTCGAAACCATGCTCGTACGATGTCCCATGGGCTAATACATTGGGAATGGCAAGTATTTTGAAATATCTTGACGGTGTATGAAAAATCGATCGGAACTCGACTTTGTGCACGACTTTGCGCAAAGTTTATAACCGCCGCATTTTTTCACGAAACTGTTACGTTGCGAATGACCAGTATTTTCAAATTCTGAGACGGTGCATGAAAAACCGATCGAAATGAAACATTACGTAAAATTTATGACCGTCGCATTTTTTCGCAAAACCATACTCTTACGACTTCCAAAGGGCTAATACGTTGGTAATGGCCAGTATTTTGAAATTGTGAAACGGTGCACGAAAAACTGATCAAAACGAGACTTTGTACAAAATTGATGACCGTCGCTTTTTTTCATGAAACCAAGCTCGTACGACTTCCTATGGGCTAATACATTACGAATGGCGATTTTGAAATTCGAAGCTATGAAAAAGATCAAGAAGTCTTTACGCGACTTCAAAGTTTATGACAGTCACATTTTTTCGTGAAACCATGCTCGTACAACTTCCAATGGGCTAATACCTTGGTAATGACCAGTATTTTGAAATTCCGAAACGGTGCATGAAAAACCGATCAAAACGAGACTTTGCGCAAAATTCATGACCGTCTCTTTTTTTGATGAAACCATACTTCCATGGGCTAATACGTTACGAATGGCCAGTATTTTGAAATTCCAAGTTGGTACACGAAAAATAGATCGAAGCGAGACTCTGTGCACGATTTTGTGCAAAGTTTATTACCATCGCGTTTTTTGGTGAAACCATGCTTATACGACTTCCCAAGGGCTAATAAGTTAGGAATGGCGAGTATTTTGAAATTCCGAGATGGTGCATGAAAAACCGATCGAAAGGAGACTTTGCACAAAATTTATGATCGTCACATTTTTTCGCGAAACCATGCTTGTACGATGTCTCATGGGCAAATAGGTTGGGAATGGCAAGTATTTTGAAATATCTTGACGGTGCATGAAAATCGATCGGAACTCGACTTTGTGCACGACTTTGCGCAAAGTTTATGACCGTCGCATTTTTTCACGAAACTATGCTCGTACGACTTCTAATGGGCTAATACGTTGGGAATGACCAGTATTTTGAAATTCAGAGATGGTGCATGAAAAACCGATCGAAACGAAACATTGCGTAAAATTTATGACCGTCGCATTTTTTCGCGAAACCATGCTCGTACAACTTCCAATGGGCTGATACGTTGATAATGACCAGTATTTTGAAATTCTGAAATGGTGCACGAAAAACCGATCAATTCGAGACTTTGTGCAAAATTCATGACCGTCTCTTTTTTTTATGAAGCCATGCTCGTACGACTTCCCATGGGCTAATACGTTACGACTGGCCAGTATTTTGAAATTCCGAGTCGGTACATGAAAAATAGATCGAAGCGAGACTCTGTGCACGATTTTGTGCAAAGTTTATTACCATCGTGTTTTTTGGTGAAACCATGCTTATACGACTTCCCAAGGGCTAATAAATTGGGAATGGCCAGTATTTTGCATTTCCGAGATGGTGCATGAAAAATCGATCAAAACGAGACTTTGAGCAAAATTTATGACCGTCGCATGTTTTCACGAAACCATGCTCGTACGACTTCCCATGGGCTAGTACGTTAGGAATGGCGAGTATTTTGAAATTCCGAGATGGTGCATGAAAAACCGATCGAAAGGAGACTTTTCGCAAAATTTATGACCGTCGCATTTTTTCTTGAAACCATGCTCGTACGATGTCCCATGGGCTAATACATTGGGAATGGCAAGTATTTTAAAATATCTTGACAGTGCATGAAAAACCGATCGAAATGAAACATTGCGTAAAATTTATGACCGTCGCAATTTTTCGCGAAAACATCCTCGTATGACTTCCAATGGGCTGATACGTTGATAATGACCAGTATTTTGAAATTTTGAAACGGTGCACGAAAAATCGATCACAACGAGACTTTGAGCAAAATTCATGACCGTCTCTTTTTTTGATGAAACCATGCTCGTACGACTTCCCATGGGCTAATACGTTACGAATGGCCAGTATTTTGAAATTCCGAGTCGGTACACGAAAAATAGATCGAAGCGAGACTCTGTGCACGATTTTGTGCAAAGTTTATTACCTTCGCGTTTTTTGGTGAAACCATGCTTATACGACTTCCCAATGGCTAATAAATTAGAAATGGCGAGTATTTTGAAATTCCGAGATGGTGCATGAAAAACCGATCGAAAGGAGACTTTGCACAAAATTTATGATCGTCGCATTTTTTCCCGAAACCATGCTTGTACGATGTCTCATGGGCAAATACGTTGGGAATGGCAAGTATTTTGAAATTTCTTGACGGTGCATGAAAAATCGATCGGAACTCGACTTTGTGCACAACTTTGCATAAAGTTTATGACCGTCGCATTTTTTCACGAAACTATGCTCGTCCGACTTCTAATGGGCTAATACGTTGGTAATGGCCAGTATTTTGAAATTTTGAAACGGTGCATGAAAAACTGATAAAAATGAGACTTTGCGCAAAATTGATGACCGTTGCATTTTTTCACGAAACCATGCTCGTACGACTTCCCATGGGCTAATATGTTACGAATGGCCAGTATCTTGAAATTCTGAAACGGTGCATGAAAAACAGATCGAAACGAGTCTTTACGCGCGAGTTTGCGCAAAGTTTATGACAATCACATTTTTCGCGAAACCATGCTCGTACAACTTCCAATGGGCTAATACGTTGGTAATGACCATAATTTTAAAATTCCGAGTCGGTACACGAAAAATTGATCGAAGCGAGACTCTATGCACGATTTTGTGCAAAGTTTATGACCATCGCATTTTTTGGTGAAACATGCTTATACGACTTCCCAAGGGCTAATAAATTGGGAATGGCCAGTATTTTGAATTTCCGAGATGGTGCATGAAAAATCGATCAAAACGAGACTTTGAGCAAAATTTATGACCGTCGCATGTTTTCACGAAACCATGCTCGTACGACTTCCCATGGGCTAGTACGTTGGCAATGGCGAGTATTTTGAAATTCCGAGATGGTGCATGAAAAACCGATCGAAAGGAGACTTTGCGCAAAATTTATGACCGTTGCATTTTTTTCACGAAACCATGCTCGTACGATGTCCCATAGGCGAATACATTGGGAATGACAAGTATTTTGAAATATCTTGACGGTGCATGAAAAATCGATCGAAAGGAGACTTTGCGCAACGTTTATAACCATCGTATTTTTTCACGAAACTGTGCTCGTACGACTTCCAATGGGCTAATACGTTGGGAATGACCAGTATTTTCAAATTCTGAGATAGTGCATGAAAAACCGATCGAAATGAAACATTGCGTAAAATTTATGACCGTCGCATTTTTTCGCGAAACCATGGTCGTACGACTTCCAATGGGCTAATACGTTGGTAACAGCCAGTATTTTGAAATTCTGAAACGGTGCACGAAAAACTGATCAAAACGAGACTTTGCGTAAAATTGATGACCGTCGCATTTTTTCACGAAACCATGCTCGTATGACTTCCCATGGGTTAATACATTACGAATGCCCAGTATTTTGAAATTCTGAAACGGTGCATGAAAAACAGATCGAAACGAGTCTTTAAGCACGACTTTACACAAAGTTTATAAGCATCGCGTTTTTTGGTGAAACCATGCTTATATGACTTCCCAAGGGCTAATACATTGGGAACGACCTGTATTTTGAAATTCCGAGATGGTGCATGAAAAATCGATCAAAACGAGACTTTGTACAAAATTTATGACCGTCACATTTTTTCATGAAACCATGCTCCTACGACTTCCCATGGGCTAGTACGTTGGGAATGGACAGTATTTTGAAATTCCGAGACAGTGCATGAAAAACCGATCGAAAGGAGACTTTGCTCAAAATTTATGACCGTCATATTTTTTTGCGAAACCATGCTCGTACGACGTCCCATGGGTTAATACGTTGGGAATGGCAAGTATTTTGAAATATCTTGACGGCGCATGAAAAATAGATCGAAACTCGACTTTGTGCGCGACTTTGCGCAAACTTTATAACCGTATCATTTTTTCTCAAAACTGTGCTCGTACGACTTCCAATGGGCTAACACGTTGGGAATGGCTAGTATTTTGAAATTCTGAGACGATGGACGAAAAATCGATCGAAATGAGACGTTGCACAAAATTTATGACAATCACATTTTGAAATACATTGCTCGTACAACTTCCAATGGGCTAATACGTTGCTAATGACCAGTATTTTGATATTCTGAAACGGTGCACGAAAAACCGACCAAAACGAGACTTTGTGCAAAATTGATGACCGTCTCTTTTTTTGACAAACCATGCTCGTACGACTTCCCATGAGCTAATACGTTGGTAATGGCAAGTATTTTGAAATATCTTGACGGCGCATGAAAAATAGATCGAAACTCGACTTTGTGCACCACTTTGCGGAAAGTTTATGACTGTCGCATTTTTTCACGAAATTGTGCTCGTACGACTTCCAATGGGTTAATACATTGGGAATGGCCAGTATTTTGAAATTCTGAGACGGTGCACGAAAAACCGATCGAAACGAGACGTTGCGTAAAATTTATGACAGTCACATTTTTTCACGAAACCATGCTCGTACGGCTACCAAATGGCTAATACGTTGGTAATGGCCAGTATTTTGAAATTCTGAAATAGTGCATGAAAAACTGATCAAAACGAGACTTTGCGCAAAATTGATGACCGTCGTATTTTTTCACGAAACCATGCTCGTACGACTTCCCATGGGCTAATATGTTACAAATGGCCAGTATTTTGAAATTCTGAAACAGTGCATGAAAAATAAATCCAAACGAGTCTTTACGCGTGACTTTATGCAAAGTTTATGACTATCACGTTTTATAGCAAAACAGTGCTCATACTACTTCCCATGGGCCAATACGTTAGGAATGCCAAGTATCTTGAAATTTCGAGATAGTGCACGAAAAACCGATCGAAACGAGACTTTGCGCAAAATTCATGACCGTCGCATTTTTTCGCGAAACCATGCTCGTACGACATCCCATGGGCTAATATGTTGGGAATGGCTAGTATTTTGAAATTTCTTATTGGTGCATGAAAAACCAATCGAAGCTGGCTTCGTGCGTGACTTTGCGAAAAGTTTATGACCGTCATGTTTTTTTGCGAAACCGTGCTCATACGACCTCCCATGGGCTAACACGTTGGGAATGGCCTGTATTTCGAAATTCCGAGTCGTTACACGAAAAATAGATCGAAGCGAGACTGTGCGCGACTTTGCGCAAAGTTTATGACCGTCACGTTTTTTGGTGAAATCATGCTTATCTGACTTCCCAAGGGCTAATACATTGAGAATGGCCAGTATTTTGAAATTCTGAGACGGTGCAAGAAAAACCGATCAAAATGAGACTTTACGAAAAATTTATGACCATCGTATTTTTTTGCGAAACCATGCTCGTACGACTTCCCATGGACTAAGACGTTAGGAATGACCAGTATTTTGAAATTCCGAGTTGTTGCACGAAAAATAGAACGAAGCGAGACTGTGCACGACTTTGCGCAAAGTTTATGACCATCGCGTTTTTTGGTGAAACCATGCTTATATGACTACCCGAGGGCTAATACATTGGGAACGGCCTGTATTTTGAAATTCCGAGACGGTGCATGAAAATCCGATCAAAATGAGACGTTGTGCAAAATTTATGACCGTCGCATTTTTTCATGAAATCATGCTCCTACGACTTCCCATGGCTAGTACGTTGAAATGGACAATATTTTGAAATTCTGAGACAGTGCATGAAAAGCCGATCGAAAGGAGACTTTGCGCAAAATTTATGACCGTCATATTTTTTTTTCGAAACCATGCTCGTACGACGTCCCATGTGTTAATATGTTGGGAATGGCAAGTATTTTGAAATATCTTGACGGCGCATGAAAAATCGATCAAAACTCGACTTTGTGCACGACTTTGGGCAAAGTTTATGACCGTCGCATTTTTTCGCGAAACAATGCTTGTACGACATCCCATGGGCTAATATGTTGGGAATGGCTAGTATTTTGTAATTTCTTGTTGGTGCATGAAAAACCAATCGAAACTAGACTTTGTGCGTGACTTTGCGGAAAGTTTATAACCGTCATGTTTTTTTGCGAAACCATGCTCATACGACCTTCCATGGGCTAATACATTGGGAATGTCCAGTATTTTGAAATTCCGAGTCGTTACACGAAAAATAGATCGAAGCGAGACTGTGCGCGACTTTGCGCAAAGTAAAGGACCATCGCGTTTTTTGGTGAAACCAGGCTCGTACGACTTCCCAAGGGCTAATAAGTTGGGAATGGCCAATATTTTAAAATTCCGAGATGGTGCATGAAAAATCGATCAAAACTAGACTTTGAGCAAAATTTATGACTGTCGCATTTTTTCACGAAACCATGCTCATACGACTTCCCATGGGCTAATACGTTAGGAATGGCAAATATTTTGAAATTCCGAGATAGTGCACGAAAAACCGATCGAAACGAGACTTTGCGCAAAATTTAGGACCGTCGTATTTTTTCGCGAAACCATGCTCGTACGGCTAATACGTTGGAAATGGCAAGTATTTTAACATATCTTCTCGGTGCATGAAAAAACGATCGGAACTCGACTTTGTGCACGACTTTGCGCAAAGTTTATGATCGTCGCATTTTTTCACGAAACTGTGCTCGTACGACTTCTAATGGGCTAATACGTTGGGAATGACTAGTATTTTGAAAATCTGAGATGGTGCATGAAAAACAGATCGAAACGAAATATTGCGTAAAATTTATGACCATCGTATTTTTTTGCGGAACCATGCGCGTACGGCTTCCAATGGGCTAATACGTTGGTAATGGCTAGTATTTTGAAATTTTGAAACGGTGCACGAAAAACTGATCAAAACAAGACTTTCCGCAAAATTGACGACCGTCATATTTTTTCACGAAACCATTTTCATACGACTTCCCATGGGCTAATATGTTACAAATGGCCAGTATTTTGAAATTCTGAAACGGTGCATGAAAAACGAATCCAAACGAGTCTTTACGCGCGACTTTGTGCAAAGATTATGACTATCACGTTTTATAGCAAAACAGTGCTCATACTACTTCCCATGGGCTAATACGTTAGGAATGGTAAGTATCTTGAAATTTTGAGATAGTGCACGAAAAACCGATCGAAACGAGACTTTGCGCAAAATTCATGACCGTCGCATTTTTTCGCGAAACCATGCTCGTACGACATCCCATGGTCTAATATGTTGGGAATGGCTAGTATTTTGAAATTTCTTGTTAGTGCATGAAAAACCAATCGAAACTAGACTTCGTGCGTGACTTTGCGGAAAGTTTATGACCATCATGTTTTTTTGCGAAACCGTGCTCATACGACCTCCCATGGGCTAATACGTTGGTAATGGCCTGTATTTTGAAATTCCGAGTCATTACACGAAAAATAGATCGAAGCGAGACTGTGCGCGACTTTGCGCAAAGTTTATGACCGTCGCATTTTTTGGTGAAATCATGCTTATACGACTTCCCAACTGCTAATACATTGAGAATGGCCAGTATTTTGAAATTCCGAGACGGTGCAAGAAAAACCGATCAAAACGAGAGTTTGCGAAAAATTTATGACCATCGTATTATTTTGCGAAACCATGTTCGTGCGACTTCCCATGGACTAAGACTTTAGGAATGGCCAGTATTTTGAAATTCCGAGTTGTTGCACGAAAAATAGATCGAAACGAGACTGTGCGCGACTTTGCGCAAAGTTTATGACCATCGTGTTTTTTGGTGAAACAATGCTTATACGTCTTCCCAAGGGCAAATAAATTGGGAATGGCCAGTATTTTGAATTTCCGAGATGGTGCATGAAAAATCGATCAAAACGAGACTTTGAGAAAAATTTATGACCGTCGCATGCCTTCACGAAACCATGCTCATACGACCTCCCATGGGCTAATACGTTGGGAATGGCTAGTATTTTGAAATTTCTTGTTGGTGCATGAAAAACCAATCGAAACTAGACTTCGTGCGTGACTTTGCGGAAAGTTTATGACCATTATGTTTTTTTTCGAAACTGTGCTCATACGACGTCCCATGGGCTAATACGTTGGGAATGACCTGTATTTTGAAATTCCGACTCGTTACACAAAAAATAGATCGAAGCGAGACTGTGCGCGACTTTGCGCAAAGTTTATGACCGTCGCGTTTTTTGGTGAAATCATGCTTATACGACTTCCCAAGGGCTAATACATTGAGAATGGCCAGTATTTTGAAATTCTGAGATGGTGCAAGAAAAATCAATCAAAACGAGACTTTACGAAAAATTTATGACCATCGTATTTTTTTGCGAAACCATGCTCGTACGACTTCCCATGGACTAAGACGTTAGGAATGGCCAGTATTTTGAAATTCTGAGTTGTTGCACGAAAAATAGAACGAAGCGAGACTGTGCGCGACTTTGCGCAAAGTTTATGACCATCGCGTTTTTTGGTGAAACCATGCTTACACGACTTCCCGAGGGCTAATACATTGGGAACGGCCTATATTTTGAAATTCCGAGACGGTGCATGAAAAACCGATCAAAACGAGACTTTGTGCCAAAATTTATGACCGTCACATTTTTTCATGAAACCATGCTCCGACGACTTCCCATGGGCTAGTACGTTGGAAATGGACAGTATTTTGAAATTCCGAGACAGTGCATGAAAAACCGATCGAAAGGAGACTTTGTGCAAAATTTATGACCGTCATATTTTTTTTCGAAACCATACTCGTACGACGTCCCATGGGTTAATACGTTGGGAATGGCAAGTATTTTGAAATATCTTGACGGCGCATGAAAAATCGATCGAAACTCGACTTTGTGCATGACTTTCTGCAAAGTTTATGACCGTAGCATTTGTTTCTCGAAATTGTGCTCGTACGACTTCCAATGGGCTAATACATTGGGAATGGCCAGTATTTTGAAATTTTGAGATGGTGGACGAAAAACCGATCGAAACGAGACGTTGCGCAAAATTCATGACCGTCGCATTTTTTCGCGAAACCATGCTCGTACGACATCCCATGGGCTAATATGTTGGGAATGGCTAGTATTTTGAAATTTCTTGTTGGTGCATGAAAAACCGATCGAAACTAGACTTCGTGCGTGACTTTGCGGAAAGTTTATGACCGTCATGTTTTTTTGCGAAACCGTGCTCATACGACCTCCCATGGGCTAATACGTTGGGAATGGCCAGTATTTTGAAATTCCGAGTCGTTACACGAAAAATAGATCGAAGCGAGACTGTGCGCGACTTTGCGCAAAGTTTATGACCGTCGCGTTTTTTGGTGAAATCATGCTTATATGAGTTCCCAAGGGCTAATACATTGAGAATGGCCAGTATTTTGAAATTCCGAGACGGTGCAAGAAAAACCGATCAAAATGAGACTTTACGAAAAAATTTTGACCATCGTATTTTTTTGCGAAACCATGTTCGTACGACTTCCCATGGACTAAGACATTAGGAATGGCCAGTATTTTGAAATTCCGAGTTGTTGCACGAAAAATAGATCGAAGCAAGACTGTGCGCAACTTTGCACAAAGTTTATGACCATCACGATTTTTGGTGAAACGATGCTTATACGACTTCCGAAGGGCTAATAAATTGGGAATGGCCAGTATTTTGAATTTCCGAGATGGTGCATAAGAAATCGATCAAAACGAGACTTTGAGCAAAATTTATGACCGTCGCATGCCTTCACGAAACCATGCTCATACGACCTTGTGCGCGACTATGCGTAAAATTTATGACCGTCGCATTTTTTCACGAAACTGTGCTCGTACGACTTCCAATGGGCTAATACGGTGGGAATGGCCAGTATTTTGAAATTTTGAGTCGTTACACGAAAAATAGATTGAAGCGAGACTGTGCACGACTTTGCGCAAAGTTTATGACCATCGCATTTTTTGGTGAAACCTTGCTTATACGACTTCCCAAGGGCTAATACACTGGGAACGACCAAGATTTTGAAATTCCGAGATGGTGCGTAAAAAAACCGATCAAAATGAGACTTTACGCAAAATTTATGACCATCGTATTTTTTTGCGAAACCGTGCTCGTACAACTTCCCAAGGGCTAATATGTTGGGAATGGCTAGTATTTTGAAATTTCTTGATGGTGCACGAAAAACACATCGAAACTCGACTTTGTGCAAAGTTTATGATCGTCACATTTTTTCACGAAACCATGCTCGTACGACTTCCCATGGGCTAAAACGTTAGGAATGGCCAGTATTTTGAAATTCCTAGTTGTTGCACGAAAAATAGATGGAAGCAAGACTGTGCACGACTTTGCGCAAAGTTTATGACCATCGTGTTTTTTGGTGAAACCATGCTTATACGACTTCCCAAGCAATACATTAGGAATGGCCTGTATTTTGAAATTCTGAGACGGTGCATGAAAAACCAATCAAAATGAGACTTTGTGCAAAATTTATAACCGTCGCATTTTTTTATGAAACCATGCTCGTACGACTTCCCATGGGCTATTACGTTGGGAATGGTCAGTATTTTGAAATTCCGAGACAGTGCATGAAAAACTGATCGAAAGGAGACTTTGCGCAAAATTTATGACCGTCACATTTTTTTGCGAAACTATGCTCGTACGACGTCCCATGTGTTAATACATTGGGAATGGCAAGTATTTTGAAATATCATGACGGCGCATTCAAAATCCATTGAAACTCGACTTTGTGCGCGACTTTGCGCAAAGTTTTTGACCGTAGCAGTTTTTCACGAAACTGTGCTCGTACGACTTCCAATGGGCTAATACGTTGGGAATGGCCAGTATTTTAAAATTCTGAGACGGTGCACGAAAAACCGATCGAAACGAGACGTTGCGCAAAATTTATGACAGTCACATTTTTTTGCGAAACCATGCTCGTACGGCTTCCAATGGGCTAATACGTTGGTAATGGCCAGTATTTTGAAATTCTGAAACGGTGCACGAAAAATTGATCAAAACGAGACTTTGCGCAAAATTGATGACCGTCGTATTTTTTCACGAAACCATGCTCGTACGACTTCCCATGGGCTAATATGTTACGAATGGTCAGTATTTTCAAATTCTGAAACGGTGCATGAAAAACAAATCCAAACGAGTCTTTACGCGCGACTTTGTGCAAAGTTTATGACTATCACGTTTTATCGCAAAACAGTGCACATACTACTTCCCATGGGATAATACGTTAGGAATGGCAAGTATCTTGAAATTTTGAGATAGTGCACGAAAAACCGATCGAAACGAGACTTTGCGCAAAATTCATGACCGTCGTATTTTTCGCGAAACCATGCTTGTACGACATCCCATGGGCTAATATGTTGGGAATGGCTAGTATTTTGAAATTTCTTGTTGGTGCACGAAAAACCAATCGAAACTAGACTTCGTGCGTGACTTTGCGGAAAGTTTATGACCGTCATGTTTTTTTGCGAAACCATGCTCATACGACCTCCCATGGGCTAATACGTTGGGAATGGCCTGTATTTTGAAATTCCGAGTCGTTACACGAAAAATAGATCGAAGCGAGACTGTGCGCGACTTTACGCAAAGTTTATGACCGTCTCATTTTTTGGTGAAATCATGCTTATACGATTTCCCAAGGGCTAATACATTAAGAATGGCTAGTATTTTGAAATTCTGAGACAGTGCAAGAAAAACCGATCAAAACGAGACTTTACGCAAAATTTATGACCATCGTATTTTTTTGCGAAACCGTGCTCGTACGACTTCCCATGGACTAAGACGTTAGGAATGCCCAGTATTTTGAAATTCCGAGTTGTTGCACGAAAAATAGAACGAAGCGAGACTGTTTGCAAATTTATGACCATCGTATTTTTTTGCGAAACCATGCTTATACAACTTCCCGAGGGCTAATACATTGGGAATGGCCTGTATTTTGAAATTCCAAGACGGTGCATGAAAAACCGATCAAAACGAGACTTTGTGCAAAATTTATGACCGTCACATTTTTTCATGAAACCATGCTCCTACGACTTCCCATGGGCTAGTACGTTGGGAATGGACAGTATTTTGAAATTCCTAGACAGTGCATGAAAAACCGATCGAAAGGACACTTTGCGCAAAATTTATGACCATCATATTTTTTTGCAAAACCATGCTCGTATGACGTCCCATGGGTTAATACGTTGGGAATGGCAAGTATTTTCAAATATCTTGACAACGCATGAAAAATCTATCGAAACTCGTCTTAGTGCGCGACTTTGTGCAATGTTTATGACTGTAGCAGTCCCATGGGTTAATACGTTGGGAATGGCAAGTATTTTCAAATATCTTGACAACGCATGAAAAATCTATCGAAACTAGTCTTAGTGCGCGACTTTGTGCAATGTTTATGACTGTAGCATTTTTTCACGAAACTGTGCTCATACGACTTCCAATGGGCTAATACATTGGGAATGGCCAATATTTTGAAATTCTGAGATGGTGGACGAAAAACCGATCGAAACGAGACGTTGCGCAAAATTTATGATAGTCCCATTTTTTCGCGAAACCATGCTCGTACAACTTCCAATGGGCTAATACGTTGGTAATGACCAGTATTTTGAAATTCTGAAACGGTGCACGAAAAACCGATCAAAACGAAACTTTACGCAAAATTGATGTCCGTCTCTTTTTTTGACGAAACCATGCTCGTACGACTTCCCATGAACTAATACGTTACGAATGGTCAGTATTTTGAAATTCCGAGTCTGTACATGAAAAATAGATCGAAGCGAGACTGTGCACGATGTTGCGCAAAGTTTATGACCATCGCGTTTTTTGGTGTAACCATGCTTATACGACTTCCCAAGGGCTAATACATTGGGAATGGCTAGTATTTTGAATTTCTGAGATGGTGCATGAAAAATCGATCAAAACGAGACTTTGAGCAAAATTTATGACCGTCGCATGTTTTCACGAAACCATGCTCGTACGACTTCCCATGGGCTAGTACGTTGGGAATGGCGAGTATTTTGAAATTCCGAGATGGTGCATGAGCAACCGATCGAAAGGAGACTTTGCGCAAAATTTGGGACCGTCGCATTTTTTCGCGAAACCATGCTCGTACGATGTCCCATGGGCTAATACGTTGGGAATGGCAAGTATTTTGAAATATCTTCGCGGTGCATGAAAAATCGTTCGGAACTCGACTTTGTGCACGACTTTGCACAAAGTTTATGACCGTCGCATTTTTTCACGAAACTGTGCTCGTACGACTTCCAATGGGCTAATACGTTGGGAATGACCAATATTTTGAAATTCTAAGATGGTGCATGAAAAACAGATCGAAACGAAATATTGCGTAAAATTTTTGACCGTCGTATTTTTTCGTGGAACCTAGCTCATACGGCTTCCAATGGCCTAATACGTTGGTAATGGCCAATATTTTAAAATTCTAAAACGGTGCACGAAAAACTAATCAAAACGAGACTTTGCGCAAAATTGATGACCGTCGTATTTTTTCACGAAACCATGCTCGTACGACTTCCCATGGGCTAATATGTTATGAATGGCCAGTATTTTGAAATTCTGAAATGGTGCATGAAAAACAAATCCAAACGAGTCTTTACGCGTGACTATAGCAAAACAGTGCTCATACTACTTCCCATGGGCTAATATGTTAGGAATGGCAAGTATCTTGAAATTTCGAGATAGTGCACGAAAAACGGATCGAAACGAGACTTTGCGCAAAATTCATGACCGTCGCATTTTTTCGCGAAACCATGCTCATACGACATCCCACGGGCTAATATGTTGGGAATGGCTAGTATTTTGAAATTTCTTGTTGGTGCATGAAAAACCAATCGAAACTAGACTTCGTGTGTGACTTTGCGGAAAGTTTATGACCGTCATGTTTTTTTACGAAACCGTGCTCATACGACCTCCCATGGGCTAATACGTTGGGAATGGCCTGTATTTTGAAATTCTGAGTCGTTACACGAAAAATAGATTGAAGCGAGACTGTGCGTGACTTTTCGCAAAGTTTATGACCGTCGCGTTTTTTGGTAAAATCATGCTCATACGACTTCCCAAGGGCTAATACATTAAGAATGGCCAGTATTTTGAAATTCCTAGACGGTGCAAGAAAAACCGATCAAAACGAGACTTTACGAAAAATTTATGACCATCGTATTTTTTTGCGAAACCATGTTTGTATGACTTCCCATGGACTAAGACATTAGGAATGGCCAGTATTTTGAAATTCTGAGTTGTTGCACGAAAAATAGATCGAAGCGATACTATGCGCGACTTTGTGCAAAGTTTATGACCATCGCGTTTTTTGGTGAAACCACGCTTATACTACTTCCCAAGGGCTAATAAATTAGGAATGGCCAGTATTTTAAATTTTCGAGATGGTGCATGAAAAATCGATCAAAACGCGGCTTTGAGCAAAATTTATGACCGTCGCATGCCTTCACGAAACCATGCTCATACGACCTCCCATGGGCTAATACGTTGGGAATGGCCAGCGTTTTGAAATTTTGAGTCGTTACACGAAAAATATATTAAAGCGAGATTGTGCGCGACTTTGCATAAAGTTTATGGCCATCGCGTTTTTTGGTGAAACCTTGCTTATATGACTTCCCAAGGGCTAATACATTGGGAACGACGAAGATTTTGAAATTCCGAGACGGTGCATGAAAAAACCGATCAAAACGAGACTTTACGTAAAATTTATGACCATCATATTTTTTTGTGAAACCATGCTCGTACGACTTCCCAAGGGCTAATATGTTGGGAATGGCTATTATTTTGAAATTTCCTGATGGTGCACGAAAAACTGATCGAAACTCGACTTTACGCAAAGTTTATGATCATCGCATTTTTTCACGAAACCGTGCTCGTACGACTTCCCATGGGCTAAAACGTTAGGAATGGCCAGTATTTTGAAATTTCGAGTTGTTGCACGAAAAAGAGATGGAAGCAAGACTTGCACGACTTTGCGCAAAGTTTATGACCATCGCGTTTTTTGGTGAAACCATGCTTATACGACTTCCCAAGGGCTAATACATTAGGAATAGCCTGTATTTTGAAATTCTGAGACGGTGCATGAAAAACCGATCAAAATGAGACTTTGTGCAACATTTATGACCGTCGCATTTTTTCATGAAACCATGCTCGTAAGACTTCCCATTGGCTAGTACGTTGGGAATGGCCAGTATTTTGAAATTCCGAGACAGTGCATGAAAAACAGATCGAAAGGAGACTTTGCGCAAAATTTATGACCGTCACATGTTTTTGTGAAACCATGCTTATACAACTTCCCATGGGTTAATACGTTGGGAATGGCCAGTATTTTGAAATTCCGAGAAGGTGCATGAAAAATCGATCAAAACGAGACTTTGAGCAAAATTTATGACCGTCGTATTTTTTTCGAAACCGTGCTCGTACGACTTCCCAAGGGCTAATATGTTGGGAATGGCTAGTATTTTGAAATTACTTGATGGTGCACGAAAAATCGATCGGAGTACGACTTTGCACAAAGTTTATGACCGTCGCTTTTTTTCATGAAACTGTGCTCGTACAACTTCCAATGGGCTAATACATTGGGAATGACCAGTATTTTGAAATTCTGAGATGGTGCATGAAAAACAGATCGAAACGAAATATTGTGTAAAATTTATGACCGTCATATTTTTTCGCAGAACCATGCTCGTACGGCTTCCAATGGGCTAATACGTTGGTAATGGCTAGTATTTTGAAATTCTGAAACGGTGCATGAAAAACTAATCAAAACGAGACTTTGCGCAAAAGTGATGACCGTGGTATTTTTTCACGAAACCATGCTCGTACGACTTCCCATGGGCTAATATGTTACGAATGGCCAGGATTTTGAAATTCTGAAACGGTGCATGAAAAACAAATCCAGACGAGTCTTTACGTACGACTTTGTGCAAAGTTTATGACTATCATGTTTTATAGCAAAACAGTGCTCATACTACTTCCCATGGGCTAATACGTTAGGAATGGTAACCATCTTGAAATTTCGAGATAGTGCATGAAAAACCGATCGAAACAAGACTTTGCGCAAAATTCATGACCGTCGCATTTTTTCGCGAAACCATGCTCGTACGACATCCCATGGGCTAAAATGTTGGGAATGGCTAGTATTTTGAAATTTCTTGTTGGTGCATGAAAAACCAATCGAAACTGGACTTCGTGCGTGACTTTGCGGAAAGTTTATGACCGTCATGTTTTTTTGCGAAACCGTGCTCATACGACCTCCCATGGGCTAATAAGTTGGGAATGGCCTGTATTTTGAAATTCCGAGTTGTTACACGAAAAATAGATCGAAGCGAGACTGTGCGCGACTTTGCGCAAAGTTTATGACCGTCGCGTTTTTTGGTGAAATCATGCTTATATGAGTTCCCAAGGGCTAATACATTGAGAATGGCCATTTTGAAATTCGAGACGGTGCAAGAAAAACCGATCAAAATGAGACTTTACGAAAAAATTTTGACCATCGTATTTTTTTGCGAAACCATGTTCGTACGACTTCCCATGGACTAAGACATTAGGAATGGCCAGTATTTTGAAATTCCGAGACAGTGCATGAAAAACTGATCGAAAGGAGACTTTGCGCAAAATTTATGACCGTCACATGTTTTTGCGAAACCATGCTTATACGACTTCCCATGGGTTAATACGTTGGGAATGGCCAGTATTTTGAAATTCCGAGAAGGTGCATGAAAAATCGATCAAAATGAGACTTTGAGCAAATTTTATGACCGTCGTATTTTTTTCGAAACCGTGCTCGTACGACTTCCCAAGGGCTAATATGTTGGGAATGGCTAGTATTTTGAAATTACTTGATGGTGCACGAAAAATCGATCGGAGTACGACTTTGCGTAAAGTTTATGACCGTCGCTTTTTTTCACGAAACTGTGCTCGTACGACTTCAAATGGGCTAATACGTTGGGAATGAGATTTTGAAATTCGAGTGCATGAAAACGATCGAAACGAAATATTGCGTAAAATTTATGACCATCGCATTTTTTTGCCGAACCATGCTTGTACGGCTTCCAATGGGCTAATACATTAGTAATGGCTAGTATTTTGAAATTCTGAAACGGTGCACGAAAAACTGATCAAAACGAGACTTTGCGCAAAATTGACGACCGTCGTATTTTTTCACGAAACCATTCTCGTACGACATCCCATGGGCTAATATGTTACGAATGGCCAAGATTTTGAAATTCTGAAACGGTGCATGAAAAACAAATCCAGACGAGTCTTTACGCGCGACTTTGTGCAAAGTTTATGACTATCACGTTTTACAGCAAAACAGTGCTCATACTACTTCCCATGGGCTAATACGTTAGGAATGGTAACTATCTTGAAATTTCGAGATAGTGCATGAAAAACCGATCGAAACGACACTTTGTGCAAAATTTATGACCGTCGCATGCCTTCACGAAACCAAGCTCATACGACCTCCCATGGGCTAATACGTTGGGAATGGCTAGTATTTTGAAATTTCTTGTTGGTGCATGAAAAACCAATCGAAACTAGACTTCGTGCGTGACTTTGCGGAAAGTTTATGACCGTCATGTTTTTTTGCGAAACCATCCTAATACGACCTCCCATGGGCTAATACGTTGGGAATGGCCTGTATTTTGAAATTCCGAGTCGTTGCATGAAAAATAGATCGATCGAGACTGTGTGCGACTTTGCGCAAAGTTTATGACCGTTACGTTTTTCGGTGAAACCCTGCTTATACGACTTCCCAAGGGCTAATACATTGGGAATGGCCTGTATTTTGAAATTCCGAAACGGTGCATAAAAAACCGATCAAAACGAGACTTTGTGCAAACTTTATGACCGTCGTATTTTTTCATGAAACCATGCTCGTACGACTTCCCATGGGCTCGTACGTTGGGAATGGTCAGTATTTTGAAATTCCGAGATAGTGCATGAAAAACCGATCGAAAGGAGACTTTGTGCAAAATTTATGACCGTCACATTTTTTGTGAAACCATGCTCATACGACTTCTAATAGGCTAATACGTTGGGAATGGTTAGTATTTTGAAATTCCGAGACAGTGCATAAAAAACCGATCGAAAGGAGACTTTGTGCAAAATTTATGACCGTCACATTTTTTGCTAAACCATGCTCATAAACGTCCCATGGGTTAATACGTTGGGAATGGCAAGTCTTTTGAAATATCTTGACGCCGCATGAAAAATCGATCGAAACTCGACTTTGTGCGCGACTTTTATGACTATCACGTTTTATAGCAAAACAGTGCTCATACTACTTCCCATGGGCTAATATGTTAGGAATGGCAAGTATCTTGAAATTTTGAGATAGTGCACGAAAAACCGATCGAAACGAGACTTTGCACAAAATTCATGACCGTCGCATTTTTTCGCGAAACCATGCTCGTACGACATCCCATGGTCTAATATGTTGGGAATGGCTAGTATTTTGAAATTTCTTGTTAGTGCATGAAAAACCAATCGAAACTAGACTTCGTGCGTGACTTTGCGGAAAGTTTATGACTATCATGTTTTTTGAAACCGTGCTACGACCTCCCATGGGCTAATACGTTGGTAATGGCCAGATTTGAAATTCGAGTCATTACGAAAAATAGATCGAAGCGAGACTGTGCGCGACTTTGTGCAAAGTTTATGACCGTCGCGTTTTTTGGTGAAATCATGCTTATACGACTTCCCAATTGCTAATACATTGAGAATGGCCAGTATTTGGAAATTCCGAGACGGTGCAAGAAAAACCGATCAAAACGAGAGTTTACGAAAAATTTATGACCATCGTATTTTTTTGCGAAACCATGTTCGTACGACTTCCCATGGACTAAGACTTTAGGAATGGCCAGTATTTTGAAATTCCGAGTTGTTGCACGAAAAATAGATCGAAGCGAGACTGTGCGCGACTTTGCGCAAAGTTTATGACCACGCGTTTTTTGGTGAAACAATGCTTATACGTCTTCCCAAGGCCAAATAAATTGGGAATTGCCAGTATTTGAATTTCCGAGATGGTGCATGAAAAATCGATCAAAACGAGACTTTGAGCAAAATTTATGACCGTCGCATGCCTTTACGAAACCATGCTCACACGACCTCCCATGGGCTAATACGTTGGGAATGGCTAGTATTTTGAAATTTCTTGTTGGTGCATGAAAAACCAATCGAAACTAGAATTCGTGCGTGACTTTGCGGAAAGTTTATGACCATTATGTTTTTTGAAACCGTGCTCATACGACGTCCCATGGGCTAATACGTTGGGAATGACCGTATTTTGAAATTCAGTCGTTACGAAAAATAGATAGAAGCGAGGCGCGACTTTGCGCAAAGTTTATGACCGTCGCGTTTTTTGGTGAAATCATGCTTATACGACTTCCCAAGGGCTAATACATTGAGAATGGCCAGTATTTTGAAATTCTGAGATGGTGCAAGAAAAATCAATCAAAACGAGACTTTACGAAAAATTTATGACCATCGTATTTTTTTGCGAAACCATGCTCGTCGACTTCCCATGGACTAAGACGTTAGGAATGGCGATTTTGAAATTCGAGTTGTTGCACGAAAATAGAACGAAGCGAGACTGTGCGCGACTTTGCGCAAAGTTTATGACCATCGCGTTTTTTGGTGAAACCATGCTTACACGACTTCCCGAGGGCTAATACATTGGGAACGGCCTGTATTTTGAAATTCCGAGACGGTGCATGAAAAACCGATCAAAATGAGATTTTGTGCAAAATTTATAACCGTCGTATTTTTTCATGAAACCATGCTCGTACGACTTCCCATGGGCTAGTACGTTGGGAATGGCCAGTATTTTGAAATTCTGAGTCGTTACACAAAAAATAGATCGAAGCGAGACTGTGCGCGACTTTGCGCAAAGTTTATGACCGTCGCGTTATTTGGTGAAATCATGCTTATACGACTTCCCAAGGGCTAATATATTGAGAATGGCCAGTATTTTGAAATTCGAGATGGTGCAAGAAAAATCAATCAAACGAGACTTTACGAAAAATTTATGACCATCGATTTTTTGCGAAACCATGCTCGTCGACTTCCCATGGACTAAGACGTTAGGAATGGCCGATTTTGAAATTCGAGTTGTTGCACGAAAAATAGAACGAAGCGAGACTGTGCGCGACTTTGCGCAAAGTTTATGACCATCGCGTTTTTTGGTGAAACCATGCTTACACGACTTCCCGAGGGCTAATACATTGGGAACGGCCTGTATTTTGAAATTCCGAGACGGTGCATGAAAAACCGATCAAGACGAGACTTTGTGCCAAAATTTATGACCGTCACATTTTTTCATGAAACCATGCTCCTACGACTTCCCATGGGCTAGTACGTTGGAAATGGACAGTATTTTGAAATTCCGATACAGTGCATGAAAAACCGATCGAAAGGAGACTTTGCGCAAAATTTATGACCGTCATATTTTTTTTCGAAACCATACTCGTACGACGTCCCATGGGTTAATACGTTGGGAATGGCAAGTATTTTGAAATATCTTGACGGCGCATGAAAAATCGATCGAAACTCGACTTTGTGCGCGACTTTCTGCAAAGTTTATGACCGTAGCATTTTTTTCTCGAAATTGTGCTCGTACGACTTCCAATGGGCTAATACTTTGGGAATGGCCAGTATTTTGAAATTCTGAGACAGTGGACGAAAAACCGATCGAAACGAGACGTTGCGCAAAATTCATGACCGTCACATTTTTTCGCGAAACCATGCTCGTACGACATCCCATGGGCTAATATGTTGGGAATGGCTAGTATTTTGAAATTTCTTGTTGGTGCATGAAAAACCAATCGAATCTAGACTTCGTGCGTGACTTTGCGGAAAGTTTATGACCGTCATGTTATTTTGCGAAACCATGCTCATACGACCTCCCAAGGGCTAATACGTTGGGAATGGCCTGTATTTGGAAATTCTGAGTCGTGACACGAAAAATAGATCGAAGCGAGACTGTGCGCGACTTTGCGCAAAGTTTATGACCGTCGCGTTTTTTGGTGAAATCATGCTTATACGAGTTCCCAAGGGCTAATACATTGAGAATGGCCAGTATTTTGAAATTCCGAGACGGTGCAAGAAAAATCGATCAAAATGAGACTTTACGAAAAAATTTTGACCATCGTATTTTTTTGCGAAACCATGTTCGTACGACTTCCCATGGACTAAGACATTAGGAATGGCTAGTATTTTGAAATTTCGAGTTGTTGCACGAAAAATAGATCGAAGCAAGACTGTGCGCAACTTTTCACAAAGTTTATGACCATCACGATTTTTGGTGAAACCATGCTTATACGACTTCCGAAGGGCTAATAAATTGGGAATGGCCAGTATTTTGAATTTCCGAGATGGTGCATGAGAAATCGATCAAAACGAGACTTTGAGCAAAATTTATGACCGTCGCATGCCTTCACAAAACCATGCTCATACGACCTTGTGCGCGACTATGCGTAAAGTTTATGACCGTCGCATTTTTTCACGAAACCGTGCTCGTACGACTTCCAATGGGCTAATGGGAATGGCGATTTTGAAATTCCGAGTCGTTACACGAAAAATCGAGACTGTGCGCGACTTTGCGCAAAGTTTATGACCATCGCATTTTTTGGTGAAACCTTGCTTATACGACTTCCCAAGGGCTAATACATTGGGAACGACCAAGATTTTGAAATTCCGAGACGGTGCATAAAAAAACCGATCAAAACGAGACTTTACGCAAAATTTATGACCATCGATTTTTTTGAAACCTGCTCGCAACTTCCCAAGGGCTAATATGTTGGGAATGGCTAGTATTTTGAAATTTCTCGATGGTGCACGAAAAACACATCGAAACTTGACTTTGTGCAAAGTTTATGATCGTCACATTTTTTCACGAAACCATGCTCGTACGACTTCCCATGGGCTAAAACGTTAGGAATGGCCAGTATTTTGAAATTCCTAGTTGTTGCACGAAAAATATATGGAAGCAAGATCGACTTTGCAAAGTTTATGACCATCGCGTTTTTTGGTGAAACCATGCTTATACGACTTCCCAAGGGCTAATACATTAGGAATGGCCTGTATTTTGAAATTCCGAGACGGTGCATGAAAAACCGATCAAAATGAGACTTTGTGCAAAATTTATAACCGTCGTATTTTTTCATGAAACCATGCTCGTACGACTTCCCATGGGCTAGTACGTTGGGAATGGCCGATTTTGAAATTCGAGACAGCATAAAAACCGATCGAAAGGAGACTTTGCAAAAATTTATGACCGTCACATTTTTTGCGAAACTATGCTCGTACGACGTCCCATGTGTTAATACATTGGGAATGGCAAGTATTTTGAAATATCATGACGGCGCATTCAAAATCCATTGAAACTCGACTTTGTGCGCGACTTTGCGCAAAGTTTTTGACCGTAGCAGTTTTTCACGAACTGCTCGACTTCCAATGGGCTAATACGTTGGGAATGGCGATTTTAAAATTCGAGACGGTGCACGAAAACCGATCGAGCAAAATTTATGAGCACATTTTTTGCGAAAACATGCTCGTACGGCTTCCATTGGGCTAATATGTTGGTAATGGCCAGTATTTTGAAATTCTGAAACGGTGCACGAAAAATTGATCAAAACGAGACTTTGCGCAAAATTGATGACCGTCGTATTTTTTCACGAAACCATACTCGTATGACTTCCCATGGGCTAATATGTTACGAATGGTCAGTATTTTCAAATTCTGAAACGGTGCATGAAAAACAAATCCAAACGAGTCTTTACGCGCGACTTTGTGCAAAGTTTATGACTATCACGTTTTATAGCAAAACAGTGCTCATACTACTTCCCATGGGCTAATACGTTAGGAATGGCAAGTATCTTGAAATTTCGAGATAGTGCACGAAAAACCGATCGAAACGAGACTTTGCGGAAAATTCATGACCGTCGTATTTTTCGCTAAACCATGCTTGTACGACATCCCATGGGCTAATATGTTGGGAATGGCTAGTATTTTGAAATTTCTTGTTGGTGCACGAAAAACCAATCGAAACTAGACTTCGTGCGTGACTTTGCGGAAAGTTTATGACCGTCATGTTTTTTTGCGAAACCGTGCTCATACGACCTCCCATGGGCTAATACGTTGGGAATGGCCAGTATTTTGAAATTCCGAGTCGTTACACGAAAAATAGATCGAAGCGAGACGGTGCGCGACTTTGCGCAAAGTTTATGACCGTCTCGTTTTTTGGTGAAATCATGCTTATACGATTTCCCAAGGGCTAATACATTAAGAATGGCTAGTATTTTGAAATTCCGAGACAGTGCAAGAAAAACCGATCAAAATGAGACTTTACGAAAAATTTATGACCATCGTATTTTTTGCGAAACCGTGCTTGTACGACTTCCCATGGACTAAGACGTTAGGAATGGCCAGTATTTTGAAATTCCGAGTTGTTGCACGAAAAATAGAACGAAGCGAGACTGTGCGCAAATTTATGACCATCGTATTTTTTTGCAAAACCATGCTTATACGACTTCCCGAGGGCTAATACATTGGGAACGGCCTGTATTTTGAAATTCCGAGACGGTGCATGAAAAACCGATCAAAACGAGACTTTGTGCAAAATTTATGACCGTCACATTTTTTCATGAAACCATGCTCCTACGACTTCCTATGGGCTAGTACGTTGGGAATGGACAGTATTTTGAAATTCCTAGACAGTGCATGAAAAACCAATCGAAAGGAGACTTTGCGCAAAATTTATGACCGTCATATTTTTTTGCAAAACCATGCTCGTACGACGTCCCATGGGTTAATACGTTGGGAATGGCAAGTATTTTCAAATATCTTGACAGCGCATGAAAAATCTATCGAAACTCGACTTTGTGCGCAACTTTGCGCAAAGTTTATTACTGTAGCATTTTTTCACGAAACTGTGCTCATACGACTTCCAATGGGCTAATACATTGGGAATGGCCAATATTTTGAAATTCTGAGATGGTGGACGAAAAACCGATCGAAACGAGACGTTGCGCAAAATTTATGACAGTCACATTTTTTCGCGAAACCATGCTCGTACAACTTCCAATGGGCTAATACGTTGGTAATGACCAGTATTTTGAAATTCTAAAACGGTGCACGAAAAACCGATTTTGCGAAAATTGATGTCCGTCTTTTTTGAAACCATGCTCGACGACTTCCCATGAGCTAATACGTTAATGGCGATTTTGAAATTCGAGTGACATGAAAAATAGATCGAAGCGAGACTATGCACGATTTTGCGCAAAGTTTATGACCATCGCGTTTTTTGGTGTAACCATGCTTATACGACTTCCCAAGGGCTAATACATTGGGAATGGCTAGTATTTTGAATTTCTGAGATGGTGCATGAAAAATCGATCAAAACGAGACTTTGAGCAAAATTTATGACCGTCGCATGTTTTCACGAAACCATGCTTGTACGACTTCCCATGGGCTAGTACGTTGGGAATGGCGAGTATTTTGAAATTCCAAGATGGTGCATGAAAAACCGATCGAAAGGAGACTTTGTGCAAAATTTAGGACCGTCGCATTTTTTCGTGAAACCATGCTCGTACGATGTCCCATGGGCTAATATGTTGGGAATGGCAAGTATTTTGAAATATCTTCGCGGTGCATGAAAAATCATTCGGAACTCGACTTTGTGCACGACTTTGCGCAAAGTTTATGACCGTCACATTTTTTGGTGAAACCTTGCTTATACGACTTCCCAAGGGCTAATACATTGGGAACGACCAAGATTTTGAAATTCCGAGACGGTGCATAAAAAAACAATCAAAACGAGACTTTACGCAAAATTTATGACCATCGTATTTTTTTGCGAAACCGTGCTCGTACAACTTCCCAAGGGCTAATATGTTGGGAATGACTAGTATTTTGAAATTTCTTGATGGTGCACGAAAAACACATCGAAACTCGACTTTGTGCAAAGTTTATGATCGTCACATTTTTTCACGAAACCATGCTCGTACGACTTCCCATGGGCTAAAACGTTAGGAATGGCGATTTTGAAATTCCTAGTTGTTGCGAAAAATAGATGGAAGCAAGATGCACCGACTTTGCAAAGTTTATGACCATCGTGTTTTGGTGAAACCATGCTTATCGACTTCCCAAGCCATACATTAGGAATGGCGTATTTTGAGACGGTGCATGAAAAACCAATCAAAATGAGACTTTGTGCAAAATTTATAACCGTCGCATTTTTATGAAACCATGCTCGTCGACTTCCATGGGCTATTCGTTGGGAATGGTCGATTTTGAAATTCGAGCGCATGAAAAACCGATCGAAAGGAGACTTTGTGCAAAATTTATGACCGTCACATTTCTTGCGAAACCATGCTCGTACGACGTCCCATGGGTTAATACGTTGGGAATGGCAAGTATTTTGAAATATCTTGACGCCGCATAAAAAATCGATCGAAACTCGACTTTGTGCGTGACTTTGCGCAAAGTTTATGACCGTAGCATTTTTTCACAAAGCGCTCGTCTGACGTCCCATGGGCTAATACGTTGGGAATGGCAACTATTTTGAAATATCTTGACGGTGCATGAAAAATTGATCGAAACTCTACTTCGCGCGCGACATTGCACAACGTTTATGAACATCGTATTCTTTCACGAAACCATGCTCATACGACTTCTCATGGGCTAATACTTTCGGAATGACCGTATTTTGAATTTCGAGATGGTGAACGAAAAGCCGATCGAACCGACGCCACGACTTTGCGCAAAGTTTATGCTTGTCGTGTTTTTTCATGAACCATGGTCGTACGACTTCCAATGGGCTAATACTTTGGGAATGGCTAGTATTTTGAATTTTCGAGATTGTGCATAAAAAATCGATCGAAACTCGACTTCACGAAATGCTCGTATGGCTTTTCGACCATCAAGAAATTTCAAAATACTGGCCGTTCCCAACATATTAGCCCCCATGGGAAGTCGTACGAGCACGGTTTCGCAAAAAAATACGATGGTCATAAATTTTTCGTAAAGTCTCGTTTTGATCGGTTTTTCTTGCACCGTCTCGGAATTTCAAAATACTGGCCATTCCCAATGTATTAGCCCTTGGGAAGTCGTATAAGCATGGTTTCACCAAAAAACACAACAGTCATAAACTTTGCGCGCGCTCGCTCGATCTATTTTTCGTAACGACTCGAATTTCAAAATCGCCATTCCCAACGTATTAGCCCATGGGAGGTCGTATGAGCACGGTTTCGCAAAAAAACATGATGGTCATAAACTTTCCGCAAAGTCACGCACGAAGTCTAGTTTCGATCGGTTTTTCATGCACCAACAAGAAATTTCAAAATACTAGCCATTCCCAACATAATAGCCCATGGGATGTGTCATACGAGCATGGTTTCGCGAAAAAATGCGACGGTCATGAATTTTGCGCAAAGTCTCGTTTCGATCGGTTTTTCGTGCACTATCTCGAAATTTCAAAATACTTGCCATTCCGAACGTATTAGCCCATGGGAAGTCGTATGAGCACGGTTTTGCTATAAAACGTGATAGTCATAAACTTTGCGCAAAGTCGCGCGTAAGGACTCATTTCGATCTATTTTTCATGCACCGTTTCAGAATTTCAAAATACTGGCCATTCATAACATATTACCCCATGGGAAGTCGTACGAGCAAGGTTTCGTGAAAAAATACGACTGTCATAAATTTTATGCAAAGTCTCGTTTTGATCAGTTTTTCTTGCACCGTTTCAGAATTTCAAAATACTGGTCATTACCAACGTATTAGCCCATTGGAAGTCATACGAGCATGGTTTCGCGAAAAAATGCGACGGTAATAAATTTTACGCAATGTTTCATTTCGATCGGTTTTTCATGCACCGTCTCAGAATTTCAAAATACTAGTCATTCCCAACGTATTAACCCATTGGAAGTCGTTCGAGCACATTTCCTGAAAAAATGCGACGGTCATAAACTTTGCCCAAAGTCGTGCACAAAGTCGAGTTCCGATCGATTTTTCATGCACCGTCAAGATATTTCAAAATAATTGCCATTCCCAACGTATTAGCCCATGGGACATCGTACGAGCACGGTTTCGCAAAAAAATGCGATGGTCATAAATTTTGCGCAAAGTCTCCTTTCGATCGATTTTTCATGCACCACCTCAGAATTTTAAAATACTCGCCATTCCCAACGTACTAGCCCATGGGAAGTCGTACGAGCATGGTTTCATGAAAACATGAGACGGTCATAAATTTTGCTCAAAGTCTCGTTTTGATTGATTTTTCATGCACCATCTTGGAAATTCAAAATACTGGCCGTTGCCAATGTATTAGCCCTTCGGAAGTCGTATAAGCATGGTTTCACCAAAAAACGCGATGGTCATAAACTTTGCGCAAAATCGTGCATAGAGTCTCGCGTTCTATTTTTCATGTACTCGAATTTCAAAATCGCCATTCGTAACGTATTAGCCCATGGGAAGTCCTACGAGCATGGTTACGTCAAAAAATGAGACGGTCATCAATTTGCGCAAAGTCTCGTTTTGATCGGTTTTTCATGCACCGTTTGAGAATTTCAAAATACTGGTCATTACCAACGTATTAGCCCATTGGAAGTTGTACGAGCATGGTTTCGCGAAAAAATACGATGGTCATAAATTTTACACAATGTTTCGTTTCGATTGGTTTTTCATGCACCGTCTCAGAATTTCAAAATACTGGTCATTCCCAACGTATTAGCCAATTGGAAGTCGTACGAGAACATTTTTAGAAAAAATGCGACGGTCATAAACTTTGCGCAAAGTCGTGCTCAAAGTCGAGTTCCGATCGATTTTTCATGCACCGTCAAGATATTTCAAAATACTTGCCATTCTCAAAGTATTAGCCCATGGGACATCGTACGAGCACGGTTTCACAAAAAAATGTGATGGTCATAAATTTTGCGCAAAGTCTCCTTTCGATCGATTTTTTATGCACTGTCTCGAAATTTCAAAATACTGACCATTCCCAATGTACTAGCCCATGGGAAGTCGTACGAGCATGGTTTCACCAAAAAACGCGATGGTCATAAATTTTGCACAAAGTCTCGTTTTGATCGATTTTTCAAGCACCGTCTCGGAATTTCAAAATACAGGCCATTCCCAATGTATTAGCCCTTGGGAAGTCGTATAAGCATGGTTTCACCAAAAAACGCGATGGTCATAAACTTTGCGCAAAGTCCCGCACAGTCTCGCTTCGATCTATTTTTCGTGCAACAACTCGGAATTTCAAAATACTGGCCATTCCTAACGTTTTAGGCCATGGGAAGTCATACGAGCATGGTTTCGTGAAAAAATGCGACAATCATAAACTTTGCGCAAAGTCGAGTTTTGATCAGTTTTTCGCGCACCATCAAGAAATTTCAAAATACTGGCCGTTCCCAACATATTAACCCCCTTGGGAAGCGAAAGAGCACGGTTTCGCAAAAAAATATGATGATCATAAATTTTTCGTAATGTCTCGTTTCGATCGGTTTTTCTTGCACCATCTCAGAATTTCAAAATACTGGTCATTCCCAATGTATTAGCATATTGGAAGTCGTACGAGCACGGTTTCGCAAAAAAAAACGATGGTCATAAATTTTTCGTAAAGTCTCGTTTTGATCGGTTTTTCTTGCACCGTCTCGGAATTTCAAAATACTGGCCATTCCCAATGTATTAGACCTTGGGAAGTCGTATAGGCATGATTTCACCAAAAAACGCGACAGTCATAAACTTTGCACAAAGTCGCGCACAATCTCGCTTCGATCTATTTTTCATGTAACGACTCGGAATTTCAAAATACTAGACCTTCCCAACATATTAGCCCATGGGAGGTCGTATGAGCACGGTTTTGCAAAAAAACATGATGGTCATAAACTTTCTGCAAAGTCACGCACGAAGTCTAGTTTCGATCGGTTTTTCATGCACCAAGAAGAAATTTCAAAATACTAGCCATTCCCAACATATTAGCCCAAGGGATGTCGTACGAGCATGGTTTCGCGAAAAAATGCGACGGTCATGAATTTTGCGCAAAGTCTCGTTTCAATCGGTTTTTCGTGCACTATCTCGAAATTTAAAAATACTTACCTTTCCGAACGTATTAGCCCATGGGAAGTCGTATGAGCACGGTTTTGCTATAAAACGTGATAGTCATAAACTTTGCGCAAAGTCGTGCGTAAAGACTCGTTTCGATCTGTTTCTCATGCACCATTTCAGAATTTCAAAATACTGGCCATTCGTAACATATTAGCCCATGGGAAGTCGTACGAGCATGGTTTCGTGCAAAAATGCGACGGTCATAAATTTTGCGCAAAGTCTCGTTTTGATCAGTTTTTCACGCACCGTTTCAGAATTTCAAAATATTGGCCATTACCAACGTCTTAGCCCATTGGAAGTCGTACGAGCTTGGTTTCGCGAAAAAATCGTTCGTTGGGAATGGCGAGTATTTTGAAATTCGATGATCGCGGAAACCTCAAAATTTATGACCATCGCATTTTCAACAATGCTCGTCGATGTCCCATGGGCTATCGGAATGGCAAGTATTTTGAAATATCTTGACGGTGCATGAAATCGATCGAACTCGACTTTGTGCGACTTTGCGCAATGTTTATGAGCATCGCATTTTCACGTCGACTTCAATGGGCTGAATGACGATTTTGAAATTCGAGGCATGAAAACCGATCGAACGATCGTAAAATTTATGACCGTCGATTTTCATCGACTCATGGGCTAAGCGTTAATTTATGGGAACACGATCAAAACGAGACTTTCGCAAAATTTATGTTTTTTCACGAAACCATGCTCGTCGACTTCCATGGGCTAATATTCGAATGGCCAATATTTTGAAATTCTGAAATGGTGCATGAAAACGATCGAAGCGATCTTCTGTCGACTTTGTACAAAGTTTATGACTATCACGTTTATAGCAAACGTGCTCATCGACTTCCCATGGGCTATCGTTGAAATGGCAAGTGTTTTGAAATTTCGCAAAAAAACCGATCGAACGACTTTCAAAATTCATGACCGTCGCATTTCGAAACCATTCTCGACATCCCATGGGCTAATATGTTGGGAATGGCTAGTATTTTGAAATTTCTTGTTGGTGCATGAAAATCGATCGAAACTACTTCGTGCATGACTTTGCGGAAAGTTTGACCGTCATGTTTTTGCTCATCGACCACCCATGGGCTATCGTTGGGAATGTCCCGTATTTTGAAATTTCGAGTCATTACGCAAAAATAGATCCGTGTTGTCGCGACTTTCGCGTTTATGACCGCGTTTTTGGTGAAACCATGCTTATCGACTTCCCAAGTGCAAATACATTGAATGGCGTATTGAAATTGCAAGGAACCGATCAAAAGCGAGACTTTCGAAAATTTATGACCATCGTATTTTTTGGGAAACCGTGCTCGTCGACTTCCCATGGGCTGATATGTTGGGAATGGCTAGTATTTTGAAATTTCTTGATGGTGCGCAAAATCGAAACTCAACTGCGCAAAGTTTATGATCGTCGCATTTTTCGAAACCATGCTCGTCGACTTCCATGGCCTAAAACATTAGGAATGGCGATTTTGAAATTCGAGTTGTTGCACAAAAATTGATCGAGAAACTTTGCAAAGTTTTAACCATCGCATTTTTGGTGAAAACATCGACTTCATATACATTGGGAATGGCGTATTTTGAAATTGAGCGGTGCATGAAGAACCGATCAAAACGAGACTTTGTGCAAAATTTCTGACCGTTGCATTTTTTCATGAAACTATGCTCGTACGACTTCCCATGAAACATTTTTTCATTGGAAGTCGAGCATGGTTTTGCGAGAAAATGCCACGGTCATAAATTTTACGCAATGTTTCGTTTCAATCGGTTTTTCATGCACTATCTCGAATTTCAAAATCTGGTCATTCCCAACGTATTATTGGAAGTCGTCGAGCTTTCGTGAAAAATGCGACGGTCATAAACTTTGCGCAAAGTCGCAAAGTCGAGTTCGATCGATTTTACATGCACCGTCAAGATATTTCAAAATACTTGCCATTCCCAACGATTAGCCCATGGGACATCGTCGAGCACGGTTTCGCGAAGACGGTCATAAATTTTGCGTAAAGTCTCCTTTCGATCAATTTTTATGCACCCGAATTTCAAAATACGGTCATTCCCAACGTAGCCCATGGAAAGTCATACGAGCATGGTTTCATGAAAAAATGCGACGGTCATAAATTTTGCACAAAGTCTCCTTTCGATCGGTTTTTCATGCACCATCTCGGAATTTCAAAATACTCGCCATTCCCAACGTACTAGCCCATGGGAAGTCGTACGTGCATGGTTTCGTGAAAACATGCGACGGTCATAAATTTTGCTCAAAGTCTCATTTCAAAATTCTGGCCATTCGTAACGTATTAGCCTGTGGGAAGTCGTATGAGCAAGGTTACGTCAAAAAATGAGAGGGTCATCAATTTTGCACAAAGTCTCGTTTTGATCGGTTTTTCGAGCACCGTTTCAGAATTTCAAAATACTGGTCATTACCAACGTATTAGCCCATTGGAAGTTGTACGAGCATGGTTTCGCGAAAAAATGTGACTGTCATAAATTTTACGCAACGTCTCGTTTCGATCGGTTTTTCATCCACCGTCTCGAATTTCAAAATACTGGCCATTCCCATATTAGCCCATTGGAAGTCGTACGAGCACAGTTTCATGAAAAAATGCTACGGTCATAAATTTGCGCAAAGTCACGCACAAAGTCGAGTTTCGATCGATTTTTTATGCGCCGTCAAGATATTTCAAAATACTTGCCATTCCCAACGTATTAACCCATGGGACGTCGTACGAGCATGGTTTCACAAAAAAATGTGACGGTCATAAATTTTGCGCAAAGTCTCCTTTCGATCGATTTTTTATGCACTGTCTCGGAATTTCAAAATACTGGCCATTCCCAACGTACTAGCCCATGGAAAGTCAAACGAGCATGGTTTCATGAAAAAATGCGACGGTCATAAATTTTGCCCAAAGTGTCATTTTGATCGGTTTTTCATGCACCGTCTCGGAATTTCAAAATACAGGCCATTCCCAATGTATAAGCCCTTGGGAAGTCGTATAAGCATGGTTTCACCAAAAAACGTGATGGTCATAAACTTTGCGCAAAGTCGCGCACGTCTCGATCTATTTTTCGTACAACTCGAATTTCAAAATACTGGCCATTCCTAACGTTTTAGGCCATGGGAAGTCGTCGAGCTTGGTTTCGTGAAAAATCGACGATCATAAACTTTGCAAAGTCGAGTTTCGATCGGTTTTCGCGCACCATCAAGAAATTTCAAAATACTGGCCATTCCCAACATATCAGCCCATGGGAAGTCGTACGAGCACCGTTTCGCAAAAAAAAATGATGGTCATAAATTTTTCGTAAAGTCTCGTTTTGATCGGTTTTTCTTGCACCGTCTCGAATTTCAAAATACTCGCCATTCCCAATGTATTAGCCCTTGGGAATTCGTATAAGCATGGTTTCACCAAAAAACGCGACGGTCATAAACTTTGCGCAAAGTCGCGCGGTCTCGATCTATTTTTCGTAACGACTGAATTTCAAAATACTGGACATTCCCAACGTATTAGCCCATGGGAGGTCGTATGAGCACGGTTTCGCAAAAAAACATGATGGTCATAAACTTTTCGCAAAGTCACGCACGAAGTCTAGTTTCGATCGATTTTTCATGCACCAACAAGGAATTTCAAAATACTAGCCATTCCCAACATATTACCCCATGGGTCGTCGAGCATGGTTTCGCGAAAAAATGGGACGGTCATGAATTTTACGCAAAGTCTCGTTTCGATCGATTTTTCGTGCACTATCTCGAAATTTCAAAATACTTGCCATTCCAACGTATTAGCCCATGGGAAGTCGTATGAGTATGGTTTTGCTGTAAAATGTGATAGTCATAAACTTTGCGCAAAGTCGCGTAAAGACTCGTTTCGATCTGTTTTTCATGCACCATTTCAGAATTTCAAAATACTGGCCATTCATAACATATTAGCCCATGGGAAGTCGTACGAGCATGGTTTCGTGAAAAAATGCGACGGTCATAAATTTTGCGTAAAGTCTCATTTTGATCAGTTTTTTCGAGAATTTCAAAATCTGGTCATTACCAACATATTTGCCCATGAAGTCGACGAGCATGGTTTCGCGAAAAATCGACGGTCATAAATTTTACGCAATGTTTCATTTCGATCGGTTTTCATGCACCATCTCGAATTTCAAAATACGGTCATTCCCAACGTATTAGCCCATTGGAAGTCGTACGAGCACAATTTCGTGACAAAATGCGACGGTCATAAACTTTGCGCAAAGTCGTGCACAAAGTCAAGTTCGATCGATTTTTCATCCACCGTCAAGATATTTCAAAATGCTTGCCATTCCCAACGTATTAGCCTATGGGACATCGTACGAGCATGGTTTCGCGAAAAAATGTGACGGTCATAAATCTCGCAAAGTCTCCTTTCGATCGGTTTTTCATGCACCATCTCGGAATTACAAAATACTCGCTATTCCCAATGTACTAGCCCATGGGAAGTCATACGAGCATGGTTTCGCGAAAAAATATGACTGTCATAAATTTTGCGCAACGTCTCATTTCGATCGGTTTTTCGTCCATCATCTCGAATTTCAAAATACTGGCTATTCCCAACGTATTAGCCCATTGGAAGTCGTGCGAGCACAGTTTCGTGAAAAAATGCTACGGTCATAAATTTGCGCAAAGTCGTGCACAAAGTCGAGTTTCGATCGATTTTTCATGCGCCGTCAAGATATTTCAAAATACTTGCCATTCCCAACGTATTAACCCATGGGACGTCATATGAGCATGGTTTCGCAAAAAAATGTGACGGTCATAAATTTTGCGCAAAGCCTCCTTTCGATCGGTTTTTTATGCACTGTCTCGAATTTCAAAATACTGGTCATTCCCAACGTACTAGCCCATGGGAAGTCGTACGAGCATGGTTTCATGAAAAATTACGACGGTCATAAATTTTGCACAAAGTCTCGTTTTTGATCGGTTTTTCACCGTCTCGAAATTTCAAAATACAGGCCATTCCCAATGTATAACCCTTGGGAATTCGTATAAGCATGGTTTCACCAAAAAACGCGATCGTCATAAACTTTGCGCAAAGTCGCGCACAGTCTCGCTTCGATCTATTTTTCATGCAACAACTTGGAATTTCAAAATACTGGCCATTCCTCATGTTTTAGGCCATGGGAAGTCATACGAGCATGGTTTCGTGAAAAAAATGCGATGATCATAAATTTGCGCAAAGTCAAGTTTTGTTCGGTTTTCGCACCATCAAGAAATTTCAAAATACTGGCCATTCCCAACATATCAGCCCATGGGAAGTCGTACGAGCACGGTTTCGCAAAAAAATACGATGGTCATAAATTTTTGTGAAGTCTCATTTCGATCGGTTTTTCATGCACCATCTCGAATTTCGAAATACTCGTCATTCCCAACGTACTAGCCCATGGGAAGTCGTACGAGCATGGTTTCGAAAAAATGTGGTCATAAATTTTGCACGTCTCGTTTCGATCGGTTTTCGTCACCGTCTCAAAATTTCAAAATACTGGCCATTCCCAGTATTAGCCCATTGGAAGTCGACGAGCAAAGTTTCGTGAAAAAATGCTATGGTCATAAACTTTCCGCAAAGTTGCGCACAAAGTCGAGTTTCGATCGATTTTTCATGCGCCGTCAAGATATTTCAAAATACTTGCCATCCCCAACGTATTAACCCATGGGACGTCATACGAGCATGGTTTCGCAAAAATGTGACGGTCATAAATTTTGCAAAGTCTTCCTTCGATCGGTTTTATGCCGTCTCGAATTTCAAAATCGGCCATTCCCAACGTACTAGCCCATGGGAAGTCGTACGAGCATGCTTTCATGAAAAAATACGATGGTCATAAATTTTACACAATGCAGGCCATTCCCAATGTATAAGCCCTTGGGAAGTCGTATAAGCATGGTTTCACCAAAAAACGCGATGGTCATAAACTTTGCGCAAAGTCCCGCGCAATCTCTCTTCGATCTATCGTTACTCGAATTTCAAAATCTGGCCATTCCTAACGTTTTAGCCCATGGGAAGTCGTCGAGCATGGTTTTGTGAAAAATCGACGATCATAAACTTTGCGCAAAGTCGAGTTTCGATCAATTTTCGCGCACCATCAAGAAATTTCAAAATCGGCCATTCCCAACATATTAGCCCCTTTGGGAAGTCACGAGCATGGTTTCGCAAAAAATCGATGGTCATAAATTTTTCGTAAAGTCTCGTTTTGATCGGTTTTCTTGCGTCTCGAATTTCAAAATCGCCATTCCCAATGTATTAGCCCTTGGGAACTCATATAAGCATGGTTTCACCAAAAACGCGAGTCATAAACTTTGCGCAAAGTCACGCCTCGCTCGATCTATTTTTACGACTCGAATTTCAAAATCTTGGACATTCCCAACGTATTAGCCCATGGGAGGTCGTATGAGCATGGTTTCGCAAAAACATGACGGTCATAAACTTTCCGCAAAGTCACGCAAAGTCTAGTTTCGATCGGTTTTCATGCACCAACAAGAAATTTCAAAATACTAGCCATTCCCAACATATTAGCCCATGGGATGTCGACGAGCATAGTTTCGAAAAATGCGACGGTCATAAATTTTGCAAAGTCTCGTTTCGATCGGTTTTTCATGCACTATCTCGAAATTTCAAAATACTTGTCATTCCGAACGTATTAGCCCATGGGAAGTCATATGAGCACGGTTTTGCTATAAAACGTGATAGTCATAAACTTTCCGCAAAGTCGCGTATAGACTCGTTTCGATCTGTTTTTCATGCATCGTTTCAGAATTTCAAAATACTGGCCATTCGTAACATATTAGCCCATGGGAAATCGTACGAGCAAGGTTTCGTGAAAAAATACGACGGTCATAAATTTTGCGTAAATTCTCATTTTGATCAATTTTTCGTGCACCGTTTCAGAATTTCAAAATACTGGCTAGTACCAACGTATTAGCCCAATGGAAGTCGTCGAGCAAGGTTTCGCGAAAAAATGTGACTGTCATAAATTTTGCGCAACGTCTCGTTTCGATCGGTTTTCGTCACCGTCTCGAATTTCAAAATGGCCATTCCCAACGTGTTAGCTCATTGGAAGTCGTCGAGCACAATTTCGAGAAAAAATGCTACAGTCATAAACTTTGCGCCGTCAAGATATTTGAAAATACTTGTCATTCCCAACGTATTAACCCATGGGACGTCGTACGAGCATGGTTTCGAAAAAAATACTTGCCATTCGATATATTTTTCGTGCAACAACTCGAATTTCAAAATACTAGCCATTCCCAATGGGACGTCATACGAGCACAGTTTCGTGATAAAATGCTACGGTCATAAACTTTGCGCAAAGTCGAGTTTCGATCGATTTTTCATGCGCCGTCTCGAATTTCAAAATACTCGCCATTCCCAACGTACTAGCCCATGGGAAGTCGTACAAGCATAGTTTCGTGAAAACATGCGACGGTCATAAATTTTGCTCAAAGTCTCATTTTCATCGATTTTTCGTGCACCATCTCGGAAATTCAAAATACTAGCCATTCCCAATGTATTAGCCCTTGGGAAGTCGTATAAGCATGGTTTCACCAAAAACGTGATGGTCATAAACTTTGCGCAAAATCGTGCACATAGTCTCGCTCGATCTATTTTTCGTACCATCGAATTTCAAAATCGGCCATTCGTATTAGCCCATGGGAAGTCGTACGAGCATGGTTACGTCAAAAATGAGACGGTCATCAATGTTGCAAAGTCTCGTTTTGATCGGTTTTTCGTGCACCGTTTGAATTTCAAAATCTGGTCATTACCAACGTATTAGCCCATTGGAAGTTGTACGAGCATGGTTTCGAAAAAATGTGTCATAAATTTTGTGCAACGTCTCGTTTCGATCGGTTTTCATCCACCGTCTCGAATTTCAAAATCTGGCCATTCCCAACGTATTAGCCCATTGGAAGTCGTGCGAGCATGGTTTCGAAAAAATGGTCATAAACTTTGCGTAAAGTCTCCCTTTGATCGGTTTTTTATCTCGACTTTTAAAATACGCCATTCCCAACGTATTAGCCCATGGGAAGTCGTCGAGCATGGTTTCATGAAAAAATGACGGTCATAAATTTTGCACAAAGTCTCGCTTTGATCGGTTTTTATGCACCGTCTCGAATTTCAAAATGTCTGCCATTCCCAATGTATAAGCCCTTGGGAAGTCGTATAAGCATGATTTCACGCGATGGTCATAAACTTTGCACAAAGTCCCGCGTCTCGCTTGATCTATTTTTCGTGCAACAACTCGAATTTCAAAATCGCCATTCCTAACGTTTTAGGCCATGGGAAGTCGTCGAGCATGGTTTCGTGAAAAATGCGATAATCATAAACTTTGCGCAAAGTCGAGTTTCGATCGGTTTTCGCACCATCAAGAAAAAATCGCCATTCCCAACATATTAGCCCATGGGAAGTCGTCGAGCATGGTTTCGCACGATGGTCATAAATTTTTGTAAAGTCTCCTTTGATCGATTTTTCACGTCTCGAATTTCAAAATCGGCCATTCCCAATGTATTAGCCCTTGGGAAGTCGTATAAGCATGGTTTCACCAAAAAGCGACGGTCATAAACTTTGCGCAAAGTCGCGCCGTCTCGCTCGATCTATTTTTCGTGACTCGAATTTCAAAATCTGGACATTCCCAACGTATTAGCCCATGGGTCGTATGAGCATGGTTTCGCAAAAATGAGACGGTCATCAATTTTGCGCAAAGTCTTGTTTTGATCGGTTTTCGTGCCGTTCGAATTTCAAAATCTGGTCATTACCAACGTATTAGCCCATTGGAAGTTGTACGAGCATGGTTTCGCGAAAATGTGGTCATAAATTTTGCGCAACATCTCGTTTCGATCGGTTTTCACCGTCTCGAATTTCAAAATCGGCCATTCCCAACTTATTAGCCCATTGGAAGTCGTATGAGCATGGTTTCATGAAAAATGTTACGGTCATAAACTTTGCCCAAAGTCGCACAAAGTCGAGTTTTGATCGATTTTTCATGCGTCAAGATATTTCAAAATACTTGCCATTCCCAACGTATTAACCCATGGGACGTCGTACGAGCATGGTTTCGCAAAAATGTGACGGTCATAAATTTTGCGCAAAGTCTCCTTTCGATCGGTTTTTATGCACTCGAATTTCAAAATACCGCCATTCCCAACGTACTAGCCCATGGGAAGTCGACGAGCATGGTTTCATGAAAAATGCGACGGTCATAAATTTTGCACAAAGTCTCGTTTTGATCGGTTTTCATGCACCGTCTCGAATTTCAAAATCTGGCCATTCCCAATGTATTAGCCCTTGGGAAGTCGTATAAGCATGGTTTCACCAAAAAAACGCGATGGTCATAAACTTTGCGCAAAGTCCCGCAGTCTCGCGATCTATTTTTCGTGCAACAACTCGAATTTCAAAATCTGGCCATTCCTAACGTTTTAGGCCATGGGAAGTCATACGAGCATGGTTTCGTGAAAAAACGATCATAAACTTTGCGCAAAGTCGAGTTTTGATCGTTTTCGCACATCAAGAAATTTCAAAATATTGGCCATTCCCAACATATTAGCCCCCTTGGGAAGCGAAAGAGCACGGTTTCAAAAAAATACGATGGTCATAAATTTTTCGTAAAGTCTCGTTTTGATCGGTTTTTCTTGCACCATCTCAGAATTTCAAAATATTGGTCATTCCCAACGTATTAGCCCATTGGAAGTCGTACGAGCACAGTTTCGTGAAAAAATGCGACGGTCATAAACTTTGCGCAAAGTCGTGAATAAAGTCGAGTTCCGATCGATTTTTCATGCACCGTCAAGATATTTCAAAATACTTGCCATTCCCAACGTATTAGCCCATGGGACATCGTACAAGCACGGTTTCGTGAAATTATGCGACGGTCATAAATTTCACGCAATGTTTCGTTTCGATCGATATTTCATGCACCGTCTCGAATTTCAAAATACTGGACATTCCCAACGTATTAGCCCATTGGAAGTCGTCGAGCATGGTTTCGTGAAAAAATGCGACGGTCATAAACTTTGCACAAAGTCGTGCACAAAGTCGAGTTCGATCGATTTTTCATGCACCGTCAAGATATTTCAAAATACTTGCCATTCCCAACGTATTAGCCCATGGGACATCGTGCATGGTTTCGAATGACGGTCATAAATTTTGCGCAAAGTCTCCTTCGATCGGTTTTTCATGCACCATCTCGAATTTCAAAATACTCGCCATTCCCAACGTACTAGCCCGTGGGAAGTCGTACGAGCATGGTTTCGTGAAAACATGCGACGGTCATAAATTTTGTTCAAAGTCTCGTTTTGATCGATTTTTCATACACCATCTCGAAATTCGAAATACTAGCCATTCCCTATGTATTAGCCCTTGGGAAGTCGTATACGCATGGTTTCACCAAAAAAACACGATGGTCATAAACTTTGCGCAAAATCGTCGTCTCGCTTGATCTATTTTTCGTAACGACTCGAATTTCAAAATCTGGACATTCCCAACGTATTAGCCCATGGGAGTCGTATGAGCATGGTTTCAAAAAAACATGACGGTCATAAACTTTCGCAAAGTCACGCATGAAGTCTAGTTTCGATCGGTTTTCATTCACCAACAAGAAATTTCAAAATACTAGCCATTCCCAACATATTAGCCCATGGGATGTGTCGAGCTTGGTTTCGTGAAAAAATCGACGGTTAAGAATTTTGCGCAAAGTCTCGTTTCGATCGGTTTTTCGTGCACTATCTCGAAATTTCAAAATACTTGCCATTCCGAACGTGCCCATGGGAAGTCATATGAGCATGGTTTTGCTGTAAAACGTGATAGTCATAGAATTTCCGCAAAGTCGCGTGTAAAGACTCGTTTCGATTTGTTTTTCATGCACCGTTTCAGAATTTTAAAATACTGGCCATTCGTAACATATTAGCCCATGGGAAGTCTTATGAGCATTATTTCGTGAAAAAAAGCGACGGTCATAAATTTTGCGCAAAGTCTCGTTTTGATCAGTTTTTCACGCACCGTTTCAGAATTTCAAAATACTGGTCATTACCAACGTATTAGCCCATTGGAAGTCGTACGAGCATGGTTTCACGAAAAAATGTGACGGTCATAAATTTTACGCAATGTTTCGCTTCGATCGGTTTTTCACGCACCTCTCGAATTTCAAAATACTGGTCATTCACAATGTATTAGCCCATTGGAAGTCGTACGAGCACATTTCCAGAAAAAATGCGACGGCCATAAACTTTGCGCAAAGTCATGCACAAAGTCGAGTTCCGATCGATTTTTCATGCACCGTCAAGATATTTCAAAATACTTGCCATTCCCAACGTATTAGCCCATGGGACATCGTACGAGCACGTTTTCATGAAAAAATGCGACGGTCATAAATTTTGCGCAAAGTCTCCTTTCGATCGGTTTTTCATGCACCATCTCGGAATTTCAAAATACTCGCCATTCCCAACGTACTAGCCCATGGGAAGTCGTACGAGCATGGTTTCGTGAAAACATGCGACGGTCATAAATTTTGCTCAAAGTCTCGTTTTGATCGGTTTTTTATGCACCGTCTCGGAATTTCAAAATACAGGCCATTCCCAATGTATTAGCCCTTGGGAAGTCGTATAAGCATGGTTTCACCAGAAAACATGATGGTCATAAACTTTGCGTAAAGTCCCGCACAGTCTCGCTTTGAACTATTTTTCGTCAAACAACTCGGAATTTCAAAATACTAGCCATTCCTAACGTTTTAGGCCTTGGGAAGTCGTATGAGCATGGTTTCGTGAAAAAATGCGACAATCATAAACTGTGCGCAAAGTCGAGTTTCGATCAGTTTTTCGCGCACCATCAAGAAATTTCAAAATACTGGCCATTCCCAACATATTAGCCCATGGGAAGTCGTACGAGCATGGTTTCGCAAATAAATACGATGGTCATAAATTTTTCGTAAAGTCTCGTTTTGATCGGTGTTTCTTGCACCGTCTCGAATTTCAAAATCGCCATTCCCAATGTATTAGCCCTTGGGAAGTCATATAAGCATGGTTTCACCAAAAAACGCGACGGTCATAAA
Organism: Ensete glaucum; assembly: GCA_021527575.1. Lineage (NCBI taxonomy): Eukaryota > Viridiplantae > Streptophyta > Magnoliopsida > Zingiberales > Musaceae > Ensete > Ensete glaucum. The sequence continues at coordinate 7,284,584 of CM038554.1, forward strand.
CTTTGCGCAATGTCGCGCACAGTCTCGCTTCGATCTATTTTTCATGTAACGACTCGAATTTCAAAATAATGGACATTCCCAACGTTTTAGCCCATGGGAGGTCGTATGAGCATGGTTTAAAAAACATGACGGTCATAAACTTTCCGCAAAATCACGCACGAAGTCTAGTTTCGATCGGTTTTTCATGCACCAACAAGAAATTTCAAAATACTAGCCATTCCCAACATATTAGCCCATGGGATGTGTCGTACGAGCATGGTTTCGCGAAAAAATGCGACGGTCATGAATTTTACGCATTCGTGCACTATCTCGAAATTTCAAAATACTTGCCATTCCGAATGTGTTAGCCCATGGGAAGTATGAGCATGGTTTTGCTGTAAAACGTGATAGTCATAAACTTTGCGCAAAGTCGCACGTAAAGACTCATTTCGATCTGTTTTTCATGCACCGTTTCAGAATTTCAAAATACTAGCCATTCGTAACATATTAGCCCATGGGAAGTCGTACGAGCATGGTTTCGTGAAAAAATGCGACGATCATCAATTTTGCAGAAAGTCTCGTTTTGATCGGTTTTTATGCCGTTCAGAATTTCAAAATCTTGGTCATTACCAACGTATTAGCCCATTGGAAGTCTGAGCATGGTTTCGCGAAAAAATCGACGGTCATAAATTTTACGCAATGTTTCGTTCGATCGGTTTTCATGCACCGTCTCGAATTTCAAAATACTGGTCATTCCCAACGTATTAGCCCATTGGATGTCGTACGAGCACATTTCTAGAAAAAATGTGACGATCATGAACTTTGCGCAAAGTTGTGCTCAAAGTCGAGTTCGATCGAATTTTCATGCACCGTCAAGATATTTCAAAATACTCGCCATTCCCAACGTACTAGCCCATGGGAAGTCGTACGAGCATGGTTTCATGAAAACATGTGACGATCATAAATTTTGCTTAAAGTCTCGTTTTGATCGATTTTTCATGCACCATCTCGGCAATTCGAAATACTGGCCATTCCCAATGTATTAGCCCTTGGGAAGTCGCATAAGCATGGTTTCACCAAAAAACGTGATGGTCATAAATTTTTCGCAAAATCGTGCACAGAGTCTCGCTTCGATCTATTTTTCGTTCCTCGAATTTTAAAATGGCCATTAACGTATTAGCCCATGGGAAGTCGTACAAGCATGGTTTCGAAAAAATGAGACGGTCATCAATTTTGCGCAAAGTCTCATTTTGATCGGTTTTTCATGCACCGTTTGAATTTCAAAATTCCAACGTATTAGCCCATTGGAAGTTGTACGAGCACAGTTTCGTGAAAAAATGCTACGGTCATAAATTTGCACAAAGTCGCGCACAAAGTCGAGTTTCCATCGATTTTTTATGCGCCATCAAGATATTTCAAAATACTTGCCATTCCCAACGTATTAACCCATGGGACGTCGTGAGCATGGTTTCAAAAAAATGACGGTCATAAATTTTGCGCAAAGTCACCTTTCGATCGGTTTTTATGCCTCTCGAATTTCAAAATCTGGCCATTCCCAACGTACTAGCTCGTGGGAAGTCGACAATGGTTTCATGAAAAAACGGTCATAAATTTTGCACAAAGTCTCGTTTTGATCGGTTTTCATGCCGTCTCGAATTTCAAAATACTGGTCATTCCCAATGTATAAGCCCTTGGGAAGTCGTATAAGCATGGTTTCACCAAAAATCGATGGTCATAAACTTTCGCGCAGTCTCGCTTCGATCTATTTTTCGTAACGACTTGGATTTCAAAATCTGGACATTCCCAACGTATTAGCCCATGGGAGTCGTATGAGCATGGTTTCAAAAAACATGACGGTCATAAACTTTTCGCAAAGTCACGAAGTCTAGTTTGATCGGTTTTCATGCACCAACAAGAAATTTCAAAATACTAGCCATTCCCAACATATTAGCCTATGGGATGTCGCGAGCATGGTTTCGCGAAAAAATGCGACGGTCATGAATTTTGCGCAAAGTCTCGAAATTTAAAAATACTTGTCATTCCGAACGTATTAGCCCATGGGAAGTCGTATGAGCACGGTTTTGCTGTAAAATGTGATAGCCATAAACTTTGCGCAAAGTCGCCGTAAAGACTCGTTCGATCATTTTCATGCACCATTTAGAATTTCAAAATGGCCATTCGTAACATATTAGCCCATGGGAAGTCGTACAAGCATGGTTTCGTGAAAAAATCGGTTATAAATTTTACGCAATGTTTCGTTTGATCGGTTTTCATGCATCTCGAATTTCAAAATGGTCATTCCCAACGTATTAGCCCATTGGAAGTCGTCGAGCATGGTTTCGTGAAAAAATCGGGTCATAAACTTTGCGCTTTGCACAAAGTCGAGTTCGATCGATTTTCATGCACCGTTAAGATATTTCAAAATACTTGCCATTCCCAATGTATTAGCCCATGGGACATCGTACGAGCACGGTTTCGTGAAAAAATGCGACGGTTATAAATTTTACGCAATGTTTCGTTTCGATCGGTTTTTCATGCACCGTCTCGAATTTTGAAATACTGGTCATTCCCAACGTATTAGCCCATGGAAGTCGTACGAGCATAGTTTCGTGAAAAAATGCGACGGTCATAAACTTTGTGCAAACTCGTGCACAAAGTCGAGTTCCGATCGATTTTTCATGAACCGTTAAGATATTTCAAAATACTTGCCATTCCCAACGTATTAGCCCATGGGACATCGTACGAGCACGGTTTCGTGAAAAAATGTGACGGTCATAAATTTTGCACAAAGCCTCCTTTCGATCGGTTTTTCATGCACCATCTCGGAATTTCAAAATACTCGCCATTCCCAACGTACTAGCCCGTGGGAAGTCGTCCGAGCATGGTTTCGTGAAAACATGCGACGGCCATAAATTTTGCTCAAAGTCTCGTTTTCATCGATTTTTCGTGCACCATCTCGAAAATTCAAAATACTGGCCATTCCCAATGTATTAGCCCTTGGGAAGTCGATAAGCATGGTTTCACCAAAAAACGCGATGGTCATAAACTTTGCGCAAAATCATGCACAGAGTCTCGCTTCGATCTATTTTTCGTGTACCGACTCGGAATTTCAATGGTTACGTCAAAAAATGAGACGGTCATCAATGTTGCGCAAAGTCTCATTTTGATCGGTTTTTCGTGCACCGTTTCAGAATTTCAAAATACTGGTCATTACCAACGTATTAGCCCATTGGAAGTTGTACGAGCATGGTTTCGTGAAAAAATGTGACTGTCATAAATTTTGCGCAACGTCTCGTTTCGATCGGTTTTTTGTCCACCGTCTCAGAATTTTAAAATACGGGCCATTCCCAACATATCAACCAATGGGAAGTCGTACGAGCACGGTTTCGCAAAAAAATACGATAGTCATAAATTTTTCGTAAAGTCTCGTTTTGATCAGTTTTTCTTGCACCGACTCGAAATTTCAAAATACTGGCCATTCCCAATGTATTAGCCCTTGGGAAGTCCTATATGCATGGTTTCACCAGAAAACGCGACGGTCATAAACTTTACGCAAAGTCGCGCATAGTCTCGCTTCGATCTATTTGTCGTGTAACGACTCGGAATTTCAAAATACTGGACATTCCCAACGTATTAGCCCATGGGAGGTCGTATGAGCACGGTTTCACAAAAAAACATGACGGTCATAAACTTTCCGTAAAGTCACGCACGAAGTCTAGTTTCGATCGGTTTTTCATGCACCAACAAGAAATTTCAAAATACTAGCCATTCCCAACAAATTAGCCCATGGGATGTCGAGCATGGTTTCGCAAAAAATCGGCGGTCATAAATTTTGCAAAGTCTCGTTTCGATCGGTTTTTCTATCTCAAATTTCAAAACACTTGCCATTCCAACGTCTTAGCCCATGGGAAGTCGTATGAGCATGGTTTGTAAAACGTGATAGTCATAAACTTTTTGCAAAGTCGCGCATAAAGACTCGTTCGATCTTTTTCATGCACCATTTCGAATTTCAAAATCGGCCATTAACATATTAGCCCATGGGAAGTCGTCGAGCATGGTTTCGTGAAAAATCGACGGTCATAAATTTTCGCAAAGTCTCGTTTTGATCGGTTTTAGCACTTCGAATTTCAAAATCTGGCCATTACCAACGTATTAGCCCATTGGAAGTCGTCGAGCATGGTTTCGTGAAAAAATCGACGGTCATAAATTTCGCAATGTTTCGTTTCGATCGGTTTTCATGCACCGTCTCGAATTTCAAAATCTTGGTCATTCCCAACGTATTAGCCCATTGGAAATCGTACGAGCACAGTTCCGTGAAAAAATGCGACGGTCATAAACTTTGCGCAAAGTCGTGCACAAAGTCGAGTTCCAATCGAATTTTCATCAACCGTCAAGATATTTCAAAATACTTGCCATTCCAAACGTATTAGCCTATGGGACATCGTAGGAGCACAGTTTTGCGAAAAAATACGACGGTCATAAATTTTGCACAAAGTCTCCTTTCGATCGGTTTTTCATGCACCATCTCGGAATTTCAAAATACTCGCCATTCCCAATGTACTAGCCCATGGGAAGTCGTACGAGCATGGTTTCGTGAAAACATGCAATGGTCATAAATTTTGCTCAAAGTCTCGTTTTCATCGATTTTTCGTGCACCATCTCGAAAATTCAAAATACTGGCCATTCCCAATATATTAGCCCTTGGGAAGTCGTATAAGCATGGTTTCACCAAAAAACGCGATGGTCATAAACTTTGCGCAAAATCGTGCACAGAGTCTCGCTTCGATCTATTTTTCGTGTACCGACTCGGAATTTCAAAATACTGGCCATTCGTAACGTATTAGCCCATGGGAAGTCGTACGAGCATGGTTACGTCAAAAAATGAGACGGTCATCAATGTTGCGCAGTCTCGTTTTGATCGCTTTTTGCCTTGAATTTCAAAATCGGTCATTACCAACGTATTAGCCCATTGGAAGTTGTCGAGAATGGTTTTGCGAAAAAATGTGGTCATAAATTTTGCGCGTCTCGATCGGTTTTTCGTCCACCGTCTCAGAATTTCAAAATACTGGCCATTCCCAACATATCAGCCCATGGGAAGTCGTACGAGCACGGTTTCGCAAAAAAATACGATGGTCATAAATTTTTCGTAAAGTCTCGTTTTGATCGGTTTTTCTTGCACCGTCTCGGAATTTCAAAATACTGGCCATTCCCAATATATTAGCCCTTGGGAAGTCCTATATGCATGGTTTCACCAGAAAACGCGACGGTCATAAACTTTGCGCAAAGTCGCGCACAGTCTCGCTTCGATCTATTTTTCGTGTAACGACTTAGAATTTCAAAATACTGGACATTCCCAACGTATTAGCCCATGGGAGGTCGTATGAGCACGGTTTCGCAAAAAAACATGACGGTCATAAACTTTCCGCAAAGTCACGCATGAAGTCTAGTTTCGATCGGTTTTTCATGCACCAACAAGAAATTTCAAAATACTAGCCATTCCCAACAAATTAGCCCATGGGATGTCGTACGAGCATGGTTTCACGAAAAAATGCGACGGTCATGAATTTTGCGCAAAGTCTCGTTTCGATCGGTTTTTCGTGCACTATCTCGAAATTTCAAAATACTTGCCATTCCGAACGTATTAGCCCATGGGAAGTCGTACGAGCACGGGTTTGCTGTAAAACATGATAGTCATAAACTTTGTGCAAAGTCGCGCGTAAAGACTCGTTTCGATCTGTTTTTCATGCACCATTTCAGAATTTCAAAATACTGGCCATTCGTAACATATTAGCCCATGGGAAGTCGTACGAGCATGGTTTCGAGAAAAAATGCGACGGTCATAAATTTTGCAAAGTCTCGTTTTGATCGGTTTTTCACCGTTTGAATTTCAAAATCTGGCCATTCCAACGTATTAGCCCATTGGAAGTCGTCGAGCATGGTTTCGAAAAATCGCGGTCATAAATTTTACGCAATGTTTCGTTTGATCGGTTTTCATGCACCGTCTCGAATTTCAAAATCTGGTCATTCCCAACGTATTAGCCCATTGGAAGTCGTAAGCATGGTTTCAGAAAATGCGGTCATAAACTTTGTGCAAACTCGTGCACAAAGTCGAGTTCGATCGATTTTTCATGCCGTTAAGATATTTCAAAATACTTGCCATTCCCAACGTATTAGCCCATGGGACGTACGAGCATGGTTTCGTGAAAAAATGTGACGGTCATAAATTTTTGCAAAGTCTCCTTTCGATCGGTTTTCATGCACCATCTCGAATTTCAAAATACCGCCATTCCCAACGTACTAGCCCATCGTACGAGCATGGTTTCGTGAAACATCGACGGTCATAAATTTTGCTCAAAGTCTCGTTTTCATCGATTTTTTGCACCATCTCGAAAATTTCAAAATCGCCATTCCCAATGTATTAGCCCTTGGGAAGTCGATAAGCATGGTTTCACCAAAAGCGATGGTCATAAACTTTGCGCAAAATCATGCAGTCTCGCGATCTATTTTTCATGTACCCTCGAATTTCAAAATCGGCCATTCGTAATGTATTAGCCCATGGGAAGTCGACGAGCATGGTTTCAAAAATGACGGTCATCAATGTTGCGCAAAGTCTCGTTTTGATCGGTTTTTCGTGCAACATTTCATAATTTCAAAATCTGGTCATTACCATCGTATTAGCCCATTGGAAGTTGTCGAGCATGGTTTCAAAAAATGTGGTCATAAATTTTGCAAAGTCTCGTTTCGATCGGTTTTTGTCCACCGTCTCGAATTTCAAAATCTGGCCATTCCCAACATATCAGCCCATGGGAAGTCGTACGAGCATGGTTTCAAAAAATCGATGATCATAAATTTTTCGTAAAGTCTCGTTTTGATCGGTTTTCTTGCCGTCTCGAATTTCAAAATCTGGCCATTCCCAATGTATTTGCCCTAGGGAAGTCGTATAAGCATGGTTTCACCAAAACGCGATGGTCATAAACTTTCGCAAAATCGTCAGTCTCGCGATCTATTTTTCGTGCACTCGAATTTCAAAATCTTGGCCATTCATATTAGCCCATGGGAAGTCGTATGAGCATGGTTTCAAAAATGAGACGGTCATCAATTTTAGGCAAAGTCTCGTTTTGATCGGTTTTCGTGCACCGTTTGAATTTCAAAATCTTGGTCATTACAACGTATTAGCCATTGGAAGTTGTACGAGCATGGTTTCGCAAAAATGTGGTCATAAATTTTGCGCAATGTCTCGTTTCGATCGGTTTTCATCCGTCTCGAATTTCAAAATCTGGCCATTCCCATCGTATTAGCCCATTGGAAGTCGTCGAGCATTTCGTGAAAAATGCTACGGTCATAAACTTTGCGCAGTCGCGCGTTCGATCGATTTTTCATGTCAAGATATTTCAAAATACTTGCCATTCCCAACGTATTAACCCATGGGACGAACGAGCATGGTTTCAAAAAATGTGGTCATAAATTTTGCAAAGTCTCCTTCGATCGGTTTTATACGTCTCGAATTTCAAAATCTGGCCATTCCCAACGTACTAGCCCATGGGAAGTCGATCGAGCATGGTTTCATGAAAAATCGGTCATAAAATTTGCACAAAGTCTCGTTTTGATCGGTTTTCATGCTCTCGAATTTCAAAATCTGGCCATTCCCAATGTATAAGCCCTTGGGAAGTCGTATAAGCATGGTTTCACCAAAAAGCGACGGTCATAAACTTTGCACAAAGTCGCGTCTCTCGATCTATTTTTCGTAACGACTCGAATTTCAAAATCTTGGCCATTCAACGTATTAGCCCATGGGAGTCGTATGAGCATGGTTTCGTAAAAAAACATGGTCATAAACTCAAAGTCACTCACGAAGTCTAGTTTCGATCGATTTTTCATGCACCAACAAGAAATTTCAAAATACTAGCCATTCCCAACATATTAGCCTATGGGATGTCGTACGAGCATGGTTTCATGAAAAAATGCGACGGTCATAAATTTTGCACAAAGTCTCGTTTTGATCGGTTTTTCATGCAACAACTCGGAATTTCAAAATAGAGGCCATTCCCAATGTATTAGCCCTTGGGAAGTCATATCAGCATGGTTTCACCAAAAAATGCGATGGTCATAAACTTTGCGCATAGTCGCGCACAGTCTCGCTTCGATCTATTTTTCGTGCAACAACTCGGAATTTCAAAATACTGGCCATTCCTAACGTTTTAGCCCATGGGAAGTTGTACAAGCATGGTTTCGCCAAAAAATGCGACGGTCATAAATTTTACGCAATGTTTCGTTTCGATCGATTTTTCATGCACCGTCTCGGAATTTCAAAATGCAGGCCATTCCCAATGTATTAGCCCTTGGGAGGTCGTATAAGCATGGTTTCCCCAAAAAACGCGATGGTCATAAACTTTGCACAAAGTCGCGCACAGTCTCGCTTCGATGTATTTTTCGTGCAACAACTCGGAATTTCAAAATACCGGCCATTCCTAACGTTTTAGCCCATGGGAAGTCCTACGAGCATGGTTTCGCCAAAAAATGCGACGTTCATCAATTTTACGTAATGTTTCGTTTCGATCGGTTTTTCATGCACCGTCTCGGAATTTCAAAATACAGGCCATTCCCAATGTATTAGCCCTTGGGAAGTCGTAAAAGCATGGTTTCACCAAAAAACGCGATGGTCATAAACTTTGCGCAAAGTCGCGCACAGTCTCGCTTCGATCTATTTTTCGTGCAACAACTCGGAATTTCAAAATACAGGCCATTCCCAATGTATTAGCCCTTGGGAAGTCGTATAAGCATGGTTTCACCAAAAAATGCGATGGTCATAAACTTTGCGCAAAGTCGCGCAAAGTCGCGCACAGTCTCGCTTCGATCTATTTTTCATGCAACAACTCGGAATTTCAAAATACTGGCCATTCCTAACGTTTTAGCCCATGGGAAGTCGTACGAGCATGGTTTCATGAAAAAATGCGATGATCATAAACTTTGTGTAAAGTCGAGTTTCGATCAGTTTTTCGTGCACCATCAAGAAATTTAAAAATACTGGCCATTCCCAACGTATTAGTCCCCATGTGAAGTCGTACGAGCATGGTTTCACAAAAAAATACGATGGTCATAAATTTTTCACAAAGTCTCGTTTTGATCAGGTTTTTCTTGCAACGTCTCGGAATTTCAAAATACTGGGCATTCCCAATGTATTAGCCCTTGGGAAGTCCTATAAGCATGGTTTCACCAAAAAACGCGAGGGTCATAAACTTTGCGCAAAGTCGCGCACAGTCTAGCTTCGATCTATTTTTCGTGTAACGACTCGGAATTTCAAAATACTGGACATTCCTAACGTATTAGCCCCATGGGAGGTCGTATGAGCACGGTTTCGCAAAAAAACATGACGGTCATAAACTTTCCACAAAGTCATACACGAAGTCTAGTTTCGATCGGTTTTTCATGCACCAAGAAGAAATTTCAAAATACTAGCCATTCCCAACATATTAGCCCATGGGATGTCGTACGAGCATGGTTTCGCGAAAAAATGCGACGATCATGAATTTTGCGCAAAGTCTCGTTTCGATCGGTTTTTCGTGCACTATCTGAAAATTTCAAAATACTTGCCATTCCGAACGTATTAGCCCATGGGAAATCGTATGAGCACGGTTTTGCTGTAAAACATGATAGTCATAAACTTCATGCAAAGTCGCGCGTAAGGACTCGTTTCGATCGATTTTTCATCCACCGTCTCAGAATTTCATAATACTGGCCATTCCCAATGTATTAGCCCGTTGGAAGTCATACGAGCACAGTTTCGTGAAAAAATGCTACGGTCATAAATTTACGCAATGTCGCGCACAAAGTCGAGTTTCGATCGATTTTTCATGCGCCGTCAAGATATTTCAAAATACTTGCCATTCCCAACGTATTAACCCATGGGACGTCGTACGAGCATGGTTTCGCAAAAAAATGTGATGGTCATAAATTTTGCGCAAAGTCTCCTTTCGATCGATTTTTTATGCACTGTCTCGGAATTTCAAAATACTGGTCATTCCCAACGTACTAGCCCATGGGAAGTCGTACGAGCATGGTTTCATGAAAAAATGTGACGGTCATAAATTTTGCACAAAGTCTCGTTTTGATCGATTTTTCATGCACCGTCTCTGAATTTCAAAATACTGGTCATTCCCAACATATTAGCCCATGGGAAGTCGTACGAGCATGGTTTCATGAAAAAATGCGACGGTCATAAATTTTGCACAAAGTCTCGTTTCGATCGGTTTTTCGTCCACCATCTCAGAATTTCAAAATACTAGCCATTCCCAACGTATTAGCCCATTGGAAGTCATACGAGCACAGTTTCGTGAAAAAAAGCTACGGTCATAAACTTTGCGTAAAGTCGCGCACAAAGTCGAGTTTCGATCGATTTTTCATGCACCGTCAAGATATTTCAAAATACTTGCCATTCCCAACGTATTAACCCTTGGGACGTCGTACGAGCATGGTTTCGCAAAAAAATGTGACGGTCATAAATTTTGCGCAAAGTCTCCTTTCGATCGGTTTAGTATGCACTGTCTCGAAATTTCAAAATACTGGTCATTCCCAACGTACTAGCCCATGGGAAGTCGTACGAGCATGGTTTCATGAAAAAATGCGACGGTCATAAATTTTGCACAAAGTCTCGTTTTGATCGATTTTTCATGCACCATCTCGGAAATTCAAAATACTGGCCATTCCCAATGTATTAGCCCTTGGGAAGTCGTATAAGCATGGTTTCACCAAAAAACGCGACGGTCATAAACTTTGCGCAAAGTCGCGCACAGTCTCGCTTCGATCTATTTTTCGTGTAACGACTCGGAATTTCAAAATACTGGACATTCCTAATGTATTAGCCCATGGGAGGTCGTATAAGCATGGTTTCGCAAAAAAACATGACGGTCATAAACTTTCCGCAAAGTCACGCACGAAGTCTAGTTTCGATCGATTTTTCATGCACCAACAAGAAATTTCAAAATACTAGCCATTCCCAACATATTAGCCTATGGGATGTCATACGAGCATGGTTTCGCGAAAAAATGCGACGGTCATGAATTTTGTCCAAAGTCTCGTTTCGATCGGTTTTTCGTGCACTATCTCGAAATTTCAAAATACTTGTCATTCCGAACGTATTAGCCCATGGGAAGTCGTATGAGCACGGTTTTGCTGTAAAACGTGATAGTCATAAACTTTGCGCAAAGTCGCGCGTAAAGACTCGTTTCGATCTGTTTTTCATGCACCATTTTAGAATTTAAAAATACTGGCCATTCGTAACATATTAGCCTATGGGAAGTCGTACAAGCATGGTTTTGTAAAAAAATGCGACGGTCATAAATTTTGCGCAAAGTCTCTTTTTGATCAGTTTTTCGTGCACCGTTTCAGAATTTCAAAATACTGGCCATTACCAACGTATTAGCCCATTGGAAGTCGTACGAGCATGGTTTCGTGAAAAAATACGACGGTCATAAATTTTACGCAATGTTTCGTTTCGATCGGTTTTTCATGCACCGTCTCAGAATTTCGAAATACTGGTCATTCCCAACGTATTAGCCCATTGGAAGTCGTACGAGCACAGTTTCGTGAAAAAATGCGACGGTCATAAACTTTGCGCAAAGTCGTGCACAAAGTCGAGTTCCGATCGATTTTTCATGCACCGTCAAGATATTTCAAAATACTTGCCATTCCCAACGTATTAGCCCATGGGACATCGTACGAGCATGGTTTCGCGAAAAAATGCGACGGTCATAAATTTTGCGCAAAGTCTCCTTTCGATCGGTTTTTCATGCACCATCTCGGAATTTCAAAATACTCGCCATTCCCAACGTACTAGCCCATGGGAAGTCGTACGAGCATGGTTTCGTGAAAACATGCGACGGTCATAAATTTTGCTCAAAGTCTCGTTTTGATCGATTTTTCATGCACCATCTCGGAAATTCAAAATACTGGCCATTCCCAATGTATTAGCCCTTGGGAAGTCGTATAAGCATGGTTTCACCAAAAAACGCGATGGTCATAAACTTTGCGCAAAATCGTGCACAGAGTCTCGCTTCGATCTATTTTTCGTGTACCGACTCGGAATTTCAAAATACTGGCCATTCGTAACGTATTAGCCCATGGGAAGTCGTACGAGCATGGTTACGTCAAAAAAAGAGACGGTCATCAATTTTGCGCAAAGTCTCGTTTTGATCGGTTTTTCGTGCACCGTTTCAGAATTTCAAAATACTGGTCATTACCAACGTATTAGCCCATTGGAAGTTGTACGAGCATGGTTTCGCGAAAAAATGTGACTGTCATAAATTTTGCGCAACGTCTCGTTTCGATCGGTTTTTCGTCCACCGTCTCAGAATTTCAAAATACTGGCCATTCCCAACGTATTAGCCCATTGGAAGTCGTACGAGCACAGTTTCATGAAAAAATGCGACGGTCATAAACTTTGCGGAAAGTCGTGCACAAAGTCAAGTTCCGATCAATTTTTCATGCACCGTTAAGATATTTCAAAATACTTGCCATTCCCAACGTATTAGCCCATGGGACATCGTACGAGCACGGTTTCGCGAAAAAATGCGATGGTCATAAATTTTGCGCAAAGTCTCCTTTCGATCGGTTTTTCAAGCACCATCTCGGAATTTCAAAATACTCGCCACTCCCAACGTAATAGCCCATGGGAAGTCGTACGAGCATAGTTTCGTGAAAACATGCGACGGTCATAAATTTTGGTCAAAGTCTCATTTTGATCGATTTTTCGTGCACCATCTCGGAAATTCAAAATACTAGCCATTCCCAATGTATTAGCCCTTGCGAAGTCGTATAAGCATGGTTTCACCAAAAAATGTGATGGTCATAAACTTTGCGCAAAATCGTGCACATAGTCTCGCTTCGATCTATTTTTCGTGTACCGACTCGGAATTTCAAAATACTGGCCATTCGTAACGTATTAGCCCATGGGAAGTCGTACGAGCATGGTTACGTCAAAAAATGAGACGGTCATCAATGTTGCGCAAAGTCTCGTTTTGATCGGTTTTTCGTGCACCGTTTCAGAATTTCAAAATACTGGTCATTACCAACGTATTAGCCCATTGGAAGTTGTACGAGCATGGTTTCGCGAAAAAATGTGACTGTCATAAATTTTGTGCAACGTCTCGTTTCGATCGGTTTTTCATCCACCGTCTCAGAATTTCAAAATACTGGCCATTCCCAACGTATTAGCCCATTGGAAGTCGTACGAGCATAGTTTCGTGAAAAAAATGCTACGGTCGTAAATTTGCGCAAAGTCGCGCACAAAGTCGAGTTTCGATCGATTTTTTATGCGCCGTCAAGTTATTTCAAAATACTTGCCATTCCCAACGTATTAACCCATGGGACGTCATACGAGCATGGTTTCGCAAAAAAATGTGACGGTCATAAATTTTACGCAAAGTCTCATTTCGATCGGTTTTTTATGCACTGTCTCGGAATTTCAAAATACTGGCCATTCCCAACATACTAGCCCATGGGAAGTCGTACGAGCATGGTTTTATGAAAAAATGCGACGATCATAAATTTTACACAAAGTCTCGTTTTGATCGGTTTTTCATGCACCGTCTCAGAATTTCAAAATACAGGCCATTCCCAATGTATAAGCCCTTGGGAAGTCGTATAAGCATGGTTTCACCAAAAAACGTGATGGTCATAAACTTTGCGCAAAGTCGCGTACAGTCGTGCTTCGATCTATTTTTCGTGCAACAACTCGGAATTTCAAAATACTGGCCATTCCTAACGTTTTAGGCCATGGGAAGTCGTACGAGCATGGTTTTGTGAAAAAATGCGACGATCATAAAATTTGCGCAAAGTCGAGTTTCGATCAGTTTTTCGCGCACCATCAAGAAATTTCAAAATACTGGCCATTCCCAACATATCAGCCCATGGGAAGTCGTACGAGCACGGTTTCGCAAAAAAATACGATGGTCATAAATTTTTCGTAAAGTCTCGTTTTGATCGGTTTTTCTTGCACCGTCTCGGAATTTCAAAATACTGGCCATTCCCAATGTATTAGCCCTTGGGAAGTCGTATAAGCATGGTTTCACCAACAAACGCGATGGTCATAAACTTTGCGCAAAGTCACGCACAGTCTCGCTTCGATCTATTTTTCATGTAACGACTCGGAATTTCGAAATACTGGACATTCCCAACGTATTAGCCCATGGGAGGTTGTATGAGCACAGTTTCGCAAAAAAACATGACGGTCATAAACTTTCCGTAAAGTCACGCACGAAGTCTAGTTTCGATTGGTTTTTCATGCACCAACAAGAAATTTCAAAATACTAGCCATTCCCAACATATTAGCCCATGGGATGTCGTACGAGCATGGTTTCGCGAAAAAATGCGACGGTCATGAATTTTGCGCAAAGTCTCGTTTCGATCGGTTTTTCGTGCACTATCTCGAAATTTCAAAATACTTGCCATTCCGAACGTATTAGCCCATGGGAAGTCGTATGAGCATGGTTTTCCTGTAAAATGTGAGAGTCATAAACTTTGCACAAAGTCGCACGTAAAGACCCGTTTCGATCTGTTTTTCATGCACCATTTCAGAATTTTAAAATACTGGCCATTCGTAACATATTAGCCCATGGGAAGTCGTACGAGCATGGTTTCGTGAAAAAATGCGACGGTCATAAATTTTACGCAAAGTCTCGTTTTGATCAGTTTTTCGTGCACCATTTCAGAATTTCAAAATACTGGTCATTACCAACGTATTTGCCCATTGGAACTCGTACGAGCATGGTTTCGTGAAAAAATGCGACGGTCATAAATTTTACGCAATGTTTTTTTTCGAGTGGTTTTTCATGCACCGTCTCAGAATTTCAAAATACTGGTCATTCCCAATGTATTAGCCCATTGGAAGTTGTACGAGCACAGTTTCGTGAAAAAAGGCGACGGTCATAAACTTTGAGCAAAGTCGTGCACAAAGTCGAGTTCCGATCGATTTTTCATGCACCGTCAAGATATTTCAAAATACTTGCCATTCCCAACGTATTAGCCCATGGGACATCGTACTAGCACGGTTTCGCGAAAAAATGCGACGGTCATAAATTTTGCGCAAAGTCTCCTTTCGATCGGTTTTGCATGCACCATCTCAGAATTTCAAAATACTCGCCATTCCCAACGTACTAGCCCATGGGAAGTCGTACGAGCATGGTTTCGCGAAAAAATGTGACTGTCATAAATTTTGCGCAACGTCTCATTTCGATCGGTTTTTCATCCACCGTCTCAGAATTTCAAAATACTGGCCAGTCCCAATGTATTAGCCCTTGGGAAGTCGTACGAGCACAGTTTCGTGAAAAAATGCGACGGTCATAAATTTTGCGCAAAGTCGTGCAGAAAGTCGAGTTCCGATCGATTTTTCATGCACCGTCAAGATATTTCAAAATACTAGCCATTCCCAACGTATTCGTCCTTGGGACATCGTACGAGCATGGTTTCGTGAAAACATGCGACGATCATAAACTTTGCGCAAATTCGAGTTTCGATCAGTTTTTCGCGCACCATCAAGAAATTTCAAAATACTGGCGATTCCCAACATATCAGCCCATGGGAAGTCATACGAGCACGGTTTCGCAAAATAATACGATGGTCATAAATTTTTCGTAAAGTCTTGTTTTGATTGGTTTTTCTTGCACCGTCTCGGAATTTCAAAATACTGGCCATTCCCAATGTATTAGCCCTTGGGAAGTAGTATAAGCATGGTTTCACCAAAAAACGCGATGGTCATAAACTTTGCGCAAAGTCGCTCACAGTCTCGCTTCGATCTATTTTTCGTGCAACAACTCGGAATTTCAAAATACTGGCCATTCCTAACGTTTTAGCCCATGGGAAGTCGTACGAGCATGGTTTCACCAAAAATTGACGGTCATAAATTTTACGCAATGTTTCGATCGGTTTTCATGCACCGTCTCGAATTTCAAAATACAGGCCATTCCCAATGTATTAGCCCTTGGGAAGTCGTATAAGCATGGTTTCACCAAAAAAATGCGATTGTCATAAACTTTGCGCAATGTCGCAGTCTCGCTTCGATCTATTTTTCGTGCAACAACTCGGAATTTCAAAATACTGGCCATTCCTAACATTTTAGCCCATGGGAAGTCGTACGAGCATGGTTTCGCGAAAAAATGTGACGGTCATGAATTTTGCGCAAAGTCTCGTTTCGATCGGTTTTTCGTGCACTATCTCGAAATTTCAAAATACTTGCCATTCCGAACGTATTAGCCCATGGGAAGTCGTATGAGCATGGTTTTGCTGTAAAACGTGATAGTCATAAACATTGCGCAAAGTCGCACGTAAAGACTCGTTTCGATCTATTTTTCATGCACCGTTTCAGAATTTCAAAGTACTGGCCATTCGTAACATATTAGTCCATGGGAAGTCGTACGAGCATGGTTGCGTGAAAAAATGCGATGGTCATAAATTTTACGCAAAGTCTCGTTTTGATCAGTTTTTCGTGCACCATTTCAGAATTTCAAAATACTAGTCATTACCAACGTATTAGCTAGCCCATTGGAAGTCGTACGAGCATGGTTTCGCGAAAAAATGCGATGGTCATAAATTTTACGCAATGTTTTGTTTCGATCGGTTTTTCATGCACCGTCTCAGAATTTCAAAATACTGGTCATTCCCAACTCATTAGCCCATTGGAAGTCTTACGAGCACAGTTTCGTGAAAAAATGCGACGGTCATAAACTTTGCGCAAAGTCATGCACAAAGTCGAGTTCCGATCGATTTTTTATGCACCGTCAAGATATTTCAAAATACTTGCCATTCCCAACGTATTAGCCCATGGGACATCGTACGAGCACGGTTTCGCGAAAAAATGCGACGGTCATAAATTTTGCACAAAGTCTCCTTTCGATCGGTTTTTCATGCACCATCTCGGAATTCCAAAATACTCGCCATTCCCAACGTACTAGCTCATGGGAAGTCGTACGAGCATGGTTTCGTGAAAAAATGTGACTGTCATAAATTTTGCGCAATGTCTCGTTTCGATCGGTTTTTCATCCACCGTCTCAGAATTTCAAAATACTGGCCATTCCGAACGTATTAGCCCATTGGAAGTCGTACGAGCACAGTTTCGTGAAAAAATGCTACGGTCATAAATTTGCGCAAAGTCGTGCACAAAGTCGAGTTTCGATCGATTTTTCAAGCGCCGTCAAGATATTTCAAAATACTTGCCATTCCCAACGTATTAACCCATGGGACGTCGTACGAGCATGGTTTCGCAAAAAAATGTGACGGTCATAAATTTTGCGCAAAGTCTCCTTTCAATCGGTTTTTTATGCACCGTCTTCGAATTTCAAAATACTGGCCATTCCCAACGTATTAGCCCATGGTTAGTCGTATGAGCATGGTTTCGTGAAAAAGTGCGATGGTCATAAATTTTGCACAAAGTCTCGTTTTGATCAGTTTTTCGTGCACCATTTTAGAATTTCAAAATACTGGTCATTACCAACGTATTAGCCCATTGGAAGTCGTACGAGCATTGATTCGCGAAAAAATGCGACGGTCATAAATTTTACGCAATGTTTTGTTTCGATCGATTTTTCATGCACCGTCTCAGAATTTCAAAATACTGGTCATTACCAACGTATTAGCCCATTTGGTCATTCCCAACATATTAGCCCATTACATTGGAAGTCGTGCGAGCACAGTTTCGTGAAAAAATGCGATGGTCATAAATTTGCACAAAGTCGTGCACAAAGTCGAGTTCCGATCGATTTTTCATGCACCGTCAAGATATTTCAAAATACTTGCCATTCCCAACGTACTAGCCCATGGGACATCGTACGAGCACGGTTTCGTGAAAAAATGCAACGGTCATAAATTTTGCATAAAGTCTCCTTTCGATCGGTTTTTCATGCACCATCTCGGAATTTCGAAATACTCGCCGTTCCCAACGTACTAGCCCATGGGAAGTCGTACGAGCATGGTTTCGCGAAAAAATGTGACTGTCATAAATTTTGCGCAACGTCTTGTTTCGATCGGTTTTTCATCCACTGTCTCAGAATTTCAAAATACTGGCCATTCCCAACGTATTAGCCCATTGGAAGTCGTACGAGCACAGTTTCATGAAAAAATGCTACGGTCATAAATTTGCGCAAAGTCGCACACAAAGTCGAGTTTCAATCGATTTTTCATGCGCCGTCAAGATATTTCAAAATACTTGCCATTCCCAACATATTAACCCATGGGACGTCGTACGAGCATGGTTTCGCAAAAAAATGTGATGGTCATAAATTCTGCTCAAAGTATCGTTTTGATCAATTTTTCATGCACCATCTCGGAAATTCAAAATACTGGCCATTCCCAATATATTAGCCCTTGGGAAGTCGTATAAGCATGGTTTCACCAAAAAACGCGATGGTCATAAACTTTGCGCAAAATCGTGCACAGAGTCTCGCTTCGATCTATTTTTCGTGTACCGACTCGGAATTTCAAAATACTGGCCATTCGTAACGTATTAGCCCATGGGAAGTCGTACGAGCATGGTTACGTCAAAAAATGAGATGGTCATCAATTTTACGCAAAGTCTCGTTTTGATCGGTTTTTTGTGCACCGTTTCAGAATTTCAAAATACTGGTCATTACCAACGTATTAGCCCATTGGAAGTTGTACAAGCATGGTTTCACGAAAAAATGTGACTGTCATAAATTTTGCGCAACGTCTCGTTTCGATCGGTTTTTCGTCCACCATCTCAGAATTTCAAAATACTGGTCATTCCCAACGTATTAGCCCATTGGAAGTCGTACGAGCATAGTTTCGTGAAAAAATGCTACGGTCATAAATTTGCGTAACGTCGCGCACAAAGTCGAGTTTCGATCGATTTTTCATGCGCCGTCAAGATATTTCAAAATACTTGCCATTCCCAACGTATTAACCCATGGGACGTCGTACGAGCATGGTTTCGCAAAGTAATACGATGGTCATAAATTTTTCGTAAAGTCTCGTTTTGATCGGTTTTTCTTGCACCGTCTCGGAATTTCAAAATACTGGCCATTCCCAATGTATTAGCCCTTGGGAAGTCGTATAAGCATGGTTTCACCAAAAAACGCGACGGTCATAAACTTTGCGCAAAGTCGCGCACAGTCTCGCTTCGATCTATTTTTCGTGTAACGACTCGGAATTTCAAAATACTGGACATTCCCAATGTATTAGCCCATGGGAGGTCGTATGAGCATGGTTTCGCAAAAAAACATGACGGTTATAAACTTTCCGCAAAGTCACGCACAAAGTCTAGTTTCGATTGGTTTTTCATGCACCAACAAGAAATTACAAAATACTAGCCATTCCCAACATATTAGCCCATGGGATGTCGTACAAGCATTGTTTCGCGAAAAAATGCGACGGTCATGAATTTTGCGCAAAGTCTCGTTTCGATCGGTTTTTCATGCACTATCTCGAAATTTCAAGATACTTGTCATTCCTAACGTATTAGCCCATGGGAAATAGTATGAGCACTGTTTTGCTATAAAACGTGATAGTCATAAACTTTGCACAAAGTCGCACGTAAAGCGTCGTTTGGAACGAAAAAATGTGACGGTCATGAATTTTGCGCAAAGTCTAGTTTCGATCGGTTTTTCATGCACCATCTCAGAATTTCAAAATACTGGTCATTCCCAACGTATTAGCCCATTGGAAGTCGTACGAGCACAGTTTTGGGAAAAATGCGACTGTCATAAACTTTGCTCAAAGTCTCGTTTAGATCGATTTTTTATGCAGCATCTCGGAAATTCAAAATACTGGCCATTCCCAATGTATTAGCCCTTGGGAAGTCGTATAAGCATGGTTTCATCAAAAAACGCGATGGTCATAAACTTTGTGCAAAATCGTGCACATAGTCTAGCTTCGATCAATTTTTCGTGTACCGACTCGGAATTTCAAAATACGGGCCATTCGTAACGTATTAGCCCATGGGAAGTCGTACGAGCATGGTTACGTCAAAAAAAGAGACGGTCATCAATTTTGCACAAAGTCTCGTTTTGATCGGTTTTTCGTGCACCATTTCAGAATTTCAAAATACTGGTCATTACCAACGTATTAGCCGATTGGAAGTTGTACGAGCATGGTTTCGCGAAAAAATGTGACTGTCATAAATTTTGCGCAAACTCTCCTTTCGATCGATTTTTAATGCATTGTCTCGGAATTTCAAAATACTGGCCATTGCCAACATACTAACCCATGGGAAGTCGTACGAGCATGATTTCATGAAAAAATGCGACGGTCATAAATTTTGAACAAAGTCTCATTCTGATCGGTTTTTCATGCACCGTCTCAGAATTTCAAAATACAGGTCATTCCCAATGTATTAGCCCTTGGGAAGTCGTATAAGCATGGTTTCACCAAAAAACGCAATGGTCATAAACTTTACGCAAAGTCGCGCACAGTCTCGCTTCGATCTATTTTTCGTGCAACAACTCGAATTTCAAAATACTGGCCATTGCAAACGTTTTAGCCCATGGGAAGTCGTACGAGCATGGTTTCGCCAAAAATGCGACGGTCATAAATTTTACGCAATGTTTCGTTTCGATCGGTTTTTCATGCACCTTCTCGGAATTTTAAAATACAGGCCATTCCCAATGTATTAGCCCTTGGGAAGTCGTATAAGCATGGTTTCACCAAAAAACGCGATGGTCATAAACTTTGCGCAAAGTTGCGCACAGTCTCGCTTCGATCTATTTTTCGTGCAACAACTCGGAATTTCAAAATATTGGCCATTCCAAACGTTTTAGCCCATGGGAAGCCATACGAGCATGGTTTCGCCAAAAAATGCGACGGTCATAAATTTTACGCAATGTTTCGTTTCGATCGGTTTTTCATGCACCTTCTCGGAATTTCAAAATACAGGCCATTCCCAATGTATTAGCCCTTGGGAAGTAGTATAAGCATGGTTTCACCAAAAAACGCGATGGTCATAAACTTTGCGCAAAGTCGCTCACAGTCTCGCTTCGATCTATTTTTCGTGCAACAACTCGGAATTTCCAAATACTGGCCATTCCTAACGTTTTAGCCCATGGGAAGTCGTACGAGCATGGTTTCACCAAAAAATGCGACGGTCATAAATTTTACGCAATGTTTCGTTTCGATCGGTTTTTCATGCACCGTCTCGGAATTTCAAAATACAGGCCATTCCCAATGTATTAGCCCTTGGGAAGTCGTATAAGCATGGTTTCACCAAAACAATGCGATTGTCATAAACTTTGCGCAAAGTCGCGCACAGTCTCGCTTCGATCTATTTTTCGTGTACCGACTCGGAATTTCAAAATACTGGCCATTCATAACGTATTAGACCATGGGAAGTCGTACGAGTATGGTTACGTCAAAAAAAGAGACGGTCATCAATGTTGCGCAAAGTCTCATTTTGATCGGTTTTTCGGGCACCGTTTCAGAATTTCAAAATACTGGTCATTACCAACGTGTTAGCCCATTGGAAGTTGTACGAGCATGGTTTCGCGAAAAAATGTGACTGTCATAAATTTTGCGCAAAGTCTCCTTTCGATCGGTTTTTTATGCACTATCTCGGAATTTAAAAATACTGGCCATCCCAACGTACTAGCCCATGGGAAGTCGTACGAGCATGGTTTCATGAAAAAATGTGACGGTCATAAATTTTGCACAAAGGCTCGTTTTGATCGGTTTTTCATGCACCGTGTCGGAATTTCAAAATACAGGCGATTCCCAATGTATTACCCCTTGGGAAGTCGTATAAGCATGGTTTCACCAAAAAACGTGATGGTCATAAACTTTGCAAAGTCGGCGCCGCGTCGCTTCGATCTATTTTTCGTGCAACAACTCAGAATTTCAAAATACTGGCCATTCCCAACGTACTAGCCCATGGAAAGTTGTACGAGAATGGTTTCATGAAAAAATGCGACGGTCATAAATTTTGCACAAAGTCTCGTTTTGATCGGTTTTTCGTGCACCGTCTCAGAATTTGAAAATACTGGTCATTCCCAACATATTAGCCCATTGGAAGTCGTACGAGCACAGTTTCGTGAAAAAATGTGACGGTCACAAACTTTGCTCAAAGTCGCGTTTTGATCGGTTTTTCATGCACCGTCTCGGAATTTCAAAATACAAGCCATTCCCAATGTATTAGCCCTTGGGAAGTCGTATAAGCATGGTTTCACCAAAAAACGCGAATGTCATAAACTTTGCGCAAAGTCGCGCAGTCTCGCTTCGATCTATTTTTCGTGCAACAACTTGGAATTTCAAAATACTAGCCATTCCTAACGTTTTAGCCAATGGGAAGTCGTACGAGAATGGTTTCGCCAAAGAATGCGACGGTCATAAATTTTACACAATGTTTCGTTTCGATCGTTTTTTCATGCACCATCTCGGAAATTCAAAATACTGGCCATTCCCATTGTATTAGCCCTTGGGATGTCGTATATGCATGGTTTCACCAAAAAATGCGATGGCCATAAACTTTGCGCAAAGTCGCGCACAGTCTCGCTTCGATCTATTTTTCGTGCAACAACTCGGAATTTCAAAATAATGGCCATTCCTAACGTTTTCGCCCATGGGAAGTCGTACGAGCATTGTTTCATGAAAAAATGCGACGGTCATAAATTTTGCTCAAAGTCTTGTTTTGATCGGTTTTTCATGCACCGTCTCGGAATTTCAAAATACAGGCCATTCCCAATGTATTAGCCCTTGGGAAGTCGTATAAGCATGGTTTCACCAAAAAACGCGATGGTCATAAACTTTGCGCAAAGTCGCGCACAGTCTCGCTTCGATCTATTTTTCGTGCAACAACTCGGAATTTGAAAATATTGGCCATTCCTAACGTTTTAGCCCATGGGAAGTCGTACGAGCATGGTTACGTCAAAAAAAGAGACGGTCATCAATTTTGCGTAAAGTCTCGTTTTGATCGGTTTTTCGGGCACCATTTCAGAATTTCAAAATACTGGTCATTACCAACGTATTAGCCCATTGGACGTTGTACGAGCATGGTTTCGCGAAAAAATTGAATTGTCACTTATTTTGCGCAAAGTCTCCTTTCGATCGGTTTTTATGCACTGTCTCGAAATTTCAAAATACTGGCCATTCCCAACGTACTAGCCCTTGGGAAGTCGTACGAGCATGGTTTCATGAAAAAATGTGACGGTCATAAATTTTGCACAAAGTCTGGTTTTGATCGGTTTTTCATGCACCGTGTCGGAATTTCAAAATACAGGCCAGACCCAATGTATTAGCCCTTGGGAAGTCGTATAAGCATGGTTTCACCAAAAAGCGATGGTCATAAACTTTGCAAAGTCGCAGTCGCTTCGATCTATTTTTCGTGCAACAACTCGAATTTCAAAATCTGGCCATTTCTAACGTTTTAGACCATGGGAAGTCGACGAGCATGGTTTCGCATGAATAAATTTTACGCAATGTTTCGTTTCGATCGGTTTTTCATGCACCGTCTCGGAATTTCAAAATACAGTTCATTCCCAATGTATTAGCCCTTCGGAAGTCGTATAAGCATGGTTTCACCAAAAGACTCGATGGTCATAAACTTTGCGGAAAGTCGCGCACAGTCTCGCTTCGATCTGTTTTTCGTGCAACAACTCGAAATTTGAAAATATTGGCCATTCCAAATGTTTTAGCCCATGGGAAGTCGTACGACCATGGTTACGTCAAAAAAAGAGACGGTCATCAATTTTGCGCAAAGTCTCGTTTTGATCGGTTTTTCGGGCACCATTTCAGAATTTCAAAATACTGGTCATTACCAACGTATTAGCCCATTGGACGTTGTACGAGCATGGTTTCACGAAAAAATGTGATTGTCACATATTTTGCGCAAAGTCTCCTTTCGATCGGTTTTTTATGCACTGTCTCGGAATTTCAAAATACTGGCCATTCCCAACGTACTAGCCCATGGGAAGTCGTACGAGCATGGTTTCATGAAAAAATGTGACGGTCATAAATTTTGCACAAAGTCTCGTTTTGATCGATTTTTCATGCACCGTCTCGGAATTTCAAAATACAGGCCATTCCCAATGTATTAGCCCTTGGGAAGTCGTATAAGCATGGTTTCACCAAAAAACGCGATGGTCATAAATTTTGCGCAAAGTCGCGCACAGTCTCGCTTCGATCTATTTTTCGTGCAACAACTCAGAATTTTAAAATACTAGCCATTTCTAACGTTTTAGACCATGGGAAGTCGTACGAGCATGGTTTCGCGAAAAAATGTGACGGTCATAAATTTTACGCAATGTTTCGTTTCGATCGGTTTTTCATGCACCGTCTCGGAATTTCAAAATACAGGCCATTCCCAATGTATTAGCCCTTGGGAAGTCGTATAAGCATGGTTTCACCAAAAGACTCGATGGTCATAAACTTTGCGGAAAGTCACGCACAGTCTCGCTTCGATCTATTTTTCGTGCAACAACTCGGAATTTCAAAATACTGGCCATTCCTAACGTTTTAGCCCATGGGAAATCGTACGAGCATGATTTCGCCAAAAAATACGACGGTCATAAATTTTATGCAATGTTTCGTTTCGATCGGTTTTTCATGCACCGTCTCGGAATTTCAAAATACCAGCCATTCCCATTGTATTAGCCCTTGGGAAGTCGTATAAGCATGGTTTCACCAAAAAACGCGATGGTCATAAACTTTTCGCAAAGTCGCGCCGCTCTCGATCTATTTTTCGTGCAACAACTCGAATTTCAAAATCTGGCCATTCCTAACGTTTTGGGGAAGTGTACGAGCATGGTTTCGCCAAAAAATGCGACGGTCATAAATTTTACGCAATGTTTCGTTTCGATTGGTTTTTCATGCACCGTCTCGGAATTTCAAAATACAGGCCATTCCCAATGTATTAGCCCTTGGGAAGTCATATAAGCATGGTTTCACCAAAAAACGCGATGGTCATAAACTTTGCAAAGTCGCGCGTCTCGATCTATTTTTTGTGCAACAACTCGAATTTGAAAATACTGGCCATTCCTAACGTTTTAGCCCGTGGGAAGTCGTACGAGCATAGTTTTGCCAAAAAATGTGACGGTCATAAATTTTACGCAATGTTTCGTTTCGATCGGTTTTTCATGCACGGTCTCGGAATTTAAAAATATACGCCATTCCCATTGTGTTAGCCCTTGGGAAGTCGTATAAGCATGGTTTCACCAAAAAACGCGATGGTCATAAACTTTGCGCAAAGTCACGCACAGTCTCACTTCGATCCATTTTGCGTGCAACAACTCGAAATTTCAAAATACTGGCCATTCCTAACGTTTTCGCCCATGGGAAGTCATACGAGCATGATTTCGCCAAAAAATGCGACGGTCATAAATTTTACGCAATGTTTCATTTCGATCGTTTTTTCATGCACCGTCTCGGAATTTCAAAATACAGGCCATTCCCAATTTATTAGCCCATGGGAACTCGTATAAGCATGGTTTCACCAAAAAACGCGATAGTCATAAACTTTGCGCAAAGTCGCGCCCGCTCGATCTTTTTTGTGCGACTTGGAATTTCAAAATCGGCCATTAACGTATTAGCCCATGGAAGTCGACGAGCATGGTTTCAAAAAAGACGGTCATCAATTTTTGCAAAGTCTCGTTTTGATCGGTTTTTCATGCACCGTTTCAGAATTTTAAAATACTGGTCATTACCAACGTATTAGCCCATTGGAAGTTGTACGAGCATGGTTTCACGAAAAAATGTGACTGTCATAAATTTTGCGCAAAGTCTCCTTTCGATCGGTTTTTTATGCACTATCTCGGAATTTCAAAATACTGGCCATTCCCAACGTACTAGCCCATGGGAAGTCGTACGAGCATGGTTTCATGAAAAAATGTGACGGTCATAAATTTTGCACAAAGTGTCGTTTTGATCGGTTTTTCATGCACCGTGTCGGAATTTCAAAATACAGGCCAGTCCCAATAAATTAGCCCTTGCGAAGTCGTATAAGCATGGTTTCACCAAAAAACGCGATGGTCATAAACTTTGTGCAAAGTGGCGCACAATCTCGCTTCGATCTATTTTTCAGGCAACAACTCAGAATTTCAAAATACTGGCCATTCCTAACGTTTTAGCCCATGGGAAGTCGTACGAGCATGGTTTCGCGAAAAAATGTGACGGTCATAAATTTTATGCAATGTTTCGTTTCGATCGGTTTTTCATGCACCGTCTCAGAATTTCAAAATACAAGCCATTCCCAATTTATTAGCCCTCGGGAAGTCGTGTAAGCATGGTTTCACCAAAAGACTCGATGGTCATAAACTTTGCGAAAAGTCGCGCACAGTCTCGCTTCGATCTATTTTTCATGCAACAACTCGGAATTTCAAAATACTGGCCATTCCTAACGTTTTAGCCCATGGGAAGTCGTACGAGCACGGTTTCGCAAAAAAATACGACGGTCATAAATTTTATGCAATGTTTCGTTTCGATCGGTTTTTCATGCACCGTCTCGAAATTTCAAAATACAGGTCATTCCCAATGTATTAGCCCTTGGGAAGTCGTATAAGCATGGTTTCACCAAAAAACGAGATGGTCATAAACTTTGCGCAAAGTCGCGCACAGTCTCGCGTCGATCTATTTTTCGTGCAACAACTAGGAATTTCAAAATATTGGCCATTCCTAACGTTTTAGCCCATGGGAGGTCGTACGAGCATGATTTCGCCAAAAAATGCGACGGTCATAAATTTTACGCAATGTTTCGTTTCGATCGGTTTTTCATGCACCATCTCGGAATTTCAAAATACAGGCCATTCCCAATGTATTATCCTTTGGGAAGCCGTATAAGCATGGTTTCACCAAAAAACGCGATAGTCATAAACTTTGCGCAAAGTCGCGCATAGTCTCGCTTCGATCTATTTTTCGTGTATCGACTCAGAATTTCAAAATACTGG
Source organism: Ensete glaucum (assembly GCA_021527575.1). Classification (NCBI taxonomy): domain Eukaryota; kingdom Viridiplantae; phylum Streptophyta; class Magnoliopsida; order Zingiberales; family Musaceae; genus Ensete; species Ensete glaucum. The sequence goes on from CM038554.1 coordinate 7,311,430, forward strand.
CCATTCGTAACGTATTAGCCCATGGGAAGTCGTATGAGCATGGTTACGTCAAAAAAAGAGACGGTCATCAATTTTGCGCAAAGTCTCGTTTTGATCATTTTTTCGGGCACCATTTCAGTATTTTAAAATACTGGTCATTACCAACGTATTAGCCCATTGGAAGTTGTACGAGCATGGTTTCACGAAAAAATGTGACTGTCATAAATTTTGCGCAAAGTCTCCTTTCGATCGGTTTTTTATGCACTGTCTCAGAATTTCAAAATACTGGCCATTCCCAACGTACAAGCCCATGGGAAGTGGTACGAGCATGGTTTCATGAAAAAATGTGATGGTGATAAATTTTGTACAAAGTCTCGTTTTGATCGGTTTTTCATGCACCGTGTCGGAATTTCAAAATACAGGCCAGTCCCAATGTATTAGCCCTTGGGAAGTCGTATAAGCATGCTTTCACCAAAAAATGCGATGGTCATAAACTTTGCGCAAAGTCGCGCACAGTCTCGCTTCGATCTATTTTTCGTGCAACAACTCGGAATTTCAAAATACTGGCCATTCCTAACGTTTTAGCCCATGGGAAGTCGTACGAGCATGGTTTCATGAAAAAATGTGACGGTCATAAATTTTGCACAAAGTCTCGTTTTGATCGGTTTTTCATGCACCGTCTCGGAATTTCAAAATACAGGCCATTCCCAATGTATTAGCCCTTGGGAAGTCGTATAAGCATGGTTTCACCAAAAAACGCGATGGTCATAAACTTTGCACAAAGTCGCGCACAGTCTCGCTTCGATCTATTTTTCGTGCAACAACTCGGAATTTGAAAATATTGGCCATTCCAAATGTTTTAGCCCATGGGATGTCGTACGACCATGGTTACGTCAAAAAAAGAGACGGTCATCAATTTTGCGCAAAGTCTCGTTTTGATCGGTTTTTCGGGCACCATTGCAGAATTTCAAAATACTGGTCATTAGCAACGTATTAGCCCATTGGACGTTGTACGAGCATGGTTTCATGAAAAAATGTGATTGTCACATATTTTGCGCAAAGTCTCCTTTCGATCGATTTTTTATGCACTGTCTCGGAATTTCAAAATACTGGCCATTCCCAACGTACTAGCCCTTGGGAAGTCGTACGAGCATGGTTTCATGAAAAAATGTGCCGGTCATAAATTTTGCACAAAGTCTTGTTTTGATCGGTTTTTCATGCACCGTGTCGGAATTTCAAAATACAGGCCAGTCCCAATGTATTAGCCCTTGGGAAGTCGTATAAGCATGGTTTCACCAAAAAACGCGATGGTCATAAATTTTGCGCAAAGTCGCGCACAGTCTCGCTACGATCTATTTTTCGTGCAACAACTCAGAATTTCAAAATACTGGCCATTTCTAACGTTTTAGACCATGGGAAGTCGTACGAGCATGGTTTCACGAAAAAATGTGACGGTCATATATTTTACGCAATGTTTCGTTTCGATCGGTTTTTCATGCTCCGTCTCAGAATTTCAAAATACAGGCCAGTCCCAATGTATTAGCCCTTGGGAAGTCGTATAAGCATGCTTTCACCAAAAGACTCGATGGTCATAAACTTTGCGGAAAGTCACGCACAGTCTCGCTTCGATCTATTTTTCATGCAACAACTCGGAATTTCAAAATACTGGCCATTCCTAACGTTTTAGCCCATGGGAAGTCGTACGAGCATGGTTTCGCCAAAAAATGCGACGGTCATAAATTTTATGCAATGTTTCGTTTCGATCGGTTTTTCATGCACCGTCTCGGAATTTCAAAATACAGGCCATTCCCAATGTATTAGCCCTTGGGAAGTCGTATAAGCATGGTTTCACCAAAAAACGCGATGGTCATAAACTTTGCGCAAAGTCGCGCACAGTCTCGCTTCGATCTATTTTTCGTGCAACAACTTAGAATTTCAAAATACTGGTCATTCCTAACGTTTTAGCCCGTGGGAAGTGGTACGAGCATGATTTCGCCAAAAATGCGACGGTCATAAATTTTACGCAATGTTTCATTTCGATCGGTTTTTCATGCACCGTCTCGGAATTTCAAAATACAGGCCATTCCCAATGTATTAGCCCTTGGGAAGTCATATAAGCATGGTTTCACCAAAAAACGCGATGGTCATAAACTTTGCGCAAAGTCGCGTCTCGCTTCGATCTATTTTTCGTGCAACAACTCGGAATTTCAAAATACTGGCCATTCCTAACGTTTTAGCCCATGGGAAGTCGTACAAGCATAGTTTCGCCAAAAAATGTGACGGTCATAAATTTTACGCAATGTTTCGTTTCGATCGGTTTTTCATGCACGGTCTCGGAATTTAAAAATATAGGCCATTCCTATTGTGTTATAAGCATGGTTTCACCAAAAAACGCGATGGTCATAAACTTTGCGCAAAGTCACGCACAGTCTCACTTCGATCTATTTTTCGTGCAACAACTCGGAATTTCAAAATACTGGCCATTCCTAACGTTTTAGCCCATGGGAAGTCGTACGAGCATGGTTTCGCCACAAAATGCGACAGTCATAAATTTTATGCAACGTTTCGTTTCGATCGGTTTTTCATGCATCGTCTCGGAATTTCAAAATACAGGCCATTCCCAATGTATTAGCCCTGGGGAAGTCGTATAAGCATGGTTTCACCAAAAAACGCGATGGTCATAAACTTTGCACAAAGTCACGCACAGTCTCGCTTCGATTTATTTTTCGTGTACCGACTAGGAATTTCAAAATACTGGCCATTCGTAACGTATTAGCCCATGGGAAGTCGTACGAGCATGGTTACGTCAAAAAAAGAGACTGTCATCAATTTTACGCAAAGTCTCGTTTTGATCGATTTTTCGTGCCCCGTTTCAGAATTTCAAAATACTAGTCATTACCAACGTATTAGCCCATTGGAAGTTGTGTGAGCATGGTTTCTCGAAAAAATGTGACTGTCATAAATTTTGCGTAATGTCTCCTTTCGATCGGTTTTTTATGCACTGTCTCGGAATTTTAAAATACTGGCCATACCCAACGTACTAGCCCTTGGGAAGTCGTACGAGCATGGTTTCATGAAAAAATGTGACGGTCATAAATTTTGCACAAAGTCTCGTTTTGATCAGTTTTTCATGCACCGTGTCGGAATTTCAAAATACAGGCCATTCCCAATGTATTAGCCCTTTGGAAGTCGTATAAGCATGGTTTCCCCAAAAAACGCGATGGTCATAAACTTTGTGGAAAGTCATGCACAGTCTCGCTTCGATCTATTTTTCGTGCAACAACTCAGAATTTCAAAATACTGGCCATTCCTAACGTTTTAGCCCATGGGAAGTCGTACGAGCATGGTTTCACGAAAAAATGTGATGGTCATAAATTTTACGCAATGTTTCGTTTCGATCGGTTTTTCATGCACCGTCTCGGAATTTCAAAATACAAGCCATTCCCAATGTATTAGCCCTTGGGAAGTCGTATAAGCATGGTTTCACCAAAAAACTTGATGGTCATAAACTTTGCGGCAAGTCGCACACAGTGTCGCTTCGATCTAGTTTTCGTGCAACAACTCAGAATTTCAAAATACTAGCCATTCCTAACATTTTAGCCCATGGGAAGTCGTACGAGCATGGTTTCGCCAAAAAATGCGACGGTTATAAATTTTATGCAATCTTTCGTTTCGATCGGTTTTTCATGCACCGTCTCGGAATTTCAAAATACAGGCCATTCCGAATGTATTAGCCCTTGCGAAGTCGTATAAGCATGGTTTCACCAAAAAACGCGATGGCCATAAACTTTGCGCAAAGTCGCGCACAGTCTCGCTTCGATCTATTTTTCGTGCAATAACTCGGAATTTCAAAATACATGCCATTCCTAACGTTTTAGCCCATGGGAAGTCGTACGAGCATGGCTTCGCCAACAAATGCGACGGTCATAAATTTTATGCGATGTTTCGTTTTGATCGGTTTTTCATGCACCGTCTCGGAATTTCAAAATACAGGCCATTCCCAATGTATTAGCCCTTGGGAAGTCGTATAAGCATGGTTTCACCAAAAAACGCGATGGTCATAAACTTTGCGCAAAGTCGCGCACAGTCTCGCGTCGATCTATTTTTCGTGCAACAACTCGGAATTTCAAAATACTAGCCATTCCCAACGTACTACCCATTGGAAGTCGTACGAGCATGGTCTCATGAAAAAATGCGACGGCAATAAATTTTGCACAAAGTCTTGTTTTGATCGGTTTTTCATGCACCGTCTCGGAATTTCAAAATACTGGCCATTCCCAATGTATTAGCCCATGGGAAGTCGTACGAGCATGGTTTCGCGAAAAAATGTGACGGTCATAAATTTTATGCAATGTCTCGTTTCGATCGGTTTTTCATGCACCATCTCGGAATTTCAAAATACAAGCCATTCCCAATGTATTAGCCCTTGGGAAGTCGTATAAGCATGGTTTCACCAAAAAACTCGATGGTCATAAACTTTGCGGAAAGTCGCACACAGTGTCGCTTCGATCTAGTTTTCGTGCAACAACTCGGTATTTCAAAATACTGGCCATTCCTAACATTTTAGCCCATGGGAAGTCGTACGAGCATGGTTTCTTCAAAAAATGCGACGGTCATAAATTTTATGCAATGTTTTGTTTCGGTCGGTTTTTCATGCACCGTCTCGGAATTTCAAAATACAGGCCATTCCGAATGTATTAGCCCTTGCGAAGTCGTATAAGCATGGTTTCACCAAAAAACGCGATGGTCATAAACTTTGCGCAAAGTCGCGCACAGTCTCGCTTCGATCTATTTTTCGTGCAACAACTCAGAATTTCAAAATACTGGCCATTCCCAACGTACTAGCCCATGGGAAGTCGAACGAGCATGGTTTCATGAAAAAATGCGACGGTCATAAATTTTGCACAAAGTCTCGTTTCGATCGGTTTTTCATGCACCGTCTCGGAATTTTAAAATACAGGCCATTCCCAATGTATTAGCCCTTGGGAAGTCATATAAGCATGGTTTCACCAAAAAACGCGATGGTCATAAACTTTGCGCAAAGTCGCGCAGTCTCGCTTCGATCTATTTTTCGTGCAACAACTCGGAATTTCAAAATACTGGCCATTCCTAACGTTTTAGCCCATGGGAAGTCGTACGAGCATGGTTTCGCCAAAAAATGCGACGGTAATAAATTTTATGCAATGTTTCGTTTCGATCGGTTTTTATGCACCGTCTAGGAATTTCAAAATACAGGCCATTGCCAATGTATTAGCCCTTGGGAAGTCGTATAAGCATGGTTTCACCAAAAAACGCGATGGTCATAAACTTTGCGCAAAGTCACGCACAGTCTAGCTTCGATTTATTTTTCGTGTACCGACTCAGAATTTCAAAATTCTGGCCATTCGTAACGTATTAGCCCATGGGAAGTCGTACGAGCATGGTTACGTCAAAAAAAGAGACGATCATCAATTTTGCGCAATGTCTCGTTTTTATCGGTTTTTCGGGCACCATTTCAGAATTTGAAAATACTGGTCATTGCCAACGTATTAGCCCATTGGAAGTTGTACGAGCATGGTTTCACGAAAAAATGTGACTGTCATAAATTTTGCGTAAAGTCTCCTTTCGATCGGTTTTTTATGCACTGTCTCGGAATTTCAAAATACTGGGCATTCCCAACGTAGCCCATGGTAAGTCGTACGAGCATGGTCTCATGAAAAAATGCGACGGTCATAAATTTTGCACAATGTCTAATTTTGATCGGTTTTTCATGCACCGTGTCAGAGTTTCGAAATACAGGCCATTCCCAATGTATTAGCCCTTGGGAAATCGTATAAGCATGGTTTCACCAAAAAACGCGATGGTCATAAACTTTGCGCAAAGTCGCGCACAATCTCGCTTCGATCTATTTTTTGTGCAACAACTCAGAATTTCAAAATACTGGCCATTCCTAACGTTTTAGCCCTTGGGAAGTCGTACGAGCATGGTTTCGTGAAAAAATGTGACGGTCATAAATTTTACGCAATGTTTCGTTTCGATCGGTTTTCATGCACCGTCTCGAATTTCAAAATACAGGCCATTCCCAATGTATTAGCCCTTGGGAAGTCGTATAAGCAAGGTTTCACCAAAAAACGTGATGGTCATAAACTTTGTGCAAAGTCGCCGTCTCGCTCGATCTATTTTTCGTGCAACAACTCGAATTTCAAAATCTGGCCATTCCTAACGTTTTAGCCCATGGGAAGTCGTCGAGCATGGTTTCGCCAAAAATCGACGGTCATAAATTTTACGCAATGTTTCGTTTCGATCGGTTTTCATGCACCGTCTCGAATTTCAAAATACAGGCCATTCCCAATGTATTAGCCCTTGGGAAGTCGTATAAGCATGGTTTCACCAAAAACGCGATGGTCATAAACTTTGCGCAAAGTCTCGCTCGATCTATTTTTTTGCAACAACTTGAATTTCAAAATCTGGCCATTCCTAACGTTTTAGCCCATGGGAAGTCGACGAGCATGGTTTCGCCAAAAATGCGACGGTCATAAATTTTATGCAATGTTTCGTTTCGATCGGTTTTATGCACCGTCTAGGAATTTCAAAATACAGGCCATTCCAATGTATTAGCCCTTGGGAAGTCGTATAAGCATGGTTTCACCAAAAACGCGATGGTCATAAACTTTGCGCAAAGTCACGCATCGCTTCGATTTATTTTTGTCGACTCGAATTTCAAAATTCTGGCCATTCGTAACGTATTAGCCCATGGGAAGTCGTACGAGCATGGTTACGTCAAAAAAAGAGACGGTCATCAATTTTGCGCAATGTCTCGTTTTGATCGGTTTTTCGGGCACCATTTCAGAATTTCAAAATACTGGTCATTACCAACGTATTAGCCCATTGGAAGTTGTACGAGCATGGTTTCACGAAAAAATGTGACTGTCATCAATTTTGCGCAAAGTCTCCTTTCGATCGGTTTTTTAAGCACTGTCTCGGAATTTCAAAATACTGGCCATTCCCAACGTACTAACCCATGGGAAGTCGTACGAGCATGGTCTCATGAAAAAATGCGACGGTTATAAATTTTGCACAAAGTCTCGTTTTGATCGGTTTTTCATGCACCGTGTCGGAATTTCAAAATACAGGCCATTCCCAATGTATTTGCCCTTGGGAAGTCGTATAAGCATGGTTTCACCAAAAAACGTGATGGTGATAAACTTTGCGCAAAGTCGCGCATAATCTCGCTTCGATCTATTTTTCGTGCAACAACTCAGAATTTCAAAATACTGGCCATTCCTAACCTTTTAGCCCATGGGAAGTCGTACGAGCATGGTTTCGCGAAAAAATGTGACGGTCATAAATTTTACTCAATGTTTCGTTTCGATCAGTTTTTCATGCACCGTCTCAGAATTTCAAAATACAGGCCATTCCCAATGTATGAGCCCTTGGGAAGTCGTATAAGCGTGGTTTCACCAAAAAACGCGATGGTCATAAACTTTGCGCAAAGTCGCGCACAGTCTCGCTCGATCTATTTTTCGTGCAACAACTCGAATTTCAAAATCTGGCCATTCCTAACGTTTTAGCCCATGGGAAGTCGTACGAGCATGGTTTCGCCAAAAAATGCGACAGTCATAAATTTTACGCAATGTTTCGTTTCGATCGGTTTTTCATGCACCGTCTCGAAATTTCAAAATACAGGCCATTCCCAATGTATTAGCCCTTCGGAAGTCGTATAAGCATGGTTTCACCAAAAAACGTGATGGTCATAAACTTTGCGCAAAGTCGCGCACAGTCTCGCTTCGATCTATTTTTCGTGCAACAACTTGGAATTTCAAAATACTGGCCATTCCTAACGTTTTAGCCCATGGGAAGTCGTACGAGGATGGTTTCGCCAAAAAATGCGACGGTCATAAATTTTATGCAATGTTTCGTTTCGATTGGTTTTTCATGCACCGTCTCGGAATTTCAAAATACAGGCCATTCCCAATGTATTAGCCATTGGGAAGTCGTATAAGCATGGTTTCACCAAAAAATGCGATGGTCATAAACTTTGCGGAAAGTCGCACACAGTCTCGCTTCGATCTATTTTTCGTGCAACAACTCGGAATTTCAAAATACTGGCCATTCCTAACATTTTAGCCCACGGGAAGTCGTACGAGCATTGTTTCGCCAAAAAATGCGACTGTCATAAATTTTACGCAATGTTTCGATCGGTTTTTCATGCACCGTCTCGAATTTCAAAATACAGGCCATTCCCAATGTATTAGCCCTTGGGAAGTTGTATAAGCATGGTTTCACCAAAAACGCGATGGTCATAAACATTGCGCAAAGTCGCGATCTCGCTCGATCTATTTTTCGTGCAACAACTCGAATTTCAAAATACTGGCCATTCCTAACGTTTTAGCCCAAGGGAAGTCGTACGAGCATGGTTTCGCGAAAAAATGTGACGGTCATAAATTTTATGCAATGTTTCGTTTCGATCAGTTTTTCGTGCACCGTCTCAGAATTTCAAAATACAGGCCATTCCCAATGTATTAGCCCTTGGGAAGTCGTATAAGCATGGTTTCACCATAAACGCGATGGTCATAAACTTTACGCAATGTCGCGCACAGTCTCGCTTCGATCTATTTTTTGTGCAACAACTCAGAATTTCAAAATACTGGCCATTCCTAACGTTTTAGCCCATGGGAAGTCGTACGAGCATGGTTTCGCCAAAAAATGCGACGGTCATAAATTTTACGCAATATTTCGTTTCGATCGGTTTTTCGTGCACCGACTCGGAATTTCAAAATACAAGCCATTCCCAATGTATTAGCCCTTGGGAAGTCGTATAAGCATGGTTTCACCAAAAAACGCAATGGTCATAAACTTTGCGCAAAGTCGCGCATAGTCTCGCTTCGATCTATTTTTCGTGCAACAACTCGGAATTTCAAAATACTGGCCATTCCTAACGTTTTAGCCCATGGGAAGTCGTACGAGCATGGTTTCGCCAAAAAATGCGATGGTCATAAATTTTATGCAATGTTTCGTTTCGATCGGTTTTTCATGCACCGTCTCGGAATTTCAAAATACAAGCCATTCCCAATGTATTAGCCCTTGGGAAGTCGTATAAGCATGGGTTCACCAAAAAACTCGATGGTCATAAACTTTGCGGAAAGTTGCACACAGTCTCGCTTAGATCTAGTTTTCGTACAACAACTCGGAATTTCAAAATACTGGCCATTGCTAACATTTTAGCCCGTGGGAAGTCGTACAAGCATGGTTTCGCGAAAAAATGTGACGGTCATAAATTTTACGCAATGTTTCGTTTCGATCAGTTTTTCATGCACCGTCTCGGAATTTCAAAATACAGGCCATTCCCAATGTATTAGCCCTTGGGAAGTCGTATAAGCATGGTTTCACCAAAAAACGCAATGGTCATAAACTTTGCGCAAAGTCGCGCACAGTCTCGCTTCGATCTATTTTTCGTGCAACAACTCGGAATTTCAAAATACTGGCCATTCCTAACGTTTTAGCCCATGGGAAGTCGTACGAGCATGGTTTCGCCAAAAAATGCGACGGTTATAAATTTTATGCAATGTTTCGTTTCGATCGGTTTTTCATGCACCGTCTCGGAATTTCAAAATACAAGCCATTCCTAATGTATTAGCCCTTGGGAAGTCGTATAAGCATGGGTTCACGAAAAAACTCGATGGTCATAAACTTTGCGGAAAGTTGCACACAGTCTCGCTTCGATCTAGTTTTCGTACAACAACTCGGAATTTCAAAATACTGGCCATTGCTAACGTTTTAGCCCATGGGAAGTCGTACAAGCATGGTTTCGCGAAAAAATGTGACGGTCATAAATTTTACGCAATGTTTCGTTTCGATCGGTTTTCATGCACCGTCTCGGAATTTCAAAATACAGGCCATTCCCAATGTATTAGCCCTTGGGAAGTCGTATAAGCATGGTTTCACCAAAAAACGCAATGGTCATAAACTTTGCGCAAAGTCACGCACAGTCGTGCTTCGATCTATTTTTCGTGCAACAACTCGGAATTTCAAAATACTGGTCATTCCTAACGTTTTAGCCCATGGGAAGTAGTACGAGCATTGTTTCGCCAAAAAATGCGACGGTCATAAATTTTACGCAATGTTTCGTTTCGATCGGTTTTTCATGCACCGACTCGGAATTTCAAAATACAGGCCATTCCCAATGTATTAGCCCTTGGGAAGTCGTATAAGCATGGTTTCACCATAAACGCGATGGTCATAAACTTTACGCAATGTCGCGCACAGTCTCGCTTCGATCTATTTTCCGTGCAACAACTCGGAATTTCAAAATACTGGCCATTCCTAACGTTTTAGCCCATGGGAAGTCGTACGAGCATGGTTTCGCCAAAAAATGCGACGGTCATAAATTTTATGCAATGTTTCGTTTCGATCGGTTTTTCATGCACCGTCTCGAAATTTCAAAATACAAGCCATTCCCAATGTATTAGCCCTTCGGAAGTCGTATAAGCATGGGTTCACCAAAAAACTCGATGGTCATAAACTTTGAAGAAAGTTGCACACAGTCTCGCTTCGATCTAGTTTTCGTACAACAACTCGAAATTTGAAAATACTAGCCATTCCTAACGTTTTAGCCCATGGGAAGTCGTACGAGCATGGTTTCGCCAAAAAATGCGACGGTCATAAATTTTATGCAAAGTTTCATTTCGATCGATTTTTCATGCATCGTCTCGGAATTTCAAAATACAGGCCATTCCCAATGTATTAGCCCTTGGGAAGTCGTATAAGCATGGTTTCACCAAAAAACGCAATGGTCATAAAGTTTGCGCAAAGTCGCGCACAGTCTCGCTTCGATCTATTTTTCGTGCAACAACTTGGAATTTCAAAATACTTGCCATTCCTAACGTTTTAGCCCATAGGAAGTCGTACAAGCATGGTTTCGCCAAAAAATGCGACGGCCATAAATTTTATGCAATGTTTCGTTTCGATCGGTTTTTCATGCACCGTCTCGGAATTTCAAAATACAGGCCATTCCCAATGTATTAGCCATTGGGAAGTCGTATAAGCATGGTTTCACCAAAAAACGCGATGGTCATAAACTTTGCGCAAAGTCGCGCATAGTCTCGCTTCGATCTATTTTTCGTGCAACAACTCGGAATTTCAAAATACTGGCCATTCCTAATGTTTTAGCCCATGGGAAGTCGTACGAGCATGGTTTCGCCAAGAAATGCGATGGTCATAAATTTTACGCAAAGTTTCGTTTCGATCGGTTTTTCAAGCAACGTCTCGGAATTTCAAAATATAGGCCATTCCCAATGTATTAGTAGCCCTTAGGAAGCCGTATAAGCATGGTTTCACCAAAAAACGCGATGGTCATAAACTTTGCGCAAAGTCGCGCACAGTCTCGCTTCGATCTATTTTTCGTGCAACAACTCGGAATTTCAAAATACTGGCCATTCCTAACCTTTTAGCCCATGGGAAGTGGTACGAGCATGGTTTCGCCAAAAAATGCGACGGTCATAAATTTTATACAATGTTTCGTTTCGATCGGTTTTTCATGCACCGTCTCGAATTTCAAAATCTGCCATTCCCAATGTATTAGCCCTTGGGAAGTCGTATAAGCATGGTTTCACCGAAAAATGCGATGGTCATAAACTTTGCGAGTCGCGCTCTCGCTCGATCTATTTTTCGTGCAACAACTCGAATTTCAAAATCTGGCCATTCCTAACGTTTTAGCCCATGGGAAGTCGACGAGCATGGTTTGGCCAAAATCGACGGTCATAAATTTTATGCAATGTTTCGTTTGATCGGTTTTCTTGCACCGTCTCGAATTTCAAAATCGGCCATTCCCAATGTATTAGCCCTTGGGAAGTCGTATAAGCATGGTTTCACCAAAAAAGGCGATGGTCATAAACTTTGCGCAAAGTCGCGCATAGTCTCGCTTCGATCTATTTTTCGTGCAACAACTCGAATTTCAAAATGGCCATTCCTAACGTTTTCGCCCATGGGAAGTCGTACGAGCATGGTTTCACCAAGAAATGCGATGGTCATAAATTTTACGCAAAGTTTCGTTTCGATCGGTTTTTCATGCACCGTCTCAGAATTTCAAAATACAGGCCATTCCCAATGTATTAGTAGCGCTTGGGAAGCCGTATAAGCGTGGTTTCACCAAAAAACGTGATGGTCATAAACTTTGCGCAAAGTCACGCAGAGTCTCGCTTCGATCTAATTTACGTGCAACAACTCGGAATTTCAAAATACTGGCCATTCCTAACGTTTTAGCCCGTGGGAAGTAGTACGAGCATTGTTTCGCCAAAAAATGCGACGGTCATAAATTTTACGCAATTTCGCCAAATCGAAACGAGCATTGTTTCGTTTCGATCGGTTTTTCATGCACCGACTCGGAATTTCAAAATACAGGCCATTCCCAATGTATTAGCCCTTGGGAAGTCGTATAAGCATGGTTTCACCATAAACGCGATGTTCATAAACTTTACGCAATGTCGCGCACAGTCTCGCTTCGATCTATTTTTTGTGCAACAACTCAGAATTTCAAAATACTGGCCATTCCTAACGTTTTAGCCCATTGGAAGTTGTACGAGCATGGTTTCGAGAAAAAATATGACTGTCATAAATTTTACGCAAAGTCTCCTTTCGATCGATTTTTTATGCATAGTCTCGGAATTGCAAAATACTGGCCATTCCCAACGTACTAGCCCATAGGAAGTCGTACGAGCATGGTTTCATGAAAAAATGTGACGGTCATAAATTTTGCACAAAGTCTCGTTTTGATCGGTTTTTCATGCACCGTGTCGGAATTTCAAAATACAGGCCATTCCCAATGTATTAGCCCTTGGGAAGTCGTATAAGCATGGTTTCACCAAAAAACGCGATGGTCATAAACTTTGCGCAAAGTCGCGCACAGTCTCGCTTCGATCTATTTTTCGCGCAACAAATCAGAATTTCAAAATACTGGCCATTCCTAACGTTTTAGCCCATGGGAAGTCGTACGAGCATGGTTTCATGAAAAAATGTGACGGTCATAAATTTTACGCAATGTTTCGTTTCGATCAGTTTTTCATGCACCGTCTCGGAATTTCAAAATACAGGCCATTCCCAATGTATTAGCCCTTGGGAAGTCGTACGAGCATGGTTACGTCAAAAAAAGAGACGATCATCAATTTTGCGCAAAGTCTCGTTATGATCGGTTTTTCGTGCACCGTTTCAAAATTTCAAAATACTGGTCATTACCAACGTATTAGCCCATTGGAAGTTGTATGAGCATTGTTTCGTGAAAAAATGTGACTGTCATAAATTTTGCGCAAAGTCTCCTTTCGATCGGTTTTTTATGCACTGTCTTGGAATTTCAAAATACTGGCCATTCCCAACGGACTAGCTCATGGGAAGTCGTACGAGCATAGTTTCACGAAAAAATACGATGGTCATAAATTTTGAACAAAGTCTCGTTTTGATCGGTTTTTCATGCACCGTCTCGGAAATTCAAAATACAGGCCATTCCCAATGTATTAGCCCTTGGGAAGTCGTATAAGCATGGTTTCACCAAAAAATGCGATAGTTATAAACATTGCGCAAAGTCGCGCACAATCTCGCTTCGATCTATTTTTCGTGCAACAACTCAGAATTTCAAAATGCTGGCCATTCCTAACATTTTAGCCCATGGGAAGTCGTACGAGCATGATTTCGCCAAAAAATACGACGGTCATAAATTTAACGCAATGTTTCGTTTCGATCGGTTTTTCATGCACCGTCTCGGAATTTCAAAATACAGGCCATTCCCAATGTATTAGCCCTTGGGAAGTCGTATAAACATGGTTTCACCAAAAAACACGGTGGTCATAAACTTTGCGCAAAGTCGCGCACAGTCTCGCTTCGATCTATTTTTCGTGCAACAACTCGAAATTTCAAAATCCTGGCAATTCCTAACGTTTTAGCCCATGGGAAGTCGTACGAGCATGGTTTCGCAAAAAAATGTGACGGTCGTAAATTTTACGCAATGTTTCGTTTCAATCGGTTTTTCATGCAACGTCTCAGAATTTCAAAATACAAGTCATTCCCAACGTATTAGCCCATTGGAAGTCGTACGAGCGTAGTTTTGTGAAAAAATGCGACGGTCATAAACTTTGCACAAAGTCATGCACAAAGTCGAGTTCCGATCGATTTTTCAACCATCAAGATATTTCAAAATACTTGCCATTCCCAACGCATTAGCCCATGGGATCGTACGAGCATGGTTTCGAGAAAAATGCGACGGTCATAAATTTTACGCAAAGTCGCCTTTCGATCAGTTTTTCATGCACCATCTCGGAATATCAAAATACTCGCCATTCCCAACGTACTAGCCATTCGTAACGTATTAGCCCATGGGAAGTCGTACGAGCATGGTTACGTCAAAAAAAGAGACGGTCATACATTTTGCGCAAAGTCATGCACAAAGTCGAGTTCCGAACGATTTTTCATGCACCATCAAGATATTTGAAAATACTTGCCATTCCCAATGTATTAGCCCATGGGACATCGTATGAGCATGGTTTTCGCGAAAAATGCGACGGTCATAAATTTTGCTCAAAGTCTCGTTTTGATCAATTTTTCATGCACCATCTTGGAAATGCTTGCCAAAAAATGTGACGGTCATAAATTTTACGTAATGTTTCGTTTCGATCGGTTTTTCATGCACCGTCTCGGAATTTCAAAATACAGACCATTCCCACTGTATTAGCCCTTGGGAGGTTATATAAGCATGGTGTCACCAAAAAACGCGATGGTCATAAACTTTACGCAAAGTCGCGCACAGTCTCGCTTCGATCTATTTTTCGTGCAACAACTCGAAATTTGAAAATACTTGCCATTCCCAACGTATTAGCCCATGGGACATCGTACGAGCATGGTTTCGAGAAAAAATGCGAGATGGTGCATGAAAAACTGATCGAAAGGAGACTTTGCACAAAATTTATGACCGTCGCATTTTTTCGCGAAACCCTGCTCGTACGATGTCCCATGGGCTAATACGTTGGGAATGGAAAGTATTTTCAAATATCTTGATGGTGCATGAAAAATCGATCGGAACTCGACTTTGTGCATGACATTGCGTAAAATTTATGACCGTCGCATTTTTTGGTGAAACCATTCTCGTACGACTTCCCATGGGCTAAAACGTTAGGAATAGCCAGTATTTTGAAATTCTGAGTTGTTGCACGAAAAATAGATCGAAGAGAGACTGTGCGCGACTTTGCGCAAAGTTTATGACCATCGCAGTTTTTGGTGAAACCATGCATATACGACTTCCCAAGGGCTAATACATTGGGAATGGCCTGTATTTTGAAATTCCGTGAGAGTGCATGAAAACCCGATCGAAACAAAACATTGCATAAAATTTATGACCGTCGTATTTTTTGGCGAAACCATGCTCGTACGACTTCCCATGGGCGAAAACGTTAGGAATGGCCAGTATTTTGAAATTCGAGTTGTTGCACGAAAAATAGATCGAAGCGAGACTGTGCGCGACTTTGTGTAAAGTTTATGACCATCGCGTTTTTTGGTGAAACCATGCTTATAGGACTTCCCAAGGGCTAATACATTGGGAATGGCCTGTATTTTGAAATTCCGAGACGGTGCATGAAAAACCGATCGAAACGAAACATTGCGTAAAATTTATGACCGTCGCATTTTTTGGCTAAACCTTTCGTCGACTTCCCATGGCTAAAACGTTAGGAATCGCCAGATTTTGAAATTCGAGTTGTTGCGAAAAATAAATCGGCGAGGCGCGACTTTGCGCAAAGTTTATGACCATCGCGTTTTGGTGAAATCATGCTTATACGACTTCCCAAGGGCTAATACATCGGGAATGGCCTGTATTTTGAAATTCCGAGACGGTGCATGAAAAACCGATCAAAATGAGACTTTGTGCAAAATTGATGACTGTCTCTTTTTTTGACCTAACCATGCTCGTACGACTTCCCATGGGCTAAAACGTCACGAATGGCCAGTATTTTGAAATTCCAAGTCGGTACTCGAAAAATAGATCGAAGCGAGACGGTGCGCGACTTTGCGCAAAGTTTATGACCATCGCGTTTTTTGGTGAAACCATGCTTATACGACTTCACAAGGGCTAATACATTGGGAATGACCTGTATTTTGAAATTCCGAGATGGTGCATGAAAAACCGATACAAACGAAGCATTGCGTAAAATTTATGACCGTCGCATTTTTTGGCGAAATCATGCACGTACGACTTCCCATGGACTAAAACGTTAGGAATGGCCAGTATTTTGAAATTCCGAGTTGTTGCACGAAAAATAGATTGAAGCGAGACGGTGCGCGACGTTGCGCAAAGTTTGTGACCATCGCGTTTTTTGGTGAAACCATGCCTATACGACTTCCCAAGGGCTAATACATTGGGAATGGCCTGTATTTTAAAATTCCGAGACGGTGCATGAAAAACCGATCAAAACGAGACTTTGTGCAAAATTTATGACCGTCGCATTTTTTCATGAAACCATGCTCGTACGACTTCCCATGGGCTAGTACGTTGGGAATGGCCAGATTTTGAAATTCGAGACGTGCATAAAAACCGATCGAAGGAGACTTTGGTTAAAATTTATGATCTCATTTTTGTGAAACCATGCTCGTACAACTTCCAATGGGCTAATACATTGGTAATGACCGGATTTTGAAATTCGAAGCACGCGAAAAACCGATCAAAGCGAGACTTTGCGCAAAATTGATGACCGTCTCTTTTTGGCGTAACCATGCTCGTACGACTTCCCATGGGCTAATACGTTCGAATGGCGATTTTGAAATTGCAGAAATTGATCGAACCGAGACTCTGTGCGATTTTGCGCAAAGTTTATGACCATCGCATTTTTTGGTGAAACCATGCCCCTACGACTTCCGAAGGGCTAAAACATTGGGAACGGTAAGTATTTTGAATTTCCGAGATGGTGCATGAAAAATCGATCAAAACGAGACTTTGAGCAAAATTTATGACTGTCGCATGTTTTCATGAAACCATGCTCGTACGACTTCCCATGGGCTAAAACGTTAGGAATGGCCAGTATTTTGAAATTCCGAGTTGTTGCAGGAAAAATAAATCGAAGCGAGACTGTGCGTGACTTTGCGCAAAGTTTATGACCATCGCGTTCTTTGGTGAAACCATGCTTATACGACTTCCCAAGGGCTAATACATTGGGAATGGCCTGTATTTTGAAATTCCGAGATGGTGCGGAAAAACCGATCAAAACGAGACTTTGTGCAAAATTGATGACCGTCTCTTTTTTTGACCTAACCATGCTCGTACGACTTCCCGTGGGCTAAAACGTCACGAATGGCCAGTATTTTGAAATTCCAAGTCGGTACTCGAAAAATAAATCGAAGCGAGCCGGTGCGCGACTTTGCGCAAAGTTTATGACCATCGCGTTTTTTGGTGAAACCATGCTTATACGACTTCCCAAGGGCTAATACATCGGGAATGACCTGTATTTTGAAATTCCGAGATGGTGCATGAAAAACTGATACAAACGAAGCATTGCGTAAAATTTATGACCGTCACATTTTTTGGCGAAATCATGCTTGTACGACTTCCCATGGGCTAAAACGTTAGGAATGGCCAGTATTTTGAAATTCCGAGTTGTTGCACGAAAAATAGATCGAAGCGAGACTGTGCTCTACTATCAGCAAAGTTTATGACCATCGCGTTTTTTGGTGAAACCATGCTTATACGACTTCCCAAGGGCTAATACATTGGGAATGGCCTGTATTTTAAAATTTCGAGACGGTGCATGAAAAACCGATCGAAACGAGACTTTGTGCAAAATTTATGACCGTCGCATGTTTTCATTTACCATGCTCGTACGACTTCCCATGGGCTAGTACGTTGGGAATGGCCAGTATTTTGAAATTCCGACATAGTGCATAAAAAACCGATCGAAAGGAGACTTTGCGCAAAATTTATGACAGTCTCATTTTTTCGCGAAACCATGCTCGTACAACTTCCAAATACATTGGTAATTACCAGTATTTTGAAATTCTGAAACGGTGCACGAAAAACCGATCAAAACGAGACTTTGCGCAAAATTGATGACCGTCTCTTTTTTTGTCGTAACCATGCTCGTATGACTTCCCATGGGCTAATACGTTACGAATGGCCAGTATTTTGAAATTCCGAGTCGGTACACGAGAAATTGATCGAACCGAGACTCTATGCACGATTTTGCGCAAAGGTTATGACCATCGCATTTTTTGGTGAATCCATGCTTCTACGACTTCCTAAGGGCTAAATCATTGGGAATGGCCAGTATTTTGAAATTCTTAAACGGTGCACGAAAAATCGATCAAAACGAGACTTTGCGCAAAATTGATAACCATCTCTTTTTTTGACGTAACCATTCTCGTACGACTTCCCATGGGCTAATACGTTACGAATGGCCAGTATTTTGAAATTTCGAGTCGGTACACGAAAAATAGATCGAAGCGAGACTGTGCGCGACTTTGCGCAAAGTTTATGACCATCGCGTTTTTTGGTGAAACCATGCTTATACGACAACTTCCCAAGGTCTAATACAGTGGGAATGGCCTGTGTTTTGAAATTCCGAGACGGAGCGTGAAAAACCGATCGAAACGAAACATTGCGTAAAATTTATGACCGTCGCATTTTTTGGCGAAACCATGCTCGTACGACCTCTCATGGGCTAAAACGTTAGGAATGGCCAGTATTTTGAAATTTCGAGTCGGTACACAAAAAATAGATCGAAGCGAGACTGTGCGCGACTTTGCGCAAAGTTTATGACCATCGCGTTTTTTGGTGAAATCATGCTTATACGACTTCCCAAGGGCTAATACATTGGGAATGGCTTATATTTTGAAATTTCGAGACGGTGCATGAAAAACCGATCGAAACGAAACATTGCGTAAAATTTATGTCTGTCACATTTTATCGCGAAACCATGCTCCTATGACTTCCCATGGGCTAAAACGTAAGGAATGGCCAGTATTTTGAAATTCCGAGTTGATGCACGAAAAATAAATCAAAGCGAGACTGTGCGCGACTTTGCGCAAAGTTTATGACCATCGCGTTTTTTGGTGAAACCATGCTTATACGACTTCCCAAGGGCTAATACAATGGGAATGGCCTGTATTTTGAAATTCGAGGTGCATGAAAACCGATCAAAACAAGACTTTGTGCAAAATTTATGACCGTCGCATTTTTCATGAAACCATGCTCGTCGACTTCCCATGGGCTAGTACGTTGGGAATGGCGATTTTGAAATTCGAGGCGAGGCAAAAAACCGATCGAAAGGAGACTTTGCGCAAAATTTATGACAGTCACATTTTTTCGCGAAACCATGCTCATACAACTTCCAATGGGCTAATACGTTGGTAATGACCAGTACTTTGAAATTCTAAAACGGTGCATGAAAAACCGATCAAAACGAGACTTTGCTCAAAATTCATGACCGTGTCTTTTTTTGACGTAACCATGCTCGTACGACTTCCCATGAGCTAATACGTTACGAATGGCCAGTATTTTGAAATTCCGAGTCGGTACACGAAAAATTGATCGAAGCGAGACTCTGTGCATGATTTTGCGCAAAGTTTATGACCATCGCGATTTTTGGTGAAACCATGCTTATACGACTTCCCATGGGCTAAAACATTGGGAATGGCCAGTATTTTGAATTTCCGAGATGGTGCATGAAAAATCGAGCAAAACGACACTTTGAGCAAAATTTATGACCGTCGCATGTTTTCATGAAACCATGCTCGTACGACTTCCCATGGGCTAGTACATTGGGAATGGCGAGTACTTTGAAATTCCGAGATGGTGCATGCAAAATTTATGACGGTCGCAGTTTTTCGCGAAGCCATGCACGTACGATGTCCCTTGGGCTAATACGTTGGGAATGGAAAGTATTTTCAAATATCTTGATGGTGCATGCAAAATCGATCGGAAACTGACTTTGCGCAACGTTTACGACCGTCGCATTTTTTCAGGAAACTGCGCTCGTACGACTTCCATTGGGCTAATACGTTGGGAATGACCAGAATTTTGAAATTCTGAGACGGTTCATGAAAAACCGATCGAAATGAAACATTGCGTAAAATTTATGACCGTCACATTTTTTCGTGAAACCAAGCTCGTACGACTTCCCATGGGCTAAAACGTTAGGAATGGCCAGTATTTTGAAATTCCGAGTTGTTGCACGAAAAATAGATCGAAGCGAGACTGTGCGCGACTTTGCGCAAAGTTTATGACCATCGCGTTTTTTGGTGAAAACATGCTTATACGACTTCCCAAGGGCAAATACATTGGGAATGGCCTGAATTTTGAAATTCCGTGATGGTGCATGAAAAACCGATCGAAAGGAAACATTGCGTAAAATTTATGACCGTCGCATTTTTTGGCGAAACCATGCTCGTACGACTTCCCATGGGCTAGAACGTTAGGAATGGCTAGTATTTTGAAATTCTGAGTTGTTGCACGAAAAATAGATCGAGGCGTGACTTCGCGCAAAGTTTATGACCATCGCGTTTTTTGGTGAAACCATGCTTATACGACTTCCCAAGGGCTAATACATTGGGAATGGCTTGTATTTTGAAATTCCGAGATGGTGCACGAAAAACCGATCGAAACGAAACATTGCGTAAAATTTATGACCGTCACATTTTTTGGCGAAACCAAGCTCGTACGACTTCCCATGGGCTAAAACGTTAGGAATGGCCAGTATTTTGAAATTCGAGTTGTTGCGAAAAATAAATCGAGCGAGGCGGCGACTTTGCGCAAAGTTTATGACCATCGCGTTTTTTGGTGAAACCATGCTTATACGACTTCCCAAGGGCTAATACATTGGGAATGGCCTGTATTTTGAAATTCCGAGGTGGTGCATGAAAAACCGATCAAAACGAGACTTTGTGCAAAATTGATGACCGTCTCTTTTTTTGACCTAACCATGCTCGTACGACTTCACATGGGCTAAAACGTTAGGAATGGCCAGTATTTTGAAATTCCGAGTTGTTGCACGAAAATTAGATCGAAGCGAGACGGTGCACGACTTTGCGCAAAGTTTATGACCATCGCGTTTTTTGGTGAAACCATGCTTATACGACTTCCCAAGGGCTAATACATTGGGAATGGCCTGTATTTTAAAATTTCGAGACGGTGCATGAAAAACCGATCAAAACGAGACTTTGCGCAAAATTGATGACCGTCTCTTTTTTTGACGTAACCATGCTCGTACGACTTCCCATGGGCTAATACGTTACGAATGGCCAGTATTTTGAAATTCCAAGTCGGTACACGAGAAATTGATCGAACCGAGACTCTGTGCACGATTTTGCGCAAAGTTTATGACCATCGCATTTTTTGGTGAAACCATACTTCTACGACTTCCCAAGGGATAAAACATTCGTAATGGCCAGTATTTTGAATTTCCGAGATGGTGCATGAAAAATCGATCAAAATGAGACTTTGAGCAAAATTTATGACCGTCGCATATTTTCATGAAACCATGCTCGTACGACTTCCCATGGGCTAGTACGTTGGGAATGGCGAGTATTTTGAAACTCCGAGATGGTGCATGAAAAACTGATCGAAAGTAGACTTTGAGTAAAATTTATTACCATCGCATTTTTTCGCGAAACCATGCTCGTACGATGTCCCATGGGCTAATACGTTAGGAATGGCAAGTATTTTCAAATATCTTGATGGTGCATGAAAAATCGATCGAAACTCAACTTTGTGCATGACTTTGCGCAAAGTTTATAACCGTCGCATTTTTCACGAAATTGTGCTCGTATGACCTCCAATGGGCTAATACGTTGGGAATGACCAGTATTTTGAAATTCTGAGATGGTGTATGAAAAACCGATCGAAATGAAACATTGCGTAAAATTTCTGACCATCACATTTTTTCGCGAAACCATGCTCGTACGACTTCCCATGGGCTAAGACGTTAGGAATGGCCAGTATTTTGAAATTCCGAGTTGTTGCACGAAAAATAGATCGAAGCGAGACTGTGCGCGACTTTGCGCAAAGTTTATGACCATCGCGTTTTTTGGTGAAACCATGCTTATACGACTTCCCAAGGGCTAATACATTGGGAATGGCCTGTATTTTGAAATTTCGTGATGGTGCATGAAAAACCGATCGAAAGGAAACAATGCGTAAAATTTATGACCGTCGCATTTTTTGGCGAAACCATACTCGTATGACTTCCCATGGGCGAAAACGTTAGGAATGGCCAGTATTTTGAAATTCCGAGTTGTTGCACGAAAAATAGATCGAGCGAGGCACACGACTTTGCGCAAAGTTTATGACCATCGCGTTTTTTGGTGAAACCATGCTTATACGACTTCCCAAGGGCTAATACATTGGGAATGGCCTGTATTTTGAAATTCTGAGACAATGCATGAAAAACCGATCGAAACGAAGCATTGCGTAAAATTTATGATCGTCGCATTTTTTGGCGAAATCATGCTCGTACGACTTCCCATGGGCTAAAACGTTAGGAATGGCCAATATTTTGAAATTCCGAGTTGTTGCACGAAAAATAGATCGAAGCGAGACTGTGCGCGACTTTGCGCAAAGTTTATGACCATCGCGTTTTTTGGTGAAACCATGCATATATGACTTTCCAACGGCTAATACATTGGGAATGGCCTGTATTTTGAAATTTCGAGATGGTGCATGAAAAACCGATCGAAACGAAACATTGCGTAAAATTGATGACCATCGCATTTTTTCGCGAAACCATGCTCGTACGACTTCCCATGGGCTAAACGTTAGGAATGGCCAGTATTTTGAAATTCTGAGTTGTTGCATGAAAAATAGATCGAAGCGAGACTGTGCGCGACTTTGCGCAAAGTTTATGACCATCGCGTTTTTTGGTGAAACCATGCTTATACGACTTCCCAAGGGCTGCTAATACATTGGGAATGACCTGTATTTTGAAATTTCGAGACGGTGCATGAAAAACCGATCGACACGAAGCATTGCGTAAAATTTATGACCGTCGCATTTATTGGTGAAATCATGCTTGTACGACTACCCATGGGCTAAAACGTTAGTAATGGCCAGTATTTTGAAATTCTGAGTTATTGCACGAAAAATAGATCGAAGCGAGACTGTGCGCGACTTTGCGCAAAGTTTATGACCATCGCGTTTTTTGGTGAAACCATGCTTATACGACTTCCCAAGGGCTAATACATTGGGAATGACACTTTTGAAATTCGAGACGGTGCATGAAAAACCGATCGAAACGAAACATTGCGTAAAATTTATGACCGTCACATTTTTTCGTGAAACCACGCTCGTACGACTTCCCATAGGCTAAAACGTTAGGAATGGCCGGTATTTTGAAATTTTGAGTTGTTGCACGAAAAATAGATCAAAGCGAGACTGTGCGCGACTTTGCGCAAAGTTTATGACCATCGCGTTTTTTGGTGAAACCATGCTTATACGACTTCCCAAGGGCTAATACATTAGGAATGGCCTGTATTTTGAAATTCCGAGACGGTGCATGAAAAACCGATCGAAAAGAAACATTGCGTAAAATTTATGACCGTCGCATTTTTTGGCGAAACCATGCTCGTACGACTTCTCATGGGCTAAAACGTTAGGAATGGCCAGTATTTTGAAATTCTGAGTTGTTGCACGAAAAATAGATCGAAGCGAGACAGTGCATAAAAAATCGATCGAAAGGAGACTTTGAACAAAATTTATGACAGTCACATTTTTTCGCGAAACCATGCTCGTACAACTTCCAATGGGCTAATACGTTGGTAATGACCAGTATTTTGAAATTTCGAAACGGTGCTTGAAAAACCGATCAAGATGAGACTTTGCGCAAAATTGATGACCGTCTCTTTTTTTGACGTAACAACGCTCGTACGACTTCCCATGGGCTAATACGTCACGAATGGCCAGTATTTTGAAATTCCGCGTCGGTACTCGAAAAATAGATCGAAGCGAGACGGTGCGCGACTTTGCGCAAAGTTTATGACCATCGAGTTTTTTGGTGAAACCATGCTTATACGAAATCTTGCTCGTACGACTTCCCATGGGCTAAAATGTTAGGAATGGCCAGTATTTTGAAATTCCGCGTCGGTACTCGAAAAATAGATCGAAGCGAGACGGTGCGCGACTTTGCGCAAAGTTTATGACCATCGAGTTTTTTGGTGAAACCATGCTTATATGAAATCATGCTCGTATGACTTCTCATGGGCTAAAACGTTAGGAATGGCCAGTATTTTGAAATTCTGAGTTGTTGCACGAAAAATAGATCGAAGCGAGACAGTGCATAAAAAATCGATCGAAAGGAGACTTTGCGCAAAATTTATGACAGTCACATATTTTCGCGAAACCATGCTCGTACAACTTCCAATGGGCTAATACGTTGGTAATGACCAGTATTTTGAAATTTCGAAACGGTGCTTGAAAAACCGATCAAGACGAGACTTTGCGCAAAATTGATGACCGTCTCTTTTTTTGACGTAACTATGCTCGTATGACTTCCCATGGGCTAATACGTCACGAATGGCCAGTATTTTGAAATTCCACGTCGGTACTCGAAAAATAGATCGAAGCGAGACGGTGCGCGACTTTGCGCAAAGTTTATGACCATCGAGTTTTTTCGCGAAACCATGCTTATACGACTTCCCAAGGGCTAATACATTGGGAATGGCCTGTATTTTGAAATTCCGAGACGGTGCATGAAAAACTGATCAAAACGAGACTTTGTGCAAAATTTATGACCGTCGTATTTTTTCATGAAACCATGCTCGTACGACTTCCCATGGTCTAGTACGTTGGGAATGGCCAGTATTTTGAAATTCCGAGACAGTGCATAAAAAACAAATCGAAAGGAGACTTTGCGCAAAATTTATGACAGCCACATTTTTTCGCGAAACCGTGCTCGTACAACTTCCAATGGGCTAATGCGTTGTTAATGACTAGTATTTTGAAATTCTGAAACGGTGCACGAAAAACCGATCAAAACGAGACTTTGTGCAAAATTGATTACCGTCTCTTTTTTTGACGTAACCATTCCCGTACGACTTCCCATGGGCTAATACGTTATGAATGGCCAATATTTTGAAATTCCGAGTCGGTACACGAAAAATAGATCGAAGCGAGACTGTGCGCGACTTTGCGCAAAGTTTATGACCATCGCATTTTTTGGTGAAACCATGCTTATACGACGTCCCAAGGGCTAATACATTGGGAATGGCCTGTATTTTGAAATTCTGAGACAGTGCATGAAAAACCGATCAGAACGAGACTTTGTGCAAAATTGATGACCGTCTCTTTTTTTGACGTAACCATGCTCGTACGACTTCCCATGGGCTAATACGTTACGAATGGCCAGTATTTTGAAATTCAGTCGGTACGAAAAATAGATCGAGCGAGGCGCGCGACTTTGCGCAAAGTTTATGACCATCGCATTTTTTGGTGAAACCATGCTTATACGACTTCCCAAGGGCTAATACGTTGGGAATGGCTTGTATTTTGAAATTCCGAGACAGTGCATGAAAAACCGATCGAAATGAAACATTGCGTAAAATTTATGACCGTCACATTTTTTCGCAAAACCATGCTCGTATGACTTCCCATGGGCTAAAATGTTAGGAATGGCCAGTATTTTGAAATTCTGAGTATTTGCACGAAAAATAGATCGAAGCGAGACTGTGCGCGACTTTGCGCAAAGTTTATGACCATCGCGTTTTTTGGTGAAACCATGCTTATACGACTTCCCAAGGGCTAATATATTGGGAATGGCTTGTATTTTGAAATTCCGAGACGGTGCATGAAAAACCGATCAAAACGAGACTTTGTGCAAAATTTTTGACCGTCGCATTTTTTCATGAAACTTTGCTCGTACGACTTCCAATGGGCTAATACGTTGGGAATGACCAGTATTTTGAAATTCTGAGATGGTGCATGAAAAACCGATCGAAACGAAACATTACGTAAAATTTCTGACCGTCACATTTTTTTGCGAAACCATGCTCGTACGACTTCCCATGGGCTAAAACGTTAGGAATGGCCAGTATTTTGAAATTCCGAGTTGTTGCACGAAAAATAGATCGAAGCGAGACTGTGCGCGACTTTACGCAAAGTTTATGACCATCGCGTTTTTTGGTGAAACCATGCTTATACAACTTCCCAAGGGCTAATACATTGGGAATGGCCTGTATTTTGAAATTCGAGACGGTGCATGAAAACCGATCAAAGCGAGACTTTGTGCAAAATTTATGTCGCATTTTTCATGAAACTATGCTCGTCGACTTCCCATGGGCTAATACGTTGGGAATGGCCGATTTTGAAATTCGAGACCTGCATAAAAACCGATCGAAAGGAGACTGCGCAAAATTTATGACCACATTTTTCGCAAAACCATGCTCGTACAACTTCCAATGGGCTAATACGTTGGTAATGACCAGTATTTTGAAATTCGAAGCGGTGCACGAAAAATCGATTAAAACGAGACTTTGCGCAAAATTGATAACCGTGTCTTTTTTTTACGTAACCATGCTCGTACGACTTCCCATGGGCTAATACGTTATGAATGGCCAGTATTTTGAAATTCCGAGTCGGTACACGAAAAATTGATCGAAGCGAGACTCTGTGCACGATTTTGCGCAAAGTTTATGACCATCGCGTTTTTTGGTGAAACCATGCATATACGACTTCCCAAGGGCTCATACATTGCGAATGGCAAGTTTTTTGAATTTCCGAGATGGTGCATGAAAAATCGATTAAAACGAGACTTTGAGCAAAGTTTATGACCGTCGCATTTTTTCATGAAACTTTGCTCGTACGACTTCCAATGGGCTAATACGTTGGGAATGACCAGTATTTTGAAATTTTTGAGACGGTGCATGAAAAACCGATCGAAACGAAACATTGCATAAAATTTATGACCATCGCATTTTTTGGCGAAACCATGCTCGTACGACTTCCCATGGGCTAAAACGTTAGGAATGGCCAGTATTTTGAAATTCCGAGTTGTTGCACGAAAAATAGATCGAAGCGAGATTGTGCGCGACTTTGCGCAAAGTTTATGACCATCGCGTTTTTTGGTGAAACCATGCTTATACGACTTCCCAAGGGCTAATACATTGGGAATGGCCTGTATTTTGAAATTCCGAGACGGTGCATGAAAAACCGATCAAAACGAGACTTTGTGCAAAATTTATGACCGTCGCATTTTTTCATGAAACCATGCTCGTACGACTTCCCATGGGCTAGTACGTTGGGAATGGCCAGTATTTTGAAATTCCGAGACAGTGCATAAAAAACCGATCGAAAGGAGACTTTGCGCAAAATTTATGACAGTCACATTTTTTCGCGAAACCATGCTCGTACAACTTCCAATGGGCTAATACGTTGGTAATGACCAGTATTTTGAAATTCTGAAACGGTGCACGAAAAACCGATCAAAACGAGACTTTGCGCAAAATTGATGACCGTCTCTTTTTTTGACGTAACCATGCTCGTACGACTTCCCATGGGCTAATACGTTACGAATGGCCAGTATTTTGAAATTCTGAGTCGGTACGAAAAATAGATCGAAGCGAGACTGTGCGCGACTTTGCGCAAAGTTTATGACCATCACATTTTTTGGTGAAACCATGCTTATACGACTTCCCAAGGCCTAATACATTAGGAATGGCCTGTATTTTGAAATTCCGAGATGGTGCATGAAAAACCGATCGAAACGAAACATTGCGTAAAATTTATGACCGTCACATTTTTTGGCGAAACCATGCTCGTACGACTTCCCATGGGCTAAAACATTAGGAATGGCCATTATTTTGAAATTCTGAGTTGTTGCACGAAAAATAGATCGAAGCGAGACTGTGCGCGACTTTGCGTAAAGTTTATGACCATCGCGTTTTTTGGTGAAACCATGCTTATATGACTTCCCAAGAGCTAATACAATGGGAATGGCGTGTATTTTGAAATTCCGAGACGGTGCATGAAAAACTGATCGAAACGAAACATTGTGTAAAATTTATGACCGTCGCATTTTTCGGCGAAACCATGCTCGTACGACTTCCCATGGGCTAAAACGTTAGGAATGGCCAGTATTTTGAAATTCCGAGTTGTTGCACGAAAAATAGATCGAAGCGAGACTGTGCGCGACTTTGCGCAATGTTTATGACCATCGCGTTTTTTGGTGAAACCATGCTTATATGACTTCCCAAGGGCTAATACAATGGGAATGTTCTGTATTTTGAAATTATGAGACGGTGCATGAAAAACCGATCAAAATGACACTTTGTGCAAAATTTATAACCGTCGCATTTTTTCATGAAACCATGCTCGTACGACTTCCCATTGGCTAGTACGTTGGGAATGGCCAGTATTTTGAAATTCCGAGACAGTGAATAAAAAACCGATCGAAAGGAGACTTTGCGTAAAATTTATGACATCACTTTTTTTCACGAATCCTTGCTCGAACAACTTCCAATGGGCTAATACGTTGGTAATGACCAGTATTTTGAAATTCTGAAACGGTGCACGAAAAATCGATCAAAACGAGACTTTGCGCAAAATTGATAACCGTCTCTTTTTTTGATGTAACCATGCTCGTATGACTTCCCATGGGCTAATACGTTACGAATGGCCAGTATTTTGAAATTCCGAGTCGGTACACGAAAAATTGATCGAAGCGAGACTCTGTGCACGATTTTGCGCAAAGTTTATGACCATTGCGTTTTTTGGTGAAACCATGCTTATATGACTTCCCAAGGGCTAAAACATTGGGAATGGCTAGTATTTTGAATTTCCGAGATGGTGCATGAAAAATCGATCAAAACGAGACTTTGAGCAAAATTTATGACCATCGCATTGTTTCATGAAACCATGCTCGTACGACTTCCCATGGGCTAGTACGTTGAGAATGGCAAGTATTTTGAAATTCCGCGATGGTGCATGAAAAACTGATCGAAAGGAGACTTAGCGCAAAATTTATGACCGTCGCATTTTTTCCCGAAACCATGCTCGTACGATGTCCCATGGGCTAATACGTTGGGAATGGCAAGTATTTTGAAATATCTTGATGGTGCATGAAAAATCGATCGGAACTCGACTTTGTGCATGACTTTGCACAAAGTTTATGACCGTCGCATTTTTTCACGAAACTGTGCTTGTACGACTTCCAATGGGCTAATACGTTGGGAATGACCAGTATTTTGAAATTCTGAGACGATGCATGAAAAACCGATCGAAATGAAACATTGCGTAAAATTTATGACCGTCACATTTTTTCGCAAAACCATGCTCGTACGACATCCCATGGGCTAAACCGTAAGGAATGGCCTGTATTTTGAAATTCCGAGTTGTTGCACGAAAAATAGAACGAAGCGAGACTGTGCGCGACTTTGCGCAAAGTTTATGACCATCGCATTTTTTGCTGAAACCATGCTTATACGACTTCCCAAGGGCTAATACATTGGGAATGGCCTGTATTTTGAAATTTCGAGACGGTGCATGAAAAACCAACCGAAACGAAACATTGCGTAAAATTTATGACCGTCGCTTTTTTGGAGAAACCATGCTCGTACGACTTTCCATGGGCTAAAACGTTAGGAATGGCTAGTATTTTGAAATTCCGAGTTGTTGCACGAAAAATAGATCGAAGCGAGACTGTGCGCGACTTTGCGCAAAGTTTATGACCATCGCGTTTTTTGGTGAAACCATGCTTATACGACTTCCCAAGGGCTAATACATTGGGAATGGCCTGTATTTTGAAATTCCGAGACGGTGCATGAAAAACCGATCAAAACGAGACTTTGTGCAAAATTTATGACCGTCGCATTTTTTCATGAAACCATGCTCGTACGACTTCCCATGGGCTAGTACGTTGGGAATGGCCAGTATTTTGAAATTCTGAGACGGTGCATGAAAAACCGATCGAAAGGAGACTTTGTGCAAAATTTATGACCGTCGCATTTTTTCATGAAACCATGCTCGTACGACTTCCCATGGGCTAATACGTTGGGAATGGCAAGTATTTTCAAATATCTTGATGGTGCATGAAAAATCGATAGGAACTCGACTTTGTGCATGACTTTGCGCAAAGTTTATGATCGTCGCATTTTTTCACGAAATTGTGCTCGTACGACTTCCAATGGGCTAATACGTTGGGAATGACCAGTATTTTGAAATTCTGAGATGGTGCATGAAAAACCGATCGAAACGAAACATTGCGTAAAATTTATGACCGCCACATTTTTTCGCGAAACCATGCTCGTACGACTTCCCATGGGCTAAAACATTAGGAATGGCCAGTATTTTGAAATTCCGAGTTGTTGCACGAAAAATAGATCGAAGCGAGACTGTGCGCGACATTGCGTAAAGTTTATGACCATCGCGTTTTTTGGTGAAACTATGCTCATATGACTTCCCAAGGGCTAATACATTGGGAATGGCCTGTATTTTGAATTTCCGAGATAGTGCATGAAAAATAGATCAAAACGAGACTTTGAGCAAAATTTATGGACGTCGCATGTTTTCACGAAACCATGCTCGTACGACTTCCCATGGGCTAGTCCGTTGGGAATGGCGAGTATTTTGAAATTCCGAGATGGTGTATGAAAAACTGATCGAAAGGAGACTTTGCGCAAAATTTATGACGGTCGCATTTTTTCGCGAAAACCATGTTCGTACGATGTCCCATGGGCTAATACGTTGGTAATGACCAGTATTTTGAAATTCTGAAATGGTTCACGAAAAATCGATCAAAACGAGACTTTGCGCAAAATTGATGACCGTCTCTTTTTTTGACATAACCATGCTCGTACGGCTTCCCATGGGCTAATACGTTACGAATGGCCAGTATTTTGAAATTCTGAGTCGGTACACGCAAAATAGATCGAAGCGAGACTGTGCGCGACATTGCGTAAGGTTTATGACCATCGCGTTTTTTGCGGAAACCATGCTTATACGACTTCCCAAGGGCTAATACATTGGGAATGGCCTGTATTTTGAAATTCCGAGACGGTGCAAGAAAAACCGATCGAAACGAAACATTGCATAAAATTTATGACCGTCGCATTTTTTGGCGAAACCATGCTCGTACAACTTCCCATGGGCTAAAACGTTAGGAATGGCCACTATTTTGAAATTCCAAGTTGTTGCTCGAAAAATAGATAGAAGCGAGACTGTGCGAGATGGTGCATGAAAAATCAATCAAAACGAGACATTGAGCAAAATTTATAACCATCCCATGTTTTCACGAAACCATGCTCGTACGACTTACCATGGGCTAATACGTTACGAATGGCCGGTATTTTGAAATTCCGAGTCGGTACACGAAAAATAGATCGAAGCGAGACTCTGCGCGACTTTGCGCAAAGTTTCTGACCATCGCGTTTTTTGGTGAAACCATGCTTATACGACTTCCCAAGGGCTAATACATTGGGAATGTCCTGTATTTTGAAATTCTGAGATGGTGCATGAAAAACCGATCGAAACGAAACATTGTATAAAATTTATGACCGTCGCATTTTTTGGCGAAACCATGCTCGTACGACTTCCCATGGGCTAAAACGTTAGGAATGGCCAGTATTTTGAAATTCTGAGTTGTTGCACGAAAAATAGATTGAAGCGAGACTGTGCGCGACTTTGCGCAAAGTTTATGACCATCGCGTTTTTTGGTGAAACCATGCTTATATGAGTTCCCAAGAGCTAATACAATGGGAATGGCGTGTATTTGGAAATTCCGAGACGGTGCATGAAAAACCGATCGAAACGAAATATTGTGTAAAATTTATGACCGTCGCATTTTTTGGCGAAACCATGCTCGTACGACTTCCCACGGTCCAAAACGTTAGGAATGGCTAGTATTTTGAAATTCCAGGTTGTTGCACGAAAAATAGATCGAAGCGAGACTGTGCGCGACTTTGCGCAAAGTTTATGACCATCGCGTTTTTTGGCGAAACCATGCTTATACGACTTCCCAAGGGCTAATACATTGGGAATGGCCTGTATTTTGAAATTCCGAGACGGTGCATGAAAAACCGATCAAAACGAGACTTTATGCAAAATTTATGACCGTCGCATTTTTTCATTAAACCATGCTCGTACGACTTCCCATGGGCAAGTACGTTGGGAATGGCCACTATTTTGAAATTCCGAGACAGTGCATAAAAAACCGATCGAAAGGAGACTTTACGTAAAATTTATGACAGTCACATTTTTTCGCAAAACCATGCTCGTACAACTTCCAATGGGCTAATACGTTGGTAATCCCAGTATTTTGAAATTCTGAAATGGTGCACGAAAAATCGATTAAAACGAGACTTTGCGCAAAATAACTCTTTTTGACGTAACCATGCTCGACTTCCCATGGGCTAATACGTTACGAATGGCCAGAGTCGGTACGAAAAATTGATCGAGCGAGACTCTGTGCACGATTTTGCGCAAAGTTTATGACCATCACGTTTTTTGGTGAAACCATGCTTACACGACTTCCCAAGGGCTAAAACATTGGGAATGGCCAGTATTTTGAATTTCCGAGATGGTGCATGAAAAATCGATCAAAACGACACTTTGAGCAAAATTTATAACCGTCGCATGTTTTCACGAAACCATGCTCGTACGACTTCCCATGGGCTAGTACGTTGGGAATGGCGAGTATTTTGAAATTCCGAGATGGTGCATGAAAAATTAATCAAAAGGAGACTTTGCGCAAAATTTATGATGGTCGCATTTTTTCGCGAAACCATGCATGTACGATGTCCCATGGGCTAATACGTTGGGAATGAAAAGTATTTTCAAATATCTTGATGGTGCATGAAAAATCGATCGGAACTCGACTTTGTGCATGACTTTGCGCAAAGTTTATGATTGTCGCATTTTTTCACGAAACTGCGCTCGTACGACTTCCAATGGGCTAATATATTGGGAATGACCAGTATTTTAAAATTCTGAGATGGTGCATGAAAAACCGATCAAAACGACACTTTGTGCAAAATTTATGACCGTCGCATTTTTTCATGAAACCATGCTCGTACGACTTCCCATGGGCTAGTACGTTGGGAATGGCCAGTATTTTGAAATTCTGAGACAGCGCATAAAAAACCGATCGAAAGGAGACTTTTCGCAAAATTTATGACAGTCACATTTTCTCGCGAATCCATGCTCGTACAACTTCCAATGGGCTAATACGTTGGTAATAACCAATATTTTGAAATTCTGAAACGGTGCACGAAAAACCGATCAAAACGAGACTTTGCGCAAAATTGATGACCATCTCTTTTTTTGACATAACCATGCTCGTACGACTTCACATGGGCTAATACGTTACAAATGGCCAGTATTTTGAAATTCCGAGTCGATACACAAAAGATTGATCGAAGCGAGACTCTGTGCACGATTTTGCGCAAAGTTTATGACCATCGCATTTTTTGGTGAAACCATGCTTATACGACTTCCCAAGGGCTAATACATTGGGAATGGCCTGTATTTTGAATTTCTGAGATGGTGCATGAAAAATCGATCAAAACGAGACTTTGAGCAAAATTTATAACCGTCGCATGTTTTCACGAAACCATTCTCGGAGGACTTCCCATGGGCAAGTACGTTGGGAATGGCGAGTATTTTGAAATTTGGAGATGGTGCATGAAAAACTGATCGAAAGGAGACTTTGCGTAAAATTTATGACCGTCGCATTTTTTCGCGAAAACCGTGCTCGTACGATGTCCCATGGGCTAATACATTGGGAATGACAAGTATTTTCAAATATCTTGATAGTGCATGAAAAATCGATCGGAACTCGACTTTGTGCATGACTTTGCGCAAAGTTTATGACCGGCGCATTTTTTCACGAAACTGTGCTCGTACGACTTCCAATGGGCCAATATGTTGGGAATGACCAGTATTTTGAAATTCTGAGACGGTGCATGAAAAACCGATCAAAACGAGACTTTGTGCAAAATTTATGACCGTCGCATTTTTTCATGAAACCATGCTCGTACGACTTCCCATGGGCTAGTACGTTGGGAATGGCCAGTATTTTGAAATTTTGAGACAGTACATAAAAAACCGATCGAAAGTAGACTTTGCGCAAAATTGATGACAGTCACATTTTTTCGCGAAACCATGCTCGTACAACTTCCAATGGAATAATACGTTGGTAATGACCAGTATTTTGAAATTCTGAAACGGTGCACGAAAAACCGATCAAAACGAGACTTTGCGCAAAATTGATGACCGTCTCTTTTTTTGACGTAACCATGCTCGTACGACTTCCCATTGGCTAATACGTTACGAATGGCCAGTATTTTGAAATTCTGAGTCGGTAGATGAAAAATAGATCGAAGCGAGACTATGTGCACGATTTTGCGCAAAGTTTATGACCATCACGTTTTTTGGTGAAACCGTGCTTATACGACTTCTCAAGGGCTAAAACATTGGGAATGGCCAGTATTTTGAATTTCCGAGATGGTGCATGAAAAATCGATCAAAACGAGACTTTGAGCAAAATTTATAACTGTCGCATGTTTTCACGAAACCATGCTTGTACGACTTCCCATGGGCTAGTACATTGGGAATGGCGAGTATTTTGAAATTCTGAGACGGTGCATGAAAAACCGATCAAAACGAGAGTTTGTGCAAAATTTATGACCGTCGCATGTTTTCACGAAACCATGCTCGTACGACTTCCCATGGGCTAGTACGTTGGGAATGGCGAGTATTTTGAAATTCCGAGATGGTGCATGAAAAACTGATCGAAAGGAGACTTTGCGCAAAATTTATGACCGTCGCATTTTTTCGCGAAACCATGCTCGTACGATGTCCCATGGGCTAATACATTGGGAATGTCAAATATTTTCAAATATCTTGATGGTGCATGAAAAATCGATCGGAACTCGACTTTGCGCATGACTTTGCGCAAAGTTTATGATCGTCGCATTTTTTCACGAAACTGTGCTCGTACGACTTCCAATGGGCTAATATGTTGGGAATGACCAGTATTTTGAAATTCTGAGACGGTGCATGAAAAACCAATCAAAACGAGACTTGTGCAAAATTTATGACCGTCATATTTTTTCATGAAACCATGCTCGTACGACTTCCCATGGGCTAGTACGTTGGGAATGGCTAGTATTTTGAAATTCCGAGACAGTTCATAAAAAACCGATCGAAAGGAGACTTTGCGCAAAATTTATGGCAGTCACACTTTTTCGCGAATCCATGCTCGTACAACTTCCAATGGAATAATACGTTGGTAATGACCAGTATTTTGAAATTCTGAAACGGTGCACGAAAAACCGATCAAAACGAGACTTTGCGTAAAATTGATGACCGCCTCTTTTTTTGACGTAACCATGCTCGTACGACTTCCCATTGGCTAATACGTTACGAATGGCCAGTATTTTGAAATTCTGAGTCGGTAGATGAAAAATAGATCGAAGCGAGACTGTGCGCTACTTTGCGCAAGGTTTATGACCATCGTGTTTTTTGCGGAAACCATGCTTATACGACTTCCCAAGGGCTAATACATTGGGAATGGCCTGTATTTTGAAATTCCGAGACGGTGCATGAAAAACCGATCGAAACGAAACATTGCGTAAAATTTATGACCGTCGCATTTTTTGGCGAAATCATGCTCGTACGACTTCCCATGGGCTAAAACGTTCGGAATGGCCAGTAATTTGAAAATCCGAGTTGTCGCACGTAAAATAGATTGAAGTGAGACTGTGCGCGACTTTGCGCAAAGTTTATGACCATCACGTTTTTTGGTGAAACCATGCTTATATGACTTCCCAACGGCTAACACTTTGGGAATGGCCTGTATTTTGAAATTCCGAGACGGTGCATGAAAAACCGATCGAAACGAAACATTGCGTAAAATTTATGACTGTCGCATTTTTTGGCGAAACCATGCTCGTACGACATCCCATGGGCTAAAACGTTAGGAATGGCCAATATTTTAAAATTCCGAGTTGTTGCACGAAAAATAGATCGAAGCGAGACTGTGCGCGACTTTGCGCAAAGTTTATGACCATCACGTTTTTTGGTGAAACCATGCTTATACGACTTCCTAAGGGCTAATACATTGGGAATGGCCTGAATTTTGAAATTCCGAGACGGTGCATGAAAAACCGATCAAAACGAGACTTTGTGCAAAATTTATGACCGTCGCATTTTTTCATGAAACCATGCTCGTACGACTTCCCATGGGCTAGTACGTTGGGAATGGCCAGTATTTTGAAATTTCGAGACAGTACATAAAAAACCGATCGAAAGTAGACTTTGCGCAAAATTGATGACAGTCACATTTTTTCGCGAAACCATGCTCGTACAACTTCCAATGGGCTAATACGTTGGTAATGACCAGTATTCTGAAATTCTGAAACGGTGCACGAAAAACCGATCAAAACGAGACTTTGCGCAAAATTGATGACCGTCTCTTTTTTTGACATAACCATGCTCGTACGACTTCCCATTGGCTAATACGTTACGAATGGCCAGTATTTTGAAATTCCGAGTCGGCGCACGAAAAATTGATCGAAGCGAGACTATGTGCACGATTTTACGTAAAGTTTATGACCATCACGTTTTTTGGTGAAACCATGCTTATACGACTTCTCAAGGGCTAAAACATTGGGAATGGCCAGTATTTTGAATATCCGAGATGGTGCATGAAAAATCGATCAAAACGAGACTTTGAGCAAAATTTATAACCGTCGCATGTTTTCACGAAACCATGCTTGTACGACTTCCCATGGGCTAGTACGCTGGGAATGGCGAGTATTTTGAAATTCTGAGATGGTGCATGAAAAACCGATCAAAACGAGAGTTTGTGCAAAATTTATGACCGTCGCATGTTTTCACGAAACCATGCTCGTACGACTTCCCATGGGCTAGTACGTTGGGAATGGCGAGTATTTTGAAATTCCGAGATGGTGCATGAAAAACTGATCGAAAGGAGACTTTGCGCAAAATTTATGACCGTCGCATTTTTTCGCGAAACCATGCTCGTACGATGTCCCATGGGCTAATACGTTGGGAATGGCAAATATTTTCAAATATCTTGATGGTGCATGAAAAATCGATCGGAACTCGACTTTGTGCATGACTTTGCGCAAAGTTTATGATCGTCGCATTTTTTCACGAAACTGTGCTCGTACGACTTCCAATGGGCTAATATGTTGGGAATGACCAGTATTTTGAAATTCTGAGACGGTGCATGAAAAACCAATCAAAACGAGACTTGTGCAAAATTTATGGCCGTCATATTTTTTCATGAAACCATGCTCGTACGACTTCCCATGGGCTAGTACGTTGGGAATGGCCAGTATTTTGAAATTCGAGTACATAAAAACCGATCGAAAGGAGACTTTGCGCAAAATTTATGACAGTCACACTTTTTCGTGAATCCATGCTCGTACAACTTCCAATGGAGTAATACGTTGGTAATAACCAGTACTTTGAAATTATGAAACGGTGCACGAAAAACCGATCAAAACGAGACTTTGCGCAAAATTGATGACCGTCTCTTTTTTTGACGTAACCATGCTCGTACGACTTCCCATTGGCTAATACGTTACGAATGGCCAGTATTTTGAAATTCCGAGTCGGCGCACGAAAAATTGATCGAAGCGAGACTATGTGCATGATTTTACGTAAAGTTTATGACCATCACGTTTTTTGGTGAAACCATGCTTATACGACTTCTCAAGGGCTAAAACATTGGGAATGGCCAGTATTTTGAATATCCGAGATGGTGCATGAAAAACCGAGCGAAACGAAACATTGCATAAAATTTATGACCGTCGCATTTTTTGGCGAAACGATGCTCGTACGACCTCCCATGAGCTAAAACATTAGGAATGGCCAGTATTTTGAAATTCCGAGTTGTTGCACGAAAAATAGATCGGAGCGAGACTGTGCGCGACTTTGCTCAAACTTTATGACCATCGCGTTTTTGGTGAAACCATGCTTATTCGACTTCCCAAGGGCTAATACATTGGGAATGGCCAGTATTTTGAAATTCCGAGACGGTGCATGAAAAACCGATCGAAACGAAACATTGCGTAAAATTTATGACCGTCGCATTTTTTGGCGAAACCATGCTCGTATGACTTCCCATGGGCTAAAACGTTAGGAATGGCCAGTATTTTGAAATTCCGAGTTGTTGCACGAAAAATAGATCGAAGCGAGACTATGCGCGACTTTGAAGTTTATGACCATCGCATTTTTTGGTGAAACCATGCTTATACGACTTCCCAAGGGTTAATACATTGGGAATGGCATGTATTTTGAAATTCTGAGACGGTGCATGAAAAATCGATCGAAACGAAACATTGCGTAAAATTTATTACCGTCGCATGTTTTCACGAAACCATGCTCGTACGACTTCCCATAGTATTTTGAAATTACAAGTTGTTACACGAAAAATAGATCGAAGCGAGACTGTGCGCGACTTTGCGCAAAGTTTATGATCATCGCATTTTTTGGTGAAACCATGCTTATAAGACCTCCCAAGCGCTAATACATTAGGAATGACCTGTATTTTGAAATTCCGAGAAGGTGCATGAAAAACCGAGCGGAACGAAACATTGCGTAAAATTTATGACCGTCGCATTTTTTGGCGAAACGATGCTCGTACAACTTCCATGGGCTAAAAGCGTTACGAATGGCGGTATTTTAAAATTTCGAGTTGTTGCGAAAAATATTTGAGCGAGGCGCGCGACTTTGCGCAAAGTTTATGACCATCGCGTTTTTTGGTGAAACCATGCTTATACGACTTCACAAAGGCTAAACATTGGGAATGGCCTGTATTTTGAAATTCCGAGATGGTGCATGAAAAACCGAGCGAAACAAAACATTGCGTAAAATTTATGACCGTCGCATTTTTTGGCGAAACAATGCTCGTACGACTTCCCATGGGCTAAAACGTTATGAATGGCGGTATTTTAAAATTCGAGTTGTTGCGAAAAATATTTGAGCGAGGCGTGCGACTTTGCGCAAAGTTTATGACCCTCGCGTTTTTTGGTGAAACCATGCTTATACGACCTCCCAAGGGCTAATACATTGGGAATGGCATGTATTTTGAAATTCTGAGACGGTGCATGAAAAACCGATCGAAGCGAAACATTGCGTAAAATTTATGACATTTTGGGAGAAACCATGCTCGTCGACTTCCATGGGCTAAAGCGTTAGGAATGGCGATTTTGAAATTCGAGTTGGTACGAAAAATTGATCGGCGAGACTCGCGATTTTGCGCAAAGCTTATGACCATCACGATTTTGGTGAAACCATGCTTATCGACTTCCCAAGGGCTAATACATTGGGAATGGCATTTTGAAATTCGAGGCGGTGCATGAAAAACCGCGAAGCGAAACATTGCGTAAAATTTATGACCGTCGCATTTTTGGCGACGATGCTCGTCGACCTCCATGAGCTAAAACATTAGGAATGGCGGTATTTTGAAATTCGAGTTGTTGCGAAAAATAGATCGGCGATCCGCGCGACTTTAACTTTATGACCATCGCGTTTTTGGTGAAACCATGCTTATCGACTTCCCAAGGGCTAATACATTGGGAATGGCACGTATTTTGAAATTCGAGATGGTGCATGAAAAACCGGAAGCGAAACATTGCATAAAATTTATGACCGTCGCATTTTTGGCGAACGATGCTCGTCGACCTCCATGAGCTAAAACATTAGGAATGGCGTATTTTGAAATTCGAGTTGTTGCGAAAATAGATCGGGCGAGGCGTGCGACTTTGCCTTTATGACCATCGCGTTTTGGTGAAACCATGCTTATCGACTTCCCAAGGGCTAATACAATGGGAATGGCACGTATTTTGAAATTCGAGGCGGTGCATGAAAAGCGAAGCGAAACATTGCGTAAAATTTATGACCGTCGCATTTTTGGCGAAACGATGCTCGTCGACCTCCATGAGCTAAAACATTAGGAATGGCGGTATTTTGAAATTCGAGTTGTTGCGAAAAATAGATCGGGCGAGGCGCGCGACTTTGCTCAAACTTTATGACCATCGCGGCGATCATAAACTTTGCGCAAAGTCGCGCGCGATCGCTCGATCTATTTTCGTGTAACAACTTGTAATTTCAAAATACTATGAAATATCGAGCATGGTTTCGTGACGGTATACGCAATGTTTCGTTCGATCGGTTTTCATGCACCGTCAAAATACATGCCATTCATGTATTAACCCTTGGGAAGTCGCATGGTTTCACCAAAATGCGATGGTCACTGCGCAAAGTCGCGCGATCGCTCGATCTATTTTTCGTACTCGAATTTCAAAATACTAGCCATTCTAACGCTTTAGCCCATGGGAAGTCATCGACATCGTTTCAAGACGGTCATAAATGCCGTTTCGATCGATTTTCATGCACCGTCTCAAAATACAGCCATTCCAGCCGCGAAATGCATGGTTTCCGCGATGGTCATAAAGTTTGAGCAAAGTCGCGCGCTCGATCTATTTCGAACAACTCGAATTTCAAAATCATTCCTAATGTTTTAGCTCATGGAGGTCGTCTCGCTTCGCCAAACGGTCATAAATTTTATGCTTCTGTTTCGGTTTTCATGCACCGTCTCGAATTTCAAAATGCCATTCAATGTATGGGGACATCGTGAGCATGGTTTCGCCGACGGTCATA
This sequence comes from Ensete glaucum, assembly GCA_021527575.1. Classification (NCBI taxonomy): domain Eukaryota; kingdom Viridiplantae; phylum Streptophyta; class Magnoliopsida; order Zingiberales; family Musaceae; genus Ensete; species Ensete glaucum. The sequence goes on from CM038554.1 coordinate 7,352,024, forward strand.
AATTTTGCGCAAAGTCTCCTTCGATCGTTTTCATGCACCATCTCGAATTTCAAAATACTCCGATTCCCAACGTGCTAGCCCATGGGAAGTATCTGAGCGGTTTCATGAAAACATCGACGGTCATAAATTTTGCTCAAAGTCTCATTTTGATCGATTTTTCATGCACCATCTCGAAATTCAAAATTCACCGATTTTATCCCTTGGGAAGTCGTGAAGTATGGTTTCACCAAAAATGCGATGGTCATAAACTTTGCGCAAAATCGTGCGGTCTCGGTTCGATCAATTTTGTGACTCGAATTTCAAAATCGGCCGTATTAGCCCATGGGAAGTCGTCGAGCATGGTTACCAAAAAGAGACGGTCATCAATTTTGCGTCTCGTTTTGATCGGTTTTTCGCACCATTTCAATTTCAAAATCTGGTCATTACCAATGTATTAGCCCATTAGAAGTTGTCGAGCATGGTTTCGCAATGATGTCATGCGCAAAGTCTCCTTCGATCGGTTTTTATGCTGTCGAAATTCAAAATACTGGGCATTCCCAACATACTAGCCCATGGGAAGTCGTACGAGCATGGTTTCATGAAAAAATGCGACGGTCATAAATTTTGCACAAAGTGTCATTTTGATCGGTTTTTCATGCACCGTCACGAAATTTTAAAATACAGGCCATTCCCATTGTATTAGCCCTTGGGAAGTCATATAAGCATGGTTCCACCAAAAAACGCGATGGTAATAAACTTTGCGCAAAGTCGTGCACCGTCTCGCTTCGATCTATTTTTCGTGCAACAACTCAGAATTTCAAAATACTAACCATTCCTAATGTTTTAGCCCATGGGAAGTCGTACGAGCATGATTTCGCCACAATATGCGACGGTCATAAATTTTACGTAATGTTTCGTTTCGCTCGATTTTTCATGCACCATCTCGGAATTTCAAAATACAGGCCATTCCCAATGTATTAGCCCTTGGGAAGTCGTATAAGCATGGTTTCACCAAAAAACGCGATGGTCATAAAGTCGCAAAGTCGCGCCGATCTCGCTCGATCTATTTTTCGTGCAACAACTCGAATTTCAAAATCTGGCCATTCCTAATGTTTTAGCTCATGGGTCGTCGAGCATCGTTTAAATCGGTCATAAATTTTACGCAATGTTTCGTTCGGTTTTCATGCACCGTCGAATTTCAAAATACAGGCCATTCCCATTGTATTAGCCCTTGGGAAGTCATATAAGCATGGTTTCACCAAAACGCGATGGTCATAAAGTTTGCGCAAAGTCGCGCGGTCTCGCTCGATCTATTTTTCGTGCAACAACTCGAATTTCAAAATCTGGCCATTCCTAATGTTTTAGCTCATGGGAGGTCGTCGAGCATCGTTCGCCAAAAATGCGACGGTAAATTTTATGCAATGTTTCGTTCGTTTTTCATGCACCATCTCGAATTTCAAAATACGGCCATTCCCAATGTATTAGCCCTTGGGAAGTCGTATAAGCATGGTTTCACCAAAAAGCGATGGTCATAAAGTTTGCGCAAAGTCGCCGCCTCGCGCTCGATCTATTTTTTCGTGCAACAACTCGAATTTCAAAATCTGGCCATTCCTAATGTTTTAGCTCATGGGAGGTCGTCGAGCATCGTTTCGCCAAAAATGCGACGGTCATAAATTTTACGCAATGTTTCGTTTCGCTCGGTTTTCATGCACCGTCGATACAGCCATTCCCAATGTATTAGCCCTTGGGAGTATAAGCATGGTTTCACCAAAATCGTGATGGTCATAAACTTTGCGCAAAATCGTGCAGTCTCGCGATCAATTTTTGTACCAACTCGAATTTCAAAATCGGCCATTCCTAACGTTTTAGCCCATGGGAAGTCACGAGCATGGTTTCCCAAAAATCGACGGTCATAAATTTTACGCAATGTTTCGATCGGTTTTCATGCCCGCCGAATTTCAAAATACATGCCATTCCCAATGTATTAGCCCTTGGGAGGTCGTATAAGCATGGTTTCACCAAAAGCGAGGGTCATAAACTTTGCGCAAAGTCGCGATCTTGAAATATTTTCGTGCAACAACTCGAATTTTAAAATCGGCCATTCATAACGTTTTAGCCCATGGGAAGTCGTCGAGCATTGTTTCCAAAAATCGACGGTCATAAATTTTACGCAATGTTTCGTTTCGCTCGGTTTTTCATGCACCATCTCGGAATTTCAAAATACAGGCCATTCCCAATGTTTAGCCTTTGTGAAGTCGTATAAGCATGGTTTCACCAAAAAACGCGATGGTCATAAACTTTGCGCAAAGTCGCGCACAGTCTCGCTTCGAAATATTTTTCGTGCAACAACTCGGAATTTTAAAATACTGGCCATTCGTAACGTTTTAGCCCATGGGAAGTTGTACGAGCATCGTTTCGCCAAAAAATGCGACGGTCATAAATTTTACGCAATGTTTCGTTCCGCTCGGTTTTTCATGCACCTTCTCGGAATTTCAAAATACAGGCCATTCCTAATGTATTAGCGCTTGGGAGGTCTTATAAGCATGGTTTCACCAAAAAATGCGACGATCATAAACTTTGCGCAAAGTCGCGCACAGTCTCGCTTCGATCTATTTTTCGTGTAACAACTTGTAATTTCAAAATACTATGGGAAGTCGTACGAGCATGGTTTCGTGAAAACATGCGACGGTAATAAATTTTACGCAATGTTTCGTTTCGATCGGTTTTTCATGCACCGTCTCAGAATTTCAAAATACATGCCATTCCCAATGTATTAACCCTTGGGAAGTCGTATAAGCATGGTTTCACCAAAAAATGCGATGGTCATAAACTTTGCGCAAAGTCGCGCACAGTCTCGCTTCGATCTATTTTTCGTGTAACAACTCGGAATTTCAAAATACTAGCCATTCCTAACGTTTTAGCCCATGGGAAGTCATACGAGCATCGTTTCGCCAAAAAATGCGACGGTCATAAATTTTACGCAATGTTTCGTTTCGATCGGTTTTTCATGCACCGTCTCGGAATTTCAAAATACAGGCCATTCCCATTGTATTAGCCCTTGGGAAGTCGTATAAGCATGGTTTCACCAAAAAACGCGATGGTCATAAAGTTTGCGCAAAGTCGCGCACAGTCTCGCTCCGATCTATTTTTCGTGCAACAACTCGGAATTTCAAAATACTGGCCATTCCTAATGTTTTAGCTCATGGGAGGTCGTACGAGCATCGTTTCGCCAAAAAATGCGACGGTCATAAATTTTATGCAATGTTTCGTTTCGCTCGGTTTTTCATGCACCATCTCGGAATTTCAAAATACAGGCCATTCCCAATGTATTAGCCCTTGGGAAGTCGTATAAGCATGGTTTCACCAAAAAACGCGATGGTCATAAAGTTTGCGCAAAGTCGCGCACAGTCTCGCTCCGATCTATTTTTCGTGCAACAACTCGGAATTTCAAAATACTGGCCATTCCTAATGTTTTAGCTCATGGGAGGTCGTACGAGCATCGTTTCGCCAAAAAATGCGACGGTCATAAATTTTACGCAATGTTTCGTTTCGCTCGGTTTTTCATGCACCGTCTCGGAATTTCAAAATACAGGCCATTCCCAATGTATTAGCCCTTGGGAAGTCGTATAAGCATGGTTTCGCCAAAAATCGTGATGGTCATAAGCTTTGCGCAAAATCGTGCAGAGTCTCGCTTCGATCAATTTTTCGTGTACCAACTCGGAATTTCAAAATACTGGCCATTCCTAACGTTTTAGCCCATGGGAAGTCGTACGAGCATGGTTTCCCCCAAAAATGCGACGGTCATAAATTTTACGCAATGTTTCGCTTCGATTGGTTTTTCATGCACCGTCTCAGAATTTCAAAATACATGCCATTCCCAATGTATTAGCCCTTGGGAGGTCGTATAAGCATGGTTTCACCAAAAAACGCGAGGGTCATAAAATTTGCGCAAAGTCGCGCACAGTCTCGCTTCGAAATATTTTTCGTGCAACAACTCGGAATTTTAAAATACTGGCCATTCATAACGTTTTAGCCCATGGGAAGTCGTACGAGCATTGTTTCGCCAAAAAATGCGACGGTCATAAATTTTACGCAATGTTTCGTTTCGCTCGGTTTTTCATGCACCATCTCGGAATTTCAAAATACAGGCCATTCCCAATGTTTAGCCTTTGTGAAGTCGTATAAGCATGGTTTCACCAAAAAACGCGATGGTCATAAACTTTGCAAAGTCGGCCGATCTCGCTTGAATATTTTTCGTGCAACAACTCGGAATTTTAAAATACTGGCCATTCGTAACGTTTTAGCCCATGGGAAGTTGTACGAGCATCGTTTCGCCAAAAAATGCGACGGTCATAAATTTTACGCAATGTTTCGTTCCGCTCGGTTTTTCATGCACCTTCTCGGAATTTCAAAATACAGGCCATTCCTAATGTATTAGCGCTTGGGAGGTCTTATAAGCATGGTTTCACCAAAAAAAGCGACGATCATAAACTTTGCAAAGTCGCGCCCTCGCTCGATCTATTTTTCGTGTAACAACTTGTAATTTCAAAATACTATGGGAAGTGCGAGCATGGTTTCGTGAAAACATGCGACGGTCATAAATTTTACGCAATGTTTCGTTTCGATCGGTTTTTCATGCACCGTCTCGGAATTTCAAAATACATGCCATTCCCAATGTATTAACCCTTGGGAAGTCGTATAAGCATGGTTTCACCAAAAAATGCGATGGTCATAAACTTTGCGCAAAGTCGCGCACAGTCTCGCTTCGATCTATTTTTCGTGTAACAACTCGGAATTTCAAAATACTAGCCATTCCTAACGTTTTAGCCCATGGGAAGTCATACGAGCATGGTTTCGCCAAAAAATGCGACGGTCATAAATTTTACGCAATGTTTCGTTTCGATCGGTTTTTCATGCACCGTCTCGTAATTTCAAAATACAGGCCATTCCCAATGTATTAGCCCTTGGGAAGTCGTATAAGCATGGTTTCACCAAAAAACGCGATGGTCATAAACTTTGAGCAAAGTCGCGCACAGTCTCGCTTCGATCTATTTTTCATGCAACAACTCGGAATTTCAAAATATTGGCCATTCGTAACGTTTTAGCCCATGGGAAGTCGTACGAGCATTGTTTCGCCAAAAAATGCGACGGTCATAAATTTTACACAATGTTTCGTTTCGCTTGGTTTTTCATGCACCGTCTCGGAATTTCAAAATACAGGCCATTCCCAATGTATTAGCCTTTGGGAAGTAGTATAAGCATGGTTTCACCAAAAAACGCGATGGTCATAAACTTTGCGCAAAGTCACGCACAGTCTCGCTTCGAAATATTTTTCGTGCAACAACTCAGAATTTTAAAATACTGGCCATTAATAACGTTTTAGCCCATGGGAAGTTGTACGAGCATCGTTTCGCCAAAAAATGCGACGGTCATAAATTTTACGCAATGTTTCGTTCCGCTCGGTTTTTCATGCACCGTCTCGGAATTTCAAAATACAGGCCACTCCTAATGTATTAGCGCTTGGGAGGTCGTATAAGCATGGTTTCACGAAAAAATGCGATGGTCATAAACTTTGCGCAAAGTCGCGCACAGTCTCGCTTCGATCTATTTTTCGTGCAACAACTCGAATTTCAAAATACTGGCCATTCCTAACGTTTTAGCCCATGGGAAGTCGTACGAGCATGGTTTCCCCCAAAAATGCGACGGTCATAAATTTTACGCAATGTTTCGTTTCTATCGATTTTTCATGCACCGTCTCGGAATTTCAAAATACAGACCATTCCCAATGTATTAGCCCTTGGGAAGTCGTATAAGCACGGTTTCACCAAAAAACGCGATGGTCATAAACTTTGCGCAAAGTCGCGCACAGTCTCGCTCCGATCTATTTTTCGTGCAACAACTCGGAATTTCAAAATACTGGCCATTCCTAATGTTTTAGCCCATGGGAAGTCATACGAGCATGGTTTCGCTAAAAAAATACGATGGTCATTAATTTTACGCAATGTGTCATTTCGATCGGTTTTTCATGCACCGTCTCGGAATTTCAAAATACAGGCGACTCCCAATGTATTAGCCCTTGGGAAGTCGTATAAGCATGGTTTCACCAAAAAACGCGATGGTCATAACCTTTGCGCAATGTCGCATCTCGCTCGATCTATTTTTCGTGCAACAACTCGAATTTCAAAATACGGCCATTCCTAACGTTTTAGCCCATGGGAACGTCGAGCATGGTTTCCCCAAAAATCGACGGTCATAAATTTTACGCAATGTTTCGTTTGATCGGTTTTCATGCACCGTCTCGAATTTCAAAATACAGGCCATTCCCAATGTATAGCCCTTGGACGCATAAGCATGGTTTCACCAAAAAGCGATGGTCATAAACTTTGCCCAAAGTCGCAGTCTCGCTTCCATCTATTTTTCGTGCAACAACTCGAATTTCAAAATACTGGCCATTCCTAACGTTTTAGCCCATGGGAACTCGTCGAGCTTAGTTTCCCCAAAATCGACGGTCATAAATTTTACGCAATGTTTCGTTTTCGGTTTTCATGCACCGTCCGAATTTCAAAATACAGGCCATTCCCAATGTATTAGCCCTTGGGAAGTCGTATAAGCATGGTTTCACCAAAAATCGTGATGGTCATAAACTTTTGCGCAAAATCGCGAGTCTCGCTCGATCAATTTTTCGTGTACCAACTCGAATTTCAAAATACTGGCCATTCCTAACGTTTTAGCCCATGGGAAGTCGTCGAGCATGGTTTCCCCAAAAATCGACGGTCATAAATTTTACGCAATGTTTCGCTTGATTGGTTTTTCATGCACCGTCTCAGAATTTCAAAATACATGCCATTCCCAATGTATTAGCCCTTGGGAGGTCGTATAAGCATGGTTTCACCAAAAAACGCGAGGGTCATAAAATTTGCGCAAAGTCGCGCACAGTCTCGCTTCGAAATATTTTTCGTGCAACAACTCGGAATTTTAAAATACTGGCCATTCGTTTTAGCCCATGGGAAGTCGTCGCATGCATTGTTTCGCCAAAAAATGCGACGGTCATAAATTTTACGCAATGTTTCGTTTCGCTCGGTTTTTCATGCACCATCTCGGAATTTCAAAATACAGGCCATTCCCAATGTTTAGCCTTTGTGAAGTCGTATAAGCATGGTTTCACCAAAAAACGCGATGGTCATAAACTTTGCGCAAAGTCGCGCACAGTCTCGCTTCGAAATATTTTTCGTGCAACAACTCGGAATTTTAAAATACTGGCCATTCGTAACGTTTTAGCCCATGGGAAGTTGTACGAGCATCGTTTCGCCAAAAATCGGCGGTCATAAATTTTACGCAATGTTTCGTTTCGCTCGGTTTTCATGCACCTTCTCGAATTTCAAAATACAGGCCATTCCTAATGTATTAGCGCTTGGGAGGTCTTATAAGCATGGTTTCACCAAAAATGCGACGATCATAAACTTTGCGTCGCGCACGTCTCGCTTCGATCTATTTTTCGTAACAACTTGTAATTTCAAAATACTATGGGAAGTCGTACGAGCATGGTTTCGTGAAAACATGCGACGGTAATAAATTTTACGCAATGTTTCGTTTCGATCGATTTTTCATGCACCGTCTCAGAATTTCAAAATACATGCCATTCCCAATGTATTAACCCTTGGGAAGTCGTATAAGCATGGTTTCACCAAAAAATGCGATGGTCATAAACTTTGCGCAAAGTCGCGCACAGTCTCGCTTCGATCTATTTTTCGTGCAAAAACTCGGAATTTCAAAATACTGGCCATTCCTAACGTTTTAGCCCATGGGAAGTCATACGAGCATGGTTTTGCCAAAAAATGCGACGGTCATAAATTTTACGCAATGTTTCGTTTCGATCGGTTTTTCATGCACCGTCTCGTAATTTCAAAATACAGGCCATTCCCAATGTATTAGCCCTTGGGAAGTCGTATAAGCATGGTTTCACCAAAAAACGCGATGGTCATAAACTTTGAGCAAAGTCGCGCCTCGCTCGATCTATTTTTCATGCAACAACTCGAATTTCAAAATATTGGCCATTCTAACGTTTTAGCCCATGGGAAGTCGTACGAGCATTGTTTCGCCAAAAATCGACGGTCATAAATTTTACACAATGTTTCGTTTCGCTTGGTTTTTCATGCACCGTCTCGGAATTTCAAAATACAGGCCATTCCCAATGTATTAGCCTTTGGGAAGTCGTATAAGCATGGTTTCACCAAAAAACGCGATGGTCATAAACTTTGCGCAAAGTCACGCACAGTCTCGCTTCGAAATATTTTTCGTGCAACAACTCAGAATTTTAAAATACTGGCCATTAATAACGTTTTAGCCCATGGGAAGTAGTACGAGCATGGTTTCGCCAAAAATGCGACGGTCATAAATTTTACGCAATGTTTCGTTCCGCTCGGTTTTTCATGCACCGTCTCGGAATTTCAAAATACAGGCCACTCCTAATGTATTAGCGCTTGGGAGGTCGTATAAGCATGGTTTCACGAAAAAATGCGATGGTCATAAACTTTGCGCAAAGTCGCGCACAGTCTCGCTCCGATCTATTTTTCGTGCAACAACTCGGAATTTCAAAATACTGGCCATTCCTAACGTTTTAGCCCATGGGAAGTCGTACGAGCATGGTTTCCCCCAAAAATGCGACGGTCATAAATTTTACGCAATGTTTCGTTTCTATCGATTTTTCATGCACCGTCTCGGAATTTCAAAATACAGACCATTCCCAATGTATTAGCCCTTGGGAAGTCGTATAAGCACGGTTTCACCAAAAAACGCGATGGTCATAAACTATGCGCAAAGTCGCGCACAGTCTCGCTCCGATCTATTTTTCGTGCAACAACTCGGAATTTCAAAATACTGGCCATTCCTAATGTTTTAGCCCATGGGAAGTCATACGAGCATGGTTTCGCTAAAAAAATACGATGGTCATTAATTTTACGCAATGTGTCATTTCGATCGGTTTTTCATGCACCGTCTCGGAATTTCAAAATACAGGCGACTCCCAATGTATTAGCCCTTGGGAAGTCGTATAAGCATGGTTTCACCAAAAAACGCGATGGTCATAACCTTTGCGCAATGTCGTGCACAGTCTCGCTTCGATCTATTTTTCGTGCAACAACTCGGAATTTCAAAATACTGGCCATTCCTAACGTTTTAGCCCATGGGAACTCGTACGAGCATGGTTTCCCCAAAAAATGCGACGGTCATAAATTTTACGCAATGTTTCGTTTCGATCGGTTTTTCATGCACCGTCTCGGAATTTCACAATACAGGCCATTCCCAATGTATCTGCCCTTGCGAAGTCGCATAAGCATGGTTTCACCAAAAAACGCGATGGTCATAAACTTTGCCCAAAGTCGCAAACAGTCTCGCTTCCATCTATTTTTCGTGCAACAACTCGGAATTTCAAAATACTGGCCATTCCTAACGTTTTAGCCCATGGGAACTCGTACGAGCTTAGTTTCCCCCAAAAATGCGACGGTCATAAATTTTACGCAATGTTTCGTTTCGATCGGTTTTTCATGCACCGTCTCGGAATTTCAAAATACAGGCCATTCCAAATGAATTAGCCCTTGGGAAGTCGTATAAGCATGGTTTAAACAAAAAATGCGATGGTCATAAACTTTGCCCAAAGTCGCAAACAGTCTCGCATCGATCTATTTTTCGTGCAACAACTCGGAATTTCAAAATACTGGACATTCCTAACGTTTTAGCCCATGGGAAGTCGTACGAGCATGGTTTCGCCAAAAAATGTGACGGTCATAAATTGTACGCAATGTTTCGTTTCGATCGGTTTTTCATGCACCGTCTCGGAATTTCAAAATACAGGCCATTCCCATTGTATTAGCCCTTGGGAAGTCGTATAAGCATGGTTTCACCAAAAAACGCGATGGTCATAAACATTGCGCAAAGTCGTGCACAGTCTTGCTTCGATCTATTTTTCGTGCAACAACTCGGAATTTCAAAATACTAGCCATTCCTAACGTTTTAGCCCATGGGAAGTCGTACGAGCATGGTTTCGCTAAAAAATACGATGGTCATAAATTTTCCATAAATTTTACGCAATGTTTCGTTTCAATCGGTTTTTCATGCACCATCTCGTAATTTCAAAATACAGGCCATTACCAATGTATTAGCCCTTGGGAAGTCCTACGAGCATGGTTTCGCCAAAAAATGCGACGGTCATAAATTTTACGCAATGTTTCGTTTCGATCTGTTTTTCATGCACCGTCTCGGAATTTTAAAATACAGGCCATTCCCAATGTATTGGCCCTTGGGAAGTCGTATAAGCATGGTTTCACCAAAAAACGCGATGGTCATAAACTTTGTGCAAAGTCGCGCACAGTCTCGCTTCGATCTATTTTTCGTGCAACAACTCGGAATTTCAAAATACTAGCCATTCCTAACATTTTAGCCCATCGGAAGTCGTACGAGCATGGTTTCCCCCAAAAATGCGACGGTCATAAATTTTACGCAATGTTTCGTTTCGATCGGTTTTTCATGCACCGTCTCGGAATTTCAAAATACAGGCCATTCCCAATGTATTAGCCCTTGGGAAGTCGTATAAGCATGGTTTCACCAAAAAACGCGATGGTCATAAACTTTGCGCAAAGTCATGCACAAAGTCGAGTTCCGATCCATTTTTCAACCATCAAGATATTTCAAAATACTTGCCATTCCCAACGTATTAGCCCATGGGACATCGTACGAGCATGGTTTCGCGAAAAAATGTGACGGTCATAAATTTTGCGCAAAGTCTCCTTTCGATCAGTTTTTCATGCACCATCTCGGAATTTCAAAATACTCCCGATTCCCAACGTACTAGCCCATGGGAAGTATACGAGCACGGTTTCATGAAAACATACGACGGTCATAAATTTTATGCAATGTTTCGTTTCGATCGGTTTTTCATGCACCGTCTCGAATTTCAAAATACAGGCCATTCCCAATGTATTAACCCTTGGGAAGTCGTATAAGCATGGTTTCACCAAAAAACGCGATGGTCATAAACTTTGCGTAAAGTCGCGCACAGTCTCGCTTCGATCTATTTTTTGTGTAACAACTTGGAATTTCAAAATACTAGCCATTCCTAACGTTTTAGCCCATCGGAATTCGTACGAGCATGGTTTCCCCCAAAAATGCGACGGTCATAAATTTTACGCAATGTTTCGTTTCGATCGGTTTTTCATGCACCGTCTCGGAATTTCAAAATACAGACCATTCCCAATGTATTAGCCCTTGGGAAGTCGTATAAGCATGGTTTCACCAAAACACGCGATGGTCATAAACTTTGCGCAAAGTCGCGCACAGTCTCGCTTCGAACTATTTTTCGTGCAACAACTCGGAATTTCAAAATACTGGCCATTCCTAATGTTTTAGCCCATGGGAAGTCGTACGAGCATGGTTTCCCCCAAAAATGCGACGGTCATAAATTTTACGCAATGTTTCGTTTCGATCGATTTTTCATGCACCGTCTCGTAATTTCAAAATACAGGCCATTCCCAATGTATTAGCCCTTGGGAAGTCGTATAAGCAAGGTTTCACCAGAAAATGCGATGGTCATAAACTTTGCGCAAATTCATGCACAAAGTGGAGTTCCGATCCATTTTTCAACCATCAAGATATTTCAAAATACTTGCCATTCCCAACGTATTAACCCATGGGACATCGTACGAGCATGGTTTCGCGAAAAAATGCGACGGTCATAAATTTTGCGCAATGTCTCCTTTCGATCAGTTTTTCATGCACCATCTCGGAATTTCAAAAAACTCGCCATTCCCCACGTGCCAGCCCATGGGAAGTCGTACGAGCATGGTTTCGTGAAAACATGCGACGGTCATAAATTTAACGCAATGTTTCGTTTCGATCGGTTTTTCATGCACCGTCTCGGAATTTCAAAATACATGCCATTCCCAATGTATTAACCCTTGGGAAGTCGTACAAGCATGGTTTCACCAAAAAACGCGATGGTCATAAACTTTACGCAAAATCGTGCAGAGTCTCGCTTCGATCAATTTTTCGTGCAACAACTCGGAATTTCAAAATACTGGCCATTCATAACGTTTTAGCCCATGGGTAGTCGTACGAGCATGGTTTCGCCAAAAAATGCGACGGTCATAAATTTTACGCAATGTTTTGTTTCGATCGGTTTTTCATGCTCCGTCTCGGAATTTCAAAATACAGGCCATTCCCAATGTATTAGCCCTTGGGAAGTCGTATAAGCATGGTTTCACCAAAAAACGCGATGGTCATAAACTTTGCGCAAAGTCGCGCACAGTCTCGCTTCGATCTATTTTTCGTGTAACAACTTGTAATTTCAAAATACTATGGGAAGTCGTACGAGCATGGTTTCGTGAAAACATGCGACGGTCATAAATTTTACGCAATGTTTCGTTTCGATCGGTTTTTCATGCACCGTCTCGGAATTTCAAAATACAGGCCATTCCCAATGTATTAGCCCTTGGGAAGTCGTATAAGCATGGTTTCACCAAAAAACGCGATGGTCATAAACTTTGCGCAAAATCGTGCAGAGTCTCGCTTCGATCAATTTTTCGTGTACCGACTCGGAATTTAAAAATACTGGCCATTCCTAACGTTTTAGCCCATGGGAAGTCGTACGAGCATGGTTTCCCCCAAAAATGCGACGGTCATAAATTTTACGCAATGTTTCGTTTCGATCGGTTTTTCATGCACCGTCTCGGAATTTCAAAATACAGGCCATTCCCAATGTATTAGCCCTTGGGAAGTCGTATAAGCATGGTTTCACCAAAAAACGCGATGGTCATAAACTTTGCGCAAAGTCGCGCATAGTCTCGCTTCGATCTATTTTTCATGCAACAACTTGGAATTTCAAAATACTGGCCATTCCTATCGTTTTAGCCCATGCGAAGTCGTACGAGCATGGTTTCGCCAAAAAATGCGACGGTCATAAATTTTACGCATTGTTTCGTTGCGATCGGTTTTTCATGCACTGTCTCGGAATTTGAAAATACAGGCCATTCGCAATGTATTAGCCCTTGGGAAGTCGTATAAGCATGGTTTCAACAAAAAACGCGATGGTCATAAACTTTGCGCAAAGTCGCGCATAGTCTCGCTTCGATCTATTTTTCGTGCAACAACTCGGAATTTCAAAATACTGGCCATTCCTAACGTTTTAGCCCATGGGAAGTCGTACGAGCATGGTTTCGCCAAAAAATGCGACGGTCATAAATTTTACGCAATGTTTCGTTTCGATCGGTTTTTCATGCACCGTCTCGGAATTTCAAAATACTAGTAATTGCCAACGTATGAGCCCATTGGAAGTCGTACGAGCATAGTTTCGTGAAAAAATGTGACGGTCATAAACTTTGCGCAAAGTCGCGCACAGTCTCGCTTCGATCTATTTTTCGTGCAACAACTCGGAATTTCAAAATACTGGCCATTCCTAACGTTTTATCCCATGGGAAGTCGTACGAGCAAGGTTTCCCCCAAAAATGTGATGGTCATAAATTTTACACAATGTTTCATTTCGATCGGTTTTTCATGCACCGTCTCGGAATTTCAAAATACAGGCCATTCCCAATGTATTAGCCCTTGGGAAGTCGTATAAGCATGGTTTCACCAAAAAACGCGATGGTCATAAACTTTGCGCAAAGTCGCGCACAGTCTCGCTTCGATCTATTTTTCGTGCAACAACTCGGAATTTTAAAATACTGGCCATTCCAAACGTTTTAGCCCATGGGAAGTCGTACGAGCATGGTTTCGCCAAAAAATGCGACGGTCATAAATTTTACGCAATGTTTCGTTTCGATCGGTTTTTCATGCACCATCTCGGAATTTCAAAATACAGGCCATTCCCAATGTATTAGCCCTTGGGAAGTCGTATAAGCATGGTTTCACCAAAAAACGTGATGGTCATAAACTTTGCGCAAAGTCACGCACAGTCTCTCTTCGATCTATTTTTCATGCGACAACTCGGAATTTCAAAATACTGGCAATTCCTAACGTTTTAGCCCATGGGATGTCGTACGAGCATGGTTTCGCCAAAAAATGCGACGGTCATAAATTCTACGCAATGTTTCGTTTCGGTTGGTTTTTCATGCACCGTCTCGGAATTTCAAAATACAGGCCATTCCCAATGTATTAGCCATTGGGAAGTCGTATAAGCATGGTTTCACCAAAAAATGCGATGGTCATAAAATTTGCGCAAAGTCGCGCACAGTCTCGCTTCGATCTATTTTTCGTGCAACAACTCAGAATTTCAAAATACTGGCCATTCCTAACGTTTTAGCCCATGGGAACTCGTACGAGCATGGTTTCCCCCAAAAATGCGACGGTCATAAATTTTACGCAATGTTTCGTTTCGATCGGTTTTACATGCACCGTATCGGAATTTCACAATACAGGCCATTCCCAATGTATTAGCCCTTGGGAAGTCGTATAAGCATGGTTTCACCAAAAAACGCGATGGTTATAAAATTTGCGCAAAGTCGCGCACAGTCTCGCTTCGATCTATTTTTCGTGCAACAACTCGGAATTTCAAAATACTGGCCATTCCTAACGTTTTAGCCAATGGGAAGTCGTACGAGCATGGTTTCGCCAAAAAATGCGACGGTCATAAATTTTACGCAATGTTTCGTTTTGATCGGTTTTTCATGCACCATCTCGGAATTTCAAAATACAGGCCATTGCCATTGTATTAGCCCTTGGGAAGTCGTATAAGCATGGTTTCACCAAAAAACGCGATGGTCATAAACATTGCGCAAAGTCGCGCCTCGCTTGATCTATTTTTCGTGCAACAACTCGGAATTTCAAAATACTGGCCATTCCTAACGTTTTAGCCCATGGGAAGTCGTACGAGCATGGTTTCGCCAAAAAATACGACGGTCATAAATTTTACACAATGTTTCGTTTCAATCGGTTTTTCATGCACCTTCTCGGAATTTCAAAATACAGGCCATTCCAAATGTATTAGCCATTGGGAAGTCATATAAACATGGTTTCACCAAAAAATGCGATGGTCATAAACTTTGCGCAAAGTCGCGCACAGTCTCGCTTCGATCTATTTTTCGTGCAACAACTCGGAATTTCAAAATACTGGTCATTCCTAACGTTTTAGCCCATGGGAACTCGTACGAGCATGGTTTCCCCCAAAAATGCGACGGTCATAAATTTTACGCAATGTTTCGTTTTGATCGGTTTTTCATGCACCGTCTCGGAATTTCAAAATACAGGCCATTCCCAATGTATTAGCCCTTGGGAAGTCGTATAAGCATGGTTTCACCAAAAAACGCGATGGTCATAAACTTTGCCCAAAGTCGCAAACAGTATCGCTTCGATCTATTTTTCGTGCAACAACTCGGAATTTCAAAATACTGGCCATTCCTAACGTTTTAGCCCATGGGAAGTCGTACGAGCATGGTTTCGCCAAAAAATGCGACGGTCATAAATTTTACGCAATGTTTCGTTTCGATCGGTTTTTCATGCACCGTCTCGGAATTTCAAAATACCGGCCATTCCCATTGTATTAGCCCTTGGGAAGTCGTATAAGCATGGTTTTACCAAAAAATGCGATGGTCATAAATTTTACGTAATGTTTCGCTTCGATCGGTTTTTCATGCACCATCTCGGAATTTCAAAATACAGGCCATTCCCAATGTATTAGCCCTTGGGAGGCCGTATAAGCATGGTTTCACCAAAAAACGCGATGGTCATAAACTTTGCGCAAAGTCGCCGTCTCGCTTGAAATATTTTCGTGCAACAACTCGAATTTTAAAATACTGGCCATTCGTAACGTTTTGGCCCATGCGAATTCGTACGAGCATCGTTTCGCCAAAAAATGCGACGGTCATAAATTTTACGTAATGTTTCGTTCGCTCGGTTTTTCATGCACCATCTCGGAATTTCAAAATACAGGCCATTCCCAATGTATTTGCCCTTGGGAAGTCGTATAAGCATGGTTTCACCAAAAAACGCGAGGGTCATAAAGTTTGCGTAAAGTCGCGCACTGTCTCGCTCCGATCTATTTTTCGTGCAACAACTCGGAATTTCAAAATACTGGCCATTCCTAATGTTTGGGCTCATGGGAAGTCGTACGAGCATCGTTTCGCCAAAAAATGCGACGGTCATAAATTTTACGCAATGTTTCGTTTCGCTCGGTTTTTCATGCACCGTCTCGGAATTTCAAAATACAGGCCATTCCCAATGTATTAGCCCTTGGGAAGTCGTATAAGCATGGTTTCACCAAAAAACGCGATGGTCATAAACTTTGCGCAAAGTCGCTCACAGTCTCGCTTCGATCTATTTTTCGTGCAACAACTCGGAATTTCAAAATACTAGCCATTCCTAACGTTTTAGCCCATGTGAAGTCGTACGAGCATGGTTTCGCCAAAAAATGCGACGGTCATAAATTTTACGCAATGTTTCGTTTCGATCAGTTTTTCATGCACCGTCTCGGAATTTCAAAAAACAGGTCGTTCCCAATGTATTAGCCCTTGGGAAGTCGTATAAGCATGGTTTCACCAAAAAACGCGATGGTCATAAACTTTGCGCAAAATCTTGCAGAGTCTCGCTTCGATCAATTTTTCGTGTACCAACTCGGTATTTAAAAATACTGGACATTCCTAATGTTTTAGCCCATGGGAAGTCGTACGACAATGGTTTCGCCAAAAAATACGACAGTCATAAATTTTACGCAATATTTCGTTTCGATCGGTTTTTCATGCACCGTCTCCGAATTTCAAAATACAGGCCATTCCCAATGTATTAGCCCTTGGGAAGTCGTATAAGCATGGTTTCACCAAAAATCGCGATGGTCATAAGCTTTGCGCAAAATCATGCACAAAGTCGAGTTCGGATCCATTTTTCAACCATCAAGATATTTCAAAATACTTGCCATTCCCAACGTATTAGCCCATGGGACATCGTCCGAGCATGGTTTCGCGAAAAAATGCGACGGTCATAAATTTTGCGCAAAGTCCCCTTTCGATCAGTTTTTCATGCACCATCTCGGAATTTCAAAAAGCTCGCCATTCCCCACGTGCCAGCCCATGGGAAGTCGGAGCATGGTTTCGTGAAAATATGCGACGGTCATAAATTTTACGCAATGTTTCGTTTCGATCGGTTTTTCATGCACCGTCTCTAAATTTCAAAATACAGGCCATTCCCAATGTATTAAACCTTGGGAAGTCGTATAAGCATGGTTTCACCAAAAAATGCGATGGTCATAAACTTTGCGCAAAGTCGCGCGTCTCGCTTTGATCTATTTTTCGTAACAACTCGAATTTCAAAATACTAGCCATTCCTAACGTTTTAGCCCATGGGAAGTCGACGAGCATGGTTTCCCCAAAATGCGACGGTCATAAATTTAACGCAATGTTTCGTTTCGATCGGTTTTTCATGCACCGTCTCAGAATTTCAAAATAGAGACCATTCCCAATGTATTAGCCCCTGGGAAGTCGTATAAGCATGGTTTCACCAAAAAACGCGATGGTCATAAACTTTGCGCAAAGTCGCGCCGTCTCGCTTCGATGTATTTTTCGTGCAACAACTCGAATTTCAAAATACTGGTCATTCCTAACGTTTTAGCCCATGGGAAGTCGTACGAGCATGGTTTCGCCAAAAAATTCGACGGTCATAAATTTTACGCAATGTTTCATTTCGATCGGTTTTTCAAGCACCGTCTCCGAATTTCAAAATACAGGCCATTCCCAATGTATTAGCCCTTGGGAAGTCGTATAACCATGGTTTCACCAAAAAACGCGATGGTCATAAACTTTGCGCAAAATCGTGCAGAGTCTCCCTTCGATCAATTTTTCGTGTACCGACTTGGAATTTCAAAATACTGGCCATTCCTAATGTTTTAGCCCATGGGAAGTCGTACGAGCATGGTTTCCCGCAAAAATGCGACGGGCATAAATTTTACGCAATGTTTCGTTTCGATCGGTTTTTCATGCACCGTCTCCGAATTTCAAAACACAGGCCATTCCCAATGTATTAGCCCTTGGGAAGTCGTATAAGCATGGTTTCACCAAAAATCGTGATGGTCATAAGCTTTGCGCAAAATCGTGCAGAGTCTCGCTTCGATCAATTTTTCGTGTACCAACTCGGAATTTCAAAATACTGGCCATTCCTAACGTTTTAGCCCATGGGAAGTCGTACGAGCATGGTTTCCCCCAAAAATGCGACGGTCATAAATTTTACGCAATGTTTCGTTTCGATCTGTTTTTCATGCACCGTCTCGGAATTTCAAAATACATGCCATTCCCAATGTATTAGCCCTTGCGAGGTCGTATAAGCATGGTTTCACCAAAAAACGCGATGGTCATAAACTTTGCACAAAGTCGCGCACAGTCTCGCTTCGATCTATTTTTCGTGCAACAACTCGGAATTTCAAAATACTGGCCATTCGTAACGTTTTAGCCCATGGGAAGTCGTACGAGCATTGTTTCGCCAAAAAATGCGACGGTCATAAATTTTACGCAATGTTTCATTTCGCTCGGTTTTTCATGCACCGTCTCGAATTTCAAAATACAGGCCATTCCCAATGTATTAGCCTTTGGGAAGTCGATAAGCATGGTTTCACCAAAACGCGATGGTCATAAACTTTGCGCAAAGTCGCGCAGCCTCGCTCCGATCTATTTTCCGTGCAACAACTCGGAATTTCAAAATACTGGCCATTCCTAACGTTTTGGCCCATGGGAAGTCGTACAAGCATGGTTTCCGCCAAAAATGCGACGGTCATAAATTTTACGTAATGTTTCATTTCGATCGGTTTTTCATGCACCGTCTCGTAATTTCAAAATACAGGCCATTCCCAATGTATTAGCCCTTGGGAAGTCGTATAAGCATGGTTTCACCAAAAAACGCGATGGTCATAAACTTTGCGCAAAGTCATGCACAAAGTCGAGTTCCGATCCATTTTTCAACCATCAAGATATTTCAAAATACTTGCCATTCCCAACGTATTAGCCCATGGGATATCGTACGAGCATGGTTTCGCGAAAAAATGCGACGGTCATAAATTTTGCGCAAAGTCTCCTTTCGATCAATTTTTCATGCACCATCTTAGAATTTCAAAATACTCCCCATTCCCAACGTACTAGCCCATGGGAAGTCGTACGAGCATGGTTTCATGATAACATGCGATGGTCATAAATTTGACGCAATGTTTCGTTTCGATCGGTTTTTCATGCACCATCTCGGACTTTCAAAATACAGGCCATTCCCAATGTATTAACCCTTGAGAAGTCGTATAAGCCTGGTTTCACCAAAAAACGCGATGGTCATAAACTTTGCGCAAAGTCGCGCACAGTCTCGCTTCGATCTATTTTTCGTGTAACAACTCGGAATTTCAAAATACTAGCCATTCCTCACGTTTTAGACCATGGGAAGTCGTACGAGCATGGTTTCCCCCAAAAATGCGACGGTCATAAATTTTACGCAATGTTTGGTTTCGATCGGTTTTTCTTGCACCGTCTCAGAATTTCAAAATACGGATAATTCCCAATGTATTAGCCCTTGGGAAGTCGTATAATCATGGTTTCACCAAAAAACGCGATGGTCATAAACTTTGCGCAAAGTCGCGCACAGTCTCGTTTCGATCTATTTTTCGTGCAACAACTCGGAATTGCAAGATACTGGAGATTCCTAACGTTTTAGCCCATGGGAAGTAGTACGAGCATGGTTTTGCCAAAAAATGCGACGGTCATAAATTTTACGCAATGTTTCGTTTCGATCGGTTTTTCATGCACCGTCTCGGAATTTCAAAATACAGGCCATTCCCAATATATTAGCCCATGGGAAGTCGTATAAGCATGGTTTCACCAAAAAACGCGATGGTCATAAACTTTGCGCATAGTCGCGCACTGTCTCGCTTCGATCTATTTTTAGTGGAACGACTCGGAATTTCAAAATACTGGTCATTCCTAACATTTTAGCCCATGGGAAGTCGTACGAGCATGGTTTCGCCAAAAAATGCGACGGTCATAAATTTTACGCAATGTTTCGTTTCGATCGGTTTTTCATGCACCGTCTCAGAATTTCAAAATACAGGCCATTCCCAATGTATTAGCCCTTGGGAAGTCGTATAACCATGGTTTCACCAAAAAATGTGATGGTCATAAACTTTGCGCAAAGTCGCGCACAGTCTCGCTTCGATCTATTTTTCGTGCAACAACTCGGAATTTCAAAATACTGGCCATTCCTAACGTTTTAGCCCATGGGAAGTCGTACGAGCATGGTTTCGCCAAAAAAGATGACGGTCATAAATTTTACGCAATGTTTCGTTTCGATCGGTTTTTCATGCACCGTCTCGGAATTTCAAAATACTAGTCATTCCCAACGTATTAGCCCATTGGAAGTCGTACGAGCACAGTTTCGTGAAAAAATGCGGCGGTCATAAACTTTGCGCAAAGTCGCGCACAGTCTCGCTTCGATCTATTTTTGGTGCAACAACTTGGAATTTCAAAATACTGGCCATTCCTAACGTTTTATCCCATGGGAAGTCGTACGAGCATGGTTTCCCCCAAAAATGCGACGGTCATAAATTTTACGCAATGTTTCGTTTCGATCGGTTTTTCATGCACCGTCTCGGAATTTCAAAATACAGGCCATTCCCAATGTATTAGCCCTTGGGAAGTCGTATAAGCATGGTTTCACCAAAAAACGCGATGGTCATAAACTTTGAGCAAAGTCGTGCACAGTCTCGCTTCGATCTATTATTCGTGCAACAACTCCGAATTTCAAAATACTGGTCATTCCAAACGTTTTAGCCCATGGGAAGTCGTACAAGCATGGTTTCGCCAAAAAATACGACGGCCATAAATTTTCCGCAATGTTTCGTTTCGATCGGTTTTTCATGCACCGTCTCGGAATTTCAAAATACAGGCCATTCCCAATGTATTAGCCCTTGGGAAGTCGTATAAGCATGGTTTCACCAAAAAACGCGATGGTCATAAACTTTGCGCAAAGTCGCGCACAGTCTCGCTTCGATCTATTTTTCGTGCAACAACTCGGAATTTCAAAATACTGGCCATTCCTAATGTTTTAGCCCATGGGAAGTCGTACGAGCATGGTTTCGCTAAAAAAATACGATGGTCATAAATTTTACGCAATGTTTCGTTTCGATCGGTTTTTCATGCACCGTCTCGGAATTTCAAAATACAGGCGATTCCCAATGTATTAGCCCTTGGGAAGTCGTATAAGCATGGTTTCACCAAAAAATGCGATGGTCATAACCTTTGCGCAAAGTCGCGCACAGTCTCGCTTCGATCTATTTTTCGTGCAACTACTCGGAATTTCAAAATACTGGCCATTCCTAACGTTTTAGCCCATGGGAACTCGTACGAGCATGGTTTCCCCCAAAAATGCGACGGTCATAAATTTTACGCAATGTTTCGTTTCGATCGGTTTTTCATGCACCGTCTCGGAATTTCACAATATAGGCCATTCCCAATGTATTAGCCCTTGCGAAGTCGCATAAGCATGGTTGCACCAAAAAACGCGATGGTCATAAACTTTGCCCAAAGTCGCAAACAGTCTCGCTTCGATCTATTTTTCGTGCAACAACTCGGAATTTCAAAATACTGGCCATTCCTAACGTTTTAGCCCATGGGAACTCGTACGAGCTTGGTTTCCACCAAAAATGCGACGGTCACAAATTTTAAGCAATGTTTCGTTTCGATCGGTTTTTCATGCACCGTCTCGGAATTTCAAAATACAGGCCATTCCAAATGTATTAGCCCTTGGGAAGTCGTATAAGCATGGTTTAAACAAAAAACGCGATGGTCATAAACTTTGGCCAAAGTCGCAAACAGTCTCGCATCGATCTATTTTTCGTGCAACAACTCGGAATTTCAAAATACTGGCCATTCCTAACGTTTTAGCCCATGGGAAGTCGTACGAGCATGGTTTCGCCAAAAAATGCGACGGTCATAAATTTTACGCACTGTTTAGTTTCGATCGGTTTTTCATGCACCGTCTCGGAATTTCAAAATACAGGCCATTCCCATTGTATTAGCCCTTGGGAAGTCGTATAAGCATGGTTTCACCAAAAAACGCGATGGTCATAAACATTTGCAAAGTCGCGCACAGTCTCGCTTCGATCTATTTTTCGTGCAACAACTCGGAATTTCAAAATACTGGCCATTCCTAACGTTTCAGCCCATGGGAAGTCGTACGAGCATGGTTTCGCTAAAAAATACGATGGTCACAAATTTTTCATAAATTTTACGCAATGTTTCGTTTCAATCGGTTTTTCATGCACCGTCTCGTAATTTCAAAATACAGGCCATTCCCAATGTATTAGCCCTTGGGAAGTCGTACGAGCATGGTTTCGCCAAAAAATGCGACGGTCATAAATTTTACGCAATGTTTCGTTTCGATCTGTTTTTCATGCACCGTCTCGGAATTTCAAAATACAGGCCATTCCCAATGTATTGGCCCTTGGGAAGTCGTATAAGCATGGTTTCACCAAAAAACGTGATGGTCATAAACTTTGTGCAAAGTCACGCATAGTCTCGCTTCGATCTATTTTTCGTGCAACAACTCGGAATTTCAAAATACTGGCCATTCCTAACGTTTTATCCCATGGGAAGTCGACGAGCATGGTTTCCCCCAAAACTGCGACGGTCATAAATTTTACGCAATG
Organism: Ensete glaucum; assembly: GCA_021527575.1. Taxonomy (NCBI): domain Eukaryota; kingdom Viridiplantae; phylum Streptophyta; class Magnoliopsida; order Zingiberales; family Musaceae; genus Ensete; species Ensete glaucum. Next base: position 7,374,651 of record CM038554.1, read on the forward strand.
TTTCGTTTCGATCGGTTTTCCATGCACCGTCTCGGAATTTCAAAATACAGGCCATTCCCAATGTATTAGCCCTTGGGAAGTCGTATAAGCATGGTTTCACCAAAAAATGCGATGGTCATAAACTTTGCGCAAAGTCGCGCACAGTCTCGCTCCGATCTATTTTCCGTGCAACAACTCGGAATTTCAAAATACTGGCCATTCCTAACGTTTTGGCCCATGGGAAGTCGTACAAGCATTGTTTCCCCCAAAAATGTGACGGTCATAAATTTTACGCAATGTTTCGTTTCGATCGGTTTTTCATGCACCATCTCGTAATTTCAAAATACAGGCCATTCCCAATGTATTAGCCCTTGGGAAGTCGTATAAGCAAGGTTTCACCAAAAAACGCGATGGTCATAAACTTTGCGCAAAGTCATGCACAAAGTGGAGTTCCGATCCATTTTTCAACCATCAAGATATTTCAAAATACTTGCCATTCCCAACGTATTAGCCCATGGGACATCGTACGAGCATGGTTTCGCGAAAAAATGCGACGGTCATAAATTTTGCGCAAAGTCTCCTTTCGATCAGTTTTTCATGCACCATCTCGGAATTTCAAAATACTCGCCATTCCCAACGTACTAGCCCATGGGAAGTCGTACGAGCATGGTTTCGTGAAAACATGCGACGGTCATAAATTTTACGCAATGTTTCGTTTCGATCGGTTTTTCATGCACCGTCTCGGAATTTCAAAATACAGGCCATTCCCAATGTATTAACCCTTGGGAAGTCGTATAAGCATGGTTTCACCAAAAAACGCGATGGTCATAAACTTTGCGCAAAGTCGCGCACAGTCTCGCTTCGATCTATTTTTCGTGTAACAACTTGGAATTTCAAAATACTAGCCATTCCTAACGTTTTAGCCCATCGGAAGTCGTACGAGCATGGTTTCCCCCAAAAATGCGACGGTCATAAATTTTACGCAATGTTTCGTTTCGATCGGTTTTTCATGCACCGTCTCGGAATTTCAAAATACTGGCCATTCCTAACGTTTTAGCCCATGGGAAGTCGTACGAGCATGGTTTGCCCCAAAAATGAGACGGTCATAAATTTTACGCAATGTTTCGTTTCGATCGGTTTTTCATGCACCGTCTCGGAATTTCAAAATACATGCCATTCCCAATGTATTAGCCCTGGCGAGGTCGTATAAGCATGGTTTCACCAAAAAACGCGATGGTCATAAACTTTGCACAAAGTCGCGCACAGTCTCGCTTCGAAATATTTTTCGTGCAACAACTCGGAATTTTAAAATACTGGCCATTCGTAACGTTTTAGCCCATGGGAAGTCGTACGAGCATTGTTTCGCCAAAAAATGCGACGGTCATAAATTTTACGCAATGTTTCGTTTCGCTCGGTTTTTCATGCACCGTCTCGGAATTTCAAAATACAGGCCATTCCCAATGTATTAGCCTTTGGGAAGTCGTATAAGCATGGTTTCACCAAAAAACGCGATGGTCATAAACTTTGCGCAAAGTCGCGCACAGTCTCGCTCCGATCTATTTTCCGTGCAACAACTCGGAATTTCAAAATACTGGCCATTCCTAACGTTTTGGCCCATGGGAAGTCGTACAAGCATGGTTTCCGCCAAAAATGCGACGGTCATAAATTTTACGTAATGTTTCATTTCGATCGGTTTTTCATGCACCGACTCGTAATTTCAAAATACAGGCCATTCCCAATGTATTAGCCCTTGGGAAGTCGTATAAGCATGGTTTCACCAAAAAACGCGATGGTCATAAACTTTGCGCAAAGTCATGCACAAAGTCGAGTTCCGATCCATTTTTCAACCATCAAGATATTTCAAAATACTTGCCATTCCCAACGTATTAGCCCATGGGATATCGTACGAGCATGGTTTCGCGAAAAAATGCGACGGTCATAAATTTTGCGCAAAGTCTCCTTTCGATCAGTTTTTCATGCACCATCTTGGAATTTCAAAATACTTGCCATTCCCAACGTACTAGCCCATGGGAAGTCGTACGAGCATGGTTTCATGAAAACATGCGACGGTCATAAATTTGACGCAATGTTTCGTTTCGATCGGTTTTTCATGCACCATCTCGGACTTTCAAAATACAGGCCATTCCCAATGTATTAACCCTTGAGAAGTCGTATAAGTATGGTTTCACCAAAAAACGCGATGGTCATAAACTTTGCTCAAAGTCGCGCACAGTCTCGCTTCGATCTATTTTTCGTGTAACAACTCGAAATTTCAAAATACTAGCCATTCCTAACGTTTTAGCCCATGGGAAGTCGTACGAGCATGGTTTCCTCCAAAAATGCGACGGTCATAAATTTTACGCAATGTTTGGTTTCGATCGGTTTTTCATGCACCGTCTCGGAATTTCAAAATACAGATAATTCCCAATGTATTAGCCCTTAGGAAGTCGTATAATCATGGTTTCACCAAAAAACGCGATGGTCATAAACTTTGCGCAAAGTCGCGCACAGTCTCGCTTCGATCTATTTTTCGTGCAACAACTCGGAATTTCAAGATACTGGCCATTCCTAACGTTTTAGCCCATGGGAAGTTGTACGAGCATGGTTTCGCCAAAAAATGCGACGGTCATAAATTTTACGCAATGTTTCGTTTCGATCGGTTTTTCATGCACCGTCTCGGAATTTCAAAATATAGGCCATTCCCAATGTATTAGCCATTGGGAAGTCGTATAAGCATGGTTTCACCAAAAAACGCGATGGTCATAAACTTTGCGCAAAGTCTCGCTTCGATCTATTTTTCGTGCAACAACTCGGAATTTCAAAATACTGGCCATTCCTAACGTTTTAGCCCATGGGAAGTCGACGAGCATGGTTTCGCCAAAAAAGACGACGGTCATAAATTTTACGCAATGTTTCGCTTCGATCGGTTTTCATGCACCGTCTCGAATTTCAAAATACTAGTCATTCCCAACGTATTAGCCCATTGGAAGTCGACGAGCACGGTTTCGTGAAAAAATGCGGTCATAAACTTTGCGCAAAGTCGCGATCTCGCTCGATCTATTTTTGGTGCAACAACTTGAATTTCAAAATACTGGCCATTCCTAACGTTTTATCCCATGGGAAATCGACGAGCATGGTTTCCCAAAATGCGACGGTCATAAATTTTACGCAATGTTTCGCTTCGATCGGTTTTCAAGCACCGCCTCGAATTTCAAAATACAGGCCATTCCCAATGTATTAGCCCTTGGGAAGTCGATAAGCATGGTTTCACCAAAACGCGATGGTCATAAACTTTGAGCAAAGTCGCACGCCTCGCTCGATCTATTATTCGTGCAACAACTCGAATTTCAAAATACTGGTCATTCCAAACGTTTTAGCCCATGGGAAGTCGTAAGCATGGTTTCGCCAAAAATATGACGGCCATAAATTTTCCGCAATGTTTCGCTTCGATCGGTTTTGCATGCCTCGAATTTCAAAATACAGGCCATTCCCAATGTATTAGCCCTTGGGAAGTCGCATAAGCATGGTTTCACCAAAAAACGCGATGGTCATAAACTTTGCGCAAAGTCGCGCACAGTCTCGCTTCGATCTATTTTTCGTGCAACAACTCGGAATTTCAAAATACTGGCCATTCCTAATGTTTTAGCCCATGGGAAGTCGTACGAGCATGGTTTCGCTAAAAAAATACGATGGTCATAAATTTACGCAATGTTTCGTTTCGATCGGTTTTTCATGCACCGTCTCGGAATTTCAAAATACAGGCGATTCCCAATGTATTAGCCCTTGGGAAGTCGTATAAGCATGGTTTCACCAAAAAACGCGATGGTCATAAAATTTGCGCAAAGTCGCAGCCTCGCTCGATCTATTTTTCGCAACAACTCGAATTTCAAGATACTGGCCATTCCTAACGTTTTAGCCCATGGGAAGTTGTACGAGCATGGTTTCGCCAAAAAATGCGACGGTCATAAATTTTACGCAATGTTTCGTTTCGATCGGTTTTTCATGCACCGTCTCGGAATTTCAAAATACAGGCCATTCCCAATATATTAGCCCATGGGAAGTCATATAAGCATGGTTTCACCAAAAAACGCGACGGTCATAAACTTTGCGCATAGTCGCGCACTGTCTCGCTTCGATCTATTTTTAGTGGAACGACTCGGAATTTCAAAATACTGGTCATTCCTAACATTTTAGCCCATGGGAAGTTGTACGAGCATGGTTTCGCCAAAAAATGCGACGGTCATAAATTTTACGCAATGTTTCGTTTCGATCGGTTTTTCATGCACCGTCTCGGAATTTCAAAATACAGGCGATTCCCAATGTATTAGCCCTTGGGAAGTCGTATAAGCATGGTTTCACCAAAAAACGCGATGGTCATAAAATTTGCGCAAAGTCGCGCACAGACTCGCTTCGATCTATTTTTCGTGCGACAACTCGAATTTCAAAATACTGGCCATTCCTAACGTTTTAGCCCATGGGATGTCGTACGATCATGGTTTCGCCAAAAAATGCGACGGTCATAAATTTTACGCAATGTTTCGTTTCGATCGGTTTTTCATGCATCGTCTCGGAATTTCAAAATACAGGCCATTCCCAATGTATTAGCCATTGGGAAGTCGTATAAGCATGGTTTCACCAAAAAATGCGATGGTCATAACCTTTGCGCAAAGTCGCGAGCCTCGCTCGATCTATTTTCCGCAACAACTCGAATTTCAAAATATCCATTCCTAACATTTTGGCCCATGGGAAGTCGTACAAGCATTGTTTCCCCCAAAATGTGACGGTCATAAATTTTACGCAATGTTTCGTTTCGATCGGTTTTTCATGCACCATCTCGTAATTTCAAAATACAGGCCATTCCCAATGTATTAGCCATTGGGAAGTCGTATAAGCAAGGTTTCACCAAAAAACGCGATGGTCATAAACTTTGCGCAAAGTCGTGCACAAAGTCGAGTTCCGATCCATTTTTCAACCATCAAGATATTTCAAAATACTTGCCATACCAACGTATTAGCCCATGGGACATCGTACGAGCATGGTTTCACGAAAAAATGCGACGGTAATAAATTTTGCGCAAAGTCTCCTTTCGATCAGTTTTTCATGCACCATCTCAGAATTTCAAAATACTCGCCACTCCCAACGTACTAGCCCATGGGAAGTCGTACGAGCATGGTTTCGTGAAAACATGCGACGGTCATAAATTTTATGCAATGTTTCGTTTCGATCGGTTTTTCATGCACCGTCTCGGAATTTCAAAATACAGGCCATTCCCAATGTATTAACCCTTGGGAAGTCGTATAAGCATGGTTTCACCAAAAAACGCGATGGTCATGAACTTTGTGCAAAGTCGCGCACAGTCTCGCTTCGATCTATTTTTCGTGTAACAACTCGGAATTTCAAAATACTAGCCATTCCTAACATTTTAGCCCATCGGAAGTCGTACGAGCATGGTTTCCCCCAAAAATGCGACGGTCATAAATTTTACGCAATGTTTCGTTTCGATCGGTTTTTCATGCACTCGAATTTCAAAAGACCATTCCCAATGTATTAGCCCTTGGGAGTCGATAAGCATGGTTTCACCAAACACGCGATGGTCATAAACTTTGCGAAAGTCGCCAAGCCTCGCTCGAACTATTTTTCGTGCAACAACTCGAATTTCAAAATCGCCATTCCTAATGTTTTAGCCCATGGAAGTCGACGAGCATGGTTTCCCCAAAATGCGACGGTCATAAATTTTACGCAATGTTTCGTTTGATCGGTTTTCATGCACCATCTCGTAATATCAAAATACAGGCCATTCCCAATGTATTAGCCCTTGGGAAGTCGATAAGCAAGGTTTCACCAAAACGCGATGGTCATAAACTTTGCAAAGTCATGCACAAAGTGGAGTTCGATCCATTTTCAACCATCAAGATATTTCAAAATACTTGCCATTCCCAACGTATTAGCCCATGGGACATCGCGAGCATGGTTTCGCGAAAAATGTGACGGTCATAAATTTTGCAAAGTCTCCTTTCGATCGTTTTCATGCACCATCTCGGAATTTCAAAAAACTCACCATTCCCAACGTACTAGCCCATGGGAAGTCGTACGAGCATGGTTTCGTGAAAACATGCGACGGTCATAAATTTGAGCGATCAAAACGGTCATCTCGGAATGGCGAGTATTTTGAAATTCTGAGACGGTGCATGAAAAACCGATCAAAACGAGACTTTGAGCAAAATTTATGACCATCGCATGTTTTCACGAAACCATGCTCGTACGACGTCCCATGGGCTAGCACGTTGGGAATGGCGAGTATTTTGAAATTCCGAGATGGTGCATGAAAAACTGATCGAAAGGAGTCTTTGCCCAAAATTTATGACGGTCGCATTTTTTCGCGAAACCATGCTCGTACGATGTCCCATGGGCTAATACATTGGGAATGGCAACTATTTTCAAATATCTTGATGGTGCATGAAAAATCGATCGGAACTCGACTTTGTGCATGACTTTGCGCAAAGTTTATGATCGTCGCATTTTTTCACGAAACTGTGCTCGTACGACTTCCAATGGGCTAATATGTTGTGAATGACCAGTATTTTGAAATTCTGAGACGGTGCATGAAAAACCGATCAAAACGAGACTTTGTGCAAAATTTATGACCGTCGCATTTTTTCATGAAACCATGCTCGTACGACTTCCCATGGGCTAGTACGTTGGGAATGGCCAGTATTTTGAAATTCCGAGACAGTGAATAAAAAATCGATCGAAAGGAGACTTTGCGCAAAATTTATGACAGTCACATTTTTTCGCGAATCCATGCTCGTACAACTTCCAATGGGCTAATACGTTGGTAATGACCAATATTTTGAAATTCTGAAACGGTTCACGAAAAACCGATCAAAACGGGACTTTGCGCAAAATTGATGACCGTCTCTTTTTTTGGCGAAATCAAGCTCGTACGACTTCCCATGGGCTAATACGTTAATGGCCGATTTTGAAATTCGAGTCGACACAAAAATAGATCGGCGAGACGGCGCGACTTTGTGCAAGGTTTATGACCATCGCTTTTTGCAATCCATGCTTATACGACTTCCCAAGGGCTAATACATTGGGAATGTCATTTTGAAATTAGACGGTGCATGAAAACCGATCAAACGAAACATTGTGTAAAATTTATGACCGTCGATTTTTGGCGAAATCATGCTCACGACTTCCCATGGGCTAAAACGCTTGAATGGCGAATTTGAAATTCGAGTTGTCGACGTCAAATAGATCAGAGCGGCGCGACTTTGCAAAGTTTATGACCATCGCTTTTTGGTGAAACCATGCTTATATGACTTCCCATGGGCTAATACATTGGGAATGGCCTGATTTTGAAATTCGAGACGGCATGAAAACCGATCAAACGAAACATTGCGTAAAATTTATGACCGCCGATTTTTAAACCATGCTCGACGACTTCACATGGGCTAAAACGTTAGGAATGGCCAGATTTTGAAATTCGAGTTGTTGCACGAAAAATAAATCGAAGCGAGACTGTGCGCGACTTTGCGCAAAGTTTATGACCATCGCGTTTTTTGGTGAAACCATGCTTATACGACTACCCAAGGGCTAATACATTGGGAATGGCCTGAATTTTGAAATTCCGAGACGGTGCATGAAAAATCGATCAAAACGAGACTTTGTGCAAAATTTATGACCGTCGTATTTTTTCACGAAACCATGCTCGTACGACTTCCCATGGGCTAGTACATTGGGAATGGCCAGTATTTTGAAATTTCAAGACAGTGCATTAAAAACCGATCGAAAGGAGACATTGCGCAAAGTTTATGACAGTCACATTTTTTCGCGAAACCATGCTCGTACAACTTCCAATGGGCTAATACGTTGGTAATGACCAGTATTTTGAAATTCTGAAACGGTGCACGAAAAACCGATCAAAACGAGACTTTGCGCAAAATTGATGACCGTCTCTTTTTTTGACGTAACCATGCTCGTACGACTTCCCATGGGCTAATACGTTACGAATGGCCTGTATTTTGAAATTCCGAGTCGATACACGAAAGATTGATCGAAGCGAGACTCTGTGCACGATTTTGCACAAAGTTTATGACCATCGCATTTTTTGAGGAAACCATGCTTATACGACTTCCCAAGGGCTAATACATTGGGAATGGCCAGTATTTTGAATTTCCGAGATGGTGCATGAAAAATCGATCAAAACGAGACTTTGAGCAAAATTTATGATCGTCGCATGTTTTCATGAAACCATGCTCGTACGACTTCCCATGGGCTAGTACGTTGGGAATGGCGAGTATTTTGAAATTCTGAGATGGTGCATGAAAAACTGATCGAAAGGAGACTTTGCACAAAATTTATGACGGTCGCATTTTTTCGCGAAACCAAGCTCGTACGATGTCCCATGGGCTAATACGTTGGGAATGGCAAGTATTTTCAAATATCTTGATGGTGCATGAAAAATCGATCGGAACTCGACTTTGTGCATGACTTTGCGCAAAGTTTATGACCGCGATTTTTCACGAAACTGCTCGTACGACTTCCAATGGGCCAATATATTGGGAATGACCAGTATTTTGAAATTCTGAGATAGTGCATGAAAAACCGATCAAAACGAGACTTTGTGCAAAATTTATGACCGTCGCATTTTTTCATGAAACCATGCTCGTACGACTTCCCATGGGCTAGTACGTTGGGAATGGCCAGTATTTTGAAATTCGACAAGTGCATAAAAACCGATCGAAAGGAGACTTTGCGCAAAATTTATCACATTTTTTCGAATCCATGCTCGTACAACTTCCAATGGGCTAATACGTTGGTAATGACCAGTATTTTGAAATTCTGAAACGGTGCACGAAAAACCGATCAAAACGAGACTTTGCGCAAAATTGATGACCGTCTCTTTTTTTGACGTAACCATGCTCGTACGACTTCCCATGGGCTAATACGTTACGAATGGCCCGTATTTTGAAATTTCGAGACGAAAAATAGATCGAGACTCGCTACTTTGCGCAAGGTTTATGACCATCGCGTTTTTTGCTGAAACCATGCTTATACGACTTCCCAAGGGCTAGTACATTGGGAATGGCCTGTATTTTGAATTTCCGAGATGGTGCATGAAAAATCGATCAAAACGAGACTTTGAGCAAAATTTATAACCGTCGTATGTTTTCACGAAACCATGCTCGTACGACTTCCCATGGGCTAGTACGTCGGGAATGGCGAGTATTTTGAAATTTCGAGATGGTGCATGAAAAACAGATCGAAAGGAGTCTTTGCGCAAAATTTATGACCGTCGCATTTTTTCGCGAAAACCATGCTCGTACGATGTCCCTTGGGCTAATACGTTGGGAACGGCAAGTATTTTCAAATATCTTGATGGTGCATGAAAAATCGATCGGAACTCGACTTTGTGCATGACTTTGCACAAAGTTTTTGACCGTCGCATTTTTTCACGAAACTGTGCTCGTACGACTTCCAATGGGCTAATACGTTGGGAATGACCAGTATTTTGAAATTTTGAGACGGTGCATGAAAAACCGATCAAAACGAGACTTGTGCAAAATTTATGACCGTCGTATTTTTTCACGCAACCATGCTCGTACGACTTCCCATGGGCTAGTACCTTGGGAATGGCCAATATATTGAAATTCCGAGACAGTGCATAAAAAATCGATCGAAAGGAGACTTTGCGCAAAATTTATGACAGTCACATTTTTTCGTGAAACCATGCTCGTACAACTTCCAATGGGCTAATACGTTGGTAATGACTAGTATTTTGAAATTCTGAAACGGTTCACGAAAAACCGATCAAAACGAGACTTTGCGCAAAATTGATGACCGTCTCTTTTTTTGACGTAACCAAGCTCGTACGACTTCCCATGGGCTAATACGTTACGAATGGCCAGTATTTTGAAATTCTGAGTCGACACGAAAAATAGATCGAAGCGAGACTGTGCGCTACTTTGCGCAAGGTTTATGACCACCGCATTTTTGGGGAAACCATGCTTATATGACTTCCCAAGGGCTAATACATTGGGAATGGCCTGTATTTTGAAATTCCGAGACGGTGCAAGAAAAACTGATTGAAACGAAACATTGCGTAAAATTTATGACCGTCGCATTTTTTGGCAAAATCATGCTCGTACGACTTCCCATGGGCTAAAACATTCAGAATGGCCAGTAATTTGAAATTCCGAGTTGTCGCACGTAAAATAGATCGAAGCGAGAATGTGCGCGACTTTGCGCAAAGTTTATGACCATCGCGTTTTTTGGTGAAACCATGCTTATATGACTTCCCATGGGCTAACACATTGGGAATGGCCTGTATTTTGAAATTCCGAGACGGTGCATGAAAACCGATCGAAGAAACATTGCGTAAAATTTATGACCATATTTTTTGGCGAAACCATGCTCGTCGACTTCCCAGGCTATAACGTTAGGAATGGCCAGCATTTTAAAATTCGAGTTGTTGCACAAAAATAGATCGGCGCGACTTTGCGCAAAGTTTATGACAATCGCGTTTTGGTGAAACCATGCTTATACGACTTCCTAAGGGCTAATACATTGGGAATGGCCTGAATTTTGAAATTCGAGACGGTGCATGAAAACCGATCAAAACGAGACTTTGTGCAAAATTTATGACTCGATTTTTCATGAAACCATGCTCGACGACTTCCCATGGGCTAGTACGTTACGAATGGCCAGTATTTTGAAATTCCAAGTCGGTACACGAAAAATAGATCGAAGCGAGACTGTGCGCGACTTTGCGCAAGGTTTATGACCATCGCATTTTTTGCGCAAACCATGCTTATACAACTTCCCAAGGGCTAATACATTGGGAATGGCCTGTATTTTGAAATTCCGAGACGGTGCATGAAAAATCGATCAAAACGAGACTTTGTGCAAAATTTATGACCGTCACATTTTTTCGCGAAACCATGCTCGTACGACTTCCCATGGGCTAAAACGTTAGGAATGGCCAGTATTTTGAAATTCCAAGTTTTTGCACGAAAAATAGATCGCAACGAGACTGCGCGACTTTGCGCAAAGTTTATGACCATCGCGTTTTTTGGTGAAACCATGCTTATACGACTTCCCAAGGCTAATACATTGGGAATGGCTTGTATTTTGAAATTCCGAGACGGTGCATGAAAAACCGATCAAAACGAGACTTTGTGCAAAATTTATGACCATCACATTTTTTCATGAGACCATGCTCGTACGACTTCCAATGGGCTAGTACGTTGGGAATGGCTAGTATTTTGAAATTCCGAGTTGTTGCACGAAAAATAGATCGAAGCGAGACTGTGTGCGACTTTCCGCAAAGTTTATGACCATCGAGTTTTTTGGTGAAACCATGCTTATACGACTTCCCAAGGGCTAATACATTGGGAATGGCCTGTATTTTGAAATTCGAGACGGTGCATGAAAACCGATCGAACGAAACATTGCGTAAAATTTATGACCGTCAAATTTTTCACGAAACCATGCTCGACGACTTCCCATGGGCTAAAACGTTACGAATGGCCGATTTTGAAATTCGAGTTGCATGAAAAATAACGGCGAGATCGCGACTTTCAAAGTTTATGACCATCGCTTTTTGGTGAAACCTTGCTTGTACGACTTCCCAAGGGCTAATACATTGGGAATGGCCTATATTTTGAAATTCGAGGCATGAAAACCGATCGAAACGAAACATTACGTAAAATTTATGACCGTTGCATTTTTGAAACCATGCTCGACGACTTCCCATGGGCTAAAACATTAGGAATGGCCGATTTTGAAATTCGAGTTGTTGCACGAAAATAGATCGAGCGAGATCGCGCGACTTTGCGCAAAGTTTATGACCATCGCATTTTTTGGTGAAATCAGGCTTATACGACTTCCCAAGGGCTAATACATTGGGAATGGCCTGTATTTTGAAATTCCGACACGGTGCATGAAAAACCGATCAAAACGAGACTTTGTGCAAAATTTATGACCGTCACATTTTTTCATGAAACCATGCTCATACAACTTCCCATGGGCTAGTACATTGGGAATGGCGAGTATTTTGAAATTCTGAGTTGTTGTACGAAAAATAGATCGAAGCGAGACTGTGCGCGACTTTGCGCAAAGTTTATGACCATCACGTTTTTTGGTGAAACCATGCTTATATGACTTCCCAAGGGCTAATACACTAGGAATGGCCTGTATTTTGAAATTCCGACACGGTGCATGAAAAACCGATCGAAAGGAGACTTTGCTCAAAATTTATGACAGTCACTTTTTTCGCGAAACCATGCTCGTACAACTTCCAAAGGGCTAATATGTTGGTAATGACCAGTATTTTGAAATTCTGAAACGGTGCACGAAAAACCGATCAAAACGAGACTTTGCGCAAAATTGATGACCGTCTCTTTTTTTTTGACGTAACCATGCTCGTACGACTTCCCATGGGCTAATACGTTACGAATGGCCAGGATTTTGAAATTCGAGTCGACACGAAAAATAGATCGAAGCGAGAGCGACTTTTGCAAAGTTTATGACCGATTTTTCATGAAACCATGCTCGTACGACTTCCCAAGGGCTAATACATTGGGACTGGCCTGTATTTTGAAATTCCAAAACGGTGCATGAAAAACCGATCGAAACGAAACATTGCGTAAAATTTATGACCGTCACATTTTTTCGCGAAACCATACTCGTACGACTTCCCATGGGCTAAAACGTTAGGAATGGCCAGTATTTTGAAATTCCGAGTCGGCACACGAAAAATAGATCGAAGCTAGACTCTATGCACGATTTTGCGCAAAGTTTATGACCATCACGTTTTTTCGTGAAACCATGCTTATACGACTTCCCAAGGGCTAATACATTGGGAAATGGACTGTGTTTTGAAATTCCGAGACGGTGCATGAAAAACCGATCGAAACGAAACATTGCGTAAAATTTATGTCCATCGTATTTTTTGGCGAAATCATGCTCGTACGACTTCCCATGGGCTAAAACGTTAGGAGTGGCCAGTATTTTGAAATTCCGAGTTGTTGCACGAAAAATAGATCGAAGCGAGACTATGCGCGACTTTGCGTAAAGTTTATGTCCATTGCGGTTTTTGGTGAAACCACGCTTATACGACTTCCCAAGGTCTAATACATTGGGAATGGCCTGTATTTTGAAATTCCGAGACAGTGCATGAAAAACCGATCGAAACGAAACATTGCATAAAATTTATGACTGTCGCATTTTTTGGCGAAACCATGTTCGTACGACTTCCCATGGGCTAAAACGTTAGGAATAGCGAGTATTTTGAAATTCCAAGTTGTTGCACGAAAAATAGATCAAAGCGAGACTGTGCGTGACTTTGCGCAAAGTTTGTGACCATCGTGTTTTTTGGTGAAACCATGCTTATACGACTTCCCAAGGGCTAATACATTGGGAATGGCCTGTATTTTGAAAGTCCGAGACGGTGCATGAAAAACCGATCAAAACGAGACTTTGTGCAAAATTTATGACCATCGCATTTTTTCATGAGACCATGCTCGTACGACTTCCCATGGGCTAGTACGTTGGGAATGGCCAGTATTTTGAAATTCCGAGACAGTGCATAAAAAACCGATCGAAAGGAGACTTTGCGCAAAATTTATGACAATCATATTTTTTTGCGTAACCATGCTCGTACAACTTCCAATGCGCTAATACGTTGGTAATGACCAGTATTTTTAAATTCTGAAATGGTGCCCGAAAAACCGATCAAAACGAGACTTTGCGCAAAATTGGTGACCGTCTCTTTTTTTGACGTAACTATGCTCGTTCGACTTCCCATCGGCTAATACGTTACGAATGGCCAGTATTTTGAAATTCCGAGTCGGTACACGAAAAATAGATTGAAGCGAGACTGTGCGCGACTTTGCGTAAAGTTTATGACCATCGCGTTTTTTGGTGAAACCATGCTTATACGACGTCCCAAGGGCTAATACATTGGGAATGGCCTGTATTTTGAAATTCCGAGACGGTGCATGAAAAACCGATCGAAATGAAACATTGCGTAAAATTTATGACCGTCGCATTTTTTGGCGAAATCATGCTCATACCACTTCCCATGGGCTAAAACGTTAGGAATGGCCAGTATTTTGAAATTCTGAGTTGTTGCACGAAAAAATAGATCGAAGCGAGACTGTGCGCGACTTTGCGCAAAGTTTATGACCATCGTATTTTTTGGTGAAACCATGCTTATACGACTTCCCATGGGCTAATACATTAGGAATGGCCTGTATTTTGAAATTCCGAGACGGTGCATGAAAAACCGATCAAAACGAGACTTTGTGCAAAATTTATGACCGTCGCATTTTTTCATGAAACCATGCTCGTACGACTTCCCATGGGATAGTTCGTTGGGAATGGCCAGTATTTTGAAATTCGGAGACAGTGCATAAAAAACCGATCGAAAGGAGACTTTGCATAAAATTTATGACAGTCATATTTTTTCGCGAAACAATGCTCATACAACTTCCAATGGGCTAGTATGTTGGTAATGACCAGTATTTTGAAATTCTGAAACGGTGCACGAAAAACCGATCAAAATGAGACTTTGCGCAAAATTGATGACGGTCTCTTTTTATGCCGTAACCATGCTCGTACGACTTACATTACGTTCTAATGGCCAGTATTTTGAAATTCGAATCGGTACATGAAAACAAATCAAAGCGAGATCGGCGCGACTTTGCGCAAGGTTTATGACCATAACCATGCTTATACGACTTCCCAAGGGCTAATACATCGGGAATGGCCTGTATTTTGAAATTCCGACACGGTGCATGAAAACCGATCGAAACTAAACATTGCGTAAAATTTATGACCGTCGCATTCTTTGGCGAAACCATGCTTGTACGACTTCCCATGGGCTAAAACGTTAGGAATGGCCAGAATTTTGAAATTCCAAGTTGTTGCACAGATCGAGCGAGACGCACGACTTTGTGCAAAGTTTATGACCATCGTTTTTGGTGAAATCATGCTTATACTTCAATACATTGGGAATGGCCAGTATTTTGAATTTCCGAGATGGTGCATCAAAAATCGATCAAAACGAGACTTTGAGCAAAATTTATAACCGTCGCATGTTTTCACGAAACCATGCTTGTACGACTTCCCATGGGCTAGTACGTTGGGAATGGCGAGTATTTTGAAATTTCGAGATGGTGCATGAAAAACTAAACAAAAGGAGACTTTGCGCAAAATTTATGACCGTCGCATTTTTTCGCGAAAACCATGCTCATACAATGTCCCATGGACTAATACGTTGGGAATGGCAAGTATTTTCAAATATCTTCATGGTGCATGAAAAATCGATCGGAACTCGACTTTGTGCATGACTTTGCGCAAAGTTTTTCACCGTCGCATTTTTTCACGAAACTGTGCTCGTACGACTTCCAATGGGCTAATACGTTGTGAATGACTAGTATTTTGAAATTCGAGATGGTGCATGAAAAACCGATCAAAACGAGACTTGTGCAAAATTTATGACCGTCGCATTTTTTCATGAAACCATGCTCGACGACTTCCCATGGGCTAGTACATCGGGAATGGCCAGATTTTGAAGTTTCGAGATAAAAACCCGATCGAAAGGAGACTTTGCGCAAAATTTATGATCACATTTTTCGTGAAACCATGCTCGACAACTTCCAATGGGCTAATCGTTGGTAATGACCAGTATTTTGAAATTCAAGCGTTCACGAAAAACCGATCAAAACGAGACTTTCGCAAAATTGATGACCGTCTCTTTTTGACGTAACCATGCTCGACGACTTCCCATGGCTAACACGTTAATGGGCGATTTTGAAATTCGTCGACACAAAAATAGATCGAGCGATCGCGACTTTGCGCAAGGTTTATGACCATCGCTTTGTGCAAACCATGCTTATCGACTTCCCAAGGGCTAATACATTGGGAATGGCCATTTTGAAATTCGAGACGTGCATGAAAACCGATCGAAACGAAACATTGCGAAAGCGATCGCGCGACTTTCAAAGTTTATGACCATCGCGTTTTGGTGAAACCATGCTTATATGACTTCCCGGCTAATGGATCGTATTTTGAAATTTCGAGACGTGCATGAAAACCGATCGAACGAAACATTGCGAACTTTATGACCGTCGCATTTTTGGCAAAACCATGCACGACTTCACATGGGCTAAACATTATTTTGAAATTCGAGTTGTTGCACGAAAAATAGATCGGCGAGACTATCGCGAGAAAGTTTATGGCCATCGCTTGGTGAAACCATGCTTATCGACTCCCAAGGGCTAATACATTGAATGGCCTGAATTTTGAAATTCGAGACGCATGAAAACCGATCAAAACGAGACTTTGTGCAAAATTTATAACCGTCATTTTTCACGAAACCATGCCGACGACTTCCCATCGTTGGGAATGGCGATTTTGAAATTTCGAGATAGTGCATTAAAACCGCCTCGAATTTCATGCACCGCCTCGAATTTCAAAATACAGACCATTCCCAATGTATTAGCCCTTGGGAAGTCGATAAGCATGGTTTCACCAAAACGCGATGGTCATAAACTTTGCAAAGTCGCGATCTCGCTCCGATCTATTTTTCGTGCAACAACTCGGAATTTCAAAATACTGGCCATTCCTAATGTTTTAGCCCATGGGAAGTCATACGAGCATGGTTTCGCTAAAAAAATACGATGGTCATTAATTTTACGCAATGTGTCATTTCGATCGGTTTTTCATGCACCGTCTCGGAATTTCAAAATACAGGCCATTCCCATTGTATTACCCTTGGGAAGTCGTATAAGCATGGTTTCACCAAAAAACGCGATGGTCATAAACTTTGCCCAAAGTCGCATCCTCGATCGATCTATTTTTCGTGCAACAACTCGAATTTCAAAATACAGGCCATTCCTAATGTATTAGCGCTTGGGAGGTCGTAAGCATGGTTTCACCAAAATGCGATGGTCATAAACTTTGCAAAGTCGCACAGTCTCGCTCGATCTATTTTTCGTGCAACAACTCGAATTTCAAAATACTGGAAATTCCTAATGTTTTAGCCCATGGAACTCACGAGCATGGTTTCAAAATGCGACGGTCATAAATTTTACGCAATGTTTCGCTTCGATCGGTTTTTCATGCACCGTCTCGAATTTCAAAATACAGGCCATTCCCAATGTATTAGCCCTTGGGAAGTCGTATAAGCATGGTTTCACCAAAAAACGCGATGGTCATAAACTTTGCCCAAAGTCGCAAACAGTCTCGCTTCGATCTATTATTCGTGCAACAACTCGGAATTTCAAAATACTGGCCATTCCTAATGTTTTAGCCCATGGAAGTCGTACGAGCATGGTTTCAAAATGCGACGGTCATAAATTTTAAGCAATGTTTCGCTTCGATCGGTTTTTCATGCACCGCCTCGAATTTCAAAATACAGGCCATTCCAAATGTATTAGCCCTTGGGAAGTCGTATAAGCATGGTTTAAACAAAAAACGCGATGGTCATAAACTTTGCCCAAAGTCGCAAAGTCTCGATCGATCTATTTTTCGTGCAACAACTCGAATTTCAAAATACTGGCCATTCCTAACGTTTTAGCCCATGGAAGTCGACGAGCATGGTTTCGCCAAAAATGCGACGGTCATAAATTTTACGCAATGTTTCGCTTCGATCGGTTTTTCATGCACCGCCTCGAATTTCAAAATACAGGCCATTCCCATTGTATTAGCCCTTGGGAAGTCGATAAGCATGGTTTCACCAAAACGCGATGGTCATAAACATTGCGCAAAGTCGACGCCTTGCTTCGATCTATTTTTCGCAACAACTCGAATTTCAAAATACTAGCCATTCCTAACGTTTTAGCCCATGGAAGTCCGAGCATGGTTTCGCTAAAAATACGATGGTCATAAATTTTACGCAATGTTTCGTTTCAATTGGTTTTTCATGCACCGTCTCGGAACTTCAAAATACAGTCCATTCCCAATGTATTAGCCCTTGGGAAGTCGACGAGCATGGTTTCGCCAGAAAATGCGACGGTCATAAATTTTACGCAATGTTTCGCTTCGATCGGTTTTTCATGCACCGCCTCGAATTTCAAAATACAGGCCATTCCCAATGTATTGGCCCTTGGGAAGTCGATAAGCATGGTTTCACCAAAACGCGATGGTCATAAACTTTGTGCAAAGTCGCGCAGTCTCGCTCGATCTATTTTTCGTGCAACAACTCGAATTTCAAAATACTGGCCATTCCTAACGTTTTATCCCATGGGAAGTCGACGAGCATGGTTTCCCAAAAATGCGACGGTCATAAATTTTACGCAATGTTTCGCTTCGATCGGTTTTCCATGCACCGCCTCGAATTTCAAAATACAGGCCATTCCCAATGGCCCTTGGGAAGTCGATAAGCATGGTTTCACCAAAACGCGATGGTCATAAACTTTGCGCAAAGTCGCGCCTCGCTCGATCTATTTTCCGCAACAACTCGAATTTCAAAATACTGGCCATTCCTAACGTTTTGGCCCATGGGAAGTCGTACGAGCATTGTTTCCCCAAAATGCGACGGTCATAAAGTTTACGCAATGTTTCGCTTCGGTTTTCATGCACCGCCTCGAATTTCAAAATACAGGCCATTCCCAATGTATTAGCCCTTGGGAAGTCGATAAGCATGGTTTCACCAAAACGCGATGGTCATAAACTTTGCAAAGTCGCGCCTCGCTCGAACTATTTTTCGTGCAACAACTCGAATTTCAAAATACTGGCCATTCCTAATGTTTTAGCCCATGGAAGTCGACGAGCATGGTTTCCCCAAAAATGCGACGGTCATAAATTTTACGCAATGTTTCGCTTCGATCGGTTTTCATGCACCGCCTCGAATTTCAAAATACAGGCCATTCCAATGTATTAGCCCTTGGGAAGTCGATAAGCATGGTTTCACCAAAAACGCGATGGTCATAAACTTTGCAAAGTCATGCACAAAGTGGAGTTCGATCCATTTTTCAACCATCAAGATATTTCAAAATACTTGCCATTCCCAACGTATTAGCCCATGGGACATCGACGAGCATGGTTTCAAAAATGCGACCATAAATTTTGCAAAGTCTCTTTCGATCGTTTTTCATGCACCATCTCGAATTTCAAAATACTCGCCATTCCCAACGTTTAGCCCATGGAAGTCGTGACGAGCATGGTTTCAAAAATGCGATGGTCATAAATTTTACGCAATGTTTCGCTTCGATCGGTTTTTCATGCACCGCCTCGAATTTCAAAATACAGGCCATTCCCAATGTATTAACCCTTGGGAAGTCGATAAGCATGGTTTCACCAAAACGCGATGGTCATAAACTTTGCGTAAAGTCGCGCACGCTTCGATCTATTTTTCGTGTAACAACTTCGAATTTCAAAATACTAGCCATTCCTAACGTTTTAGCCCATCGGAAGTCGAACGAGCATGGTTTCCTCCAAAAATGCGACGGTCATAAATTTTACGCAATGTTTCGCTTCGATCGGTTTTTCATGCACCGCTCGAATTTCAAAATACAGGCCATTCCCAATGTATTAGCCCTTGGGAAGTCGATAAGCATGGTTTCACCAAAAACGCGATGGTCATAAACTTTGCGCAAAGTCGCACAGCCTCGCTCGAACTATTTGCAACAACTCGAATTTCAAAATACTGGCCATTCCTAATGTTTTAGCCCATGGAAGTCGACGAGCATGGTTTCCCCAAAATGCGACGGTCATAAATTTTACGCAATGTTTCGCTTCGATCGATTTTTCATGCACCGCCTCGAATTTCAAAATACAGGCCATTCCCAATGTATTAGCCCTTGGGAAGTCGATAAGCATGGTTTCACCAAAATGCGATGGTCATAAACTTTGCAAATTCATGCACAAAGTGGAGTTCGATCCATTTTTCAACCATCAAGATATTTCAAAATACTTGCCATTCCCAACGTATTAACCCATGGGACATCGAGCATGGTTTCGAAAAATGCGACGGTCATAAATTTCAATGTCTCCTTTCGATCGTTTTTCATGCACCATCTCGGAATTTCAAAATACTCGCCATTCCCCACGTTTTAGCCCATGGGAAGTCGTACGAGCATGGTTTCGTGAAAAAATGCGACGGTCATAAATTTAACGCAATGTTTCGCTTCGATCGGTTTTTCATGCACCGCCTCGAATTTCAAAATACATGCCATTCCCAATGTATTAGCCCTTGGGAAGTCGTATAAGCATGGTTTCACCAAAAACGCGATGGTCATAAACTTTACGCAAAATCGCGCAGTCTCTCGATCAATTTGTGCAACAACTCGAATTTCAAAATACTGGCCATTCCTAACGTTTTAGCCCATGGGAAGTCGACGAGCATGGTTTCGCCAAAAATGCGACGGTCATAAATTTTACGCAATGTTTCGCTTCGATCGGTTTTCATGCACCGTCGAATTTCAAAATACAGGCCATTCCCAATGTATTAGCCCTTGGGAAGTCATATAAGCATGGTTTCACCAAAAAAGGCGATGGTCATAAACTTTGCGCAAAGTCGCGCACAGTCTCGCTTCGATCTATTTTTCGTGCAACAACTTGGAATTTCAAAATACAAGCCATTCCTAACGTTTTAGCCCATGCGAAGTCGTACGAGCAAGGTTTCGCCAACTAATGCGACGGTCATAAATTTTACGTAATGTTTCGTTTCGATCGGTTTTTCATGCACCGTCTCGGAATTTCAAAATCCAAGCCATTCCCAATGTATTAGCCCTTGGGAAGTCGTATAAGCATGGTTTCACCAAAAAATGCGATGGTCATAAACTTTGCGCAAAGTCGCGCAGTCTCGCTCGATCAATTTTTCGTGCAACAACTTGGAATTTCAAAATACTGGCCATTCCTAACGTTTTAGCCCATGGAAGTCGACGAGCATGGTTTCGCCAAAAATGCGACGGTCATAAATTTTACGCATTGTTTCGCTTCGATCGGTTTTTCATGCACCGCTCGAATTTCAAAATACAGGCCATTCCCAATGTATTAGCCCTTGGGAAGTCGATAAGCATGGTTTCAACAAAAACGCGATGGTCATAAACTTTGCGCAAAGTCGCGATAGTCTCGCTCGATCTATTTTTCGTGCAACAACTCGAATTTCAAAATACTGGCCATTCCTAACGTTTTAGCCCATGGAAGTTGTACGAGCATGGTTTCGCCAAAAGCGACGGTCATAAATTTTACGCAATGTTTCGCTTCGATCGGTTTTTCATGCACCGCCTCGAATTTCAAAATACTAGTAATTCCCAATGTATTAGCCCATTGGAAGTCGATAAGCATGGTTTCAAAAATGTGATGGTCATAAACTTTGCGCAAAGTCACAATCTCGCTCGATCTATTTTTCGCAACAACTCGAATTTCAAAATACTGGCCATTCCTAACGTTTTAGCCCATGGAAGTCGTACGAGCATGGTTTCGCCAAAATGCGATGGTCATAAATTTTACAATGTTTCATTTCGATCGGTTTTTCATGCACCGCCTCGAATTTCAAAATACAGGCCATTCCCAATGTATTAGCCCTTGGGAAGTCGATAAGCATGGTTTCACCAAAAACGCGATGGTCATAAACTTTGCGCAAAGTCGCGCAGTCTCGCTCGATCTATTTTTCGTGCAACAACTCGAATTTCAAAATACTGGCCATTCCTAACGTTTTAGCCCATGGGAAGTCGACGAGCATGGTTTCGCCAAAAATGCGACGGTCATAAATTTTACGCAATGTTTCGCTTCGATCGGTTTTCATGCACCATCTCGAATTTCAAAATACAGGCCATTCCCAATGTATTAGCCCTTGGGAAGTCGATAAGCATGGTTTCACCAAAAACGTGATGGTCATAAACTTTGCGCAAAGTCGCACGTCTCTTCGATCTATTTTTCATGCAACAACTCGAATTTCAAAATACTGGCCATTCCTAACGTTTTAGCCCATGGGAAGTCGACGAGCATGGTTTCGCCAAAAATGTGACGGTCATAAATTTTACGCAATGTTTCGCTTCGATCGGTTTTTCATGCACCGCCTCGAATTTCAAAATACAGGCCATTCCCAATGTATTAGCCATTGGGAAGTCGATAAGCATGGTTTCACCAAAATGCGATGGTCATAAATTGCGCAAAGTCGCAGTCTCGCTTCGATCTATTTTTCGTGCAACAACTCGAATTTCAAAATACTGGCCATTCCTAACGTTTTAGCCCATGGAAGTCATATGGTTTCCCAAAAATGCGACGGTCATAAATTTTACGCAATGTTTCGCTTCGATCGGTTTTTCATGCACCGTCGAATTTCAAAATACAGGCCATTCCCAATGTATTAGCCCTTGGGAAGTCGATAAGCATGGTTTCACCAAAACGCGATGGTCATAAATTTTGCGCAAAGTCGCGAGTCTCGCTCGATCTATTTTTCGCAACAACTCGAATTTCAAAATACTGGCCATTCCTAACGTTTTAGCCCATGGAAGTCGACGAGCATGGTTTCGCCAAAAATGCGACGGTCATAAATTTTACGCAATGTTTCGCTTGATCGGTTTTTCATGCACCATCTCGAATTTCAAAATACAGGCCATGTATTAGCCTTTGGGAAGTCGATAAGCATGGTTTCACCAAAAACGCGATGGTCATAAACTTTGCGCAAAGTCGCACAGTCTCGCTCGATCTATTTTTCGTGCAACAACTCGAATTTCAAAATACTGGCCATTCCTAACGTTTTAGCCCATGGGAAGTCGTACGAGCATGGTTTCGCCAAAAAAATGCGACGTTCATAAATTTTACGTAATGTTTCGTTTCGATCGGTTTTTCATGCACCGTCTCAGAATTTAGAAATACAGGCTATTCCAAATGTATTAGCCCTTGGGAAGTCGTATAAGCATGGTTTCACCAAAATGCGATGGTCATAAACTTTGCGCAAAGTCGCGACTCGCTTCGATCTATTTTTCTTGCAACAACTCGAATTTCAAAATACTGGCCATTCCTAACGTTTTAGCCCATGGAAGTCATACGAGCATGGTTTTCCCCAAAATGCGACGGTCATAAATTTTACGCAATGTTTCGGTTCGATCGGTTTTTCATGCACCGCCTCGAATTTCAAAATACAGGCCATTCCCAATGTATTAGCCCTTGGGAAGTCGATAAGCATGGTTTCACCAAAAAACGCAATGGTCATAAACTTTGCCCAAAGTCCCAAACCGTATCGCTTCGATCTATTTTTCGTGCAACAACTCGGAATTTCATAATACTGGCCATTCCTAACATTTTAGCCCATGGGAAGTCGTACGAGCATGGTTTCGCCAAAAAATGCGACGGTCATAAATTTTACGCAATGTTTCGTTTCGATCGGTTTTTCATTCACCGTCTCGGAATTTCAAAATACCGGCTATTCCCATTGTATTAGCCCTTGGGAAGTCGTATAAGCATGGTTTTACCAAAAAATGCGATGGTCATAAATTTTACGTAATGTTTCGCTTCGATCGGTTTTTCATGCACCATCTCGGAATTTCAAAATACAGGCCATTCCCCATGTATTAGCCCTTGGGAGGCCGTATAAGCATGGTTTCACCAAAAAACGCGATGGTCATAAACTTTGCGCAAAGTCGCGCACAGTCTCGCTTCGAAATATTTTTCGTGCAACAACTCAGAGTTTTAAAATACTGGCCATTCGTAACGTTTTGGCCCATGGAAGACGAGCATCGCCAAAAATGCGACGGTCATAAATTTTACGTAATGTTTCGCTTCGATCGGTTTTTCATGCACCATCTCGAATTTCAAAATACAGGCCATTCCCAATGTATTAGCCCTTGGGAAGTCGATAAGCATGGTTTCACCAAAAACGCGATGGTCATAAACTTTGTGAAAGTCGCCAGTCTCGCTCGATCTATTTTTCGTGCAACAACTCGAATTTCAAAATACTGGCCATTCCTAACGTTTGGGAAGTCGACGAGCATGGTTTCGCCAAAAATGCGACGGTCATAAATTTTACGCAATGTTTCGCTTCGATTTTTCATGCACCGCCTCGAATTTCAAAATACAGGCCATTCCCAATGTATTAGCCCTTGGGAAGTCGATAAGCATGGTTTCACCAAAACGCGATGGTCATAAACTTTGCGCAAAGTCGCCAGTCTCGCTCGATCTATTTTTCGCAACAACTCGAATTTCAAAATACTGGCCATTCCTAACGTTTTAGCCCATGGAAGTCGACGAGCATGGTTTCGCAAAAATGCGACGGTCATAAATTTTACGCAATGTTTCGCTTCGATCGGTTTTTCATGCACCGCCTCGAATTTCAAAATACAGGCCATTCCCAATGTATTAGCCCTTGGGAAGTCGATAAGCATGGTTTCACCAAAAACGCGATGGTCATAAACTTTGCGCAAAATCGCAGTCTCGCTCGATCAATTTTTCGTGCAACAACTCGGAATTTCAAAATACTGGCCATTCCTAACGTTTTAGCCCATGGGAAGTCGTACGACAATGGTTTCGCCAAAAAATACGACTGTCATAAATTTTACGCAATGTTTCGTTTCGATCGGTTTTTCATGCACCGTCTCCGAATTTCAAAATACAGGCCATTCCCAATGTATTAGCCCTTGGGAAGTCGTATAAGCATGGTTTCACCAAAAATCGCGATGGTCATAAGCTTTGCGCAAAATCATGCACAAAGTCGAGTTCGGATCCATTTTTCAACCATCATGATATTTCAAAATACTTGCCATTCCCAACGTATTAGCCCATGGATCATCGTCCGAGCATGGTTTCGCGAAAAAATGCGACGGTCATAAATTTTGCGCAAAGTCTCCTTTCGATCAGTTTTTCATGCACCATCTCGGAATTTCAAAAAACTCGCCATTCCCCACGTGCCAGCCCATGGGAAGTCGTACGAGCATGGTTTCGTGAAAACATGCGACGGTCATAAATTTTACGCAATGTTTCGTTTCGATCGGTTTTTCATGCACCGTCTCGGAATTTCAAAATACAGGCCATTCCCAATGTATTAACCCTTGGGAAGTCGTATAAGCATGGTTTCACCAAAAAACGCGATGGTCATAAAGTTTGCGTAAAGTCGCGCACTGTCTCGCTCCGATCTATTTTTCGTGCAACAACTCGGAATTTCAAAATACTGGCCATTCCTAACGTTTTAGCCCATGGGAACTCGTACGAGCTTGGTTTCCCCCAAAAATGCGACGGTCATAAATTTTAAGCAATGTTTCGTTTCGATCGGTTTTTCATGCACCGTCTCGGAATTTCAAAATACAGGCCATTCCAAATGAATTAGCCCTTGGGAAGTCGTATAAGCATGGTTTAAACAAAAAACGCGATGGTCATAAACTTTGCCCAAAGTCGCAAACAGTCTCGCTTCGATCTATTTTTCGTGCAACAACTCGGAATTTCAAAATACTCGCCATTCCTAACGTTTTAGCCCATGGGAAGTCGTACGAGCATGGTTTCGCCAAAAAATGCGACGGTCATAAATTTTACGCAATGTTTCGTTTCGATCGGTTTTTCATGCACCGTCTCGGAATTTCAAAATACAGGCCATTCCCAATGTATTAGCCCTTGGGAAGTCGTATAAGCATGGTTTCACCAAAAAACGCGATGGTCATAAACTTTGCGCAAAGTCGCACAGTCTTGCTTCGATCTATTTTTCGTGCAACAACTCGGAATTTCAAAATACTGGCCATTCCTAACGTTTTAGCCCATGGGAAGTCGTACGAGCATGGTTTCGCTAAAAAATACGATGGTCATAAATTTTTCATAAATTTTACGCAATGTTTCGTTTCAATCGGTTTTTCATGCAGAATTTCGAAATACAGGCCATTCCCAATTGATTAGCCCTTGGGAAGTCGTATAAGCATGGTTTCGCCAAAAAATGCGACGGTCATAAATTTTACGCAATGTTTCGTTTCGATCTGTTTTTCATGCACCGTCTCAGAATTTTAAAATACAGGCCATTCCCAATGTATTGGCCCTTGGGAAGTCGATAAGCATGGTTTCACCAAAACGCGATGGTCATAAACTTTGTGCAAAGTCGCGACAGTCTCGCTCGATCTATTTTTCGTGCAACAACTCGAATTTCAAAATACTGGCCATTCCTAACGTTTTAGCCCATGGAAGTCGACGAGCATGGTTTCCCAAAATGCGACGGTCATAAATTTTACGCAATGTTTCGCTTCGATCGGTTTTCATGCACCGCCTCGAATTTCAAAATACAGGCCATTCCCAATGTATTAGCCCTTGGGAAGTCGATAAGCATGGTTTCACCAAAACGCGATGGTCATAAACTTTGCGCAGTCTCGCTCGATCTATTTTCCGTGCAACAACTCGAATTTCAAAATACTGGCCATTCCTAACGTTTTAGCCCATGGGAAGTCGACGAGCATGGTTTCCCAAAATGCGACGGTCATAAATTTTACGCAATGTTTCGCTTCGATCGTTTTTCATGCACCGCCTCGAATTTCAAAATACAGACCATTCCCAATGTATTAGCCCTTGGGAAGTCGTATAAGCATGGTTTCACCAAAACACGCGATGGTCATAAACTTTGCGCAAAGTCGCGCATCGCTCGATCTATTTTTCGCAACAACTCGAATTTCAAAATACTGGCCATTCCTAATGTTTTAGCCCATGGGAAGTCGTACGAGCATGGTTTCCCCCAAAAATGCGACGGTCATAAATTTTACGCAATGTTTCGTTTCGATCGGTTTTTCATGCACCGTCTCGTAATTTCAAAATACAGGCCATTCCCAATGTATTAGCCCTTGGGAAGTCGTATAAGCAAGGTTTCACCAAAAAACGCGATGGTCATAAACTTTGCGCAAAGTCATGCACAAAGTGGAGTTCCGATCCATTTTTCAACCATCAAGATATTTCAAAATACTTGCCATTCCCAACGTATTAGCCCATGGGACATCGTACGAGCATGGTTTCGCGAAAAAATGCGACGGCCATAAATTTTGCGCAAAGTCTCCTTTCGATCAGTTTTTCATGCACCATCTCGGAATTTCAAAATACTCGCCATTCCCAACGTACTAGCCCATGGGAAGTCGTACGAGCATGGTTTCGTGAAAACATGCGATGGTCATAAATTTTACGCAATGTTTCGTTTCGATCGGTTTTTCATGCACCGTCTCGGAATTTCAAAATACAGGCCATTCCCAATGTATTAGCCCTTGGGAAGTCGATAAGCATGGTTTCACCAAAAACGCGATGGTCATAAACTTTGCGAAAGTCTCGCTCGATCTATTTTTGTGTAACAACTCGAATTTCAAAATACTGGCCATTCCTAACGTTTTAGCCCATGGAAGTCGACGAGCATGGTTTCCCAAAATGCGACGGTCATAAATTTTACGCAATGTTTCGCTTCGATCGGTTTTTCATGCACCGCTCGAATTTCAAAATACAGGCCATTCCCAATGTATTAGCCCTTGGGAAGTCGATAAGCATGGTTTCACCAAAACGCGATGGTCATAAACTTTGCGCAAAGTCGCGCAGTCTCGCTTCGAACTATTTTTCGTGCAACAACTCGAATTTCAAAATACTGGCCATTCCTAATGTTTTAGCCCATGGGAAGTCGTACGAGCATGGTTTCCCCCAAAAATGCGACGGTCATAAATTTTACGCAATGTTTCGTTTCGATCGATTTTTCATGCACCGTCTCGTAATTTCAAAATACAGGCCATTCCCAATGTATTAGCCCTTGGGAAGTCGTATAAGCAAGGTTTCACCAGAAAATGCGATGGTCATAAACTTTGCGCAAATTCATGCACAAAGTGGAGTTCCGATCCATTTTTCAACCATCAAGATATTTCAAAATACTTGCCATTCCCAACGTATTAACCCATGGGACATCGTACGAGCATGGTTTCGCGAAAAAATGCGACGGTCATAAATTTTGCGCAATGTCTCCTTTCGATCAGTTTTTCATGCACCATCTCGGAATTTCAAAAAACTCGCCATTCCCAACGTGCCCATGGAAGTCGAGCATGGTTTCGATCATAAATTTAACGCAATGTTTCGCTTCGATCGGTTTTTCATGCACCGCCTCGAATTTCAAAATACAGGCCATTCCCAATGTATTATCCCTTGGGAAGTCGTACAAGCATGGTTTCACCAAAAAACGCGATGGTCATAAACTTTACGCAAAATCGTGCAGAGTCTCGCTTCGATCAATTTTTCGTGCAACAACTCGGAATTTCAAAATACTGGCCATTCATAACGTTTTAGCCCATGGGTAGTCGTACGAGCATGGTTTCGCCAAAAAATGCGACGGTCATAAATTTTACGCATTGTTTCGTTGCGATCGGTTTTTCATGCACCGTCTCGGAATTTGAAAATACAGGCCATTCCCAATGTATTAGCCCTTGGGAAGTCATATAAGCATGGTTTCACCAAAAAACGTGATGGTCATAAACTTTGCGCAAAGTCGCGCACAGTCTCGCTTCGATCAATTTTTCGTGCAACAACTTGGAATTTCAAAATACTGGCCATTCCTATCGTTTTAGCCCATGCGAAGTCGTACGAGCATGGTTTCGCCAAAAAATGCGACGGTCATAAATTTTACGCAATGTTTCGTTTCGATCGGTTTTTCATGCACCGTCTCGGAATTTCAAAATACAGGCCATTCCCAATGTATTAGCCCTTGGGAAGTCATATAAGCATGGTTTCACCAAAAAACGTGATGGTCATAAACTTTGCGCAAAGTCGCGCACAGTCTCGCTTCGATCAATTTTTCGTGCAACAACTTGGAATTTCAAAATACTGGCCATTCCTATCGTTTTAGCCCATGCGAAGTCGTACGAGCATGGTTTCGCCAAAAAATGCGACGGTCATAAATTTTACGCATTGTTTCGTTGCGATCGGTTTTTCATGCACTGTCTCGGAATTTGAAAATACAGGCCATTCGCAATGTATTAGCCCTTGGGATAAGCATGGTTTCACCAAAAACGCGATGGTCATAAACTTTGCGCAACGTCGCGCATAGTCTCGCTTCGATCTATTTTTCGTGCAACAACTCGGAATTTCAAAATACTGGCCATTCCTAACGTTTTAGCCCATGGGAAGTTGTACGAGCATGGTTTCGCCAAAAAAGACGACGGTCATAAATTTTACGCAATGTTTCGTTTCGATCGGTTTTTCATGCACCGTCTCGGAATTTCAAAATACTAGTAATTGCCAATGTATTATTGGAAGTCGATAAGCATGGTTTCACCAAAAATGTGATGGTCATAAACTTTGCAAAGTCGCACAATCTCGCTCGATCTATTTTTCGTGCAACAACTCGAATTTCAAAATACTGGCCATTCCTAACGTTTTAGCCCATGGAAGTCGTACGAGCATGGTTTCCCAAAATGCGATGGTCATAAATTTTACACAATGTTTCATTTCGATCGGTTTTTCATGCACCGTCTCGGAATTTCAAAATACAGGCCATTCCCAATGTATTAGCCCTTGGGAAGTCGTATAAGCATGGTTTCACCAAAAACGCGATGGTCATAAACTTTGCGCAAAGTCGCGCACAGTCTCGCTTCGATCTATTTTTCGTGCAACAACTCGGAATTTCAAAATACTGGCCATTCCAAACGTTTTAGCCCATGGGAAGTCGTACGAGCATGGTTTCGCCAAAAAATACGACGGTCATAAATTTTACGCAATGTTTCGTTTCGATCGGTTTTTCATGCACCATCTCGGAATTTCAAAATACAGGCCATTCCCAATGTATTAGCCCTTGGGAAGTTGTATAAGCATGGTTTCACCAAAAAACGCGATGGTCATAAACTTTGCGCAAAGTCACGCATAGTCTCGCTTCGATCTATTTTTCATGCGACAACTCGGAATTTCAAAATACTAGCAATTCCTAACGTTTTAGCCCATGGGATGTCGTACGAGCATGGTTTCGCCAAAAAATGTGACGGTCATAAATTTTACGCAATGTTTCGTTTCGGTTGGTTTTTCATGCACCGTCTCGGAATTTCAAAATACAGGCCATTCCCAATGTATTAGCCATTGGGAAGTCGTATAAGCATGGTTTCACCAAAAAATGCGATGGTCATAAATTTGCGCAAAGTCGCGTCTCGCTCGATCTATTTTTCGCAACAACTCGAATTTCAAAATACTGGCCATTCCTAACGTTTTAGCCCATGGAAGTCGACGAGCATGGTTTCCCAAAATGCGACGGTCATAAATTTTACGCAATGTTTCGCTTCGATCGGTTTTCATGCACCGATCGAATTTCAAAATACAGGCCATTCCCAATGTATTAGCCCTTGGGAAGTCGATAAGCATGGTTTCACCAAAACGCGATGGTCATAAACTTTGCGCAAAGTCGCGCAGTCTCGCTCGATCTATTTTTCGTGCAACAACTCGAATTTCAAAATACTGGCCATTCCTAACGTTTTAGCCAATGGGAAGTCGTACGAGCATGGTTTCGCCAAAAAATGCGACGGTCATAAATTTTACGCAATGTTTCGTTTTGATCGGTTTTTCATGCACCATCTCGGAATTTCAAAATACAGGCCATTGCCATTGTATTAGCCTTTGGGAAGTCGTATAAGCATGGTTTCACCAAAAAACGCGATGGTCATAAACATTGCGCAAAGTCGCGCACAGTCTCGCTTCGATCTATTTTTCGTGCAACAACTCGGAATTTCAAAATACTGGCCATTCCTAACGTTTTAGCCCATGGGAAGTCGTACGAGCATGGTTTCGCCAAAAAATACGACGGTCATAAATTTTACACAATGTTTCGTTTCAATCGGTTTTTCATGCACCTTCTCGGAATTTCAAAATACAGGCCATTCCAAATGTATTAGCCATTGGGAAGTCATATAAACATGGTTTCACCAAAAAATGCGATGGTCATAAACTTTGCGCAAAGTCGCGCACAGTCTCGCTTCGATCTATTTTTCTTGCAACAACTCGGAATTTCAAAATACTGGTCATTCCTAACGTTTTAGCCCATGGGAACTCATACGAGCATGGTTTTCCCCCAAAAATGCGACGGTCATAAATTTTACGCAATGTTTCGTTTTGATCGGTTTTTCATGCACCGTCTCGGAATTTCAAAATACAGGCCATTCCCAATGTATTAGCCCTTGGGAAGTCGTATAAGCATGGTTTCACCAAAAAACGCAATGGTCATAAACTTTGCCCAAAGTCCCAAACCGTATCGCTTCGATCTATTTTTCGTGCAACAACTCGGAATTTCATAATACTGGCCATTCCTAACATTTTAGCCCATGGGAAGTCGTACGAGCATGGTTTCGCCAAAAAATGCGACGGTCATAAATTTTACGCAATGTTTCGTTTCGATCGGTTTTTCATTCACCGTCTCGGAATTTCAAAATACCGGCTATTCCCATTGTATTAGCCCTTGGGAAGTCGTATAAGCATGGTTTTACCAAAAAATGCGATGGTCATAAATTTTACGTAATGTTTCGCTTCGATCGGTTTTTCATGCACCATCTCGGAATTTCAAAATACAGGCCATTCCCAATGTATTAGCCCTTGGGAAGTCGTATAAGCATGGTTTCACCAAAACGCGATGGTCATAAACTTTGCGCAAAGTCACAGTCTCGCTCGATATTTTTCGCAACAACTCGAATTTCAAAATACTGGCCATTCCTAACGTTTTAGCCCATGGAAGACGAGCATGGTTTCGCCAAAAATGCGACGGTCATAAATTTTACGTAATGTTTCGCTTCGATCGGTTTTTCATGCACCATCTCGAATTTCAAAATACAGGCCATTCCCAATGTATTAGCCCTTGGGAAGTCGATAAGCATGGTTTCACCAAAACGCGATGGTCATAAACTTTAAAGTCGCACAGTCTCGCTCCGATCTATTTTTCGTGCAACAACTCGGAATTTCAAAATACTGGCCATTCCTAATGTTTTAGCCCATGGGAAGTCATACGAGCATGGTTTCTTCCAAAAATGCGACGGTCATAAATTTTACGCAATGTTTCGTTTCGATCGATTTTTCATGCACCCTCGAATTTCAAAATACAGGCCATTCCCAATGTATTAGCCCTTGGGAAGTCGATAAGCATGGTTTCACCAAAACGCGATGGTCATAAACTTTGCAAAGTCGCCACAGTCTCGCTCCGATCTATTTTTCGTGCAACAACTCGGAATTTCAAAATACTGGCCATTCCTAACGTTTTAGCCCATGTGAAGTCGTACGAGCATGGTTTCGCCAAAAAATGCGACGGTCATAAATTTTACGCAATGTTTCGTTTCGATCGGTTTTTCATGCACCGTCTCGGAATTTCAAAATACAGGCCATTCCCAATGTATTAGCCCTTGGGAAGTCGTATAAGCATGGTTTCACCAAAAAACGCGATGGTCATAAACTTTGCGCAAAATCTTGCAGAGTCTCGCTTCGATCAATTTTTCGTGTACCAACTCGGTATTTAAAAATACTGGACATTCCTAATGTTTTAGCCCATGGGAAGTCGTACGACAATGGTTTCGCCAAAAAATACGACAGTCATAAATTTTACGCAATATTTCGTTTCGATCGGTTTTTCATGCACCGTCTCCGGATTTCAAAATACAGGCCATTCCCAATGTATTAGCCCTTGGGAAGTCGTATAAGCATGGTTTCACCAAAAATCGCGATGGTCATAAGCTTTGCGCAAAATCATGCACAAAGTCGAGTTCGGATCCATTTTTCAACCATCATGATATTTCAAAATACTTGCCATTCCCAACGTATTAGCCCATGGATCATCGTCCGAGCATGGTTTCGCGAAAAAATGCGACGGTCATAAATTTTGCGCAAAGTCTCCTTTCGATCAGTTTTTCATGCACCATCTCGGAATTTCAAAAAACTCGCCATTCCTAATTAGCCCATGGAAGTCGACGAGCATGGTTTCGTGAAAAATGCGACGGTCATAAATTTTACGCAATGTTTCGCTTCGATCGGTTTTTCATGCACCCTCGAATTTCAAAATACAGGCCATTCCCAATGTATTAGCCCTTGGGAAGTCGATAAGCATGGTTTCACCAAAACGCGATGGTCATAAACTTTGCGAAAGTCGCACAGTCTCGCTCGATCTATTTTTCGCAACAACTCGAATTTCAAAATACTGGCCATTCCTAACGTTTTAGCCCATGGAAGTCGACGAGCATGGTTTCGCCAAAAATGCGACGGTCATAAATTTTACGCAATGTTTCGCTTCCGGTTTTTCATGCACCGCCTCGAATTTCAAAATACAGGCCATTCCCAATGTATTAGCCCTTGGGAAGTCGATAAGCATGGTTTCACCAAAACGCGATGGTCATAAACTTTGCGCAAAGTCACAGTCTCGCTCGATCTATTTTTCGCAACAACTCGAATTTCAAAATACTGGCCATTCCTAACGTTTTAGCCCATGGAAGTCGACGAGCATGGTTTCGCCAAAAATGCGACGGTCATAAATTTTACGCAATGTTTCGCTTCGATCGGTTTTTCATGCACCTCGAATTTCAAAATACAGGCCATTCCCAATGTATTAGCCCTTGGGAAGTCGTATAAGCATGGTTTCACCAAAAAACGCGATGGTCATAAACTTTGAGCAAAATCGTGCAGAGTCTCGCTTCGATCAATTTTTCGTGTACCGACTCGGAATTTAAAAATACTGGCCATTCCTAACGTTTTAGCCCATGGGAAGTCGTACGAGCATGGTTTCCCCCAAAAATGCGACGGTCATAAATTTTACGCAATGTTTCGTTTCGATCGGTTTTTCATGCACCGCCTCGCAATTTCAAAATACAGGCCATTCCCAATGTATTAGCCCTTGGAAGTATAAGCATGGTTTCACCAAAACGCGATGGTCATAAACTTTGCACAAAGTCGCACAGTCTCGCTCAAATATTTTTCGTGCAACAACTCGAATTTCAAAATACTGGCCATTCCTAACGTTTTAGCCCATGGAAGTCGTACGAGCATGGTTTCCAAAAATGCGACGGTCATAAATTTTACGCAATGTTTCGCTTCGATCGGTTTTTCATGCACCGCCTCGAATTTCAAAATACAGGCCATTCCCAATGTATTAGCCTTGGGAAGTCGTATAAGCATGGTTTCACCAAAACGCGATGGTCATAAACTTTGCAAAGTCGCGCAGTCGCTTCGATCTATTTTTCGCAACAACTCGGAATTTCAAAATACTGGCCATTCCTAACATTTTCGCCCATGGGAAGTCGTATAAGCTTGGTTTCACCAAAAAATGCGACGGTCATAAATTTTACGCAATGTTTCGTTTCCATCGGTTTTTCAAGCACCGTCTCGGAATTTCAAAATACAGTCCATTCCCAATGTATTAGCCCTTGGGAAGTCGTATAAACATGGTTTCACCAAAAAACGCGACGGTCATAAACTTTGCGCAAAGTCGCACAAAGTCGTTCGATCCATTTTTCAACCATCAAGAATTTCAAAATACTTGCCATTCCCAACGTTTTAGCCCATGGGAAGTCGACGAGCATGGTTTCGCCAAAATGCGACGGTCATAAATTTTAAAGTCTCCTTTCGATCAATTTTTCATGCACCATCTTAGAATTTCAAAATACTGGCCATTCCCAACGTTTTAGCCCATGGGAAGTCGACGAGCATGGTTTCACAAAAAATGCGATGGTCATAAATTTGCAATGTTTCGTTTCGATCGGTTTTTCATGCACCATCTCGAAATTTGAAAATACAGGCCATTCCCAATGTATTAGCCCTTGGGAAGTCGTGTAAGCATGGTTTCACCAAAAAACGCGATGGTCATAAACTTTGCGCAAAGTCGCCACAGTCTCGCTTCGATCTATTTTTCGCAACAACTCGAATTTCAAAATAATGGCCATTCCTAACGTTTTAGCCCATGGAAGTCGTACGAGCATGGTTTCCCCCAAAAATGCGACGGTCATAAATTTTACGCAATGTTTGGTTTCGATCGGTTTTTCATGCACCGTCTCGGAATTTCAAAATACAGATAATTCCCAATGTATTAGCCCTTGGGAAGTCGTATAATCATGGTTTCACCAAAAAACGCGATGGTCATAAACTTTGCGCAAAGTCGCGCACAGTCTCGCTTCGATCTATTTTTCGTGCAACAACTCGGAATTTCAAAATACTGGCCATTCCTAACGTTTTAGCCCATGGGAAGTCGTACGAGCATGGTTTCGCCAAAAAATGCGACGGTCATAAATTTTACGCAATGTTTCGTTTCGATCGGTTTTTCATGCACCGTCTCGGAATTTCAAAATACAGGCCATTCCCAATGTATTAGCCCTTGGGAAGTCGTATAACATTGGTTTCACCAAAAAACGCGATGGTCATAAACTTAGTCGCAAGACAGTCTCGCTCGATCTATTTTAGTGGCAACAACTCGGAATTTCAAAATACTGGCCATTCCTAACGTTTTAGCCCATGGGAAGTCGTACGAGCATGGTTTCGCCAAAAATGCGACGGTCATAAATTTTACGCAATGTTTCGTTTCGATCGATTTTTCATGCACCGTCTCGGAATTTCAAAATACAGGCCATTCCCAATGTATTAGCCCTTGGGAAGTCGTATAAGCATGGTTTCACCAAAAAATGCGATGGTCATAAACTTTGCGCAAAGTCGCGCACAGTCTCGCTTCGATCTATTTTTCGTGCAACAACTCGGAATTTCAA
This sequence comes from Ensete glaucum, assembly GCA_021527575.1. Taxonomy (NCBI): domain Eukaryota; kingdom Viridiplantae; phylum Streptophyta; class Magnoliopsida; order Zingiberales; family Musaceae; genus Ensete; species Ensete glaucum. The sequence goes on from CM038554.1 coordinate 7,410,269, forward strand.
AATACTGGCCATTCCTAATGTTTTAGCCCATGGGAAGTCGTACGAGCATGGTTTCGCCAAAAAATACGATGGTCATAAATTTTACGCAATTTTTCGTTTCGATCGGTTTTTCATGCACCGTCTCGGAATTTCAAAATACAGTCCATTCCCAATGTATTAGCCCATGGGAAGTCGTACAGCATGGTTTCACCAAAACGCGGTCATAAACTTTGCAAAGTCGCGACAGTCTCGCTCGATCTATTTTTCGTGCAACAACTCGAATTTCAAAATACTGGCCATTCCTAACGTTTTAGCCCATGGAAGTCGACGAGCATGGTTTCCAAAAATGCGACGGTCATAAATTTTACGCAATGTTTCGCTTCGATCGGTTTTTCATGCACCGCCTCGAATTTCAAAATACAGGCCATTCCCAATGTATTAGCCCTTGGGAAGTCGATAAGCATGGTTTCACCAAAACGCGATGGTCATAAACTTTGAGCAAAGTCGCAGTCTCGCTCGATCTATTTTTCGCAACAACTCGGAATTTCAAAATACTGGCCATTCCAAATGTTTTAGCCCATGGAAGTCGTACGAGCATGGTTTCGCCAAAAATGCGACGGTCATAAACGCAATGTTTCGTTTCGATCGGTTTTTCATGCACCGTCTCAGAATTTCAAAATACAGGCCATTCCCAATGTATTAGCCCTTGGGAAGTCGTATAAGCATGGTTTCACCAAAAAACGCGATGGTCATAAACTTTGCGCAAAGTCGCACACAGTCTCGCTTCGATCTATTTTTCATGCAACAACTCGGAATTTCAAAACACTGGCGATTCCTAATGTTTTAGCCCATGGAAGTCGAGCATGGTTTCGCCAAAAAATGCGACGGTCATAAATTTTACGTAATGTTTCGATTCGATCGGTTTTTCATGCACTGACTCAGAATTTCAAAATACAGGCCATTCCCAATGTATTAGCCCTTGGGAAGTCGTATAAGCAAGGTTTCGCCAAAAAATGCGACGGTCATAACTTTGCGCAAAGTCGACAGTCTCGCTTCGATCTATTTTTCGTAACAACTCGAATTTCAAAATACTGGCCATTCCTAACGTTTTAGCCCATGGAAGTCGTGAGCATGGTTTCTGCAAAAAATGCGACGGTCATAAATTTTACGCAATGTTTCGTTTCGATTGGTTTTTCATGCACCGCCTCGAATTTCAAAATACTGGCCATTCCTAACGTTTTAGCCCATGGAAGTCGACGAGCATGGTTTGCCCCAAAAATGCGACGGTCATAAATTTTACGCAATGTTTCGTTTCGATCGGTTTTTCATGCACCGTCTCGGAATTTCAAAATACATGCCATTCCCAATGTATTAGCCCTGGCGAGGTCATATAAGCATGGTTTCACCAAAAAACGCGATGGTCATAAACTTTGCAAAGTCGCGCTTCGCTCTATTTTTCGCAACAACTCGAATTTCAAAATACTGGCCATTCGTAACGTTTTAGCCCATGGGAAGTCGTACGAGCATTGTTTCGCCAAAAAAAGCGACGGTCATAAATTTTACGCAATGTTTCGTTTCGCTCGGTTTTTCATGCACCGTCTCGGTATTTCAAAATACAGGCCATTCCCAATGTATTAGCCTTTGGGAAGTCGTATAAGCATGGTTTCACCAAAAAACGCGATGGTCATAAACTTTGCGCAAAGTCGCGCACAGTCTCGCTCCGATCTATTTTTCGTGCAACAACTCGAATTTCAAAATACTGGCCATTCCTAACGTTTTAGCCCATGGAAGTCGTAAGCATGGTTTCGCCAAAAATGCGACGGTCATAAATTTTACGTAATGTTTCGCTTCGATCGGTTTTTCATGCACCGTCTCGGAATTTCAAAATACAGGCCATTCCAAATGTATTAGCCCTTGGGAAGTCGTATAAGCATGGTTTCACCAAAAAATGCGACCGTCATAAACTTTGCGCAAAGTCATGCACAAAGTCGAGTGCCGATCCATTTTTCAACCATCAAGATATTTCAAAATACTTGCCATTCCCAACGTATTAGCCCATGGGAAGTCGTGACGAGCATGGTTTCACCAAAAATGCGACGGTCATAAATTTTGCGCAAAGTCTCTTTCGATCTATTTTTCATGCAACATCTCGAATTTCAAAATACTGGCCATTCCCAACGTTTTAGCCCATGGGAAGTCGACGAGCATGGTTTCATCAAAAATGCGACGGTCATAAATTTTACGCAATGTTTCGTTTCGATCGGTTTTTCATGCACCATCTCGGATTTTCAAAATACAGGCCATTCCCAATGTATTAGCCCTTGGGAAGTCATATAAGCATGGTTTCACCAAAACGCGATGGTCATAAACTTTGCAAAGTCGCGTCTCGCTCGATCTATTTTTCGCAACAACTCGAATTTCAAAATACTGGCCATTCCTAACGTTTTAGCCCATGGAAGTCGACGAGCATGGTTTCCAAAATGCGACGGTCATAAATTTTACGCAATGTTTCGTTTCGATCGGTTTTTCATGCACCGTCTCGGAATTTCAAAATACAGGCCATTCCCAATGTATTAGCCCTTGGGAAGTCGTATAAGCATGGTTTCACCAAAAAACGCGATGGTCATAAACTTTGCGCAAAGTCGCGCACAGTCTCGCTTCGATCTATTTTTCGTGCAACAACTCGGAATTTCAAAATACTGGCCATTACTAACGTTTTAGCCCATGGGAAGACGTACGAGCTTGGTTTACGCAATGTTTCGTTTCGATCGGTTTTTCATGCACCGTCTCGGAATTTCAAAATACAGGCCATTGCCAATGTATTAGCCCTTGGGAAGTCATATAAGCATGGTTTCACCAAAAAACGCGATGGTCATAAACTTTGCGCAAAGTCGCCGTCTCGCTACGATCTATTTTTCGTGCAACAACTCGAAATTTCAAAATACTGGACATTCCTAACATTTTAGCCCATGGAAAGTCGTACGAGCATGGTTTCGCCAAAAAATGCGACGGTCCTAAATTTTACGCAATGTTTCGTTTCGATCGGTTTTTCATGCACCATCACAGAATTTCAAAATAAAGGCCATTCCCAATGTATTCGCCCTTGGGAAGTCGTATAAGCATGGTTTCACCAAAAAACGCGACGGTCATAAACTTTGCGCAAAGTCGCGCAGTCTCGCTTCGATCTATTTTTCGTGCAACAACTCGGAATTTCAAAATACTGGCCATTCCTAACGTTTTAGCCCATGGGAAGTCATACGAGCATGGTTTTGCCAAAAAATGCGACGGTCATAAATTTTACGCAATGTTTCGTTTCGATCGGTTTTTCATGCACCGTCTCGGAATTTCAAAATACTGGTCATTCCCAATGTATTAGCCCTTGGGAAGTCGTATAAGCATGGTTTCAAAAATGCGGTCATAAACTTTGCAAAGTCACAGTCTCGCTTCGATCTATTTTTGGTGCAACAACTTGGAATTTCAAAATACTGGCCATTCCTAACGTTTTATCCCATGGGAAATCGTACGAGCATGGTTTCCCCCAAAAATGCGACGGTCATAAATTTTACGCAATGTTTCGTTTCGATCGGTTTTTCATGCACCGTCTCGGAATTTCAAAATACAGGCCATTCCCAATGTATTAGCCCTTGGGAAGTCGTATAAGCATGGTTTCACCAAAAAACGCGATGGTCATAAACTTTGAGCAAAGTCGTGCACAGTCTCGCTTCGATCTATTATTCGTGCAACAACTCCGAATTTCAAAATACTGGTCATTCCAAACGTTTTAGCCCATGGGAAGTCGTACAAGCATGGTTTCGCCAAAAAATATGACGGCCATAAATTTTCTGCAATGTTTCGTTTCGATCGGTTTTTCATGCACCGTCTCGGAATTTCAAAATACAGGCCATTCCCAATGTATTAGGAAGTCGTATAAGCATGGTTTCACCAAAAACGCGATGGTCATAAACTTTGCGCAAAGTCGCACAGTCTCGCTCGATCTATTTTTCGCAACAACTCGAATTTCAAAATACTGGCCATTCCTAACGTTTTAGCCCATGGGAAGTCGTACGAGCATGGTTTCGCCAAAAATGCGACGGTCATAAATTTTACGCAATGTTTCGCTTCGATCGGTTTTTCATGCACCGCCTCGAATTTCAAAATACAGGCCATTCCCAATGTATTAGCCCTTGGGAAGTCGTATAAGCTTGGTTTCACCAAAAAACGCGATGGTCATAAACTTTGCGCAAAGTCGCGCACAGTCTCGCTTCGATCTATTTTTCGTGCAACAACTCGGAATTTCAGAATACTGGCCATTCCAAACGTTTTAGACCATGGGAAGTCATACGAGCATGGTTTCTTCAAAAAATGCGACGGTCATAAATTTTACGCAATGTTTCGTTTCGATAGGTTTTTCATGCACCATCTCGGAATTTCAAAATACAGGCCATTCCCAATGTATTAGCCATTGGGAAGTCGTATAAGCATGGTTTCACCAAAAAATGCGATGGTCATAACCTTTGCGCAAAGTCGCGCACAGTCTCGCTTCGATCTATTTTCCGTGCAACAACTCGAAATTTCAAAATACTGGCCATTCCTAACGTTTTGGCCCATGGGAAGTCGTACAAGCATTGTTTCCCCCAAAATGTGACGGTCATAAATTTTACGCAATGTTTCGTTTCGATCGGTTTTTCATGCACCATCTCGTAATTTCAAAATACAGGCCATTCCCAATGTATTAGCCATTGGGAAGTCGTATAAGCAAGGTTTCACCAAAAAACGCGATGGTCATAAACGCAAAGTCGCACAGTCGAGTTCGATCCATTTTTCAACCATCGAATTTCAAAATACTGGCCATTCCAACGTTTTAGCCCATGGGAAGTCGACGAGCATGGTTTCCAAAAATGCGATGGTCATAAATTTTGCAAAGTCTCCTTTCGATCGGTTTTCATGCACCTCTCGAATTTCAAAATACTGGCCATTCCCAACGTAGCCCATGGGAAGTCGACGAGCATGGTTTCAAAAATGCGACGGTCATAAATTTTACGCAATGTTTCGCTTCGATCGGTTTTTCGCATGCCGCCTCGAATTTCAAAATACAGGCCATTCCCAATGTATTAGCCCTTGGGAAGTCGATAAGCATGGTTTCACCAAAACGCGATGGTCATAAACTTTGCAAAGTCGCACAGTCTCGCTCGATCTATTTTTCGTGTAACAACTCGGAATTTCAAAATACTAGCCATTCCTAACATTTTAGCCCATCGGAAGTCGTACGAGCATGGTTTCCCCCAAAAATGCGACGGTCATAAATTTTACGCAATGTTTCGTTTCGATCGGTTTTTCATGCACCGTCTCGGAATTTCAAAATACAGACCATTCCCAATGTATTAGCCCTTGGGAAGTCGTATAAGCATGGTTTCACCAAAACGCGATGGTCATAAACTTTGCGCAAAGTCGCGACAGTCTCGCTTCGAACTATTTTTCGTGCAACAACTCGGAATTTCAAAATACTGGCCATTCCTAATGTTTTAGCCCATGGGAAGTCGTACGAGCATGGTTTCCCCCAAAAATGCGACGGTCATAAATTTTACGCAATGTTTCGTTTCGATCGGTTTTTCATGCACCATCTCGGAATTTCAAAATACAGGCCATTCCCAATGTATTAGCCCTTGGGAAGTCGTATAAGCAAGGTTTCACCAAAAAATGCGATGGTCATAAACTTTGCGCAAAGTCATGCACAAAGTGGAGTTCCGATCCATTTTTCGACCATCAAGATATTTCAAAATACTTGCCATTCCCAACGTATTAGCCCATGGGACATCGTACGAGCATGGTTTCGCGAAAAAATGTGACGGTCATAAATTTTACAAAGTCTCCTTCGATCGGTTTTTCATGCACCATCTCGAATTTCAAAACTCACCATTCCCAACGTATTAGCCCATGGAAGTCGAGCATGGTTTCCAACAAAAATGCGACGGTCATAAATTTTACGCAATGTTTCGCTTTCGATCGGTTTTTCATGCACCATCTCGAATTTCAAAATACAGGCCATTCCCAATGTATTAGCCCTTGGGAAGTCGTATAAGCATGGTTTCACCAAAAAACGCGATGGTCATAAACTTTGCGCAAAGTCGCGCACAGTCTCGCTTCGATCTATTTTTCGTGTAACAACTTGTAATTTCAAAATACTATGGGAAGTCGTACGAGCATGGTTTCCCCCAAAAATGCGACGGTCATAAATTTTACGCAATGTTTCGTTTCGATCGGTTTTTCATGCACCGTCTCGGAATTTCAAAATACATGCCATTCCCAATGTATTAACCCTTGGGAAGTCGTATAAGCATGGTTTCACCAAAAAACGCGATGGTCATAAACTTTGCATAAAATCGTGCAGAGTCTCGCTTCGATCAATTTTTCGTGTACCGACTCGGAATTTAAAAATACTGGACATTCCTAGCGTTTTAGCCCATGGGACGTCGTGCGAGCATAGTTTCCCCCAAAAATGCGACGGTCATAAATTTTACGCAATGTTTCGTTTTTCATGCACCGTCTCGGAATTTCAAAATACAGGCCATTCCCAATGTATTAGCCCTTGGGAAGTCGAATAAGCATGGTTTCACCAAAAACGCGATGGTCATAAACTTTGCGCAAAGTCGACAGTCTCGCTCGATCTATTTTTCGTGCAACAACTCGAATTTCAAAATACTGGCCATTCCTAACGTTTTAGCCCATGGAAGTCGATACGCATGGTTTCGCCAAAAATGTGACGGTCATAAATTTTACGCAATGTTTCGTTTCGATCGGTTTTTCATGCACCATTTCGTAATTTCAAAATACAGGCCATTCCCAATGTATTAGCCCTTGGGAAGTCGTATAAGCATGGTTTCACCAAAAAACGCGATGGTCATAAACTTTACGCAAAGTCATGCTCAAAGTCAAGTTCCGATCCATTTTTCAACCATCAAGATATTTCAAAATACTTGCCATTCCCAACGTATTAGCCCATGGGACATCGTACGAGCATGGTTTCGCGAAAAAATGCGACGGTCATAAATTTTGCGCAAAGTCTCCTTTCGATCGATTTTTCATGCACCATCTCGGAATTTCAAAATACTCGCCATTCCCAACGTACTAGCCCATGGGAAGTCGTACGAGCATGGTTTCGTGAAAACATGCGACGGTCATAAATTTTACGCAATGTTTCGTTTCGATCGATTTTTCATGCACCGTCTTGGAATTTCAAAATACAGGCCATTCCCAATGTATTAACCCTTGGGAAGTCGTATAAGCATGGTTTCCCCAAAAAATGCGATGGTCATAAACTTTGCGCAAAGTCGCGCACAGTCTCGCTTCGATCTATTTTTCGTGTAACAACTTGGAATTTCAAAATACTAGCCATTCCTAACGTTTTAGCCCATCGGAAGTCGAACGAGCATGGTTTCCTCCAAAAATGCGACGGTCATAAATTTTACGCAATGTTTCGTTTCGATCGGTTTTTCATGCACCGTCTCGGAATTTCAAAATACAGGCCATTCCCAATGTATTAGCCCTTGGGAAGTCGTATAAGCATGGTTTCACCAAAAAACGCGATGGTCATAAACTTTGCGCAAAGTCGCGCACAGTCTCGCTTCGAACTATTTTTCGTGCAACAACTCGGAATTTCAAAATACTGGCCATTTCTAATGTTTTTGCCCATGGGAAGTCGTACGAGCATTGTTTCCCCCAAAAATACGACGGTCATAAATTTTACGCAATGTTTCGTTTCGATCGGTTTTTCATGCACCGTCTCAGAATTTCAAAATACAGGCCATTCCCAATGTATTAGCCCTTGGGAAGTCGTATAAGCATGGTTTCACCAAAAAACGCGATGGTCATTAACTTTGCGCAAAGTCGCGCACAGTCTCGCTTCGATCTATTTTTCATGCAACAACTCGGAATTTGAAGATACTGGCCATTCCTAACGTTTTAGCCCATGGGAAGTAGTACGAGCATCGTTTCGCCAAAAAATGCGACGGTCATAAATTTTACGCAATGTTTCGTTTCGATCGGTTTTTCATGCACCGTCTCAGAATTTCAAAATACAGGCCATTCCCAATATATTAGCCCATGGGAAGTCGTATAAGCATGGTTTCACCAAAAAACGCGATGGTCATAAACTTTGCGCAAAGTCGCGCACAGTCTCGCTTCGATCTATTTTTCGTGTAACAACTTGTAACTTCAAAATACTATGGGAAGTCGTACGAGCATGGTTTCGAGAAAACATGCGACGGTCATAAATTTTACGCAATGTTTCGTTTCGATCGGTTTTTCATGCATCATCTCGGAATTTCAAAATACATGCCATTCCCAATGTATTAACCCTTGGGAAGTCGTATTAGCATGGTTTCACCAAAAAATGCGATGGTCATAAACTTTGCGCAAAGTCGCGCATAGTCTCGCTTCGATCTATTTTTCGTGTACCGACTCGGAATTTAAAAATACTGGACATTCCTAACGTTTTAGCCCATGGGAAGTCGTACGAGCATGGTTTCCCCCAAAAATGCGACGGTCATAAATATTACGCAATGTTTCGTTTCGATCGGTTTTTCATGCACCGTCTCAGAATTTCAAAATACAGGCCATTCCCAATGTATTAGCCCTTGGGAAGTCGTATAAGCATGGTTTCACCAAAAAACGCGACGGTCATAAACTTTGCGCAAAGTCGCGCACAGTCTCGCTTCGATCTATTTTTCGTGCAACAACTCAGAATTTCAAAATACTGGCCATTCCTAACGTTTTAGCCCATGGGAAGTCGTACGAGCATGGTTTCGCCAAAAAATGCGACGGTCATAAATTTTACGCAATGTTTCGTTTCGATCGGTTTTTCATGCACCATTTCGTAATTTCAAAATACAGGCCATTCCCAATGTATTAGCCCTTGGGAAGTCGTATAAGCATGGTTTCACCAAAAAACGCGATGGTCATAAACTTTGCGCAAAGTCATGCTCAAAGTCAAGTTCCGATCCATTTTTCAACCATCAAGATATTTCAAAATACTTGCCATTCCCAACGTATTAGCCCATGGGACATCGTACGAGCATGGTTCCGCGAAAAAATGCGACGGTCATAAATTTTGCGTAAAGTCTCCTTTCGATCAGTTTTTCATGCACCATCTCGGAATTTCAAAATACTCGCCATTCCCAACGTACTAGCCAATGGGAAGTCGTACGAGCGTGGTTTCGTGAAAACATGTGACGGTCATAAATTTTACGCAATGTTTCGTTTCGATCGATTTTTCATGCACCGTCTTGGAATTTCAAAATACAGGCCATTCCCAATGTATTAACCCTTGGGAAGTCGTATAAGCATGGTTTCCCCAAAAAATGCGATGGTCATAAACTTTGCGCAAAGTCGCGCACAGTCTCGCTTCGATCTATTTTTCGTGTAACAACTTGGAATTTCAAAATACTAGCCATTCCTAACGTTTTAGCCCATCGGAAGTCGAACGAGCATGGTTTCCTCCAAAAATGCGACGGTCATAAATTTTACGCAATGTTTCGTTTCGATCGGTTTTTCATGCACCGCTCGAATTTCAAAATACAGGCCATTCCCAATGA